>CM063521.1:11830625-13282500 GCA_032199755.1 Ambrosia artemisiifolia
CTTGTTTGCATATCGTAGGTCATTGTTTGAAGCTATTAACTCAGTGTTTGAAGATCTTAGTTCATTGTTTGAAGCTATTAACTCAGTTTGCAGATCGTAGCTGTTTGATTGATGAAAAACCTTAGCTTCAGCCCATCCAATGAAACCTTTACCACATTCAGATGCCTATGAACATTAAATTAAAACAAGTTAACTACCTTGTGCATAATACATATCAGATTTAGGGAAAACTTACGTTAACAGGACATGAGTAGAATCTTCGACCAGGGATTTTTGATGTTCCAGAGGTCCTGATTACCGCAGCCCTACCACAAACACAGTAGACCGACGAATTAGGGTTTGATGTGTTTGATGATGTCTGTGAAGCCATCTTTGATCGATGAATATAATTAGGGTTTTTTTGATGAAACGAATTGGGGAATTGGGAGGCGGGAATGTTTTTAATTGTTAAATTTTTGATGTTGTTAATATTACAGAAAAGGTCCTTTAAGATGATGATTGACGAAAATACCCTCACGTGCTTGGCACGTGAGGGTAACTTAACAGCAGATTTGAACGGCGTTAGTGGTAAAGGATGTTTTATGTAACCAAAAGTTCATTAAAGGAGGTATCCTGCAACCAAAAGTTGGATAAAGGAGGTATCCTGCAACTTTTAAAGTTAAAGGTCTAAACCTGCAATTTTGGGTAAACATAAAGGACGTTTTCTGCAATTTTGTCTTGAGGAATTACTACTTGCAGATGATAATTCAAGGTTTGAATACGATACGAAAATTCATATTCACAGTAGTTTGAAGATGTGAAATTATATTAGATAATACCACATTGAATTAGTGAGGATGAGTGAAGCTTTTTTTTTTAAATTAAACTTCATTAAGCACCACGCCGCAAAAGGTCCTCAAACCGGGGACCAGCGGCCAAACCAATTACAACGGATTCAGAGGATTATTACACCAATTATTCCACTTTATCCCTTTTATTCTAGCTCTATGTCTAAACCAAAAAAACGACACGGTTTTCACATTCGCCAAGATTTCAAGATTGCGTCTTTGTTTCCCACCGAACACTCTTGAGTTTCTCTCGTTCCATAAGGTCCACATAGTAGTATAAATTATTCCTCTAAGTATGTACTTCTCGTTCCTCGACTTCACTTGCGTATCCGCCATCGCTAAAAGATCCCTCACCTCGAACGCTATAAGAGGACTAATTTTACACCACGCTGCCACACGAGCCCAGACCTCCACAGACACGATACAGCCGGTTAATAGGTGCATCAATGTTTCTTGGTCTTCACCACACATTGGACACACCAAGTCTTCAATCACCACACCGCGTTTAGCCAATTCAGTTTTGGTAGGAAGGCAATTAAGTGCTGCGCGCCACACCATTATGTTACACTTCAAAGGGGTCCATATCTTCCATTTTATAACAGTATCGGCTGGAAGAGAGGCACTAGCAGATAGAATTTTTTTCGCCATCTTGACTGAAAACACACCATCCTTATCTCCAGACCACATCCATTTATCCAAGCCACCTTGCCAATTGTAATCAGCCAAATCGGACAGCAGCATAAACAGGTCGCTGACCTCCGCAGCAGAAGAAGGCTGCTGTCTCCAGTCCCAGCTGACAACATGAGCAGCCCCATTCGCGTATTGTATCCGGTATTTGACTGCGACCCATTTTTGTCTCTCCAAGCGAAATAGAGACGGATAAGCCAGGCGCAATGGTTCCTGTCGCAGCCACGAATCTGTCCAGAAATTTACATCCGAACCATCTCCTACCGCAGCAACAAATAAACTGTTCAGGTCCCTTCCATTCTCCATTTTTTTCGAACCTAACTTCATTATCCGTCTCCAGCAGCCGCTAGCCAAAGGACCACAAGGAAGCATAGGCCAGGCCCTTGTCGACCCATTACACCCCACGATGATTTTCTTCCAAAGGCTTTCCCCTTCGGTTTTATACCACCAAGTCCACTTGAGAAGCAACGTTTCATTTGTGTCTTGCAGACTAGTAACCCCCAAACCGCCTTTGTTTTTTGGTCGAACTATAACTTCCCAAGCAACCCAAGGTATCTTTTTTTCTTCCGTCGCGCCGGCCCATAAGAACCGTCTCATAATAGATTCACTAGTCTGAATAACCGCTTTAGGAGCTTGATATAATGAAAAGTAATAGACTGGAAGATTTTCAAGCACCGATTTAATCAATACCAAACGTCCTCCTATCGAATGCATTCTCGCCTTCCACGTCTCAAGCCTTCTTTTAATCACCTCAATAACCCCATTCCAATTATTAATTCTTGACATGTTCGCTCCTACTTTAATCCCCAAATACACAAAAGGGAAAGCTCCACGTCTACAACCCAAAATCGCCATCATATCATCTACCTCATAATCCTCTGTTCCAATCCCAAAAAGGTTGGATTTATGGATATTTATACGAAGGCCTGAACATATATAGAATATTCTTAGAATACGCGTCGTGTTTTGAAGGTTCTCTCGCGACCACTCCCCCATGATAAGAGCATCATCCGCATAAAACAAATGAGTGATATCATCTTCTTCGTCTGAAAAATTGATACCTTTAAGAACCCCAATCTCTTTTGCCTTTTTCAATAAACACGACAAGGCCTCCATCACAATTAAGAATAAAAATGGTGAAATCGGGTCGCCTTGTCGTAAGCCCTTTCCACAGTTGAATTCAAACGTAGGAGACCCGTTAACAAGGACCGCGGATCTAGATGTCTTCAAAATCCCTTCTATCCACTTACCCCATCTCGATTGAAAACCCATTTGGCGCATCATATCTAGTAAAAAATTCCAATTCACGTTATCATACGCCTTCTCGAAATCAATCTTTAGAATAAAAGATTTATGATTCTTTTTCTTTAGCCATTCCATAAGCTCATTAACTACCAACGGACCATCAAGAATAAATCTACCCGCCAGAAAAGCTTACTGCGACTCTGAAATAACTGAACTCAACACCTTCTTAAGACGATTAGCAAGGATTTTAGATTTCACCTTACTAATCATCCCCACAAGGGTGATAGGCCTGTAATCTCTAAGCCCCAAAGGCGTTTTAATCTTCGGTATTAATGTGATAAACGACGAACCACAACCAAAACTGACATTACCCGTCTCGTAGAAGTCATCCATAATCTTACCAAAATCATTTTCAAGTAGATTCCAAAACTGCTTAACAAACCGAAAATTAAAACCGTCAGGACCCGGTGCTTTATTTGAGCCGCAACCAAAAACCGCATCTTTAATTTCTTGCCTCGAAAACGGTTCAATAAGCATCCTACTATCCCATTCCGCGAGAGTTTTCAATCCGCTACATAATAAAGCTGGCCGATTCGGATACGATTCTTTGAAGTGATCTCGAAAAAATCTCATAACCTCTTTTTTCACCAAAGATGGTTTTGACACCCAAACCCCATTCACCTCAATACCCGGGATAGCATTTCTAGCCTTCCTCCCATTAACCATATTGTGAAAGAAAGCCGAATTCTCGTCCCCTAGGGCCGCCCACTTCACCCTAGATTTTTGTTTTATATCCCGCGATCTAGAAAATTCAATTTCATCAAGGCTTTTCTTGCATTCGGTCCACACCCACAACTTGGACTCCTCTAAGTCTTTGTGTTCCATCAGAATATCGAGCTCTTCTTTTTCTTTTCTAAGACTCGACTCCTCTTCCACTTCTTTGCTTTTCCAACTATTATACCAGCTTCTAAGTCTTCCCTTTAATCTCTTCAATTTGCGTAACAATACATCATCAGGGGGACCAAAATGATGATCTTCCAAAAGCACCTCTCTAACTACTTCCTCACATCCAGATTTTTCACTCCACGAGTCGAACCACCTGAAAGGTTTGTATCCAAAATTCGTTTCAACCATAATAAGTATTAAAGGCGAATGATCCGATCGCTCTCTATTCAATGCTTTAACAGACGCATTCGGCCACTTGTTCAAAACATTGGAGCACACCAAAAATCTATCAATCCGGCTCATCTTACATACACCGTTCCTAACCACCGAATATTTGAACTCCATTCCCTTTAAATTGTACTCCCGAAGACCCGTCTCGTCAATAAACTCGTTAAAATCACTTGCACACACCGGATCGAATATAGAGTTCTTTCTCTCTGAATGATCTCGCACCGCATTAAAGTCGCCACAAACGATCCACCACCCTTGACCTTGTTGCAAAAACCGACTAAGTTTATTCCACAGATTGCGCTTATCATCATTATGTTGAGGGGCATACACATTGACAACGTTAAGGCGAACCATACCGTCTACTAACATCCCAGAAACACTCAAAAAATTGTCATCTTTCACTACACAATCTTTAACAAACACCTTCGGATCCCAGCATGACACAATACCTCCCGACTGACCTCTAGCATTAACTATCTCACAGTCATAACCCGAACCACCCCAAAAAGAATTCAGCGCATTCGGATTTAAACTGCTCGACATCGTTTCTTGCATACACAAAAAAGAAACACCATACTCGTTTATAATTCGTTTGACCCAGCCAGATTTACCATCGGCCCCAATCCCACATATGTTAATAGATAGGCAGTTCATCGATTAACTCCTTGTAACCCCTCCTGAACAATCGAGTCATGAATAATTCTGTCACTTGCACCGATAATAGCCCCCAATTTTTCAGCCAAACCTTTTGTAGCCTCAACCTCATTAAGAACAATATTATCATCCACTTCAGTTTGTACTGTGTCATGAACTTCATGTGCGATATTACTGGCCATCAAAACCGGTTGAGAATTTAAGTCTATACTCTCCTCCTTATCACTATCATCCACTTGGTCAGTCTCCTCATTACCATTTCTTTCTATATCCAACATTCTGTCCAAGTCGAACATATCCTCCTCCATAGCGTTCTTCGTTCTTTTGGTGATTTTTAGACTCTCATTGCTGCTAGTATACGCGTTACTCGGTGTTTCCATCCCGTCGACTTTTTTAAACTTCTTCCTCTTAGTAGATTTCAATGCGCTGGCTTCATTTTCCTCAAAATCGAACGTCGCAGCCGGTACAAACCCTTCATCCTCTACCTCCTCAATAACAACATCCCTAACATCATCCTCCACATCTACTGTAGCATAGGCTTTGTCGAAGTTGATGACTCACCCTCCTTAACACTTTCTTCGTCAGAATCGTCCTTAGGTTCAATGAAATCCGGCACCCATTCTCCCAAATCTTCCGAAACCCAAACTCTAATTTTGCGGTTTCTCCAATTAAGCATCACTTCCTCAGAAACTCTTTTCCCATCTCCTACAAGAACCCCTATGTATTCAAACGACAGATCTTCATCATTATGGGATTTATTCGCTTTATGCACAACCCTTCCAAACATCCCACCAATAGAATTAATTACTTCATTTTCAATCAGATTAATTGGCAAATCCTGAATTTTAAGCCATGCAAGACGTTCAAAACCACCAACTTGACCATTCCAGATACATATCTTCGAAAACACACTCCCAAGACTACTAATAGCACCAAAGACAGCATTAGCGGTATCATCATCTTCAAACGTAATCAAAATATCCAGACCACCTAAATATTGCACCTTAAAAAACGACTTACAGACTTCTCGAGTAATGACTTTTACCTTCCTCAATGACTCACTATCACACATAGTAGCAAGAATGGCCTTACCATACAAGTCTGAGAATGCATTAATGTTACCATCGACTTCCAGCGATCTACCCACCAACATGTCTTTGAATGACCATCCTCCGTTGTCGAACTTTGTCGTATTTCCTACTCCTTGCACTTCCGGATTAGGTTGGGTGTTCGCTTGCCTTACATGACGTCTATCATCCTCCTTCTTATCCCTGACCTCACCATCTTCCAACACGAATCATGCGACGCTTGCCCAAAGTTTGTTCTCCCCCATTCTGATGTTTCTAAAGTTCTTGATCAACGACTCCTTATCTTTAACGTCCAACATGGACACGAACCCAAACCTGTTGCCATGAATATCCCGTTTTCGAGCAATGTGTAAGTCAAAAATCTGACCGAAAGCACGAATCTTAGACGCCACCTCTACTCCACTGCATCCATCCGGTAAGTTTGTGATGAAAATCTTCGTTATTCGACGTTGAATCTCGATCGGTATAGGCTTCCGACGGCGGTCGCCCATTAGGGTTTGTGTAATTAAGAATTATATGCTTGGATGAATGAAGCTTTAACAAATAAACATCACTAATTCAATTTCACAAAATCAATCTATTACTAAATTTGCAAAATTCATAACAATTCAAAAAGGATAGCGGCATAACTTGTTCATCGCTTACCCACATTTTCCAGATGTAACTTGGTTTTTATTGTAGAATAGAAATATTAAAAAGTTTATCTTGAAAAAAAAAATGAGATTCCCAAAAAAGAACACAAAATTCATATTCACAAAATCAAACTCATAAACGTATGCATAAGTGAATTTAAGGGTTGTTTGACAGATTATGTGTTTTGAAAAAGTAGTGGTGAGCTGTTTATAGATTACTAGGTTAGAGTCCCGTGGGGATCCACGGTTCACCCGAAAGTAAAATGAAAAAAAAGTAGGAAAGTAAGAATTGTATTATGCAATTTGTTTTGGTTACTAAATGTTTGATAAATGCAATATGTATGAAATTTGATGTTAAATGCAAAATGTCATCTAACAGTTTAATGTAACGAAATGATGGATATATCAAGTAAGTAAAGTTTAATTTGACAACTGCAAACTACATAACATACTATCACAATATCACACATTACATCATTTGGGTAATATCTATATTCTAATCATAATTAAGCTTAAGCATAGAACACTTATCATTTAGTTGGGGCTTAACGAACTTCAACCAATATCACACATTACATCATTTGGGTAAGGGTAACATCCATATTATAATCATAACTAAGCTTAAGCATAAAACACTTATCATTTAGTTGGGGCTTAACGAACTTCAACCAATGGTCCATTTTCATTACTTCAATCAAAATCTTCCAACTCTTGCTTATTGATAGCTGGTTTTTCACCTTCGAAGTTGTTATCATTGTCATCACGATCCTCGGAGTGCAGCTCATTTTCAATAATTTATGAAAACCTCCACTATTGTATTCCATATTTGTGTTCTACATAAAATATAGTTGTTGTAAAGATATGGATACGGTGATAAGTAAATCAAGAAACAATCCTTAACCTACTTACTTGAATGAGTAGCTTAAATTTTCATGTTATCTCTCCAATGGTTCAAACCGATTACATAGCTAAAAAACAACTAATAAGAAAATGGGTCCAATGTCACATGCTGTAATATAAATTTCCTATATTTTAGACACCAAAATGATCAACCCATACCCATTGTACACACACTTTAGGCAACTTTTGACATGTTACAAAAAGCCGCCAAAAAACGTCATTATTTAAACTGTGTAAATATAGTACTTAACAATTAAAAATCTTAATAAATAACATCAAAATCATAATCAATCATTCAAATCAGTGACATTAAAATAATCTGTGTCTGAAATTGACTTACCCATTATATACAAATTATTATTAACATCTTAAAATTCGCACACTTATTGAAATCAAGATGATGATTATCGTTTAGTTACAATTGATTAAAGGAAAGTCGTAGTATCAAAATGAAAGTCGGTCAACAATGTTAAAATGAAATTCGTAATATTAGTAACATCAATAAATAAGATTAAAAATCTTAATAAATAATATCAAAATCGTAATCAATCATTCAAATAAATGACATTAAAATCATCCGCGTTTCAAATTGCCTTACCCATTATATACAATTTATTATTGACATCTTTAGTAATCATTATTAGTTGTACAGAAAGTAACATTTTGAAAATTTATATTATCATTTAATTTCGTTGTTAAATTTGGTATGACGATTAAATGATTGTATTATTTGTTAAGGTTTATATAGTATTGTTATGTCTCGAACAATTCTGCAAAGTTGGAAATACTGTGCCTCGATTGACGTGATCGAGTAGGAATATTTATTTATATATTTGAATTATAAAGATGGAAGGATTGGTAATTGACGTGAACTGGTCAACAACGCTTAAAATTAGCACAATCAAACTCAAAGACATAAAGTCAAAGAATTGACCTCCATCAAATTAGCAAAAACGTAAAAAGTTTTTACTCAGATTTTGTCAACAATATTAAAATTAAGGTCGTAATATTAGTAATAGCAATGAAAATTATCTTGAATACATTATATATTTTAGGAAACTGTTAAATAGATTTAAATTATATTTATTATTAAAAGAATAATAAAAGTGTAGGAAAATAAATGTACACTCCCATCTTCGGATTATATTTAAATTATAAATTGTTAAATAGATTTAACATTGTTAAATAGATTTAAATAAATCTTTAAAGGAAAGTCGTATATGTTTAAAAGAATATCGTTTCATGACAATTGATTAAAGGAAAGTCTTTGAATTATAAAAAAGGGAAGGATTGGTAATTGACGTGAATTGGTCAACAACACTTAAAAAGCACAATCAAATTCAAAAACATATAGTCAAAGAATTGACCTCCATCAATTTAACAAAAACGTAAAAAGTTTTTACTCAGATTCGGTCAACAATATTAACATTAAGGTCGTAATATTAGTAATAGCATTGAAAATTATTTTAAATACATTATATATATTTTAGGAAACTGTTAATTATATTTAAATTATATTTATTATTAAAAGAATAATAAAAGTGTAGGAAAATAAATGTACATTGTTATTTTCGGATTATATTTAAATTATAAACTCTTAAATAGATTTAACATTGTTAAATAGATTTAAATAAATGTTTGAAAGAAAGTCGTATATGTTTAAAAAAATATTGTTTCATCACAATTGATTAAAGGAAAGTTGTATTATCAAAATTAAAGTCGGTTAACAATATTAAAATGAATTTCGTAATATTAGTAATATCAATAATTAAGATTAAAAATGTTAATAAATAACAACCAAATCATAATCAATCAATCATTCAAATCAATGACATTAAAATTATCATAAATAACATTAAAACTCTTCATAAATAACAACAAAATCATAATTTAAATTTCAAAATCAATGACATCTTGTGGTGCAACCTTAGTAACAAACATTTTGTGCTCAATTGAACACCATTTGAAGACACAATATTCGCCAATGAAAGTATCTTTTGATTGAAGCAAATCAGGTCATCCAATCACAGTAAACCTTTACAAAATAATTATGTATAGAAAATTTAGAATGTGTAACTAATTATAAAATAAGAATATTGTAAACATAAATGTTGAATATGCAAATAACAAACCTAACGACTTGTGAAACAATTTCTGCACGTAATATTAGTATTAGTATTAGTATTGGTTAGTATTAGTAATTAGTAATATATTCGTAAAATAGTAATAGAAAATTTTAATTCGGTCAATAAGATATAAATGGGATTAAAATTAAAAATCGTAATATCAGTTTTAGTATTAGTAATATATTCGTAATTTAATTCGATCAGTAATAAATAAATGAGCTTAAAAATCGTAATATATAACATTAAATTCGATCAATAATTATTAATGTCATTAAAAATCATAATAAATAACATTAAAAAATGAATAAATCCTATTAATTGCAGGCAAGACCAATAATAATTCATAAAGATAGATTAAATATAATTTCATACTAATATTAATATAAATAAATGAGATTAAAAAATCGTAATAAATAACATTCAACTCGGTCAATTATTATTAATGTCAATTAGTATTAGTAATATATTCGGTCAACAATACTATTTTTACGAATAGTAAAACTAAAATCATAATATTAGTATTAGTTAATATTAGTAATTTTTAGTAATTAATAATATATTCGTAAAAATAGTAATAGAAAATTTTAATTCGGTCAATAAGATATAAATGGGATTAAAATTAAAAATCGTAATATTAGTTTTAGTATTAGTAATATATTCCTAATTTAATTCGGTCAATAATAAATAAATCAGATTAAAATTAAAAATCGTAATATTAGTAATATATTCGTAAATTAATTCGGTCAATTCGGCCAATAATAAATAAATGAGCTTAAAAACCATAATATATAACACTAAATTCGGTCAACTATTATTAATGTCATTAAAACTCATAATAAATATCATTAAAAAATAAATAATCCTATTAATTGCAGGCAAGACCAATAATAATTCGAATGAATAGTAATATAAATAATATTAAACATAATTTCATAAAGATAAATTAATCATAATTTCGTAGTAATATTAATATAAATAAATGAGATTAAAAAATCATAATAAATAACATTCAACTCGGTCAATTATTATTAATGTCAATAAATAACATTCATATTAAACATAAATTCGAAAAAAGTAATATAAATAAATGAGATTAATAATTTTAATAAATAACATTAAATTCGGTCAATTATTATTAATGTCAATAAATAATATTAAACATCTTAATAAATAACACTAAAAATGAATAAATCTTATTAATTGCAATCAAGACTAATCATAATTCATAAACATAGTAATATAAATAAATGAGATTATAAATCTTAATAAATAAACTCAAAATCATAATCATTAATTCAAATAAATTACATTACAAACATAAAAAATCATAATTTTAATTTGAAAATCAATAACTTCTTGTGGTGGAACCTTTGTAACAAACAGCCTGTGCTGGATTGAACACCATTTAAAGACACAATATTCGCCAATGGAAATATCTTATAATTGAAGCAAACTAAAATCATAATATTAGTATTAGTATTAGTTAGTATTAGTAATTAGTAATATATTCGTAAAAATAGTAATAGAAAATTTTAATTCGGTCAATAAGATATAAATGAGATTAAAATTAAAAATCGTAATATTAGTTTTAGTATTAGTAATGTATTCATAATTTAATTCGGTCAATAATAAATAAAACAAATTAAAATTAAAAATCGTAATATTAGTATTAGTATTAGTAATATATTCGTAAATTGATTCGGTCAATAATAAATAAATGAGTTTAAAAATCGTAATATATAACATTAAATTCGGACAACTATTATTAATGTCATTAAAACTCATAATAAATATCATTAAAAAATAAGTAAATCCTATTAATTGCAGGCAAGACCAATAATAATTCGAATGAATAGTAATATAAATAATACTAAACATAATTTCATAAAGATAGATTAAACATAATTTCGTAGTAATATTAATATAAATAAATAAGATTAAAAAATCATAATAAATAACATTCAACTCGGTCAATTATTATTAATGTCAATAAATAACATTAATTCTAACATACTAAAAATACATTAAAAATAATTAATTCTTATTAAACATAAATTCGAAAAAAGTAATATAAATAAATGAGATTAATAATTTTAATAAATAACATTAAATTCTGTCAATTATTATTAATGTCAATAAATAATATTAAACATCTTAATAAATAACACTAAAAATGAATAAATCTTACTAATTGCAATCAAGACTAATCATAATTCATAAACATAGTAATATAAATAAATGAGATTATAAATCTTAATAAATAAACTCAAAATCGTAATCAATAATTTAAATAAATTACATTACAAACATAAAAAATCGTAATTTTAATTTGAAAAACAATTACTTTTTGTGGTGGAACCTTTGTAACAAACAGCCTGTGCTGGCTTGAACACCATTTAAAGACACAATATTCGCCAATGGAAATATCTTCTAATTGAAGCAAACTAAAATCGTAATATTAGTATTAGTATTAGTTAGTAATAGTATTAGTAATTAGTAATATATTCATAAAAATAGTAATAGAAAATTTTAATTCGGTCAATAAGATATAAATGAGATTAAAATTAAAAATCGTAATATTAGTTTTAGTATTAGTAATATATTCATAATTTAATTCGGTCAGTAATAAATATATCAGATTAAAATTAAAAAACGTAATATTAGTATTAGTATTAGTAATATATTCGTAAATTAATTTGGTCAATAATAAATAAATCAGATTAAAATTAAAAATCGTAGTATTAGTGTTAGTAATAAACAAATGAGCTTAAAAATCGAAATATATAACACTAAATTCGGTCAATTATTATTAATGTCAATAAAACTCATACTGAATAACATTAAAAAAAATGAATAAATTCTATTAATCGCAGGCAAGACCAATAATAATTCGTTATATTAGTTTTAGTATTAGTAGTATATTCGTAATTTAATTCGGTCAATAATAAATAAATGAGCTTAAAAATCGTAACATATAACACTAAATTTGGTCAATTATTATTAATGTCATTAAAACTCATAGTAAATAACAATAAAAAATAAAATAAATTCTATTAATTGCAGGCAAGACCAATAATAATTCTTAAAGATGGTTTAAACATAATTTCGTAGTAATATTAATATAAATAAATGTGATTAAAAAATCGTAATAAATAACATTTCAATTCGGTCAATTATTATTAATGTCAATTAGTATTAGTAATATATTCGGTCAACAATACTATTTTTACGAATAGTAAAACTAAAATCATAATATTAAAAATAAATGAGAGTTATTTCGTTCATAAATAAATGTTAAATTGATTAATAATCAATCATTCATAATAAAAATAAATGAGGCTTATTATGGTAAACTGAAATTCATATTAATATAAATTCGGTCAATTATTAAAAGATAGTAATAAATAACATTAAATTCAGTCAATTATTATTAATGTAAATAAATAACAATAATCCAGATTCAAATTTCAGATTAAATGACATTAACTTCGGTCAATTATTATTAATGTAAATAAATAACAATAATTCAGAATTAATGATATTAAATTCGGTCTAATATTACAATAATATTAAACATAATTTCGAAAAACAGTAATATAAATAAATGTGATTAACTGTAACGTTCCTGTTGTGTATGTTTTTAGACAACAGAAATTTGTTCATGGCTTTCAGCACATTCTGAATTGACACGTTAAAAAACAACATTAAAAAATAAAGAATCATTTTTGAAAATTAAATAGGCATATGTACATGAAAATAACAAATATACCAAAACTGTTGCCGAAAGGTCATGCAATACCTTGAAGAATTGAGAACCATTATGATAACACATAATAGCGTTTGTGTCTTCGGATCAAATCCTGTTTTTCAAATGTTAAAACATAGCATTACTAAATCCGATCGAATAGTAAATCCGATTCAATTTATGTCTAAAAAAACCGTGATGACAATAATAAAATTAACATAAATCTGATTGAGCGCAATCCTTATTATCCCTTTATCACAAATCCGATTGAATATGTGTATATCACAAATACGTTCATCACAAATCCATTTCATTAGAACATGTAATAAACACAAGAATGATTTCAAATGGTAATTAGATTATGAAATATTAAAAAGAATAAAAAAAAGTAACAATAGGAATCGATAGTATCTTTGTTATCCCTTTATCACAAATTCGATTGAATATTTTGTTTATCACAAATCCGTTTCATTAGAACATGTGATAAACACTAGACTGATTTCAAATGGTTATTAGATTAGAAAATCTTAAAAAGAATAAAAAAAATAACAATAGGAATTGATAGTATCATTGTTATCACTTTATAATAAATCCGATTGAATATGTGTTATCACAAATCCGTTTATCACAAATCCATTTATCACAAATCCGTTTCATTAGAACATGTGTTTAAGAAGAATGATTTCTACGTAAAAGAATAAGAAATTTCATTCGGTTTGATTTGTTCTTAATAATGTTAACAATAAAAAAAGTCAAAATAATAATAGGAATCAACATTAGAAGAGTAGTTTGGATGTTTACCTTTAATTAGTTGTGGATAATCAACAAATGATGCAAGGTGAAGAAGAAAGATTGAAAGATTTGTTAGGAATTAGGAAGAATATGAGAGTTTTGATATGGAGAATGAAAAAAAAAGGTTTTTATAGTCATAATTTGGAGCTCCATATTAGTTGTTGGATACCTCAAACCCCCTCTAAGGCCTTGATTCAACCCAAGTGACCTCAATTATTATATAGATAGATTGCATTTTGGTAGCCTAAAAAACTGATTATCTGCGTTTTCAAAACGCAATCTAAAACATAAAAACTCAGCATTTTCAAAACGCAATAATCTAAAAATCAGATTCAAAACGTAATCCCAAACACTCTCTTAATCGAAAGTTTACCTTCCAAAATCCACAAGCAAATCAAATGGACCGTATCGATATAAAATCCCAATATCTTATTACTAATTACCTAAATGAATACGGAAATTTCGTATTTTAAAAAATGCGAATAAAAGTTTCTAATTACTCTTAAGTTAATAATGAAATTAAAGAATTTGTTTCGTTACTACATTGTTTGGCCTCACATATAACTACAACACTCTTATTCTATAGCTAAACGTTGTTTCCAACATTTGAAATGTCAAGCAATACATTTTGCCATTTTGGCATGCACATTTTTAACTAATATGATTATAATAATATAATAATACCAATATGAATCATACATCAATTTTTTTATTGAAATGTATAATTCGAAAAATATATAGCACTAATAAAGGTGCATTCATTATTTATCAAACATTTGATGTTTTTTAAAAGATGATGATTTGACACAAATGGGGTAAATCAATTCGCAAAATCGCTATTAAATCGTGGCCGTATGTAGATAATGTGGACATGAAAAATCAACGTCAAGATTGTCGTTGAAAAATGAGAGTACTATACATGATTCGATTGTTACGTTTACCATAAATAATAAATATTTTAATAATTATTATACTCCATACCTATCTTGTCCCTTGTGAAGCCCACACCGACACCTTCCACATCAAGCAAAACCATTTTATTTTTTCACCACCACCGCCACAACTACTTCACGTTGTATTTCTAGTGACCTTCCTCAAATTAGTTGTTTTTGGATGATTGAAGTAAACTGTACTTGATAAGAAGATTCATTAAATAAAATAATAATGACACGTTCATTGTCTCCTTTTGTGTTGGGTAATATATATTCAATACAAACAACGAGTTTAAGTTGTTGGCAGTCAGTGAAAATGATATCCATCAGTAATTTATCAATTACCAGGGAATACTGATAGTTATTTTCTTTTTCTACTTTTGTTTTGTGTTAACTAGGATTCGTCAAGATACATATTATGGATAAGTCGCCGATAATACCTGTTTTTCAAATAGATTAGGGATAACCTAATGATGTTTCGATCTCTAAGGTCAGATGCTTGTACCATTGGACATCTTAAATATACATATTTATGTTATATGATCCCGACCTTGAACCACTAGATGTCTGATTATAGCCTAGTATTGTTTGAATAACAGACAAACCATAACCTGATCCTCTGCTTCTTATCTTTTAACAACTAATGTTACTTCTTTACACGAATAATTCTAAATTATATAATTGCTGAGGTCTAAACCTAAGACCTCTCTCTAAAGATAGGGTGTGGGATAAAGCCCGTGGGGAAGGAGGACTGAGGGTGCTAGATATTCTTTGTTACTTAGATAACTTTTTTTTTAAATATTTAAAATTTTATTTAATATATTTCTTTACCAACCACATTGAATACCGTCATTAAATATTAGTGGATTCTGATATATCTACCAGATATTATTGCTATTCCCTAATAGAGTGATAGTTGATGTAACTTGTCTATCAAAATTATAAACATTTAGAAGCTTAAGAATATGTAGTGCACAATTTGAGACCATGAAGGTGGTAGTTAAACAACTTCAACCCCACTAAAGACAATATAGTGCCATACCAAGATTTATTTTTATAAATATAAAACCAAACTAATCATGATATAACATTTTTCCCTATACAAAATAGATACATTCTCTTTACTTGTGGGAATTAATGAATTATTTGTAGTAAAGTAGATAAACCGATATCTGGGCACAAGGGGTGCTACTTTTATTTTTTTTTTCTTTTACTGATTTTAACTAATCCTGCATTGCCACATCACATCACTTCACTGATTTACTTTACTGATTCAGTTTTTTGTAGGCAGCACTCCACCGATTCACTTCACTGAAATCTTTATTTTTTAGTTTTCTTTTTTTTAATTACCGTTTTTACTAAGAAAATGACCGTTTAAATTAAAACTACCGTTTGTAAACTTAAAAAAATAAACCGTCCCATTAAAATAAAAAAAATTAAAAAAACATCAACTAAAATAAAAATACAAACGACTTCCTCCTCGTCATCGTCCTCATCTTCTAGGTTGAGCTCGAAGTCTTCTAGTTGGGAATTTGTTAATTGAGCCGGCGTAAAATATTGTTGATACATCATGGGTGGTTGGCTTTGTGGGAATTGTGTGTATTGTGAGTAAAACGGTTGTTGTTGGGGTTGGGGTTGGGTTTGTGGAAAATTGATCACGGGCCTATACGGTTCAACAGTAGCCGATCTCGAACTCGAAGCTTTGCCTTGACTACTAGAACCCCTACATTTCGAGGTTCCCCTCGCACCCCTCGAAACACTCTTTGTTTTCCTTGGATCCATTTGTTTTGTTTGTGTTTTAAAGTAGTTTGGTTAATGTAGGTTGTGTTTTTTTTATTTAAACCGTGCACAATTTATACCATTTCAAAAATAACGGTCAAAAAATATTACCGTTTCATATTAAATAAATTCAAACGGTCAAAAAGTAATAAAATATATTATAAAAAGTGACAGTTGCAATAATTGTGGCTTTTTACCAACCCGTTAGATGGAACCTGTCATGGCCGGCCCTTAATAGGGGCGGCGCGGGCGACGGCCCCAGGCCCGAAAATCCTAGGGGCCCGAAGTTTTTTTTTTTTTGAAGTTTTTATATATATATTTTTGGGTTGTGGACTATTGTAATCATTTCTTTAACATTTACCCACCTAATAAGACGAAAAATCACTAAATTTTTAAACCTAGCAAAGAAAACCCAACCCAAAACGAGGGTTTAAAAGGCAAAAGAGTTTACCGTTTACACAACCAACACCAAACATTACAGACTTCCAGCCGTAAGCACGGATTTTTTATAGTGAGTTTTTATATTTCATGATTGGGTTTAAAATATATAGGCCCAGTTTAATTATTGTGGCCCCAGGCCCAATTTTTTTTTTTACAGTTTTCGGAGACGGCCCTGGAACCTGTATTTGGTTCACGGGATCCTTACCAATACGGGTGGTGGCGGTGTTACCGTGCTGGTAGTGGGGTACTCGTGTCCAATTCTGATAGCGCCCCGTCCCTCTGATTGGAACATTTTAAATGTGTTGGGTAATTAATTTTTTTTAGGTCTTGAAGTTTTGTTCGGAACAAATTTCGTTATGTTCGGTCTTTGCTTTGCTGTTAAAAAATTTTATAGGTTTCACCGATGACACATTTGTATTTTACAAGTGTTGTCAGTGATTTCCCTTTTTGTCCTTCTTGTTAGAACTCATATTGTTTTTTTTGTATTGGTGACAAATTTAATATTAGGTGACAAAATGTGTGTTACAATGTAGCATAAAAATTAATGTACTATAATATAAGAAAACAATAATTTTAATAATGTGAATAAGAATAAAAATATATATTATAGGGAGAATACATGTTTGCATGAGAAATAGAGCCAGAAGCAACCATTGTAGAGCGTGATTAAGGCGGTGGTTTTAAGGTATAGTTTTATTAGAAACGATTGATTTTAACATATTCTGCCCTAGATAAAAACAAAATTCTCATTGACAGTTTCATTTGGTTTAAAAAATTCATTAAAACTTGTGTATCACATGGATTATAATTTTTTGTTGTTTTATTTATTATTAGGTTAGAAATTTTAATATTACATGAGATATGATCAATAAAATATTAAATCGTTTTAATAAGCGAAAATATAAAAAGAACTATTTAAGAAAATAAATATTAAATAAATAAGAAATAAACGTGAAATTATGATTTAATAATGTTATTTCATATGAGAGTAATTTGAGTGAATCATAAGATTTTATTTATTTATCACGCCCCACTTACGGTGTGCGCATATAATGTATATATGTGTGGCCCTCGGGGGGCAAAAGTAAAGTTGCACTAGTTTTAACGTTGTTTTACTAATTTTGTGAAAATAACGTTAAAAACGACGGACGGTTAATCATGCATCATGTGGTGGCGTTGATAGCCAAAAGACATAGGGGTACATGCAACGATTGGGTTTGTCTCGATTGCTAAGTGTTCTGTGCCTTATGTCCAAGGCTTGATACCAAACCACATCGAGTCGGGGGTCTCATTGGAAGCAGCCTCTATATTCTTAGGGGTAGAGGTAAGGCTGTCTACATCTTACCCTCCTCAGACCCTACCTTAGCTTTGCTATAGGTGGGATTACTGAGTATGATGATGATGCTGATAAGATTTTATTTATTATATAATAAAGAAATAATAAAGATAGAGATAAAGATTAAAACTATAATTTAATAAATATTGGTTTAAGTTTGGTTATTGTTTAGTGTATGAACAAAACTCACTAAAAAAGTTTCCTTTTTTGCATTTTTGTATAACACTATGATAGTTGTAGAAGATAGTAAATAACAACTTTTGATGGAATGGTAGATCTAAGTAGTAAGATGAATTTATTAGCGTCCATCCAATCCATTACACAAGTTATCATTACACAAGTTATCTCTTCCCTTACCTTTTAACTTACATGCAAATCATATGGTATAACTTCCAATTGTTGATCAATTTCTTGAACATAATACATAAACATAATAATAAATCAGACTTACCCGTTAGTCCAGTAAAGGTTGACAGAAAAGACAATGCCATGAGGATGATTACGCTGTTCGAGTTAATATTTAGGGTGTACAATTAGGATGTCTTAAGGAGATCAAAGATCTCGTTTATAAAGTTAAGAGGAGGCGAATTTAGAAGTGCAAGTAATGGTGTTCATTAGCCTCTAATCTCTCCTAATGATCTCTATTTATACACCCAAGAGAAAACCCTATTTTATGGTTTAGTAAGGGTAATTACCTCATATCAAGACTGATTAAATCAATAGGGGTATTTAGTTCAATGACCATTTATTAGATAATTGATTATGAATGCCACATGATAGAATATCTAAATATATTCTTACATTCTCCTACTTGGCCTAGTAATCATTTACTATTAGCATTAGATAAACCTGATTAGGAGTTAATACTCATTTTAGTTCTAAACCCAAGAATGTAGCAAAAAAATACAGTCGTTGAGTCGATTATTCAACTCAGGACCCCCGTTAATCATACTAAACCTCAAATTTAAAAACTTAACATTAACATCTGACAATTAAGCCCTTAGCGATTGATTTGTATAATTATTGTCTATATGCAGTAAGGCTAGCATTATATATATTTAGAGACAAACAAAATCTAATAAGTAAGAAAATTTTCATTAATAATGATAATCGTAAGTAAGTACAATATGCTCTTAAATAAGGTCTTTAGTAAAGCCCACCTTCGAAACACGTTCTTCGAATACTTTAAGTGGGACTGTGGGAGACATTTAGTCATCATATCCGCCAGCATATTGTTAGTACTTATATACTCAATACAAAGGTTATTTTCCTCAACTCGTTCATGTACAAACAAATATTTTATATCGAGATATAATCCAACGTCGGTCGAACTGTTACTGTTTGAGAAACTAATGGTAGGTGAGTTATCACAGTACAACTTCAATGGTCTAGATATGGAATCAACAATTTTGAGTGTAGTAATAAGGTTTCTAAGCAACATTCCATGACAGGTAGTGTCATATACAACAATGTATTATGCCATCATTGTGGATGTTGTGTTCAACTGTTGTTTATGACTCTTCCATGAGATAATTCCACCATCTAACATAAAGATATACCCGAAGTGGATTTCTTGTCATATTTGCATTTGGCAAAATCAGAATCAGAATAACTAACCACTTCCAAATTGTCACTTCTTCTATAGGTCAACTTGTAGTCTTTTGTCCCTTTCTAATATCGAAGTACTTTCTTAACTGATTTCCAGTTATCTAGGCCAGGATTAGTTTGATAAAGGCCTAGTATTCCAACAATATAAGCGATATCTGGGCGATTACAAATTTGAGCATACATAAGGCTCACGACTACTGATGCATAAGGTATCATTCTTATGTGCTCATTTTTAGCCTCTGTTTTTAGACATTGAAACGAACCAAAAACATATCCCTTAACTATTGGAGCTACAAAAGGAGAGCAAATTCTGCATGTTATAACGTTTAAGGACATACTCAATGTAGGCCCTTTGGGATAGACCTAAGATCCCATTGTGTCTATCTCGGCGTATTTCGGTGGCTATAACGTAAGAAGCATCTTCGAGATCCTTCATTCGAAATTATGCGGGAGTAAGCGCTTCGACGCATGCAGCATGTCTAAACTATTATTTGCCAAAATAATGTCATCTACATAAAGGAAAATATACTAAACTTGCTCCCACTCATCTTAAGGTAGGTGCATTAATCCACTTGATTTTTAAGAAAACCCTTGTTTCTTCATGACTTCATCAAACATTAGGTACCATTGTCTTGATGCTTGCTTTAGCCTATATATCGATTTCTTCAGCTTACAGACAAAGTGTTCTTGACCTTCAGGTTTAAAGCCATCATGTTGTGTCATGAACACGTCATTATTCAGGTCACCATTTAGGAAATCAGTTTTTACATCAATTTGATATAGCTCTAGATCAAAATGAACTACTACTGCCATGACGATCCTTAGGGAATCTTTTCAAGAAACAGGTGAAAAGGTTTCCTGATAATCAATTCCCTCTTTTTGAGTGTATCCTTTTGCAACCAATCTTGCTTTATAGCGTTTAACGTTCCCATTCAGTTCCAGTTTAGTTTTGAACACCCATTTACATCCTACGGGTTTTGACATAGTTGTGTAATTCAACTAAATCCCAAACGTCATTTTTCTTCATGGATTCAAGCTCATCAATCGTAGCTTTATTCCATTTAGAAGACTGATCACTGCTAATGGCTCATGGTAAGAGGTACGATCAACTAACTTTCCGGCTTCCAAGTCAGCTTAAGTCAGGTAGGTTTCATAATCCTCAAAGTTAGTAGGCCTTTTGGACCTAGATGACCTCTTAAGTTGATTTTTGGGTTCAGGGTCATTTTGGTACTAGGAATTGAGGTGCCTTCATTCCTAGGTACATTAGGAGCAGCTGTGAGTTCTGAGTGTGATAGAGGTTGTGCAGTGTCGGGTGCAAGAGGAGTAATCGGAGGTAATGTAAACGCCGAGTCTCCCCCCGGCTCTTGTACTTCTTGGACATCTTCTTAAGGATCTTCATTCCTCCCACTAACTTTAAAATCCTCTAGGAGTGCAACACATTTGGTTTCTACAATACGAGTGGTATGGGAAAGACAACAGAAATGATAACCCTTTGAGTTCTTGGGATAACTGATAAAGAAACAACTAACTATTTTAGGGTTACGTTTTGTGACACCCGACGAAATTTCATGTCAAAATCCGTACACTTACTAGCCGAGTCTTTGTTTCCATTCGTGCATTAGATATAATTTTATAGTCGAGTCATCCAAAAGTCTAGCAAATCCCATTTGTATAAACAATGGCTTAAGTGATCATTGGTTTCACACAATTAACTCGCCATTACAAGTGTTGGTGACTATAATTTTTTAAAAAGAAATCGAATTCGACAATTCTATCAATATGCATATGTTTATTCCTAGATTTATTTGTGGATGGAAAACAACAAAGTGCTTAACAAAACAATATTTAGTAAACTTTGAAGGTTATAAATACACATGTATACATATATGTTTTTGACAAAAAAAAATACAATATCTATATGTATACACATGTATATATGCGCCGCATGTATACATATATATATATATATATATATATGTGTGTATGCATGTGTATTCTCAAAAACAAAGCCATGAAAGATCCCATCTCCTTGAATGATCAACAGGCTAACCGTCCCACTTATAATGAACCATCAAATCTATGGATTATACCTATACAAATGTGGTTAGAACACGTAATCAACACTAACCTCCACAAAAGATACTTGCCCAAAATAACCTTCCCACCTATCCAAACTTTTCATCCTAAGCATCCAAGGGGAAAAGAGGAAAAATCAACCACTAGGGATGTGATTACACACTAATATGGTTAAGAATCCTCACAACTCCAAGACTAGTTGACCCTCCCTTGAAACCATTCTCCTCTCTTTCTCTCGGCCCAAAAACTGTCGCCCCCTCCCCATTCTTTCCTTCTTCATTTTCGGCACTCACCAAGGTCATCCATATCTTGGATGATCACACTCCTAGATAGCCCCATGTTAAGCCTAATCAAATCACTAGTAAACATCCACTTTAGTCTTATGTCTAGTCATGCGCAAGTCAAGTCATGGAATCTCTAAATCTAAATGTGATTAATAACTAAAATGGAAAGATTACTTTAATCACATGGATCCATATAAGATTTCATACTCAAAACTACAAAACATTATCTCCTTGATCCCTATGACCCCCCCCCCCCCCCCCCAATTAGTTTTTTTTTTACTTTCAAAACACACCAAAATCTCATGGATTGTCATTCATGTTTGACATGGACTAATGAGAGGTCACATTGGATTGATTAAACATAATATCCAAGACTGAACATGGTTTTGGAAAGATTCTATTAAGCTCTAAGTTTCATAATCGTTGACTTACCAAACTTAATCCTTCCGTCAATCTCTATCTCTCATCGCCTATATAAGGAGGACCAAAGTCCTTAAATTTCATTCACTAATCAAACCACTAAGTCCTAAACCATTCAAAGGCTCTTGAACCCCTCCTATTTTCCTTGCATTCGGCCCATACCCAACCCCTACAACCATCCATTTTAAAATCCAAACTCACCCATCCAAGGCTATCACACTCGAACCCAAGTAGATCCAAGGTTTCCAAAGGCGTGCATTTGAAGTGAAGCATGGAGCCCCCACCATTTACTTCCTTTTGGTTACTTTGCACTAGGAGGCATAACAACTAAACATACTTTCTTTTATTTTATGTAAGTCTAACAATGTTCACCCAAAAAACAAAACCTTTAATATACAAAAACTCTAACAAATACAAGGGGAATGTATAAGTGTAGGTGCGTGTGTGTGCGCGTGTGGTGTGTGTATGCATCTAGTGTGTGTGTGTGTGTGCGCGCGCATGTGGAGTGTGTGCGCGTGTGTGGGGTGTGTGTGTGTGTGTTCGTGCGTGTGCGTGTGTAGTGTATGTGTGTGTAGTGTATATATGTATGTATATGGATAGTGTGTGTGTGTGTGTGTATTGTACTATACATAAATATATGTGTGTGCGTGACATATATTTACATAAATATGTATCTGTTGTGTGCTTGGCTTATACGTATACATAGATACATATATATATGTGTGCCGTATATGTGCATGAATTTATAAAATATGTGTACAAATATAATATTCAAATAAACGTATTATAGGGGTATTAGTGGATATAATGATAAAATTATGTAAAGTGAGTCTCAAATATAACTATTCTAAGAAGCATGACCAAGATAAGCCACACTTTTTCCAAAAATAATTATGTCTAAACACATTCATAAAGTCACCAATGTTTCATTGAGTTAACAAATGTCTACAATAAGTTTGGTGAACAACTTACGCGATAACCATCAAATTTGAACCTAAAATGTCTTTTGTACATAGGACACGTGTAGGTCGGATCTAGTGTTTCGGGTTTAACTTTTCTAGCTTTCTCAGGGACTCGAGGTGAGTTTCACGGCCCCTTTTATTATTTTTACGTTTTGGGGAAAAGCACGCTATATTTACATTGTTTAGAATGACTTCCTATGAACCTTATGTGAGCATGAGACAATATGTTTAGAGATCTCATAAATCCCTCGTGTTGTTTCCCTATATTGTAACCATTAGCTATGGACTTAGCCATGGAACACTTAAATAGATCTATTGGGTTGACACCCCCACTCTTGGTTAGTCGCTCTAACCAGGATACAAACGACAAAAGAGTGCTAGTATTTCACACATGATGATACATTGTTTGGTTACAGACTCATGTTGGTCACATTTGTCATTGTCTTAGCTAGGAATTAACTTGGTTATTCACAGATTTCATTAATTTGCATTTTACTATGATCAAAACCTGTGAACTCACCGAATTTATGTTGACAAAGTCTTTATGCAGGTTTTTCAGGTAACTAATTTCATGGATGGAACTTGGGAAATGTTTTAAGCTTGCATTATGGGATACCGACTTTTGTGGATTTTAAATATGAAATCTTGGCTTTCTAAATAATACATTTTGAAGTGGTTGTAAACATTTAGCAATTTGGAATCCAAACTTATGTTTATTTTAGATGTTTGCTTACATCTTGTGCTTGAAAACTTTTCGTGTCACATCCCGTAATTCCGCCTTGGCGGAGTGTTGTCGATTGGTATTAGAGCGAATGGTTATAGCAAGCTAGATTTCTTTTGAAACTAAACTCTAACTTAAACGATTTTCATACGAAAAAGTTTTCATTGCATGAAAAACATTTTCATTAGGATGCACTGCCCAAGTTCCATGAACTTTTTGCATATTGCATACATGCAAGTATAGTATATAAGTTCTTGATGCTTATATATGTATATGTGTACACATGGATTTTGATAGACTCTCCCAATTGTCATATCAGACTCAGAGGACGATTCATTTATGATATATGAAACATCAAGCGGAGACAATGTCGATTCCTAATTCGCAGACCCCGAGCTAGACGAGGAGGTCGTGGGTCCTGAGCCCAACGAGGAGGAGGATGTGGACATTGTTGGTGACGACATGTAGGTGGACCATGTAGTCTCGGATTATGAGCTTGATGCCCCTTTTGGCGAGGCCCAGAGAGATGCCATTGATGATGATGATCTGACCCCTATGGTCGAGGACCAGCCTGTCGAGGTGCCTCAAGAGGTGGAGGAGCCACCAGCTGAGGCACCCCTTGTGGTGGAGGCACAACCCACGGAGGAGCGTGTGCCCTCTTTGACAACAAAGATTTGAAAAAGTAAGCATCTAGTTCTAGATTATAGAGACCACCATCTAGAAAACCACGTCCAAATACTTATGAATTAAAAAAACTAGTAAGTTTTCCATGACCTTGAGAAACATCATAACCGTCTATGTCTGAAGTCGGTCCTGATACAAGATTCCAAGTAATCTCAGAAATATATAAGGTATCATAAAATATAATACATAAGCCAGTTTTCATAATTAATTGTAAGGTTCCCACAGCCTCGACGACTAATTCCTTTTCATTTCCTAGTCTAAAAGTTCTTTGGTTTCTTTCCAGCTTCTGGATTGTAAGGAATCCCTATAGTGAGTAGGTTACATGAACTATAGAACCAGAATCAAACCACCATGTGTTAGTTGGAACATTTAAGTTATACGACTCAATTATCATGAAAAGATCATTACATTTCTTAGCCAGCCACTCCTTAAATTTTGGGCGGTCTTTCTGCTTATGTCCTGTCTTGCAACAAAACTTGCAGTGAGGCTTCCCATTGGATTTCTTAGAGCTAGAGGAGGCACTTGTATTATGCTTACGGACCTTAGAAACTTCCCTATGTTGAAATTGCCCTTCCTTTTCTTTGAATCACCGGTCATCAGGTAAGCAAAATTTGGTTTCTCTAGCAATCGACTCTCTTCCTCTTG
Source organism: Ambrosia artemisiifolia (assembly GCA_032199755.1). NCBI lineage: Eukaryota > Viridiplantae > Streptophyta > Magnoliopsida > Asterales > Asteraceae > Ambrosia > Ambrosia artemisiifolia. Next base: position 11,856,386 of record CM063521.1, read on the forward strand.
GACACACATAGCAACCAACTCACTCATCGTCCATTTATCCTTCTGAGTATTATAGTTGACTTTGAAAGCTTCATAAGATGCAGGAAGAGAGGTCATGATAAAGTGCACCTAGAAACCGTCATTGATCTCCATGTCTAATCCATTCAGTTTACGGGCCATGCCATTCATCATCATCATGTGCTCACGAATACCAATAATCCCGTCATACTTCGTAGTCACCATTTTCAGAATGAGAGTGCTGGCATGCGCCTTAGATGTTCCTTTAAATTGTTCTTCCACAGAAGCCAAAAAATCCTTAGCAATTAGGGAATCTGGGATTGATTCCCTGATTATAGGACTTATGGAATTCTTCATGAGCATGAGAGACATTATGTTACACATCTCCCACTTCTCATGTATAGCCTTTTGAGTAGTAATACTTTTGTCAGTGAGTTCAGGTCGGGAAGCCTCTCTTATGGCATAGTCAAAATTTATCATGCCAAGAACTAGCATGAGAGAGTCATTCCATGAAGCAAAGTTAGCACCAGTCGAAGTTTCAATTCCCATATTGGGAACTGTAGTGGATTTAGTTAGAGAAGAATAAGATACATAGATAAGAGAAGAAGTTAGAGTGACCTATGGGGTAAATAAGACTAAAGCTGGTGGAAATAAGGACCACTAATTTAAGAAAGTTCTGACAACATCTATTACAAACACCAAACATAGTAGATTAATTAAAAATTCTACTCAAACAATAGCACATCACCTTTGGGAAGAAGTGAAATCATTTAAGCATGATGTGAAATTAAGTGTAGCACATCACCTTTGGGCAAAAGTGGGACAATTTATTTGGTACAATATAGTTTTGCATGATATGACTGTAATACATCATCTTTGAACAGAAGTGAGACATCCACATTAATTAGACAAGACCAATTATTTATCCTTAGTTAGACTTAGATAACAATGTTAAGGTAGCATATAACCTTTGGGCAGAAGTGGGACCTTTTTAGTGTTATCAAACTAAAACAAAAACGTTCATGGATTTAGGTTTTGAAAACATATTAATTAAGGTTTTACAAAACTAATAAACTAATTAATAGTAAAAACCCCCTATTAGTGCTGATTGAAATCCACGATGTCTTTTCTTGGGGGTGCGGGGGGGGCATGGCCCCTTGATAGGGATTCGGGGGTTTTCGAATAGGTTCATGTTTGCGGAAAATGAGGTTTTCGAAAAATATGAGTTCCCAAAAACAGTTAGTTCCCAGAAACACCAAGTAGGTTCTCGAGAAAATAATTAGTTCTTGACCTTGTTACTAGTTTACTGCTATAATTTAGGGATTTTAGAAAATCCGTTACAATTTATTTTGGATTTTAGAATTTCCAAAAGATTATAAAAATATGATAACCTATTAATTTAAAACCTGGAGATTAATTTACTCCCAACATTTTAGGAAAAAGATTTTAATCCTAGTTTTAACCAACTTATAGCGATTTTCATCAAAATAAGGATGAATATTATGAGCCGTAATGAGAATAATAAGAACATTTCATAATAAGTATCAGATTTATTACTGGAACTCAAATCCGAAACCATAACCATCAACATATTTCTGAAAAACATCTGATTAATAATCTTCACAGGTTTTAACGAATCCGATTATGATAAAAACATAAGTCTCAAAGCACATCCATGAATGATATTTTAGAACAAAATCAATTTTAAAATTACGGTTTTTAATCAAAACAGTTTCGATTTTAATTCCAGTTTTAGGGAAAATCAATTCAGAATTGATTAACCAACATCGCTCTGATACCACATGTTGATAAATTTCATGAATATAATGCAGAAACATAATAATAAATAAGATGTACTCGTCAGTCTAGTAAAGGTTGACAGGGAAGACGATGCCATGAGGAGGATTACGCTGTTCGGATTCCCGTTTAGGGTGTACAGTTAGGATGGCTTAAGGAGATCAGAGATCTTGTTTATAGAGAGGATCCTCAAAAAAGTGAGAAACCACGCATTTAACATGTTAAATATCATAAAAAATCAATTTAAGATATAAAAAGGTAATTTTAAAAAACAAAATTCGAAACTTTTGCATACAAAGATATATTGTACGTTTCGAGGGATAAGTTATACGTTTTAAGGTAATAATTCAACGCGCATCACCCACAAACAGTAACAAGTGCGCGCGCAACTTGAGTACTATGCCGTATGTTTACGCGCGATTAATATAAGTCACATCGATTCGTCGAGTAGAAACATATTTAGACTAAGTCAATACACATGAGTCTAGATAGTTGGACAAACTATCTTGTAACTGGATAATAAGTTAGACTTATTGTTGATAAACTTTATAAGGTATCCTTTGTTGGTATTAGGGCACGGGGAAGTCGGTTATTCAAGGCTTCAAGCTTTGCTTGCTAGTTTTCGCAAGATATTTAAGGTGACTTCTTGACCCTATGTTTTATGGTTTTGCAAATGTTTTGGAGGAGAAGACATATTTATTTTATGAAAACCTGATGAATTTAAAGTATAACAAAGTATATGAACACGTTTAAAGTTACAAATGATTTTATAAAGTCGGATAAAAGGGAAATGAAGGTGTTTAAGTACGTTTCACAATTTCTTTTTACTGTTTTCTAATTTGGGAGAAAGATATATGTAGCCTCCTTCGGCTAGGAAATGAGTTACAGACACCATAATATATGAATCTTGACGATGCCCTCATAAAGAGGTCCCACTATTTTATGTATTACATAACACAACTTTTTACTAGGTCTTAAACAACCATCTTTTATCATTTGTCTCACAGAGTACTTGAAATAATCTTACAAAGGTGTATGGTGTTTGCTAAGAGTGAACTTCCAAGAATCCATAACCAATTTAATTAACTCTATCATCAAGGGAAGTTCACACCCAAGTGGCCATTTCTTAAATCTGATTTCAAAAACCAAATACCTTTTGTTTATTTATTTATTTTTAGGGTTTTACAAAAATCTACAAAAACCACTCTCTTATTTGCTTGACCAGACGTTAACGACATTTCGCTACTAATAGCTCTTGTATCATGGGATGACCTGGGCATCTCACCATCATTATATTACGTAAACGAGGGATGCACTTGTCAAATGTGTTGTTTCTATTGATCGTATCTTATCGTGGTTTACAATTTTAAGGTTGGATCATGTGTAAAGATCGGGTCAACATTAATCACTATTTATATGTACTCCACATTACGTTACGTTAGAGACTGTTAGGATTTCAGATGGCGAGGGAGGCCGACAATGGTGAATTGGGTGGTGATGGAGTTAGGTTTAGTGTTTCTGGTTTTTGGTAAGGGTGAAGCCAACGATGGTGGGTGTGGGTTGTGGTGTGATTTTAGAGTTGTTGTAAGTTGTGGAGGTCGAGGGAGGTGGCTATGGTGACGATGAAGTTGTGATGCGGTGTTTGGGTTGAGTGGTAGTCACGATAACGAGGAGTTTACAGTTACCGGTGTTGTTAAACAAAGATGGTGGGTCGAAGGTTAAGGTTGGTAGATCTTGTGAACGATGGTGATGGAGGTTTGGGTTTCTGGTAAATGAGACGGTGGGTCACCAAAGTGAAGGTGGTGGTTGGGTTTAGATGGAGAAGGTGGTTGCGAGGGAGGTGAATGTGTACAGCACCCGCTTCTCTAGCTAATTGTCCACCCTTTCCAAGTGTGATTTCTATGTTATGTATGGCCGTGCCTAAGGGCATATCGGTTGAAGTAGATTCTTCTTTTTTATCAATCAAAACCCCTTCCCAAACTGTACAAGCTTCTTCCAAAGCATACGGCTTTCTGGATGTAGATGGTGATATCTATACAGATGGATCTTATATATATGGTATAATGAAGTACCACATGGTGGATATATAGGAATCAAAATCTGCCGAATCACTCATGTTATGATCTTCTACATCCTAGGTCTTCCCGTTCCATCATCTGGCTTATGTTCTTCATGTAGCATTCAGACCGAATGACTCTATGAAATTACGTTGATACTTCCACATATTATGGGTAACGTAGGAGACATCTCTATTTTTCCCCCGGGGAATCTTTAGAATTACCACTGCTTAGCTTTCAATTCGCCTCTGACCATCAAATGAAATGTGAATAATCCGTCCTCTTCTCTTTGAAAGAAGGGGCGCTTCCGGTTCTGTCGGTGCTTGAAACAATTTTGTCTTCTCCATATTACTATATCTCTAGAGTCAATAATTTGATATGAGGAACTACTGAACTCAATCACTTGCTGCCGTTACTCTTCAGTTTTCTGTTGAGGTCTATCCTGTAGAGGTACTCAAATTGGATCAGTGATCGATTTCTAGGTTTCGTCGTAAACCTAATTGGTGAACTCTGGTGGTTAGTGGTGGATCGAGGCTCAGCATGCGAGATTTTGGAAAGAGAGGATTCAGATTGACGTCGCCATCAAAGCACATGACGCAAATTGCAGCCAATGTTTTAAAAACCGGTAAATACCGGCCGGTTATACCGGTATTATCGTTTTCGGATGGAAATCCGGTATGAAACACATCGATAAATATGGGTTATTTTTAGATTATTTTTTATTAAGGAATAACTTTTAAAAAATTAAAAACTTTAGATTATCTTTTGGATTATTTTTTAATTATTGATTAACTTTTTGACAATATTTTAATATGTAATTATGTACTTTTAGATTTTTTTTGTGTGTTAATGTTGTAATTTATGAAATTATATTGCTAACTATTCAACCCGATTGAACCGATCTGTATAACGCGGTTCAACCGGTTAAACTATTTTTTAGCTAAATCCAGTATAATTAAAAAAATTGGTTTTTTAAACATTGATTGCAGCTACTCTTTTGTCTACTTTGTTTATTAAATACGGTAACTAAAAACATTTCATATGAAGGTCACATAAACATGTATGGGCTATGGGCTAATTTAGGTGTGTAACGCAACTACAAAATTCATACTTTATAAATTGTATGTACATAAAAGCAAGATGTTCAGCTTCTAATTTTACTTTTTTTATTATTTATTTTTTTATAAAGCTAACTTCTTGATAAACATACAAACAAAAGCACCATACTTTGGAGAACCACACCTTTGGAAAATGCTATGAATTCAATAGTAAGAGTTGTTCTTGATTATGTATGTGTTAATGAGCAATAAGCATGATACACGAGTGAAAGAAGATACGCTAGTTCTAGCAAGGTAAAAGATGCATTACATATTCATTTATGTGATTACCGTCTCTATATGTATGCAGGAAAAAAAAAGAAGTTGATACACGACGTTAGAGTTTCCTATATTATAACTATAAACGTGATTTTCACTAACACGGTTATACAAGTACAATACACCCACGTAAACGACTACATTTGTGATTTTCTCAACCAAAAAATGTGACACACCCTATACGAGGTGGGGTGTATGTAAAATTCTTGTAGGACATGAGTCACGGTTTTATTAAAATAATATTAATAAAAAATAAAAGGATACCATCTTTATACAACTATGTAAAATTGTAGTACTAGTACCGTGTATAAATCCAAACGAAAATAATATAAAATACAACATAAAATGATTCAAACCGAAGTTTTCATCAAGAGCTTCAATTAACCGCGTCTTCTTATGTGATTTCTGCTTCGTCTTTAACGAGGACTTGAACCGCGTCCTTTTGTATGATCCTTCTTGGCTGCAAGAATTAACTAAAAATAATGTTGACGGTTGTGACTGAGGCACGTGTTCAACACGCTTCCCTTAAAACAAATTTCGCGCTTCTACTAAAGAGAACGCACCTGTTTCCCAGGGTACAACAGCTGAAGTAGTCTGTACTGCCGGAGAAGGCCACACGCCGAAGGTTACACCGGATAAATTAGTGTGTTGAAACATTGAGAGGTGAAGATGATGTTTAGAGAGTACTCCTCTCTTTATTTAGTAAGACAAAGAATTGTACTAAGGTTTCTTTGCTTGATGTTATTTGAGTAATACACAAAGTATTTCTCTTGTTCAACTTTTTTCTCTTGTTTGTATCAAGACTTCTCATAAAAAAAATAAGGCACACAAACCTTATGTTTTTATGCAAGAAGCGTAGACACATGAAGAGACTAAATTAATTTATCAATTATTGAATAATAATTGTATAACTAGAGACATAAAGTCTCTCATTTATCATCATTTAACAAGAGTTTAATCTTCATTAGTGCCATAAAATTCTAATAAAGTGAAATAAAGAACTCAACTGAAGAGTCTCCCTAATAATTTCACTAAATATCAATTAAATTTCATTCATCATTCTAAAATTCCAACAATTTCTGCCTATGCTGAGTACTCGGCGAGTCATGTTCCAATGCCCGCTGATCATAACCGAGCACACACAACTCTCCAGTCAACCAAGTTGACACCGGTTAACAGCTTTTTAAACCATGCGTGCATGTATAGACACGTTAGATGTTTTGCTTGACTTTTAGGTTTATTTTCGTGTGTACCAAGTGGAAATCGCCTTATGTGCCTATATTGGAGCTAGTTGCCTCTCTAGTCGTATTGTTGAGCAAAAACATTTACGTGAAATTACAAAGTCAAATGTTTATTTTATACTCTATCCTCTATGTATCGAAAGCGTTAAACTTACACAATTTCTTAACTTAACTTGTGTTTTAAAATTATGTATTTAATCTAAAATACTTAATAATAATGACACATTTAATTTCTTGAGAATCATTAGTATACTAACTGTTATAATAATTAAAATATTTTTATTCCATTTGTATTTTTTTATTTGTATGTATTTTTCTACTATTTTAATAATCACAAGTTTTTGGAATATTGTCATGATGCACCTAGGGATGGCAATCAAACCCGAACCCGATGGGTAAACCCGAAACCCGACATATTTGGGACGGGTTTTGGTCGGGTAATCGGGTATGGGTCCGGGTATGGGATTAGTTTTTATTTTTTTCGCGGGTTTGGGACGGGTTTGGGATTTGATGATATACCCGTTTACCCGACCCGATTACCCGATAAAGTATACCCGTTTACCCGATTAGATACCCAATATAATTTCTAATATATCTTTTTAAATATCTATGCATAATATATCTAACTGTCCATCTACATTGTCATCTTGTGCTAAAATTACCAAAAAGTTAGTGTATACTATTTGTTATCTACGTCTTTGATTGTTTTTATATGATTCAAGTATTTTATATTTATACATTGTAATCATTTACATATATATTTAATAATGGTAAATGTAATTGGTTAATAGTTACCCAATAGATGTCAGTCGGGTTTTTGGTCGGATATACTCAATGAGTAAGTTTTAAAAATTAATGGGTTTACCCGAAACCCGCGGGTATACCCGATACCCGATGGGTAATTACCCGACACAAACCCGACGGGTTTTGGGCCGGGTTTGGGACAAGCATACCTAATCGGGTATGGGGTTGGGATTACCTAAACCCGTCCCAAACCCGACCCATTGCCATCCCTAGATGCACCTCTAGAAGTCAAAATATCTGATTTCATTAAATTTGTTTTAGGGTAGGTTTCATTAAGTCCAAATTTTTCTTTAGCATAACAATATTATACCCAATAAAGATATAAAAAACGTCAACTTATACTATATTTAAAAAATAATAATAAAGAATAAAAAGTTATAAACGTTTAAAAGAAAGTAAGAACTTGATAAAAGTCAACAATATTGGTTCTTCTATTTTACCATCCCAAACACTATAATACACTGTAAAAAATAAATTAATAAAAAAAATATGTGATTGGTTTATAAGAGTTATTTTCTTGTTTTTTTTAATAAATAGAGAGCACATTAGAACATGAATCATTGGTTATATTAATTCAATGGTAAAGACTGATATGGTGACTTGATTGTCATATAGGAAAATGGTGACATTCATTTGAAATAATTTGTATAATTTTTAACCACTCTCACATTTCCATTATACTTTATCAGAAAGTTTTTACTTATCAATGTACTCATTATGGACGCGTCATTACAATTAACGTCTTACTACTTAAAACCATCATTGTTTTTTAAATTTATAATCATATTATACTTAAGGAAAATAGTATTTTGCATTTTATTGTAAAATTTGAAATTGTAATTTTTAATCACTTAACATCTTTATTACACTTTATTATATTTAAGTATAGTTTTAATATAAAATGTAAAAAAAAAATTAGTATAATGTGATTATAAATTTTAAAAAAATGATGGCTTTAAGTAGTAAGATGTTGATTATAATGACGCACCCAATATGCATACAATAGTGAGTCCAAACTTTACAATAGCGTTTAATGATTACATATGGTCATATGGTATATGTAATGATATTGAAAAGATTATTATGAAACATTAAAATATCATAAGCAAATCCTACATCAGCAATAAACATGAGAGATTCTTGATTCATAAGGATTGTCCCACCTCTTAAATCACTAACACATTTTGAGCTTAGTTGATTGTAGAGCACATGAAAACTCCACAATTAACTGTGTTCACGGTATGTCTAAAACCAATTGTAATGTATGTAAACTCTTTCCCCAAAAACCTCATGAATACAAGTGTCACATCTTGAATTACAATTACAATTTTTTCACATTTATTATCTAATTAAACCATCCCATCCCTACACATACATACACACACATGGTGTGTATAGTATATTTTTTTTTAGAGTAGTGTTTTAGCGGTAAATCCCGTATTGTAAAGCGACCACTGCCCAGGATCGAATCCCATAAGAACCACACGGGTTTCTCCTTTCAAACCTAATGGTTATTTTTTTGGTGGAACGTGGGAATCGAACCTTAGACCAAACCCGGGCAGGAACCCTCCAAGGAGGTAAACCTTCCCACCTCAAACCAGCTGGGCGGGAGATCATTGATTGGCTGTATAGTATATCTACATGTGTCAATGTGTGTATATAATTGTATATATATATAGTAGTGTAGTATCAAAACACAAGTTTAGTGCACACTTTGTCGGCTCTCTCTCTCACACACACCAAAAAAAAAAAACCTTCATTCCATGACTTCCTTCCGACGACCCTCTCGCCGGAGCCGATCATTCTCTTCAACTTCTTCATCATCTCTAGGCTCAATATCCTTTCTCGACGATTCTTCGACTCCGGCCACGCCTCTTCGATACACTGGAATACCCTTTTCTTGGGAGCAATTCCCAGGAATACCAAAGAAAAACAAAACCAATTACAAAACCTCATCACACAATCTTCTCCCATTACCTCCCTCAGGTAATTCGTTTCGAAAATCATTCGGTAAAGACTCCGTAGCACCGGTGATCAAAAAACACACCACCGGTGCTAATGATAAGAGCTTCCATGAAGACCCTTTTTTTGCAGCCTTTGTTGAATGCTCAAAAGATGAAGATATGTCGATAAAGCGGTCGAAAATGCGGTCTAGTAATGGGCTTGGTAGCTTATATAGTTCTTGTTTTAGAAAATGTGAAGTGGCTCAATCTATTGTTTACATTCCAAGATCACGTCCAAGTTATATTTTCCGGTGAAGGTTAATATTGTGTCACTAAATATATCCTAGCGATAATAAAATTAATAAGAATAGTACGGTAAGGTTGCTGTCATGTGACCTGAAGGTCCTGAGTTCGAGTTGTGAAAACAACCTATTACAGAAATGCAAGGTAAGGATGCGTACATCAGGTTTAATTATTTAAGTTGGCTCGAGCCTTTGTGTGTAGCGAGTTTGACCAAGTGAATAGTGAAGTGTTTGTGTATGTGAATTTTTATAACTTTACTAAATAATATTAGGAATGCATATATGATGTTGTTTATGGTTTTTATGAAACTTTAATCTTATGTGCATGGTTGTTTGGTGTTTATTTTTTAATATATATTTGATTGTCAGTTTATATATTTTTTTGGAGAGAAAATATTCTTTTGAGAAAGTAGAGCGACAAACTATGATGTTATTGTTATGTTGTCTTTTATATATAAAGTTTTAAAAATAAACTACTTAGTCTTTTTTTCTATATAATTATTCACACGTTCTACATAAAATAATGTTATAATAACATTTTCTAAAGACATTATGAATGAGTTATTTATGTTAGACCTACCTAACCGTCGTCGGGCCATCCATATAAAACGTTCGGCCCATTGAAAACGCCAGGGGACGATAGGGAACAGTGGATCAATCATCAATTTTCTTAGTCACTGGATTATGTCACGCATGACCTTAGCATTATAGGCGAAGTTATACTGGGTGTTCTGGCCTCCCCTGTTTTTTTTTTTTTGCTCGGTAATATAGTTTTACGCGTTTTCTTCCCAAAAAACTTATACGTATTAAGTCCGGCCTGCTCTAATTTAAGGGTTTTGTAACTTTCGGCATCCTTGAAAAAAAATTCAAGCTCCGCCATTGCTAGCTGGAGCAAACGAGACAAGTTGCGTTAATTCGTCGATCGTAGACTTAAGTTGTGGAGCCTGTCTAACGTTTTCTTTGACAGTACTCTATTTTAATATCTCAAGTAGTCATATCCTTAGTTGGGTGTTCTTAGCAAAGACAAAAAAAATATTATTTAAATGTTGGTAAATAAAACAAAATTTAAAATAAGACGTTAAATGCACTAAAGTCAAAGTTCGAAATAGCGTAATTTTGAATTGTAAGATGTGACGCGAGCAACACATGCCGGTTCCTGTATAATGTTGATATTTCGTGTGGAGAATACTAATTAAGTGGTAGTATAATTACGAGTATACATACACATAATCACACTACAAGAATTATGGGCAATTGCGACGACAGCAATAACGATGACATATGTTGTTCCTAAAACCTTCTTTTCTTGTAGTGTCAAATAATCTTAAATTTGTGATTAAGTATATGAGATCACGTGTAATGGAAGGGTTTGATGGGGGCTTCATGTAAAGTAGGTGTGTAGTGACTAATAAAGCCCCCCACTAATCATTGAGTAATCATTGTTTAATTATTGTTTTTTTTATTTAAAAAAATAACATTTCATTGATTAAAAAAAACATTACAAATACTTAAAAAAACGAAAATTACAAATACTAAAAAAAGTTACGAATACTAAAAAAATTACAAATACTACTCGTCTTGAGTTGGGCAAATCATCTATGTTTGCTCGACCAAATCCGTCTTCAACACCTTATGTAAATCCTTGGAAAGCAAGATGTGACTGTTTTGTATTCTCTGCTCCATTGTTGCTTGCGTCTCTTGAAAACATCTTCCGGAAAATAGTTTTTGCATATTGCTTTTCCTTCGTCTTTTAGGATCATATCATGCATAATGATACAAACATACATCATCATTCTAATTTTTTCTTTATCCCACATACGACAAGGATTCTAACAAAATGTCATCGTTGTTGCAGAACCCCAAAACACCTCTCGATGTCCTTTCTTGCGGACTCATGCAGTATATTGTCTTTTCACATCAAGTGTTTCAGAAAACGTTTTGACGAGCATTGAATACTCCGGATATATATATCATCGGCCAAGTAGTATCCATGCTCTTAGTAATTAATATTTGCATAAAACCTAGCTTTCTGTATCGTACCGCCAATGTAAGCCTCTAAAAATAGTGAAAACTGGAAAGTATTTATGTCATTCATACACCCGGCGTGACCAAAGAAGGACGACTAAACCCAAAGGTTGTATGAGGCAACAGCTTGTAAAACCAACGTTGATCCTTTTTGGTCATCGCGTATATGTTGACCTTGCCATGCGATTGGACAATTATACCACTGCCATTGACGACAGTCTATACTACCAATCATGCCGCGTATTCTATGTTTTTCTAAATGCACTTCGTATATCTGTTGAAGGTCGTTTCATGTGGGGTTTCTCAAGTAACGTTTTCCATATAATTGGCATATACCTAAAACATTTAAAAATACATACATACATATATATATATAACCATGGGTAAAAAAATTAAATTTAACTACTACTTTATAATTATATGTGAAATTGTAAATGTACAGTAGCAGAAACACTCCAAGGTATCATGTGTGGTTTTCTCAGCCATCTTCAAATACTCGTCATTGATGTCGTATGTGTTCCCGTAGGCGAGTACGCGTAACGCGGAAGTGACCTTTTGAATTGGGACGAATCCTAAACATCCTTTGTTGTCGGGTTTTTGCTTAAAGTAATCATAGCTAGACTCAAAATCTTTGGTAATGTGCAAAAATAACCTTTTACTCATCCGAAATCGGAGCCTAAAAAGATCGGGGCCGTAAATCACCGAAGGATTGAAATAATCATTCATTAAACGATCATTTGCGGCTACACGGTCTTGCAGTATATATTCCCTAGTCAATATCGGGCGTGGGGGAGGATTATTTACATGTTGCATGGCGTTCATCGCTAGCGTACACGCACTCAAAACCGCTTCTTCTTCCGCGCCGTCGTCGTGAAAAAATCTTTGAAAATATGAATTATTTGGAAAGAAAATTCACTTTTTAATGTTTATTTTAATTATAATTAGGTTTGTATTGAGAAAATTTTCGATTGGTTTTCTCATTTTTTCTCACGGTTCTCGTGATATTTATCGTTCTCAAGATAGCATTCCAATATATAATATAGGTAACGGTTCAGGTACAAATGTCATATTTCGTGAGAAGTGTGAGAAGAACAAGAATTGACATTTAGGCATATCATGTTTTGGATTTAGGTATGATGTTTTGGGTTGTTTTTGCTAGAAAAACATCAAACACAATAATTTAAAACACAATCCAATATATTAAGCCATGGAATTTAAAACATAGCTAAAACATAGAGCTAAACACAACAATTTAGATTACATGTTCTTGGTATGGTGTTTTAAAATTTTAAGCCTAAAATAAATTGTTTTGTGGTTTTAATTGTTATATATGGTGTTATTTTAGCCTAAACAATCCAAAACATCATGAATAAGTCCTAAAAATGATCCCTACATGTCAATTTTTAATTCTTTTCACACTTCTCACAATATATGACCTTTGTACATTAATCCCAACCTATATATGATTTTCTCATTCCACTTGTATTTTTCAATTAGCTATATATGTAGCTTAATCAATAATTACAAAAATAATAATAAGAAGAAGAAGACGACTTTAAGAGAAACAAAAGTTGATTAATTAGTTGTCGTTTCCATCTTATTATACTCCTTAATTAGTCTACACAAGTAGATAAAGAGTAATACCTTAATAATAACTAAAATAGATAAAGTAAACAACATAATTTAAAACCTTGAATGTATTATAATGGCCACATTGCTCTCTTTTATGATGGTTTGCGTGCTTTTGCCTTGAGTTAGGCAACATTGCGCATGTGATATTGTTATTATTGTTGTAAATTATTACAAAATCGCAAGTGAAGTGAGAATCATATGATATCCTATATCCATGTGAGACCCATTTCTTAAAGGTATTGGACCCAACCACAGAACAAACTGTTTACAGCTTAATAACAAGTACTTGAGTTAACATTCATAAAGAATACGAGTAAGGAACATTAAGAATCAGATTATTACTAAAACTTAAATAGCCATATATACCCATATGTATATGTATGCGTTTTGATTATTCATTTGAATAATCAAATGAAACTTTAATTCTTTATCCTAGAAACATTCTTAATTAACTCCTTGTGATTTCCAAACTAATCACTTTAGTATATGTATGTCATAAAAAACGAGAAACTTTCTTTTTAAGCCAACACCCACTTTTTTTATAGTAGTGTTTCAGCGGTAAATCCTGTGTTGCAAAGCGACCACTGCCTAGGATCGAATCCCATAGCACCACACGGGTTTCTCCTTTCAAACCCAAGCGGTTATTTTTTTGGTGGAGCGTGAGATTCGAACCTGAGACCAAACCCGGTCAGGAACCCTCCAAAGAAGTAAACATTCCCACCTCAAACCAGCTGAGCTGAAGATCATTGGCAATATGCTTTTTAAAATTTTGTTTTCACCTGTTTTTATTTTTAATATTTACATGTGGATATGTAAATTTACGTGTAAGCTAATAGTAGTTTATTTCCGGGAGCCTCACAAGATAGACAAATCTAACATTAAGTGATAAAATGTGTATACTATAAAAGAAATAGACCGTTTTTTCACAAACTTTTTTTTGTAAAGGATCAACATTCAATAACTCATAAAACATACTTCTAATTCTACGTGTGCATCTCTTGCTCGAGTGAAGTCTCTGTACAACTTTGTCACTTCCTCAAGACACTCAAAAACTGCAATGTGAACCTGGAAAAAACAACCAAATTTGTATCAAATGATATGTCATGATGATGATAGGCGATTCGATCACATTGGGTGACATCGAACAAAACAATCAATAAGTAAGCTGTGAAGATCATTTTTGAAGATAAATAAAAATGATTTAACTGTTATCGACTAAAAAGATTGTAGGATGGTAACTTTTCATGTCTCCCGACTATTTTCTCTACTCATACATAATTTAAACATAATTTAAGTATTTATTTCAATAATCACCACATGTCAGTCGATTTCAAAGTACACACATTAAAGACGATCTAAGAGGCGTGCATGGTGAGGTGATTAATTAACACTTATCGGCTAGAGATTTACCTGGTGCCTAAGAATCATTGGCTACATCTAACCGGCTTAGCAACCTTTGTAATCAATGTTCCTAGCAACACAAATCAAAATACAAAAAATTATATTCTTACCAAACTGACTACATTTATGAATATATATGTAGTTAGCGAGTTCTTATATCTTTTACTTTCTAGTTATTCTTTATGCTTTAAACATTCTCAAATTCTTCGTTCAGGGCGGCTCAAGGGAGAATATTTTGAAGCAATGGCTTTAGGCCCAAAATCCAATAGGGGCCCTAAATTTATAAGATTTTTTTAAAGGAATAATGGAAATAAATAATCCCAACTATTGACTATTGGCCAATAACAGTCTCAACTACGAAAATTACCAATATTGGTCCCAACTTTCGACATATTGGAATATAATGGACCCAAACTAACGGAGGTCTAACACCGTTAGTGTGATGCTGACGTGGCATCCTAGGTGGCAAAATGATCCTACGTGGCATCCTGGGTGGCAAAAAGATCCTACGTGGCATCCTAGGTGGCAAAATGATCCTATGTGGCATGTCACGTCAGCACCACACTAACGGAGTTAGACCTCCGTTAGTTTTGGTCCATTATATTCCAATATGTCAAAAGTTGGGACCACTATTGGTAATTTTTGTAGTTGGGACTGTTATTGGTCAATAGTCAATAGTTGAGATTATTTATTTCCATTATTCCTTTTTTAAATATATATTGTATTTGTTTGTAATCAAGATAACAAACATTTTGGTTAACATATCCAAGTCTGCAAGTCTTTTTTATCGTATTTTTTATGCAAACAGTTTTAATCCTACAATTATTGTTATCTTCACGTTTTATGTTGTATTTTTTTTGTTTTGGAAAAAGAGCTCCATTTTAGTATTTACTTTAGGCCTTCACACATTGCGCCCTGAAGATTTCCAAACTAATCACTTTATATGTATGTTATAAAAAAACGAGTTTCTTTCCGTTTTTAAGCTAACACCCCCTTGATATGCCTGTTTAAAATTTTGTTTTCACCTGTTTTTATTTTAATATTTATATGTGGTTATGTAAATCTACGTATAAATTCATATTTATTTTCCGTTTTAATCAATTTTTATACACATATAAATTTATACAATGATTCACACATTCTATAAATATTAGTTCATATGCGATTCTGTGAACCTATGTTAGTGAATCGGTTTTAAATTTATAATCGAAACACAACTTTTGTTAAACTGATTCTTAATCGCTATATACAAGATTATTGATTATTATACTATCCACTATTCAAATTCATCATCATTTAGTTAAGTTGAGAGGCACTATATAATGGCCACTATTTAAATTGACCACTGAGTTTGTAGTGTAGTGTATTGAATTAACCACCTCCAAAATCCACTATCCAGATTTCATCATACTAAAAAAAATGCAAATTTCAAATATAATTGAATGACATAACTATAACATCACACCAGTTAAAAAAAGTATATGAAAGTTAATTGGGTTTAGAAACTAAATAAAATTGTGTTACCAATGGGGTCAGTGTCTCATTGATAAAAGCAAAGTCTTTAAAAAACAGATAGGTTAAGAGGTATTTGGTTCAAGTCTCACATAGGACAGTATAAAAGAAATTATCCTTTGAAAAAATAATGTGTTGGTACCAATTTCTCTATATACATATGCACACATCGAGCATGGACCAAACATGATGAAAAATATCAAACAAGTCAACTTTCATATATGCTTCAAGTCAACATCAAGCATGAACACCTTTTGGACACTCAACCACATTAAAAATGGAAAGTGTGCTATTGGGTAAGAGTAGTAATTATGAAAATTAACTTATTCTTTAAGTTACATAAAACCACCTCTTTTATAAAACCCCAACTTCATTACAAAAGAAGTTAACTTTATAAAAGGCGTAACTCGTCAATATATGAATGAAGATAATATCTTATAACTAGAATTAACCAACATGAA
Organism: Ambrosia artemisiifolia; assembly: GCA_032199755.1. Classification (NCBI taxonomy): domain Eukaryota; kingdom Viridiplantae; phylum Streptophyta; class Magnoliopsida; order Asterales; family Asteraceae; genus Ambrosia; species Ambrosia artemisiifolia. Next base: position 11,872,934 of record CM063521.1, read on the forward strand.
TTAGTTTTAAAGAGAAAAATCAAACCATACAAGAAAAACATCTTATATTTTAATCAGATCATTTTAGATTTTTAGTACTTCTGAATACGTAAGATGTGATCATATTGGTATCACTTATGTTACATATTAGCATACTTTAATCAATAAACAGCTATAATTTTCTATCATATTTGTAGCCAAAATAACTTTGAATTAAGACCATTCTGAATCAATTTTTTTTTTTTTTTTTGAGAACGGCCAACAAAACACCTTTCTCTAAAAGCTAGCAAGGAACTAGCACAAACATGTACAAGAACAAACAATCCGAAAAAAACCAGTACAAAAGGCCCAAGCGACACCAAAAAACTATCCCATTCTAAACGTATCAAACCGACACCAAGAATCCCACGACATATCCGCCATCTTCGCCCGATTCTGAATCAGTTAGTTGATTTTAATAAACACGAAATTTGACGATGAGGGTAGAAGTCAAACACATACATGTTTATTAGGTAAGGCCCACCTTGTTGATCACTTCTTAATCATTCATGTTCAACTTTTATATACGCTATCAAGTGATTGTACTAACCACCTCCCTAAGCTGACTTAAGTGAAAAATGTCTAGGCTGACCAACCCATAATCCAGTCCGGTGGCGGATACAGGAACCCACGATTTTCCAATTTCAGTGGATTCCTTTTGGTATTTTTTTTCCAAATCATACAAGGCTCTCACTAATTTTTTCCGTTTTTTTCCAAACTGAGTGGGTTCCTGAGAATTCACAAAAGTGGGCTTGACCCGCCACTGCTCCAGTCTCTAGCTATTTTACTAAAGTGTGCGTTGACCAACTTAATCAACAATGTATGGTAGAAAAAAAAAATCTCATTATCGAATCTATATATAACACAAATAAACTAACATGTAACATGGTCAAACACATGAAAAATCAAAGTAAAACTATCTAAATAACTTTCTTAAAATAATAATATTAAAATCAAGACGATACGTATTCTGTAATCGTAACCGTCTTGTATTTTGAACCGACAAGACCTGACCCGTTAAATTTGGCATGTCTAGTTTTATATCACAAGTCAACAAAAGAGCATAAACGTATTCAAAATGCATATGTAGTGCAGAATGAGTTAACTCTATGACACCCACAATTTGTAAATGGCATGCAGCTGACTGAAGTCTGTAGCCTTCAAAGATAACATGTACATGTTTTTGAGTTTGTTGACATCTCCGGTCTGCTGAGAAGGAGCAACAGATTTGTTTGTGGCTGCAGGAAGAGCCACAGATAGCATACTCTTTAATGTTGACTGCAGCCGACCCCAAAACCGCTCATAGACACTGCAATCGTCCTTCTGTAATGTAATTTTATCTGCAGGCACGTGTCGTCCTTCAAGCAAACTATTCAGGGCTGATTCAAGCATCTGCAATCAGTTAATGAATTGTCAGCTGTGAAAGATTAAATGCCACACTTGAAATCCACCAAAAGCATTCTAATACACTACTTGTGGCAGTTTTGACCCGTTTACTTGTGAAAGGATGGACTCGCGTAACGGGCCAAATGGGTCAATTTAAAAAAAAACAAAAAAAGAGGCAAATGCCAGGGGGAGAGTTTCACATACACGTGGGTAATGACACTTATAGAGATAAATTAATTCTAGATAACACTTTATATTGTTAATCCTTAAGCGCCCAATATTAAGATGATAAAAAGAAATAAGCAAAATCTATTAACACGTAAAGCATGGAAAATCTCAATGTGCAACCAAACAAATGGACATTGTTTTACTGTTCTGGCACGTAGTAAAAAAGGCCTTTTTGACTTGTTACCTACACCACCTAACCAGTTCATCTTGCAGACTCAAGCTAAAGGTTTCCTTTGAACCACAAAGGAAAAAAAAAATCTCAAAGTTCTAATCAAGAATGTAAAGAAAAGACAAAATGCAACTAAAAGCAAGTACAGAGGGGTGTCTACATACCGCATACGCATGAGACGACTTTGACAATCTACAAGACAAATCCGCCATCTCGATCAAAATGGTCAAATACATTGTAGAATGTGTTTTAGGCCCATAAAACTGCATAGCCTTGTGCCAGCTCCTCTCGGCCATGGCCGAAAACTGTTTAACTCTTTGAAATGTATTGTTTTCACCTTTTGATAGATTACTTTTCTTCGATTCCGTCTCTAATAATCTCAGACTACAATCCCTCTGGTAGCAAGCAAGCTGAAAGTACGCATATGCGGCCTCTTGTTTCCTCAAATCCCCCAATAATTCGTACATACACAAAGCCTCACTAATTGCATCACTAGCTGAAATCTCACTCTTCCCAAACTCCTTTTTAGATTTATAGACTTTAGCCGTTGTATTTTCTCTAGCCAGCAGCATTCCAAGCCTCAGATATGTATGAGCGAATTGTGTATATACATCATTGCTAAGATCACCAAGTATTGCATCACTAGCATCAACTTGCTTTTTTGCTGCTCTATAATATCTGAGTGATTCACAATACTGAGTTTTTGCAGCATCTAGCTTTTGATTGAAAGTGCTCTGAAAAACCGGATGATCTCTAAAAGGCTCCATTTGTGATACTATCTCCTCAGCTGCTGACCGTCTTCCGTGGCCCAAATTTAAGTTTATTAAGATAACGTTATTGTGATCAGAAACCTTTTTGAATGAAATGATAGCTTCAGAAAAAGCTTCTTCAGCTTTGCTGATCTCTTTTCTTTCCAGTCTCCTACGGCCCAACTCATTGCAGACCCATCCTTTCTTCTTAACAAGGGACTGTAACTCAGAAGTACTAGGATGACCATCCAAACATTTTATGGCTTTTTCATAACAAATAAGAGCACTAGTAAGATTATGATCTGCGTCGATATGCTCGTAACCATCAATGTATGTGAAAATCCCACCATTATTCGGTAGTTTTTCTTCCTCGGTTGAATCACACCGAGTATCTTTACAAGATTTTGCCTCTTCATTTTCATTCATGCTATTTTGAGAAATCACTTTTGGAACAGTTTTTTCAGTCTGCTTTTTTCCGCGACTAAAACGAGTATTTCTGGTAGTGCTACTACTTGCACTACTGCCGCTACTGACCCGGTCACTCTGACAGCTACAGTTTACCAATGAGCAAGAAGAGCAGCTCTGGTTAACTTTCCCGAGTTTTTTCTTGAGCCTTTGGAGTTCCTTCTCAACCTGAGGCGACATTTTTAACTCTCGAGCAGCAGCAGGTGGTTTCTTTTGATTCTCCAAATGGAATTCAACATACACATCTCCAACTAGTGTCCATGCTTTAGCCCAAAAAAGATAATGCGCTACTACAGATTGCGTATCATCAATATCTATCTCATAGGATGACCAACTGGAACTCATTGAAGAGATAAATTTTGAACCTTCTAGATGTTGTGGCATGGATCCATACACCAAACATGCTAAACGGACAACTTTTAAGGCTTGGTATGACTGACCATCGACTATGTAGGCCTCTCCAAGGGCTAGATAAGATTCTCCAAGCAAAAGAACGAGTTTCCATAATTTGTCATCTAGTTTTGATGTTGGAAGCCACTTCCTAATGTCACAAACTTCAATGCAATCAGTATCACCACATGCACAAACAGAGAACTCAACTGGTAACCCTGCTGCATGATTATCAGGTTCACCGAGGCAACTTTCAGAGCCTTGTAGCTGTCGTCTCCACCTTAAGGACTTAATAGCTTGTGACACATGGTGTATTGCAGCCAATTTAGAGGAGATGAGATCAGCATTAGTTTCCACTACAGAGTTACAGGTTGGCTGCACTACAACATCTCCTGATTCAACCTCATTTGCCACCAAAAGTTGACTGGATCCGCGCCCGGGTATATCATCCTCGTTTTTCAGGATGAAACTTTCACGGATTGTTAAACTAGATATCCCATTAAAGCATTCATCGGATTCATCTTCAGCATCAACCACAATATTTTCAGAGCCCAGAGGGAGCACTTCGGATGTCAAATCCAGATCTTCATCATAATCTAAAAGTAGCCTTGCAAATTGCTCATGAGCAAATGCACGTACAACCTATTCGTCATAAACAATGCAGTAATATATAATTAGCTTGACATGTGAAACAAATAGCAGTATATATCTATCTATCAAAGAAAGAGTTGCCTCAGGGTGAAATACCAGTTGATCGGGCTGATCAAGGAAATCAAGACATTTCTTTAACAGCCTTGCACACCTTGCCCTGTTATGAGGAGACTGCTGCAGAAAACATGCATTACAATGTAACTGTCTATTCAAACTACAAACTGGCAAGTTCAACCAATTTACAAATGTATTCATGGATTTTAGTCACATTAGTCATATGCTCAAATTAATAAAACTCAAGATAAGTCCAACACACCCGACCCACCCATTTGATCACCTCTACTATGGAGAGAGAGAGAGAGACAGAGAGAGAGAGAGAGAGAGAGAGAAAGAGGGAGGGAGAGAGAGAGGAGGGGGGGAGAGAGAGAGAGAGGAATGGAGTGGAATGGAATAAATAACCCACCACTGAAAGTGAAAGCCTGTGAGCAACACGATAGAGTAGGGTTCCTAGCGAGAGTAAAGAATCGCGTCTCCCTCTATCGATTAGAGAAGGTATGTAGGTAAAGTCATCATCACAGTTGTTAGTGGCATGACTCTTTGGGATGACAGAAAGATCAAATAGTTGAATGTTATCCTCGCCAGCATTTTTGTAAAGCTGTAGACATCCAGAAAAAAAACAACAGTATTATCAGTAAAGAAAACAAGCATAATAAAAAGCTAGAAAAAGACTTAACCAGCGCAAAAAGAGAAGAAAAGAAGTACCCAATAAGCTCCAGGGTCTTGCTTGCAATTTTCTTGAAGGAAGCGCAGAACAGAATGACCATTTTGCCGGACGATATAAGGATGAAAAGCAGGAGTGCCATCTTCGGATACACCCTTAGATACAAAAATATCATCGGTTTTCAGAAGCTCGTATCCCTGAACAACACCATTTTCATGGTAACAGATGGCTAATTCTGGTACACTTGCCATCACATTGTCCAACCACGCGTCAAGCCAAGTTAGTGGACCAACCTGCCAAACAATAAATAAAATTGAAGTAAGCACTAAGCAGGTAGGTAAAAAAGAAACCAGATAAACAGAGACAAATGGGCGTATCGCATATTGTGCAACAGGTTTGATCATTTTTCAGAACCTGACCCATCAACACAGCCCACATTGAGTTGGACAGACCCAATACCACTATTTGTTCTCTTCTATAAAACAACTGCAGATTATAATGTGTTTACTTATGATTATGAAACAATTAATATTACAAAAAATCTAACGTCTTTGAATATAGGGACTGAGAAGGTTGTATACCACACATTAAAAATAGTCTTTGGGCGACTTCCAACCCCTTCAACTTTGATCCCTTAAAGGGACATTTTTTTATCCGGTCCTTATGACCCATTTGGGGTAAAAACAACCACCCAAATCGACACATTCATCAGTAAATGGGTCGAAAAGGCCACCTGCAAGAGAACAAGCACAGAGTCATGCAAACTAACCTGTCTTGAAACATCCCATAGGTGCAAACTCACTGCAACATGCTTGTCATTACTGAATATGAGCAAATCACTCCCCAAAAACATGCGTAAATTATTAAATTTCCAAAACAAAACCCTTAAGAATCCATCTCGGTTCATTCTTCTATACATATCTGACTCTTTCATGGAGGGTCTAGGCGTTTCGTTGACTTTCGAGACCTTCTTAACAGCATCACAGTCTTTGTTTCTTTGGTTATCCTTCACTCCTAAAAAGAAACTATCATGTTTTGCTTTTGGTTGTGGGTATTTAAATTCTTCCCCTTCACCAATTTCATTATTTCCGGTCAGAAAAGATGTGTTGAGCCTTTCTTCTGACTTGGAATTTTGAGCCGAAGGAATATCACAAGCCTCCATCCTAACAGAATGCATAGCAAAATTCCAAAATAAAGATTTCTCTGCAGATTGTGCCTGCTGCTTATGTCGTCTAACCAAATTTTCCCCCTCTTCCACATCAGGCCTGCAGTGTACATAAAAGCATTACAACATCTGATAGCAAAGGATAGCAAAATGGGTGTGTGATTTTTGGTGCCGATTGGGTTTAGTCCAAAATACTTTTGACCAACTTCTTTAATTTTTATAAACAAGGAGTGTGTCAAAAAACGATTACAGATATAATTATACCATTCAAGTAATAAAATAATATAAGTTTTGGAGAAAATGTAGGACTGCATTATTAATATACTTTGGGCTGTTACCCTATTTAACTAACTTTTTTATTTTACCCATTAAAGATGCTCAAATTATGAACTAAAACTGGCACCTCTATCTTACGATATAGCAGCAAACCAAGTCACCATATGCAGGTGGCATTTACCCTGTATTTAGTATCAGGGACTGTCCAATACGTTGTACTGCGATTGAGAGGCGAGCCCTGGAATATGGGATCTTAAATATTTGTTTGAGAATGTCAGCTGGAGCAATAACATCGATTTCGTCTTCATGCTCTGTTAAACCAGATACCGCTAGGGCTTCTCCTTTTCTTCTGAGGTTTGATGCAATTGTCCCATTTCCATATGGTAAATCTACCAAGTGCATCATCAGAAGTTAAGACAGGGACCACCAAAATAAACATTCACAAAATGCGATTATTATCATCTAACCATCTATAAAAAAATCAGAAAAATCAGTGTAAAAGTTCACAAATGCAAGTTGGTTGTTGGCCAGTTAACTGGAACGCAAGGATTTTTTGGATTCTTTTGCGAAACGAACAAATTTTATTTAACAATATATTACAACCTGGATAACATATGATTAACCATGTCCACTGGTAATAAGAGTAAACAGGTTTCTAATTTATAAAGTTGAAATTATATTTCAAATGGGAATCAAGAAGCCAAAATACTAAGGCCATTCGGTAGACGGTTCTTTTAACAACCAAAAAAGTTAGAAAAACAAGGACTCGGCCAAAACAAAGAATATAATACATTTTTGGATCCTCATTCATTCATGCACAGGTACAGGCACACTGTAGTTAGAACAGATTTGATTTTTTAAGCAACCCTCTTTATAACAGCACAAACAAAGTCTTCTATGCGAATAAGTTATGAAGCATAACATGCACACGCTGCTTCTTTATATCGTTATACAATAGTTCAAGACATGCATTTTGGTAACTTGATCCAAAGTCCAATCTAAGTCCCATCGTCCCAATCGACAATGAATTTAACATGGAAAAACTAGCCAGTGTTGCCAAGTCATACAACTAATGACCCAATTTCTATGATTTGGTTCAGTTCATGAAAGAAAAGGTTTTGAATTCATGAATAGAATTCAATCTTGTCTTTGAAATTGTAAAATTAGGATCTTACCCTAATACTTTAACCAGATTCTAGTAAGTCTAATGCTTTGTTGTTTGTATCTCCATTGTTGCTTGTGCAAGGGTTGGTGAAAATTAAAATTATTGCCGTTCACGTGTTAGTTTGCATCTAGAGAGGTCCAATTAAGTATTAACTTTGGTTCTACCCCCGGTATTCACTTATCTTTACTCACATCATCTTTGAATGAACTACATTTGCAATTCCCGGGTTTTCATCATCACCGGAGAATTGCATACTATCTTTTCCTTTTGTGAAACAAAGAAATGTTCCATTACCAATTTTATTAATTCTTTAGGACAGTGTTGGTCATTTAATTGTTACCATACTGATTCCACTCCAATTCTAACTACTCTTTTCGTCAAACCAAGAACAGTCTCATTACAAAATTTACTAAGAAAGTCATTGAAAACTATAATGTGCAAGGCAATGTTGTTGGTACTATTATCATTAATTCATTAGGGTCGCTATTATATAAAGATAAATTACCAGCCTTCAATAGAACTATTAACAAGGACTTCAAAATGATAAAGGTAGCATTTGGGAGTTGCGACACATGTCACACATAATCCTGTTAATTTATTTATTAACAGGAAGCTGGGGAGAACCCAAAGTTGTACTTTTTCTTGTAGTAATTTTGTAGTGTGGAAAACACTAACTATATACTATAGTGCGTATCCAAATTTGTTTTGGTAGTACATGGTTCAGATTCTAGGATCCATCACTAAACCTTCTTTATTGCTGGATGTATGGGTATATACAACTGTTTATATACTTCTATAAACTTAAAGTGATTCTTACTACTGAATATGAATCAGAAGGAATTTGCAAAAAGGTTGTGACGGTGGGTATTCGAAAAACATATAAGAAGGAATTTTCAAAAGGATGTAATTGAAAAACTTCTATATGTTGAAGAAGACATGTTGGAAAATACTTAAAGCTTTAAAGGAGCTCAAGGTGAGTGTGCTACTTCAAAATACGTCATAAAATATTACCAAAAGGATAGATACATTCTATAAGCCAAAAACTCACACAGCAAGAGATGATGGACATTAGACAAGCTCTAAATGACATCCCATACAGTAGAAGTTGTCACGTAATTTTCAGGCATCCAACCCCAATTAGCTGATCTTAAAAGAACATCTTGAGAGTTTTAAGAAACTCTATACAAATAGAACTGATATTTCTAGATAATATGCATCCATTTCCTAGCTGGGTATATCATGTGGAGTCCACCAATATGTCAGAAATGATACAGAAATACAAATAATAATAGTTGAGGGGCTGTTTTGTTGTTTAAGTGCTGAATCATTAAGAAGTCTAAATGGTTAAGAGGTCTGAATGGTTAAGTGCTGAATCATTAAGTTGGACCTCTTAATGGTTAGTATTCTTGTCCTACATTGGTAGGAAAGCCTCATTAAGGTTCAGCCTAGTTCAGTGCTTAATGGTCCAGTGCTTAATGGTTCAGCTACATCCCAAGTCTTAATGGCAGCCTTAACCATTCCATTCAGAAGCCGAAACAAACGCGCTGAATGCTAAATCAATCAGCGTTGCATGGTTCAGAGCCTCATTAAGAGGCTTACCAAACAGCCCCTCAATTGGTGACTACATTTAGATAATCTACAACTGTACCAAATATTCACAGTCAGCATGAACAAAACAAATATATTTTTAAAAATGAATACATTTTCCGGCAAAAGTAAAGTTGCACTAGTTTTCCCGTTATTTTACTAATCTCGTGAAAATAACATTAAAAACGACGGACAGTTAATCATGCATCATGTGGTGGCGTGGATAGCCAAAAGACAAAGGTGTACATGCACCGATCGGGTTTGTCCCGATTGCTAAGTGTTTTGTGCCTTATGTCCAAGGCTTGATACCAAACCACATCGAGCCGGGGGTCTCACTGGAAGCAGCCTCTCTATTCTTAGGGGTAGAGGTAAGGCTGTCTACATCTTACCCTCCTCAGACCCTACCTTAGCTTTGCTATAGGTGGGATTAACTGAGTATGATGATGATAATGATGATGATGATATTTTCCGGACTATCGAGTTGAAAGATTCCATGCATCCCCAAAAACAAAACATTAGGAAAGTATTTCTGCACAAGTTTATTATAGTCACATTCATGTGCAGGAACTTCCCTTATGTCGGGGACGCAGATCAAATGAACTTAATAACTTCACCAAAAAGCTACTACTAAGCTCCATCCAAAAAGTTCATACCATGACATCGGTTGTGTGTGGCATTCAAGTGCTCAACTAGCAAACCAGCCAAGTAACCGCCCTAAGAACTAAATCAGTGCAGGAAGCAGAAAGCAATTTAACAATCATGTGAAAAACTAATGTGTATCAGTATATGGAAGCTACTACTGACGATCTTACTATCAAAGTACTGAAGTTTCTACTGAACAGTAGTATTGCTTTTTACTAATGATGGCAACAGTGCTAATAATCCCACGGACATTGCCGTTACTTAGAGATCGCTATAATTGGTTAGTCGGTTCAGTTAATAAGTTAGTAAAACAATCGCATAGACTTTATTATATAGCAGAATGTAACACACACAAACTAGAATTAAATTTACTACGTGTCCATGGTTGTAAAAATCCTGCCTAGGCTCCGATATTAATCACCGATTAATTGCTAATCGGAAGTTCCCCGAGTAAACACCGATTAATCGCTAGTCAGTAGCTGCATGGTGATTCCAGCCAAAATCTGTAAATTTCGGTCAGATATTCCGACCGAAGTGGTTAAAACATGCCTACTTAAAAAACTACAAATAAAATGTGTGTATATTTATATGAAACTGAAAATTACTTATAAAATCCCAATCCGATTAATCACGAATAATCCCTACTAATCCCAATTAATCGCTAGTCAGTACCTCACCGACCGATTAGCGCCTAGCAATTCTTAAAACACTGCTGTAACCTATAATACCTCAAGAACTATCTCTATCTCGATATTCGGTCCATCAAAGTAACAATTCACATCAAATACATAATCCTAACAGTTTCCAATCCTATCCACATATCCAAAACACACATAAACCAAAAAAAAAAACAAACCAAACCTCCACCGGTCCTAGTATGCGCAGCAACCATAGGAAGAACCCGGTCGGGTATATTAGCCCTAAACGGCAGCGTTTTAAGATTAGTCTCAGTAGGAATCACTCGATACCTCGGCGCTTCTTCCCTAACAACAAAAATAAAAGGAGTTTAAAATAATATTAAATAATACAAATTCGATTAAATTAAATATAATTAAAAAAGTTGTTACGTTGAAGGTGAAGGAACGAGAGCAGAACCGAAGGCAGTGAAGGGTTTATCGGTGACCGGAATAGAGCCGCATAGAAAGCCTACCGGTGGCTTTGGTTTAGCGATTTCGAGTTCGCCTACGCATTGAAGGTCTGGTGATCGTTGTTGATCTAGAGTGGGAATTGATGAGGATGAAGGTGATTTCTCCATGTTTTTGTTTTGGAATGGTTTTGTGTGGGTTTTTAAGTATTAAATGGTTTAGTTTGGTACTAATTGGTGGGTTATGAGAGTAACCATCTAGAATCTCCCAGAAGAAATATATTGGTGATAATGTTACCCACTGAAAGGTCGCTCACGTCTACGATCATAGACAACGCTATTGATCCTATTTGTCATCAATTTCAAAGGAAATTCACTGCCAAATGCCTAATGAGGTAAAACCCCAAGCTCCAGTATGATATTTTGTCACGAATGAGAGCATTGCCTCTTTTGTTTACCGAACTTATTATGGTTATAGATGGGTTGGGTTAGATTTGGAAATCGGATGTCTTCGTAAATAATACAAACTAGTTTTTTTCATAGCTCATTGCGCTAGGGATTCCTCCACGTATCTTGGTGTTAAAACTAATTGAATGGCAAAGGGTACTGTATTTTCATCGTGTGTGGATTTTGGTCGGTATTGGTTCGGCTTGACTTTATTCTAACGGTATTGGTTTGTTCGTAACGTTCACTCCAACTTACAATACCAAAAAGAACACTAATTTTTCACTACATGTTTTTAGATATTTTCATTAAGTGATTCTGATGATGAGAGTAAAAAAATATGTATTGGTTATGTCTAAATTTGGTAAAAACATTTTCTAGAACACACAACAAAGTATCTACACATGACTCCTCCCCACTTTCACAATCTCATCACTTTTAGCCCTCTCCATCTCTCTCTAGCATGGATTCATGCAGAGAAGAAAACCACTTATGACTACCTTGTGAAATGCACGCTTCCAATGCAAGTCCTACCTTCATCTCCATAAACACATACATATAACTATATATATGTACACACACAAATGTGTTTAATACACATACGCCATTCTTTTGCTTAATACATCAGTGTCATTGGATTTCATATCCTTTGTTTAGCATGTGTATGGGCTAGGCACGTGATGGGAAGGTTGAATGCGCCGTCATGCCCCACTGCTGGACGTCGTGGTCGGCTGACATGCTTCTCCCTATCCCTCTCTTTTTATTGATTCTCTCTCATTATTAGCCAAGTCTGGTGTAAAAGCAAACTCGATTTGTGGATAAAGTGTTAAACAAAAAACTTTTGTGACGACAGTGTGAAAAGCAGAAAAATGACTGGCGCAATACCATGATGATAATTGATATATATAATAGTACTTAAGAAAATGTAAAGAAATTCAAGAAAAATATCAAATGTTTATAGAGTGAAACATAACAATATGAAGTTTAAAAATATACATAAACATTGATTATTGAAACTATACAACTTTATAGATCAAAAAATAATAATCTAAATATAATCACACAGCACAAGATCAAAAATTAAATCTTTAAAAAAACTAAGATAGAAACCAAATGTGATATTTACTAGTTACATAAGTATCATAGTTGAATGGTTGATGTAATAGTATACCTCTTCTCCAATAATAGGTCATTTTTAAAATATTCTTTCTTTTCTTTTTCGTCTCAATTTCAAGTTTCCTATAGATATGTAAAGAAAGATTAAGATATAAACGATCGTTAACGTGCGAAACGTACGAAGTGCATGGAACCAAAAAGGTGTATGTGCATGAATATATGTGTAGAAACCAGTTTCTGTATAAAGTGATATTTTTACGAGACAGATCTTAAATACATACATATATTTTAAGGTGATAATATATGCAATATTTCTCTTGTAAGAATTCAAATTCATATCACTTTTGTAAGGGGACAAACGCTATACCACTAAACCATCATGTCATTCTTGTTACTACTTTTAGATGCAACGTTGAAATAAAATAAAAAAAAGTGCAGCAACCTTTTAAAAAATGTCTTCTTCACATACAAGAATGCTACTATTCTTTTTTTTTTTTGTTGAACGGCCAACGGTACATACCCATAACGAAGCCCCGCACCCTTCAGGTCCGGTCCCCGACCCCCCTAAGGTCCAGCCCCTCATTTCAGAATAACCCTACTATGAGTGGGGTTCGAACTTGTGACCTCCAAGGGCAGGAACCCCGCAAAGTGGGTAAACCTTTCCACCTCCAGCCCCTCATTTCAGAATAACCTTACTATGAGTGGGATTCGAACCTGTGACCTCCCATGGCAGAAACCCCACAAAGTGGGTAAACCTTCCCACCTCCATTGCAACCACTAGGCTACAACATCATTGGCACTACTATTCAATATTTAAGATAATATAAACTTTATGGCACAAGTTAAAAAAAAATAGGTGTATAATAGTTATTTGAGTTCTCATCTTGACTACATATGCTTCCTAATTAAATTTATTGTTGTTGCAGATAGATTCAATTTCTACCTTCTGTGCTTCTATTTATCCAGCAATCATATTCATAATGCTAAGGACCTGGATTTTTTGTAATCTTCAATTTTCCGCGGGTCGGTTTCAGTAAAAGGCTGCTGCAATACTTAAGTTGTGGCGTTGGGGAAAATCGCAGTGACTTTAGTGGGAGGGTAAAAGTTCTCCGAGGCACGTTCTGGTCAACAAGTGCTCAGCTATGTTCAGATGGAACAGAATACATATTACTAAGCTGAATCAATATCCAGACCTACATTTTGTTCCCAAGACCATCAAGCTATATCAGGACAAATATGATCACGGGTCAAACTATGTTTCTCTCATTCTGCTGTTGATTATGGACTTAGGTTGGAATGGTATTGAGGTCTACCTAGGTCCTTGACTGAGCCTTGCCCCTAACTGACTCATCCAGGCTTTCTTTGTAAAAATATAGGAACAAGATCACGACTGGCTGATCTAACCAAATTCAGAACTATTCCCATCAGGCTCAGGAATCAGGTCCCAGGTTTAACCGATCGGTGCATCTATAGCAGCATTAAGACTCAAAACTAGAACTAGAAATAGTCTCCAATACTATGTTTCAGAACAAGACAGTTGACAGTACACACACATTAAAGAATAAAGATTATGGTGCATATAAAACATTAAAACACAACCTGATCATACTGGAAATCTTAGTTGAGAGGGAAAATATGCGACTAGACTAATTAAGATTGAAGTATTTCTCAATTACAAAGATGTAAAACAAACCGCAAAAGAACAGCACAAGTTCCTAGTCGAAACTTCATACAAAGTAGGTAACACATCAAGGGAGAGTAGATGCCGGGGAATCTTGATAGCCCGTGATGCCCAAAATCCGAATTCGAGTGTTTGGCTGCATGGTTTAAAGTAGAAACAATCAAATACAAACTAGACCTTCACCTCATTCTACAAGTATACAGTTTTGAGTTCTGGATCAAAACATTATTTCACAAATTCTGTGGATTTTCTCTCATGCTTTTTGGTATTATGGTCTATTATGTTCTTATTTGTAGAAATATCACTGAAACATTAAGATTGTCAATAGATCATATCAATTTGATTTTCAAAGTAACTATTTTTACCCAAAATTAAAAATATGCATCCTTTTCTCTAAATAGGACAATGAAACTTGAGATCCTAAAAGAGAGACGCATGAGAAAGTTACTATATTGAACGTGCTCCCACACACACGCGCGCGCATATATATATATGTGTGTGTGTGTGTGGGTTCAAAAGAAATCAAAACTTCGAGTAGAATACCTGTCTGTGACCAATATTCCTTCTGTAATTTTTCTTCTTCTTGTACTTGAAGACCACCACCTTCGGGTCAAGCCCCTACACGGTGCAGAATAAAAGCAGTGAGCAGTTTATGACCCAAGAATGTTAAAGGTTAAATAATGGACCGGCATAGACGCATAGTAAAGGCCCAAACGGGTTACTTTTGGTATGAATCGAAATGTGTTGATCCAAAACACTGTTTGTGTGACTTTGCGCCACTTCTTAAAGATTTTAGTAACAAAAGTAACTTCATCTTTTAAATAAAGTAACTTAAGAGGTCGTAAGCGCTATCTATAAATACACTTTGGGAGACGCTCATTTGAGATGTTTCATTTCAAGCCAAGTTCAATTTTATTTGTGATAAAACACAATCCAAATCTACACATTCATAATTGCCTCTAGCAACAATAGAAACAAATATAACACTGAGTGAAGAAAAATGAAGTACCTGTTCCTCGACTACTGCATGTACAGCAGCATTAGGCACTATTGGCTTACCAATATATGTGCTGTTCTTGGTACCAACAAGTAACACCTTGTTCAAAATTATCTACATATACCAACTTGTGTCAGAAGTTAAAAAGCAAGAAAACATAAGAGTCAAGTGCTGGTTGATTTTAGTCTGATAAAAAGAGTAATAAAGCATATGCTGTTGACCTATATTTAATTACATCATCCTGCATATCCCATAGCCATGACACAAAAGCATATTACCAAAAATAAAAATAAAAAATTAGATCCTTAGTAGGGAGTAGGGGTATGATTTCTAACACGAACCTAACACAAATTCTGCGGGTTTGGATTTACTCTAAACAGGTTGTATTTACTTTTTGGTAAAATTTTGATGAGCTAAACGGACTGCGAGTTCACGGGGTGACCTCTTTGTTTTTATTAATTTAAAAGAAGGCTTTATTTATTGGGTATTTTATGTCAAAATTTGAACCGTAAAGAAAAATGACCATCAATTTTTTGAATTTAAATGTTGTAAACAATTTTGTACTTTTTGGTTGTAAAATGTAATTTTTGAGTATTAGTATGCAAAAAAAAAAAAAAAAAAGCTTAAACAGACAGGATTCATGTCAACATACAAATATAAGTGTGTCACGTTCAGGTTCCTATGTCCGACTCTGACAAGATATTTGGCTTCAGCCCGTCCAACCCGCGAACACAACCACTTTAACACCCCCTAAACACTAAAATACACATCTGAACTCTGATGAGTCCTACCTTGTTATTTGTCAATCACAAAATAACATTCAACCTTCTAATGTAACTACATATGAGCACAAACAATCCATATGATATTCGGCTTAGTTGCTTACTTTATCATCAACATTAGCACCCTTGAGCCTCTGAGTGTAGAGAAACCGCCCTGGAAAAACTATATACTGTCTGCCCCCAATCTGAACAGCAATCAAATGATCAATCATCCAAGTAATATTATCATCATGACACCATAACCAGATAATCGCATGATAACATTCGCAATCAACATTGCTCAAAATGCACAAGGAACAATTAGATTTTATTAAAATTAATATATAGATAACATAATCAAAGTAACCTAGAGTCATTCATATTCATCTTCCAAGCCTATACATACTCCGAGTCTATTCATATTCTATCTAAAACTCTCTAATAATTAAAATGCAAATGTCTCATGAGCAATGTTGTAAAAATCGGGACTCTTCATCTAAAACTCTCTAATAATTAATCGCTAGTCGGCCGGTCACTGATCGGCCATTAATATGTAGTCTGCTCACTGCTGGCCAACAACTATATATTTCGGCCAGATTCCAGCCAAAACCTGGAAATTATGTAAAAGCGTGTAAAATCCGGCCAGTTTCCAACCAAACCATATAGATAATGTGTATTTAAAACATGAGTCAAGATAAATATTTACCAGTTAAAAATGTGTATAAAATGAGCGTTAGGGGTTCGAGGCCGCTTATGGACGGATTTGGTGTAATTTAAGCCGTTAAAAAAATTACATATAAAAGTTCTAATCCGATTAATCCTGATTACTTTACTCGGATTAATACCGCTTAGCGATTTTTACAACCATTCTCGTGAAATTAAACTCAACTCAACTAACCATAACCACGGCAAATACATCTTCTCCTTTGGATTCAGTAGTGGTTAGGGTTTGTTCAGCCTGCTCAAACTCAACAGCTTCAGCTTCAGCTTCAGCTTCAGGTTCGGGTTCCGGTTCGGGTTCGGTTCCGGATTCGGATTCAACAGATGGAGCTTCGGTTTGTGAAAGTTTAGGTACAATTGTGGATGAGGATAAGGGTAATCGAAACAAAGAGGTTGAAACTGAAGGTGAATGAGAGGGGTAGCTGAAGGTTATGATTGGTGTTGTTGTAGGAGAAGGTTTGTTTGGGGTGAAGATGGATGTTATGGAGGATGAGGCGCACGATAAGCTCATCGCCATTGTTGAAGCTTTGCTCTCACTGTGTTGTTACAGGGCCTATCTTATCCTGCAACCAGTGCCTATGGCCTATGGGTATATGGAAGTGTTTTGATTTACACTTTTAGTCCTTTAGGTTTTGATTTTTTGTATTTTGACCTGTAAAAGTGAAGACTGGTTACATTTTGATCCAACATATTTTGAAAGTATTGTGAATTGTCCTAAGATGGAAGACATTTAGGTTGATACTCCCTCAGTCCCAATTTAAATGTCCTTATTTTCTTTTTTGTTTGTCCCAAATTAAATGTCTCTTTCCATAAATAGAAATGTAATTTCCAGTTTTGCCCATAAAAGACAAAACACAATCACCACTTTTGAGGATATTATTGTCATTTTATCACATAAAAAAAATTTCTTAAAAAGTGTGTTTTTGGACATGGACATTTAAATTGGGACGGAGGGAGTACAATAATATTACAATGTGTTTCTTTATAAAATTTATATAAATTCCAGGTTACTATATATATTAATTATCAACGGTCGGTGCAACAGTTACTTTCCAAACTTCACATTTTGACCACTGATGGCACAGATGTAATTCCAAGTGTGAACAGAGGGCAAAACGGTAGTTTTGCCTCTGTCTACTAGTTCGAATAATCAATCATCAACTGGGTTACGTTTTAAAAAAAAGGGTTAATATCTCATTCAATCTAAGCGAGTTGGGTGCACAACTCGTCGGGTAGACGTGTCTTTTAAACATTAGTGTCTTATTTGGTTTAGGACACATGTAGGTCGGGTTTCTGTTTATCGGACTATTCACTATCTATAGTTCACATGAGTACTAGATGAGTTTTACGTCCCTTTTTGTTTTAATTATTTATGGAAGCAATAACAATAACGTATGTGTCTGCACTAGAACGTGTAAATTGGTAGCTTTTGCCAATAAATATTGTAACTTGTTTAGGCTAGACGTTGTGATTTAACACCTCACTCTACAACACCGTTTTGGGAGTCAAACACCACACCATGGAAGTAGTGTGTGAACTTTTATGTCAGCGTACAGGCTAATGAGAACCTTCCAAATTGGAGGGAGCGTCAAACCACAACATCTAGCATCCATATTGTACCAAACAATTTTCATTAACAATTCGGTACCCACTTTTACGTAATTTGAGATCGATACTTTTAGTTCGGTACCGATACAGTATTTTGGATTGGTTTACTTTTGAATACCTGCCGACTACTTTTGATACCGATACCCATTTCCTATGTTTTTCATGATTAATATGTTCAATACCAACCGGTCCAGTACGGCACCAAGCTAAACCCAACAACACATACTAGCTAAATGATCCTCTTTCACACGTTTTATACAAAAAAAGCGTCCAAAATCCCAGATCCAGAAAATTATAAATTCTAAAAATATTCCATTTGTAGATTTAAACATCTGTGTTACAAGTTACAAGTCTTCTTCCATTATCAACTACATATAAATCATACGATCCACAATCCCCATTTAAATCCCTTTTCCTTCTCCTAGGGTTCCGCTATTTGTTTGACTCCATATCCATATATCCAATACCTCCCTCTATTTATTCAAATCAATTCCAATAACATTCAATCCAATCCTATTTATGGCATCATTATTATTATTATCATTCTACAATGAATATTGAATCTCCTTGTTCAAATCCGTTGTGTTTTGGTTCAAATTCGTTGTGTTTATTGTCTAATTTGGTTCGTGATGGCGGCACCGAGGATTGTGGTGGCGGATCACGACAGATTGGTGAGGGATGTGGAGGCAGGGGAGGATTCGCCTACTAGTAAGAAGCCGGTAGGTGTCGAATTGGAGAGGAGGTTTCCGTTGACTCGGTCAGAGTTTGTTGTGGCGTTTGGTGTGTTTTTTGTGTTTGTTGTTGGTTTGTTTTGTGTTTATCAGACAATGCCAGCTGCTGAGTATGGGAATCTTAAGCTGCCGAGATCGATTTCGGATCTGCGGATCCTCAAGTACGTGTTCTGATCCGAATTATTAGGTTTTATAGTTAAGTTTTTATAGTTATAGTTATAACTGTTGCTGATCTTAATGTAGTAACTTGAATTATGCTTGTAGGATGGTTTTGTGGTTTGGTTATATTTGTAAGTTGGTGGTTATGTGACTACTGAGCAATATAGATTCTATTTGTCAGTTTGTACCTAGTAATAATATATACAAAAATGATAAACAAACAAAAGCTACTCGTAGGGTCTGCAGGTAATATTTAGAAACAATATGGATATAAATATGAAAATGTAGGAATTACGATAATACAAATAGATGTTAGGATTAAGTGGCGCAGCGGAATAATCGGTTCACAAGGAACACGCAATAACAACCGAGAAAATATAAAGCATGACACACGAACACGAAAATTTTACGTGGTTCGGTTCCAGTGGGGAACCTATGTCCAAGGGCTGCAACTAGGGATATATTATTAAGCCCTGACAACAATTACAATTACATAGACATGAATATATATAGAGACTAACTAGGGTTTAGGATTGGTGAACAAGAAAACCATGATGGGCTCTCTAAACATCCAATAAAACAAGCCCAATAGTAATAACTAGCCCAAGGACTTCACACCCAACAATAGGTACAGATTTATGATTGAAGTTAAGAAGTGTTTAGGGTGTGAACTTGTGAAGAGAAAGAAAAAAATTGAGAATGTGATCTTGCATTTGCTTATGTTAGGTTTATATCTGTTACGATATGGATAGAGCTATTGGAAACAAATGTGATAACTGTACATAACATATGTTAGTTGGATTATAGAGGATTACTACATATCAGTTGCAGTATATTACATTCTGCAAGTTGGTGAATTAGTTTTATTAAGTCGGTAATTATGTGACTGTTGAGCAATATAGATTATATTTGTAAGTTTGTACCTAGTACTGTCTACAAAGATAATAAACAAACAAAAGCTACTCGTAGGGTTTTTGGATAATATTAAGAAACAATATGGATATAAATATGAAAATATAGAAGAACACAAATAGGTACAGATTTACGATTGACATTTAGAAGTGTTAGGGTGTGAATTTGAGAATGTGATTTTGTATTTGCTTATGTTAGGTTTATATCTCTTACGAGATGGATAGAGCAATTGGAAATGAATTCGACAACTTTACATAACAGACATTAGTTGGATTATAGACTTATAGAGGTTTACTACATATATGATGGTAAAACCTGCCCAATCAGCATTAGAAAAGCTGACCATGTAGTGAACCCTCCAACCCTGCCCCCTATTGACAAGGTTCCATTGCCCATTGATCTTTTTGAGATGTCTGATTGTGCCAAGAACAATATTCCAGTGTCCTGTGAGTACAACAACAACAACAACAACCTTACCCAGTAAATCCCACAAATAGCACAACTAAGAGTAGGGTCTGGGGAGGGTGAGATGTAGGCAGACCTTACCCCTATCCTCACGGATAGAGAGGCTGCTTCCAGAGAGACCCCCGGCTCCACCACTCAAAATCGACAAGCAAACAACACTGAAAAGGTAATAAAAAGCTACTGAATTTAACCACAACTACGAAATTAGCATTTGCCGGATGACCTTCGGGGGTGAGGTAATTGAAGCCTTACCCAGAAGGCCAAAACAAATTACAAATGTATGTATTTGGTTCCTGTAGAGGCTTGCATTCTTTGGCATTAGGTTTATGGGTGAATTATAATTCACACTTAAGAGACAAGATCAGGAACATACTTTAGGAGTTTCTAAGTAACCTAGACAATGTTCATAGGGTAACACTGAACTTCGAACTCCTAGACATACTTTAGGAGTTTCTAAGTAACCTAGACAATGTTCATAGGGTAACACTGAACTTCAAACTTGAAGTAGATGGACTGGGAGTATCTTACTGACAAATCTTTGTGCATCTAGGAGTTTTCCTGATCTTTCTGGTTTAATAAATGATTTTGTTTTAGTAGTTTTGCATTTCTAAACTCTCATTATGGTCTTCTGTGTTCTTTTTCATCAACTATAATAGCAACCTTTTGTCACGATCGCATTTCTTTCTTGTAGTGTTACGCATTCCCAGTAGGATTCTGTCAATTTTTAAATGGTTGCAATTTAGAAAAGTTGTGGATATTTGTTGTCCTCTAATCTTACTTTAAGTTTTTGTTCCTTGCACTTGCTTCTAATATTTAGAAATGAGCCAGTCAGAAAAGCCCAAAGGTCAAATAAGAGGGTAGTGGGAATTTGTCATGTTGGAAGCATCAGTCTAATTTTGAGTAAAATGGTTTTGAATTTTTTGCCTGATATGTCAAGGTTTGCAGGGTTAAAGACGGTTTATCAATTCATATCAAAGGATTCTTAGAGAATATCTACTTAACATTCTTTATGTTACAATCTTATATTCTGTAAAAAGGTGCATGGGTAGGTAGCATATCACTAGATTTGTTTATGTTGAAAATCAGGGATCAGGGTGCTTTTGTGTGTATACATTCACAGTAGAAAGTTATAGTGGTGTTCAGCCAACAGTATTCATATATTAAATAATGTTTTATAGACTAGTAGACCTATAAAAGCAATAAGTTAAATTCCTAGTAATATCACTGCAAATGTGATATGTATACAATAAAAAAGTTATAGCAACATTATTCATACGTTAAGTAAATGTTTTATCGACTGATAAACCTATAAAAGCAATAAGTTACCATTGTTGCTAGATGTATCACTGCACATGTGATGTGATTAAGAAGAAAGTTACGAAACCAGTGAATCTGTATTAAATTCAACAAACATGCACTGTGCTGTCAGCTGACCTCCTTTATGACGTGCAGGAATAGAAGTACTTATTTTTCATTACACTCCTAGTTCTGTAATATTATAACTTGTGAACGCTTGTTTATGTTTTTTGTTTTTTGTTTCTAGTTTATCAGCTATCATCGCTCACATACAGAGGCCCCTGCAAGTTCATAAAATCACTTTAGGAGTCCTAAAAGAATCGTTAAAACATTAAACACATCAAACATTTCAGCAATATGCAAACGAGTGAAATTCATGTTTTTTTAATTGGT
The DNA here is from genome assembly GCA_032199755.1 of Ambrosia artemisiifolia. Taxonomy (NCBI): domain Eukaryota; kingdom Viridiplantae; phylum Streptophyta; class Magnoliopsida; order Asterales; family Asteraceae; genus Ambrosia; species Ambrosia artemisiifolia. The sequence continues at coordinate 11,894,913 of CM063521.1, forward strand.
TTTTGCAGAGAACAGCTTGGAACATATGCAAGCATTCATCCAACAAAGTTTATTCTGGGCTACTGTTCTACTTACATATTCATGCAGACATTTATGATTCCTGGGACCATTTTCATGTCATTGCTTGCTGGAGCTCTTTTTGGTGTCATTAAAGGCATCTTCTTGGTTGTCTTTAATTCCACTGCTGGTGCATCCTCCTGCTATTTCCTCTCGAAACTAATCGGAAGGCCTATAGTCTACTGGCTATGGCCAGCAAAGTTAAAATTGTTTCAAGCAGAGGTATGTATAAACATGATGCTTACCACTTCCACTGGATCAAATATGTTTCACTTATGTAGAGGTGGCATTTTTCCCATTACTTATGAGTTATGACTGGGTCAATTGGTCAAACAAGTCAACAGGTGCTATGTATACTTGAAACATAAAACCTCTTAAATCGTTCTATTAAAACCATAAGATTAGTTTAAAAAAAACAATTGCTGTGATCATATTCGGCACACAAATTATCTACAAATATCTAATGTTTTTAGATGTGCTTGTTGCTTGTCAATTCGACCCGACCCGTCTTGTACAAAAAAGCAACCATAATATGACCTTCCCGCCTCTACACTTATGTTGTTTGCTAACCTTTTAATTTTAATACCAGATAGCAAAACGTAGGGACAAGTTGCTGAATTACATGCTGTTTTTGAGGATAACACCAACTTTGCCAAATCTTTTTATTAATTTGGCATCACCAATTGTGGATGTACCATATCATATATTCTTTTTGGCTACAGTTGTTGGCCTTATTCCAGCCGCCTATATTACTGTCAGAGTAAGTGATTATATTTCAAATTGATGTTCCTTATGCTTCAGTTCTCCATTTTTTTATTTCTACTTAAGTCTTCGGTGTTTTACTTATTGTTATGTGGTAATTTAATCTTGCGTCAATAAATGCCCCTCATTTGCTTTCTTTGGCATTCTTTTATGTTTTAAATCATTTGAAGCCAGAGGATAGATGACTAGGATCTTCCATTTATTAATTTTTATTATGAAGTATTTGTTATGAACTGAGATGAAGGAAATAGCTTGTTATTTGTTAGGTGGAATTTCTTGTTGTGCATTGATTAATCCCATTAAAAACCACTATAACCACTTGTTATACACTTATACATGAAAGAACCACCAACCTAATTTTTGTTTATTAGAGTCCCTAAACATGTCTAAAATACACACAGTGTGTGTGGTTTTTGTTAGAAACAAAGGACTTAAAATTCATCAAAATTTGATAAAGTGATTCAACATTTTTGCAAAAACAGTTTTTATCATCTTATTTTGATCAACTTAAGAGTTAACAAGTCATTAATTTTTTCTTAAAGATCAAAAGTATGTGCACTTTATTGACTTAAAATACACATATTAGTTTAGTTGCTCTTTTCGTATCTTTCACCAGTTGAGGGACTCCTTTAATATACAAAATTCGGTTGAGGGGATTTTCTTGGAAAAAATAAGAAAGAGTGTGTGTGTGTGTGTCAAACCATTTGCCCCATTGTAGTATTATTTTAGAGACTGTATTTGCTGATTTGTGATTTTCCCATAAAATTGGCGACCTCTATTGCACCCTTTTGGTTCAGTCATTTTATGGCATGATAGTAATCCTTTGGTTTGGTCATTATCGCACCCTAAATTCAATGGATGGTTTCATGAATTTTGAACGGCTTAATAATATTAGCATATGTTAAGCTTTGACTTACAATTTTCTTACGAGTTGACTTTCTCCATTTTTAGGCCGGGCTCGCTCTTGGGGATCTGAATTCGGTCAAGGATCTATATGGTTTCAAGACATTATCCGTGCTTTTCCTCATCGGGTTCGTCTCTATACTGCCAACCATCTTGAAGAGGAAACGGATATACGAGTAACTCTTTTCCGAAGGTTGTATTATAACTGCCGTTATGAATTATATTGCGGATATAAAGTGTTGATATGATGCCGAGCCGGCGCTCTAGTTAGCTAATAAGCAAAAGAATAGTTGAATCCTTTTCATGTTTATATTGAAGCAGATGAATCCTTGATAGAATCAGAAATATAGACTATAGAGTGGGACATGTACTTGTTAGAAGACTAAATCAGGTTTGGACAAATGTATTTCATTGCAAAGAACTAGTTTTCTAATTATTTTTATTTTTATTTTATGACTAGTTATAATTACAGAATATGTATTTTAACATTTCTCTAAAATAACTAATTATAATTGATGTAACTGTACAAGTTTGAATGTGTTATTGATTAATCTTCTTATTGAGGTATGTGATTGAATATACTTTTTAGCAATTTAGTGATCGTTTTTATTTTGGTCTAATATTTAGCTCATTGGATTGTTCACCTTGGGGCTAACATTTTTCACAAAAACATCACGAAAGGCGAAAGCGGTTAGGTTTTAGGTTGATACTTTTGACACATAAAAATATGGGTCAACGTGCAGGTTGAATTGTGTTTGGGTTGAACAAATAAACCCGCAACTCGTTAAGCCGCTAGCCTGACACGATTGACACCTAATTCATTTTCCATGCGAATCGCTAATACTTGTAGTTCGAGCTGGTGGCAAATAGTGAAGAAATATTGGCATCAATGGGACTTAGTCGGACAAATATGTTAGATTAGGTAGTCATTAGGAAAGCACTTGACTCATTACACCCCTACTTTAATATTTTAACATCTCAGAATCCGGGTTTTTTTCCATAGAAGCTACTTAAAAATTGAAATATAGACAAACATGTATAATAAAAAAACTAAACCTTTTTTCAAAAGCATGAAAAACTCATTCGTTCTTTCAATATTGCAAGATCAGATAAATGTTGAAACTGGGTTATGTTTTATAGCACATGTAGGTTATAAGATTTCGTTTCAATCAGACTTGGGTAGCTTTCTGCAAGTCGTTTTTAGATTAAAGTATACTGTGATTGCATGAAATCGATAATCAGATAAGACAGAATGTGCTTAGAGTGTGTGGTAAACATGCCAGATTATTCCTAAAAATAAGGCGTCGAACCATTGCATTGGTTGGGGTGAAACGTCACAACCCTTCACGAGAAGGGTGCGACAGATGACGGATATAAATGTTGGGAATCATGGTATCGTATACGAAGCGGAAGCGGTTATTATTATTATTTTAACAAAACCGAAAATATATTTATACATATATGTTTTTGCGATTTATATATACTAAATAATAATTGATTTTATTAATCCAATTAACAAAATATTCCCAATCAGGATCTCGGTTAAACGCGTATAAACAAATAAATAATAATCACAACCATAGGGGGTTTAGTAATCAACCTTTGACGACTACACCGGAATTGTAACACGCGGGTTACAACGAATCCTCGCTAGTAGGAAGCTTCACGAACCGAGCACGAACCAACCAAGAGGAAGGGGTGAGCGGCGGTGGTTGTTTGCGGCGGAGGAGGGACCGACCGATGGGTGGTGGCGGCGATCAAGGAGAGGAGTGGGAGTATGTGTGTTTTATTTATAAAACTTGTGATTAGGGTTTGATCCCTAATCCCTTATTTATAATAATAAAACTTACACATAACCCCTTTTATTATTCAATTAGGATTCTCCTTTAATAATAAACTCTTTTACTATTAAGTCCCTCCAGTTCAAACAATTTATTATTTCACAAATAATAAACCACCTAAACGTAAACTTATCTGATTCGTGTACCAACGTGTAACTCTTCGGATCGTACCGGGTCGGGTTACATAGACTTCGACTTTAATTACTATCGGACATACCATATGTCCAACAATCTCCCACTTGGACGATTTTAATTAAATGAGTCAATGTGTGCAGAGTTGGACGCCTAGCTGCATCGCACTGCACCCAACACAGTATGACACTTTATAGTCGTCAACTAGTTCTTTGAGTTCAAGTAACGCTTTACTTAACCAAATACTATAGCCCTGATAATTCTATCAATAAGTCCCTTCTGTATAGACATCTGTTGATCATAAGACATGGATTATTCATTCTTATATTGATCAACCATTCTCTATTCTCATCTTTAATTCAAAATGGTCTAACGGACTACATTAGTCCGAGCGTGGCCACGCGTTTACACCAGTTTGAGTTTACGAGGGCGCCATAATGTCTAAGCTTCTAATCCTATAGAAGTACAGAATTCCATCAGCGTTATATAACTCCCACTCAATCTTGGGTTTCTCCCAATGCTACCCGGATTACTACCCATGTTTCAGGACAGTGTTAGATAATATCAAAGATAGTCCTTGATCAATGTAGTTTAATATGTGCCTTAAGAAAAAGGATAGATTGAACATATCAATATCAAAACATCTCATGACACAGATCCATGGAGATCGTTTTGAAGCGAGTTACATCCAATATCATTCTCTAATGATATTTGTGAATTATGATTCTCAAACCCTTGAGCTATTCATCTGATGAATACAATCATTTCAATTCACAATAGTCTTGCATTCAAATTCACTCCCATGTAATTTGATCGACTACGGACTTTTAGAATACTCTTATTCAAGGATTTAAACATACAAAAATGAACACAGTTGATAAATATTTAAATTTGTATTTAACCCATTAAATCAAATAAACATTCAATATAACTGTCATAGTTCAAAATAAAACACCAATACTAACTACAGATCATGCCCACTGTCTAGCAACTCTAAGCCCTATCTTTCCAGCATGCTCCTCATGTTTAGCTTGAGGTAAAGGCTTAGGAAAGGGGACAGCCAGATTTAGATCTGTATGAACCTTGTTTATCACGATGTCTCCACGTTCTACTATCTCTCTAATATAGTGGAATTTCCTGAGTATATGCCTTGTGGTCTGATGTGACCTTGGTTCCTTTGCAAGAGCAATGGCACCAGTGTTGTCACACAATATCTCGATTGGTTTCTTTATGCTAGGCACAACATAGAGATCAGTAATGAACTTCTTCATCCAGGCAGCCTCCTTTGCAGCATCCGATGCAGCATTGTATTCTGATTCACAGGTGGATTGAGCAACCACACTTTGCTTATAGCTCTTCCAAGTAATAGCCCCACCATTCAGAATGAAAACATATCCCGTTTGTGATTTTGAATCATCACGATCAGTATGGAAGCTTGCATCAATATAACACTTAACTGACAGCTCCTCATCCAGTCCTCCATATATTAAGAACATATCCTTAGTCCTTCTCAAGTACTTAAGAATGTTCTTCACTGCAGCCCAGTGACTCTCTCCCGGATTCTGTTTATATCTACTCGTCATGCTAAGAGCATACGAGACATCAGGTCTAGTACACAACATGGCATACATGATGGAACCAATAGCAGAAGCATATGGAACTCTTTCCATTTTCTTCTTTTCTTCTTCAGTGTTTGCACACTGTTTGCTACTAAGAATGGTTCCATGTGCCATGGGCAAGAGCCCCCTTTTTGAGTCTTGCATTGAGAAGCGTCGTATGACCTTATCAATATATGTACTTTGACTTAAACCCAAAAACCGCTTTGATCTATCTCTATAAATCTTTATTCCCAGAATATAAGCGGCTTCACCAAGATCTTTCATTGCGAAACATTTACCCAACCAGGTCTCAACATCTTTAAGCATAGGGATATTGTTTCCAATGATCAGTATGTCATCTACATACAGTATAAGAAAAGTGATATAGCTCCCACTAGATTTCTTGTAAACACACGGTTCATCTTCGTTCTTGATAAAACCAAACTCTTTGATTTGCTGATCAAAACAGAGATTCCAACTGCGAGATGCTTGCTTTAATCCATAGATGGATTTATTCAGCTTGCACACCTTATTAGGATTCTTTGGATCGGCAAAACCTTCAGGTTGAACCATATAGACATCTTCCAGTAAGTGTCCATTAAGGAACGCGGTTTTGACATCCATTTGCCATATCTCATAGTCATAATATGCAGCAATGGCAAGTAGAATTCTAATAGACTTAAGCATGGCTACTGGCGAGAAAGTTTCCTCATAATCAATTCCTTGAGTCTGAGTAAAACCTTTCGCTACAAGCCTTGCTTTGTAGGTTTGCACATTCCCATCCATGCCAGTCTTCTTCTTGAAGATCCATTTGTTCCCTACAGTCCGACATTCGGCAGGAAGATCAACCAAATCCCAGACTTGGTTATCATACATGGATTGCATCTCTGCATCCATAGCTTCTTGCCATTTCTTGGATTCCGAATCCAAGATTGCAGCTTTGTAAGTAGCAGGCTCAGCTTCATCAATCATGAAGATATCGTCATACCTTACAGGTGCACGACGATCCCTAATACTTCTTCGAACACTTGGTGTTTCTGTTGTTTCTTGAGTCCTCTCAGGCTCAACTTCAACAACTGGATCAGTTACTTCTGGTTCTGTCTGAACAACTGGTTCAGTCACTTGTGGTTCTCGAATTTCTTCAAGATCCACATGGTTATCTCCAATCCCTCGCGCCAAAAGCTCTTCCTCCAAGAAAGTGCCTCTACGTTTAGTGAAAATCCTATTTTCAGTGGGGTGGTAGAACAGGTAACCAAACTTCTTAGCGTATCCGACGAAAACCACTTTTTCGCCTCTGGGATCTAGTTTATCCGAAGATTCTAGAGTGACATAAGCTGTGACAACCGGCAAATTCCGTACAACGATTAACGTGATTCTAATCATGTTTTAGAAATAATTAACATGGTTTAAGGTTAATTATGATTAGTTGAGCTCATATGAGTCCTACGATGTCCTTTTGAAAGTTCGTTGAAGTCTTGATGCCTTTAAAGAAAGACTTCGCGTGTTTAACGTAACGAACTGACATCAGCAAAAATTTGTCAAACTGGAATAACTTAAGCTTATTCTATGAAAATACGACACGTATTTACTATCGATGCGAACGGATGTGAAATCGGCGTGGTAAACGGCCAAAAACGCAGCGTTTTGGAGAACGCGGAGAGGAACTGACGTGGGATCCGAACGTCGAAACGCGTGGCTTTAACCGTTACCGAACTTCCGGAATAATTATTTATTATAAATTATGTTATCGATTGAATTTCGAAAGTTATCGGATCATTTAAATGAAGGATAACACAACCGAACCGATTAACGCGATTTTAACGCGTGTGCCGTCTTCACGCGTCGGGTGACGAAAATAATTATTGAATTGCTCGGTCTAGTGTTATTTATGACTACGAACAAAAACCGAGTCCAGAAGCGATAACGGGCTAAAACGGAGCAGTTGGTACGCGACATTGGGCTTGAAGCCCACTCCAAAAGCCCACCTATAAAAGCCCAAAACCACCCCAATCTTCCTCATTTTCCCCACACCACTTTCTCTCTCTAACAACAACTCTCTCAACTCTCTCTCTCTCTAGAAGTTTCCGGCGACCGGAGGAGGCCGGCCGGCGGCGTTCCGGCGGCTGTCCGGCGGTCGTCCGGCGGCTTCCGGCGGCCGTCCGGCGACTTTCCGGCGGCCCTCCGGCGGCTTTTTCCGGCGCGTGACACCCCCACCCCCACTAATTTCGACGCCCCGAACGCGATGGTGAAGGCCGTTTTCCCTAAAACGAAGCGGTTTGAACGTTGGTACCATTCCGGCGACTTTTCCGGTAAGCTCGTTTTCGAGTTTTCTTTGTACAAACGTTTAGATCGGGTCCTTGGGAGACTCCTCACAAGTTTTCACGTAATTTCGCTCTCCGGCCATATTCCGGCGAGCTATTCCCGGTCAGTTGCGAGTTCAGGAGGGCCGGAGTGGGTGTTGGATGGAATCCGGTGGCGCGCGGGCGGTCAGAAGAAGGGTGCTTGGTTGCGTGGGATGGTGGTGGTGACCGGCGGTCGCGGTTCCAGCCACGGCAGTGGCGTCCGGCGGCCGCAGGTCCGGTCAGCTTTGGGGATTCGGGACTCGGGGCTCGGGTCAAGGTTGTGTCCTCGGGTCAGAACGGGTGCGGGTTCGCGTTAATGGTCCGGGTTTTGTTCGGGTCTCGTCAGATCTAGTCAACCCCCGGTCAAACGGGTCAGATCTGGAAAACTCGCTTACGGATCAGATTTCGAGCTCGGTCAAACACGAGTCAACTCCGATCAAACTTTGACTCGGCCAACGCGTCGTTCGAGACGTGTCAAGTCACGCACGCGCATATCGGTATAATTTAATCGTGTTTATTTTCGTTACATTTATAAAGCATATTATAAATATAAAACGACTAACTCGCGAACGAACCGATAAAAGTATTAACGAAAAGTATTATGAGATAATATTGGTATATTAATCGTGACTTGCGTTATTGTTGGACTAAATTGATGGACTATATGTATATATATATATTTATATAAATAGTAAAATATATATAATTGTCGAAACGTATAAAGTCTCGTGGATTGAGATTGCGGATAAATGAATTTGACGTCTTGTGATTTGAATTTGATTTTGGGAAATTGTAGACAACTTGTGTTGTCTGGTTTATACAAAAACAGAGGAAACTCTGCCGGAATTTTTATAAAATCCGAAGCGCGACAAGTATGATATTGTTGCGCGTTCTTATAAATAACTTTCCAAGTGGCTGACAAATGTAGTCTTATACAAAATCACGACGTTTTTGACAAAGATTATTTGTAACAATAATAGCCTATTCCGGACAATATTTCAAAACAAGGGTATGGCCTTTATCGGGAGACAAATATTAACAAGTTTTCAAAGGATTTCGGTAACTAAATAATGTTTATTGTTCGGACTCCAAAAGTATATAAATGTTCGACTTTACTTGGAAACCTTTATAAAAAAATTAATGTTTTGAAATCTTTAAAGGCAAACGGGTTTGGGAAAAGAAGCAACAATTGATGTTAATTGATTTTAATAACTACATTTATGGCCTTCAAAGTATATTTTTCCCAAAAATATTATACAAGACAAATACAATTATCCGAGTTACGAGACGAGCTATGACTCGGGATGAGTTATGCGTTTCGTAGTAGTAGTCCAACATGGTGTACACACGAATAGTAACAGGTGCGCGACTTGGGTACTATGTCGTATGTGAACACATGAATTATGGTAAGTCACGATCGGTTCGTCGAGTTAAAACACTTAAAGACTCGGGTTAGTACACACGAGTCTAGATAGTTGAATAAACTATCTTTTAACCGGAAGGATAAGCTAGATTTATATATGATAGACTTTAAGGTGTCCTTGATTGGTAATTAGGGCACGAGGAAGTCGGTCAAAGCTTGGATTTTATTTGCTAGCTAAGCATGGAAATTAAGGTGAGTTTCACGGCCCCATTTTACTGTTTTAACTGGGGGAAAGATATGTTTGTCAAAAGTTATCACATATTGAAATGTTTTCAAAGGTTAAAATGTGGTAAGTGGCATGATGAGTACTTGAGTTTTTGGTCGCCACTCGGGGTTGGGTCCTCGCTACTGTAACCATTAATTCAGGTAAATGAAACTGAAGGAATATTTGGATAGTACTATTGGTGCCTGACAAGGCCCACCCCTAATCGATAGCGTCGATTATGCATCGGCGTATGCCTGGGGTGCACGTATTCTGAACTTAAGTCGTTGGGTTCCGAGAAACGACTTGGAGCGGGGCATATTTATTAGTCTTGGTTTGGTTATGGGACTCAGGGGATTGCTCATCATCATAAATTGTAGGAGCTAGCTACTCCATACAAAGGCCACAAATGTGCTGGATTTGCACAGGATATAAAAATGTGCTGGATTTGCACAGGATATAAAAATGTGCTGGATTTGCACAGGATGTAAAAATGTGCTGGATTTGCACAGGATGTAAAAATGTCGTATTTACGAAACTAAAACCTGTGAACTCACCAATATTTTATATATTGACGTCTTTTTAAACATATCTTTCAGGTAACTAAGTGCTGAACAGGTATGCGGCTAGTACGGTGGAATTTGGGATGTCGGACAATGGTTGGGGGTTTCATCTATTGTTACCTTCGGGTTGGGACATAAACAGAAACACCCCACTTTAAAACTTAATGTTTGTGGTTTTAAGTAATGTTTGAAACCAGGTACTCCTTCCCGACATCTTAATATAATGATCTTTTCTAATTAAATATAGTTTGTGTTAATCTTGACTTTGATATGCTTTCGAGCGTCGCGCCACGTGTTTCCGCCATTGGCGTGGTGTGACAGAAGTGGTATCAGAGCCAAGGTTATAGCGAACTAGTATTTTTGAAAAATCTAGACTATAACCGGTATTGGCTCGAAAACGAAGTTTTCAAAAATAAAACACAACGAAATATTTTTAGAAAAGAAGGAAAATTGTACATGGATTGTACAAGGGGAAATTCCGACCGACTAGCCATGTGTGTCAATATATAAAATGTTAGAAAATATGGATATGAATGTTTATATTGTGTAGAGATCCGATTTTCTGACTAGTGCTAGTTAATGCATATAAGTAGTACAGATAGCTTGCCTATAAGGATATCGTCTCACACTTCACTTTAGTCCACACTTTTGCATCGATTACCGATATCGACAAGCGGGAAGGACAAGCGGTGGTCTACGACGAACTCACCCGCTTACCTGCGGACGGGATGATCGGAAGGGCTAACCTTTATCGTGCTAGTGGACGTTGTCGTGTTGCTGATGTTGTGAAGGCGAAGCTAGTCTAGGTCCTTTATTGTGTGAAATCTTTGTTTTGGATCAGGAAGCTCGGAACTAGCGGGCACCAAAATTACCTGGCAACACCGATTATCATTGCGGGTGCACACGTAATAATAACTTGTGGTGCACGGTAACCTAGGTGGGCGCTAGGGCTGGGGTTGGTGATCACTTCTTGCCTTGACTATTCTTGTACTGTAGGGTCAGACTTAGAGTTTGATTGGCCAACGGGCTAAAAGGGAGGTCTTGTTGATATCCCTTGATTTCGATCCTCGCAAACTGAATGAGCTTTCTTCAGCATTACCTCTAAGGTACGATCACGGAAGAGCTCGAACGTCTACTTCATATGAGTAATCTGACGTAAACCCTCGCATCGGATAGGAACAGGAGATGAAAACTTCCTTGTATAGGTGTTGAATGCCTCCACTCAAAGTTCCCCAAAGGAGCGGACATACGAGGATGCACTGCCTACCAGAGAGATGAATGCTTGGTACGATGCGTGGAATGCTAAACTTGGAACCGAGTGAAGACTTAGGGGGCGTCCCTGCAAAACCAGTGCGTTTTGAGCACGGGACCCTGTGTGGATCAGTATTGAGATTAGTTGCCCTTGTGCTGCTATATTATTACTGTGAGTAAGTCATTCTTGATCTAACACATGCCCAAGTTGTCTTCAAGGGTCAGGCGTTCCTTCCCCTATCGGAGGGTAAAATCGTCCTTGCGGAGTTAATAGGCTTGATCATCTTTATCTAGAAGGCATGATAGCCCGCGTCTAAATCAACAATGTCGAATCGGCAAGATCATAGTATATTTATTTAAATGGGAAAATAAATATATGGTAAAGTGAGCCGAGTCGGGTGTTGAAGACGAAATATCGATCGGCAAGATCCTAGTATATTTATTTAAATGGGAAAATAAATATATGGTAAAGTGAGCCGAGTCGGGTGTTGAAAATGAATTATCGAGCGGCAAGATCCTAGTATATTTATTTAAATGGGAAAATAAATATATGGAAAGGTGAGCCGGGTCGGGTGCCGAAAACGAAATATCGATCGACAAGATCCTAGTATAATTATTCAATGGAAAAATAATTATACGGTAAAGTGAGTCGAGTCGATAGTCGTAGAATACAACGTCGAGTCGACAAGATCCTAGTATAATTATTCAATGGGAAAATAATTATACGGTAAAGTGAGTCGAGTCGATGGTTGTAAAATATAGTGTCGAATCGACAAGATCCTAGTATAATTATTTAAATGGGAAAATAATTATACGGTAAAGTGAGTCGAGTCGATGGTCGTAAAATACAATGTCGAATCGACAAGACCCTAGTATGATTATTTAATGGGAAAATAATTATACGGTAAAGTGAGTCGAGTCGATGGTTGTAAAACGAAATGTCAAATCGACAAGATCCTAGTATAATTATTTAATGGGAAAATAATTATACGGTAAGGTGAGTCGAGTTGATGGTTGAAAAATGTAATATCGAATCGACAATATCATAGTATATTTATTTAATGGGAAAATAAATATATGGAAAGGTGAGTCGAGTCGATTACGGGAAAAATGAAATCTCGACTGACAAGATCCTAGTATGACTACTTAATGGGAAAGTAGTTATATGGTAAAGTGAGTCGAGTCGGAGATAATTTTATCCAAGTCAGTTAATATATATGGAGACATACATATATATTGAATATAGGATCACGACGTGCGTTTTGCGTCTGAATCCGTCATAATACTCGGGGAGTGAAACCACATTTCGGGAGCCGAAATCGTAAGGCGTGTGACTCGTAATTGTCAAGTGTCACGGAACGCTCTGGCTGACATCGAAATTCCCCTCGAAAAAAAATCAAATAACGGACTACTGGAAGTGGTCATGTTATTCTGCCAACTAAACTTACCCATGGGACGGCAATTCCATTGCTCATCTTGCAATGTTGAACGTTCGCTACCCTCGTCAGGACGACGAGACTGGTTGTTTATTTGGGGTGGCAATTGATGCGAAGTGTTTTCCATCAATCCCCATAGATATTGAGACGTTGCGTCCCTTTTGTCACGGTGTTTTATAAACTAAGGATGCGAGATCCATTCGTTATGGACAAAGTGACTTGTCTAATCTCTTGTCGTATTCCGATACTCTCACTGCGTGGCCTACCAGGAAGAAAGTTCACTGGCCTCGCTTAAGTGTCGGAGAGGCATTTCAGTTGATGACCATTGGTGCTAGGGCCAAATAACATGCAAGAGGACCCTAATGAGAAGGATGACTCGGCTGAATTGCCAGAGTCTGTATCGCTTTTTTTATTTTATCGTGGTGTCTCGATAAATCATGATCCTTCTACCTCTACTATTCTTGTTGTGATCAATGCTTTGATACTGGAAAAGATGTTGGTTGGTTTCTAGGTCCTATGGATACTATTTACCACACATCTAATAGCTACGACGGGCCTAAGGTTTCTGCTGAGCCTGCTGTTGTTGCTGCTATCATTGTCCTATGGCCCAAGCGAATCATGTTGTCGTTGCTGAGAGTGTAGTTCATACTGAGTGTGTTGAGGATGTTTCTATGGCTTCTGGTAAGTTTGATGTTGCTGTTGTTTCGAAGGCTCCTGCTAAGATCACTGTCATTGACATAGACACCTCTATGACCCTTGCCAAGCCGTTGTGACCATGTTTGCGTCACGATGGAGTTCGTTGCTGTTAACTCCATTTTCTTTGAGGCTTTCATTGAACCGCTCGTTATCATTCCCTGGCTCCTACCAAGACTAATGTTGGCGATGGTTCTCAGGCTTGGGTTGAGTCTGTCAATGCTACAGTTGCTATTATTCGAGTGACTTATATCGAGCATACAGTCGTTCTCCCTAAGAACGATGTCGGCCTAATAAGTCTACTAAATTATGTGGAACCCATTGTCCCCATTTCTGTCGTGATGGCGGATGCCTTTGGTGATACAATCGTTCCCACCAATGAACCTATGGAGTATAGGTTGCTGCTGGGGTTACGAATAAGGATTCCGTCACCATAAGTGAGCTGAAACGCACCGGGGTGCGTGCTCACCGTAATGGAGCTTCTTGTAGTTATGTATAGTGGACTCGCTAGGTTGCGTGTCGTCCTGCTGTCGTAAATTCATGTTGTGGTGTTACCCCCCAACGATTGTGCATTCTTGTAGTTGCACAGTTTTGCCGACTGCATATCCATGCAGTTGCGTTTCGCTGTCGACGGTGCATTCCTGTTGTTGTGCTGCTCCTGCAGTGGTGAAGCCTTGTTGTCGTATTTCTCTGTGTCATGCGGTTCATGATGCGGTGTTGCCTTGTTGTCATGCTTCTTTGTCGTCGTGTTGTTCCTGTGCGGTGTTCCCTTGTTGATGTGCTCGTGAATGTGTTGTTGTCATGTCATGTTATTTCTACTATCGTATTGCACCGTGAACGTATTGCTACAATTGTTGGATTGACTTGATGATGTGATAACTTGTCGCTTGATTCGCTCTTGGTTCCCTCGGGATAAAGACATTACCCCAAACCCACGTAACCGTTGTTATGTTGCTGAATGGTTGTGTAGTGATGCCATCGATAATGTGGGAATTCGGGTGTCTAACGGACTTTCCAGTAGTCATACTAAGACACTCTAGTCCTAGTGTTAGCACATGTATCTCCCCAAAGTTCGAATCTCGTAGTCTGGGTAATTGACCGAATCATGTGTCGACCTCTTTATATGCTCGCGCGTCTTGTGAGCATTACCTCTTCAAAATCTAAGGCATCGGTGACGCCATGTCCAGCCTTAACCTTTTACGCGCATTTTGGTCGACTAACCACTCTTGAATCAAGTCGGAAGGAAATCCCATGATCCACACATGACGGGGTGAGGCTCGTCTTTACGATAAAGGGATTTCGAATACATCTCGAACTTGAAGGTGTCGAGTAAATGAGAGCGATATTATGACCCATACCTCTGGGACTAGTAAGAGTTTAAAGACTCAATTTATTATTGCTCATCCCAGTGGATTGTTTAACATCATACATGCCAACGTGTCATGCCGACGACTACGGGAATAACAGTGTGGACCCACCCACAGCGTGTGCATTGGTGGAGTCCCCGGTACATGATTCGGAGGTCTTATGAAACCCTGAATCTAGCAGGACATGTAGCATTGTCTACTCTATGAGAGTGCTACCCTACCGTGAGGAGATCTCCGATCAACTCAGCCCATCGAATAATGTTGATTATTCCCTAAGGGTAGGTTTATCTTGTCTTGGTGTCGTTACGTAGACTCTTGGAATAGTGGAACCCTTTCGACCTTGGGTCAACGCAGGTGTCCCCAGGTATTTTTCAGTAGCATTGTTCGCGCTGGAGCAAAATTCCCTGTCATTGACAGGCACTGTTGGAGACACCAAAGTAATGTGAGCTGCCTGGTTAGTGCGTTTAGTCCATGACTAACCAAGATGAGCTCGAAAGCTTGCATGTTGCACCCATGCGTGTGACTACCTGAGTCGTTGAATGGGATGCCTTATTGGAAGGCTCAAGACCACCTCTCGCAGGGCGATCTCGGTCGTTTGTTGTTTTAAGTAACGATTTTGGCGCATGAAGCCGTCAAGCCCAAGCGTGAGATCTATGCCAGATGCATTCATTATGACTCGATTTCACCTCTTAACTTGAAAGATCCGAAAGATGGAACCTTTGGCGAGTGAGGGATTCCAGTTTTAGGACTCCTTTCACTTAGATCACTGCATAGGACCGGATAGTCAATTCGAGGGAAAGTGTCCTGTGTTGGCCAGAATTGACTTACTAGGTTGCTAATAACGATAGGACACCAGTGCTCGTGAGGCACATACAGCAGGACAAGCACTGGGTACCCTTGTTTTGGGTAGTTACCAATGCTCTGCTTACCGTCTCGAGGAAACCAACGTGTTGAGATGTTGTCGAGACCCTATCTTCTGTTTGTTACGGCAACCATATTATGATGATTCATATACATCATCCTTATGTTGACCAATGTGATGAGGTGATGTGAGCCTCTAGACGTTGTGTTTAAGTCGGCTTAAATTCTCGTATATTGTGGAATTGTACGGTCGTATGTCGAATATACACTGTCCACTGTTTGGGGAACTGAAGGGTGAAAGTGACGCAAAAACTTTCGACCTCCATCAGTCCATATTAGGCGTCCTAGTAACGCTAACCACAATCGCTCATACGAAAAGGTTATATGTTGGTGTATAGTGGATTTCGGTCCATGTGAGGACACAGGATTACCATCCGCTACTATAAACAACCTAGAGCATCCTTGAGAATGTCGACTGCGTTGTGATCTGGTAAGATCACCCGATTAGTGGAATTCGAACGAGCAAACCTAATGGTCTTGTCGCCTGAAGTGTCCGGTGGAGTGTGATGGGACACAGGTAATGATCGATTGCTGTTTGGAACCTTCTTATCCCCCTACTCGTTTGTAGTTATAATATGAGGCATACGAATAGCCACCTATATTCTTGGAGAGTCGTGGCTAGACACTAGATGCCAACGTTCATAACATTGAATTTTAGTAGTTATACTGCCCCAGGGTGTGCCAAACCTTGAACGCAAGTCTGGGATACTCAATTTGAGATGAGTATGGATTACCATTCTCGAACGGATGAATTATTGTCCTGGACGGAAGTGTCCTGTGTGATACGATTAGTGTCGGTGGCAAATCAAATACGTGTACTTCATCGCCAGAATCTCCTATGTGCTAGGAATTAACACCCTAGTGTTCGGGGTGCACTGCTCGAAGTCCTCTGGAGTGCATATGTGTACGTCTCTAGTACATTGAATGACAAATAGAGAATATACACATGATCTGACTTGAGTTCAAGAGATGACCAACGAATCTGGTAGATTCAAATCTGCTTGAATAAGTGGCCAAACCGATCGGGAAGTTGTACTAACAAGGAGTTAGCCTTAGGAACTTCAAATCGGTATAGGACCTTGCTGAGTGCTATACTCTGAAAGGGTGTTGTTAAGCACGAAAACTGTAATGGAGTGACTTCGCTTAGTACTCCAGTGACTCGGATATGTCAGTTAAAAATTGGCCTTGCAACGAACAAGCTCGAACTATCGCAAGAGCTTAGTGGGACTCTTGACGAATCCCGCAGGTCTGGCTTGAGGAAGCATTGTCAATTCCTCGACCGACAGGATTCAGGTTGACGCAAAGCTCTACTATTTCGGGAAAACCGATATTTGTGCCGGATTGCGATACCCAAGAGCTCGGCCGTAGCCGACTCATGACATTGTGTTCGTTAGGACGCTAAGCGTGAACTGGAGTTCACAAAGAAAAGGGGTAATCGTGTGAGTTGCAAGCATCCCGCCCTGTTCGAGGATACTAATGTATCGGATGACTTGAACTGAATTCCGGGACGGAATTCTCTTAACGGGGGGAGAATGTGACAACCGGCAAATTCCGTACAACGATTAACGTGATTCTAATCATGTTTTAGAAATAATTAACATGGTTTAAGGTTAATTATGATTAGTTGAGCTCATATGAGTCCTACGATGTCCTTTTGAAAGTTCGTTGAAGTCTTGATGCCTTTAAAGAAAGACTTCGCGTGTTTAACGTAACGAACTGACATCAGCAAAAATTTGTCAAACTGGAATAACTTAAGCTTATTCTATGAAAATACGACACGTATTTACTATCGATGCGAACGGATGTGAAATCGGCGTGGTAAACGGCCAAAAACGCAGCGTTTTGGAGAACGCGGAGAGGAACTGACGTGGGATCCGAACGTCGAAACGCGTGGCTTTAACCGTTACCGAACTTCCGGAATAATTATTTATTATAAATTATGTTATCGATTGAATTTCGAAAGTTATCGGATCATTTAAATGAAGGATAACACAACCGAACCGATTAACGCGATTTTAACGCGTGTGCCGTCTTCACGCGTCGGGTGACGAAAATAATTATTGAATTGCTCGGTCTAGTGTTATTTATGACTACGAACAAAAACCGAGTCCAGAAGCGATAACGGGCTAAAACGGAGCAGTTGGTACGCGACATTGGGCTTGAAGCCCACTCCAAAAGCCCACCTATAAAAGCCCAAAACCACCCCAATCTTCCTCATTTTCCCCACACCACTTTCTCTCTCTAACAACAACTCTCTCAACTCTCTCTCTCTCTAGAAGTTTCCGGCGACCGGAGGAGGCCGGCCGGCGGCGTTCCGGCGGCTGTCCGGCGGCCGTCCGGCGGCGTCCGGCGGTTTCCGGCGGCCGTCCGGCGACTTTCCGGCGGCCCTCCGGCGGCTTTTTCCGGCGCGTGACACCCCCACCCCCACTAATTTCGACGCCCCGAACGCGATGGTGAAGGCCGTTTTCCCTAAAACGAAGCGGTTTGAACGTTGGTACCATTCCGGCGACTTTTCCGGTAAGCTCGTTTTCGAGTTTTCTTTGTACAAACGTTTAGATCGGGTCCTTGGGAGACTCCTCACAAGTTTTCACGTAATTTCGCTCTCCGGCCATATTCCGGCGAGCTATTCCCGGTCAGTTGCGAGTTCAGGAGGGCCGGAGTGGGTGTTGGATGGAATCCGGTGGCGCGCGGGCGGTCAGAAGAAGGGTGCTTGGTTGCGTGGGATGGTGGTGGTGACCGGCGGTCGCGGTTCCAGCCACGGCAGTGGCGTCCGGCGGCCGCAGGTCCGGTCAGCTTTGGGGATTCGGGACTCGGGGCTCGGGTCAAGGTTGTGTCCTCGGGTCAGAACGGGTGCGGGTTCGCGTTAATGGTCCGGGTTTTGTTCGGGTCTCGTTAGATCTAGTCAACCCCCGGTCAAACGGGTCAGATCTGGAAAACTCGCTTACGGATCAGATTTCGAGCTCGGTCAAACACGAGTCAACTCCGATCAAACTTTGACTCGGCCAACGCGTCGTTCGAGACGTGTCAAGTCACGCACGCGCATATCGGTATAATTTAATCGTGTTTATTTTCGTTACATTTATAAAGCATATTATAAATATAAAACGACTAACTCGCGAACGAACCGATAAAAGTATTAACGAAAAGTATTATGAGATAATATTGGTATATTAATCGTGACTTGCGTTATTGTTGGACTAAATTGATGGACTATATGTATATATATATATATATTTATATAAATAGTAAAATATATATAATTGTCGAAACGTATAAAGTCTCGTGGATTGAGATTGCGGATAAATGAATTTGACGTCTTGTGATTTGAATTTGATTTTGGGAAATTGTAGACAACTTGTGTTGTCTGGTTTATACAAAAACAGAGGAAACTCTGCCGGAATTTTTATAAAATCCGAAGCGCGACAAGTATGATATTGTTGCGCGTTCTTATAAATAACTTTCCAAGTGGCTGACAAATGTAGTCTTATACAAAATCACGACGTTTTTGACAAAGATTATTTGTAACAATAATAGCCTATTCCGGACAATATTTCAAAACAAGGGTATGGCCTTTATCGGGAGACAAATATTAACAAGTTTTCAAAGGATTTCGGTAACTAAATAATGTTTATTGTTCGGACTCCAAAAGTATATAAATGTTCGACTTTACTTGGAAACCTTTATAAAAAAATTAATGTTTTGAAATCTTTAAAGGCAAACGGGTTTGGGAAAAGAAGCAACAATTGATGTTAATTGATTTTAATAACTACATTTATGGCCTTCAAAGTATATTTTTCCCAAAAATATTATACAAGACAAATACAATTAGCCGAGTTACGAGACGAGCTATGACTCGGGATGAGTTATGCGTTTCGTAGTAGTAGTCCAACATGGTGTACACACGAATAGTAACAGGTGCGCGACTTGGGTACTATGTCGTATGTGAACACATGAATTATGGTAAGTCACGATCGGTTCGTCGAGTTAAAACACTTAAAGACTCGGGTTAGTACACACGAGTCTAGATAGTTGAATAAACTATCTTTTAACCGGAAGGATAAGCTAGATTTATATATGATAGACTTTAAGGTGTCCTTGATTGGTAATTAGGGCACGAGGAAGTCGGTCAAAGCTTGGATTTTATTTGCTAGCTAAGCATGGAAATTAAGGTGAGTTTCACGGCCCCATTTTACTGTTTTAACTGGGGGAAAGATATGTTTGTCAAAAGTTATCACATATTGAAATGTTTTCAAAGGTTAAAATGTGGTAAGTGGCATGATGAGTACTTGAGTTTTTGGTCGCCACTCGGGGTTGGGTCCTCGCTACTGTAACCATTAATTCAGGTAAATGAAACTGAAGGAATATTTGGATAGTACTATTGGTGCCTGACAAGGCCCACCCCTAATCGATAGCGTCGATTATGCATCGGCGTATGCCTGGGGTGCACGTATTCTGAACTTAAGTCGTTGGGTTCCGAGAAACGACTTGGAGCGGGGCATATTTATTAGTCTTGGTTTGGTTATGGGACTCAGGGGATTGCTCATCATCATAAATTGTAGGAGCTAGCTACTCCATACAAAGGCCACAAATGTGCTGGATTTGCACAGGATATAAAAATGTGCTGGATTTGCACAGGATATAAAAATGTGCTGGATTTGCACAGGATGTAAAAATGTGCTGGATTTGCACAGGATGTAAAAATGTCGTATTTACGAAACTAAAACCTGTGAACTCACCAATATTTTATATATTGACGTCTTTTTAAACATATCTTTCAGGTAACTAAGTGCTGAACAGGTATGCGGCTAGTACGGTGGAATTTGGGATGTCGGACAATGGTTGGGGGTTTCATCTATTGTTACCTTCGGGTTGGGACATAAACAGAAACACCCCACTTTAAAACTTAATGTTTGTGGTTTTAAGTAATGTTTGAAACCAGGTACTCCTTCCCGACATCTTAATATAATGATCTTTTCTAATTAAATATAGTTTGTGTTAATCTTGACTTTGATATGCTTTCGAGCGTCGCGCCACGTGTTTCCGCCATTGGCGTGGTGTGACATAAGCATTACATCCCCAGACTTTAAGGTAGGATACATGAGGTTTCTTTCCATGCCATATCTCATATGGCGTTTTATCAACCTTCTTTGTTGGAGCTATATTCACAAGTCTTGCGGCAGTTTCCAAAGCATAACTCCAAAAGGATTTTGGAAGGTTTGTTCGACACATCATTGATCGAATCATATCTAATAGAGTTCGATTTCTCCGCTCAGACACACCATTATGTTGCGGTGTTCCAGGTGGAGTGAGTTGTGAAACTATTCCACAATCCTTTAGATGGTCGATGAATTCCTGACTAAGATATTCACCACCTCGATCTGATCGAAGCATTTTAATAGTTCTATTTAGCTGATTTTCTACTTCGTTTTGGTACTCCTTGAACTTTTCAAAAGTTTCATGTTTATGCTTCATAAGATAAACATAACCATATCTACTGAAATCATCAGTAAATGTAACAAAGTATCTTTCTCCATGTCTTGACATTGTTCTGAATGGACCACATACATCTGTATGTACAAGTCCTAAGAGATCATTAGCTCTTTCTCCAACATTTGAAAAAGGTGCTTTTGTTAACTTTCCACTCAAGCATGATTCACATTTTCCAAACGACTCTGAACCCTTGGAATCTAAGATTCCTGTGGTTTTGAGTTGTTTAACTCGATTCTCACTTATGTGACCAAGTCTACAATGCCACATATACGTATCATTAAAGTCCAACTTAGTACGTTTATGGGAGATATTGCATAATATGTTATCGTTTTGGATTTCTATCTCATAGATCCCATTGCTGGGTTTTGCATCAAAGTAAAATACATCGTTAAAATAAGCAGAAATAAATTCACCATTGAAACGATAATTAAAACCTTGTCCACGCAAAGCATAAAATGAAACAATATTTCTAGTCACACTAGGAATGTAATAGACATTGTTCAAAACAAGTTCTAAACCAGAAGGAAGTAAAAGAACATATTCTCCTATTGCCTTCACTGCAACTCTTTGTCCATTGCCAACATGGACCTCCAAGTCGCCCTGTTTCAGCTTTCTAATCTTTCTTAGTCCCTGCAAAACATTACAAATGTGGAAACCACATCCTGTGTCAAACACCCATGTCTTGCTAGAAAAAGCAAAGATTTCAATAACATATATACCTGAGGACTCTCCTCCAGAAGTTTTGGCTTGCTTCAGTTCAGCTAAATACTTAGCACAGTTCCTCTTCCAGTACCCAGTTTCATCACAACGAAAACATTTGGCATCTTTCAGAGGTTTCTTGTTGGCAACAGCTTTGCCCTTTCCCTTCCCTTTGCCCTGATTGCCCTTCTTCTTGGTGTTAGGTTTCTTAACTTGACCCTCCCTGATCATTAGCACTGGTGCAGTTTTGCTAGGTATGTTTACCTCAGCAGTTTTGAGCATCTGATGCAACTCTGCAAGTGTCTTCTCCATACCATTCATATTGTAGTTCATAGTGAACTGATCATATGACTTGGGCAATGAGTTGAGGATAATATCCCCAGCCAGCTCATCACTCAAGGGAGATTCCAGACGAGCTAAGTGATCAACATAAACCTTCATCTTTAGCACATGAGCGCTAACTGATGTACCCTCTTGCATACGAGTGGTTATGAGTAATCGCATTACATCAAACCTCTCATGACGAGCCTTCTGTTGGAACATTTCCACCAGGTGCTCATTCATCTCATATGCCATCTTGTCATCCATGGTCCTTTGAAGTTCAGGGATCATGGACGCCAACATCGAAGTGCTTAGCATAGTTTCTGTAAGCATTAGTTTGTTGGTTTGATGGGTTCATCAGGGATTGGCGTTTCAAGAACATACAGTTTGTTCTCCGCCTTGAGAACGATTTTCAAGTTGCGGTGCCAGTCCATGAAGTTGGAGTGGTTCAGTTTGTCCTTCTCTAAGATGGACTTGAGAGAAAATTGGGAGGCGGAACTGTTTTCGTTTGACATCTACAAAGTTCAAAATT
Source organism: Ambrosia artemisiifolia (assembly GCA_032199755.1). Taxonomy (NCBI): domain Eukaryota; kingdom Viridiplantae; phylum Streptophyta; class Magnoliopsida; order Asterales; family Asteraceae; genus Ambrosia; species Ambrosia artemisiifolia. Next base: position 11,917,446 of record CM063521.1, read on the forward strand.
AATTTATTAGTATTTCATGTTTTAAATATCCTAATTGTATTATGACCCAAAACAAAATTAAATAGGATGAGACCCCGATTCATCAATACATAGTGAACTGGCTAAGCACTGTTCACTGGTATGATTAGGTAGGTAAACAACGATTGTTAATTGTGTCCACTACACAACTCTCCATTTTGGGGTTATCGCTAGGAGTGATGTATGTTTAACCCCAACTATGCCCACTTGATAAACAAGCGATGTTTGGTCCTTTACTGTTAACTGTAATACCGGCCTATGTTACACAGGAAACGCGGTGATTACCTTCTTACATGATCAACGCCCAGAGCAGGGTTCGGCACTAACTTCTGGGTTCGATTTAGAAGAAGTGTTAACTTGTTAAGGGTGGCATAAAAAACATCAATTTAAAATTGGGATTTAATTTTAATATTTACCATAAATATTTTGAATGACTCGTTAGCATGATGTGAGTCACACAATAGTTTATAAAATCCAATTTTATATTGTTCGTGATAATTGAAACTCCTTTCAACACTCGACACGGTATAGTTTTAAATACCCTATTTAAACTATGTTGGTCGTATTATCGCGAATGGACTTGTTTTAATATTAATAAAACTCTTTTTATTAAATATGCTTTTCAGTTTTTATAAAACTTGTTTTAATAAAACCGTTGCCATGATTGTGAAAATTTTTTATTTATTTTGGGTTATCTCGATTATTTACAATAAATAAAACACAACCACAAAACATAAAATTAAAATAACCGAATCGAGCCCCTAACAGGTCGCACGTTTCGTTTTAGCTAGAAACGAAACGAACTAGTCTAAAAAGGATTTCAAAACTATTCTGATAACTCCCACTTGACCCGAGATCTCTATCTTGATGGAACCTGTTCGCCTTTTTATCTTCGTCTTGATCTTGTACTTGTAGGATTACAAATAAAATTTGAAATACAAAATAAAACAAATCTATTCTAACCCTATCTATTACACCGGATCCAATATCCGTAATAAAAATACAAATCAATAAAAGATAAAGATAAAATAAAACCAATCACAAACACAACCATGACAAGGGTCAAACACCTAGGGCTCGATTCACATCACAAACATGAACAACAAAAAGCTTTTGATCTTTTGTCAAAATAAACAATTCTTTGACAAATAAAAAATAGATCAAAAATTATAATTTTACCATCTATACGCGCGTAACCGTGGCTCTGATACCACTGTTGGGAATCATGGTATCGTATACGAAGCGGAAGCGGTTATTATTATTATTTTAACAAAACCGAAAATATATTTATACATATATGTTTTTGCGATTTATATATACTAAATAATAATTGATTTTATTAATCCATTTAACAAAATATTCCCAATCAGGATCTCGGTTAAACGCGTATAAACAAATAAATAATAATCACAACCATATGGGGTTTAGTAATCAACCTTTGACGACTACACCGGAATTGTAACACGCGGGTTACAACGAATCCTCGCTAGTAGGAAGCTTCACGAACCGAGCACGAACCAACCAAGAGGAAGGGGTGAGCGGCGGTGGTTGTTTGCGGCGGAGGAGGGACCGACCGATGGGTGGTGGCGGCGATCAAGGAGAGGAGTGGGAGTATGTGTGTTTTATTTATAGAACTTGTGATTAGGGTTTGATCCCTAATCCCTTATTTATAATAATAAAACTTACACATAACCCCTTTTATTATTCAATTAGGATTCTCCTTTAATAATAAACTCTTTTACTATTAAGTCCCTCCAGTTCAAACAATTTATTATTTCACAAATAATAAACCACCTAAACGTAAACTTATCTGATTCGTGTACCAACGTGTAACTCTTCGGATCGTACCGGGTCGGGTTACATAGACTTCGACTTTAATTACTATCGGACATACCATATGTCCAACAATAAATGTTGACGTTACATAGATACATCAGTGAGAAGCACCAATTGAACACCCAATGGCAAATGTTCCAAGTTGCGAGTGCTTGATTAGTTGTCAATGATAGTCTAGTTTCTTACTTGGTCCCTAAGGAAATCCAATTACCCAAAGTAGTTTGATGACACTAAGATCACCTTCAACACTTGAATTTGTACTAGTGGTTGTTTGTATTTTGTAATGAGCAATATAAAAGTTAATAAGATTCTAAGTCAAAAGAATTGGAGAATGTGATATAAACATAGAAAATAGTTAAGTTTCCCACACATGATTACAAAGATGTTTTACATAAAAGACTCAAATGACTGACTACATGCATCACCATTTCCAGAAAACATTTGAACCACACTTGAATTTGTCCTTCCCTTTGCACTCCAACTCTAGATCATCTGATATGAATGGCACTTTCTGCATACCATTAACACAATAAAGTTATACTTGAATCAACAACAAAAAAAATGAAAAAAAAACATACATTTTCGATCGCTATAAATATAGAGGTCATATGAGCGAGTCAAACGTATCAAAAATTGACTGACCATCAATAACGTCTGACTTTTGATCCGTTTTTCAATTGCATAACAAAAATGTATGTGACTTGACAAAATTATAATCAGGTTTAGCGAACTAAAATTCTTCTATTTTTTTTCTAGTTTAATTAACTTTGAGAAAAATACACTATTGTACGTGTTTGGGGGCCTTACAATAGCGCTTTTGGGGTCAAGTTTGATACATGTTCATTAAGTTTGTTACGCACAATACGATCTTTTTCTATGTTAATTGTATTAAAAAGAAGGATTTAGGTTTGGTACAAACCTTTGTCTTAGCAAGATCTTGGCAGCCAGTGAAATTGTAGGGGAAGGTGCATGTTCCAAATTGAACTGTATATGCTCTTGCAAAATTTGCTCCACTTGTAGCCAATCTCTTTTGGTCATTTAGTTCCTAAAATAAAATTAAATTAAATCATAAAACAAAGTTAAAAACTGAATTAACTTAATAAAACCCACAACAAAAATAATAAAAAATCAAATCAACATAACCAAAACCAATTGATAAACCCACTGGTTATAATTTTTCTATAACCAGTTTCTATGGTTCGGTTATGGTTATATGTGTATTCATAACCGACTAAAATCAAATTTTATTTTTAAATTATTTTAAATAATATATTATATATTGAAAAAAATTGTTATGTTTTTAAATAGCATATTAGTAGTATTCTACTTCATAATTAAAAAAAAGAATTGTTAATATTTTACTTGACTAGATCTAAAACATGCGGTTAATCGATCGTTAACTAAATTAACCAAACCATATTTTCAATAACTTAGATAACCGAACCGTTTATAATCGTTCCTATTTAGTTCTGAAAATATAAAAAACCGAAACATTTCATATATGTTCAGTTGACCACACTCATCCTAAGAGTATTGAACAGTCTACAAAATATATTTAAACATAAATATGTTAAAATGATATAAACAAATGTTGAACAAACAAACTAACCTTGTTAGCTTTGGACTTCTCAAGATAGTCATCAATAACTCCTGCGTTAGCCGAAGAGGTGGCGGTCGCAAAAAGCGCCGCCCCAAGGCACAGCAGGGCCGCTCTTCGGCCCTGCTGCGACTTATCATTAGAGTCAGCTTTCACAGTCTGCTTGGCCTTGATGACTGGCAACTTGTAGCTCATGGAGGATGGCTTTGAGGTGAGCTCAGGTGCAGCAAGACCACTAGAGACTGCATAGTTGCATGCCAATACACTTGAGTTCATTGTGGCCATTTTTAGTGATGTGTTATTGTGTGAAAAATGTTGGTTTATTGATTGGTTGTTAAAAATGTTGTAGGAATTTTATATAGAAAGAAATTAGAATTTTGTGGGTGTGAGTGATCCATATAAAATGGTTTGTGGTGAGAGTGTGGATAAGGTGAGATTGCTTCTTTCCTATTGGCACAATTGGGTTCTTTGTTGATATGCAATATTTTCTTTTTGTTTTTTGGGATTTTGTTTAAATGCAAAATTAATAAGTTGGTGACAAAAGTTCAAATGAAATTGTAAGTCACATATCTTTGATGAAGTTTGAACCACTAGACTAGTTAAAATGTGACATTAAGTGTTTAGTTAAGAATGAAACAATAAGATTTGTTAGATACCACTTAAAATGTAGTACATGTATTATATGAAAACTAGTGAGATTTATCGCGTGTTGCGGCAGGTATTTGGTCGGTCTCGGTTCGGTTTGTTACAATAGTTGTACGATACCGACACTCGGCATAGCATATGAAAGAGACATGCCCACAATGATATCGACACGTGTTTTACATTGATCGAAAATCATAAAAACGATACCGGTACCAGTTCAGATAATACCGGTACCAGTACCAATATTCAGTTGGAATACTCGGTTCATTACGATGCCAGTAAGAACGTTGAGAAAAATATAAAAACAAATAATCATACATTTTACAACATAGTGTCTTATTTAAGTTTACATCCACGTATGAAACACTTCTATCCAGTATCAACAATTCAGTTTTATTGTACATTTATATCATATATCTAATGAGAAATGGCTCAGTTGTGTCTCTAACAACGCGATAGGTTTTACAAAGTTTTCTAGATATCGGAAGCGTAGACATATGACTAGATTTGGTTATTAGAATTTTGGTAATGTTTATTTTCGTTGTAATTACGATTTAGATCAATGTAACAATCATAATACTTCGTATCATGGTGATAATGTGATATCAATGACATATTTATGTATAGACATGTCTTCTTTCCTTCTTACCAAGTGATTTAAATAGATAATAACACTTCTTTCCACTTGTCGATGTTTACAAGACCAAGTAGATAAAAAAGATAAGATACATGAGATGAGTGAAGCAAGTTTATTTCTTTTGTTATCCTAATACCTTAATTACCTTTAACATTTTTCATTCTCGGAAATCTACTTGTCCAAATGCCACATGATGGGCATTTCCCACATACATCGAAGAACCGAGGCCGAGAGAAGGGAAAGCCCGATATCACCGTCTAGGGAAAGAACACATAATTAGTTTACCATAGTTTTTATGGAGAAGGTACCGCCTTAAGCAATTTAACTTGTATCTCTTCCAAGGTTCTAACACTTTACCAGAGAAAGTGTCACACGTACTCTTTAACGCTACAAACCACAACCACAGTGCATGCTAATGAACTCTTGATGATACCACACTAACAATGTCTAGAATATCATGTGTAAATCTTTAAGTTCAACTAGTGTTTTAGTTACCCGCGCTTCGCTGCGGGGCGGCGCTTTGCTGTGGGACGCTCGTGTCGTTATAGGTTTGGTGGACATATAAAATAACATTATTAGCGATAATAAGTATCGTACCGCTATCTAACAATTTTCGTCAATTACGTAGGCCAATAATCTTCAACTATGTTAGCAATTCTCTTCAAATAGGTGGACCAATTACGTTTATTCTCGCGTGGGCTTCACAAAAATACTCGAAGGCCATTAAGTTCCAGACCAACCTTAAGATTACAATACTTTGGTTGGCTTTTGTTAAGCCCACAATTTTCCAAGATAGGCTGGTGGTTTTTATGATGTTTCAAAGCTTCTGACATTAAACATATTCAAAGCAGCAATATTAGAGCATATTCAAAGCATTTATAATGTTTGGCGTTTATGGCCAACGTACCTTTTCTCTGGGCGGTTAGTGGGCTTTTTTTGTGGGCGGTTTATTAAAATAAATTTGGGCCCTTCATTACAATATATTTATAGCTGTGTACTTTGAATAGTTATTTTTGTCTTTTCCTCCTCTCGCCTTTGTTTCTTTTATATAGATGCTTGTCCAGGTTTTTAACAATCATATTGTCTGGCATATTGGTCTGTGCTTTGCTTTGTTACCTATCTGATTTGGTGTTCAATTCCCATTACATACCGTTTCCCCCCTTTTTTATGCTCTGTTGACACGTGCCTCCTGCCTTCTTACATGGCTTCCTTATCTTCTTTTATACCTTTTTTTTTTCTCCTCTATTCTTTCCTTCTTCCCTTGTATAGTCATCTCTTCTTCCCTTCTCAACCTACTTGCTTCACTACTCTAATTTGGTACTGTTTCTTTGATTATTTTCCTACCTATTGTCGCTGGTTTGCTGCTTTTTTGTACACTCTTTTTTTCTATCTCATCTTCATACTCTTTTAACTCAGATTTTGATCCATACATTTTGAATCTGATTGACTTTTTTTCGTGTATTCATGCTTTTGATTTGTTACTTGTATGCACGCCAGTTGCTCGACTGAATGCTTGCACTTCTGTTTTTTTCTTTCTGCTCCTGCTTTCTGAATTCTTTTTCCCCTGCTACTTGCACGCTTTAATGCTTATACCTCTCTTCTTTTATGTGTAATCCTGCTGTGTTAATTGTTGATGTGCTGTTATGTTTTGTAGGTTTAATGTTTTGTTTATGTCGTGCTTTCTCAATTGTTGCTATGCCACTATGCTATGTGGGTTTAATCTTTGGTTTCTACTTTACAAAGGTGTCAATGGTATTCGCATCCTGGTCGATGGTTATGCAATAGAGGATATAATACTACTTTACATGTTTGATGATGATATCATTGTCAATAAAGCATATGCATGATTATTTACAATGTTAATCCTAGGTTTTCATTGATTACGGTGGTTAAGTTCTTAGTGCTTGAATGAAAAGAAAATTAAATTATTACTTTGAAAGATGACCAGATTTGCTCTATAAATCAATCTCTCACCACATGGCCTCTCCATCAACTTGCAATATATTAAGCATCAAGTGCTACTTACAACTGCTTAAATTATAATTTATACATTAATACACATGTTGACCTTCAATTCTTAACCTTTAATGTTTCATTTGTCTTCTGTTTTTGGAATTGTTGTAATGTTACTATGTTGCATGCGTTGTCTTCTGTTGTGAGGATTGAAATGTACAAATAAATATTGCCTGAGTGTACAACTGATTTATACAGTTCAATTGCTGATATTCGTTAATGATTCTTTTATGTGTTTTCCCTTTTTTTTTACCTTCTGTTATTTGTTTAACTGTGTCTGACTTTTTTTTTTTCTTTATGGCTTGGCTACATTTTGTGCTCGCTTTTTGCGCAGCTACGTTTTCTCGCAAACCTAATATATATGCAGCGTAACTGTAAAACTTACATACTTGCCAGTTTTTGATGATGTGTACAAATGGCCGCTTCTATCTTGTGTTCACTTTTTCAGTTTGTATAAAAGTGTTTTGCAAATATGTGTTGAATACCCCATTGCCAGCGCGCAACGCGCGCTAGAAAATACAACTAGTTTAATATATATAGATAATAATATGGACGGTGAAGAAACACCAATATAACAGTATACTAAGATAGTAGAACAAGTAAGGACATGATTCTCATTAATGATTCAATGACTATTACAAGACTAAGATAGCTACTGGTACAGCGCTTCGACTATAATCTAATTCTCGTAACTATGGTTGTCTCTCTGATCCTTCATCCCTTTCTTCGTCTGACCTCATAGGGTATTTATAGGCCACCTGAGGTCTTCTGTGATTGGACGAGGAGGGAATGACAGCTGGCTGTACGATTAGGCCGTTGTCATTCGTTGCGCTGTTCCTTCGCTATTGGTCCACGTGTCTTTGTCTGTCCTTTCTTGTACTATTCTGTACCTCGTACCTGCAGGCGATCGTGGAGCAGGGAATGGACGTCTCTTATTGGCTGGACGTCCCTTTCTTGTCGGTTATTAGCTGTCATGCTACGAGGTACCCCGCGCCGCTTTCTAGAAGCCCACGTAGGCTTGCTGTGTTGGCATGTGTGGAGATGTGGGCCCGTGCGCTTGCGCGGTTCCCTATCTCTTCAAGTCCCCCCAGTGTAGTGTGCTGTATGCGTTGCATGCAGGGCGCTGCACTAAAAGGAAAGAAAAGAAAAAAGAAAATTGTTGTGCTTTTTGTTAACTTGTTTATTTTGTCTAAATCCGACTGCGCGCTGCGCAGCGACATTCCAAGTGGGTTTGCTGCGCACGTCAGTAATTAATGCACACATCAGATGTGTCAGGGCGCGGGGCGGATGGGACAGGTTGGTAGCCGAAAAGTCTCTGACGGTTGTACTGCTGCAGGGACGGGTGGGCCCAACCTGTCGCTTCGCATGCTCCCTGTCTTTCTCTCTCCTGACGTGTCACGTTCTCATTGGTCGGTCGTGCCACACGACTGTAACCGTCTGTGTGGCACGTGACCTGCATATAAAAGGTCGTTCCTTCTTCTCTTTTATTTTCACACTTACATATTTCGAACCTTAGCAAAAAATTTCTCTCTGCATTCTTCAAGAGTTGAGTTCCCCTTTTCGAAAAACTTTTACCTTTTTATAATGGAGAACGTTGTTCAGATTCCCAAGAAGAAACGTGGTGGCTCAAAGAGGAGAGACGATGGTTCTAAAAAAGGGCCACCACACGCCGGCGAAGTTACGGCAGTGTGGGCGAAGGGGGAGTTCCGTAAGTTCAGGAAGGAACATGGGTTTCCTTCTAGCTACGGTGTTGAGGCTCCTGCCCCAGATAAAACCATCTTGGAGCCTCCAGTTGGCAAGATTGGGTTGTACGCTACGTACTTCAGGGACTGTAATTTTAGGGTTCCGGTGACCCGTTTTCTGAAGACGTTCGTTCAGACTGTAGGCGTACATGTTAACCAGATTCATCCTGGTTTGATGTCGCGGCTGATGTTCTTCGAGTTTTGCTGTCACTCTCAGAAGATCGAGCCGTTGGTTGACATGTTTTATCTCTTCTACTCTCTCTGCTTTGTAGAGAGTTGGCTGTCTTGCAGGCCACGCACAGGAGTGGCCCCCTGTGCTAAGGCAGGAGTGAAGAGCTTTCGTGATTGGAAGCCTAAGTTTTTCTGGATCAACGAGGGTGTTATCCCTGTTGTGATGGGTCGGTTGAACCCGGATGATGGTGCGCCAAAGGCGGTGTTGATTGACTACAAGGACCAAGATTGGTTCCAAACTCTTACTGCGCACCCAGTGGATCTGTGCGAAATCCCGGAGACGGCACTGGTGATGGCAGGGATGAGCCTGAAATATGATATTCAGGGGCGTAATCCTCATCTGACTGAGGATGGCAAAGGTTTGTCTCTCGGGGTATGTTTCACAGTGTGTTTGCTTTACGTTTGTATTGACTTGTTTTTGTTCTTTTGCAGATGTGGAGAGTTTATATAGTTTGCTGTTGGGTGGTGATAACATGGGTTTCACCTTCAAAGAGCTCGCGGAGGATGAGCTGTATGTATTGGAGAAGGCGTGGGACACGCTTGTTCGTCCCCAATTGGAGGTTGTGGCGCAGGAGGGTGTCAGTGCGCCCTTACAGATAACTGAGACAGGTGAGCCTTTTTCTCAATTTGATAACCCCTCTCCGGTGAACATGTTCATGCGGACGGGTTATCCTTTTATTGTTATTTCAAGTGATGAGTCGTCTGACTCTGGCGCGTCCTCTTCTCCGCATTTGTCGTCCGCAGGCGGAAGCGAGAGGGAAGTATTGCCAACCTTCGTTGTGGACGACAGCGGAGAGGAGACGGAGGTTGAAGAGTTTGTGCTCCGTCGAGTGAGGCAGCCAAGGACTGGGGTGGCGCAGGGTGGTAGTCGAGGTGAAGGTTTTGCTTTTATTTTAGACCATGAGGTCGTTAGCAGGTATCTTCGAAATTACAACCCTATTGAACGAAGCTACGTTGAACTTTCAGATGCGTTCACGGATGAAGGGGCTGCTGCGTTGAAGGATATTGCGGAGGGGGTGGTTCTTCAAACGCCGTTGACTGTAGAAACGAAGATGGATCAGTCTGCGCCTCAACAGACCCCGCAGAAGAAGAAGCGTTCGAGGCGAAGCAAGTCTCATAAGTCTTCCACTGAGGGGGCGCATGATACTGGTTCTTTATCCCCTGCTGAAAAGAGACAAAAGTTGGGTGACTTGGTGCATAGCGCCGAGGACAGCTTGTTAGGTATGTTCCTTAGTGTCATGTCGTGTACGCTATGCATTTGTCTTTATTTCTCCCTTTTTGACTTATTGTTTGTTTTGTGTTGTTTGCAGCTGACTTGATGGGCGAAGGTGCGCCCAGTCATGTGACCGAGGCTGCTGTGCATGAGGGTTTTATGGTGAACCCGACTGAGACTCAGGGGGTGCCCTCGCCAGATAGGCGGGTTGTTACTCCTCCTGTTCGGCCTCTTTCATCGAGGACTCCACCGTCGTCTCCCGCTTGTGATGTGGTTCAGCCTTCTCCTCCGCGTCAGACGGCGCAGCTGGATGACCCCCCTGTCCATACTGCTCCAGTGGTCACTGAGGCATCTGTGGGTTTGGAGGGGGAGACCCAGCGCGTGTCTCCGCCAGACATTAGCGAAGGCGATACAAGGGGTTTGCAAATTATGGACGACGACTCCAACGAGAAGCGTCCAGTCCCCGAGTTCGAGGCTGGCTTTTCGGGGGCTAGCCTTAAAAGCTCGGATGTGAACCCTGATGAAATCTACATCCCTTCTTGGCAATTGACTACCAGCGCTCGGTTTGTGGATGTGAATAGCTGTAGGGAGCTGCTGGGTAATCTTGTGCCTCCCGCTGAACGCGAGCACCAGGCCAGTCGTCCTCATCAGGATCTTCTTGAAGACAACATGATGAGCCTGGCAAATCTGATCTCTACTTCCGCTGAGATTGCCCGGCAGTGGGGTTTCCTGGCCCATGAGCGCCAGGAATATGATACTAAGTTCAGTGAGGTGTGCGCGGAGCGCGATAGGTTGGCGCAGGAGTTGAAGCGCGCTAAGTGGGATGCTGTGACTTATCGCGAGGAACGGGACAAGCTTGACAAGCACTTGTCTGAGCGAGAGCAGCAATGGACGGCTGCCTGTGCCAAAACCAACCGGACTCTGGAGGTTGCGGCGCAGAAGCAACAGGAAGCTGAGCGCTTATGGGGTGAGGCGTCGCGGAAGATCCTCGAGCTTAATGAAAAGTTGGATCAGCGTCGTGATGCCTTGCTTGAGGCTCGCGAGATGCTGAGGCAAAAGGACGCCAAGGTTGCAGAGTTGGAGGATAAGGTGGCAGGCTTAGAGGAGGCCAACCTTAAACTTGAGCAGCAGAACGCTGACCTTGAGGGGGAAGCGTTAGATGTTCGTGACGAAGCGCGCTTGGCGCATGAAGACCGGGAATGGCTTATGACCTGTTGTGTCCCGGAGGTTCGTCTCTTACTCTTTATTTTCCTGTTGTCTTTCTTTTTTATGATGCTTAACAGGCCCTTGTGTACATTTTATAGGTCGCTTATCACGTGAAGAACTGTGATGAGGCGCGCCAGGCGGTTGCCGCTGTGAACGCTGCTGCCAAGTTGGTGGGGCGCAAGGCTGGGTTCCTCGAGGGGTTCCAGCATGCGAAAGATGGGAAGGCCCTGGAGCAGTTCCCTTTGTATAACAAGGACTTGGACGCCTTGTTCGAGAAGAAAACGGCGGAGTATGACAAGCTGAACGTTGAGTTGGTGGACTTTGTTGTGAGCCACCGAGACCAACCAACTTGTCATACTCTGCGGTCGTCTTTTGAGAAGCAGGGCCTGACACACACGAGGCGCAAGTATGCTATGAAGAAGACGGATGCTGGTCCTCATGCGGAGGGTGACGCGCCAGGTCCAAGTGAAAGGTTGGACCTGTCTGGCTCAGAAGATGACTTTAGTGATGCTTCGGAGGGGGGCGGGGCGCCATAGGCCAAATGTGTGTTTTGCTTTTTCGTAGTTTTGTAATGACTTAATGGACAACATGTTTGTGGCTTTTTAATGTTAATGAAAATTTTGGTTTCATTTATTGTTTTGCTGTGTCGTTTGTATGCCTTGTGTTTTTTCTGCTGTCGTGCAATGTTAGTTGAAGGCTGACCAGCTGACGCTGTGGTTTGGCTATGTTGCGCCTTAGACATGGCCTTAGGCAGTTGCCACTTAGCGTTGTGATTGTTTGGTTTGAAACGTTGCTCTTTAGTCATACAATTTTTAAGTGGCGCGCGATATCTTAGCTGTATGGCGCGCCTGTTTAGGAGATTGCAGGTTATCGTTGCAATTTTTTAGTCTTGGACAGTGCATCTTAGGTATGCAATGTTTAGGTGGCGCGCGATATCTTATCCATATGGCGCGCCTGTTTTAGAAGTTGCAAGTTATCTTGCAGTTTTTAGTTTTAGACATTGTATCTTAGCCATACAATGTTTAAGTGGCGCGCGATATCTTAGCCATATGGCGCGCCTGTTTTAGAAGTTGCAAGTTATCTTGCAATTTTTAGTTTTAGACATTGTATCTTAGCCATACAATGTTTAAGTGGCGCGCGATATCTTAGCCATATGGCGCGCCTGTTTTAGAAGTTGCAAGTTATCTTGCAATTTTTAGTTTTAGACATTGTATCTTAGCCATACAATGTTTAAGTGGCGCGCGATATCTTAGCCATATGGCGCGCCTGTTTTAGAAGTTGCAAGTTATCTTGCAATTTTTAGTTTTAGACATTGTATCTTAGCCATACAATGTTTAAGTGGCGCGCGATATCTTAGCCATATGGCGCGCCTGTTTTAGAAGTTGCAAGTTATCTATGTAACGATATGATGGGTAACAGAATAGAAGTTTTGGTTAGGGAAAGAAAAACGATCGTCATATTAAATGGCTAAACAGCCTTCATTACAATACGGGTGGTGATTACATATAACATTTTCTTAGTTGCGCTGCATTCCACGTGCGTGGGATCAGCTTGTCCTCTAATGTTGATAATTTATATGCTCCTTTCCCTAGTACTTCGGTGATGCGGTATGGACCCTCCCAAGTGGGAGTGAGCTTGCCTGCTGGAAGCACTCCGCTGGCTTCGTTGTTTCTGAGGACAAAGTCGCCGACTTTGAAGGTGTTCAGCTTGACCTTGGCGTTGTAGTACTTTTCTAACTGCTTTTTGTAGTTAGCCTCCTTTATCGCTGCCAAGTCTCGACGTTCTTCCAGCAGATCCAAGTTGGTGCGCAGCTCTTTTTCGTTGTCGGTGTGGTGTGCGGACAGGACTCTTGCAGAGGGGCACCCTATTTCGGCCGGGATGACTGCTTCGGAGCCATAGGTGAGGCTGAACGGGGTTTCGCCGGTGCTCGTTTTTGTTAGCGTTCGATTAGCCCATAGCACGCTCGGTAATTCCTCCGCCCAGGCTTTTCCTTTCGTCCCTAGGCGTGCTTTGATGCCTTCGACGATGCTCCTGTTGGCGCGCTCAACCTGGCCGTTACCCTGTGGGTGGGCGACTGATGTAAAGATGGGCTTGATGTGCAGCTCTGTGTACCACTTTAGGAGTCCTCTATCCGCGAATTGTGTTCCATTGTCTGTGACAATCTCCATGGGTAGGCCGAAACGGCAAATGAGGAACTCCCAAATGAATTTCTTTACTTGGCTTGCGTTGATCTCTGCTAACGGTTTGGCTTCTATCCATTTCGTGAAGTAATCAATTGCAACGATCAAGTATCGCCGCTTGCCTGTGGTCATGGGGAACGGCCCTACCAGGTCGATGGCCCATTTTTGAAATGGCCATGCGGATGTTACTGGTATCAAGTCGTTTTTGGGGCGCATGGTGTTCGGCGCGTGGCGTTGGCAAGAGTCACATCGTCGTATGATTTCCAGCGCGTCCAGATGCATGCCAGGCCAGTAGTAGCCGGCGTTCATGATCTTTGCCACCACCATGCGCGGCCCCGCATGTATACCACATATCCCTTCGTGGATTTCCCTGACAAGGTAGTCTGCGTCTGTTCCATCGACACACTTCAGCAATGGCCCCAAGTAAGATTTTCGATACAACACTCCATCTTGCATTTGGTACTGTAACGCTTTGTGTTGTATTTTTCTTGCCTCTGCGCGCTGACTTGGCAGTGTGCCTGTAGTGAGGTAAGAGACGATGGGGGTCATCCAGCTGTCAATACCTGTTTGAATTACATGGACCTCCTTGGGTGGTACTGAAGGTTCGGCTAGCACTTCTACGCGGACCTCTTTTGCTAAATGGCCAAAGTTTGTGGATGCCATTTTGCTTAGAGCGTCAGCTGGTTTATTTTGACTGCGACTGATGTGGTCGATGGTGCAGCTTGAGAAAGTAGCCATTAATTCCTTCGCGTACCGAAGGTATGTTGCCATGGATGGGTCTTTGGCATCATACTTCCCGGTGATTTGTCCTGCTACCAACATGGAGTCTACATGTGCGAAGACGTGCTTGGCGCCCAGCTTTTGCGCGATGCGCAGGCCGGCAAGGAAGGCCTCGTACTCGGCTTCGTTATTTGTTGTTTTGAATTCTAGGCGGATTGCGTAGGTGAACTCGGCCCCGTCAGGGTGGACGAGCCTGACCCCCGCACCTGCGCCATCGTCGTTTGAGGCTCCGTCAGTGTACAAGTTCCAAATTGCCTTGTCCTCACATTGTTGCTGTGGGCCTTGCTCAGCCTTGCACTCTTCTATTTTTTCTTGTGGTACTTCGGCGATGAAATCCGCCAGGACTTGTCCCTTGATTGCTGGTCTGGACTTGTAGAAGATGGTATGCTCGCCTAACTCAATTGCCCATTTTGCTAATCTCCCGGACAGTTCTGGTTTCGAGAGTACATTGTTCAGCTTATAGTCGCTAAGCACATTGATTGGGTGTCCTTGGAAGTATCGGCGCAGTCTGCGCGATGCATGCACCAGGGCTAGTACCAACTTTTCCATTGTTGTGTACCTGGTTTCTGCATCTGTCAGGACTCTGCTGATGTAATAGATTGGGGTTTGGACCAGTTTGCGATCCACCATGAGCACTGCGCTTACCGCTTTTTCTGTGGCGCATAGGTACATTGTTAAAGTCTCTCGTGGTAAGGGCGCAGTGAGCGTTGGGAGATCCATTAGGCAGGCTTTCATGTCTTGAAAAGCCTTCTCTGCTTCGTTGGTCCATTTGAATTGGTTCTTTTTCAGGCAACTCTTGAGTGTTTCAATGAATGGGATGGATTTGGTTGCGTGGTTGGAGAGGAACCTGTTGATGGCGACCAAGCGTCCGTTCAGGGTTTGGACGTCCTTCAGCGTTGATGGAGACGGCATTTGTGCTATGGCTTGGATTTTTTCTGGGTTTGGTCGAAAACCATCCTTGGTGACGATTACCCCCAGAAACTTTCCCTCTTCCATTCCGAATGCGCACTTGCTCGGGTTGAGTTTCATGTGGATCTCTTTCAAGTGCTTGAAGGTCTCTTCAATGTCTTTCAACATCTGATCCTCTTCTTTGCTTTTGATGACTAGGTCATCTACATAGACTTCGAGGTTTTTGCCAATTTGTAGTGCGAACGCGCGGTCCATCAGCCGTTGATAGGTGGCTCCTGCATTCTTTAGCCCAAATGGCATCTTTGTGTAGCAAAAGACGCCTTTGTCTGTTCGAAAAGCAGTTTTGTCCTCGTCCTCGGGCGCCATTTGGATTTGGTGATAGCCTTTGTAGGCGTCCAAGAAGCATTTAAATCGGAATGGCGCGAGGGAGTCGATTTTCAAGTCTATTTCTGGCAAGGGGTAGCAGTCCTTTGGGCAGGCTTTGTTGAGGTCAGTGTAATCCACACACATTCTCCAGCTTCCGTTACTTTTCTTGACCATGACTGGGTTTGCGACCCAGGTCTGGTATCTGGTTTCGCGCAGGATCCCTGCTTTCAGTAGCTCATTGACTTGCTCGTTCATTGCTTTGGCTTTCTCGGCGCCCATGCTCCTGCGCTTTTGTGCGATCGGCTCAACCGAGCGGTATGTGTTAAGTTTGTGTTGGGCGAGCTCTCGCGGGACCCCCACCATGTCTGATGGTTGCCACGCGAAAACGTCCGAGTTCTTTCGCAGGAGCTGCTTTAGGCGTTCCCGTGTGTTCTCTGAGATGGCTGCCCCCAGTGTTACCGTCTGGTCTGGGAACTTGGGGTTAAGGATCCACTTTTCCGGCTCAGTGCGCGGGGTGGCCTTTAGCATTTTGGCAGGGTGTGGCTCTTCCGTCATAACGCACTCTCTGTTGGCCCATACGACTGCTACCCCTGTTGGTGTTGGGAAACCAATGGCTCCATGTATCGTTGACGGTACCATGTTATAGGCAGCCATTGCTTCTCGCCCCAGAATGATGTCATAGGTAGACTTCGTTGGCACAACGAGGAAGGTGACATCCTCTGTTCTTGAATGCGCTTTGTCCCCCATCGTTAGACGGAAAGAAATTTCCCCCAGAGGTGATATGACTTCATTTGAGAAACCCATGATAGGGGAGTTGACTGGGCGCAGGCGCTGCTTGTCTTCCTCGTCTAGGAGGTTAAAGCATTGCTCGTACATTATGTCAGAGTTGCTCCCTGTATCAACCAGCGCGCGCGTGGTACGATAATGATCGAAAATGGCCGTGATAACCAGTGCTCGGGTGGATGAAGGTCCGCCCTTGACTGTTGGGAAACGTACTTGTTGTTCTTTCCATTCTGCCACTTGGTTAGGTTTTCTTTTTGCTTGCTTTCTTCTGTCAGAGTGGATCATCAGGCTAACATTTTTGATCTTCTTTTGTGGTGGCCCTTCTTGCTGCTTGCGCTCGACATTTCTTAGCAAGTGCCCAAGTTTTCCTGATTTTAGGGCCTCTTCAATCGCTTGCTTCAGCTGATAGCATTTGTCTGTGTCGTGCCCGATGTCTTGGTGATAGGCGCAGAACTTTCCTGGATCTAAGTTATCTCGTCTTTTGATCACCTTGGGTTCTGGGAAAGCTACGTTTTCCGTTGCTAACACCTGCGCTGGGGTTTTCGTGAGTGGGGTCCAATTGTTGTGACTCCTTCTTCCTGACCTGTGGTCATTCTGTGTGTTTCCCTTGTGGTCTTGGACCTCAATGGGTTTGGTATCTGTTTGGGCGTCTCCTTGGAGTCGGTTCCAAACAGAGCCTCTTCCCCTTCTGTCCTGTCGACCATGCCTGGTGCGCGCAGCTTGTGCTTGTACGTCCGTGTATTGAGGTGCTTGTACTCGGTTCCAGACAGACAGTTCTCTTTCTGTTTTTGCATATGTTTTAGCCCCCTTCATGATTTCATCCCATGTGTTGGGCATTCCAGTGCAGCCTGCTAGTGTGCGGATGAGGGAGTCACATCGTACTCCCTGAGTGAAGGCTGCTTTCATAAGCTCGAAACCGATGGGCCCGATCTGCAGAGCTTCCCTATTGAAGCGGGTGATGTAATCTTCGATTGACTCATTGTCCCGTCGCCTGACTTGCAGGATGTCAGTTGAGTCGCGCTCAATTCGTTTGTTTTGACTGAAGTGGTCCGCAAACTTGTCTGTCAATTCTTTGATGTTATCTATTTTCCCATTTGGTAGGCTGTCAAACCATACTCGCGCAGCGCCCGTGAGCGTCTGTGCGAACATGTGACACCATGCTGGCAAACTCCACTGTGCACATTTTCCTGCGACCTCGAATGTCCTCAGGTGGTCGTCTGGGTCCCCTGTTCCATCAAACTTACCCAGCGTACTTGGGATTTTTGTTTTGGGTGGCAGGGGTGCCAGCGCAATGCGCGGGGTGAACTTTGACTTTTCCATGAACGATGGAGGATAATATGGTTTGGTTAGGTCGTCATCACCGGTCATAAAGTGCCCTCGCGCAGCGGTGTTGCTTAAGGGCTGGCTTATGTCACGCGTGAAGCGACTTTGAGACTCGTCTGAGTCTTCTCTCCATGTGGGGTCAGTTTCATGGTTGCTCCCGCCGTTGTTCCTTGCTGTGTTGGACGGTCCCTCGCTGTAGGAAAGCGTGCGGGCAGCCTCTCTGAGTTGTTGGTCCCTTAGTTTTTGGAGGTATACACGTTTCAGGGCTTCCTTTTGCTGAGTATACCATACCTCCGGACTAACCATCGGCGCGGCATTCTCAGCTGGGGAAACCTGATTCGTTTCGGTAATAAACTGGAAGGAGGGGGTCTGTCTTGTCCCTGAAGATGGGGTGACGGCTGGACCCGTGTTTGTTGTTTGTTGCTGAACATCTGCTGTGTTCCCCGACTGGCCGGTGCCTCCTTGGGCAACGTCGGTGTCGGAGTTAGCATTCGTGAAGTTTGGTAACGGTGGTATGAGAGACATAGTTACTGTTTTTGAGAAATAGAAGTTTTTAACGTTCTTGTATGCTCAAATAGACGGATGGCGCCAATGAAGAAACACCAATATAACAGTATACTAAGATAGTAGAACAAGTAAGGACATGATTCTCATTAATGATTCAATGACTATTACAAGACTAAGATAGCTACTGGTACAGCGCTTCGACTATAATCTAATTCTCGTAACTATGGTTGTCTCTCTGATCCTTCATCCCTTTCTTCGTCTGACCTCATAGGGTATTTATAGGCCACTTGAGGTCTTCTGTGATTGGGCGAGGAGGGAATGACAGCTGGCTGTACGATTAGGCCGTTGTCATTCGTTGCGCTGTTCCTTCGCTATTGGTCCACGTGTCTTTGTCTGTCCTTTCTTGTACTATTCTGTACCTCGTACCTGCAGGCGATCGTGGAGCAGGGAATGGACGTCTCTTATTGGCTGGACGTCCCTTTCTTGTCGGTTATTAGCTGTCATGCTACGAGGTACCCCGCGCCGCTTTCTAGAAGCCCACGTAGGCTTGCTGTGTTGGCATGTGTGGAGATGTGGGCCCGTGCGCTTGCGCGGTTCCCTATCTCTTCAGACGGTTTACTCCAAGGAATTTGAGTGGCGGCTTATAATAGCGAATAACACTGTTGAAGTGTCAATCGTTTAATATATAGAAGAATATCCAGCTAAGTTCTCTTTATGCCAAGTCAAGTTTTTGATATATCATAGACTTTATGCTCAAGGAGATCAAAGTTAAAAACAAAACTAGCCCAAAACGAAACCATAATATTTTTTATCTAACGAAACCACTAAACAACGACGAAAATGCCGAATTTGACAGTTAAGTAAGTCGAAAGTCATCCAAGTTCATTGTTAACCAACCAAATATGCCGTATTCAGAAGGATAAATCATTATTGTAATAGTACTTTTTTATGATCATATTTTAACACACTATTACAAAAAGATCAGACAAGCAGTGTTCAGTTTAGTTATACAATAAATCACTTGCTTTCGACCTGTTACTCGGCATCTTGAACCATATAACTTTTTTAGCCGCAAACTAACATACTCATAAATACTCCATTTTGTCCGCAATGCGACTTGAATCCTTTATCTAGTGTTTGGTTATGTAAGTTCAGTGTTCACTAGTGACCCTCCGTCCGCATGTTCAATATGTGTACTCTATTTCCTCTCAAATATGAATTAAGAAACAGATAGGAGTGCGCTTAAAGACCAAAAACTACGACACTGGCAAACAGATCTCCTGAATCATCAACACGTAGAGTAACATAATATAACATAACAATATTCAACAATCGAAACCCATTGTTTATGGTCAAGTAACACTAAATTAATATCTAGAAAGCTAAAATAGTATCACCAATGAAACCTGAAAGTTATTACGCCACTTGCAATTACAATGCTCTTCATCTTTAGTTAATTAAGATCCCGAGTCTATAAAATATATATGGAGGACTAATCACTGTCGAAAGTTTCTGCAAAAAAAAAAGAGAGATAATGTTACTCCTTAAGATAACAAACCGGGGATAACAAGAACCACTTTCTCGTCATGAGATCAGCTTGAAGAACTTTTTTTACACAGTAACACTTTTGTATCAAGTTAAAACGCGTTGGATAGTGTATTCACTGGTGGTTGCTTGTATTCAGTGCTGCAAAGACTGTTTCTTGAATTGAGTGATGGTTTCTTGCATTCGTCGTTTTTCACATTAATTACAAAAATGCCACGGTAAAACAAGAAGACATAGGCACAGGTTTACTTATGATTTGGATTGGGTTTTTTTTATCTCAATGAGTATAACTAAGAGAGTGGGAAAGAGATTCTTACCTGCATGGACCTCCTCTCCACTCGGAGTAGCCTTGACATCTTCATCTTGATCATCTCCACTCTTAGCGGCCTTAACATCTTCATCTTGATCATCTCCGCTCTGAGCGGCCTTAACGTCTTCATCTTGATCATCTCCGCTCTGAGTGGCCTTAACATCTTCATCTTGGTCATCTTCACTCTGAGTGGTGGCCTGAACATCCTCATCTTGATCATCTCCGCTTTGTGTGGCATGAACATCCTCCTCTTGATCATCTGAACCCTCAGAACCATCTTCATCCTCCGAATCTTCACTATCACTCTCAATGGGTTCTTTAGGTTTTGGTGGGGGTGGGGGGAATGTTGTGGACCTTCTGCGTGAACCTTGAACAATGTTGCTCATGTCAATGCCTTCCAGCTCTTTTGCTCTTTCCTTTCTCCGTTTCACGTCTTTAATTTCTATTAAAAAACAAACAAATATATAAATAATATATATGTGGGCGCATTAGTCTAAACCAAAAATTTGTTAGAAAACCGCAAAAAACGCATAATGTGCTAGCATGTAGAGCACACAGGATGATCATAAGTAGTTGGAGAGGGAAATAGAGGCAAATACATAACCATCTTGTGTATTACATTTAAAGCAACAGCAAACAGGTATAGAGGCATTATGCAGTTCTCAACGTATTTTTGCTATAGAAATGAACGCTTGTCTCTCTCTATATACACACACACACACACATACATATATGCGTGTGCATATACACACACAAATATGCAAATATATGTGTATGTATTTATCTTTCCATTGAAATTAAAATATCACCATGATGACATGCATTATAACATCAGAACTGAACTCTTAACGACATGAATAAAGAGAGCTACAAGCATGAGGTGAAATCTAAGTGGAAATATGGGTGGGTTGGGTGACGAGTCAAAACCGTCAGTTTGGGTAGTTATTTTATCCATTCCCAAAAAGAAAACAGAAGTCATAAATATTATATTACAAAACTAATTTATGACAATATTCAAAATCTTTGAATAAAACAATTTAGGAGGTCGTATGCGTAAAAGAGTGTACATAACTTTCAACCCACTTGGCAATTAACTAACTAACCTTTTTCGGAAGGATCGGTAGATAAGCCTTCTTTTGATAGAATCTGTTGCAGTTCCTTAATCAAGACGGCCTCACGTTTATCCTCGGGAGCTTGTTTGGCTTTCTTGTATACAGTAGGAGCAACACTGAGAAACAAGGTAAAGTTATAAAATTAAGCAATTAACATTAAAAATTTGAGAAAATGGAGTTACGTACGTCATCCCGCAAGCCTTAATGATTGATTTGAGGCGCTCCACTTTCTTTCCATATACGGGTGCTACAACTTCCTTCTGTATGAAATCGATTATATTAACAAACGGAGACCAATTATCAACAGAGGTAGCAAAACAAGCAAACTCAAAATGGTTTTGGCAGCCACCAAAACTTTTTCTATATACTTTTCAGTTTTTTGGAAGAATTATTGTATTAAATATGATTAGAAAAAACTATATATGGTAAAAGTTCTTTTAAATTTAGGAATTTAGATTGTTGAAAGCACCAAGGGTGTTAACGAGCCGACCAGCTCGTAAACTGCTCAAGATTGGCTCGGAAAAAGCTCGAATAGAGCCGAGTTTAAACGAGCTAGAGCCAGAGCTTGAATAGGCTAACGAGCCCATTATTTATGTCAATATAATACTTTTATTTAATATGATAAATACATAATTAGATAACAAAGTATTTTATAGATATATGTTACAAACGGCTAAATAACATATATTATGTTATGTATAGAATAATAGAGCGAATTATAAGTATACATTGATTATATATGTATATAGATAAAAAAATTAAATAAATAATTAATGACCCGAGCTCAAGCTCTCTTAGATTAAACGAGCCAAGCTCACGCTTGGCTCGTTTACACCCCTAATAAGCACCTTCTGACTACATGTTTGATACAATTTAACCCACTTTATAAACCCAAATACAACCGTACTTGACCCGTTTTAATCTAAATTTGCCAGCTCAAATTATCATAGTAATAAAAAGACAGATATACCGACTTTCACAGAATTTCCACCAGAGGATTCATCAGAAGATTGATCTTGTACATTTTTCTTTTTAACCGACTCTTCAGGATGCTTGATCTTCTTTTTCTTTGGCTGCTCGGTTTCTTGAGCAGGTTTTTTACGTTTCTTTGTCTCTTCGGATTTTTTTGCCTTTTCTTTTACAGCCACTTTCTTTTTCCGCTTTACGTCAACTTGTACATCCTCATCTTCACTATGTGAAGGTGAAGACTTAGCATCCTTGTTACTTTCAGAATTTAAGACCTGTGAAATGATAAATAAGATAAGATGTAGTTCCCACACACAGAGCACCATTCAGCATAACAGATCATCTCACCTCGTCTAATTGCTTACTTATTAGTTTCTTAAAGGGGTCAAGAGAAAACTTTTCGAGTTCAAGATCTTCCTCTAATAGCCGTCGGACGCTGGCCAAAGTAAGTTCCCTGTAGAGAAAAACAAAAATTTCCTATACAAGTCAAAGGGTCTGCATAAATCAGGCAATTAGCACAAAAACAACATGAAAGTTACTGATAACTTTAAAGGTGTCAAATGGGATAGATTTTGTAGGGGTCAAACTGCGCTGTCCAGATCTTGGTTTTAAAAAAAAAAAAAAAAAACATGCCTGAGACGCAACACGCAAGGCGATCTAGAAAACGCCTTAGGGCATTGAGGCGGAGCCTCATGCAAATCTGAGACGAAATTAGGGTCGTAGTTGGCTGATATGTATAACAACCAAAGGGCTGAAGAAATTATGAATGGTTAACTTAATAAAAAAAAGTTGATATGTAAAAGAGATGTCGTACATAAAGCTTATTTGGTTGTCCATAGAGCAATGCCTCGTGCCTCGGCTTTTGGGACCTTGCGTTTTTTTAAAATCAAGGTCTAAACTTCTTTAAAACATAACCAGGTGAGATAAAACATGACCCGTACATAAGTAAATGGACCGCTCAGAAAAATGTAAAAATATGAAATAATTTAATTTGCATACTCAGATTTGGATCTGAAATAAGTTGCCTTGTTCCAAATAGCCTCCTTTATCATGTCCTCGTTAGGTGTTTTGTCCTTTGCCTCGTCCTGAGTTTCAGATTTGGCTGATGAAAGGTCTGTTACAGACGAGTCCTCAGCTTTTGCTTCTTTAACAGATTCTTCTTCTAACTTAGTTTGCCCCTCACCCTTTGCCTCGTCATCTTCTTCTTCTGCACCACTCAAGAACTACCATGCAAGTGTCAATCACTTAGATTACTACAATTTTAAAAACTTGTACAACTTCTCCAAGTTTGTATAACAAATTCATATTTATTGCTACCTAAAGTTGAAATAAACAAAAGTCTATAAGAAGAGGTACCTTTTCCAAACATTGTTTAACAAATTTTTTATGTGAATCCAATGCATATGTATCTAAAACCATGTCTTTCTCCAATAATCTTCGAACTCCTTCAAATGTTAAAGAACTGTCTCAGGAAAGAACAGAGAAACATAGATATTAGAGATATTTCACACTTATTGTAAGTTTTTAAATTTTACGAACAAGAAAAAGAAATACACACGTACACAAAATGATGTCCAATGCTTCAATTTTATTTCTAGTTCTTAATTTATGAGTAAAAAACAAGAAGATTAAAATATCCACGCAACGCATCAAAACCTTTTTTTTTTCTTCTTTCTGTTCATTTATTTAAGTCCGTAAGACAACTTTTTGCAACAAAACCTTTACTAAATGATTTACTTCCCAACCTTAACAAAGTTGAGGAGCCCTTGTGGCATCCGTCTATATGTAGGCACTTTGTATTAGGTGTGGCGTAAATGCGTAACGGGTGGGTAAGGTGACTGATCAAACAGGTCCAGCCGTACGGGTCAAAGCATGTATTTATCTAGTATGAGCCAAACGGGTCAGCCACAAACGCTTCTTAAATCTGTCTTTTCAGAACTTTCTAACTAAACGATGTGTTAAATATGATTTAAAAACAAAACTGCAATAATAATCTTCACTTAATTTGACTGAGACAATTTATGAGATGTTATGCACGTTAGTACGTTTCATATGGTATTATTTGTCCCTAACGACCCGATCGAGCGGAATGCATATATGGCCTATTAGCGAACCCAACCAGCCCATTTGTAAGAATGAGGATTAAAACAGCCATGTGCCATCTTCTCTACTTAGTATGCATGTATGCATGTATGTAGAATTTCAGCAGAAAAACAACAGACGAAGCTGTAATAAAAGACCACAGAAGCAAGTAACCAACATCTAGGTGACTGGCTTTAAGTCACACCCTTTTGGATGACAAAATCTACTGGAAATCGCAATTTAAACTAGGTCTACAGTAACCTTTAATATAAATGAGAAAGAACCTGAAACAACCTACAATTTAAACTTAAAAAGGGCCTAAACATCTGAGTGAACAATCTAAAAAGGCAACTAAGCCAAGACACACTAGAGAGGGTTGAGACTAGTGCTCGTCCATACAACATGATCAAAGTGAAGGAGACCTTCTAGAGTTAGAGAAATGTGAACGAAAGATCCCATTAAGCATGCACTTCATAAGATAAACCTATATTTCATGAATAACGATGCCATATAGGGGGGAAATGACCACTGAGCCAATGACCATTGACGTGTTAGTTTTAAATTCTAAAAAAACAACGTATGTAGTGAAATAGTCGATGAATAAGTGTGCATCTGCCAAGAAAAACCCTAAATGGCATATGACTTCTTATCACATTGAATGAAAGAAATGTTCCCACTAAGCACCGCATTAGTAAGATAAACCTATATTTTGTCGGAGATATGTTATCATCGGCCCTAATGAGTCCAGTTTGTTAGTTTCTTAGCAATATTAACAAAAGGATCAACCCTAACTCCAGCCTATAAATATATCTCTAGTACTTGTAACTAACTTATTATCACTCAACAAAAGAAAAACCCTAGTTTCCCCGTGGACGTAGATTGCACACCGCAACCGAACCACATAAAATCTCTCGTGCCGTCTACTATTTTCCGTTTGTTTGATCCTAACATATTCATCACTATGCCTATAAATAGAATGGGAAGATGACCACTTAAGGCAATCAGTATTGAAGGGTTAGTTTCAAAACTACTCCAAAGTCTAAACACAGCATATGTAACCGATGAATTCGAGCACAAAAATGAAAAACCATACATAGCAAGCTTATACCTAACCAATTTTCAATACCAACACAAGCATATGACCTTATTATCACAAGAAACTAACTACAATATCAAATAACAAGAGACATAAAAACAAGAATAGTGAACTACCTACGTGCTAATAAGAAAAAGGGATTAAAACCCTTTATTACTCCGAACCCACAATTAACATTAACAATTTGTTATATATCTACTAATAATAATAATGATAAATAGAGAGAGAGAGAGAGAAGAGCATACTCTGCTTGGTCTTTGAAATGTTGAAGACGAGACTTCATGGCTTGACGTATGCGAGACTCCATGGTCTCCTCCTTCCTTGTGTTTGATTGTTGGGGTTTAACTGTGAATAATAATCAAGTGATGTATGTATGTATGTGGATTGGATTGTGGGAACCTTAAGCTATTGAATCGAGCCCGAGCCGAATAGGTCATTTAAAATCTATTTTTTAATTACCTCGAGCTGAGCCGTGCTCGAGCTCTTAGGATTTACTTTCGAGACGAGCTTGAGCTCAGAATAGTAGGCTCGAACCGAGCCAAGCTCGAGCTCAAGCCTCAAAAGAGCATAACGAGCCGAGCTCGAGCCTAGTCAAGCTCGGGCTCGACTCGGCTCGGCTCGTTTACCCCCCTACTATATTCTAGGTTGAAAATGACAATTCAGAGACACAAAAGTAAGTCAAGGAGAATACACGATCACATGATGGCTAAAAGATGCTTCACAGTGTTTGGGAGGATCAGGATGGACAAATATGGGTAAATAAATGTGATATGATGGCAATTGTTACGAAAACGAATAACGGATAGTGTTAGTGTGAAATCTTATAGGTATCTTCAAATGAAATAAATAAGCATATTTCACATAATAATATGGATGTAGAGAATAGAACTTATCATACAGATGTGGGTATCGGAACTCACCCATCGAAATACCTTTCCATTTGTACTGCGTGCGTACAGTCTCTCATGCGGGTATGTGACAGTGATGAATATTATATAAAAAGTAAATAATAAAAATATTGTAGCTACTATAGCAACCTAAAAAGAAAACTAAAAATGTAAAGTGGTAGTACAACCAAATAGATATGAAATTAATTCAAATGTAAACCAACTAAAAACATATAAAAAATAAGAATGAAAACGTATTAAATCTGACTTGGCTTATTTATAAAACAATACGTTAAACGTAAACCAACCTGAAAGTATACCGACACACATATAAGAAAAGAAATTAGAAACTCGTTGGAACACAATAACACTATACAAAGTTATAGAAAGTTGATGTTTCTAATTTTCTATGTTGAACGTTTAATGGTTAGATTAAAAAAATTACTATATAGATGTAACTTGCGCTTTAATAATGGTATTGACTGAAATATTGCTTTCGCCTAAGACCAGGTGTAATGGTTTGCTAAATGGGCGTGAATGGGCAAAATTGGCGCCTTATTCACATGAGCACACCGTCGTCCTCTCCCTTGTTAAAGGGACGCTAAGCATGCCCAGGTGAAATATTTCACGTGGGTGAAAACAATCTCCAGCCAATCAGATTTGGCCATGTGGCCATTCCTTAAAAAAAAAATACTAACATATATTAAATGCCCCTTTCACCCACCATTACGCCTCTTGCCGAATCTGAAAGGGTGTGGGGCTTCGTTATGGGTGTGCACTGTTGACCGTTCAAAAAAAAAATTACACCTCTTGCTCATTTCAAGCCCTTTTCACCCACCAAAGTGGCCCCACATGCCAAGTGTCAAGAAATGTCTCTTTCACCCACCATTACACATGGTCTTAGCGAAATCCTAATCTACGGATGAGTCTGGTATATTGTAAACTCTTGGAATGTATACGCTTGTGTCGTATGGATTTTTTTTCTTATAGCGTACTTATGCATCTTTGGAATGTGAGGTAAATACATATCTGAAGTTTAAATGATATAATATTTAGGTAGTATACTAAATTATAGGAGTTCTAGCTTCAATATTGTTTTTTTTTTTTAAACTAAACTTTCATTCAACAAGGCCACCGGTTCCTCAAAACAAGGACCGACGCCACAAACCAATTACAACGCCTCTATCGGGCATTTACACCAATCTTTCCAAGCAATCCTATTACATTTTAATCTATGCTTGACCCAAACAAAAGCTATCGCCTTCACACTCCCTACTATGTTATTGAAAATCGGTCTAACCCCATTGACTACCGTATCGTTTCTCGCTCTCCATAGCATCCACATGGTAACCATAATCAAGCCATGAACAATCTTTTTCTTCACCTTACTACCTTTGACCGTCTTATAACCTTCAAGCAAATCTTTAATATCAAACGCGTAAATTGGATCCAAACAGTGGCGGAACCAGAACATTTGAAGTGGAGGGTCGTAATGGATTTTTTTTTTTACTTTACAATCGGAAATGTGAGTGTACATTAAGAAAAAGTGTAATATTTAAGATGTCATGTGTTATATAAAAATAATAAATCCTAAATACTTGACAATAATAGATGCATATTCTCGTTTTTTCATGTATAATGATAAAAAATAATATAATAATAAATTCTGAATCAGAGTAATGTTATAATGTATTCAAATAAAAATTTAACTAAACTAAAATTACTAAATAATTCGGATATAGTAATTGTACCAATTTGAATAAAAAAGCCTCACTGGTCATTAAAAAAGCCTCAATACTCTATATCTTTAGTTTTTTAATTAATTTAAGTTTTGATAATGGGCCTGGTTTTATTGAAACGAAGCCCAAACCTAAAATTTAGTCATTTTCTTGCTGTCCTTTCTTCTTTAGCAGAACCAACCGATTACCAGAGATGAGATTTCTACTGGTTGAAGGTTGCCGAAGAAAGATCCGACGTGTATCTTCACGTTTTTTACTTCACTTTCACTACCCAAGACCCCTACCAATCCGATCCCACACATTATAATTAGCAGCATTAATACAATCCGTAATGATGTGTTTCCTCATTATAGTCACATACGGATTTAAGACAAAGAAAAAACATTTCCATTTTTAATTCAAACTTTTGTTTAAAATAGTAATAAATAATCACCCAAAAAGCTCAAGTCTCCAGCAAATTTCCTGCCTTGTCACCAATCATGGAAAGCAAAGGACCTCATCACAATAATCTTATCCCATGTTTCTTCATTTTAAGGCTCTAATTAACCTGTTAGACACATCCTTTCCTTTAATGGTATTTAGATCACACATTAACCACCGGCACACGACTAGTCCCCTTCCGATGAATTTCTTCTTTTGTCCGAGTGGGTATCGGAACTCACCCATCAATGAAATACCTTTCCATTTGCCGTGCGTGCGTACAATCTCTCAAGCGGGTATGTGTAATTTAGTATCGAGGGGCCAATTGTTATATATTTTGTTATATTTTAGATGTTAATACGTAATTCGAGAGTTGAGATCTGGTACAAACCCTTTTAATTGTAAAAACCATAAGAATAGATCTTGGCCATCTAAAATTTTAATCAAGGGATGATATTGATCACATATAAATCCCTTAATATTAGTCATGTGAATTAGTAGTTTTAAGGGTATTTTTGTAATTGTGCTAATTATCTATAACTTATAATAAAAGAATTGAACTTTGATGATGTGGTATTCAATGGAGGTCTTAACCCCTCCTTGAATGTGCCACGTGTCATCATGTAGGATTTTTTAATTTTTGAATTTTTTAATAAATCTATATATATTATAATTATTTTAGAAAAAGATAAGAATTTTAAAACAAAATTAAATTTTCTCTCTAATGTTTCCTCCCATAACTTTTGAACGTTAATATCTTTTATATACGAGATTTTTTAAAGAAAAAAATTACACCAAATTAACGAGCGTTTTATTATCTTTCCAACGAGTACCATAGTGCTATATAAAAAACGGAGAAAAAAAACAACTATTTTTGTAGGGTTTTGTTTTCAAATATATGTTATTCTACTAATAAATCACAAACGATAAACATAACTTCATAGGCAGGGATTCCTTTTTTTATATTTGAATATGATAACTTATGGCAGAAATTTGTTTAAAATAAATAATAATAATAATAATAATATTATTATTCATTAATCATGTATTGGCAAATCATTAATTATGTTATCATATTAGATATTTTATTATGTTATATTAGATATTTCAACCCCGGGACACTCCCGGGATAAAAGCTAGTATTAAATAAAAGAATTAAAATTAAATGTGATTTTCAAATCACAATCCCAAATGTCTGCAGAAATTCATCATTTCTTTCCCAAAATCAATCCAATAGTTTCTTCCAATTCTTCCTTTTAAATCACTTGTACTGTTATATCCTTTCAAAATCAATGCTCTTGTTGTTTGATTGCAATAAAAAATCCTTGTTTATTTAACCGAAATTAAGGTTACATTGAAGAAACTTGAAGGTATAGTGAAGGGGCACTGGTTTTGAAGCATCATATGCATTGTTCTTGGTGGTTATGGTCGGTTGCGGACACGGCGGCGATGGGAAAGGACAACGGCAGCGGGCTTCGAGATCGGTGGTTTGTGGTGTGGTTTTTTTTGCTTTAGGGTTAATCTCATTGTTTACCAGTCATGTGGCTTCAAGTCTCAAATGGTACTCTCATCGCTCGCTAAACATCGGTAATGCAAAGGATACAAGCACATCAAATCTGGAACGACTGAATCAGTACATCTACCAACAAATTAATGACCAGCAAATCAGAATGAAGATCATCAGCACAATTTCTATTATGAACAACAAATCTATATATAATCAGCACTTTATGCTTGTGGGCATAGGTAGGTTGGTGCACCTTTTGTACTTTTTATTTTTATTTTTGTGACAGGGGGTTTTGATTACAAATAGATTGATATCAGATATTATGTTGGTTCTTCTTTAACTTTTACTTTTGTTTTTGTTATTATGAGTTTTGATTACAAATAAATTGATATTAGCACAAAACAAATTGATATCAACAGTTCATAATGATTTTGGATTTTGATTACAAAATTACGTTATCAGCACAAAACAATTGATATCAACACATCATGATGATTGTGGTTTTTGATTGAAAATAAAACGTTATCAACACAACAAATTGATACCAGCACTTCATAATGATTGTGGTTAGTGGTTACACACAAAATGATATCAGCACAAAACATAATGATACCAACACAGCCAGAAGGAAATTCGATTCGTGCCAATGAAGAACCAGAATGAGTCATGGAAATTTTTATAAATTAAAAAAAATAGAATCACGAAAATTTCTCTGTCAGTTACAAAATTTAAATGCAATAAATTAGGGACTTTCATAGTGTTTGTAAATGGTTTGAGACAAAAATACCCCTGATTAGTCAACATATGATATGCCATATGTCTTTATTGTATTGGTTCCTATTGTTTTTACACAAACAAGGGTTTGTATTTGATCCTCCCTCCGTAATTCGAAGGGTGGTAAAATAGGACGGGTTAGGCGGGTGGATAGTGCCATAATGGGTCAATGCGGTTTTTGGTTGACTTAACATGCTTTAAAAACCTTCATAGTTCGTTAACATATTTGAATACAAAAGCAACATTATCGCAAGAATGAAATAAGATCTTTGGATAAAACAATTTTAGAGGTTATGTACTCGAAAATAGATTTTCGTAAAGTTTCAGTCCATTGACCCGATAACAAGTATGTGCAGGTTGGTTAACGGGTAAAATAGGTAATTTTTGGTACGACGAGTGCAACGGTACGGGTACGGGGTACGAATACGCAATTCGCTAGGCTGGACGAATTCGGTACGAAGGGGGTAGGCTCATTTCGGTACGAATACGCAATTCGCTAGGCTGGACGAATTCGGTACACAACAACTTTCGTTCGAGGCGAGTCATCTGTTAGTCACACCACTATTAACAAGAAGCCCAAACATGATGTTGGTCAAACAGAAACTGAAAAGTCAAAATCAGATGCAGAAAGTGAAGAGCAGAATGTGAAGATCAGAAAGCAAATGGCATATAAAGATTAGTATATTCACGAAACAACAAACAAAGATGCAATTAAATGAATTGAAGTTAGCTACTAAAAGGCGAATGGCATATGAAAGTACTACTAAAAGCAATAAAAAGAGGAAACTCAACTCTTAAGATCCGGCAAAGGTACTTCTTTATTGATCATCTCCTGTTTACTGTAGTGCTCATACAAGTTTCAGCTAATGATGAAACTTTATATGTTGCTGTATATATATACCCTTATTACTCAACATGAGAAAGTGACGAAGAAAGTGTGTATCCACTTATTACTCAAAGCTCACATGTAGCTCTAAATATGAATTTGGAAGGTACTTACTTAAACAACAAACTATAAAAAAAAATAAAAGACCGAAATCTATAAAATGCATAACTTTACCCAAATAAAAATGAAATACAATGCCATTTCCCAATCATTAAATAAATGAAAAAAAAAAACAAATTACTGAAATTAGTAAATGACGTCAAACCTAAAATGCAAGTTCAGCTGATAAATTGCAGAGGTTAACATGAGTTCATTCATTAAGTGAGAACTAAAGAAAACCCTTCTAATATTCATGTAAACCTGATAACCCATTTTTGAAGAAATAGTCTGGGATAATAGAACTGCAGGCTCTTAAAGAATGTGTTAACTAATAGTAGTTTATCAACTCATAATTCAATCGTCAAAATAAACCTAATCGATTAAATGAAAACGAATTTGGATAACGGATTGAAGTTAAACAGAAAGTAATAGCAAGACTTACTCATCGTGAAACATGAATCACCTCTGAACAACGTTCATGCCGGAACCCTCATCCATGGCGGCGGTTATCGTGGTGTAGGGGCGGTGGATGAGAAGAATGACATTTGAAATGGTTTATATAGAGATTTTAGGAAGAAGGGATTTGATTGAAATGGAGAATATCGGTAATGGTGCGTGCGTATGAAGGGAGACGTTACATCTTCAGACTTCAATGGCAATGAACTCCATTTAATCGCTGAACGAGCATTGAACCAGGTGTTGAAAGCTACATTCGTAACTCATGGGAGTAATAAATGAATTGCATTATTAGTTAGTACAAGAAAAAGATTAAATGGTATAGGTGAAATCCCTAAAATGCCCCTAAAGTGTCTTAAAACTTTGTTAAATGTCCAACTTTAATCCCTATAAAATAGCTTGAATTGTATTGTACATTACGCTTATATGTTTGTACACAATACAAAATTACAATCATGTACACCTTTGGTACATAATAAAGTAATACAAAATATAGATATAGATACTTTTCAGTTAAATATGAAACTTACAACTTTCTTTTTGTTCCTTTCCTGCAGCCAATATTATACAAGGTTCAAATCCTATTGTTATGAGGCGTATAACATCCTTTGTAAATCAAGTAACCTAATTTTGACCTCTTTCAGCTAATGGTTGTCTCTAATATTTCTGATATAGCTTCTGATCCAGAAAAACACATTTTAAAGGTGCACTTTATCCATTCTTTTCTATAATAATCTTTTTTTAATGTTATTTTACGGTGACGGGATCCATGATCTGGTTATAACTTGGATCTCTGTTAAATCTTTTAGCTTCAAAAGAACCTTTGTCTGGACTTAGTTGATGAAGAGTGCATACATTTCTTCCAGGATGTTATCGACGAGAGCGTTAACACATCGTTTACTCAAATCGTTGAGATGAGACCATTCATTAAGTGAGAACTAAAGAAAACCCTTCTAATATTCATGTAAACCTGATAACCCATTTTTGAAGAAATAGTCTGGGATAATAGAACTGCAGGCTCTTAAAGAATGTGTTAACTAATAGTAGTTTATCAACTCATAATTCAATCGTCAAAATAAACCTAATCGAGTAAATGAAAACGAATTTGGATAACGGATTGAAGTTAAACAGAAAGTAATAGCAAGACTTACTCATCGTGAAACATGAATCACCTCTGAATAACGTTCATGCCGGAACCCTCATCCATGGCGGCGGTTATCGTGGTGTAGGGGCGGTGGATGAGAAGAATGACATTTGAAATGGTTTATATAGAGATTTTAGGAAGAAGGGATTTGATTGAAATGGAGAATATCGGTAATGGTATGAAGGGAGACGTTACATCTTCAGACTTCAATGGCAATGAACTCCATTTAATCGCTGAATGAGCATTGAACCAGGTGTTGAAAGCCACATTCGTAACTCATGGGAGTAATAAATGAATTGCATCATTAGTTAGTACAAGAAAAATATTAAATGGTATAGGTGAAATCCCTAAAATGCCCCTAAAGTGTTTTAAAACTTTGTTAAATGTCCAACTTTAATCCCTATAAAATAGCTTGAATTGTATTGTACATTAAGCCTATATGTTTGTACACAATACAAAATTACAATCATGTACACCTTTGGTACATAATAAAGTAACTAGTGGGTATGCCCGCGCGTTGCCGCGGGTGCTTATGTTTTTTCAGAACCGCGAAGGGTATGTTAGTTAAAGCAGAGATATGTACAACACCTGAGTAAGTGAATACATGATTGAAAATTATCTAGCACAAGTATGGATTGTTTCTTTTGGATCAAAATGAAGTTAGTTAAGTAAAAAACAATCATGATGATTAAAGCTAGGACTCAAGTTTGAAGATATGTAGCAATTATTGGTTTATAAGATGACCTGTATAATAAGTAAGTGCTTCTTTTGAACCTGAGAATTAATACTCTGAAACAAATGACAAGGCTATTGGTTACTTTATTACGATGATTATCAACATTGACTTCATTTTCGATTACAAGCCTCCTCATTATATCACATAAAAATCATAACTTGGATCATTATACCACAAAAATCATAACTTGGAAAACCATAATAAAATGTGAAAAATGAAACAACACACATTGAGTTTATCTCTGTTGTTCAATGAAAGCACATTAAGTAGAAGCGTGATTTTAAAATGTGTGGTGTGCTTTGATGTGTTTTGAGTCAAAAAGCCAATGGGCAATGCGCAATGCTTTTTGCGTTTGCATAAATAGCCGTCAAACAGCCTAATGGACGAATGACTACAACTTGATTTGTTGTTCTTGTGCCACCATTGTTTCAGTGCTTGATTAGTTGTTCTTGTGCTGCAGAACAGTCTCCTGTAACATTGTTTTATTCTCCATTCCTAGTGTAAGGCACCACTTATTACACCGGAACGCTAGTCCACTGCCAGGAGTTCTCATCAGGACCCTAAACCTACTGCAACAGTCCATAACGCTCTGTCAACAAGTGTCCCGAGAAATCAACCGTTGAGCAACTCTAAACTTGCTGCAGAACATTCTCCTGTCAAACTATTTTTTTCAAAATGCAAGAATGTTACATCAATGAATGATCTATAACTTAATTAGTAAAAAAAATTAAATGAATAGTGTTGGGTAAAAAAACCAGATTTCAAGATCATCCAACGACTTCAGTTTCGGCAACTTCAGTTTCGTGCTCATTCTTGTTCTCGTTTTCATCCACAATTGGAGTCAGCGACTTCAGTTTATGCATAAAAGGAATACAGGCATAGATACCATCAATCGAGATATTATATAGTTCCATCTAATAAATTAAAATAAACAAATGGATAAATAAAAAGTCACACACTACCTCAACAAACTGGGCAGGATTGTCAAGACTGGATGAACCTAGAATGATTTCTCTCCTCAAGTTTGTTGTTAACTTGTGACAAACTCGCAGCTGAAAGAAATGAAATTATTTATCTAAAGCAAGGCAATCACAACAGGTTTTTGTAGAATTATAATGAGATACCAAATCATACCCTAACCTAATATAGTCAAACGTGCATAGCTGATGCAACAGTCGTCGAGGATCCAAACATACTCATGTAACTCTTTTGTTGTTGGAGCCCATACAACTTGTCCCATACTTGGTGACCTACCAATCCCTTGTACAGCACTGACATATCCACTAAAATAACAAATCGAAACTAAATAAAGAAAATATACTTCATTTCAGTTCTATGATAAACCTTGGTAACTGAATAACTGTCCAAACCTGTTTATATTGATGACATAAAGAGCAGGCTGCCTCTTCCCAGTAATGAATTATGATACCATTATATTTATTGTAGTAAGCTATTTTTATAATTAATAATAACCCATATACAATTCTTTAGAAAGGACATATGAAACACCCACCATTGCCCGTACAGTTTATCACATCTTTAACATTCGCATCAAATGTTGACTTCCTGTCGTCAAACTTATAACAATATTATTATTATCAGTTCATGATTAATGCATCTAGCTTCCACACACTACTTACTTTCACATTTTGAATCCTCATGTTTAATACTAACTATCTTTGATGCTACTTTACTTAAAGAACCATCCTAGCCGGTTTTTAAGGAAAGGCTATACTGTGTGTATCATTCTTATTATGCATGGATGCGAACTGGTGCAATTGGTGCCACTGCTGTATCATTATTTGTCATAGCCTAAAGTAGCTATATTTAGATGTTTTAAATTTTTAATTCTTGACCTTATCAAATGCAATAAAAGTACAGGTATAACTTTAAGAAGTACTATCACAGCAAGTCAGCAATGTTTATATGCCTATAAAATATTAAAATTTAAAAGACGTTATCCAACAACTTAATTAGAATAGAGCAAGTAAAACTCATAATGAACATCAACATTTGTATTAGCTATAGCATGAATTTCATCGAGCAGTTGGTATGCACAATTTTATGCAACATAGAAAGATAGAAGTTTGTTCAATTCACCTCCAAATCATAAGTTCAAACAAGTATGTTCAAGAATGTATGTAAAACAGATCACAAATTACCTGGAACTGTGATCAAGGAGTTGTCACGAAATAGAGTTGCAAACAAGTATGTTCAAGAATGTATGTAAAACAGATCACAAATTACCTGGAATTGTGATCAAGGAGTTGTCACGAAACAGAGTTGCGGTAACCAATAGCAAATTGGGTCTCGAGAATAAGCATTGGTGACTATAAATAACGTCATTATAAACTAACCTAGCAGCTAGCATTAAATTAGTGAAACCTAGCGTTTACCCGATGAATTGATGATGAGGATGATGAACGGTTCATGTGCAATTATGATTAAATGGTTGAATTGATGTCATGGGATTGAATGGTTGAATTGGTATCAGTTATTTAAAGGTTCGTAGGGTGTTGGGACTTGGGATCATGAGCTTTAATTGGGAAGGGTCAGTTCACATTCTTGCGGTAAAGAAACTGATTACAGAACCTGTTAACATATTAATGATTTAGAATTGATTGCCTTAGGCATTTGTACACTTATCATCAAATGTTGTAAGGTAGGGTATAATGGGAAGAAATGGGTAAAAGTTTGGGATTTATACTTGTGGCTTTTGAGATGCTATCTTAAAATGGTAGTAAAATTACCATCCTAGCCATCTCTCCTCCTTAATAAGGTACTATAGATCGTTCAATATATAGGTGGCATATTGTTTAAATATATAGATGATGTGGTTACCAACTTTTGTGTAAAAACTAAGGGTGAGCATTTTGTGGTTCGGACCCACAGGAACCTTGGACCCGAACCTTTATAAATATATGGGTCGGTTTCCGGTTCTAGATTTATATGAATTATCGGTTTCGGGTCGGGTCGGTTCCAAACTCACGGTTCTAATATAAGAACCACAAGAACCGTTTGTATTTATATTAAAAAATAAAAAATTAATTTTTTTAGTCTTTTCACTATTCGTTTTTACGTGTTATTATAATCGATTTCATGTAATGTTATACAATATTAAAAATATTATATATAAGAATAATAATGTATTTTTCTTGAAATATTTGTCGGCTTGATGTATATACATAGATGTGTCCAAATTTGAAGTAAATATTTATGTATGTCGCTCTGATGTGTGTGTGTATGTGTTTGTGCATTTATGATGTATACATAACAAATTCACATAATGTTTCGAGTGATGAGATTGACAAAACTGTTACGAAAACATAAGTCAAGAAACGAAAAGTGATTTATAAAAGAAACTCATGGGCTATTGTTAGAACCATATGGAGGAATTTTTTTTACAAGCATGGTAAAAGAATAGGCATATGTAATCGTCTAAAAGTGGCTATTACATTAAAAGGTTCTAAAGGGTCAGACCCTTTACCCGATCCATTAGAACCTTTAGGACCCGGAACCACATAACCTTTTAAGGTTCGGTTCATGGTTCCTAATTTCCACAATAAAAGGGTATGCGGTTCTGGTGGGTCCGGGACAGGTTGGGTCGGTTCCGGACCCTTCGCACAGCCCTAGTAAAAACAATATGAACCAATAAAACATAGACACATGGCATATTGTTTAATTAGTGATTAGGGGTATTTAAGTCATATGTTGTTGAGTTAGTTTTTGAAAATTCCTAAAATCATGCAATCTATTATTCAAAATAATAAAAATGTAAATCATCCAACGTATTTTTAAAAAAATATATATCTTGCTAGCTGATTACCCCGGGAAGGTCCCGAGGCTGAAAAATCAAATATGACTTAATAAAATATGATAAAAGAAGAAAACATACACAACGTAAAACTCACTAAAAAAACATTTTTTCTGTTTTTTGTATAGCACTATGGTGCTCGTTGGAAAGATAATAAAGCGCTCGTTAATTTGGTGTAAATTTTTTTTCTAAAAAACGTCATATATAAAAGTTACTAACGTTAAAAATTGTAAGGGGAAAATAAGGAAATAATAAGATAAAAATATAAATTAACATATTTGATTTTTTTAAAAAAATAACTAATAGTTTACTGACATTTAAAAATGTGAAGGAAAAATAAGGAAAAGATATTAATTAACATATTTGAAATTTAAAATAATATAGATATAGATTTTATTTAAAAAACAAAATAAATAATTTAAAAGAGAGCTTCAGATAATGCCACATGGCACATTCAAAATGTGGGAGGTTGTCTCATTGAATGTCATGTTATTATAGTGCAATTCTTTTATATATATAGTTATTGATGGATAATCATACTCATTTTTCATGAGCAGGTTATTCAATCTTTTATTATTATAGTCCAGATTCATGTTCTTGGGGATGTTTGGACTCAATAACATATACTATAAAAATAAAAATACTAGTATTCACTAAGAGTCTTTGATGCTTAAAAGTTTCCTCTACAAACATTTCAGGTCACGGGTCAGACCTGCCCCTTGTCATTCAAAGGAAGTCCTTACTGGATGGCACCTTTTTTTTAAATGCAACTTTCATTAAACAAGCCTAACATCCCTTATTAGTAAGACATC
The DNA here is from genome assembly GCA_032199755.1 of Ambrosia artemisiifolia. Classification (NCBI taxonomy): domain Eukaryota; kingdom Viridiplantae; phylum Streptophyta; class Magnoliopsida; order Asterales; family Asteraceae; genus Ambrosia; species Ambrosia artemisiifolia. The sequence goes on from CM063521.1 coordinate 11,955,817, forward strand.
AATGTTCTATATCAATCACCGATTTTCGATACAGAGATACAAGGAACCGCCCCAATGTGTCCGTTTACGGTGAACGGACGACAATATAGACGTGACTTCTATCTTGTTGATGGCATCTACCCTGTTTGGTCAGTTTTTGTGAAAGCTTACTCGTTTCCGACAATCGAAAAAGAAAAATTGTTTAAGAAGTTACAGGAATCTGCGAGAAACGACGTTGAACGGGCATTTGGTGTATTGAAAGGTAAATGGCGCATAATAGATCGCCCGGTGCGTTTGGTTGATCAAGCGAAAATAAGGAGTGTTGTGTACGCGTGTATCATATTGCACAACATGATCATAAAGGAAGAAGGGGGCGCAATATCTCCGGATTACGTTATGGATACATATATACCAGCAAACGTTCCCGATGATGTTCTTTTGGAGTTGCGGAATGTGTAACAACCCGAGGTGTTACGGGTCTCTTAAACGGGTCGGATCGTACCCGACCACCCGACTACTTAATAAATTAATTAAGTTCGAATCTCGCGACCAACCGTTTTAATCGATTATATAGATAATAATTATTGGATTTTTATTATCTCGGTTAAACGCTCCTTATCTTCTATTTAATCGTTACCAAATGTTCCTTATCTTGTTGTTATAACCGTTACCAAACACCCGAGTCTCAGTTATTATCCTCGTTGCCAAACACCCCTTGTATTATTATTCCTTTTAATACCTCTCTCTCTCTCTTTGTTTCTCGATACCCAGACAAACAACACACACACTTGTGTGTTTCAACGAGAGCAGCAGGTCATCGGACAGCCATGGCGGCTTTCGCCGCCTCCGCTGCTGTTTCCGGTCACCGCCGCCTCCATCTCCGGCGCCGCCCTGTTGCTCCGGTAAGCACCACAATCCCTCCTCTTTTGCTTCTGCTAACAACCGATGAACACCACAACCCTTCGGTAACCAATCATTGAACCCTCTCTCTCTTTTCCGGTTTGTACTCGTGAAACCTTTGTAACCACCAACTGAGTCACTTACATGTTTTGATAAACAACCAGAAACCCATCCTTTCTGTTCTGACTTGTATTGACTGAACCTGTTCCTCTGTTTCTGTTGGTCGAAGCCGGGTCAGTCACCAGCTTGGTGGCTGCCGTCTGGGACCCGGAGTCATCGGTAACCACCCTTTAAACCCCAAACCACCCGATAACCTTCTGTTTATAATAGATCTTGATAAACCCGAGCCTTTGTTCTTGTCGTAAATCCTCCTCTGTTTCAGTTATTATAATCGGTTACTTTGTTGTTGTATTGCTTCTGTTATAGTAACCGGACAGTCACCAAATCCGGTGACTGTCATCGAGTTCCGATGTTAAACCAGCTTCTTTATTCTGTTTTGATGTCGTGGTTGTGACCGTGTAGGTTTCGGGGTGGCTTCTGTTCGAGCTCCGGTTAAGCTCCAGCCATGTTCGATAATAAACCGGTATCAATTCGGGAGACGGGTCCGATACCCGGTTCTATATAACTTCCGGTCACATACCCGGTAAGTATCAGTCATAAGGATTGATTGGTTAAGCATCTTATAATCTACTATTAGTATATTAATTGTTGGTTATATTGATTGCGAGGTACCGTTAATCAAATCGGAGAGTTGAACCCAATACCGAGTCAACTCACTGACTCGGTCAACACCCGGAATGGAACCCGGTCCAATAGCTAGACGAGGATTATTAGAATTATACGAATATATATATAATACGAATAACGTACGGACTTGATAATAATAATAAGAGAATAATAATCATATATAAAATATATACGTTTATATATATATATACGATTCGATATATAAAACGATATACTAGACTCGGGTTAATCATAATATTTTCTATTCTTTTATTAGCTACGAGTGCCAAGCTGTAATGGCCAGCTTATGAGTGCCAAGCTGTAATGGCCAGCTAGATTTAGGATGTCCGTGTCGTGTCAATAATGAACCCCGAGTTTAGGACTATCTAATATATACCGAATTCTATATATATAAATTGTATATATGATATATATCCTAAGTATTACAATCTAACAAGTCCCACGCGTAAAACGTATCGATATATATATATGACATATAATTGTAATAAAAGAGACTATAGAAGATTATACGCAAATCTGTGAGTATCGTGAACTCCCCACTTTTACTGTTTTATTAAACGTTTTAGGGGAAATACATGTCATTTATTAGAAAACCTAGAAATGCTTTACATAATAGATTTTATAAAAGAAATATAATAGAAAAGGGGATAATAGAAACGACTAGGACAGTACTGACCGGTATATCGCCATTTCCTTTCTTGTCCGACTAGAGGACAAGAACCAGTCTTACCCGAGTAGAGGGTAGGAATAATTATATTTACCACAAGCAGAGTGGTACAATCGATAGGAATGGCAACTAATAGAATATAATAGATGGACATATAATCGGTATAATTTAATCGAATTGGTATAATAGAATATATTTTCCCCTCCAGAACTAGAATAGTAAAGCATGTTTTATATAAAAGAATTATAAATGAATGAACTGGCCATTCACTTTATAAAATACACGACCTCACCAACTTTATGTTGACAGAAACTATTTTTGGCATGTGTTCAGGTAACCCAACAGATATGATGACGTGGATCCTGGAAGAGTCAAGACTGTCAATATCCTGAGTTCCGCTGCGTAGCTCCGATAAACCGACCCGACGACCCGGCACCGACTGCCAGGGTCGTTACAGAATGAACAAACCCACTATCAGCTTCGATTTGATCTAACGGAACACGTGGGTGGTTTAGATATCGAGTTTGAGAACCCTTACCCACCGCTCACTTAATTTTTTTAATTTTTATGTTTTTGATGTTTTATTTAATGTATTTTTTTATTAAATGTAATGTTTTTTTATTTAATGTAATGTTTTTTTATTTAATGTAATGTTTTTATATATTTTAAAAAATAAAGTGTTTAGTGATGAAATGTGATGGATGTGAACACTGTCGCATGGGTTTAGTGATGGAATGTGATAGAATGTGATAAAATAAGGTGGCAGAATCTGATTGGGTGTGATAGTGTGATGGGTGTGATAGAAAGCTTACCACCCCATGTGCCCTAATGACACAAGTCGTTCACCAAAACTCCCGGTCTCCCGGCCAAACTCTACCCTCCGTTCCTTACACACACCCAAAGAAGAGAGAGAAATCTAGACAGAGAGAAGACGATGGTGTTGAAAAGGGTTTCGAGAGAGATGACGTGGTCAACGGTGGGTAATGGTGGTTGCGAATTCTGGTAATAACGATAGTAACGCCGGAGAAGATGAAAGGCTTTGGAGGGAGATGAGCAGACGTTGGAGACTGGAGGTGGCAGTCACAATTCCGGTAACAAAATTGGTGACGTTAACAGTGGCAGTGGTGGTATTGAGCAGATTTCAGCAAAGCAACAAAGAAATCCGACAAAGGTTATGAACGTGCGTTTTCCATTAGCCGACACGCTTCAGATTATGGAACTTTTTCATGTTAAATATTGATTGACCTATTGTTGTTGTTGTTATCGTTGCTGAACATGAGAATTTGTTTGATTGGTAACACAATATGTAGATTTATTATATGTTTTGATTACTTTTTACATGAAGTAATGGCGAAATGCTATTGTGCTATTTTTGCTAGGAAATTACTTTAACAACTTGGTGATATATGTCAAATTTATTCCAATTTTGTGTTTAAGTAGATTAAATTCTGACACGAAAATTCCTTTTACAAAAGCCTATGTAAGTGCAAGAGCTCCTTAGCTTTGCCGCTTGTGAACGGTGTCCAATGATGATCAGGTAATGGATCGGGTGATTGGGCTGGTGCTTAAGAAAGACATTTGAGAAGATTCATGCTACTAAGGTACTCATGCTATTATCATGTTACATATTGATGTTTCATATTTTGACTGTAGGTTTTCACTGAGGCTACCAAACAAAAGTTAATATTATTTGTTTAACCATTTCATCTACAATACATCATGCTATATGCATGGAGTTGATATTTTTTCCTTACCATACCATGTATATTAACTTGGCATAATATTAACTTTTCGCAAACCGTGATTACATACTACGTACTGTTGCGATTTCAAATGTTCAAAATCAAGACTTCAACTATCTTTAAACTAACATACCTATGATTACACGCTATCAGAAAACCTTCAACTAGAAACTACTTTTGTACAAGTTGTAAAACCAAAAATGATTATGTGACTGTAAATCGCTTAAACGACAAATGACAAAACAATATATAAAAACTTTGTTACCTTGAATCCTTTCTAATGGTATGAATAGTGGTTGGTACGTGGTGGATTAATGGTGGTGATAAGATGGTTAATGGTGGTGATAAGATGGTTAATGGTGGTGATCGTAGAGGTGATAGAGAACAGGCGTAAGGAAAATAATAGTCCCTCAACTATTGACCTATGACACTTATTATCCTTTTACACTTATTATTATTGTTGTTAAGCCCCTTATTTTTTAAACATGTATCAGTGGTTGTGGTTGTATTCTAATGAATTGTTATGATAAAAAAAAAAGGAACCAAGCAAAGGAATTGGAGAGGCTGAATATAAAACAATTTGCCTGTGATTTATTTTAACTATGAGGATAACGTACTTATACCTAAAAAGTGGGAGAAGATTTAGAATGTGAATAGGTTTTTTAATTCTTCGGGTTTTTCGGGTCAACCCAAAATAATTATATTTAATCCAATAACCAACCCAAATAAGTCTAGTCGGGTTCGGGTTGGGTTCGGGTTAATCGGGTGAGGTACTTTCTCGGGTCGGGTCACCTCGGGTCGGGTTTGGTAATCGGTTATCGGTTAAAAAGAGCACCCCTACATGTGATCATACATCATGAGATCTGAGGGTTTTCTTAGGTGCTTCGCAATATTATGGTAGTTGATGACTACTAAACCATAAGGGTGTAAATGACACATAGTGGCTCGAGAGCTACTCGGGATCGGCTCGGTAAAAAACTCAAAAGAGCCGAGCCTTAACGAGCCCAAGCTTGAGTTTGAGCCTAAAATATGACTCGTTTAGTTATCGAGCCCGAGTTCGAGCCTTGGATACAAAGCTCGTTTAGGCTCGCGAGCCTAAATGAGCCCAAACAAATGTTATATTATTTTTTTATGTATGAGATTTTGTTTTTTGAACATGTTCATTTTTAATTAATAATGTTGGTGAGCCGAACTCGAGAGAGTTTTTGCTCGTTTAAGGCTGGGAATGCTCCGCCACTACTTTGTTGACCTAAAGTCTAGAACTTGCTTCCCCCTACTTATTTATTTATTCGTTGTCGAAGTGTCAAAATATTAAGGTACGTTTGGTACCAGCTTTTAACTTTAAGTTTCTATTTGATATGTGGTAATAGAATGATTAGAATCAACGAGGAAATGAAATGGATCATTACTATTTAGTAGGGGTGTAAACGAGCCGAGCCGAGCCCGAGCCTGACTGGGCTCGGCTCGGGCTCGTTAAGGTTTTGTGAAGCTCGGCTCGGTTCGAGCCTACAATCTTGAGCTCGAGCTCGGCTCGCTAGCAAAATCCAAAGCTCGAGCTCGGCTCGGCTCGGCTCGAGGTGATTTGAGAATCTCAAACGAGCTCAAAAGCTCGGCTCGAGCTCGCAAAAGCTCGGCTATAACTTAGGCTCGCGAGCCCAATCGTTAAGGCTATAACTTAGGCACGGTTGTAACTTAGGCTCGGGTCCGGGCTCTAGCTCGTTAAGGCTCGATTAGGCTCGCGAGCCCAATCGAGCTTTGTATCTAGGGCTCGAGCTCGGGCTCGATAACTAAACGAGCCGTATTTCAGGCTCGGGCTCGGGCTCGTTAAGGCTCGGCTCGTTCGAGCTTTTTACCGAGCCGATCCCGAGCCGCTACGTGTCATTTACACCCCTACTATTTGGGTAAACTGTTAAAATCGTCTCTGTGGTTTAGTGAAAAGTTTTACTTACGTACAAACTTGTGATTTTTTGTCATAATCGTACCATGGTTTCAATTTTTTGTCTAAACCGTCCTTGGCACTAACTCTACCCAGTTAGTCCAGTTAAGTCAGGGGCAATTTCGTCCATTCACCTTTTAAAGTTTTGTTTGCTGAAATCGTCCCTTCCCCAATTATTAAAATTTAAAAATTAAATAAAAATAAAAATAATATTTTAAAATTTAAGTGGGTCCCACCCCCACCCCTACCCCCACCCATTTCATCTTCTCCACTTTTCACCACCACCCATCTCCACCCACCTCCTCCTCTGGGATTGACTAACCGATCCTATCACGCGTTAATCACACACCTTTACTTCTGTATTTTATTGTTGTTTGTATAAATTGTAGTTACCATCGAACTCAGAACGATTTCATCATAAATCCACTTTTATTATCTCCAAAGGTTCGCCCCATGTGCAAATCCAGATCTTGTCGGAGGAGCAGGAAATCCGACCACCCATTTTTCCTGCCGTCCTCATCTCTCCGACCCTGTTTCTATACGGACACCGTTTCCTTTGTTCTGGCCACCATCGTCACATATAAACACCTCCACCTGCAAATCGTCACCCCCGACCACCACAATCAGCAATCACCACTGATCACCCACAACCAGCTAACCACTGCCCTTCCACCATCCACCTTTAGTCATCGTCGACCTCGGTCCCTGTTTAAAACTGATCACACAACCACCGTTCCACCGTCGCGCACGCACCCAACCACCATCATAATCCTTTAGACGGCTTGAAAAAATCTTAAGACGATGATAATGTTTAGGTGACAGTTGTGAACGTGGCTAAAGATGGTAATGGAAGGTGGTGTAGTGGTGGTCTCAAATGGTAATTGCAGGTGGGGTGGTTTGGCTGTACAAATAAACACCTGAGGATGAAGGTATCATTCAAACCTTCAAGAACATGATAATGTTTAGGTGGGACCCACATAAATTATAAAATATTAATTATAATAATTCTTTTAATTTTAAATTTTTAATAATTAGGGAAGGAAAGATTTAGGCAAACAAAACTTTAAAATGTGAATGGACGAAATTGCCCCTGACTTAACTGGCACTAATTGGATGGAGTTAGTGCCAGGGACGGTTTAGACAAAAAATTGAAACCATGGTACGATTATGACAAAAAATCACAAGTTTATACATAAGTGGCACTTTTCACTAAACCACAAGGACGATTGTAGCAGTTTACCCTTACTATTTTATGTCTTGTTTGGTTGCCTTATGGGAATGAAACAAAACATTACTTTGTGTTGTTGCGTAGGCAAGAAAAGACGAAGGAATAAAATCGTCGGTGAGTGGCGGTGGTGGGTGGTGGGTGGGTGACGGTGGTGGGTGGGTGACGGTGGTGGGCGGCGGTGGGTGGTGTTGGATGGCGACAATGGTGGGTGGGTGACCGTGGTGGGTGGGTGAAGGTAGTGGGTGGCGGTGGTTGGTGGCTTGATATGATGATCCAATAACTTAATTAGGATTGGACTTAGAAACGCACTATTTTAATTTTGTTGTTATGATTGTTGTAATTTCATTTTCTATGAACAAGTTGCACCCTTTTGATTAAGTTATGAAATCAACTTATTTAAAATTATATTGCCACAATTTAGTGTCATAATGTCTTTGAACAATCTATCACAATTCGCGTCTCGATGTATTCCGTCATCAGTTGGGGTTTGACAAGAAAGTCCCTAAAATGTTTAAAACTTGGAGTTGAATCAAGTTGTAAAAAATGTTAAAAAAAAACTTGAAAATTTGGCTAAGTGTCAAAAAGGTCCAACACATGAAACTTTATGTGAAAATTGCCTTTCCGCGGTACGCTGAGAGGTTAGTAAAAGTCCCTGCGGTACACAGCAGGTTAGGGTGAAGTCTTCGCGTATTGCGTAACTGGGTTTTCGATTACTCATATTAAAGATAAAAAGGCACTCAAATTTATGGTATAATTTTTTTAAAGAAAGATGACATATAAAAAGTCACAAATGTTTAATAAATGAGAGTGGAGTTAGCATGTGATTTGCATGTGCATATATTTTTCTTTCTCTTAACAAAACTATCATTCTCGCTTGTTTATTCCTCAGACACATGTCACTCTTTAGTAACTTCTCACTCTTCTCATTTTTTAGCCTTTTAAGGACGTAACTTTCTAAACCCGCTGATAAAATCCTAATATGCACATAGCAAATGAATTACTGTTATAACATTTTCATGTAAGTAGTACGAGATTGACAGTTTTTAACTTCCAAATGAAAATTTTATGGAAAACTAAATTTGTATTCAAATCAAAATACTTTATGTTATCATAAACTCAACAAAGTACCATTTATGGTTTTCAATCAATGTAAATTACATATCAATATCATATAAACCATGTGACAACTTTATTTTTTGGGTTAGACAAAACAATTCTTATGTAATCAAACCTGTTATATAATTATCTAGCTACTCACATGAGTCAGTCCAAAATTCTTTTCACGCAACCATGTATATGCGGTATATAGGTTCTGACACGACTCTTACTGATGAACATTAATAATGCGTGAGAGTTTTTCAAATCTTCTATACGCCGCATATACAGAAGTAAGAGATGTATAGACAATTCTTAGGGTGCGTAAATACCGTCACCCTTTAAAAATATTGTTTTTTATCATTCTTAAAATAATAATAATAAAATTAAAAAAAAAAACGAAGCCAAAGAAAAACCCTTATGAAAAATAAACCTCTTTCTCTTTCATCTTCACCACATTACGGCAGCCAACCGTCCTGCCTAAACCCCAAAACCCCATATATTATTATTATTATGCAGCACCATTTCATTCTCCGTTATCTCCGACGACCTAACCACCATGACCACCGTCACTACCACCCTTTCACCACCACCTCCGTCATCCCCTCCATCACCTGGGTCCGCGACCGAGCCTTAGACCACGCCGTCGAAAAAGAACGCGACCTTAAACCCATAACAAACCTCAAAAACCTTATCATCTCCGAACCCTCTAAATCCCTTCCTTTATCCATCATAACCAACAATAAAACCTCCCTTTCTATCCCCAACAGACCCATTGACTTCATTAGAAAATACCCTTCTCTTTTCCATGAATATTTTCCAGCTGGCATTAATATTAATATCCACCCTCATGTTAAACTCACCCCTGAAATATTAACATTAGATGCTGAAGAACAGGTTTTGTTTGCTAGTGATGTTTATAAACAAGATGTTGCTAATAGGTTGTTGAAGTTGTTGATGTTAGGTAGAGTTAATCGTATCCCTCTTTCGGTTATTGATCGGTTTAAATGGGATTTAGGTTTGCCTCATGATTATGTCGAATCCGTTGTGCCCCATTTTCCTCATTACTTTCGTGTCGTTAGTAATAGTAACAGTAATAGTAATAGTAATAGTAGCAGTAATGATATGGAATTGGAATTGGTATGTTGGAATGATGAGTTGGCGGTGTCGGTTATGGAAGCGAAGGGTACGAGTGAGTTTAAGGTGCAGTATTCGCGTGGGTTTGAATTGGATAAGAAGTTTAAGAAGTGGGTTGATGAATGGCAAAAGTTGCCGTACGTTTCGCCTTATGAGAATGTGATGAGTTTGGGGGCGAAAAGTGAGGGGTCGGATAAGTGGGTCGTTGGTTTGATGCATGAGGTGCTTAATATATTGGTGCCGAAGAAGACGGAGAAGGATAATTTGTTGGTTTTGGGGGAGTATTTGGGGGTGAGGTCGAGGTTTAAGAAGGCGTTGTTGGAGCATCCGGGGATTTTTTATGTTTCGAGTAAGTTGCGTACGCATACGGTGGTTTTGAGAGAGGGGTATAAGAGGGATTTGCTTGTGGAGAAGGTGAGACATCCGGTGATGAAGTTGAGGGGGAGTTATATTCATTTGATGAATGTGGTTAAGGAGAAGAGTAAGGCGAAGGATGCGGAGGTTGGAGAAAAGAAGCAGAAGGCGACGCAGGATTTAGATGGGGAAGATGACGAGTTGAGTGATGATGTAAGCGATGAGGAGGAAGACGATGATGATGTAAGTGACGAGGAAGAAGAAGAAGATGAAACCGAAGGTGTTATTGATGGTGAAAGTGAGGATCTTGAAGAAACGCAAAGAACGCCCACGAAGCGAAGGAAGTTTGAAGGGCGAAAGATATCAGATCAGAGAAGCAAGACGCGTAGAAGTGATGATAGTGATGAAAGTGAGGATCTTGAAGAAATGCAAAGAACGGCTACAAAGAAAACGAATCTTGAAGGGCGAAAGAATCCGGATCAGAGGAGCAGGGTGCGTAGAAGTGATGATAATGATGAAAGTGAAGATGTTGATAATGGGAATACGAAGATTAGAGGAAGAACAAATAGGACAGGGAGGTTTAATGATTCAAATAGAAGAAACACTCCAAATTCAAGGGGTAATGATAACGATGGAAGAAGACGCAGAGGAAACGATAGAAAATATGCGTCTGATGAGAGGTCTGATTTTAGAACCAATCGGATGTCTGATGGAAGAGTCGCGAAGGAAACAAACTCTACAACTGTAAGGGTTAATGATAATGATGGAAGAAGAGGCAGGGGAAACGATAGGAAATATGCGTCTGATGAGAGATCTGATTTTAGAACCAATCGGATGTCTGATAGAAGGGGTAATGATAATGTTGGAAGAAGAGGCAGGGGAGACGATAGGAAATACGCGTTTGATGAGAGGTCTGATTCAAGAACCAATAGGTTGTCTGATAGAAGAGGCGCGAAGGATACAAACCCTCCAAGATTTCTAAGAACCGAGGCCCCTGGTGCTCGAGCATCGCGTGGCAGATCATCAGAGAGACCAGGTTTTTCTAGAACACGAGAGGGGGAATCATCAGCGAGATCGAGTGTTCCAAGAACGAGAGAGGGACGACCATCAGAGAGATCGGGTGCTCCAAGAATGAGAGAGGGGCGACCATCAGAGAGATCGCGTGCTTCAAGAACGCGAGAGGGACGATTCTAGACATGCCCAGCCGTATGCATCGTTGACAAGTGAGTTTTTTTTTACATTGGTTATGTGTTAATTTTTGTTTCCAAGATCTGTCATAGCTAACATTTATCAAATAACAGTTTTTATTGACATCAGAATATCAGATGGAGTCTTAGTATTTATAACTTGTATGACTTGCATTGTTAATAGATACTCACTGAGTCACTGTTCATTGTTTAAGTCTTGCATTGTAAGTATGCGTGTTTGGCGGGTTTCAAATTAGAGCAGTAAGCTAGCCAAGACGAGATTGACTTGACCACCATAGGCAAAGCTTGAACTCGGTTCAATAGCTCCAGAGGCGTTCATTATGCAGGCTCAAGCTTCGGTGCACTCGGTTATAAACCATTTTCAACTATATAAGTAGTATATGATTCGAGCTCAATATCAGCAACTATGTTTGTGGTTCAGCTTTTGAATACAGTAATGCTTACATTGTACATAGGGCTCAAAAAAGTTTAACCTATAACAGTTAGAATCATATATGAAAAGTATGTTTTTTCTGATATCCTACAGAAACAAAAGGTGAGTTGTGTACAAGTATGAGATTTGGTTGATTTTCCTCCTAAACGTTACACTTTCCCAAGTAGCAATGCTCAAATATATTAGGATACATGGGTGCAAATGAGCTCGAACTTGTGTCGTTTATTATTTTTTAGTTAATATATTAAGTGAATATAATATAAATAATAGGTTCATTTAGGCTCGTGAGCTCGATAAGTGAAGCTTGGGCTCGGGCCTGTTTACTAAACAACTTTAAATGATGGATAAATATTAATGAAACTAATATTACATTAAGGCTAGATAAGGCTCGATGAGTCTGACAAGCTTCACATTCCATGCTCGAGCTCAGGCTCGATAAATGAACAAGCTTTGTTTAAAGCTCAAGCTCGGCTCGGGCTCGATAAGGCTCGGCTCGTTTCGAGCTTTTTACCGAGCCGATTTCAAGTAGCTCGCGAGTGGCTCGGCTCGTTTGCACCCTTAGATACATGATATACTAATTTTTATAATCGCTTATTATGCTGTGTGGTATAACAGATATACACCAAAACAAGTGAACAACTATCTTGAACGGACACCTGAGTGAACATATTTGTTTGATACATCTGAAGGATTTTGTCGATCCAAAGTATTCTAACAAAGAGTGAAAGGTTAAGAAATCTATCTATCGTTTCGAGCAAACATCAAGCAACCTGAATCTTTTTATGAGAAAATAAAAGACTTGGTTTCATCAAAAGCGAATATGAGTCGTGAGCTTACAAGTTACAAGAAGGCCGATGTGAGCATAATCACATTCTTGGTCGTGTACGTGGATAACATACTGCTCATTCTTGATAGCATCACAACCTTGCAAGATGTAGTTTTACGGGTTATAGACGAAATCTATAATATTGAAATACAATGCATTGACCTCTATTATGTGGTTAGTGTATAAGGTTATTGATCATATCTATTGCCTTAGACAAGTTAACATATAGTTGTCACAAACCAAATCTGTAGTATGAACAACACTTCCACTAACCTTATGACATGTTATTACACAAATTACTTGAACCTCTAATTAATAATTTTGATATTAACAGTCTCCCCTATATTGTAATGACAAAACTCGAGTTCCACTCAGCCGCTCATGCGGATATTATACGTATAAGTCTTACAAGACTTAAGTTAAAACTTAGAAATACTCGAGGCTTATTAGACATTTGTTGACCCGTAATGCAGTGCCTTTTTACCCATTCAAATGGGTTAAAGGCGTTCCACGAAAGGTGTGTATTTTTGGTTGGAGGGCGATTCTGGATAGACTGCCGATTTTGTTGGGTCGGAAAAAAATGCAATATTCTGCACGGGTCTCCTATATGCAAGTTGTGTGGAGATGCGGATCACCTCTTTACTTCATGCTTTGTGGCGTCGAACGTTTGGCATAAGATAAGCTCATGGGTTGGTATCCCTCCTATTTTCGCGTTCACTGTCAAAGACCTCTTAGAACTACACCAACATATAAACGCGAGTATGGCGAAAAGAAAATTGGTGAGGATTGTGATATTGACGACATGTTGGTTGATTTGGAAAGCACGAAACGAGTTTATATTTAGCGGCAAAAGAGCGTACGCAGCTGGTATTTTTGGTGAAGTCCAGGCCACAGCGTTTACGTGGCTGAAATTCAAAGACAAACAGTCCGGGTGGACGTGGGATAATTGGGTCGCATTTAATAGTCTGGTAGCTTAAGTAGCTTTGATGTTCGGATTATATTGGTGATTGTATTGGGATTGTATGTAGTTTGATGCTAGCACCTTGCTAGGCACTACTTTGTACATAACTTTTGGGTAATGAATGAATTTGAAGTTTGCCGATAAAAAAAAAAGTTATAGTGATACTATAGGGACGAAACATGGGTATGTTTGGCAAAGAGCTTTTAATAGTTTTAAGCTTCAAGATTTTAAGAAAAAACTCTTACTCAATAAAAAGCCTTGTTTGGTTAAAGGATCTTGAAGTTTTTGGGTTTGAGAAAAAGCTCTATAGTGAAAAGCTATTAGTACTAGCTTTTAAGAAAAAACCCTACTAGGCACTAGCTACCAACTTTTAATTAATAAATGACACAAATACCCATTTTATTTTAAAAATAAAATAAAAACCTTATTTACAAGCTTTTAATTATGCTCATTTTGGTCATTTTATACATTTTATTAAAAACTCCAGCTACTTGGCTAAACACCAAAATATATTTAAAAAACTTTCAGCTACCAGCTCCCAGCTAGTTTTGCCAAACATACCCATGACATAGTCTATATAAACCACGTCATTGTAACCTTATATATAACAAAACTTGAAACTCCTTATGAATAATGTTTTTATTTTTGTCTTTTATATTTGGTCGTGTAAAGAGTTTGTCTGCATTTTACGCCAACTTAAGGTAAAAGTTTGAGTTTGTCGTGTAGTAGTGTAAAAGTAAATTCACTTATTTCGGTTTTCCCGGTTTTGGTCATCGTTTGCTCACTAGTTTTACAACAATCTATCAATACAATCATATATGTGGTTTAATTAGGCTTGTTAGCGCTAGATGAGCCTAAACGATCTTTATTTTCAAGGCTTGAGTTCGGTCTCGGTCTCAATACCAAACGAGCTTTATGTAAAGCTCGGGTTCATCTCAGCTATTCAGTCTTGATAAGGCGCGGCTCGTTACAAGTTGCTCGTTTCAGGTTTTAATCAATATTATTTCAAGTAGCTCGTAAGTGATTCAACTCGTTTTGCTACAACTTGTCTTCAACACTATTGACATTACATCATCTAGAATGCTAAGTCTAAAGATGTCCTCACGTTTTCGTAAGCAATTGTTCATCTTTTACTTTTGATAACTATATAAACAATTAAAACAAAATAAATTTAAAACAAAAAATCACATCACAAAGTCAGAAACCATTTTCTCTCCCACCACCAACATTTCTCTTTCTTTTCTTTGAATTTACCAAAAAAATTCACTTTTCCTATTTTCTATCTTTTTTTCTTTTTATTCGTGTTCTTGACGAATTTATTGTTTAATTTATCAAGTTAGATAAACATCAACTCTTTTTTTGATTAATTTATCAACTTTTAATTTTATTCTTCTTCCTAATTTTGTTTTGATCGTTGTTTGTTACCAAACTTTACAATCCCTCTCTATATTTTATTTTATTCTGTAGTACACACATAGGGGAATACTTATCTGCTTCTTCTTCCTTATCATATGTTTAATCTTTAAACCCTAATAATTTAAACTTCCTTTAAATCAAAACACAAATTCTTGATCATATAACATCTTACGGCGCAGCTTGTTCTCCGCTTACCTGTAACACCTAAGTCCCTTTGTTTTTAGCAGGATCACTTTCGCTATTCAAAAAGTGGTTGTGCTGCTTGTTGTCTGCTTACCTGACACTTTATTGTAAGGATTGGTTTATGTTTAATTACAATTTACAACCATATAATATTAATCTAACCTTGTGTTTTTTTTTGATATCTAGTTGAAGTAAGTCAACGAGTTAATAATCATGATTGGATCATATGGAAACAGAGTTGTGTTGAACATGAGCTATGGTTCATCAACTGAAGAACATGAACATGAATCAGCTGTTGACTCAGAACAGTTGTTGAGTGAAGATTTTGAAGGGTTGAGTTATGATGAAGATAAGATGAGGTTAAAGCTTCAAGAGCTTGAAAGAGCTTTGCTTGATGATGTTAATCAAGATGATAATGATGATTCCAAGAATCCCGATTCGGGGTTTTCGTTGTATTCGGGTTATTCGGGTTCGGGTTATTCAGGTTCTGGATCGGTGCTAGAATCGCCGAACGGGTCGTATTCGTATAGCTCGTGCGTTAGGGCGGGTGCGATTACTCCGAAAGAGTTGCTTTTCGAGTGCGCGTTGGTGGTTTCGGAGGGTAACGTCGAAGGGGCGTTGGATATGATAAACGAGCTGAGGCGAACCGTGTCGATTGATGGCGAGCCGTCGCAGAGGATTTCGGCTTACATGGTGGAAGCTCTTGCAGCCCGTGTGGCGGTTTCGGGTAAAGGGCTTTACAAGGCTTTGAAATGTAAAGAGCCGCCTTCGAAAGATCGGCTTTCGGCTATGCAGGTGTTGTTTGAGGTGTGTCCGTGTTTTAGGTTCGGGTTCACGGCTGCAAATGGCGCGATTTTGGAGGCGTTTGTAGGCGAAAAAATGGTGCATGTGATCGATTTCGATATTAACCAAGGAAGCCAGTACATAACCTTGTTGCAGACTCTAGCGGGTCAAAACCCGAGACCCCATTTGAGGTTAACCGGTGTTGATGACCCAGAGTCGGTTCAAAGACCCGTCGGTGGGCTGAACCATATCGGGATGAGGCTCAAGGAACTCGCAAAATCCCTCGACCTTGACTTCGAGTTCAACTCCGTGGCTGCAAATACAGCGGTAGTTGAACCCGACATGCTTAATTGCAGGGCGGGTGAGGCGGTGATAGTGAACTTCGCATTCCAGCTGCACCATATGCCCGACGAGAGCGTTTCCACAGTGAATCAACGAGACCAACTTCTGCGAATGGTAAAGAGTCTGAACCCGAAACTTGTAACAGTCGTCGAACAGGATGTGAACACGAACACAGCCCCATTTTTGCATAGGTTTCATGAAGCATACAGTTATTACTCTGCTCTATTTGATTGCCTTGACGCGACACTGCCACGAGAGAGTCAGGAAAGAGTGAATGTGGAGAAACAGTGCCTGGCTCGCGACATAGTTAACATAATCGCGTGTGAAGGCGAAGAGAGGATCGAGAGGTATGAAGTGTCTGGAAAGTGGAAGGCTCGGATGATGATGGCGGGTTTTAAGCCATGCCCAATTAGTGAAAATGTGAATGACTCGATTCGAGAACTGATAAAACAGTATAGTGATAGGTACAACATGAAAGTCGAGCCAAATGCAGTTCATTTCGGGTGGGAAGATAAGGTGTTGATCGTATCTTCGGCTTGGAGGTAAGTTTAATGTTGTTTATAATGTAAGACGTTTATTTCGTAACTTGTAACGTGTAACATGTAGCTTATGTTGTTGTTATTCGAGTGACTCTTAACTGATAACTTGTTATTGTTTTGTTTCTCTTGGTAGCCGGTAAACAGGGTTGGAACTGCAACCTAAGACCAATCTTGGGACTAGTTTGAGGTTTCGGTTCCAACCCTGGTTAAGCAATATGTCTTTTAATTTGAACACCAAGCCCGGTTATAAGTTATAACCGGACCTGTTATATAATGGAGTTGTTGTCGATCAATGTATGTAATTGTGATCTTTGCTTTGGATTCAACATTATTTATAACATTTTTCTTGATGCAATGTGAGGAAAATACCACGTATCTTGTTATATACATCAGTCTTAAGGTCTTTCGACTCGACTATAGCTATTACAACATACGGGATGGTCTAACTCGATAGACATGAAAGAAAAACAATTTTCATAGTAACTTTGCAGAGCTCTAAGAACCTAGGGTTTGTCTTTAGTCAAATAGGGTTTGCAATTCAGAATGGGGTAGCGGCGTAGCTTTTTGCCCGTCTACCTGTCATCCTCATGTAATTTATCTTGTTTTTGGAATGTTAAGTAAGAAATTTATCTTCTAAATGAAGTATATGATAAGAAAAAAGAATAATATTTGAAATATATTGGGCAAATTGTATCTATAGTTGACTTGGATCAAGGCATGCTGCAGCCGTAAGCAAGTCTGAGTTTGATTTGATAAAATGCATATGCATCTCACTAAAAAGATTTAAAAAAAAAAGTTGTGTCATATGTGAAGAAAATGTAAAAAAAAATTCTAATGCAAAGTGTAACAAGTTAAACATTGTTAACTAACATATAAATAATAAATAATAGCCGTTCAAAAAAGCTAACATTAATCTATATATTATAATATTCCAAAGGGATATATCCTACATGGCACTCAATGAGGCCATTCTCCCCCTTAAGATGCCATGTAGGATCCATGTGGCATCATGATATAATTAGGTAATAAAAAAACAAAAGAGATATATTATAATATTCCAAAGGGATATATCCTACATGGCACTCAATGAGGCCATTCTCCCCCTTAAGATGCCATGTAGGATCCATGTGGCATCATGATATAATTAGGTAATAAAAAAACAAAAGAGATTGAGTTATTTTAAAAAAAAATGAATTAAAAACAAATTTAGATTTTTCTCTCTCATGTTTCCTCCCATAATTTTTAAACGTTAATATCTTTTATATACGAGATTTTTTAAAGAAAAAAATTACACCAAATTAACGAGCGTTTTATTATCTTTCCAACGAGTACCATAGTGTTATATAAAAGACGGAGAAAAAAATGACTATTTTTTGTTGGGTTTTGTTAAAACAGGAAAAAAAAAAACAAAGCGTTCAGGTAAATCATTAATCATGTATAGGTAAGTCACTAATAATGATGTAACTGTAAATCGCATCATTCTATTTCATATGTAAAATTAATATGTCATATTAGATTTTTCAACCCCGGGACGTTCCCGGGGTATAATCTAGTAATAAATAAGCATAGACTTTTTGACCACCGAATAAAAGTCCGATTACCCAGGGTAACCGAATGACAAAATGCGAGCTCATACGCCTGTGACCCTCAGATAGTGATGGGTAGCCCAAACTCACTATCTCCAGTTTCAGAGAAAATTCGCCGCTCAAAAGCCCATTATAATAAAACCCGGTTATGATCAGATTCGAACTTAAGACCTGTTATCCTTAGCCAAAATTTTCACTTTCCCTTTGATACCAGTAAAGCTTATTCGCAATAATTAGCATAGATACATGGCATTGGAGAACAAGCAGATAAGTACACTCCCTGTCTCCCTACATATTAAAATAAATAGATAGTGTGAAGTTTGGTAACAAACAAATAAATTAAAGATGGATAAAATCAAAAACTATTAGATTAATCAAAATAGAGATAAGTTGTATCTACCCCATTAATTAAATCAAAATCTCAACAAAACCTTCTAGAAATTCAAAGACCAGAAAGCGAAATTCACCTCAAAAATTTCTTGGTGGTAGAGAAAATGGTTACCGACTTCTGCCCTGAAAATTCTTATTTATTTATTTTTAATAAATTTGTTTATATTAATTTTCAAAGGTAAACAGATGAAATGCGATGGTGTTGGTCTACAACTTTGCACCAATTAGCCTACATTCACAATGCTAACACAAGTTTAAAATCTCAAACCGCCACATTAGTATGTCATATCATTCTAAATCATAACCATTTCAAACCCATATTTTCGTACAACCATAAACCATTCAAACATCCACCTTGTACCCCCACTTTAAAAATAATAATAATAATAATAATAATAATAATAATAATAATAATAATAATAATAATAATAATAAGATGTAAGTGTGTGTGTTGTAGACCCGTCCGTTTAACTAAACCGGACGCCTAGCAGACGGAACATACAATGGTGGTTGGACTGGAGTTGAGTTTTGGAATTTCAAACCTTGAAAGTGGACGGAGCATTGTGGGTGCTCTAAGTCTCCGTCATTATACTTTCAACGGGATAGAACAAACTTTAGAATTTCTAATTAAGTGGAGTTTGAATTCTAATAATAAATAATAATCTTAAATGAATAATTGTGATAAAAATAATTAGATATTCTATATTGTATTACACATATATATAGAGGTGTGTACTTGTAGGTTGTTTTAGTTTTTCTATACGACTTATTATAATTATCGGTTTTACAAATTGGTTCATCATGGAAGGTTTTTGCAATATAGCACGTTCATTATTTACAATGCATCCCAATGCCTCATGATAAAATATAGAAAAGTTAGAATTCCTTTCATGTGATGTGACGTTTTGGATGTTCTAACATCATCCGTGACGTTCCAACAACTTGCAATAATTTACAACACATTTAGCATCTTTGTTCAATTTACATTACAATCACTACTATGACTAATCATTTGATAAACAATAAGACACAGAATAAAATAAAATAAAAACTAAAAGGTACCATTATAACTAATCTTGAGTTCAATGTTACAACACAAGACACCACATGACAAAGGGCCGTTACATACACATGTATACACAATACTCTACTTTCCGATAGTTATGCAACTCATCGTTCCTTGAGAATGTAACATGTGTTTAGCTTCTCTAACCGGAGTCTTAGCCAATTACATGCCACGGAGATATAATCCCTTTGTAGCTAAAAGATTAAGAGTTTAGATTTATTGATGATTATGTGTTAATAGTGGAAGACTTCAATTGTGTGAGGTACATGTATAGGTGTTGGAACGAATTTAAAGCAACCAATAAAAACCACTAATAAAGGAGAAGACGTTGCGAGCGCATGTGTTAGTAAGCTTTGTGCGCAAAACCATTGCCTATTTGCCTATAAGTTCACTCAATAAAATAAAAAATTAAACTATGGTTTAGGTTGGATAAGTCAAATTTGTGTTTTCACTATTTGATTATCATGTCTAAAAGACCATATGATATAGATATAGTACATGCACTCCATTTGCTACAATTAGATGGTGTTTGATATTCATTAAATTTGTCAATATTGTTGAATGATATTAATGGTAGTTCATATCTATGTTCACACAATAACAAAAAGAAAACCTCAAACCATAGGATAAAAGGGAAACCTACATAGGTAACTTCATGAAGCTTAGAAGCATTATTGGGAATAAGTGTGGTGACTTTTTGGGTTAATCGTATATTTCATTAACTACTTACAGGGTATACTCTAATCTAAACAAGTTGACCCCAAACACTTTAGGCTACATTGGTCAACTTTTGGTCAACTTGGCTGGTTGTTAGGTTGACATATTTATTATTATTTTCTTTAACTTTTTACGTATCATAACTTAAACTTAAATAATGTTTACCTGTTAAAATGGACAAAACATCAAGTTTTCTAATATACATAATTCATATATGCTTGTCTTTTCATTTGTTAGAATGCTAAGAGTTATGTGCCTAATATTATCTTCAGTTTTTGTAGTGTTCAACCAACTTGCACAACCTTTGTAACTAGAGGTGTACAAACCATGTTTCCCCAAAACCGGTTTCTGAGTGAAAAAAAAATGATTGTTTCATTTTCATACCAATTCCATTTGTTTGTCTGTTTGGTTCGATTCAGTTCAATTCAAACCACAGATACCCAATCCAACCCAAACCGCCAGTCGGCTTCAAATCGGTTCATCCCAAACCAGTTTGATTTTCGGTTTCGATTCCGGCTATACGATTATCCGAACCGGTATCTTTCCCTACCATGCCTATGGGCTTTTAAGGGGCCAGGCCTAAAGAAAAGACTGGGCCTTGGGCCTACACAACCATTTAACCCATCATTTCTTAGTAATCGATATAACATAAAGTCATAAATAAAGTAGCAAAAATGATATCATCCAAATAACAAACAAATCAACAAACAATAGAAAATGTCTAGAACGTTGGTGCAGCCTGTAGGACAGAAAAGACTGACGAACGTTGCAGTCGTCCGTCTAAAGAAACATGGAAATCGATTCGAGATTGCTTGTTACAAGAACAAAGTCCTCTCTTGGCGTTCTGGCGTGTAAGCCTCTCCTTTACATACCTAATAATAGTAATCTAATATTGCTTTATTATTATTATTAATATTAGGGTTTATTATTTTATATAGTATTTATTGTATTTGTTCTTTAGTTTGTTTTTTAATGATTTGTTATTGTTTTCTGGTATAGAACGAGTGATATTGGAATATTTGGGGGTTTAGGGTTTTAGGTATGGAACAAATTGAATGAAAAACTTGTGTAGTTTTCATCATGATTCTGTAAAACAAGCTGAGCTCGACTAGGTTCGAGCACGGATCGTCATGGTTTTATGAGGCTTGAGCTCGAGCCTACTATTTTGAGATTGAGCTCGGCTTGAAAGCTCGGCTCTTCTCGAGGTAATTTGAGAATAATTTCAAACTAGCTAAACAGCTCGGCTTGAGCTCGCTTTGATAGCTTGTACGAGCAAAAGCTTGGTGCGAGCTCGACTCACCAATGTTATTTGTTTAAATTTAACCTGTTCAAATGAACAAAATTGTATACACAAAAAAAATAATATAAAATTTGTTTGGGCTCGTTTAGGCTATGTAAAGCTTGTGCAATTTCTGAAGAATGTATTCTATTTAGGGTTGCATGATGAATTGATGATAATTAGGTTAATTTACACCAATAGTAATAGATGAGATGGTCTAATCTTTTTTTCCATGTAACGACTGATTGGCGCGTGAAAATGAGGGTAGGACGGACAGACAGACGGGTGCTGTGTTTGTTGATGGTGAACATAAAGGCACTAGTGGATGTTTTAAGAGTGTATGAACTATGAACTATAAATTATGTTTGTTATTTGGCAGTTATTTATTTTGTAGGAAAAATAGGGATCGACTAGAATAGATTAGAACTCTTATGATTTTGTATAACGATTTTGTGTCAAGACGCCAATGTTCTAGTTTTTGTCTTTATGTTTATGGCCAAGCTTTTCTCATTAACGGGACGTGTTGCTTGATGTATAAGTTTTGCTAGGAGCCGTGTAAGTAATATGATTTTGATTTCTGAATTATCGGTGCTGATCTGTAATGCGATTCTGTATCAGCGAGAAAGATTTGGATGAGGTGTTGCAATCACAAATTGTTTATTCAAATGTTGCTAAGGGAGTTCTTGCAAAGTCGAAAGATCTAAAGGCGGCTTTTGGGATGGATGATCAGACAAAGATCTGTCTGGAGGTTTTTTATTTTCATTCAGAATTTTAAGTTCTTTTGAGGTTTATTTGTTGCTTAGGATTAAATATTGTAACAGATATTAGAGAAAGGAGAACTGCAAGTTGCAGGGAAGGAGAGAGAGTCACAGTTATCGAATCAATTTAGAGACATTGCAACAATTGTAATGCAGAAGACTATCAATCCTGAAACTCAGCGCCCATATACTATAAGCATGATTGAGCGTTTGATGCATGAAATTCATTTTGCTGTAGATCCACATAGCAATTCCAAGAAACAGGTAATGCCATCTCTTTCACTACATATTTATAGCTGAGTGGGTTAGGACATTTGGTAACATGATTTTGGGTCAAAAACTGTTACTTTCTTTACAAAAACGGGTTGGTTTGGATTGACCCTCTACTACATGTTCATGGTTTTGGGTCAAGATGTTACTTTTTCTAAAATTGAGTTGGATTGGATTGTAACTCTACTACATGTTAATGGTTTTGGGTCATTTAACAGTTACTTTATTTTGATGACTTTGTTGTCCCAATGTGTGTGGCTTTGGTTTGAGCTAATAATGGATTAGCTAACTACAGGCACTAGATGTCATCCGCGAACTTCAAAAACATTTCCCTATTAAGAGGTCCCCCATGAGACTAAGACTAACTTTACCACAAGACAAGTTTGATTCTCTTGCGGAAAAACTTAGTGAGTGGAAAGCGGTCATTCTTTCTAAAGATGAATCTGGAAGTCAGTTTTCTGTTGTAAGTACAATTTATCTTCCCTGAAAGTCATTTTTTTATCTTTAATTTTCATTAAGAGTTTTGTTTGCATCTGTTTGTTTTTCTGATATGCCATATAAATTAGACTTACACTTCACTGATAATATCTTTGAAGAATTGCAGCTTATTTTTGTATTTTTCCATCTTTACCATCCTAATGTCCTGTACACCGGATAATAATTGTATATTTGTTTGCATATTGCATCAGCCAGCTCTATAAAATTTGCATTTTTGCTTCAAGTACGCAAAATGGGTGGGCTGGGCAGGCTGGGTAACATATCAAAGCCATTAATTTTTTTTTGGTAAATACACAATGTAATAATATAATTATGTAAACCACATTACTTGTAACTTCATAATAAAAAAGGATTTAGGACATTGTAAGCACACAATACACATTAAGCAACTTTTGTCTTGTGTAACTTCTCTAACCCCTTTGACCGGTTTCATTTGTAGCTGATTTTTTTTGGATATATTTTGCGTGTTTGACCTCGTTATTAGTAATCTGCAGCCACGGTTGATTGGTTATCTTTACAAAAGACTTGAAATTGCCACTTGCTAATTCATCATAGTTATCAAAGGCGCTAGGCGTACTCAAGGCGCATAGGCCTTGCTTGGGGCCTAGGCGCGAGGCACAAAAAAAGCGATGAAGGCTTGGGATAAAAAAAAAGCGAACAAAGAATATAAAGAAAAATATATTAAAATAATATTATTTTTCATCTAGTTAGTATCAAAAGTTTTAAAATACTTATGTATTAGTGTATAGAAGTAGTTTTCCTTAGATAAAAGTATAAATCTGGCTGGAATCTAGCCATAAGTTAACGAATTTTGGCTGGAAACTTTCCGGAATTTGGGAAGTGAGCTGAAATCTGCACCTAAACAATCACTTGGAGAATTAAAGCGCAAATGCATCGTGTCGCCTAAAAAATGGGCCTAGGCGCAAGATGCGATGGCTTTTAACAACTATGCATAAGATGGAAATTGAAACCTTCACATTATAGATCTCGTTGAACAATGCCTTTTTTCGTTTCTATCTAAAATTGCATGCCGTTCAACAAAAAAAATCTAAAATTGCATATTTAATCATGTTTTATAAGCACTTGCTATATGTGTGACCTGTATTGTTAAATGATTGGTGGGGCAGGTATGTGAAATTGACCCAGGAATATTCAGAGATTGTGATGCGTTGGTGAGAAATCTGCAAGGGAGGTCTGAAATTCTAGCAATCTCTGTGCACGGTGAAGGTGATTTCCATGCAGATGATGTATCATCAAGCCAAGAAACCTCAACATCAACCGAAGTTGTCCAGCAATTGACTGAGAAAATGCAAAAGCCGACATTTGTGAGCGAACCCACCAGTGATCTAAAGCACTGCACTACATGCGATGCAGTTGTTGGGGATGCTAAACAATACAGAGAACACTTCAAGAGTGATTGGCATAAGCACAATTTGAAGAGAAAAACAAGACAGTTGCCTCCCCTTTCTGCAGAGGAATGCGCGGCAGATGAGGAACTCACCGACTCAAAGAAAGATCTCAGTGAATACTCCTTTTGAGGTTAGTTCTTCATTTGGTCATCCAGGTCATATTGTGTTTACAAACCCATCTATCTTTTTTGATGAAGCAAGGATATGTTTACTTTTTGAATTTTGAATCCTTTGAACTAGTATATACTTTAGACCAAGTAAAACTCACATTGTGTGTGTAAAACTGGATACGAACTTCTTTGTCAACTCGTTTTATGTCTATCCCTAGGGGTAGAGGTAAGGTCTGCCTACATCTCACCCTCCCCAGACCCTACCAATGGCTTTGCTATTTGTGGGATTTACTGGGATTGGTTGTTGTTGTTTTATCGTATGTTATGTGTTGGGAATCTATATTCAACAATTTTAGGTTTTTAACGAGTCAACATCCTTTCGAGTCAACAATTTATTTGTTGTATGCAAGTTTCAAATATTCAATTAATGAAAAGTATTTGAAAAATATGGTTAGGTATAGTTTCCATAATTAGTGTCTTGTTACCTTAAGATTTTCTTCTTGTCCGTTCACACTTTTTTCAACACTTATCAAAGTATCAAACTGCTTTGTCTCTGAATAAAACAAATACAACAGGGTAAGGAATCACATACATTTTGTATGATGACAATGGATAATCTTGTGAGGGAGATCACGTCGCTCATCCATTATGCTTCACTCACGACCTTCCCGTCCTTTCTTTTAATGAAAAATTCCATTCTTAATGACGGATTGGACGAAAATGTCATGAGTGGAACATGAAGAGGGGCCATGTATCATATTGTTATTACTTTTATGGGTTCATAAACCATATGAAAGGAAAGGAATAAAACTATATTTCTATTTCAATACGCATGAGCATGTTTACTCCAAATCAGTGGCGGATCTAGAAACATTTTTCCAGTAGTAACGTTTTTCGTTTTTTTCATTTTAGTAGCAACGTTTTTCAAATTTCGTAAAAAAAAACCAAATTTTCCACTATGCGCGCGAAGTTGAGCCGCAACGTCCGCACCCCCTCCCCATGAACTAGATCCGCCCCTGCTCCAAATGATATATGATATAATAAAAAATTCTTTCATCCCACAATAGCAAGTTAAATTTTCTTTAACTCATAAGAAAAACTTAAAAACATTTTAACATTGTATTTTGTTTTTTAGTTGTCGTAAACAATATGTTATAATAATAATCATTGATGTCTCATGTGATGATGCCCTTTCAAAGATTACATTAGGGTTTTCTACATAAGAACGGTTTTGGCTCATTCCTTGCATCTTAAATTAGCTAAAACACGTATTTTTTTTTTTTTTTTTTTTCATGTTATAGTTATCAATTTATCATTTTTCAAAGGACTACCTTTCTTCATCTATACCAGTTGCCATGCACAAGCCCATAGAAAGGATTTCAGCGCCCCTCTTTATCAATTATTGAATTTTAAGGAACTTTTTGACAATGCCTTCGCATTTTCTTTAATTTGTTGACACTTTAATTAGCCTTCGCATTTTCTTTAATTTGTTGACACTTTAATTAAAATCGTATCAATAAGAGTTTATAAAATCTCACTATAATGACAACACTATCTGTTGGCTTGAAAACAATCTCCTACAAAACCCTTGAAACTTAAATCTTATCCCCTTTGAATTGTGTTTAACACATAATTGTCTATGGGCTTGTGGTGTGATGACATTGAGTGTTCGGGTAATAAGTAGAAAAAAAGCGTTTGAAGGAGTTTGTGTCTTGAAAATGAGATAAGTTATAAGTTACAAATTGTGACTTTTTGATTAAGGAGATAAGAAGGTGGAAAATGAGATAAGTAGATAAGTTAGGGGCTGTTTGGTAGCCTCTTAACCATTCAGTTTTGAATCATTCAGCATTCAGACTGTTTGTTTCAGCATCTGAATGGAATAATTAAGTGTTGAACCATTAAGCTAAGAAGAGATGCCGAATGATTCAACTCTTAACCATTCAGAGCCTCTTAATAATTCAGATCATCTTAATGATTTAACACTTAATCAACCAAACAGCCCCTTAGTTGAAGAGCCAAACATGCCCTGATAATTCACTAATTCCTTCCACAAATGCGGTGTGGGCTCAAATCTCCCCTATACATAAATAAATTGTTACACCAACCTCTAGGTTTTGCTTGTCAGCCACCGAAACCTCTTGAGCAACACCTTTGGTTTAAATGTTGTTAGGTGAAACACTTCAGGATCAATCCCATCGTGAAAGTTTTGTCAAACTAATTTTTTAATACTTAAATTAAAATTATGTCATGATAGTCGGTTACTGGGTTTTAGCATATTAAACATGAGAAGTGAAGAAGACTTTTTTTAATCTGTTGAATCATGTTTTCTAGATAAAAAAATATAAAAAAGTTGTAGATGAAAAATATATAAAAAGTTATTATTATTTTTCTATAATTACTATAGAAAAGTAGTTATAGCTAGAGTTTTTAGAGTAATTACATAACCTTACCTTAGAGCATCGAGGTCTTGCATATTTTTCTGAGTGAGCTGTGCATATTTTAAAAAGTGGTATGGGTGGTTGTGAGTGGAGGAGAAAGAAAATTTTAGAAAAAAAAAAATTTACTCTTCAACTTTATATTTGGGTTAACACTATTCTTTCTATTTTTTTTAAAGTGGGTGTGAGTGGAGGAGAGAGAAAAATAAAGATAAAAGTATAAAAATATTAGTTAATTGAAGAAGAAAGAGAAAATGAATTGATTTTTAATGTAATTTTATAAATGGAGATAGGGAACCTGATGCGAATCCTCTTATAAATATAAGACCATGCGTAATGCCAATGGTCACATGAATGGTGTTTCACGTGACCCATTTCACGCCAACACTGTGCCTCCCCACATGATCAACCGCGTGGTTGCTCTACTGTGGATTGTATCACACGAAAGTTGTTTGGAAACCCAAAGTGGGTGACGTCTGTACAATGAAAATTGTTTAGAAACCCAATAATTGGGTAATCATTAAGACCATGTAAGTGAATCACTACATTATTTTCCGATAAAAATTGTTAATTATGACGTATGGCAGAAAAGTTTCATTTAACATAAGGACCACTAAACATGGTCTAATCGTAATTATTCTAGAGTTTCTAGAGTAATTACATAACCTTATCCTATAATAATTATTATAATTCGTCTACTAGAGTAATTATTATTTTTGTACAATTTCTTTTTTCTTTTTTACTTTTACGATGGTGTGTGCTCTTGGTTACTCCTTTCGTGCATGGGATACCCAAACAGGTACACCACTCCATTCCCTTAGGGTATCAATTTTGATGGATGGTAATCAATGGTGTGTGTAGGTGAGAAATATAAAGAAAGGGTAGTGTGTATGAAAAATGGTAGGACCCATAGTTTAGGGTACATTATGGTACCTTCAAGCACCACACCCTTCATTCTTGTTAAGACCAATTAGTATAATAACCTTACCTAAAAATAGTTAATTATATAAAAAAATGGATCACATGGTATTTAAAAACTAAAATAAAATAATTTTAAGAAAGATAATGAATGAGAAATAGATAGCAAAACAAATAAAATAGAAAAATTGTGAACCACAAAAGCAACGTCACCATTTTCACTATTGTTACAAACTTAAAAAACCACACAAGAAAAAGAAAAAAAAAACAAAAACAAACGATGGAGAAGTGTTTACAAATGTCTATGGTGAAAACCAATTTCAGTGTTTTGCATACAACTCATAATCCCTTTACTTCCACCAAGATACTAAAGCCTCCGATCAAACCCACCACCGTAACACCATCGTCTTCTGCCCATACTTTCAACGGCACCAAATCTCTCATCGCATGCAACTATTCCCTAAGTGAAGGTATAATAATCTCTCAGTTTTAGTTTCTTTTTATTTAACTGTATGTAGCAACTCTTTTGGGATGGATTGTGTTCCTAGGATTGTTTGATTATTTTAGTGTGATTAGGATTTGAGTTGGTGACAAAATTGAATCGTATTACACATCAAGCAAGTTAGGAGATGCGGGAGTGCACAGTGTTTGGGAACCTTAAGTAATTGGGGTATCAAGGAGGCAACACCCCCTTGGCGGGAGTTCGGGGGTAGCGCCCTAAAGCAGAGTCCAAGGGGCAGAGGCCCGTGGCTGGGGTTGATATTTTATTTTTATTTTTTTTTGACAGATATTGCTTTATGAAATTTGAATTACAAATTTATTTCCGGATTTTATATTAATAAATTTGGTGTGAAAATTAGGCGAATTTTTATCTAAAAATTTGAGTTAAGAGATAACCGCCGATAAGTAGTTTCTGGACCCTCCTTTTTGAAAACTGCAAGTTCATCGTTTGGTTCTATCTCTGGTTCACGAATTCACTCTAAATTATCATACTATTTTCTTATTTCTCAAATATGAGTTGTATCCAATTGGATTTTTCAAAAGAACCGCGACATAATTCGATCTGAAAGTGATTACACGCCTTTCAGATCGTCCGTAGAATATCTAATTTCCCCATCATGATTAACCGAAAATAAACCCAAATACAACATGCGTATTTACGGATTGATATTTACTAGGCCAAGAACCGTTTTGACTGACTTTTTTTAAGTTATTAATATTCTAAAATTGTAAACTTACAAAAAAAATATATACAATGTGTTCTTTCAAATTTTACATAATACTAGTGAGTTATCACTCACGCTTTACGGTGAAGCGTAAGTAAAAAAATAACTAAATTGTGAAAGTAAAAAAATAACTAAATTGTGAACGTGACGATGGTATATCGAAAGTTACATAAAAGTTACGTACATAAATAAAATGAACACGAAGGTCGCGCATGACAACGGGCTTGGTTTTAATGTAGATAAAAAAGATGTTGCAAAGGTTTATTTAGAGATGAGTGTAATAAAATGTTTTAAACAGTCAATCACTTTAAAAACAACGTTACAAAATTTCACATTGAAACATAGATAAGAATAAGACAAAAAATAACTCGCATGAAGCGTTGATGTAAAAACGGAACCCATAAAAGATTGTAGCAAAAAATTCATTAAAATCTCAAAATGATAAAGTTCGGGGGTTGTGAAATAAACCAACTAAATTGCAAAGGGTGCATACAAAAATCAAACTAAAGTGCAGGGTGGGAAATAAACTAACTAAATTGCAAGAGGTGTAAAAAAAAACTAAACAAAAGCGTAAAGTTAAACTTATTAAAGTTAAAGGATATAAATGAAACTTTTACTAAAAGATAAAAACACTAAAAGACAATAAAATGCTACTATTCATAAAAAATCAAGAAATTTTATATAAAATAACATCAAAACATAGGTAAAAATAACTCATGTGAAACGCTGATGTAAAAACGAAACCCATAAAAGTTTGTAATAGAAAATTCATTAAAAACTCAAAATGATAAAGTTCGGGAGTTGTGTTGTGCATCGCTTAAATTCAAAAGAAAAAGAAAATTAACTAACTAAATTGCAAAGGGTGTAAACACAAATCAAACTAAAGTGCAGGGTGGAAAATAAACCAACTATATTGCTAGAGGTGAAAACAAAAAAGCTAAACTAAAGCTTAAAAAAAACTTTTTAAAGTTAAAGGGTATAAATGAAACTTTTACTAAAAGATTAAACCACTGAAGACAATAAAATGTTACTATTCAAAAAAAAACCAAGAAATGTTTTATAAAATAACATCAAAACATAGTTAAAAATAACTCATGTGAAGCGCTGATGTAAAAACGGAACCCACAAAAGATTGTAATAGAAAATTCATTAAAAACTCAAAAGTGGTTGTGGTGTACATCACTTAAATACAAAAGAAAAAGAAAATCAACTAACTAAATTGCAAAAGGTGTAAACAAAAATCAAACTAATGTGTAGGGTTGGAAATAAACTAAATAAATTGCAAGACACTAATGTTCGTGGATTGACACGAACCCTGAATTATTTTAAATACGTTTTTTTTCATATTAATACTCTTTAACATTATAGAGTTACAATCAAAAGTAGGATTGTGTATAAAACATTGCGTTTTTAATTTTAAAATGAAGTCATTTTCTTTTCAAAATTTTGAACTTTGGTGTAAAGTGTCAACCATTTTATGTCATGATTATGACATAGAAACACATTTAAAGCCTTTCTAATAGACAAACGGGTTAAAAAAGTGTTAACTATAAATTTGCCAGGTCGATCTCGACCAACCCGTTTTATCAAGACGTGTTTGTGGGTTTGGTTAGAAACTGACCACCTGATCATGTTTAGACTAAACGCAAATGCGAGAATTTTGTGCTAGATTCATGTCGTGTCACAAATTCACACACTTCAGTTCCAACACGATGCTACGTGGGATTAACTAGTTTGGTTTCTTGGATTTTGTAGCTGAAGTCGTAACAGCATGCTCATGGACTGAACTCGTGGTAGCAGCCGACATGCCGGTGCTTGTGGAGTTTTGGGCACCATGGTGTGGGCCATGTCGAGTGGTCGATGAAGTTGCAAAAGAATATACGGGTAAGGCTTTGTGTTACAGGCTCAACATCGATGACTACCCAAACATTGCGTTACAATATGGAATCACAAACATTCCAAGTGTCCTGTTCTACAAGAACGGAGAGAACAAAGAGGTTATTGTTGGTGATGTCTCAAAGTCCATTCTTTGTGACACTTTAAAGAAGTATCTATGTTTATATACAATGGTTGTCTTGAGGTTTAGCTTATTTGTAATTGTGTCTATATCTATATGTTATAATAAACCAAATCTAAAAATCCCGCATGACACTAAAAAAGGCCAACTTCCCTCTTGAGTGTGTCATGTGGCATTAGGTGATTTTAGGAAGAAAACAAAATTAAAAACAAAATTGGAGATATCATTATATGATTATATCTAAAGATTAGGTTAAAAAAATTAAAAACAAAATCAGAGATATCATTATATCTAAAGACTGGGTTGCTAAAATTACACCAACAATATTTGTTTGAATTGAATATATTTTGTTTGTATTTTTTATAAGTAGTGTTAGAATTACAAAAAAAACACTTTTATATTTCTTTTTTGATCGTGTAATGGTCATTTTGGTAACATAATTCATTAAAATGCCGTTAAAAACATAATTCATAAAAATAACACACATATTTTCACAAATTATGATATAACAGAGATTGTTTAATAAAATTTCGAAATCAATAATATCACAAAAAGACTTGCAGAGCAGTTGGTATTTGGGGTTATGTTTTAAGAATGAGAACCGGCCAGAGGCCAGGTTCGATTCCCCCAAGCTACAATTTTTTTAAAAACTGAATATATAGGTGAATGGACCATAATACCCCTCAAACTCAGTTAAGTTTTAACTAGGTTAGTCCCTAATACCTGACATTGAAACAAATTAAAAGGTTAATACCTTAAAGTGAAACAATAAAACCTTAATACCTTACATTGAAACTGGAAGGAAACCATAAGGACTAACGGCGTAATTTTTTCTTATTATTATTATTATTATTATTATTATTATTATTATTTTCTTGAATTCATTCTTTTAAATCTTTAACCCTACCTACTTTTTTTTCTCTTCTTCCTAGTTCTCAAACCTTCTTTCTTCACTATTATTATTATTATTATTATTATTTTTATTATTATTATTATTATTATTATTATTCTCTTCAATATTTTCTTGCAATGGAGATGGAGAAACTTTTCATCGTGATGCCCTACTAATACCAATGGTGTCAAGCGGATCAGATTGAGGAAGCACAAGCAAAGAAGCAGAGGGTTAAGGATTCAATGGAATCACACCGCTGGGTGTTTCAGGACGAAGAGGACGATTTGGATATCGAGTTCGAGAATAATGATAACGCTGGCGAGGAGGATTTTAATATTCATAATAATATTGACTAGGAGGAGGAAGATAGTTTGTACTAGAAGTTGGTTCGGACTAGGCTGCGGATCGATTCGTTTGGTGTCGAGTCTCTTGAGGTTCTTGGCGCTCATAAGAGTAATTTTGAGGTATTATTATGGTTTGATTGATTGTTAGTTTGTTAATTGTTGTTAATGATGATTGGGTTTGGTTTTGAGTGAATTGGTTGGTGGTTTGTAAGGGTGTGCATGGTTTGGTTTGGTTTGGTTTGGTTATTAGAGTTATATATTATTTTAGGTTAGGTATTGAATATTGATATTAGAGTTCTGCAATTTTTAAGCCTTTATGATAGGTGTTAATACTAGTGTTATACATTGTTTTAGGTTAGGTATCAATATTAGTATGTTAGATTTGTACATTTCTTTAGCCTTTAGGATATGTGTTAATAATAGAGTTACATTGGACTTATACATTGTTTTAGGTTAGGTGTTAGCATTGGAGTTGTACATTGTTTTAGGTAAGGTATTAATATTAGAGTTATACATTGTTTTAGATTAGATGTTAACATTAGAACTATACATTGTTTAATATTTTTTTTTTCAGTTCTCTAAATCTATAAATAATATAAAACTATGAGCAACTGAAATTAAATTGACTATTGAGGCCAAAATATGATTTTAACATAAAAACACACAAATGGCAACTCAGAAAAACACAATTGACAGAAAAAACACAATGGACAGAGCAAAAAAACACCGTATTAAGAGTAAAAACACAATCTGCAGCAAAAAACACAATGATCAAAACTAAAGAAACACAAATAACGGGACAAAAAAACACAACGAACAGACGAAAATATCACAATGGATAGGCGGAATAACATATTGTTTTTTTATGTTGCAGCTTTGTGTTTTTTTACTATACTGTGCATTTTGTTTTTTTCTGCATGACCAAAAACCTACTAAAAAATCATTTTTTTCATTTTTATATACTATTATGGTACTCGTTGGAAAGATAATAAAATGCTCGTTAATTTGGTGTTTTTTTAAAATGTCGTCTAAAAAGTTATTAACATTTAAAAATCGTGGATGAAAGTGCATGTGCCATGCATATGAGAGAGAAAAAAACAATGTTAATAGTTTTGGAGGAATTCATTGGTGATGATGACATCACTAAGTGCTATGTGTCTCCACTTCAATAGTTTTTTTTATATATATATATATATATACTAGACTATACCTCGGAAGCTTTAGGGATAGACAAATCTAATATGAAGTAAAAAAATGTGTGTTACGATGTATTATAGAAATTAATGTACTACAATATGAGAAAACAACAATTTTAATCATGTGAATAAGAATGAAAATGTATATTAAGAAATGTACGTTTGGATGCGGAGCAGAGGCAGAAGCAACCATTGCAGGGCGTGATTGAGGCAGTGGTCTTAAAGGTGTGACTTTTGTAAGAAATGAATGGTTTTAACTTATTCTGCTATGGATGAAAATAGAATTGCTATTTACTGGTTTTAGCATGATTAGTGACTTGCCTAGACATGATTAATGAATTAGCAGAATACATTGTGTTTTTTTCCTATATGAACAAAAAACCACTAAAAAAAGTCGTTTTTTATTTCATTTTTTGTATAACACTATGGTACTCGTTGGAAAATAATAAAACACTTATTAACTTGGTGTATTTTTTTTTAAATCTCAGATATGAAAGTTATTAACGTTTAAAAATTGTGGGGGAAAACATAAAAGAGAAAAAGACTTTTGGAGGGAAATAAAGGATAGGAAGCCTCACCTAGTGCCAGGTGTCACTCAATGGTATTTTTATTCTTATTTTGAGTTAATTACCAAAACCGTCCCTGTGATTTGGGCCAATATGTCAGTCCAGCCCAAAACTTTAAAAATTGCTTGAACACTCCCTGGCTTTTGACAAAATATGCCAAAACAATCCATTTCTGTAAGACCCGTCCTAATTAAATGTGTATTTATCCTTAATTTATATAATTAAACACTTATAAAAATATGGAATTATTAAAACTTTTAATGATATTAGTTTGACTATAACAAAGTCAAATAAAAATACCAATTAATGATTTCTTGTCACGTGCACTAAGAGTGAACACGCCTAGGAATCCACTTGATCGGTTACAATTTACAAAGAATTATGCGGAAGCGTTGAACATGAGATTCGTTTGTGTTTGGTTCTTCGAATGTACTTGATCATCACTCCAGCTCCGTAGTGGTCATACCTAGGGTTGATCATACAAGAAAAACCCGTTAGAATTACTAGCCGAGTCTGGTATTGTATAGGATCGAATATAAAGTAGAAGAAATAAGAACAAATAATTTTGTTATTTACCCGTCGTAGCCTGCGGTTGGTGAACCGTAGGTTACGGTTCATGATTCCTGACCTGAATGCCTTGCTTGGACCGTAGCCTACGGCTCTCAACCGTAGGTTACAGTTTGGGCCAGCTGGATTGCCCTGTTTTGCGTATCTAAGTTTCCATTAGCATGAATCTAAAATATGCATACATATATATATATATATATATAAACATTTATTCATTTGACTCGTTTGATTGTAAGCAATCCTCTACAAGATTACCAAAGTAATTCTATACTTGTTTTATGTCAATCGAATACAATTTATTCGTTTGACCCATTTTGCCAGTTGCACGTTTGTACACTTTCAGATTTAAGTGCCAGTAGTTCTTTCATATACTTTCAGGTTTATTTGTCGGAAATATAAGTATACACTTTTAGATTTAAGGCCAGAAGTATATTTACTCACCTTCAGCCTACGATTTATTATTTAACATTAAGATTCGGTTCAATCAGGTCATGCGATGAGCACATTCACCTTCAACTAAGGCCACTAATATACTAGAATTATTTTATTCATGATATGACCCGGTTGATCACACGAGGTTATTCTTATCCTTCAACTAAGGACATATAATAACAAGGTACAAGTTTAGTAAGATTATCAACATAAGTCACAAGGTAAGAATTCTAGCATATATAAACGAAAATAACAAGATTTAAGTCATCGGGTGACTTACCTCATGCAACCTTCCTTAGTTCCACATCTACGGCTCCATGCCTACCCGAAGCCACTCGTATTCGCACCTTTTGTCTTTGCGAGCTTCATACATGAACTTGTATTCGTTTGACCCGTTCCTCTCCAAGCTCCTACCTAGCTTGTCAGAGTCAAACTATATATCCACATGATGATTAGATTAGTCAACTATTAGCATGACTATCACACCTTGTGGATTCACACACACTTATCCAACAAGCATGCTATGTATTTAACCACTAGTTTTTTTTTATTCAATGAATCTTTTCATTCACTAACCGTTTGACCCATTAGTGAAGTTACTCATACAAACTAGTTAGTATGTGATTTTAAACACTTAAAGCATGCTACATAAAGTGTTATTTGATCCCAACAAAGATAAATTCATGCCTAAAGCAAGTATATACAATTCTATGCCTTTTCTTGACTAATAATAATATCATTAATGTGCAGCGATTTTATTTTCAGCTGTTGTAATTGACCATTTTGACCCATTTAAAGTCCGAGTCAGGTATTCGCATTCAAAGATGGTTTGAAGAGGACTTAAAGACCTTTCCAAGCATATATGGTACATCCTCTAACGATTTTTCTATGATTTATATGATGTTTTTAAAATCAGGACATCAACATATTATGTGCAACGATTTTATTTTCAGCTGCTGTAAATGACTATTTTGACCCATTTAAAGTCCGAAGCAGGTATTCGCATTCAAAGATAGTTTGAAGAGGACTTAAAGACCTTTCCAAGCGTATATGGTACGCCTTCTAATGATTTTTCTGTGATTTTATACAATCATTACAAAGCAGGCATGTACCCTATTTTGTTTCAATCATAAACTAGAATTTCTAACTTCTGCATTCTTTTAAGCCTTTTCTCAAACACTTGGTGTGCATCCAACATTTTAGATAGTTTCTAAAGTTCAAGATTAGGCAAAGCATAGCCATTTTCTAGTTTGCATCATCTCATACTATTTAGACCTTTTGTCTCAATTTTATACCATAATCAAACATGATTAAGGTTCCCTAGCACCAGGGTGACCTATTTTTGCCATCAATATATCATTTACTAGAAGCTCCCAAATCTCATCAAGCTTATACTTGTATGCAACACTAATTTTAACAAAATCAAAGGTTACCTTAATGTTAAATGGACTCTAGATGACTAGTTTTTCCTCCATGCAAGATCCCCAAGCTTGATTTCTCTTGGATTATGATTAATCTCCATAGTTAGGGTTATTGAGAAGTGGGTGTGTGTGTACATATCGACATTCTCCTGTGAATGTCAATACCTCTTTTATTTTTCATATAAAACCCATTATTCAACTTTCATATATTGGCAATTAAGGCCCATCCTCCTATTTAGTTAGTTTACTAGACATCACACTAACTTATTTAGTTTAGTATGGTGTATTCTCTTGTATTTTAACTAACCCAACTAACGAGGTTAAGTTCTAGGTTTATTAACCTTAGCTAGTGGCTCATATTCGGTTGTTAAGGTTTAAACCACTGATTAAATTGGTTTAGACACGATTTGGAATATTGGATTTAGTCATGTTTATTTCCAAGAGATAACTTGAAATCTCTAACGGAGTTACACAACTAACTTTAATAGCCCTCATTAAAAGTGCACAGTCAACTCATACGTGTTTAACTAAAATTTATTTTACTTAAATACGACTTAGAATTTTGGGGTGTTACAATTTCGTTAACTGGGTTAAGTTAACCTCATTAATTCAGGGGCAAAGTTATTTTCTTCCCCAATTGTCTTGTTCCCCATCTTACCAAAACCTAATTAAACTAAAAGCAAGATAAAGCTAGAAAATCAATCAACCAGGTCTCAACTCATGTCCAATTCTCCACCATAACTCCACTTTCGAGCTCAACACCTTATCATTAACGTAATGTATTTCAATCCCATTAATGAAAGCAATCGAGTTATCCCAAGGCAATAGTCCAATAACCAACTTTCCTGAACATAATGTATTTCAATCCCTTTCCTCTTCCCTAATTTTTACCTTCAATTCATTCTAACCCAAACCCCTAAATTCATCCTTACATAGAGACACAGAGACATATGGTGAGGATGGTGGTGATGAAGGAGGAGGGTTTGGACGGTGGTGCGGAGACACAGAGACAGATGGTGGTTGAGCACAGTAATGAATAGTGGTGGTGACGAAGGAGGAGGGTTTGGACAGTGGAAGTTTGATGTGCCGAGAATTACACACGTTTTATACACACATTTTCGCCCATTTTCACCAAAAATCATGTTTTTATCTTAGTTTTATTATGATTTATCTGTCTTTGTTGATAATTGCAGGATTTGAGGTCGAGAAGTGAAAAGATGTAAAAACGGCAAGGAATTGAAGACTTAAAGAGCTGATTCAGATGCAGCATGACCGTGCTCAGGTCGTGCACCTGTCCCGGGTCAACAAGTCAACATTTCTAAGTCAGCGGGAAGCAAAAAGTCAAGTGCACCAGCCTGCACGGGCGTGCCCACCATAGTGCACGGACGTGCTCTTCAAGTGCGTGTTCTCCAAGGCTCCAGCAGACCAGAACTGACAAAACGGTTGCACGAACTAACAAGCACGGGCGTGCTTGCCAACTCAACAGACATAATCTGTGCGCAAGGACTCTGCGACCAGGGCCGGATTTAGGGCTTTGGGGTTGGGTTCCCAGGAACCTAGTCGGTTCGTAAATTATAGTGTTAATATATACAGAAGACTGGCTAGGAACCTATAAGATATTATTTGAGGAACTCATTGATATAAGTTAAAGAGTGGTTTAGTGGTTGAAAACCTCCCTACAAAACAGTATGTCCTCGGTTCGATTCTAGGCGCCTATGTTTTTTTTTTCATTCAAACCTAGAGTTTATATTATACTTTTATACCCAAACCCACTCCTTATCTTTTCTGACTTCTCCTTTTCTCCAAACGCCCCTACACCTTTCTTTGGAAACTCAAAACTCAAACCCAGACAAACCCAATGAAACAATCAAATAAAAGAAATCATCCCTTGCCGCCTTGCTTTGTCCCTGCCGCCTCCTCCTTCCCTCCTCTGCCCCTTGCTCCCGTCGAGGTAACTTGGTTCGTTTTTTTTCCTTTCGATTGTAACTTGGTTTAGGTACTTTTTTTCTTTCGACTGAAACCTATGGGTATTATTATTATGGAAAATTTGAAATGTATTAAGAGGTTTAGCTTTTTGTGTACTTTAATGTTTTTATTGTGATGTTTGTGTAGTTATATTAGCATGAAGTGCTCATGTTGTAAAGACACGCCTTCAAGGTGTTCGATGAAAAACCTGAGAGAAGTAAAATTATCAAATTTGCTTTGTCTTCAAAAAGGTATAAATGCACAGTAAATCAGTAAAAAAAAGTTACTTTTGTGTATATGGATGATGTTAGTTTTAGACAGTGTTTTGAAAACCGGACCGGACCGGCCGGTCGGACCGGTCGGACCGGCCTCCGGGACCCGGACCGGTCCGGTTCGGGTGGTTGGACCGGTGGTACATCGAACCGGCTGAGAACCGGTGAACCGCCCGGTCGAACCGGAAAACCGGGAGGTCGGACCGGAAAACCGGGAGGTTGGACCGGTTTTTGGTATTTTTTTTTATTTTTTTTTTATTTTTTTTTGTTTTTGGGCCGGTTCGTTGGACCGGTCGAACCGGTCGGACCGGTCGAACCGGTGAACCGGCCGGGGGTCCGGTTCGACGTCCGGTCCGGTTCTGAAAACCTTGGTTTTAGATGATTTTTGTTGTTGCGGTACTTACAAGATCCATACTCTTGTATATTGGTTGTTTAAGACTTTAAGCTCATGATGTATATTACTACCAAGTTAGAAATTTAGGTTTTTTAATGTCTTCTGTTAAAGAGGATAAACCTGAAGTGTCCTTGATTTACTATGTGTTCTGTTATTGACTTTGTTTGTTTTGTAATATTAGTTTTGGATAAATAAATTCTTATATTTGTTCAGCATCCTTTGGCTTTTTGAACAAACTTTGAATGTGTGTTATTTGACATATGTTAATTACTTTTAATGATAGTTTTTATTGACATTAGCAGGTTTTTGCGTAATGTCTATTAAGGGGGATTCTACATGGGTATCGGGTCAATTTTGTATGATTTTAGTTGTCACTTTAATTTCAATGCACATATGATAACGCACATTCTTTCCTCACCTATCTCTTTCTACCTGTGTCCACTAATGATCCTACATTCCCACCATCAGGCATGAGAAAAAAGTTTAGCTGTTTTAGTTTATTTTATACCATAACTAACTGGATGCTCAAGTCTTTGACCCTTATTTTAATTTTGAGTCTTTTGACACAAACTTAAAACAATTGAAATGGTTGCCACAGTGTTACTCACTTTACCCTTTGTTGAACAACAAGGTCGTAATGGTGAATAGGCTTACTAGAATTACACGTGGGATTGGTCTATAAGGTCTCCACCTTTCACACGAAGTATCAGCCATCTTTGGGACTTGTAGGTGTCCTTTGGAGTTTGGGATCACTCCATAAACACCACATTTGAGAGAAAAACCATCCGAAATCACTAGAAATCTCCATACAACCCTCACCATGTTTTGTACACAAAACCAACTTTGTGAGCTTGTTGTATCAACCATGCTAGGCTAGATTTCTCTTGGTGTTGCTAGGGTGATTTTGGAACTTGGTATGAAATAAATAGTTTGTTTTTGTTTAAAGTGGTATTTTGTGTTCTTAACAAATTTTTTTCTACTACTTCTTTGTTTGATAAATTAACTAATCAATCATTTAGTATTTGGTCTTGTGGGTGTTTTTATAGAAAGTGGAGGGACTTATAAGTGTAATCGTGGAGTGTAAAAACCCGCGCACTTGTAAGCTAAACTTAACGCCATATGTAGAGATTGGCCCATTCGTGTTTGGAGACATCTACACTTTGTGGCTTAATCCCCGGCTACTATCAAAATCTCACTAAGGGTTGGTACGGTCTTTATACTTGGTCCTAGTGATAAGCCAAGACTTGGTTATGTGACTTAGCTTCATGGTCTATGTGATAGCTTTGGCGCAAACCAAGAATTGGTGAACCCGTGTTGGGAGAAAACGGTCTTTATTTTCTTCCATTACTATATTGTCGCACAGTTAGTAATAGGCCAATCACTTTTTGAAAAGTTAATTAATTCTAGTAGGGGATGAGCGTGAACGGGACAGCCACGAGTCCCATATGATGTCAAGTGATAGCTTGTTCGGCCATGCTCCAGCCTTCGGCAAGTTATTCACAAAAGAAACTAGTACTTAAATGTCAATATCGCAACATTGGGTGGTGGGTTCTCTAGGGCTGGGTGCACATAATCTTGGTCGATCCGCCCCTCGCTGTTGAAAGGTGAGCTTACCGGGGAAGGAAGACCCTCACAATAACATTAAGAACACAAATCGTTTTCGTAGTTATGCGGTAATGTGCATCTCGAACACACCACTTAAGTAAGAGTCTACTATTATTTCATACCAGGCAACATCAGATCCCGAAGCAACACATTTGTTTTGCTATTGATTTCTCTTGCGGTTTACATCTCTCTTCTACTTTTCTTCTCACATTTCAAAAACTCTCTTAGTAATTTTTAGGAAGCTGAGTAGTAAAAATCGTGCCTTTGGATTCGATACTCGGTACTTGCTTATTCTATACTACTCACGATATGTACACTTGCCTATTGTGTGGGGTTTAGAACGTTAAGCAACTATCGTTTTAGACTATACATTTAAAACTTGAAAGTGTCACACATTTGTTTTCGACTTAATTTCCTCTTTCGGCATGGTTACTTTATCTGCTTAGTATCACCAAAATTCAAAACCTACAAAAACTGTTTCGATGAATATGCTATAATACAGGCGTTGATATGAACAAAATGACCAATACACGTCAAAAGTCAAAACAATTGGTTGACCCAAAATACATTATGTTCAAAAGTTAGGGAAATTGAATTAAATAATCCCAACTTTGTTGGGTTAGAAGGCAATAATCCCAACTTGAAAGTTGTAATTTAACTTGTCAACTTGTTAAGGGTTTTATTTCATTGGACCGAAACTAACAGAGGTTAACTCCATTGGTTTCTTGCTTATGTGGTAGCCCACATGGCATCTAACATGGCAAAATCTGTCTCACTTGAAAAAAAAGTTGGTCCACTATTTTGTGATGTGTATTTTCCTTTGTTTTAATCTATATTTTATATACACACATATTATATATACACACACATATAACATCTTCACCACAACCACCTGTTACCACCACAAACACCTACCACCACCACAACCACCTGCCACCACCGTCAACCACTGCCATCTCCGACGACACCCACCACCACCACACCACAAACACCACCACTCTACACCATCATTCCATCTAACTCGAAACCCTAAACCAGAAGCAAACAATTAAGACTTCTTCCTCAAAATCAATTAGGGCTTCAACATTTAAGGCTCTTACCCCTTTACTTCTCTCTATCTTCTTCCCCCTTGTCTTCTGCCTCTCTTTGATACATCACGATGGGTAACACCACAATTTTACTTTTAAATTAACTCAAACTCCAACACTATTGTCATCATCGAAAGAAACAACCCTAAATGATAAAATCGGTGGCGATGGTTCGTGTTCAATTTGAGTCTTGTGATTTTCGATATGGTGTAATCCGCTTACCATTCCACCAATATCTCGTTTCAGATATGGAACGGAGATGAGGGGTCAAATTAAATGTTATTCGACACATGGGGAATATTATTATGGGTGTTTAAGAGTGTAGATAAGATAAGTAGCGGATGGTGAAGACGATTGTAGTGGTGGCAGGTTGTTGTGGTGAAGATGATGAAGGAAATCATATATTAAAACTTTGTTTGTGGGCCCATTTTAATTTTTAGTTATAAAACATTATTAATACTTTTTTTAAGGGGAAATGGAATCTAATAATCCTAACTTTGGGGGGTTGGAAGACAACAGTCCCAACTTGAAAATTGTAACACAGCAGTCCCAACTTGTCAACATTTTTATTTTAATGGTCCCAGACTTAACTCAGTTAGTTTTTTCAATTAAGTGCCACGTAGGCATCCCACGTGGCAGGACGGCAAAATCTGTCTAGTTGGAAAAAAAATTGTGAGTCCCACAATGTACATGTGTCTTTTAAATCTTTATACCCAAATATTTATATATATATATATATACACACACACATATACAATATATATACACACATATACAATATATATACACATATACAGAGAGAGAAAGAGCTGAGAGAGAGAGAGAGAACGTAGAGAGAGAAAGAGCTGAGAGAGAGAACGTAGAGAGAGAAAGAGCTGAGAGAGAGAGAGAACGTAGAGAGAGAAAGAGATGAGAGAGAGAGAACGCAGAGAGAGAAAGAGATGAGAGAGAGAGAGAACGCAGAGAGAGAAAGAGATGAGAGAGAGAGAACGCAGAGGGAGAGGAAGAACAGGTCGTCTTCTCCACCACCACCCGGTCGTCTTCTCCACCACCCACTACCAGATCTGAACCAAAAACAGGTCTTCTTCTCCGACCAAGAACAGGTCGTCTTCTCCAACCACCGTTCAAGATTGGAGGAAGAACAGGTGGGTTCCGACCACCTAATCAGGTTAGGTTTCTTCCCCCAAAAATAATTAGGGCTTCTCCCCCTCTTCTTCCCCTTGTAAAATTAGGGCTCCAACCAAATAAAATGGTTAACGGTGGCGGTGGTTGAATGGTAGAGTGGTGATTATGGGGTGGAGGTTGAGGGGAATGATGGTGGGTGGGCTTTGGTTGGTGGTGGCGGGTTGGTGCAGGTTGTGGGTGTCATCTGAGGGAAAACAGAGGAGGAGGAGGAGGACGGTGGTGACAGGCGGTTGTGGGGTGGTGGTCGTCGGAGATGGTGGTGGACGGTGGTGACAGGCGGAGATGGTGGTGGACGGTGGTGACAGGCGGTTGTGGGGTGGGTTGTACTCTCTCTCTCTCTCTGTGTGTATATATGTGTGTATAATATGATGAAGATATATAAAGATAGATATAATAATACATGCATAGGTTTTTTTTAATTGAAAACACAAGTAGGACCCACATTTTTTGCCAACTGGACATACTGTGCCACATGGACTGCCACGTGGGATGCCCACGTGGCACTTAACAGAGTTTTTTAACTAAGTTAAGTCTGGGACCATTAAAATAAAAATGTTGACAAGTTGGGACTGCTGTGTTACAATTTTCAAGTTGGGACTGTTGCCTTCCAACCCCCCAAAGTTGGGATTATTAGATTCCATTTCCCCTTTTTTTTAATTGAAATATCTAAGTTGATGTGGGCCCATGGTTTTTTTTGCCAACTTTACAGGTTTTGTCCACCTCAAGTGCCACGTGGACTGCCACGTAAGCAAGAAACTAACGGAGTTAACCGCTGTTAGTTTCGGTCCAATGAAATAAAACCCTTAACAGGTTGAGACTGTTAAAGTACAACTTTCAAATTGGGATTATTTTCTTCCAACCCAACAAAGTTGAGATTATTTAATTCCATTTCCCTTAAAAGTTTCAACTCGTTTTATATTCAAATAGCTGGATGATAACAGAATAAAAGGTTTATTATGTTGTGTCAGTAATACAAGCAAACATATTACAATAGCACCTATAAATATAAGAAAAGTACACTGACTTAATTGCAGTAAACTTATCAAAAACTAACTTGAAGTTAAGCATTAATTTTCACCTTACGCGCAATGCGG
This sequence comes from Ambrosia artemisiifolia, assembly GCA_032199755.1. NCBI lineage: Eukaryota > Viridiplantae > Streptophyta > Magnoliopsida > Asterales > Asteraceae > Ambrosia > Ambrosia artemisiifolia. The sequence continues at coordinate 11,999,993 of CM063521.1, forward strand.
TTGAGTAAGACATACAACCTGCATACTTTATTAGTGAGATATTATTTGTAAGGTTGAAACGTAAAAAATGAAAAGAAAGAAATACATGATAATCTTGACAAAAAAATATTTGGGTCAAAATGCAAACTATAGTTTCAAAAGACAACAACCAAACAAACCGATTAAGTGGGGTTTTAGCAGGTTGGCGTTTCACTTATTAATGGTGTAAGATGAATATGACAAAAATACATAACTACACGTTACAAAAAAAATGAAAATGGTTAAAGTATTGCCAATCATTCTTACGTGGCACTCTGATGTTTTCGCCATCGTATTTCTGACGATTTGGTGAAAATTTTAAATCTTATTCTAACTGAGTGACATAGTAATGTTTATTTTTCTGATTGGTTTAGTGGAAATTTTAAATCTTCTTCTAACAAAAGGCATAAACAAAACCATCAGAAGGCTAACACACAGACACCTCAAAAGATAAAACAAAAAAAAATATAGATTAAGAAAAACAATTGGTCGGAGAACATCTACAAGATTGCCAATTAATTGACTGGTGCTTGGACCTTTTGCAGACCCAAGATATACAAAAATGTCGAATAAATCACTCCATACCCTAGCATTAGCTTGTCTTTAGAGCCCTGAAAAACAGTTGTGCCTGAGTAGAAATTTCTACCACACCACTACGAGACCCTCCTTCATGTAAAGACAATTAACAAAAAGGTGGTTTGTGGACTCTGCCTCATGTATGCAAAAGAAGATCTATCATAGCCAACTTGAACTACCCTTTTAATCAAGTTATTGTAGATCGGAGTCCCGTTAAGAAGCCTCCATTTGAAACACAGGTTTCGACCTTTATGTATGCTTAAAATTGCATGTTTCAACTTAGGTTTAAAAAACACGCAAATCAACCGTTTACTTTATTTTTTTGTGCAGGTTTCAACCTTTAACACTAATCTAGTTTAGTTTTTTTTGTCAAGTCCCCTAACATGCTTTGCATGTGAGGGCATATTTGGTACTTTCACTCCTTTTTAAAACTTAAATGAACAAAGAAAGACAAAGTTGGTCACAGTCACTAAAACACTGCCACCAAAATCCGGCCACACCTCTCCACCACCAACCGACCACTTATCTTGACCAAACATATCCTTCTCGCCCTTTTATGGATGCCTATAGCTCAATCTCCTCTCTCCACCCTAGTGGGTTTTTGGATCGGTGGGTTAAGGAACTAGGGCTGTGATTTTTCCAGGACATCATCTTCGTAGGTTTGGTTCAAACACAAACACTTGTTTTCTCCGGATCTTCTAGTGTAGAACCTCGAGTATTCAGCTCCGATCCAAACTCAGTCCAACCATTTGCGAGTGAGGAACCTCAAGAGCGTTAGCTCGTTTTTCCAAATCTGCACCCATATTTCAACAATGAACAATGATTTGGAAAAGGGAGGCGTGAATGGTGAACTTCAATGTTTCGATGTCGATTCGTATCATGATTTCAAGCTCTAAGTATTCCTACTTCTCCCTATAACCGGGTTACTTTTAGTCCTCTCCGACTCTAAACCACCACCACCGATGAAATCGTTGCGCTCTCTAAAAAAATCCCATGTCGGTTTGTATTTCGGTTACCTTTATCTCTGGTATTGTGATCGCCTTATGGTACGTTGATTGGTAATGGTTGTTGATTTTATTTTTTGGCGGGCGTAACTGACATTTGATATTGACCTACGATTTATTTCGAAGTTGTAAGTGTTGAACGAGATTAGAGTCTGTGATATTTGTGAAGAAGACGATGGGAAAACCAAACTCAATCAATGGGGAGTGAAATTGATGAATGCAAAAGCGACGATGATATTTAATTTTTTTAAATACATGTGGGCCCCAACTAATCTAATCTTATTTTTATCTTTTATTTTTAATTTTTGTAATTTTAATGATAAAATGATGTGAATGCCCTCACATGATTTGCATGTGATATGAGTTAACAACAAAAATATATTAGATTTGTGTTAAAAGTTAAAACCTGCAAAAAAAAATCAAAAAAAAAATAAAAATAAAGTAAAACGTTGATGTTCATGCATTTTTAAACTAACGATTGGAACATACAATTTTAGACATAAATAAAGATTGATTTATGTAATTTTGTATTATATTTATTATGTTCTTAGCTACTTAATGATAATGAGTTGTTTGTGTACGTGCATAGGTAAAGGATCGTCTCAAGTAGGCAAGTATTTAGGTTTCATATTTAGAAGGGCGTGTTGCAACATTATATATCTATATTATTTGTGCGACACTTCTACAGTGTCGCACTGTTAACGTACACGGTCCACGAAAGATTTACTATTATGCCCTCTTCCAAATAGACAAATTACAGCTTCCCTATTGCTGCTTCGCATACGTCACCACTCACCACGGACGTCACACTGCTCACCATCGACGGTAGACCAAACAATCCGACTACCAGCGACTCTGGTTCGGCCGTACTTCGTGCCGTCGAGAGGTCAGCTTGACACCAAACACCTTCCACCTAACGGACTTTGCGACCGTCTGTCGGTTGGTCTTCGTCAGCCATGGCAGCTACAGAAACGTGAAATGCCCTCTTCCAAATACAGAAACTTCGCAACGTTCACCAGCTGATGGCGTGGTTGTGACGGTGGAGGGGCGTAAAGTAGGAATTCAATAGCCTATTGATAATAATATAGGGTTTTTTAACAGAAAAATATTTAAGCAATGCAACGTCTAGTTTTATCTATATATGGAATATTGTAACTAAATTATGTTTTGACGTTGTCCTTGTATATCCTTGGCTATTATCTATAGAATTAAATTACAAATGGGGTTTGTGTTTAATTGTGTTGTACTTTATGCTTAATGGTTTTTTTGTGCTTAGGGTGTTGTACCTTTTTTTTTTTTTTTGAACAGCCAACGGTACCACCCATAACGAAGCCCCGCACCCTTCAGGTCCGGTCCCCGGGCCCCCCCTAAGGTCCAGCCCCTCATTTCAGAATAACCCTACTCTGAGTGGGATTCGAACCTGTGACCTCCCAGGGCAGGAACCCCACAAAGTGGGTAAACCTTCCCACCTCCATTGCAACCACTAGGCTACAACATCATTGGCCTTAGGGTGTTGTACCTAACTTTGTGTAGTTGTACATGATTGTTTTTATTAGTAAGTGGTTTGTGCTTTATGGCGTTGTACATCATGCTTAACAAGTGTTTTGTGCATGAAAAGGTTGTACACCATGCTTTGTAGGTTGTACCCTATTTGTTTTTTTCTTTTCTTTTTTACTTTAACCCTAATAGTTTTCATCTTTTACATTTAACCTCTACACTTTTTTACTTTGAACTTTATTCCATGCATCTTAAATAAATTTTTAGCATTATGTTTCAATTCAAATTTTTCGAGTTGACAAGCTACAACGCGCGTATGTAGTTCAACGTTTTCAACTATATTTTTTCCTTCAAACAGTCACGCTGTGTCTTAAATTTCAGTCTAATTTTTGCTTAGTGTTGCGCCGCAACGGGCGCGCATGGTTTACCGTTTTACGTCTACATTTCACTCAGTTTTATTCTTTTCATTTTTTATTTTCTTATGGGTGTTTTCAATGTTGTTGGTCGCTGACAACAATGTGACATTATTGCTACTTAATATGGTTTTATGCCCTCCGCCGCAACGCGAGGGCTTGATACTAGTTGTTTCTGGAAAAAAAAGTGTAATTGTATCAATGGCTACAATAAAAAAAATTTAGGAACTAGCTTCAACACTTAATTATTGACTTTTCTTGGTTGTTAGTTGTTTGTTTGTCTCAAAACCACATAACTATTTGTCCGTTTGCCTTTGAAATTTGGGTGTAACGATATTTAAGTTTAAAACACTAATGGAAGTATATTTGATAATTCAATATCATTAATCAATGACCAATTTGATAATTCAACACGCTAATTTTCGATTTTGGGGTTTTGTCAAAATTCCCTAAATTTTGATAAAATTGAAATGATTAAAAATCAAACCTTGGATCTTCATCCGATTTAGGTCTAATGGTGATAATGATCAACTACTATCAACAAATTACGATTACAAACTTGCGTTAGAATGCCAGTCCTTGCATTCTTGGTTGACAGGTTTTGATTAGCGAAATTGATATAGATAAACCCGATGCGACCTCTATATTTATTTCGGTTAATGTTACCAAGTCACAAAGATTTGGTGGGTAATGGGTTATAAATAAGTTATGATAAGTTGGAAATGAATAATTATAAACAAGTAAATGAGTTAAAAACAGATTGGTGAATTGCATACATAAGTTATATACGCACACGCACTAGTTATAGTTCTAAGTTTAGAAGACCAAATATATTACTCGTTAAGTTTAGCAGATTCAGTATAACCCATTTATTAAATTCTCAAAACACAATCTAAATAACTTACACCAAACCATAAACTATCCCACACACACACATATATAATATAAGAAAAGGTGTGTGACACATGACACTTGGTGAGACCATTCCTCCCACGATTTTTAAACGTTAATAACTTTTTATACGACATTTTAAAAAATTATATCAAATTAACGAGCGTTTTATTATTTTTCCAACGACTACCATACTTCTATACAAAAAATGGAAAAAAAAGAAACAACTTTTTTAGTGGGTTTTGTTCATGCAGGAAAAAAACACAATGCACAATACAGTAAAAAAACACAAATCTTCAGTAAAAAAACACAATATGTTATTTCGTCTGTTCATTGTGCTATTTTCGTCTGTTCATTGTATTTTTTATCCCGTCCATTGTGTTTTTCAGTTCTGATCATTGTGTTCGTTTGCTGTAGGTTGTGTTTTTTCTCTGAATACGATGTTTTTTGTATTGTGCATTGTGTTATTTTTCTATCCATTCTGTTTTTTTGAGCTGTATGTTAAAGTTATATTTTGGTCTCAATAATCAATTTAGTTTCGGTTGGTCATATGTTTGATATGATTTATATATTTAGAGAACTATGAAAAAAATCAAAGTATAGCTTCTTTTTATACCCTAGTATAATGACATATCAAAGTATAGCTTCTTTGTCAGCTCCAATTTGGTTGTTTTATTGTTCTAAGTTCACATCGCAGGTTTATAGTGTCTTGGAGAGGTGAGAAAGTTGTACAGAGACTTCACTCGAGCAAAGGATGTACACGTAGAATTAGAAATACGTTTTATGAGTTATCAAATATTGATCATTTAAATTTTTTTTCTGAAAAAACGACTTATACCTTTTATGATATACGCATTTTGTCACTTTATATTAAACCTTTTAATCAATCATGGGAGGTCGTTCCCAGGGTATAAAGTAGTACATTCATATAATAACTAAGATTTTTCCACTATATTAGAATAAAAAAACACTAACAATTGTCATTATATTCTTTAAGTATATCTTATTCCCATGTGATCCCAAAGTTAACTAATTACAAGTGACAAGGACAAAATAGTCCACATCTTAAACTCCATGATACATCATGTATGATGCATGATGATTCACCATTATTATTATCATCATACATACATACATAATCATAAAGAAATGGATTTTGACTTCCTTTGATATGCGAGAAGAATAGAAAAAGGAATGAAAGAAATTCAATCGGATACAATTCTACTTTGACGTCCGCTAGAACAATACTTTCTCTCTCCTCTCTCTCTCTCTCTCTCTCTTCTTTCTCTCTCTAAACTTACAGCGAAGAACAGGAAATTCCTCTTCATCTCTCCAGAGATTCAACTACACCTGTCATTAATAACCCTTCCAGTTCACTTCTAACCAACAAACCCTAATTCCTTTCAAATTATTATTATTATTAATTATTATTATTCAGATTGTTATTATTATTCGTGTATAACACGAAGCACAGAAGAAAAAGTGAACAGTATTTAAACAAGTGTGGTGAGTTCATTACTCTCTGGTGCGTGTTCTGATTATTATTATTATTGTTATTGTTATCTACTTTTGTTTAATGCTTTTTCACTGTTTGTTTGTTTTTAGGATTATTTTATCAGATTGTTCACTGGTTTGTTTATTGTAACCCTAGCTAATGACTAATCGTGCTTAATTCATACTTAATTAATTTAGATGTGATTTGATTTGTTTGTTTTTTTAGTTTCTGTTCATGATTCTAGTTGCATTCGATTCGTTAACCTTGATATTACTTGTTGTTAACTGTTTATTTTTTTATTTTATTTTATTATGTTAGATTTCTTTGTTGAGCTAGTTAGGTTAATGAATTGAAGATTATCTCACTCGTATTGTTATCTATTTTTTGTTTAATGTGTTTTCACTGTTGTTTGTTTTCCGGATTATTTTATTGAGTAGTTTGTAACCCTAGGTAATGACTAATCATACCTAATTCTGCTGTGATTTGATTTTTTGTTTTGTTTTGTTTTGTTTCTGGTTATGATTTTAGTTGCATTTGATTTGTAACCCTAACTAATGACTATGGCTTGATATTATTTGTTTTTTTATACTTTTGATTTTTAGCTAATAATAGTTTGGATTCTCCTGTTTTGCTCTGTTAGATTTTATTGTTGAGCTACTTAAGTTGATGAATTGAAGATCATCCCACCCGTATTAATATTCTTTATGTCGTCAATATTCGGTTTTCTTTTTGCAGGTTTCATTGTTTTTGTCTTGAGCTGGTAATTTGTGTTGCAGAGGTGAAATTTCGTGCAATGCTTGCTATGTTTTGAAAGAGTATGTACATGTTAACTGATTTGAAAGATAAATGAGAGAAGTAAGTGGAAATTGGTACTTTGAAACTGCTGAGACGCCACTAGGATGTTCGAGGCCAACGCATGTATTAGGTTTTTTGGAAACACTCAACAGCATAAACTCAGATGTCAAGGTTTTCCCTTCCTTTTGTTCAAGCTGCCAATTGCTTGTGGGTTGAGTGATACAGGGTTATCTGTCTGATAACAATCTTTGTGGTTTAGATCCTTAGGCATAATTGTACTTAGTACTGTGGGTTCATGTCAGTTTGTGTTGAAATTGTAGTTTAGAGAATTTTTGTAGGGTTTTTATATCTTTTGGGAAGATGGTACCTCCAGGGCCACCCACTCCGCTTGCTGGTGCACAGTCTGTTCCATCTTCCATGTTACGGTCCAACTCAGGTTTATTGGGTGGTCAAGGGGGCTCTCAGTCTGGCTTTCCTTCCCTCGTCTCACCACGCACTCAGTTTAATAACATGAACATGGTTGGAAACGTGTCATCCCTCCTCCATCAGTCTTACAGTAACGGGGGCCCAAATTCGGGGATGTCTGGCCCTGGGAGTTCCGTAAGGGGTATAATGGATAATGGGGTTGATTCTGACCCATTGTCCGGCATAGGAAATGGGATGGGTTTTAATGCTCCTTCCTCATCTCTTGGTCCGTCAAATATGGTCAACTCAAATGCACCGGGCCAACAATTTTCAAATTCATCTGCTAACCAGCTCTTGCCAGATCAGCAACAACGTGAATCATCAAACTTGCGGCAGAGTCAGCAGTTTTCTGTTCCTAACAATAACATCCAGCAGCAGCAACATCAATATCAAAATAGTCAAGGTGGATTAGGTAGTGTAGGACAAGTGAAAATGGAACCACAGGTGGCAAGTGACCTTCATGGGCAAAGTTCCCAACAGATGCAAGCGTTGCGAAATCTTGGTCAAGTAAAGATGGAACCACAACAGGTTCAGACCATTAGAAGCTTACCACCTGTAAAGATGGAGCCACAACACTCTGATCAGTCATTATTTCTGCAACAACAGCAGCAGCAGCAACAACAACAACAGTTGCTTCACATGTCCAGGCAAGCTCCTCAGGCTTCTGCTGCCCAACTTAATCTTCTGCATCAACAAAGATTCTTGCAGCTACAGCATCAGCAACAACAGCAACAACTATTGAAGAGTATTCCTCAGCAACGTTCTTCACTTCAACCACAGTTTCAACAAGCAATGAGATCTCCTGCAAAGCCCGCGTATGAACCGGGGACATGTGCTAGACGGCTGACACATTATATGTGTCAGCAACAACATCGGCCTGAAGTAAGATTTTTACAAATTTATGCCTACTGAGTAGAGTAAGATGTTTTCAGCTGTTTTTATGCTTTCATCTTTTTGCAGGACAACAACATTGAGTTTTGGAGAAAATTTGTGGCCGAGTACTTTGCTCCTAATGCCAGGAAGAAATGGTGTGTTTCTTTGTATGGTAATGGACGTCACACTACTGGAGTTTTTCCACAGGTGAGATATGCAATTCTCAGTTTGACAAGGATAATGCTTACATTGTTGCTTATCATGTCATGTATCGCTGCTTATAATCCTGCAGGACGTGTGGCATTGTGAGATATGCAATAAGAAGCCAGGCCGTGGTTTTGGTAAGTCTTTCTTGTTTTCTCTTTTCAAATTCTTTTGTTTGGAGACTTAAGTGCTTTCATACTTCTTATTTGGGAAAAGAAATAATGATCTCTGCTTCTTGCACTGGATTGAATACTGCATATGTTCTGATTGGCTCATAATATCTTGGCTGTAAATTACATTTTTTAAAATGCTCTTGCTCATAACCTGTAGCCAATGAAGTTTGTTAGGTCCTGACGCAAAACTTGCTAGTTAACACAAAAAAGTGACTTTGAAGCGCATGTGTAGAAACTTGTTAAATGCATTAAGATGGAGTTCATTTTGAAGGTGGTGTGCACGTGAACTTCATCTTTACTGTAGTTAATAGAAGCTGAGTTAGGCTTACATGTAGGTTTTGTACATGAATCGCTCATTTTAATGTTTCCCCCATTTCTTATATTTTTAAAAAGAAGAATTGGTTTCTTTTTTAATTTCTTCTAGGATTGCATGTTCCTCTTTTAGACAAAATTGAGCACTCTTTTTTGTTTTGATCTAATATAAATATCTCTTTAAATGTGGTGGCTTCAGAGGCGACGGTGGAAGTTCTGCCAAGGCTTTTCAAAATAAAGTATGAAAGTGGTACCTTGGAGGAGCTCCTATATGTTGATATGCCCAAAGAGTATCAGAATTCTTCGGGTCAAATAGTGCTCGACTATGCAAAAGCCATACAAGAAAGCGTGTTTGAGCAACTACGGGTTGTCCGTGATGGTCAGCTACGAATAGTTTTCTCTGCTGCAGATTTGAAGGTTTGATGACAGTCCTTGAAGTTGTAAAAGGGCAGATGTTTCTTCACTTGACCCTTGATTTATACATTACCAACCTTTTTATCTGATAAATGCAGATATGTTCTTGGGAATTCTGTGCCCGGCGTCATGAAGAGCTTATTCCTAGGAGATTGCTGATACCACAGGTTCTTGGTCATAATAAACTATTTTTTGTTTGTTTGTTGAAACAGCTGGCTTTCAGTTAGACCAGCCACAAGATTCAGTTGGTAAACTTTAATTGTGATCTTATGTCAAATCAGTTTTCTTGTGGTTTAGATGTGTAGCAATTTCAGTGTCAGTGAAGGCCCAGATTAAACACCCACACAATATGGAACCGAAAACCAGGAGGGATGAACAAAAACTATTGTGGACACTTCCAATTTTAAAATCAGATATCAGAATTGCGTATATAAAATTATTGACTACATGTCCTCTTTATAACCTAGGACTCAACCCTAACTTAGCCCCCAAGATATACATAAACTCCTGAAATAAACATGCAAAAATACTAAAGCATACCATAAATCAGAAAACCATACCAAATAAATATACTTAAATAAAATAATCAATGGACCCAAATAAAACTTTGACCCATCCGGCTGACCCATGACTCAGTTTCGCACTTCATATGTGAAACACACAAGATTAGGTCCACATGTCCCATCCAACAGTCAGCTGGTTGATTTGGGCGAAATGTGTGTGTGTGTGTGTTAATTACATATTTACATCAAAAGTAAGAAAACAGTCCAACTTGTTTTAGTAATTTTTTTTTGAGGTTTATGTATGTTTAATACGCGTTAGAAGACTTTTAAATTTAACCTATTCAACTTAGAGTAATAAGTTGAATAGGTGAAAAGTCTTCTACTGCACGTATTCAACATACCTAAACCTCATAATTTTTTTTTTAATAAAAACAAGTTGGGTTGTTTTTCTTACTTTTGACGTATATGACAAATACAATAATCTCTTGGAAGGGTACTGAGCTGATGATTCTCTTTTGCAGGTTAGTCAACTAGGTAATGCAGCTCAGAAATATCAGGCTTCAACTCAAAACGCCTCATCAAGTTTATCTGTACCTGAATTGCAGAACAATTGTAGCATGTAGGTTTCCATGCCATGTGCTTCCTGTTATGTTTTCTTAGATATTATTTAATTGTCTCAAAATGTCGAACAATCACAGATCTTTTGTTTTCGGTCCAGTGAGTTTCATTTGACCACAAAATGTGAACACACACAAGAAAACTGATTATGAAACAATGGTGACATTATAATTCTATGAAACCTTATTTAGAAACAAGGGTTTGTGAGGAGTAAAATCATGAGAATTTTTGGAGTTAGTATTGATTAATATAAAACATCAATTTTTTTAGAGAATGAGCAAGGGTGTCTCATATGGAAATGAAAGTTCTAATGTTTGTATTGGGTGATGTCCTTGTTATTAGTATCTGTTTTAACTTTTAAGATCTTAATTTATGTTGTAGGTTTGTTGCTTCAGCTCGTCAGTTGGCTAAAGCACTGGAAGTACCATTAGTTAATGATTTAGGATATACAAAAAGATATGTCCGCTGTCTTCAGGTAATGTTCTTTCCTAATTTGTAAGTTAGCACTTGCTGTATTCTACTCTGAGTTGGTCCTATGATTGCTTGACATGTATGGTTGACAAAGGCTGCTAACTATTTTCAGAAACCTACCATTTTCAAAATAGAACCCAAAAACCGTGATCCCTAGTTATGAATACAAGTTATAATTGTACAACCATCACCACAAGAAGTAAAATTTTAAGATGTGATCCGAAACTCCAAATGGCACATATAGACATTTGCTTTTCAATCTACACTTTGTAATTACATATTTACATAACAAGTAAAATTTTAAGATGTGATCCGAAACTCCAAATGGCACATATAGACATTTGCTTTTCAATCTACACTTTGTAATTACATAACATGATATGTTGCTGGCTCTCTGCAGATATCAGAAGTGGTCAATAGCATGAAGGATTTGATTGATTACAGCCGAGAAACTAGGACTGGGCCTATGGGTAAGTTTTTTAAACTTGTTTCAGAAGTTTATTAGAATGCAAACAGTAAATGACTTTTTGTATTGATCAACTACTTGGGTTTATAAGAAAGATTATAAGACCTGGCTTCATAATAGAATGCAAACAAAGCTAAAATACAACATATAAATAAAAAGATAGAATACTTAACGTTTCAGGAGGTTGATTTACTCTCCCATGGTTTTACTTTGAAAAGGTAAGCCAACTAACTAGAGATATCAAATACTAATCAAATTTAGCATAAAAAGATGTACGACTATAATGGTCTATTTATGATTCAGGACATCCTAACACTTGTAGGATAAGTAACTTGTTCTCCAAGTCTTATTCATTTTTTTTAGAAACTCTAACGTCTAGATTTATGGAGTTTCATTTAAAATAAAACCCTATATATAATATAACTTGTTTAATAACTATTTCTTATCTTATAATGATAGTAGCAGAACCGGGGCTTTTCAAACTTTATATTTGAATCCATTGAAAAAAACAAAGATAAAAAGAATGTGTGTAGCAAGTGAACTTTACAAGCTACAATTAGATTGTACATGTATCATACAAATCTCTAAACTTATTCAAATAGTCAAATAGAAGCTATGTATGTATGCGTGTGCTTGGTTTTAAAAAGCGCGCTTGAGGCGCGCTTAAGCGCAAAGCGCACCTAGGCGCAAATCTGTGCGCCTTATGTAACCCTAGGCGAGCAGTGTATAAAAAGCGCAAGAAAAGCGCAAAAAGCGCACGAAAAGCGCAAAAAGCGCATTTAAAAAGCGCAAGAAAAGCGCGCTTTTTGTACACATGATGTTTTTGTGCTTAAAATTGTTATACATGTAGCTAAAAAGGTTGTACATTTTAGTTAAATCATATATATACCTTATTTGTATCTATATTTTGAGTAAATAATGCTAAAAACCTATAGCATATATAAAAAAAATTATATAATTGTTTTGCGCCTCGCGTACGAAAAGCCCACCGCTTTTGCGATTTGCGCTTTGCGCCTCGTATTTAGACCTCATCGCTTTTGTGCGCTTCGCGCTTTTTAAAACCAAGTGCGTGTGTCAGTCCTAAGAGACTAAGAGAGTTCAATAGCTTATTTTGTATTTGATTGATGTTACTCATCCTCTTGTTCGACAAATTACATTCACAGTTTATGCCTTAATAATAGAAGTTCTAAAATAAAATTTATCTAGCACTAAAAGTTGGCAACCAAGTTAAAAGTTATCTTGTAGATTTAACTGTTCTTTTTAAAAGAAAGTTCACATTAAAAGTTGCAACTAGAAAGTGATAAAAATGAACTTTTATGTCTGTTTAGTTTTTACCTTATGTAGACGTTTGCACTGCAATATTAGCTCTTAAATAGCTTAGTTGCCAGCCAATATTTGCATATAGAGTGAAGGTGCATTAAGGTGCAAAATTAACTCTTAAATAGCTTAATTGCCTGAAACTATTGATGAGGTGCTGTAGTCAAAATTTCTTACTTTTTTTTAACCCTTTGCTATGACAGAGAGCTTAGCTAAATTTCCACGAAGGACATCGTCCACATCCGGGATTCAAATTCAATCCCAACAACCTGAAGAACAGCAAAAGCTCCAGCAGCCTACGTTAAACAAGGAAACATCTGCTATGCAGGTTGCATCCACGAATGGTGTGATGCCAAGTGTAAATAACTCTAACCCCGCTCCAACTTGTTCCAACACTACCATTGCTGGCCTGATCCACCAGAATTCTAGACACCAAAATCCACTTGCTAACACAAATAGCCCGTATGGCTCCATCCAGATTCAGTCTCCAGGATCCTCCAGTACGGCACCACCGCCGCCACCACTGCAACCACAACCTCACCCTAATCCTTCTCCTTTTCAATCACCAACACCATCACTATCTAACGGCCCTCATAACAGTGCATTGGTGGTGTCAGGAGCGCATTTGAATTCTGCCACCTCCCCAAATATTTCCATGGGTGATGCAGACGCCAACGATTCTCAAAGCTCTGTCCAGAAAATTATACAGGAAATGATGATGTCATCCCAACTTGGCGGCGGTGGGTCAATGGGAATCGAGATGAAAAATTCTAATGATTTAATTCAGGCAAATAATAACTTGGGTGTTGTGGGAAACGGTGGCATGGGTAGTGGTCAAACAGGTATGGTGAACGGGATCAGAGGTACAATGGGTCATACTAATTCTTTGAGTATGAACGGAAGGGTTGCAATGCAGATGAATCACCATCCTCCTAATCACCACCAGCAGCAGCAGCAGCATCAGCAGGACTTGGGGAGCCAATTGCTTAATGGTCTTGGAAATGGTTTTAATAATCTACCCTTTGACTGGAAGCCGTCTCCTTAGATGAAGAGGTAAAACTAAAGGTAATGTCATTATATCCAAAACGTATTCGATAATGGTGCGCTGTCATTGAAAGATTTTCAAATCTTGTTTCGACGTTGCAAAGAATATGATGGTGAAATCCTGATATCATGGAGATGGATGTGAAAACTATACACAAATGAAGTTGGCGTCCCCGTCCCACTTGTATGCACTAATTTCAGAGATGAAAGGAAAGATATAGCATGGTAGTCGGTTTCTTGTGACTTTGTTTTTCCTTGGGTTTTTTGTTTTCTTTTTTTTTTTTAAACGGTGTACGCCTTTGATATGTTGCTTGATTTTGTTGGGTGATTGGAAGACCGCCTACTAATGTTGTTGACACTCGATAAAGAATCTAAGCCGGCGGGGACGCCATTGTTGCTGCGCGGATACTTGTACTAGTATGTCGATTGCTATATCTATATCTCTACACTAGAAGTGAGTGTATATATCTATGGAATGTTGGAGCAGTTTAATGTAGAATCTAGTTTATTTTTCTGGGTGGTTCGGCCTTATGTTGTGATGATTGTGCTTGCTAAGGGTAGCTTTGGTTGAACTTGTATTATATAATATATTGTATTAATATATTCAGTTTTGGATACAAAGCAGGTAGGTATGGTATCATTTTCGCGTAATCGGGTGGGTATTATCTAATACTATTCTTGAGCCTATTAAAAGTTGTAGAGATAAGTTTTCGAACATTGAGATCTTATCCTACCTGTTTTCTTCAACACTTCAATCTGGAACGTAGTTGTCAATAGCGAATAGCGGACGATAGCGACAAATACACTATGTAGCGATGGCGATAAAGTAACGGGCGCTATTTCATGTTTAGTGATACACTAGAAGAAAATTTAGAGATATTTTATATGTATATTTTTACAAAAAAAATATATAAAAAAATACAAAAATCTCGCTATTTCCAGCTATTTGTCGCTGTCAAGCATATAACGACACATGAGCGCTAAGCTACGCTATTTGCTATAGCGGGCGCTATGGTCGTTATTAGCAACTATGATCGGAATGTAACAATTACAAATATCCAAAACTTTTAAATACATAATACAGTACAATAGTACAAACTTAAAAGTTGCCTGCTAACATAAATATCACTGATTGTAATTTAAATAACTTTCTAATAAATAACCTAGTATCATGTTACTGACTTTACTAGGGTTTAGGGAACACTCTCTTTGCTTTAATCAAATTAATAAACTTTTTAATTTGTTGCTGACCTAATCATTTTTGGCCCTAAATCATCTTCGACCAGATTTGGGAAAATCCTGGCTAGCCTATTTTTTGGGTGTTTTCTTTGACATCAACTTTTGGTTTATGGCAGCCCTTACCGTTTAGCCTATAAAGATAACCTCTAATTATGATATTTACCCCGCCTGAAATAATATCGACCAAGTTGGTGCGGTTAGTAGTTTCGTTCAGCCATGTTTTGCGGGTTTCTTGCACAGAATGCAACATCCAGTGTAGGACAATCTTGATAACGAAAATGATAAGAACTCAACTAAAGTATTGGCTACACATTGTAAATGTATGATGTACTCTCTAATCTCTATAAACTTGTAGGAGGTGGAGGCAGGTGGTAGGGGTTCTTATTTTGATATTTAGGGCATCAAAGGAGTGATAAGATGGCTTGGATCTTGGAAATATGGTTCGCTCAGATAGGGAGGATATCAGAACTTGATGGGTAAACCTGAAATCGAAACATTTAGGACAAGTATTCGGGTATACGAATGTGATTTAGTAATAAAAAAATTCATGGATATGGGATAAGCATAGGATTAGGTGATACCCGATCCAATGACCTAATTGGTGTATTTTATATATACTCCTTATTTTTATATTGATTATAAGACAAATGCATTGACTTTAGTACAAAATACGTTGATTTGTTTTTGGAATAAATCAACAAATTGGTAATGTTATGAAGAAAATGAGCTAAATTGAAGTACTTGAAACAAGTACATAAAAAATGAAATGCAAAAGCGTAATATTTGGAAATTCAGATGATAATTGCAATTGATGATTGAATGGTGTGTTGGATTTACAAGTAAACAAATAAAAGAAATTTATACTTTCTACCCTCAACTTTCTCAAAAATAAGCTGTACTTTATAAAAAGATAGTATCTAGCTTTGAGAAGTATCACGATTTATATTGATCACGCATAATTATATCACACTATCATAACATGTAGGACCGTTTAAAAAGTAAATGATTCAACAATTTAGACATCATCACAACAATAAGGACTTCTTCTGGTTTCGTACCGGTCTCGAGCTTTCGTTTACATGTATATATGATTGTGACAAAAATAAAAATAAAAATTAATAATAAATTGAATTTAGTACTTGTATTCTATACACTTCTGCTTTTTTTTTTTGTCTCGTACTTATTGTTATTGTTATTGTCAATCGCTTTATAACCTAATAGCATCTTAGGGATGAGATAAGGCTTAGTGACCATTTGGTCCTAAGTTTGATTCCCAGAAAGGGTTTATCCCAGATTATTGGGTTTCCTTCTGAATTGGTTTATCCCAGATTATTGGGTTTATCCCAGTTCTTACCACCACCGGTCACCGTCAACCAAACACCACCAAACTATCAAGACGCCATCAACCAAACACCTACAAACCAACACGACGCCATCACACACCACCTTCACCATAAACCTACCGTCGCCGCTGCCGCACCAACTCCTCACTAAACCCGCCGTCGTCTGATACGAAACATGGTGGGGTTTATAGATTTGGGATTTTGAATTGATGAGTTAAAGATGGTGAAATTGAAAAAGATAAGGTGGTGGTTTGCAGGGGAGGTGGTTGTCGGGTACTTGGTGGCAAACCCTCAAAGTTCATCATAATCAATTGTTTTCATTGAGGGGAACCAAGGGGGTGTCGCTGCTCATTAGAAACAATACGTTGTTGTGTAGCTGTAGGTGTAAATGAATAGTACTATTGACGCATTATATGCTGAAACAGTTGCTGGACCATGGAACAACATGCGGGGTAACTTAAATTGTCTTGGTTTGGTTATGGGCCTAATGGACGTCTTGGACTTAGGGGAGTAAATACCTCGATGTGTCTAGACTTATTTATATTTCTGTTACATGCACTGTTTTATGGTTGTGTTGTGTTGTTACAAAATTAAAACCTGTGAACTCACCAATATTTTATATATTGACGTTTCTTATACATAACTTTCAGGTGAATGATGTGGGAGGTTTAAAGCTGGTTAGGGTGGGGGATCATGGTCGGCGTTGGTCTTTTGGAATGGGGTTTTACTCCCATATTCTATGGGATATGGAAAATGGTTGAGAAACCTCATTTTGTGTGATGTTCTTAAATGAGATGTAACTCTGATAAAACAATGACATTTCAATCAACGCCTAATAAATTGAAATCTTAATTAAATATGTTTATGTTAATCTTGACTATGTTCCTTTTCTTGAGGTTATGCCACGTGTTTCCGCCTTTGACGTGGTGTGACAACATGTGATAGCGACATCTAGCCAATCATGCACCGCGGGTCCACGACATCCTAAACTTCCACTAACGGTTGGCACAGTCAAGACAAATAGTACACTCTGAAAGCGACGTGTCACCAACCAGACCATGCGGACGTGCTCCCACTTTTTGTGGACACCAACGGCGAAGGGAAATGGGACGAAAATGATATTCTTGATAACGACCTCTCATCCAATCCTTTTTACCACTCTCGATTATAAATAGGACCCATCGTCCAAGGTAAAGGGGTGTTGCACTTTGCATTCGAACTCTATACCTGCTATCTTCACTGAACACTCTTTATTCAACGGAAACTATATTCTCACGTCGGATGATGAATACGAGAAGAACTCCCACCTCTCCTTCTTGTAACGAGCTCACGGCGTTTTCAGTCTTGCAAGTTAACTCCGTCCACGGCTTGTCCATAAGATCAGTATGGGAACCTCTCTCGTTGAAGCATTAGCCTATATCTTCGGATTGAAGCCCATATCTATAATAATAATAATAATAATAATAATAATAATAATAATAATAATAATAATAATAATAATAATAATAATAATAATAATAATAATCTATCTATATAATAATTGAGGTCACTTGGGTTGAATCAAGGACTTAGAGAGGGTTTGAGGTATCCAACAACTAATATGGAGCTCCAAATTATGACTATAAAAACCTTTTTTTTCATTCTCCATAACAAAACTCTCATATTCTTCCTAATTCCTAACAAATCTTTCAATCTTTCTTCTTCACCTTGCATCATTTGTTGATTATCCACAACTGATTAAAGGTAAACATCCAAACTACTCTTCTAATGTTGATTCCTATTATTATTTTGACTTTTTTTATTGTTAACATTATTAAGAACAAATCAAACCGAATGAAATTTCTTATTCTTTTACGTGGAAATCATTCTTCTTAAACACATGTTCTAATGAAACGGATTTGTGATAAATGGATTTGTGATAAACGGATTTGTGATAAACACATATTCAATCGGATTTATTATAAAGTGATAACAAAGATACTATCAATTCTTATTGTTATTTTTTTTTATTCTTTTTAAGATTTCCTAATCTAATAACCATTTGAAATCAGTCTGGTGTTTATCACATGTTCTAATGAAACGGATTTGTGATAAACAAATATTCAATCGAATTTGTGATAAAGGGATAACAAAGATACTATCGATTCCTATTGTTACTTTTTTCATTCTTTTTAATATTTCATGATCTAATTACCATTTGAAATCATTCTTGTGTTTATCACATGTTCTAATGAAATGGATTTGTGATGAACGTATTTGTGATAAACACATATTCAATCAGATTTGTGATAAAAGGGATAATAAGGATTGCGCTCAATCAGATTTATGTTAATTTTATTATTGTCATCATGGTTTTTTTAGACATATATTGAATCGGATTTACTATTCGATCGGATTTAGTAATGCTATGTTTTAACATTTGAAAAACAGGATTTGATCCGAAGACACAAACGCTATTATGTGTTATCATAATGGTTCTCAATTCTTCAAGGTATTGCATAACCCTTCGGAAACAGTTTTGGTATATTTGTTATTTTCATGTACATATGCCTATTTAATTTTCAAAAATGATTCTTTATTTTTTAATGTTGTTTTTTAACGTGTCAATTCAGAATGTGCTGAAGGCCATGAACAAATTTCTGTTGTCTAAAAACATACACAACAGGAACGTTACAGTTAATCACATTTATTTATATTACTGTTTTTCGAAATTATGTTTAATATTATTGTAATATTAGACCGAATTTAATATCATTAATTCTGAATTATTGTTATTTATTTACATTAATAATATTTGACCGAATTTAATGTCATTTAATCTGAAATTTGAATCTGAATTATTGTTATTTATTTACATTAATAATAATTGACTGAATTTAATGTTATTTATTACTATCTTTTAATAATTGACCGAATTTATATTAATATTAATATGAATTTCAGTTTACCATAATAAGCCTCATTTATTTTTGATTATGAATGATTGATTATTAATCAATTTAACATTTATTTATGAACGAAATAACTCTCATTTATTTTTAATATTACGATTTTAGTTTTACTATTTGTAAAAATAGTATTGTTGACCGAATATATTACTAATACTAATTGACATTAATAATAATTGACCGAATTGAAATGTTATTTATTACGATTTTTTAATCACATTTATTTATATTAATATTACTACGAAATTATGTTAAAACCATGTTTATGAATTATTATTCGTCTTGCCTGCAATTAAAAGGATTTATTTTATTTTTTAATGTTATTTACTATGAGTTTTAATGACATTAATAATAATTGACCAAATTTAGTGTTATATGTTACGATTTTTAAGCTCATTTATTTATTATTAACCGAATTAAATTACGAATATACTACTAATACTAAAACTAATATTACGAATTATTATTGGTCTTGGCTGCAATTAATAGAATTTATTCATTTTTTAAAGTTATTTAGTATGAGTTTTAATGACATTAATAATAATTGACCGAATTTAGTGTTATATATTACGATTTTTAAGCTCATTTGTTTATTACTAATATTACGATTTTTAATTTTAATCTGATTTATTTATTATTGACCGAATTAATTTACGAATATATTACTAATACTAATATTACGTTTTTTAATTTTAATCTGATTTATTTATTATTGACCGAATTAAATTATGAATATATTACTAATACTAAAACTAATATTACGATTTTTAATTTTAATCTCATTTATATCTTATTGACCGAATTAAAATTTTCTATTACTATTTTAACGAATATATTACTAATTACTAATACTAACTAATACTAATACTAATATTACGATTTTAGTTTGCTTCAATTAGAAGATATTTCCATTGGCGCATATTGTGCCTTTAAATGGTGTTCAATCCAGCACAGGCTGTTTGTTACAAAGGTCCCACCATAAGAAGTAATTGATTTTCAGATTAAAATTACGATTTTTTATGTTTGTAATGTAATTTATTTGAATTATTGATTACGATTTTGAGTTTATTTATTAAGATTTATAATCTCATTTATTTATATTACTATGTTTATGAATTATGATTAGTCTTGATTGCAATTAATAAGATTTATTCATTTTTACTATTATTTATTAAGATGTTTAATATTATTTATTGACATTAATAATAATTGATAGAATTTAATGTTATTTATTAAAATTATTAATCTCATTTATTTATATTACTTTTTTCGAATTTATGTTTAATAAGATTTAATTATTTTTAATGTATTTTTAGTATGTTAGAATTAATGTTATTTATTGACATTAATAATAATTGACCGAGTTGAATGTTATTTATTATGATTTTTTAATCTCATTTATTTATATTAATATTATTACGAAATTATGTTTAACCTATCTTTATGAAATTATGTTTAATATTATTTATATTACTATTCATTCGTATTATTATTGGTTTTGCCTGCAATTAATAGGATTTATTTATTTTTTAATGATATTTATTATGAGTTTTAATGACATTAATAATAGTTGACCGAATTTAATGTTATATATTACGATTTTTAAGCTCATTTATTTATTATTGACCGAATTAATTTACGAATATATTACTAATACTAATACTAATATTACGATTTTTAATTTTAATCTGATTTATTTATTATTGACCGAATTAAATTATGAATATATTACTAATACAAAAACTAATATTACGATTTTTAATTTTAATCTCATTTATATCTTATTGACCGAATTAAAATTTTCTATTACTATTTTTACGAATATATTACTAATTACTAATACTATTACTAATATTATGATTTTAGTTTGCTTCAATTAGAAGATATTTCCATTGGCGAATATTGTGTCTTTAAATGGTGTTCAATCCAGCACAGGCTGTTTGTTACAAAGGTTCCACCACAAGAAGTCATTGATTTTCAAATTAAAATTACGATTTTTTATGTTTGTAATGTAATTTATTTGAATTAATGATTACGATTTTGAGTTTATTTATTAAGATTTATAATCTCATTTATTTATATTACTATGTTTATTAATTATGATTAATCTTGATTGCAGTTAATAAGATTTATTCATTTTTACTGTTATTTATTCAGATGTTTAATATTATTTATTGACATTAATAATAATTGACCGAATTTAATGTTATTTATTAAAATTATTAATCTCATTTATTTATATTACTTTTTTCGAATTTATGTTTAATAAGATTTAATTATTTTTAATGTATTTTTAGTATGTTAGAATTAATGTTATTTATTGACATTAATAATAATTGACCAAGTTGAATGTTATTTATTATCATTTTTTAATCTCATTTATTTATGTTAATATTACTACGAAATTATGTTTAATCTATCTTTATGAAATTATGTTTAATATTATTTATATTACTATTCATTCGAATTATTATTGGTCTTGCCTGCAATTAATAGGATTTATTTTATTTTTTAATGTTATTAACTATGATTTTTAATGACATTAATAATAATTGACCAAATTTAGTGTTTTATGTTACGATTTTTAAGCTCGTTTATTTATTATTGACCGAATTAAATTACGAATATACTACTAATACAAAAACTAATATTACGAATTATTATGTGTCTTGCCTGCAATTAATAGAATTTATTTATTTTTTAATGTTATTCAGTATGAGTTTTAATAACATTAATAATAATTGACCGAATTTAGTGTTATATATTACGATTTTTAAGCTCATTTGTTTATTACTAATACTAATACTAATAATACGATTTTTAATTTTAATCTGATTTATTTATTATTGACCGAATTAATTTACGAATATATTACTAATACTTGTACTAATATTACGTTTTTTAAATTTAATCTGATTTATTTATTATTGACCGAATTAAATTATGAATATATTACTAATACTAAAACTAATATTACGATTTTTAATTTTAATCTCATTTATATCTTATTGACCGAATTAAAATTTTCTATTACTATTTTTACGAATATATTACTAATTACTAAGACTAACTAATACTAATACTAATATTACGATTTTAGTTTGCTTCAATTAGAAGATATTTCCATTGGCGCATATTGTGCCTTTAAATGGTGTTCAATCCAACACAGACTGTTTGTTACAAAGGTTCCACCACAAGAAGTAATTGATTTTAAAATTAAAATTACGATTTTTTATGTTTGTAATGTAATTTATTTGAATTATTGATTACGATTTTGAGTTTATTTATTAAGATTTATAATCTCATTTATTTATATTACTATGTTTACGAATTATGATTAGTCTTGATTGCAATTCATAAGATTTATTCATTTTTACTGTTATTTATTATTATTTATTGACATTAATAATAATTGACAGAATTTAATGTTATTTATTAAAATTATTAATCTCATTTATTTATATTACTTTTTTGGAATTTATGTTTAATAAGATTTAATTATTTTTAATGTATTTTTAGTATGTTAGAATTAATGTTATTTATTGACATTAATAATAATTGACGTAGTTGAATGTTATTTATTATGATTTTTTAATCTCATTTATTTATATTAATATTACTACGAAATTATGTTTAATATATCTTTATGAAATTATGTTTAATATTATTTATATTACTATTCATTCGAATTATTATTGGTCTTTGCTGCAATTAATAAGATTTATTTATTTTTTAATGATATTTATTATGAGTTTTAATGACATTAATAATAGTAGACGGAATTTAATGTTATATATTACGATTTTTAAGCTCATTTATTTATTATTGACCAAATTAATTTAAGAATATATTACTAATACTAATACTAATATTACGATTTTTAATTTTAATCTGATTTATTTATTATTGACCGAATTAAATTATGAATATATTACTAATACAAAAACTAATATTACGATTTTTAATTTTAATCTCATTTATATCTTATTGACCGAATTAAAATTTTCTATTACTATTTTTACGAATATATTACTAATTACTAATACTATTACTAATATTATGATTTTAGTTTGCTTCAATTAGAAGATATTTCCATTGGCGAATATTGTGTCTTTAAATGGTGTTCAATCCAGCACAGGCTGTTTGTTACAAAGGTTCCACCACAAGAAGTCATTGATTTTCAAATTAAAATTACGATTTTTTATGTTTGTAATGTAATTTATTTGAATTAATGATTACGATTTTGAGTTTATTTATTAAGATTTATAATCTCATTTATTTATATTACTATGTTTATTAATTATGATTAATCTTGATTGCAGTTAATAAGATTTATTCATTTTTACTGTTATTTATTCAGATGTTTAATATTATTTATTGACATTAATAATAATTGACCGAATTTAATGTTATTTATTAAAATTATTAATCTCATTTATTTATATTACTTTTTTTGAATTTATGTTTAATAAGATTTAATTATTTTTAATGTATTTTTAGTATGTTAGAATTAATGTTATTTATTGACATTAATAATAATTGACCGAGTTGAATGTTATTTATTATGATTTTTTAATCTCATTTATTTATATTAATGTTATTACGAAATTATTTAATCTATCTTTATGAAATTATGTTTAATATTATTTATATTACTATTCATTCGAATTATTATTGGTCTTGCCTGCAATTAATATGATTTATTTATTTTTTAATGATATTTATTATGAGTTTTAATAACATTAATAATAGTTGACCGAATTTAATGTTATTAATTACGATTTTTAAGCTCATTTATTTATTATTGACCGAATTGACCGAATTAATTTACGAATATATTATTAATAGAAATACTAATATTACGATTTTTAATTTTAATCTGATTTATTTATTATTGAATGAATTAAATTAGGAATATATTACTAATACTAAAACTACTATTACGATTTTTAATTTTACGTTTTTGTTAAATTGATGGACGTCAATTCTTTGACTATATGTTTTTGAATTTGATTGTGCTAATTTTAAGCGTTGTTGACCAATTCACGTCAATTACCAATCCTTCCCTTTTTTATAATTCAAAGACTTTCCTTTAATCAATTGTCATGAAACGATATTCTTTTAAACATATACGACTTTCCTTTAAACATTTATTTAAATCTATTTAACAATGTTAAATCTATTTAACAGTTTATAATTTAAATATAATCCGAAGATGGGAGTGTACATTTATTTTCCTACACTTTTATTATTCTTTTAATAATAAATATAATTTAAATCTATTTAACAGTTTCCTAATATTACGACCTTAATTTTAATGAGTAAAGATCAAATACATATAGTTTTTTTGTAAGAACTGTGAGAATCAAAGGGGGTTAAAAAAATTTATTTATTTTTTTTAGAATTTTTTTCCCATGTGCTTAAACATTGTTTCTAGATGAATAATACAAAAAAAAATTAAAAATTTTTTTTTTTAGTGTAATTACGTCATTAAGGTAAATACATTAGTTTACACTAGAGTAATTATGTAATTACTCTACACGTAATTACTCTACACCAATTTTTTTTATTTTTTTATTTTTTTAGTTTTCAATACTATAATACATGTTTAACAATATGGGGAAAAAAAAATTAAAAAAAAATTAAAAAAAAATACCCTCCTTTGATTCTCACAGTTATTACCAAAAAAGCTATTTGTACCGGATCTTTCCCCTAATTTTAATATTGTTGACTAAATCTGAGTAAAAACTTTTTACATTTTTGTTAATTTGATGGAGGTCAATTCTTTGACTTTATGTCTTTGAGTTTGATTGTGCTAATTTTAAGCGTTGTTGACCAATTCACGTCAATCACCAATCCTTCCATTTTTATAATTCAAATATATAAATAAATATTCCTACTCGATCACGTCAAACGAGGCACAGTATTTCCAATTTTGAAGAATTGTTCGAGACATAACAATACTATATAAACCTTAACAAATAATAAAATCATTTAATCGTCATACCAAATTTAACAACGAAATTAAATGATAATATAAATTTTCAAAATGTTACTTTCTGTACAACTAATAATGATTACTAAAGATGTCAATAATAAATTGTATATAATGGGTAAGGCAATTTGAGACGCGGATGATTTTAATGTCATTTATTTGAATGATTGATTACGATTTTGATGTTGTTTATTAAGATTTTTAATCTTATTTATTGATGTTACTAATATTACGAATTTCATTTTAACATTGTTGACCGACTTTCATTTTGATATTACGACTTTCCTTTCATCAATTGTAACTAAACGATAATCATCATCTTGATTTCAATAAGTGTGCTAATTTTAAGTGTGCTAATTTTAAGATGTTAATAATAATTTGTATATAATGGGTAAGTCAATTTCAGACACGGATTATTTTAATGTCATTGATTTGAATGCTTGATTATGATTTTGATGTTATTTATTAAGATTTTTAATTGTTAAGTACTATATTTACACAGTTTAAATAATGACATTTTTTGGCGGCTTTTTGTAACATGTCAAAAGTTGCCTAAAGTGTGTGTACAATGGGTCATTTTGGCTACATGTTGAAATGGGTCTGGGTTGATCCTTTTGGTGTCTATTTTTTAATAAAATATAGGAAATGTATATTATAGCATGTGACACTGGACCCATTTTCTTATTAGTTGTTTTTTAGCTATGTAATCGGTTTGAGCCATTGGAGAGATAACATGAAAATTTAAGCTACCCATTCAAGTAAGTGGGTTAAGGATTGTTTCTTGATTTACTTATCACCGTATCCATATCTTTACAACAACTATATTTTATGTAGAACACAAATATGGAATACAATAGTGGAGGTTTTCATAAATTATTGAAAATGAGCTGCACTCCGAGGATCGTGATGACAATGATAGCAACTTCGAAGGTGAAAAATCAGCAATCAATGAGCAAGAGTTGGAAGATTTTGATTGAAAGAATGAAAATGGACCATTGGTTGAATTCGTTAAGCCCCAACTAAATGATAAGTGTTTTATGCTTAAGCTTAGTTATGATTATAATATAGATATTACCCTTACCCAAATGATGTAATGTGTGATATTGGTTGAAGTTCGTTAAGCCCCAACTAAATGATAAGTGTTCTATGCTTAAGCTTAATTATGATTAGAATATAGATATTACCCAAATGATGTAATGTGTGATATTGTGATAGTATGCTATGTAGTTTGCAGTTGTCAAATTAAACTTAACTTACTCGATATATCCATCATTTCGTTACATTAAACTGTTAGATGACATTTTGCATTTAACATCAAAATTCATACATATTGCATTATCGAACATTTAGTAACCAAAACAAATTGCATAATACAATTCTTATTTTCCTACTTTTTTTTCATTTTACTTTCGAGTGAACCGTGGGTCCCCACGGGACTCTAACCTAGTATAATAATAAAAGAATTGACTTATGATGATGTGGCATTCAATGGAGGCCTCAATCCCTCCTTGAATGTGCCACGTGACATGTTGAGGTGAAAGTGTTTATTTTTTTATTATTATTATATTAAATCCAATAATAAAATTAATTAAAACCATATAAAAGATATGCATATCTTAAATTTAAAACAAAAGATTTACTTTACCAATTTAAAACAAAATTGGATTTTTCTCTCATGTTTCATCCCATAATTTTTAAACGTGAATATCTTTTATATACGAAGAGTTTTTAAAGAAAAAAAAATACACCAAATTACCGAGCGTTTTATTATCTTTCCAACGAGTACCATAGTGCTATATAAAAAACGAAGAAAAAAAACGACTATTTTTTGTGGGGTTTTGTTCATACATGACAAAAACACAAAATGTTCAGGTTATTCATTAATCATGTATAGGCAAGTCATTAATTATGTTAAAACTAGGGTTGTTCATGAGCCGAACCGAGCCGAGCCAGGTCAAGCTCGCGCTCGGCTTGGTTATAAACCGAGCTGGCTCGGCTCGGATTTGAAACCGAGCTGAAAATCAAAGCTCAAGCTCGGCTTGGTTTTAAACCGAGCCGACTCGGCTCGGCTTGGTTTGGCTCGAATTTAAAAAGAAAAAAGAAAAATAGCTTTCAAAATTCAATAGTCTAAAATATTATTCAATAGTAAAAAATAACACATTTAAAATAAGTTCAACCTAATACATTACAAGCTAAAATCAAGTTCAAGCAAATACAAAATGAGTCTAAAATTATAACGGAATCTATAATCTATAACTTATAATAAAAGAATTGAGTTTGTATGAGGTGGCATTCAATGGAGGCCTCAACCCCCCATTGAATGTGCCATGTGGCACCTTGAGGTGATAGTATTGAATTTATTATTTTAATCTATTTTTAATCATTAATAAAAAAAACTTGATATTATAATTTATTTAAAAGGAAATAAAATAACATATGGATAAAAAATATACTAAAATCTAATCTACTAAAATAAATATTAAACATTTATTATTTTTTATCTCATGTTTCCTCCCATAACTTTTAAACGCTAATATCTTTTAAATACGAGATTTTTTAAAGAAAAAAAGTACACCAAATTAACGAGCGTTTTATTATCTTTCCAACGAGTACCATAGTGTTATATAAAAAATGGAGAAAAAAACGATTATTGGTGATACTCGACCCGATTACCCGAAACCACATACCCAAATACCCGAACTACATACCCGATCATATACCCATGAATTTCTTAACGCATCACATAACCCTTAGATTAATGTGTTGGATCAGTGGCTTAGTTTATGAACACTTATGTGTATCAGATTTATGTATGAGTTAATAAGCAGCGGAAATAACAAGTGTTCAAAGGTCTAAAAGATCACTTTGAAGAGGAGTTATTACTCCCCCTTGACTGAATAATAAATGAGAAACAATAAAACAGTTCAAGTATAAAGCAGTAAGACAGTTTATGTTTCTCAGATGTGAAATGGAGTTATAAGTTCAAAGCCCGAAGGATTTCAATTTAGATCAAAGATATTACACAAAATCACATATCTAAAATAGATGAACAAACTCATCTATTTATAGACCAATGTACTAAACCATTGTCTGAAGTAATCTAAGATATTTAACAAAGATATTATGCAAAGATAAGCTTACAACAGCCTGTACATTGAAACTTGAAATCTAGACTTTAACAAAACAATATAATAATCAAACTGCTGATCTTCAGTCGGTTAGAAGCTTCTGAATACAAAGTGCTGATGAGTGACAAACTGCTGATGAGTAGTTTGTCTTCAGTAGTTCTTCAGTGAAATGTCTGGTTAGACTTCAGAACTTCTGATGAGTTACTCTTCAGTACTTTGCATATTTGTTCTTCAGTACTTCTTCATTCTTCTTCAGCAGTTCTTTCCATACTTAAGCAGAATATGATTTGGACTAAGGTTATCAAAAGGTGGTTTCTTCAATCCTCTTTGTCCCAACAATCTCCCCCTGGATTGATGAAGCCAAAACCTTATCCAATCTTTATTGCTGATCTTTTCTCTCTTCTAGTATCCTCCAGATTTCTGCTGTCATCCGGGTAGTAAGAGTACATCTTTGTTGCTCAGTGAGAGGTCCAAGTTCAGGTGTAAGATGTTGTATTGTAAGAAGGTCTTTGGAAGATAAAACACTCAACTCCTTTGAGTTTTTGTAGACCTTACTTGAACGATCTCTCCTGGTCACAAGTACTGAGTTGGAATCAGTAAAGGACCACTTAATGATGTTTACCTTTGACCTGTCAAAGTCAGAGGCATAGGAAACCAAGCCTGTTTCCTTAGGTTGACCTGAGGATGATTGAGGAATGTCTTCAATTTCAGTGACTCTCAGGTGAGATTCTTGACTACCTTGAAGTTCAGCACCACTTTGAATAGGCATGTTGGGTAAGTGATGCTCTGTTACAACTCTTGTGTGTGTCTTCTCTTGAATGGATTGTTGTAACTGATAAGCATAAGTAGCCTTGTCTCTGAATTGTGTTAAGAGGGGTTTTTCTTCTACATCAAAATCACCATGCACTAACTGATCTCCTTCCAAGAGTATCATCTTGAAATCAGTCTTCACTATGGGTTCACCCTCTGCTTTTCTTTTTGTGGCAGGCTTTCTTAGTGCACTAGAAGATCTCCTTATGATAGAAGTTGGTTGGACTTCTGGAGTTTCAAATCTTTCTGGCTCTGCAGCTTTGCTGGCCTTGTACTTCTTGTAAGTCTCAAAGAGTGTTTGTTCTTTCCATTTGGAGACTGAGGCCTTTGAACCATAGCCATTTGCCACTAACTCTTCTATGATTTCAGCTCTTTTGGCTTTCCTCTCATTCTCTGTTGCTATTCTGTCTGATAGCATTTGTGCTCTTCTTGTCAGTTCTTGTGTTGAGAGTCTTTTGAGAGCCACTTGTTTAGATTTGGAGTTCTTTGTTATGAAGGTAATAAGCTGTGCTCTTTTGTCTTCTTCTGCAGCAGCTTCAAGTGCTCTCTCTTCAGCCTCAAGCTCATCAAGTTTTTCTTGATACTTGATTAACTTTTCTTAATAGTTCAGATCATCTCTAGCTTCTAGGCTGTTCCATACTTTGTCTTCTTTTGCCTTCTTTGCAGCCTCTTTCAAACTCTTCTCCAGTAGTTCTTTAGACATGGCAATGGGAGTAGGGTTTAAAACAGTTGTGGAAGTTGT
Organism: Ambrosia artemisiifolia; assembly: GCA_032199755.1. Lineage (NCBI taxonomy): Eukaryota > Viridiplantae > Streptophyta > Magnoliopsida > Asterales > Asteraceae > Ambrosia > Ambrosia artemisiifolia. The sequence goes on from CM063521.1 coordinate 12,029,747, forward strand.
TGTAGGCAAAGGAATGGAAGTAGGTTCTCTATCAGGTGCCTTAGAAACTTCTGATGTTGGTTTTGGAGGTAAAACTGCTGATGAGGTAACTTGACTCACAACTACTGAAGGATTGTCTTCAGCAGTTTGAATAATGGGATCAGCAGTTTCCTCTGATGCCTTAGATAATGTGAACTCTTGTGCTACTTCTTTTCCTGGTCTTTGTGTTGGTTTTTCAGCTTCAGGATCAGGAGTTTGTCTTGTTGTAGCAACTTCAGCAATTGGTTCCTTAGTCTTCTCCCCCTTTTTGGCTTCATCCACTTCTGGAAGCCTCAATGAGTGAGAAGTTGCAGCAGACAACCTTGCTAGTTGATCTTGAGTTTGATCCATCTTTTTGTTCAACTCAGCAAGTCTTGAGTTTATCAACCCAAACTGGTTGTTAGCCTTTAACTCCCAAGCAGTTGTGAATGGTTTGAGTTGATCAATGATAATTTGTTTCATTGTCTGGAACAGGGGACCATCTGGGCTGCATAGTTGGTTCAGGTCTATGCCAGTGAGCCCAGAGAATTGGGTAGGTTGTTTTTGTGAAGGGGGGCTTTTTGGGTGATCCTCAGATTTCTCTGAAGATGCCACTTGTGGGGATTTTTGGGCTATGTGGTCTTTAACCTGATCTTTGGTGACCAGCTTCTTGAGCTTGGATACCTTAGATGCAGGACCTTCAATCTCAACCGTCAATTCTGTTTGTGGAATGGTTGATTCATCATCCAAGCTAATGGAATCATCTGAATCCCTGATAGTGTCCTCAGAGAGGGCAGGATCAGTTAAATCATGAGCTAGTCCCAAACTAGTAGTCTCATGAACCTCTTTGTCTTGGAACTGAGGTTTTCCTACTTCAGGCACTAGGCCTTCATCAGTAGTTGCCAAATTTGAGGTCTTAGCAATGTTACTACTGTCCTCAAGTTCACCACTGGGTGATAAGTGAGTAGTAGCAGCCTCAAAAGTACCAAGAGTTTCTAAGTTTGGGCTTATAAACTCTGGTCCATCCTCATCTCCCTGGTTTGGGCTAATAAGGTCCACATCCATGTCAATAGGAGAAGGCATCTCCCCAATTTGATGTGTTGCTGGGGGAGTGACATGTGTTGGATGGGATCCTTTTAGTCCTAAGAGAAGTTGGGCTATTTCTATGGTTGTATGGGATGGTTCAGGTTTAGTTGTTGTGAGGGGTAGGTGTTCAGTAGTTTGGATGGGTTTAGGGTCTGTTTCAGCAGTTTCAAAGGTTGGGTCAACAGTTACAGGTTTCTTAAATCTTTTTCTTTGAAAAATAACTGTAACTGGTTTTCTTTTAGGAGGTGGAGAAGGAGTGTGCTGAGAGGATGTTTCAGCCACATCCTTATCAAGTGCAGATTGCACATCAGCAGTTTCAGGTTTCTCCACTTCCTGAACTGTCTTTTTCAATGGTTTGGTTGGTTTTTGTTTTTGTTGTTTTGGCTTTTTGGTTTTCTTTTTGGGTTTGGAAGATGTGGGTTCCTTGGGGATGGGTTGTTCTTCCCCTTGGTCATCTTCTAGCACAAGTGCTGGTTTGTTGTGCCTAGAGAATACTTGTGAGGTTAATGGGTTTAAAGTTGTTGTTTCACCCTCAAGTACTCCCTCTCCAAGTTCTTTTATTATGCATTGCATAACAAATCTTGGGTATAACAAAAACTTCTTTTTATCATTTTCATGGTGTAAAACCAATTCATTGAAAAACAGTTTTGATGCCTTAAAAGGAGTTTCATTTATGATTGAATGAAAGATTGGTTGAAATGTAGAAGGCATCTGATCAATAGACCCAATTTTTGGACTTAAGCACATAGTTATATAATGGAAAAGCAGTTTATATTGTGGGTCAAAATATTTCTTATAAACTGTTGCTTGTGCCAAAGTACCTTGATAACCACATTCTGTCATGGTTAGATGGATGTCTGAGGTTGGGATATGTTCAGGAGCATCAGAATCCTTCAAACCAAGCCTGATGCTTAGTGTTTCCGGTGATATGGCCATCAGTTTCCCTTTTATAGAAGATTTGAGGGAGATCACTTCATTATTTACCTTCACCGTCTCTGAGTTAGCCCAGAACTCATTAAGAGTTTCTTCATGAATGGGTGGATCGATGGTGAAAGCTTCATAATACTGGGATTTCATGATGAGATCAAGGATTTCATCATACTGGGACCAGGCTTCATCTTTTACAAAGTAGCCTCGTTGATTATGTCCCTGTTTTAACACGAGAGCCATGGTTTGTTTGATCGAACAGTATTTTTAGGTTAGAGAAGGGGTTTTGCTTTTGATTTGAGAGAGAGAGAGAGGGAATTTTGCTTTTTGAATGGATAAGTGTTTGAAAAAGGTATTTATCAGAAGGTTTTAACCGACTAGGTCAAACTTCTGATGAGTGAAAAGTCTGTTTTACCCTTTTTGGTCAAACTGCTGATGAAGAAGGTTTCTTCATCAGTGGTTTTGGTCATCTCTTCAGCAGTTTCAACTGCTGATGCATATGACTTTTAAAACACTTAACTAACTTCTGATTCTTATCAGTAGTTATATCCATTTTGAAAATATCCCATTTTTGATGTTTATCAGTAGTTTTTCAAAAATTGTTCATCAGTACTTTCTCTTTCTCAAATTTTGGTCTTCAGAGGTTTGTGACAGATAAGTATGTAAGTGAAAATAAAAAATAAAATATGTGCAGAACTAAAAAGTGAAACACTTACAGACTTTCTTCCAAGTTTAACATCCCAAGCATGGATACTAACCTCTGAAAGGTTGTTGAATCAAGGGGTTTGGTGAAAATGTCAGCTATTTGATTAGCTGTTGTGACATGCTTCACCTCAATCTTGCCTTTTTCATAGCAATTTATGAAATGATACCTGATTTCAATGTGTTTAGTTTTTGAAAACTGAACAGGATTTTGAATGATGCTAATGGCAGATTTGCTGTCTACTAAAAGTGGAGTCTTGGTCTCTTTGATTCCATAATCAAGCAGTTGATATTGGAGCCATTGTATCTGTGAAGTACAGCTTGCAGCAGCAATGTATTCAGCTTCAGCTGTTGAGGTTGCCACAGATGTTTGTTTCTTTGATTGCCAGGACACCAGACAGTTTCCTAAGAATTGACAACCACCAGATGTTGATTTTCTTGACATTTTGCACCCTGCATAGTCACTATCTGAAAAAGCAGTTAACTTGGTATTGCTTGAGGCAGGATACCAAATTCCTAAGGTAGGAGTTCCTTTCAGATATCTGAAGATTCTTTTGACTGCAATTAGGTGTGATTCTCTTGGTGCAGATTGGTATCTAGCACAGACACAAGTTGAAAACATGATATCTGGTCTAGAAGCAGTTAAGTACAAAAGAGAACCTATCATACATCTATACATGGTTTGATAAATATGTTTCCCTTGATCATCTGGTTCAACTTGTGTGATTGGTGTCATTGGAGTGGAACATGTTTTACAGTCTTGTAAAGAAAATTTGTTCAATAATTCTTTAACATATTTTGATTGATGTATAAATGTTCCATTTGATTGTTGCTTGATTTGCAGTCCCAAAAAGTACTGCAATTCTCCCATTGTACTCATTTCAAATTTTGATTGCATGAGTTTCTTAAAATCTTCACACAGTTTTGAGTTTGTTGAACCAAATATGATATCATCAACATAGATTTGAACAAGTAAGACATGATTTCCAACATGTTTTATGAAAAGAGTTTTATCAATGGATCCCCTTGAGAAGTGATTCTTAAGTAAAAAGTTTGAAAGTGTTTCATACCAGGCTCTTGGAGCCTGTTTTAGCCCATAAAGAGCTTTGTCAAGTCTGTAAACCCAATCAGGATGAGAAGGATCCTCAAACCCTGGAGGTTGACAGACATACACTTCCTCTTTTATTTTTCCATACAAAAATGCACTTTTGACATCCATTTGATAAACTTTAATGTTGTTGGAAATTGCATAAGCTAAAAATAACCTGATAGCTTCAAGTCTTGCAACTGGTGCAAATGTTTCATCATAATCAATTCCTTCCTCTTGGGAATAACCTTGTACCACCAATCTTGCTTTGTTCTTGATGATCATACCAGCCTCATCTGATTTGTTTCTGAAGACCCATCTTGTTCCAATTGGTTGCTTATCTTGAGGTAAGGGACAGATTTCCCAAACCTGTTGTTTCTTGAATTGAAGCAACTCTTCTTGCATTGCTTGCACCCAATTGTTGTCTTTGAGGGCTTCTTGATACTTCTTTGGTTCCAACTGAGAGATAAATGCTGAGAATAAGCAAAAGTTGGAAAGCTGGTTTCTTGTGAGTACCCCTGATGCAATATCACCCATGATTTGATCCAATGGATGATCTTTGTGTTCAATCAGTTGTTGTAGACCTGTACTGGATGATGGCTCTACAGGTTCTTCAAATAAACCACTGAGATTGATAATATATGGTTCAGCTGTTATTTGAACTTCAGGAGTTTTAGGTTCAGCTGAATCAGTAGTTTCAAAATGTTCATCAGTAGTTCCTGAAGTTGAAGCTATTGAAACTTCTGAAGGTTTGATAGTTGATCTTCTGACTGTGTTTGGAGTCCATGGTGCAGGACTATCATCTTCAAATCCTTGAAAACCATTTTGAGGAGGTTTGGATGATTCAACAGTCTTTTCAGGTCCGAAATGAAAGTTGTCAAGATCAAATAATTCAGCAGGATTTGCTGGAATAAGAGTGTGTTTTGATTCATTGAACTTGACATTCAGTGTTTCTTCTACTATCTTGGTTCTTGAATTGAAAACTTTGTAAGCTTTTCTCAAAGGAGAATAACCAAGAAAATAACCTGTATCAACTTTTGCAGCAAATTTTGAGATAGAGTCTTTGATGTTGAGGATAAAACATTGACACCCAAAAGCCCTGAAGAAGGAGATAAGGGGCTTTATGCCATGAAGAATTTCATAGGCAGTCTTGGTGTGTCTCTTGTTGATAAGAACTCTATTCTGAACATAACATGCAGTGTTGACTGCTTCAGCCCAAAAATACAAAGGTAGGCCTGAATCAGCTAACATTGTTCTGGCTGCTTCAATTAATGTTCTGTTCTTCCTTTCTACCACACCATTTTGTTCAGGAGTTCTGGGAATGTTGAACTGTCTAACAATCCCTTTAGACAGACAGAATTCATCCAGAGTTTTGTTCCTGAACTCTGTCCCATTGTCACTCCTGATGACTTTGACAGATAGAGAATATTGCTTCTCTACTTGTAGAATGAAGAACTTGATGATTTCAGCTGCCTCATCCTTGGAATATAAGAAGAAGACCCATGTGAATCTTGAGTAGTCATCAATGATGACCAAGCAGTACTTCTTCTTACCAAGGCTCATAATTTTGACTGGTCCAAATAAGTCCATATGGAGTAGTTGAAGACATGCAGTTGTTTTAGATTCTTCAATAGACTTATAGGAAGACTTATGTTGTTTACCTTTAAGACAGGAAACACAGTGTTCTTTGCACTGATATTCCTTCAAAGGTAGACCCCTGACCAAGCCCATTTTTGTGACTTTATTGATGGTTTTAAAGTTCACATGGCCAAGTCTCCTGTGCCAGAGATCATTTTCTGAAGTTGATGCCTTTGAGAAGAAACAGGCAGTCTTGTTCAATACTTTGTCTTTCTCAATGTCCACTGCATAGACATTGCCACACCTTTTGGCAATCAGCAAAGTATGATCTTCAATTATCTTCTCTATCAACTTCTGGCCTTCTGGTGATATGATCTTGCATGCTGTCTTGGTGAAAAAGGAAGAATATCCTTTGTCACACATTTGTGAGACACTCAGCAAGTTGTACTCAAGGTTTTCAACCAGATTGACCTTGTCAAACTGCATTTTGCCTGAGGATACATTGCCATATCCTAGCACATATCCCTTGGCATTGTTCCCAAAGGACACAGATCCTTCTCTTTGACTGATGAAATTGTTTATCAGGTATCTGCATCCAGTCATGTGCATTGAGCCTCCACTATCCACATACCATATGCTGTTCAAACCTCTGGAGACCCTCTGCACAAGATAGCAAATTAGTTAGTTTTGGCAACCCAAGCCAATTTGGCTTTGGGTTTGCTCTTGAGAACAGGTGCAGCTTGTTGTGGACCAATTTTAGAAATCCATGTCTTTTTGGCAATGGATTTGTCATTAAGAACAATGGTGGGTTCTTTTTGGTTTCCACCATCAACTTTGGTCATCAGAAGTTTAACCAGGTTTATCAAATCTTTAACTTCAGCAGTTTGTGAAACTGCTGATGAGTTAGGTGAAACTTCTGAAGTTGAACTTTGAGAAGATGACTTTTGTTGAGATAAAAGCCTCTTCTTAGAAAGGGTTTTGTTTGATTGTTGTTTGTTGGGAAAAAAGGTATTTTCAAAGTTTTGTTTCATCTGTTTTCCCACAATCAGTTGTTGTCTTTGTTTATTTAACTGATTTACCTTTCTATATCTGCAAAGTTCAGTTATGTGGTTAAACAGACCACATATTTCACATGCTTTTGCCTTCTCTTTCTTTTTAGATAAATCAAGAGAGCTGGAAGGCAATTTACTGACAAAATCAGAATTTTGAAATAGGTCATCAGCAGTTTTCAGGGTCTCAACTCCTGCTGTAGTTGAAACTGCTGATGGCTTATTGTCAGTAGTTTTAACTTCTGCAGTACTTTCCTTTTTGAGAAAGTTCTGATGGTAGGATGTGCATTCCTCCATATCAGAAGTTTGAATCAATTTCATCCCATCATTATCAGTTTTGTGGGTGAAATCTGTTGGTGATTCAGTGTGGGTATACCCAATGCCAAACTTAACATTGGCTGCAGTTTGTTTGTTAAGCAGCATTTGGTACCCTTTACAAGACTCAACCCATTTTTCACAATCAACCTTGGTGTCAGCAAGCTCTTGTCTGACTTTTCCTAGGTTGTCTATCATTGTTTTAATCTGTGCTTGAGTTTCAATGGATTTATCATTCAGTTTAGAAATTTCTTTGTTTTTCAAAACAATTTTTCTTTCTAAATCACACTTCATCTGTGTGTATTTTCTCTCCATATCATTGGATTTGCCTTGTAAATGCACATTTGTTTCTCTAATTAAAGCAAAAGATTCTTTGCAAGATTTAGTGCAAAGCTTTAACAGAGATTGTTGTGATACCTGTGTAAGAGCAGAATTTGAAGAGTATCCTTCAAAAGCCATTAAGGCAAAGTTCTTTCTACCATTATCAGGTTCTCCCCAGTTGACATCATAGACCTTATTGTCTGCATCCTGACTGCATTCTGATGTGTCATAAGGAAGACTGCTCCAGTCAACATACCCTGATGTAAATAAGCTTTGTTGCTGAGGGGGTTGTTGAGTTTGTGCAGGTTGTTGAGCAGTTGGAAAAGGAGGCATCAGCTGCTGTTGTTGTTGAGCAGGCATTTGGACATATTGTACTTGTGGCACATATTGAACATGTGGAGCTTGTGCCTGTACAAAATGAGCACTCACTTGAGTTCCATTATTCCTGTTATATGAGGGGTTAAATTGATTTCCAGACATTGGTTGGTTGTAGCTAGAGCTTCTACACTCTCTAGCAAAGTGTCCCAACTTTTGACACTTATGACATCTAAGTTTAGATTTGTCAAAACCAACTTTTGTTGAGTTGTTTAGTCCTGGAAATTTCCTTCCTGACCTTTTATAAAATTTGTTAGTTTTTAAGCTTAACAAGGCCAGTTGGTGCAATATCTCCATTTCTTCTAAGTCATCACTGCTAAAATATTTTAAATCATCCATGATGAAACACATGTTGTCAGCAGTTTGACTCAGTTCTTCATTGTCATAAGCTGGGAAAGATCCATCTGATGAGATCCCAGCTGTTATGTCAATGTGGTCAAAAGAACCAAAATTATTAGAACAGGATGGTGAGTCATGTCCTAATAAGGCTGTGCTACCAGGAGTATAGTCATCAGCAGTTTTACCAGATTCTTGCAACTTTTTCTTTTGATTGATTTCTCTTTCAAAAGTTAGTAATTTACCATGTAACCTAGTTAGGTTCAAGGTGTGAAAATCTGAACTTGTTCTGAGGACTATAGAGTAAGTTTCCCATTTTGAAGGTAGAGACCTTAAAAATCTATGCAACATAGACTCATTTGAATAGGTCTGATTATTAATTTTTAACTCAGAGATGAGTGAAGAAAATCTTTCAAACTGTTGTGTTAAAGTTTCACCCTCTATGTGAGTAAAAGTTTCATATTGTTGAGCTAATATTTCTCTGATGTTGGCTATCACCTCAGCAGTTCCTGCAAACTGCTCTTTTAGGCAATCCCACAGCTCTTTAGCACTTTCACAGTGTAAAAGGCCAGCATATATTTCGTTTGGGAGAGCCATAGCCAACATGGAGAAAGCTTTTGCATCAAGCTCAAACTTTTGGAAATCTTCCTCCGTGTAGTCTTTTGGATCTTTTGGTCTTTCAGTCTTTCCCTCTGGATCAGTTATCACTGGTTTGTGAGGTCCAAAAACTACAGACCTCCAACATCCAGTGTTTGTTTGAGAAATAGTGTGTGCCAACCTTTTAGACCATATGTTATATTCATTTCTGACTAACATAGGAGGTTTGTTGGCAGATCCAGTATTGTAGGGGTCCATTTTTAAGAAGTTTGAATTTGTCAATGCTTCTTTAAAGTGATGGATGAAAAAGTGAGCCTTTTATCCTTTATTGAATATCAATAAGAGCCTGTGTCTGAATCTTCAATTTGTTAGATTGATTATGATCAGATTAACCAGATGCTCTGATACCAATTGTTGGATCAGTGGCTTAGTTTATGAACACTTATGTGTATCAGATTTATGTATGAGTTAATAAGCAGCGGAAATAACAAGTGTTCAAAGGTCTAAAAGATCACTTTGAAGAGGAGTTATTACTCCCCCTTGACTGAATAATAAATGAGAAACAATAAAACAGTTCAAGTATAAAGCAGTAAGACAGTTTATGTTTCTCAGATGTGAAATGGAGTTATAAGTTCAAAGCCCGAAGGATTTCAATTTAGATCAAAGATATTACACAAAATCACATATCTAAAATAGATGAACAAACTCATCTATTTATAGACCAATGTACTAAACCATTGTCTGAAGTAATCTAAGATATTTAACAAAGATATTATGCAAAGATAAGCTTACAACAGCCTGTACATTGAAACTTGAAATCTAGACTTTAACAAAACAATATAATAATCAAACTGCTGATCTTCAGTCGGTTAGAAGCTTCTGAATACAAAGTGCTGATGAGTGACAAACTGCTGATGAGTAGTTTGTCTTCAGTAGTTCTTCAGTGAAATGTCTGGTTAGACTTCAGAACTTCTGATGAGTTACTCTTCAGTACTTTGCATATTTGTTCTTCAGTACTTCTTCATTCTTCTTCAGCAGTTCTTTCCATACTTAAGCAGAATATGATTTGGACTAAGGTTATCAAAAGGTGGTTTCTTCAATCCTCTTTGTCCCAACATAATGCGTTCGATATTTGCAATATACGTGCACCATCATAAACTAAAAACTTTATAGTATGTAAATAAAATATATGTATGGTTATTATAATACTATTTCAATAAATAACTTTCTTTTCTTATTTCATGTTAGTTCTTTTTAGAATGATCGATTACAAACTTTCGAATTCATTTGACATTATATAATATTTTGTAATGGCACTAAATTTATACCCCGGCGCAGAGATTCGTTTTTTTTTATATTTAAATATGATAACTTATGGCAGAGATTTGTTCAAAATATATAATAATAATAATAATAATAATAATAATATTTATTTATTAATCATATATTGGCAAGTCATTAATTATGTTGTCATATTAGATATTTTATTATGTCATATTAGATATTTCAATCCCGGGACGCTCCCGGGAGAAAAGCTAGTACAATATAAGTTCATCAACATACGAATTAACTTGAGTACTTGGATCAAAAGCAATATTCAGTTTATTTAAATAACTTGATTAACTGTAACTTCAATCTCAAGCATAGAATATCCGCATAGAATATCCATTCTACTATTACCAAATATTAAATATGTAACATATTCCCTATCTTTTTTAACATTTTTAAAGTATAGTATATGTATATAAAAAAATATATATTAAAAATTAGAATTATTCGAGCCAAACCGAGCCAGCTCGGCTCGTTACGAACCGAGCCGAGCTAGGCTCACTTTCTAACCGATCCGAGCCAGCTCGACTCAGTTTCAAACCGAGCCATATCGAGCGAGCTTTTTTCGAGCTAAATCCGAGCGAGATTCGAGCGAGCTCCGAGCCACGAGCTTTTTGGACAGCCCTGGTTCAAACCAGTAAATATGAATTCTATAATATTAGTTATACATTGTTTAAAGTTAGGCGTTAATATTGGAGATACATTGTTAATTGTTTTAGGTTAGGTGCTACCCGAAACTTTCCTGCATGTAACTGTAAAGCGCATCAGTCTATTTCGTATGTAAAATTGATATGTCATATTAGATTTTTCAACCCCGAGACGTTCTCGGGATATAAATCTAGTTTCTCCATATAGAAAAAATCAGAGCCGGTCCTGAGAATTCAAGTGCCTTGTACGAACCCAAAAAAAGGCCCTTAGGGCCTAGCCAATTATATAAACTAATTTTCTAAAACGACAATTAACGTTATAGCATTAAACATAACAAAAATGCAGTATAAATGACATACCGTAATGATTTGGCCCATGTAGGCCTGTATTTGTGGGTTGCTAAAACTATGAGTCTACAACTAATTATAGGAAATAATAACATGATATTAAAAAAACAAATTAACAAAAAAAAAATTCTTGGAAACAATAGCATATATGATATTAAAAAAATAAACCAAGAAAACAAAATAAGAATGAAAATTTAAAAAACAATAATGGCATGGGAAAGGAAAAGAAATAGAAAGGCAGAGGTTGGAAACCAAAACTGATGCTTTAATAAAAAAGAATTGAAACAGGCCAAAACATGAGGGAAGAGGAATCGAAACAGCCACATGGTAGCAGGGATGCAAGGCAATAACCACTAGACCAATGCACGTTTTCTTTAAATAGTGTGTTCTATATATTTATATATAAAATGTTTACAAGAAAAAATACAAAATTTAGGCCCCGGGAAAAAACGGGCCTCGGCCGGGGGTGCGGCTCGCCCACCTCTGGAGCCGGATCTGGAAAAAATATAAATAACAAACTTGTATATCTTAGATGTTCCCCTGGCCAATCTGGCTGCGGATTCAAATCCCATTAACTATATATAGTTACAAAATGATCATGAATAGTGAATCTAATTTTTTATTAATTAAATAAATATAATATAATATTACAAACCGATAAAGTTGAAAGTCAAACTTCTCGTAAGAAAATTACGACATTGCCATTGCTATCGTTTTGAATTTACGTTACTGCCCCTGTTCCTTGAAGATGGTTTTTAATGTTTCGGGACTACTGAGGAAGTGGTAGTGGAATTCGAGGCAGGCAGCAGCGGCGAGACGGTGGTGCAACAACAGCTAGAAGGCAACCCAGCCAAAATTAGTTATCCAGCGACTACGGCTCTGTCACGAACCCGACCATAGCGGAGATAGAAGTTGGTCTTGAACCTGACAGAGGCAGATTCCGGCCACCAAGAGTTCCGACAAGTCCGGTGATGATCCGTTGACACCGATCTTCATGTAAATGGTTCTTTTTTCGGTTAGATCTGCTACACCAAAGTCCGTGACGATGACATTCCAGCGACGACACATCGAGTTACACGAAACCCGACCTCATAAGTTGTTTCGATGACAAAGGTCTTCATCGGCGTCATTAAAATAATGCTCTGTATGTTTTGAGTTTAGATAAAAAGATGGTGTCCCATAGATTAAATCCTTTTTGGTTGTCTTTTTTATTAAAAAAAACTACTTTATTTTTTACTTTTATGTATCAGTTTTACTTATTGTTATGTATTTTTTTTATTGAAATGCGATAAGTATGTTTGTAATCTACTTATATATTAGAATAAACAAACAACAAAAATGTTTATTTGATTTTGTGACTACAAAAGACTATTTATGTTTAAATTTAAGTATGATTTTCTAATATATTTTTGATCATTTGTCAAGTAAAAGAAACAAGATGGACTGTACAAGTATTTTAATTTTTTTGGTGAACGTTCGGGTGTAGCTTTTTAAACAAACTTGTATTGGGCTATAATGGATGATGTCACCTTATAGCTACCAAGATGGTTGCCGATAGTTTACCATAATGAAAACAATAGTATACGTTTTTATGATTTCCTATCAAGTTAAACCGTGCTCCCGCTGCGAAGTGAGAGAAATATTTTCTCTCATCCCAACTTGGTTTTACCTTAATCGGGTCCATTAAGATCAATGTTATAACACTTGTATACGTTTTTATATTGGACGTGTCGTTATTCTTTTACGCATATCTCTTCAGTTCTATGATACCGATCAAATGCCGCCGCAACGCGCGGCGAATCACACTAGTTTAGATAAAGTTGTAAATTAGACATGAGTACGTTATTTCTCTAATAAAATAAGAATTGTTATACACCAAACTGTATGTATAATTCACTTGTTTGTTGCATTTACTACTATAAATATAGTGTAAGACGAATACCACGCATGCATATGTGCATGCTTCACATTTAGAATAAGTTGTGTACTGCATCGATTTGAAGCAAATAAATTTTGCGTCTGAATAAGTATAATTTCAGTTTTCACATAATAAAACCAAACATGTCACACTCTTTTTTTGTTTTTTTCTTTTCATTTTCTCAAACATGGTTGGTTATCTATCAAATTATCATCACTTTGTGAATAAGTATATTTGTTTTTGTGTTGTTTGTTAATAAAATTCGCCTTTCAAAAAAAAATTTGTTTTTAATTATGGTATAATTTTATATACTTCTATAGTAGGTGGAATTGCTTATTTTTTACCTTTTAATATAGGCAGATTATATGTATTTTTCTAGTTTTTTGGTATGTACTTTCATGCAAATTTTCTTATTTTCACAAACAACTTTAAGGATGAAAATTTAAATCCAACAAAGCATATTCGAGTTTTGAGATTGATTAGGCTTGAATGTCTAAACAAACATATGATTTTAAGTCTAATAATATATATTTAATTAATAAAATATAACATGTGATTACATATATAAAAGAATTAAACAATATAAATAATAAACAAAGCAAACCCGAACTGAGATTTTTCAACTACTCATAAGTCATGTCTATAAAGCCGAAATTAGTTGAGCTTAAGCTTAGCCAAACCCGAGCTCAGGTAATTTTCTTTACTCAATTAATAACTTCACTTGAAGAATGCCTTTTAGGATTAAAAAAAATGTTAATACATGTGAATTAGCATTGCTATAAAATGTTTCTTGTATGTAAATTAATATAAAATCATGTAATTATTAATGTGGAACACGTACTAGTTTGGAGGGCAGTAGGAAGAGGTAATCGATGTGACCAATAACAAGGCAAAAAGACAAGGGTAGCGTACAACTAACCCTAAAAAGGAAGACGAATTGTCCAAGTTGATAAAGGTTATGGCAAAGTGATGAGGAAGATAAATGTTTGTATTCCGAGTACATTAATTCTACAAAAACACTAATAATGGTAGTGAAGGGAGGACAAGATGTGCCCTGGCGATGGATAACTTATTTATTGTGGTGTCGTGATATTGACAAATAAGCGGGTTTTTTGCCTCTATTGAAAGAATGATCAATTTAGAGGTGTAGGTGTAAGTAAATAAAAAATTCACAAATTTGAGTTTAGTAGAAAGGATTTTGATTAGTTTTGGGTTTATATTTTCAACATTTCTAGCTAAAGGGGTTCTTGTTGATCTGATGGGTGCATGGGTTGATCCGCTTAACCTATATATCTGTATCATTATTATAAAATGATGTTTGTACCAAAATTTAAAGGTCTAATTTGTGTTTTTGTCGGCCCACAAACACATTTTTCATGTTTGGGTTCATGTGTTCGACGCATTTTCAAATTCATATCATCTTAGAGTTCGTGTAAATTTTCAAGTTTGTGCCGACTTCGATCTATCACTAATGAACACAACTCATTGAACACTTAGGTTACCTAACTTTTCTTTTATTATTTACTAAAACTCTTTTGAAAGTTATCTTACAAAAGAAAAAAAAAAAAGAATTTGACATATAGTCCATATGGTATGTCTATAATATGATTTCGGACCCTAGATTTGAGAAATGACACTTTTGGCCTTCATTGTTAACTCGAAGGCCCTAGATTTGAGAACATAACAAGTTAAGGTCCTTCAAGCGGATGAATGTTAAAATTTTGTTTAGTTTTAATAAAATACAAATATATCCTTACTATTAAAATGGGGATAACAATGAAACCCGAATCCAACATCTAAACTAGAAACATTTAAGACGGGTATTTAGGGTATGGGATTAGTTTTTAAAGTTTTTCGTAGATAGGATTAATTGATATACATGTTTACCCGACACAATCACTAAAAAACATATGCCTATTTACAAGATAACATACCCGCAATTAGTTTCTTATTTTTTAATTTTATGTATTAGTACTAATTTGTTGATCTAAATACCATTTGGAAAAGAACATTATATTCTTGATATACGTATATTTATAAATTTATATTCGTATTAAGAGATAAAGATGTATAGATTATGCAATTGATCACTGGATAATTGTAGGAAAATAGAATGGTAAGAATTTTTTATTACTAGAAAACTCAAGAAGTATACCTGATGCCCAAAGGGTGATTACTCGACATATATGGGACAGGTATAAAACACCTCTTTACAATTAGATATGAAGTTTGAATTACCTGGACACGTCTCACACTCCCCTCGTTACCATCCCTACTATTAAAAGATTAGAATAAAATTGTGGAAACTCACTTGAAAAGTAAAAACAAAAAAACCAACTCCTTCTCCCTTGACCTCACTTACGGTCCCCTTTCGTCGATGACCACACATCTCCACCTGAATTCATAATCAAACCAAAATTACATTCCTGTTTGGCATACGTCGCCATTTTTAGATGGACGGCTTTTGATCATGAGTTGATTCATTTAACTTATTTGTTTGTATCATTTTGATAAAAAGTGTAGGTTTGTATCAAAACTCAATGGTCTATGTTTTATATTTTAAACGTTATTCTCTTACCACACACAAACATGGTAGAATTATCCTAAATGGTATTTTTTTTTTAACTCTAAAAAAGCTAAGAAAGTCTTATTAGCCATTAGCTTGTAATTTTATATACTAACAATTAAGAATGTGAACACTACTAGGACTATTATCTACTTAATTGCTATATACACTAAACCTTTTTAATCTACTTTACTAACATGTACGTCTCCTTTTAGGTGGAGTTATTCCGGTTATTTCAAAGTAGATAAACACAAATAGGTTTAGACCAATTCCAATCACAGGCTCAGATCAATCCTTAGGACAACAAATTATATTTTATTTCTTTTTCTTGACTAGGGTTCAACGGGTTGTCCACAGCAATTGTTCATCTCCAGGGGGCAAGGGTTTGTATTTAGCAGATTAGGGTTTGCGATTCAGAAAGGGGTGGTGGCGCAGCTTGTTGCCCGTCTACCCTCTATTTTGATGTAACTTGACAATTTTAAGAAATGAAATCATCTCATGTTTGATAAAAAAAAAAGTTATATAATAACTTGGGATAAAATTTGAACTTCCTATTAGATTCTTTTGTATTTTACAATCTGATTATTTAGTTATCTAATAACTTTATTTCCTTCAAATTTTGTTCATATCATTTTTAGAAATGGTTTAAAAGTTTGTTTTAAAAAGTTTTATTATATTAATAAATGCTTTTAAGTATCTTATTGGGTAGGCGGTATTGGACGGTATTTGTGCACAAGATAACGTTTGAAAACTAATATCTTTGCTAATGCTAAGTTTCATTATAAACATTGTCAACAACGTAAAAAAGGAATTTAAATTCTTATTTGTTGAGTAATAACTTAATCCTTTAATAAAATGTTTCTTGTAACAATATGTGCACTACCCCTTAAAATACAATGGGTTTCGAAGATAAGAATCCTTTATTGGTCCATAAATTGACCACCCAGGTAAATTCATGGTGTGCGGTATCGGTTAGCCATAGACCTCCAGTTACGAGGTCTAATCCTCCACGAAAAGTAAGAAAGTCCGTATATTTTGACCAATTCAAGGGTTCGCGGTGGTGGAAGGATTGGATCGGAAAAAAGAGTGATTCTATTTGTAAGATATCTTCTTTTTCTTTATTTGACCTACTTTAGCCGGATGAAAGGAAACTTTCACGTCCGATTTTGAGGGGGGGGATCCTATCCCAATTTTTATTTGGCTAGGCCCATAGAGGTAGGATGCGCAGTTGGTCAGATCTAGTATGGATCGTACATGGACGGTAGTTGGAGTCGGCGGCTCTCGTAGGGATTACATGAATGATTTCTAAAAGTCCGCTTTCACTTTTTCTAACATTCATTTTTACAATGACGCTTTTTCGTGATTTCCAAATATACCATCGTAACGTGTTTTTCTATCTACATTTCGATGTTCAGAACCGAGCCGCCGGCAATGCGCGGTGATTACACTAGTTTTGAATAGATGAGATTGATTAGTGACATTTTTCAAAATTATGTTCAACTTTAATTCTTTATTTGATAGCATTAGTGACATTTTTTAAAATTATGTTTAATTTTAATTATTTATTTGATAGCATAGGGTACCAATGCAATTTTCGCGTGTTCTAGATTTAGAAACCCACATGCGACTTCCCCCTAGCTTTTTAAACGTCGATAGTTTTTTCTAAGCATATATTTTTTTAAATTATACAATAATAATGAGTGTTTTTTTTTATATTTGATAGAAGTACTATATTGATATATATATACACACACACATAAAAGTTTGCGTTTCAACTAGGTGTTTTTAGTACATTGTGTTTTATTTTACAGGTAACACGGTGCTCATTATGTGGTGTTTTATTTGCAGCATGGACATAATGTTTTACTTGCAGTTGACGTTGTATTTTGTAGGAAAGAAATGGTACATATGTTTTATTTTGCTGATACATAATGCTTTTTCATATTTGACTAATCGTTTCAATTACTCTTATATCATTCATCCTTAATTTTAATGATTGTCATATATCCAATTTATATGACTTCTTAGCCTTCTAAGGAATTTAATCTTTTGTAGACGAACCGTTACCTATATGTAGTCATAAGCTTGTAATTATAGAGTATTGAAACATATAAATTCTGGTAAAAAGAATTGTATTTATGTCAGACTGTCAGTCTGCTAATACATTTTTCATGTTTGGGTTCATATCTCTAACTCGATTTTGCAATCATATCATGTTAGGGTTCCTGTATAACTTTTAAGTTCGTTTCGACTTCAATCTACCACTAATGAACACAACTCGTTTAGCACTCATACCGGTCATGAGCATGGGGAGTGGGTCATGTAACTTTCCTTTTATTATTTACTATGACTCTTTTGGAAGTTTTAATACGAAAGAATCATACCTAGTCAATGTGAAATATGTTTATTGTGGTTTCGGACCCTTAATTTGAGAAATTGAATATTTGGTCATCATTGTGGAACCCACATGAAAAAAAATGACCAATCGTGCAATCTCCTTACCCTCAACCTTACTAGTAGTCCCCTCTCGTCATTGACCACACATCTCCACCATAATTCATATGCAAATTGGATTTTTCTCTCTCATATTTCCTTCTATATTTTTTAAATGTTAATATCTTTTATCTACGAGAGTTTTTAAAGAAAAGAATTACACCAAATTAACGAGCGTTTTATTATCTTTCCAACGAGTACCATAGTGCTATATAAAAAAAGGAGAACAAACTACTATTTTTTGTGGGATTTTGTTCATTTAGGAAAAAAATATGTGTTCAGGTAATTCATTAATCATGTATAAGCAAGTCACTAATTAAGTTCAAACCAGTAAATATGAATTCTATTTTCAACCATAACAGAATAGGTTAATAGAGTTACATTGGATAAGTGTTAATATTAGAGTTACATTGGAATTCTACATTGTTTTAGGTTAGGTGTTAACATTGGAGTTGTACATGGTTTTAGGTTATGTATTAATATTAGAGTTATACATTGTTTTAGGTTAGATGTTAACATTAGAATTATAGATTGTTTAAGGTTAGGCATTAACATTGGAGATACATTCTTAATTGTTTTAGGTTAGGTGCTACATGAGGCTTTCTTCCATGTAACTGTAAAGCGCATCAGTCTATTTCATATGTAAACTTGATGTGTCATATTAGATTTCTTAGCCCCGGTACGCTCTCAAAGTAAAATCTAGTAACACTATTTTATCACTTTTTAATAAATTTATTTATCTCGAAAAGCATCCGCTATATAATCTAGTTATAATATATATTATTTCTCTATAAAACCCATCCCACCCTCTTTGCACCTTACACACACACTCCTCTCTCTCCATAACGAGCTCAAACCAAAGTTACACATGGTCTAGAGCGTTCAAAAAACAACCTCTACATCACCTTCCCTAACTTTACAATGGGAGTTGTTTCCATACTGCACACAATTTTCGGTGTTTTTGGTGTGTGTTCTTCAACCATCATATTCCTCCAATAATTATTTTATTCTATTTGTTTAATGAATTTCACACTTTTTTACAGGAGATGCAACTGGACTCTTCCTTTTTTTAGCACCAACGTAATCACTTTTAACATATTGCCCACAATTTTTCTACCTTCATGTTTTTAAACACCCTTTAAATTTTTTATGATTATTATTATTTTGTATTTTACAGGATTACTTTCAAGAGGATTTTAAAAAATAAATCGACAGAAGAATTCTCAGGGATTCCGTACCCCATGACGTTGCTCAACTGCTTACTATCTGCCTGGTATTCTATTCTCTCTCTTAAATTAATTTAGAAGTGCACAAATCGGGTTCAAACCCTACACCGGTTCGGGTTGGTCAATGAAAAGTTAAAAATATGGTCGAGTTTCAAACTGGTTCGGGTTTTGTCTGTTTTTTTTTACCGGCTTTTTGTCCGGTTTTTTTACCGGTTTGGTTCACTTTTAACAAAAGGATTATATACTAGTTAGAAACCTACGCGTTGTGGTTTGGGTTGGTCAACTAAGTCAAACTGGATGAGTTGCAAACCGGTTGGGTTTTCTTCCTTTTTTTTTACTAGTTTTAAGCGGTTTTGACCATTTTTTTACTGGTTCTGTTCGGGTTTAACTGATGATGGATTATAAACTTGGTAGAAACCTACGGGTTGTACAGGTTTCGGTCCAAGTCCGTGCTCCGGTTCAAAAACCGGTTTTTTCATATATAAGTTCACATATAAAAAATAAAAAAATAAAAAAAAAAGTTGGTGCAAAACTGTGAGCCAACTTTTTACCTTACGAGACATTTAGTTATCGTTCACGTGATATATGTATTGTTAGGTATGGATTGCCATTCATATCAGAAAACAACACTCTAGTGACCGTGATCAACGGCACAGGGGCCGCAATCGAGGCGGTTTACGTGTTGATTTTTCTTATATATGCACCAAAGAAGGAGAAGGTGAAGGTGTTCGGGTTGGCTACCTTCGTCCTCGCCGCCTTCTCCACCGTCGCCATTGTTTCTGTCGCCGCTCTTCATGGCAAGACCCGCCGCTACTTCTGCGGGTTCGCTGCCGCGGTGTTCTCAGTCATCATGTATGGCTCGCCTCTCTCAATCATGGTATTTACCTCTAATTAATATGTATATATATTAAAAGTTTTGGTTTAATTTAAACGAGTCAAATGAACAAGTTACCTCTAATTCTCTTATCTAAGTTAGACATTTTTACAATTTATCGAGTTTTGACCGTATACAAGGGAAAATTAGGGTGGTAAAAGAGCCGACCCCGCTAGAACCAGGCTTGTTTATTTATCTTAACGAGTAGAAATGTTGCGCTTAAGCTCAACTCATGTTTAAAAAAAATGGTTAAATTTTGTAGTTTTACACATATTAAATATATATAAAAAGAAACTAATATTTTTTAATGTACAATTAACATAAGTTAGAATTTTATAAAATATAAAACGTATGATATTTTAATTAGCCAAATGAGAGCCAACGGGTTTGCGTGGCTCAACTCGACTCATTCACAAACTGAGTCAGATATATGGATAATTAACATTTATAATGTACAAACATAAGATAAATTCTATAAATTACATGTTCTCTAATGTATATAGTAAAATTGGGGTTTTAATTTTAAATAGCCAAATGAAAGCTGGTGATCCAGCTTACTTTGGCTTGGCTTGGCTTGGCTCGGCTTGTTTGGAAACTGAGCCAAGTTCAAGCGAGCCTCAAGCTACGACTTTTTTGAACAGCCTTAATTAACGTACGTTGTAATTTGTAGAGGACAGTGATCAGGACGAAGAGCGTGGAATTCATGCCATTTTTCCTATCTCTATTCGTGTTCTTATGTGGTACTTCCTGGTTCATATTCGGTCTACTAGGAAACGACCCATTCGTCTATGTAAGCCTTCCATCTTCATCTTCATCTCCATCACCATTTACCTTCTTTTACTCTGTTAACCAATTCGAAACAACTTGAAGGTATGCAACGGATTCGGAAGCGTATTGGGAGCCCTACAGTTGATTCTGTACGCAATATACAGGAACAACAAGGGCGAAAAAAGTGGAAAACCGACGGCAGCAAAGAATGGCGGTTCGACAATGGAGATGGGGTTGCATAACGGGAACGAACACCTAGAGAGAGGGACACCATAGCGGTATTACCACCAGGAAACGGTGGATTGTAGAGCTATTTTATTCCTGTGGATGGTTTAAATGTTATTATATGTTATGCGGGACCGTTACACCCAGGCCAATAGGTTATTTGTTGTATCACAAAAATTTATGCCAAGTTATTTAAGCATGTTATTCTTTGTTTTGTTGTTGTGAGAACCTATTTTACACTGAGTTATGATATTAAGATCATAAGGGACCGAATCTCGATAGACGGTTCACGATCCTACCAACCGGTTTAAATAGACTCAACCTGATCAGTTATGCTGTCAAATTTTAATCCTGCTCAACCTGTATAAAGTATTCGTGTTTTTTTAACGGATGATTCACTCATCCTTTGATGGTTCACGATCCGACCAAATCAATTTATATAGACTCAACTGATCGGTTATGTTGTCGTTTTTTTTATCGAATCAGTCGGTCATGTTCTTAAAACCTACATAAGGTAATTGTGTTTTTTAATGGTTAACTCTGATATCCTCTAATTCTACTCTTATATGTATACATTTATGAAATTGTCTAACATTGGACTTGAACCTTCAATTACAAAGGTTACATCTTTATAACCATGATATATGATATATTTGTTTATGTATACTTTTATTAACCGAGTATCTATTGAACAAAGTATCTTATTTATTTTTTAACAACAATTTCTACCTATCGGATTTAAACTCTTAATTTTTAGTTTGTGAAATAACATCATTTAATCACCAGAAATTATATATCTTGTTGCTATGGATATGATTTTTTTGTCGTTCTGAAATTAATTGATATTAATTTATTTTCTCCTTATAAAATTGTTAAATATCGAGTGAAACTCATAAATTTGTATGAGGGTGGCATGGGTTTGTAAGTAAATATAGACGGAGACAAGAGCAGGACAGTGCACGCTGCACAATGTCTTGTTGATTTGGTTATCATTTCAAAATAGTGTTTGGAATTTAGCCGACTTCTTTCTAAATTTCTATCGAGTTTTGGGCAACTCCCCAAACTACCTAAATTGAACCAATTGATGGAGTGTCACCTTAGTTTGAAACTAGTAGGATTAATCTGCACGTTGCGGCGACTGAGAACTCTGTTGGGTTTGGTATATTGCGTAAATTAACCGGAAGAGAAAACCCATAAAATAAACATGTATTGACATGTGTTTGGTTCGTTGTTTTTTTTATTAAGTTTTATTTAATAAAAAGTTATTGAGTATTATTTAGCTCTATTATTTCTAAAAACAAAAGGAAAAAAAAAGCGAACCCAAAATATATTCCTTACGGTTCGCATAGATTTGTCACGACATCTCAACTAAAAGTAAGAACTCCAAAAAATAAACTCGTAATAAACCCCAAAGAAGGAAAAATTAACATACGAAATTAAATAATACACCCAAACGGGTACGACATATATTTGGTTGGTTTTTTCAATTTAAATTTTTTAGTTTATCTACTTCCATTAAAACCAACAAGTTTACAAGTGAGCGGCGGATAAACGGGCTATAAATTGTGCCGCTACCCCTTTGGATTGAAATTCATTTGGTTTTAATGAATTTTACTTAGATAATAAAAAGTAAAAGCTTTAAAAAATTGTGGTTAAAAAAAAAGCTTTAAAAATTAGTGAAAATTATTTGGTTAAATTTATGTTAAATAATAAAAAAGGGAAAAAATGAACAAAAACGCAAACCCAAAAGGCATTCCACCCCTTTAGATCATGTGTAGTGGGGAAGGGAAAAAGATAAGACCCATGTTTTTTATTGGTCTACGTGGCAGCTGAGTCGGTATGGGGCTTGAAGTGAAAACGAGGTGTAGTGATAGTGGGAAAAAGATAAGGCCCTGTTTGTGATTGGTTGTTTATTTTATTATTTTTTTAATTAATTAAGTCAAAATAATTAAAAGAAAACACAAATAATATTAAAAAAATTACAAATAATATTAAAAACACACAAATAATATTAAAAAAAAAGTTACAAATAATATTAAAAAAAGTTACAAATAATATTAAAACACACAACTAATATTAATCTAAACATTACATAATCCTAAATTACTTATTTAAACACTACATAATCCTAAACTACTTATTTAAACATTACATAATTAATCCTAATTTTCTCCCATACGGAGAATAATTATCCCAGTTTTCTAAATTGTACTCCGGCGAGGACACGGAATGATCGCTATCACGACCGTCGGACCTGCCGTCCCAACAGATGCGGCAGTACTCACGAGGAGGGGATAAATAGTATCGTTCCTCATCCGTAGCAGCCCTAGCTGCTTCGTACTGCTCCTCGGTTGGCTTCCGAGCAGGAGGTTTTGGGGTGGAATTGGGGTTGGGGTTCGGTTGGGTCTCCACCAACCGTAGTTGGCCCATTCCCCTAACAGCCATAACATATTCTAAACACCACACAAGCTCCTCATCAATGAAATCAGCATTTGGGTGTGGGGGAGTGTATCATGGGAGTGGAGGAATGGGGAAGTTCCAAGGATGAGGAGTGGACATTGGTTGAGTAGGTGTATGAGAAGAGAACACTGGTTGAGGAGTAGAAGAGAACAGTGGTTGACTAGGAGAAGGAGAAGAGAATATTGGTTGAGGAGGAGCAGAAGCGAACACTGGTAGACGACGTCTCCGACGAGAGTATTGCCGGAGATTGGAAGGTCCGGCAAGCTCATTATTAAATCCACCACCCATATCTGGTTTGTAGTTGGGTTTGTAGTGTAGTTTTTAAAAAAATGTGTTGTAGTGTGTTTGTTTGTGTAGTTTGTATATATATATAGTAAAAAAAAGTTAACCGTTGAAATTTAAAAAATAAACGTTAAAATTCAAACGATCGAATTGAATGGGACACATGGCCAAAGTTGATTTGTGGTTGATATTGTTACACAGCGTTATAAGTATAATGCCTGCGCAATGTTTTTGAACATGGCGCCCCCTGTAGCGGTGTGGGGGGCGCTATGTTGCCCATTCACGCCCAAATAGCGCTCCACTACACCGGGTCTTAAGGCGATTCATCACACATCCGGAAAGAGAACAAAAAAACAAACTTTTAATAAGGCAATTTAAAATATATATATAGTTCAATAATAAAAGAATTGGAAAAAAAAAATAACTTGTGAAATAAAAATAAGTTAAAAAAATAAAAGAAGTTTAGTTAGTTTTGAAAAGACAAAATTACACTCCGTGTCCCTGACCAAAATAATGAAACATGCCATTTAATGAAAAAAATATTATTTTATGTTCAAATTCTTCGTTTTTCTAACATATTGCCATTTGATACAAAACCAATTAGTAAGTCTCTTTGACTCAAAAACCCATCTATAAACACGTTTGATCTAAATCCAAGTTCTCTCTTTCTCTTTGCCCCTCTTTACCTTTTCTTCACCAACCTACCACTATCATCTGACCATCACCACCCCAACCTCCAGCGACCATGAACACTGCCACCATCTTTACAACAACTACCACCATCTACGCAATGTCCACCACTTGAACCACAACCATCTTCGCAACTACCACGCTTGAAACCATCACCATTTGTGCAACCACCACCATCTTTGAGACCACCACTGTTGGAACACCATTTTTCTCTCTACTCTCTCACAAAACCTTAACCATTATAAACCATAATCGCATAACCCCCTAATTATCCAGTATCCATTCCTCTACCATAAAATTCGGTACCCAAGTCTCAGAGAATCATCCATTGGACATTTTCTTTTAGCCCCCACTTCGTTCAATAGTTCAAGACTTATTACTCGTTAATCGGTTGATTAGGTTTTTAATCATATATGTAAGCAAGTTCGATCAGGAGTTGTGATGGGTTTGTTGATGTTATAATATGGGGAGTGGTGGATCGATGGTGAGTGATGGAGGATTAAGTATGTTAGAACCGTCGGTTGCAGTGGAGTTAAGTCACTAACACAAGTTAAAACACCTATTTCTTCATCAATCTTAGTAAGAATGTCTTCTAATCATATGTTCATATCCCTTATTTCCAACTCATATTGATGGTCATGTATTCAGGGATGGTGGTTTTGTGGGGATTTAGTAATTCACCTACTCTTTTTTTTATTTTTTTTATTTTTGCTTTTTTGAAGATTGTATGGTTGGGTGTTTGGGTCATCAAGTAAGAGGGCTTCATTTGAAGATTCATGTAGGATATAAAGAGAAATAATAGGGTTGTAAGATTTGTTTTGTGAGATTCAAGATTTGTTTTCATGTAGGATACAGAGAATTAATTTTTTTGGATAAAGAAACGTGAATGGACAGTTTTGCCCTTGCCTACACTAAAGATGACTGAATTTATTAATTGTGCTTGTATTAAAGGGCACAGTATTTTGAAGAACAAAAAAATGGACATAAAATTATTTTTTTAATTAAAGGGCATGTTTCAACATTTCGGTCGTACTTTAAGGACACAAAGTGTAATTTTATTTGTTAAGAATCAATAGCTGCAACGGTATCAGAACTAAAAAGAAAACCTGTAAAATAAAGTCATAATATTAAGATGTGAAGTTAAAAAAAGGTAAATAAGAAAAAGAACTTTAGTAATTTATACAGATATTAATACCAACATTATTGAGCTTCTTAAGTGATATAGTATGTTCGGAGATTTGTTTTATGCTCATGGGTTGTACTTTATGCTTGGAGGTTTGTTTCACATTACATGCTTTAAGACTAGGGATGTGTGTCTTTCTCTTTGGTAGACACGTTTCTTTTTTGGTTATATTAGGGGCGACAATTCTTGCCACGATCCGAACCAACACCATAAAAAACAGGTTTGGGTCAACTATCAAGGCTCATTTAAAAATGGGTCAGATTTGGTTTGAACTGTATAAAAAATTGGTTGACCCATTAACCTATTTAAGTATTTAGAAAAAAAAATATAATTTTGTTTTTGTTGTCTCCTTTTCCATCTTACATGATTAGTCATAATAATGTTAGTTTTGTCACACCATATTAATTACTTGTCACAATCATTCTCATCATTAAACACATTATTGATAACCGCACACAAACCAACAACTCACTTATAACTCGTTAACATATATGACATGTTTAAAAATACTTAATAAACGGGTCGTGTTCACCAACCCAATGAATCTACTCTGACTGCTGAAATCAAAAGAACACATGCTTCGGTCAAGGAGGCCATTCAGAAGTTCTTAGAAAAACCAGAATCATCTACCAAACTACTCTAACTGCTGGAAGACGATACCCAACTAGAAGACTAGCGGTAACAATAACAGAAGTTGATGTAAGAACATTCGAGAAGACAGATGATGCAGAAGATCTAACTGAAGAAGCAACTCCTGAACCAGAAAAAATTCAGAAGAAGCCTAGAGAAAAGAGTCTCTCCACAACTCGTGGTACCATTTTTTATCTTTAAAAACTAATTTTTACGTGCTTATTATAAGTGCATTTCGATATAAATCTAACCAAATTTATGTTTCGATGTATTTTTTTCTCGATAATGAGCCATGTCAAATATAATACATTTTTATGCTTAGTTTATATACATTTTTAGTTGGTCTACATTTTGACACGCATTTGTTTGAAAACGAGTCGGGTCAAATATTTGATGGTACATATTAGAGTTACTTCAAGTTTGAAACCGCCAATCGCGCGTTATCATTATTTAACTTATAAAACCATTTTACATTTATAAGTACATTCTGGTATAAATCCAAGTAGGTTTACATTCATTGTATTTTTTTCTCAATAATGACTCAAGTCAAATATAGCATGTTTTACAGTTTATTTTTATATACGTTTTCCAATTGATCTACGTTTTAACATAAATTTTTCTTGAAAATGATTTGCGTTAACTATTTAATGGTACAAATTCGATTGTTTTTATTTTTTTGAAAGGCCAACAAATTTTGTTCATAGAGAACCAAGGTTAACAACAAGTTAACATCACCATACAATGCCAACAAACAATTAAACACCCAGACACGTCACATCAAAATTACAACATTATTCCCAGGTAACTAAATATGACTTGGATGGATTGGTTCTTGATCCTAGGGATGGCAATGGGTCGGGTTTGGGACGGGTTTAGGTAATCCCAACCCCATACCCGATTAGGTATGCTTGTCCCAAACCCGGCCCAAAACCCGCCGGGTTTGTGTCGGGTAATTACCCATCGGGTATCGGGTATACCCGCGGGTTTCGGGTAAACCCGTTAATTTTTAAAAACATACTCATTGAGTATATCTGACCAAAAACCCGACTGGCATCTATTAGGTAACTATTAACCAATTACATTTACCATTATTAAATATATATGTAAATGATTACAGTGTATAAATATAAAATACTTAAATCATATAAAAACAATCAAAGACATAGACAACAGATAGTATACACTAACTTTTTGGTAATTTTAGCACAAGATGACAATGTAGATGTACAATTAGATATATTATGCATACATATTTAAAAAGATATATTAGAAATTTTATTGGGTATCTAATCGGGTAAACGGGTATACTTTATCGGGTAATCGGGTCGGGTAAACGGGTATATCATCAAATCCCAAACCCGTCCCAAACCCGCAAAAAAATTAAAAACTAATCCCATACCCGGACCCATACCCGATTACCCGACCCTAAACCCGTCCCAAATGTGTCGGGTTTCGGGTTTACCCATCGGGTTCGGGTTTGATTGCCATCCCTAGTTGATCCAAAGAAACCCAAAGGTTTTAATCTCGTCTATGATCCCGACTAGTTATGCTTGCAACCTGTTAAAAGTCACGTCGTTTCGACTCCTCCAAATACACCATACGACAGTTTGGATTACAAAAATGTCTACTGCATCACATAACACATATTTTATATGCATAAATAAGGGTAATTAGGATACAAAAGAACTTATTATTGAGTATAAATCTTAAAAAATCATTCTTAATTGCAATTTTGAGGAATTTAAGACTCATAGGCAAAAAGAAGCAATAAATAAGTAAAAACAATGCAAAAAGGAGATTCTTGAAGAACCTAAATATTATGCATATCAAAACATGTGTTTAGAGACTCCTAATGAGGAAAAGGCGGCAAAAGCAATAAAAGATCAGCTACCGCATGGCCACATAACTTTGTGCATGACCCTGCTCAATAAAGCCAAGGAGTGGAAGCTTCTGAAGCCAGAAAAGACAACCGAGGACACCTTGCACAGGCGTGCGCCCCATTCGAGCGGATAAAAGTACCTGCTTTTTCAACATGTCAGACACATGTCTGCACATTGTCCCATGTGCACAGGCGTGAACTTTAGTGCCCGGGTATGCAAGCTCACCAAATTTTGCCTATAAATAGCATCAACCTCCACCTCATAGTGACCCAATTGGGGACCTGCAGGAAGGCCTTAGGGCTGAGCGAGCCTTCACCTAGGGTAGAAACTTTCCTATTTGGTTTTCAAAATAATAAATGGCATCGTAGTACTAGTTTACTTCGGTAAATAATCGAGGGTTGCGAGAATCACTTCATATGCATTTATTCATGGTGGTTAGAAGCTTGTCTATGAGTGGAGGGCCCTTTTGTTATGGTGTTATCATCTTTAAATGGTTGTATCCGTCTAGTATTCTCTAAACTCTTAGAAATAGTTAAATTTCATATAATACTAAGTAGTTTATTTTTAGTCATTTGATGTGTTTATCTCTTTACTAAATCTTAGTTGTTTATCCTTTGTGACAGGTACACATAGCTTTGATTAACTTAACATGTCTTTGAATTAACCTAACTAGAAACTATTATGGGGGTTCGTAGGGCTTCTTGTAGTGTCCACATCTAGATCCAAGGTTGGGTTTCTGATAGCGAGCTAGATTCCTTCGGATTTGTGATATCCAAACCAGATTCCAACAAGGGTTTCCAATGTGGACCATATTCGGATGACAAGTTTATGGTATTTCACCATATCTTTGGAGGTATATGGTATTGAACCGGATCCATTTGGTGGTTAAAGGATGATTTTGCTAAGTCACTTAATTTTTTTTTTTTTTGGAGAGTAGCGTTCCAGCGGTAAATCCCGTGTTGCAAAGCGACCACTGCCCAGGATCGAATCCCATAGGAACCACACGGGTTTCTCCTTTCAAACCCAACGGTTATTTTTTCGGTGGAACGTGGGAATCGAACCTGAGACCAAACCCGGGCAGGAACCCTCAAAGGAGGTAAACCTTCCCACCTCAAACCAGCTGGGCTGGAGATCATTGGCCAAGTTAAAACCCTCCAAGTCACTTAATAATCAAGTTAAAACCTGACTTTGTATTTAACTGATCACTAAATATTTTAGTCATTAATAATGTTTCTTAACAAATACTCTTTGAAACTCTTGATCTAGTAATTGATCAAAAGCTATTAAAGTTTATTAGTTAAAAATATTATACAAGGATAAATAAACTCACGATGTACTTCATACCGATTAAGAGTGTCGGGTTGGGTAGGAAAATTCTCTCCATGGACCATCGCCGCCGGCGACCGCCCATCCCGGAAAACATCCAAGCCCGTATTACCAAACTCTTTGTAACAAACCTCCCTGAAGGATGTAGTGGAGCGGATTTAGCAGCACAAGTCAGGTCGTTTGGGCAGATCTACGATCTGTACATCGCAAGAAAACGAGACAAAAGTGGTAATCGCTTTGGTTTCATTTCTGTTTTAGATGTTAAGGATAAATCAGAGTTGATCAGGAATCTAAGAGGCATTCGTTTGGGAGAATCAAAACTATGGTTTAACATTGCAAGATTCGTTTTAGAAGACGGAGAGATTGGTGCAAATGATGAGCGTTCTTTCTTTAATAATGATAATAATATACATAAAAATAAGAGAGAGAACCATTGTTCTAATAATAATGATAATAGTAATCACCATACAGAGGGTTATCAAGGAGCCAATATGGCTTCTTTTGTGTCAGGTTCTATGTCGTTCAGGGATTTATTGACGGGCAAGTCTATTAACATTGAGAATGATGTGAATGCGTTTGCTGCTAAGCATGGTAAGGCCATTGTTGCTAAAATGGTAAATGTTCAGGAGGTTAAGAACATTTACGTGACTTTGAATGACATTTGTCCTGGTCATGGAAGTGTTCAATACCTAGGAGGCTTGGAAGTGCTTGTCTCTTTTGAAGATAATGGGATGGCAAAGACGGCTCTTGATGCAGCTATGTTGATGAAAGAGCGTTTCTTAGCTGTTTCACTTTGGGAAGGACAATCACTAGGGTATGAACGGATAGCTTGGCTCAAGATTCAAGGAGTTCCATTACATCTTTGCTCAAACGAGGTGTTTAATACGATCGGAGGCAAGTTTGGAAAGGTCGTTCACAAAGCAAACATGTCTGAAACGGATCGTGATTTGTCTTTTGAATATGTCGGAGTTCTTGTTGGCGACAGAAAACGAATCTCGGATGAATACACCTTGATTTGGAAGACGAGGAAGTATAGGGTGTGGATTTTGGAAGAACAGACGGACTGGGTTCCAGATTATGTGAACGTTGATGTTGATTCCAATTCAGAGATGGAAGAGGATACGGAAGACATGGGAAGGAATGGGGAGGATGATCCAATCGAAGATGTTGAGACTCCTAGACGATCGCCGGAACCGGTGGTTCCGATCACCGGTGAATCCCCGGAGAAGTTAATGATGGACGGAAATGCTTCTTTGGTAACTCCCACTAATTCTGGAAACTCTCCCAAGAAATCCACTGGCATTGATGGGGCTTTTAATTTTGATGCAAATCATTCGGGTGGTCAAACTGTTTCAAATGGCGAGGCTCCTAATTTTGGGAGTAGTTATGCTACGAGGACTGCATGTGATAAAAGTAATAAGTCCAAGGGGTTTGCATGTGTTATTACAAAAAAAAGAAAAAAGATACGTTTCAAAAGAAAGGGTAGTGGATCCAAATCTTCTTCTGGGCCGACAAAAAAGAAGAATAAAAACAGGCCCAATAGTGGAGACCCTTTTGAGTTAGATGAGATTATTGGGCCCATGAACCCAACTCAAGTGTTAGCCCAAATTCGTGGGTCTGCTGAGATGCAAACGTCTTCCTGGAGTAAAGGTGCGTCACCAGATAATCTTGACTCTTCTGTTAACCTAGAAAGGCATGCTTCAGTGGAACTAAAAACTTTCGAACAATTACTGGGGGATTCGGAGGAGGGTGAACAACATGTGTTGGGGGATTCACAGAAGGATGATGCTCCTGAACAGAACTTTAATGTTGGTGAAGTTGAGGAGACTCTCAATCTTGATGAAGTAGCAGAAGACGAAGTAGAAGCCACGATCAATTTGGGCGTTAAACTGGGAGCCGACCTAAGTAAGTCTCGAAACTTGATTTCTGAATCGATTATTTCTGAAGGTGTACAAGATGGTTTTAGATGAATTGTCTTTCGAGTAATATTCGAGGGATAGGGGTTGCTGGCAAATCGGGTTGGATTAAAAAGTTGAAAACTGATTTCGGTATTTCGTTTTTGGGGCTGCAAGAGACTATGGTCAGCGATATTCAATCGGCTGTGTTTGAAATCTTGAAACTGGAATGATATTGGATTTGTTTGTGGGTTTGCGATCGTATATGTTAGAAGAAGAAGGAGGGAAAATATGGAGGGAAGTTATTTGTGAAAGAAGTTAGATAAACTTTACTTTCAACACACAAAATAAAAACACAATGTTTGACCCTTATATACATTCTAACCGGTGCATACATCAACCGGTGTGACCCTTCACTAGACCAACACAACCTTTCACTAATATGTGACATACCCGATCACATATATCAAACCTAGACTTAGGATAATTAAACTAACATATGTACATAAACAAATTAACACATGTCCGATAATATGATAATAATGAATCAAGATTATAAACATCTAACAATCTCCCCCCTAATCTTGATTCTTCAACTTGTCTTCATTCTTCACTTGATGAGGATCTTGAGCGCTTCTTTGGGGGCAATGCCGAGTCATCCCATGCGGCTTCTTTCTCCTTGTAATCCTCCATCATTTCTTCATTGATTTCCACAACCAACTCTCTTCCCTTGTACTTGAGATGGTACCATTCTAGCATCTCCAAATAACGAACATACGTTTGCCTCAAGTTCCTTGTGATATCTTCCTTTGACACTAGGCTTGGCAAACCTCTTCCATAACCCATAGACATAGCGACCACCGTCCAATTACCATCACTTGTTACCTTCTCATAACCACCAAAAACTTGAACCGTCTTGTATAGTTCCAACAAACTTATGGGATAACCCATTTCGTCTCTAGGTGGGATAGGTGCCTTGATTCTTATTTGTAAGAAATCCCTTAGGAACCAATTTACGGTCCTTTCAAACTCCAATTCAAACCTTCTCTTGTATCTCTCAACCGTGCTAGTGATGTGAATCATATCCATAAATACAATGCAATCCTGCAATTCGGATCCTTCG
Source organism: Ambrosia artemisiifolia (assembly GCA_032199755.1). Lineage (NCBI taxonomy): Eukaryota > Viridiplantae > Streptophyta > Magnoliopsida > Asterales > Asteraceae > Ambrosia > Ambrosia artemisiifolia. The sequence continues at coordinate 12,061,980 of CM063521.1, forward strand.
GTTGGATACATAATTGGACCTCTTTCCATGACACCTTCATATTGATCTTTGTTGATGGAATAGTCGTCAAAATTCTTAAAGATGGACGCCCTTTCTTTGTCTTCGTTCGTTAAGCCCTCCGACTTGTCGCCTTCAAATCTAACCCGCTTCCCTTTGTTACTTGAACCCGATGCTTTTTCTGTTTGGGTTCGGCCGAAGGGTTCCCCATGCCCACGGCTTCTTTCTTTTTCTTTTTCAACATTTTGATCAAATGCGGGACACTTAAATGTGAAATGGTCATCCGATTCACATATGCGACAAAGTATAATCCTTCTAACCTTTTGAATAATAGGCTTCTTGATGTAACAAACATCGCCTTCAAATTCTACTTCAAATCCCTCTTGTGTCAATTTCTCAACACTCAATATATTCTTTCTAAGTGTGGGTATATAGAAAACATTTTGAATCTTATGTTCCCTACCACAACTATTGATCGCCACACATCCCTTTCCACGGAAATATTCACTTCTATAACCTTTTGGGCAACCTTCTACACCAAAAGAGTTGTTCAAGACAATAAACAAACTCTTGTTGCCACAACCGTGTTCTTGGCGAGTCAAACTAACAAACCACAAATCATCCCAACCCTTTTCATCACTACCCTTAACCATAAATTCGGTTTTACCAATTTTCTTAGGACAATTACGCCTATAATGAAAGGGTTCTTTGCACTTACTACAACACATGGTAGAGGGGTATTCGGCCAATTCCTTCTCTTTTCTGGATTGCCGATAATCGTCCCTATGTGCGCTTTTTTTCTTTTCTTTGGTATCCCTCACGGACACACTACTACTTGATCCGATGTTAAACGAAGATAATTGCATATTGAGAGAGTCTCCTATGCTTTCTTGGTTCGCACTCTTGGCCTTCCAACGATGATCTTCATGATCATAAATAAGACTAGGGATTAGCGGTCCTTTCCCATAACCGCCATCTGTCCCCATCTTCACTGCTTCGTTTTCTTGTACATCGAATATACCACAGGTCTTGATCGTTGGCTCTGATGCCATGTTTGAAATCTTGAAACTGGAATGATATTGGATTTGTTTGTGGGTTTGCGATCGTATATGTTAGAAGAAGAAGGAGGGAAAATATGGAGGGAAGTTATTTGTGAAAGAAGTTAGATAAACTTTACTTTCAACACACAAAATAAAAACACAATGTTTGACCCTTATATACATTCTAACCGGTGCATACATCAACCGGTGTGACCCTTCACTAGACCAACACAACCTTTCACTAATATGTGACATACCCGATCACATATATCAAACCTAGACTTAGGATAATTAAACTAACATATGTACATAAACAAATTAACACATGTCCGATAATATGATAATAATGAATCAAGATTATAAACATCTAACAGGCTGCGGTTTGTAGTTATTGGGGTGGTTCAGGTTTTGATTTCGAATATGTAAATGCTGTTGGTAACTCGGGAGGTATTGTGTCGGTTTGGGATCCCAAAGTTTTTGTGAAGGACACGGTGAACAAAGATCGGAACTTTTTACATGTTGCGGGTACTATATTGGCTGGGTCGGTCAGGATTAACACGGTTAATGTTTATGCTCCTCACACAAATACAGAGAAAAGGAATTTATGGGCCAGGTTACTTAATTTGTTTCGAAATAATGAAGGGTGGTGGGTGGTTTTTGGTGATTTTAACGCTGTGAGAAACCGGGAAGAAAGAAAAAATTCTCATTTCGACCCGGTCAGCTCTAGTGATTTTAATGGCTTTATTGATGCAGCAGGCTTACGCGAATACAACCTTAAAGGCTTTAAGTTTACTTTAATGTCAAACAAAAAAGGTGTATGCAAATGGAGTCGAATAGATAGATTTCTGGTTTGTGATGAAGTGTTTAACAGGTGGCCGAATGCGTGTGTCCGGGCGCTTAACAGAGAGCTCTCAGACCACTCGCCTTTGGTCTTTTCGGTGGCAGACAATAATTTCGGCCCAAAACCATTTAGGATGTTTGATTCTTGGCTTGATAGACCAGGATGTGTGGATGTGATAAAATCGGTTTTTGAAGGATGGACAAAGGACGGGCCTGCCGACATTAATTTGCTAAACAAATTGAAAAAACTTCGGTCTTCTCTAAAGCATTGGTTCCACGAGTACAAAGCTAAGGAGTTAGAAGACGAAGCTCGGCTTAGAAAAGAAAAAGAAGATCTTGAGGTCCAAATGGAGATTAAAGACTTGGAGGAGGAAGATCTTTGGATTTGGGCTGAATGCAACAAAGAGTTAGAGGATATCGAGCTTCATAAGACGCGAGATTTAAGGCAGAAATCGCGAGTCAAATGGGCTTCGTTGGGTGATGAGAATTCTTCGTTTTTTCATAACGTGGTAAATGGTAGGAAGGCTCGTAATTCCATACCGGGTATTCTTATTAATGGCAACTGGGTGACAAAACCGACTTTAGTCAAGAGTGAAGTGTTGAAATTCTTCCGAAATCATTTCAAGGAGACTTCACTTAATCGGCCAATGTTAACGTGCTCAGGTATTAATAAATTGGACGTTGATAGTAGAGATGCTTTGGTAGCTATGTTTTCGAAACAGGAGGTTAAAGAAGCTACGTTTGAGTGCGGTTCCAATAAAGCCCCGGGACCGGATGGTTTCAACTTCCGGTTCGTTAAAAGATTCTGGAATTATTTTGAAGAGGACTTTTTTAACATTCTCGTGGAGTTTCATGCGACGGGTATTTTCAGTCATGGATGCGGTTCTTCGTTTATCACTTTGATTCCCAAGGCTAAAACTCCTTTGGGTCTCAAAGACTACAGGCCCATTACTCTCATAGGGATGATTAGTAAAGTTATTTCCAAAATTCTTGCTAATCGCCTTAAAAAAGTTATGGGTCAGCTTATTTCTGACACTCAATCGGCTTTCTTGGCTGGTCGCTTTATTCTTGACGGTCCCCTAATGGTTAATGAAGTTACGGATTGGTTGAGAAAAAGAAACAAAAAGGCGTTTATGTTAAAAATAGATTCTGAAAAAGCCTATGACAACGTTAATTGGCTTTTTTTGATTTCCATCTTGTCGCAAATGGGTTTTCACCCTCTTTGGTGTGAGTGGATTAGAGGTATATGCTACTCATCCAGGGCAGCTGTTTTGGTAAACGGGTCCCCGACTTTTGACTTTGGGTGTGAAAAGGGCCTTCGACAAGGAGATCCTTTGTCTCCTTTTTTATTTCTTATTGTTATGGAAGCCCTTTCGTGGTTGCTAAAAAAAGCGAATGAGTTAGGTGTTTTCAAGGGTGTTCGTCTCTCTAATGAGGAAGGGGAGTTAACCCACTTGTTTTATGCAGACGATGCTCTTATTATGGGGGAGTGGTCTCGTGATAATATAAAGAGTATTGCCCGAGTTCTTCGTATTTTCTATATTTGTTCCGGGCTTCGTATTAATTTGCATAAGTCTAATCTTTTCGGTATTGGTACGATCGAGGGTGAAGTGGAAGATATGATGGATTTATTGGGTTGCAAGAAAGGAGATATTCCTTTCACTTATCTCGGAATACAAGTTGGGGCTAGAATGTCTCGTATTAGAAGTTGGGACCCGGTTGTGGATGTGGTTCGTAATCGCCTAGTCTCATGGAAAGCTAAACACCTTTCAATGGGTGGGCGGTTAGTCTTGATCAAGTCGGTTCTAGAAAGTTTGCCTATTTACTATCTTTCTCTCTATAAAGCTCCAAAAGCCGTCATTGATGCTATTGAAGCTATTATGAGACATTTTCTTTGGTCGGGTTCTAAGGTTGAAAAGAAAATCTCCTGGGTTGGGTGGGATGTCGTTACCTCCCCTAGAGATAAGGGTGGTCTTGGCGTCTCGAAATTACAAGAGGTTAACGAGGCTCTTTTACTAAAATGGGCTTGGAGATTCAAACAAGATAATAGGAGTTTATGGAAGAGAATTATTTTGTGTTGTCATGGCGCCTCTAGACCGTGGACAATGCTCCCATGCACGACTTCGTCGAATGGTTGTTGGCGCAACATAGTTAAGATTGGTGAAAAGACGCTGATTAATGGTAGACGTCTAAACTCCTATTTTGTTGGCATTTTGGGAAATGGAAACAACATCAACTTTTGGGGAGACGTTTGGCTTCGAGATGTCCCTCTCTGTGTCCTATATCCCAACCTATTTAGACTTGAACGGAACAAATGGGTGAAGGTTTCCCAACGTTTTCAACATTTGAATAATATGAAGTGGGATTGGCGCAACCCTCCAGATTCTGCCGAGGAGATTCAAGAGCTGTTTCAGCTTCTGAGCGATCTTTTTAACACAACCTGGACGGGGGGCAACGATAAATGGAGATGGGATGCTGACAAGGACGGGATCTTTTCGGTATCTTCGGCAAAGAAGCTGCTGGATTGCACTGTTGCGGACAGCAGCAGACCTTTGATATGCTGGAAGAATTGGGTGCCGTATAAATGCAAGATCATGGTCTGGAGATTGATGCTGAACCGGCTACCAACCAGCGCTGAATTAATGAAACGAGGTGTGATTGTTCAGAACCAGGATTGTACTTTCTGTAACAAGGAAACAGAAACAGCCATTCATCTTTTCACAGGATGCCCATATGCGCAAGAGGTGTGGTTCCGATTAGAGGCTTGGTGCAGATTAAGTCACAGCTTTGCTTTCGACGTTTCAGACATCGTGCACATACCGGAAAATCAAAGTCTATCGAAGAACAAGAGCGTCATTCTCAGGGGTATTATTTACACTTCTTTATGGTCTTTGTGGAATGAGCGCAACAATAGGATTTTCAATGCTAAAAAGCGAAGACCTTTAGAGATTATAGAAAATGTAAAGTCAATTTCATATTTTTGGTTTCGTCATAGGTCTAGACATAAAGAAGTCGATTGGTGTAAGTGGCGTTGTTGCCCTTTGGACTGATGTTTGTTAGGTGTTTGCGCTCGTAGGTCCTCGTTTTGAGGACGCTCGAGCCTGTGTTTTAATGAAGTTTTCTTTTCAAAAAAAAATAAACTCACGATGTAATTAAACAACTTTTATTAACAAAAACCCGTTAATCAATGAGGATTTCATACAACAACTAATCATTTAGTACGTAATGTAAAAACTTAGGGAAGGAGTTTTTTTTAGCAAGAGCTCTCTTCCACTTTATTCTAAAAAGATAAATGAGAAAATTCAAACTTAAATGGATGGTTTTGCGGTGATTTGGGAAGTTTCCTAAAAACTACAACTCATTCCAATGAACTATAAAACTTGTGTCACAAGGATCAGGGCCAAGTTGACTAAAAGAAGATCAACTTATGGGTCAGCAGTCTGAAGACACATACAGGGGGAAACTAGCATTTGCGGGAGCCTGCTAGTGACCCATCTAGTTGCCAGAACACAACTGCTTTCTCATCTCTTTTCTCATCTCCGATTCTCAAAGGGGTCGTTCACCCATGTTTTCCACATCAACAACTAAATATCTACTACTTTTAATATATCTAGTTTACTAATTTCAAGAGTTCCTGTGATTGAAAGTTTTCTGGATTACTATCTATCACTTTTCATTATACAAGCCATTTTCAGAAACCTTTTTTATATAAAATGACCCCTCCACTTTATTTTAGTTTAAAACCGGTTAGTTAAGTGATGATAAATTGAGTAGGGGAAACCGTGTCTTTGGATTCGATACTTAGTTCTTATCTAGACTATACTAAATTCTCTACCTGGTGTATGTGTTAGCTAAAATGATAATAATTTTTATAAATTTAAAACATTGAATTAAGTGCCAGAAAATAATCAACCATAACACATTAAAGCTTTTGATTTATCTCAAAGTTTTGGCACACATCATCTTTGTAGCTTTATCAAATCTTTTGCTTCAAAGTCATACACACATGGAAATTTACACACCAGTGGGATATGAAGCCCCAAACCAATTGTGAGAGATGACATGCTGCAAATATAAGGTTCGTAGTCTCGTCACAATTTCCGCATAGCTTACACTGCGAAGAATGTACTTGAATGTTCTTTCTATCAAGCTCCACCATGGACGGAATCCGATTCAAACTTATCCTCCAAGAGAAAAAGTTTACCTTAATACGAGTCTAATTGTTCCATTCAGAATCATTCCGCAAATCAGTGTAGATGACTCTGCACCTGAGATATAAGGTTGTGGACAGATTAGCCCCCAATTCATTTTCGATTGGTCTAGATTAGCCCCCCCCCCCCCCAAAGAACTGTCTTATAAGACGTTCCTATTGCTATATGACTTGATAACTGATTTCATTAACGTTATTCTTCCACTAAACGACATTGTATTAGCCTTACAAGTGGATAACTTATTCTTGAACACATCTATAACCGGTTTTCAATTTTTTTTTTTACCAAATTCATGTTAGCCCCGACTTGTCATCCCAAGTGTTTAAATGGAAAGGACCCCACTTTACACCTCAAAATGTTCGCCAAAGGTTGTAGTTGAGCACCGTCCACACCAACACCATACACATTACTTTAGCTAGATTGATATGTTGACCCGAAGTCAAGTAGAAGCAACGAAGCAATCTATTTAAGTTTTGAGCATTACTAATTGACCACTAACCCACAGATATCACATCATCCGCACAGAGGAAATGTGATAGCAGCGGACCATGATCGAGAAAACAAATATCCTTAAATAGGGCAACCACACAAGCTTGCTTTAAACCCCCCGATAAAGCCTCCATAGCAATTATAAAAAGAAATAGGGATAATGGGTCTCCCTGCCTTAGACCTTCGTGACACACGACCTCTTGGGTAGGTGACCCATTTCTAGCACTAATGCCCGAGCGGTAGTCACAATAGACATAATCAAATTTCTCCATTTCAGCGGGAAATTCATCTGGCTCATAACCGAGTTAAAAAACACCTAATTTAGTGAGTCATACGCCTTCTCGATATTCACTTTAAATATCAATCAAGCTTTCTTATTCCTTGTCATCCATGGGATATTTTCAATAAGGATAAGTGGCCCATCCAAAATGCTTCTATTTGACAAAAACGCCGTTTGCTCTACGGATATTAATTTTTGAATAATCAACTTAAGCCGGTTGACTAAAACCTTGGAAATAACTCTATTGATGCATTCAATAAAACTAACTGGTCTACAATCAGTCAAACCACCCGAATCTTTGCATTTAGGAATCAACGTCAGGAAAGACGATGTACAATCTTGGTAAATAGACTCGCTAGTACAAAAAGCATAAAAAGGTTGACAAAGTCCTGTTATAATACTTCTCAACATCTCTTGATAAACAAGAAGTTGATGCCATCCAGGCCTCTGCTCTATCTCCCGCACAATCCCACACCACATTTTTTTATTTCCAACTAAGAGAACGAACAAAATTAAGTTTTGAAGCCGCTCTAACGCGCCCAGAATTTAAATCTAAAATACTAATTAAAATCCAAATTAGGACATCCCAATAATTGTGGCAATACTACAAGGGGCTAGACATGCCACTAACAAAAACACAAGGGCAGTATTTTAAAACATTACCATCAACCGAACACAATAAAATCCATCAGTTACTGTTAACAACAATATAAATAACAATCCATACATACAAATCCCAAGCTCTGTTTCTAGGGTTTCATAACAATCCACAATCGATTCAATTCATTCATATAACCCTACAATCCCAATCCAAAACCATTGAACAAAACCATGTCTCGCCGTCGAGACGACTACGACGATGACATAGAGGACGAGGAACAGGACGACGCGATTGACGACGAGGACGACGGGGATGAGGATTACGGCAGCAGCCGTGGAAAGAGCGGAGGGAAGAGACGGAGATCTGATTTCATTGATGATGTAGCGGAGGAAGATGAGGATGAGGAGGAAGAGGATTACGAGGATGATGATGATGATTACGGTGGCGGCGGAGGACGTGGTAGTAGTAGGAGACGTGGCGGTAAGGCGGCGAAGAAGGCGTCTGGTGCGAGTTTTTTTGAACTTGAAGCGGATGTGGATACAGATGCTGAAGAAGAGGAGGAGGAAGATGGAGAAGACGGTTAGGGTTCTTTTGTTATTATTATTATTATTATTGTTGTTGTTGTTGTTGTTTAATATTTTTGCTTCATTTTTAGGGCTTGTGTTATGATTGCTTTATAGTTATAGCTTGCTGCTTGGTTAATTGATAAGATATTAAGATATGAGGGTTAATGTTCATGTTTTTTATGTGTTGAGATGGTTATAGAATGTGAAGTTGTCTTGATGCTGGAGGTTTTGAAGTTGAATGGATGCATTTGTTAGTTTATTTGATTACCTAGAGTCTTATTACCTGATTTAGTGATATTCAGAATGCTGGAGATTAATAGTTTTGGGCTAGGTGTGTGGATGTGTGATAGGTTAGCTTCATTAGCACTAAAATTTCTGCTTGTTTAATTGACGAGATATGATGAACTGCAATATGGAACTTAGGGCTTATTATGTGTTGGATGTTTGAAGTTGAATGCTGGAAATTACTAGTTTTGGGTAATGAGTTTGAATGTGTGATAGCTTAGCTTCATAATAATTTATAATCATAATTAGTTAATTACAACATCATCACTAATTCACTAGAAAGCCCTGATTGTTCCTCTTTTGTTTATGCAATAGAACAAATGATTGAATAAGTGACTTGATACATGATACATGAAGTAGATGGTGCCTGGTGGAGTTGTGAGTTTCATTCTTTATCAATAATTTGAAACACCTAGACTCCTTATTGTTGTTAAATGCTTTGTTCATAGCTTCATACATATAACCCACTGCTTGTTTTTTCATTGTTAACAAGATGTAGACTTGAACTATAGGACCCGTAAGACAGCAGTTTTAGGAGTTTAAAGCACATTGTGAACCCGGCTTGCAGATATTGTTCAATATCATAAACAAAAAGTTATAAATTTCACAGATAAATGAGAGCTGAAGAAGATGAATAAAGCGAGAAGATATAAACATTTATTTCTCATGCTTGTATTCGACAACTTGTGTCATATTAAGACATGATTATGTTTCTGAACAGCCCACATAACAACCTATCAGGTCTTATATCAATAAACACGGAGATGAAAGCCTTCTAAGCCATTTTGTTCATTAATTGGTTTTCCAAACTAGAAACCGAACCCCATTGTTGATTTTCCACGCATAAAGTTGATTTCTTTTTTTTGAAGCGTCTTAAGCTATGTTCAGTTTAGTCTTATAGATCCATTTAATGGCTCACGTATTTGCTTTCATACAGTAGGCACCTCTGAAGAGCTTTCAAAATCTATATATGTTTGCTACATCTCATCTGTCTAATTGTTTTGACCGTTGGTCCTCTGATGTAGTGTAAAGACATTATATGTCATCAAAACAATGTGTCCTGCTTCTTGTGCTCTATCATCAACTTATCGTTCTAATTTTTCTATCATTCTTTGTAGTCAGTATTGAAGGTTTAATAAGATGTTTACTTGATGCCTATAATGTAATTAAAGTGTAGCTTACACATCTCTCTGTCAAGTATCTAGTTTGCGCCTTGCCTAACTATGGACCCTTGTGTCTTGAATAGTTATTTTTCCCTTTGGTAGCTATTAATATATTCCCTAGACCCGCGCCAGTTTTGCCTCATTTATATAATGCTGAGTCTAACATTGAGTCCAGCCGGTTGTTTCATCATGTTAATATAACCTTCAAAATCTCATATGCTACCTCAAGCTCTTTCTGCATATTTGTTACTAATCATGTATTAATTATTTCTATTCGTGTTTCTGTTGGATGGCGTTTTTGGCATACAGACTTTATAGTGAATGAAAGGCTTGATCCCCGTGATGAAGAGAATGCAAGAAGGATGCATCGCCGTCCTCTGCTTTCTCCTGAAGACGAGCAGGAAGATGTTGAAGCTCTTGAGAGAAGAATTCAGGAGAAGTATTCTAGAAATCGTACAGAATATGATGATGACGACGCCACTGAGGTGGAACAGCAAGCTCTGTTGCCTTCTGTTCGTGATCCAAAGCTGTGGATGGTGAAATGCGCGGTATGCCGTATAGCTTGTCTTGGTTTATAGTGACGTCTTTCATTGGTGCCAATTTAGACCTAGTTACTTATGAATGAGTTCATTTGGGTTGTGTTCCAATTCGAATGGGTCGAATCTTAAAGGTCCAACTAAAGGGGAAACATTTAATTGGGATGAAACTGGCTCAATTGTCTATTTATGATACACGCAACCTTTTTTAATGCATTACCAATTTATGAAAAAGGGACAACAGTCTTTGCGGGTCAGCCTGGCTCAATTTGTTACTACCCTTGCTTCAACTTGCCCAATGTCTTCTTTTAATACATGCAACCGTTTTCCAATGCATCATTGATTAATTAAAAAAATGGAAAAAGGTCTTTGCGGGTCAACCTGGCTCAGTTTGTTACTACCCTTGCTACAACTAATCAACCCATGCCAACAATGACATGCTTTGACACGAACCAGTCACCCAATTCATTGCTTCTACTATCTTTATGTGGAGCTATTAGTTAGTTCTTTGATTCTCTTCTTTCTATTATATGCTAGATTGGCCATGAGAGAGAGGTGGCTGTTTGCTTAATGCAGAAGTGCATTGATAGAAGTAGTGAGTTGCAGATTAGATCGGCCATTGCCCTTGACCATTTGAAGAACTATATCTATATTGAAGCAGATAAAGAAGCCCATGTGAAAGAGGTATGCCTTTTAGGTTGACCAACTGGAAAGAAATTTATGTTTTTGGTTTGGTTTTCTGTTCATGATTTCGAGTTGTGACAGTGTGTTGTAAAGCACTAAATTGAGAATCTTAAATTACACATTTTTAGTGAACCTACAAATAAAATTGTAGGCAACATTTTTTATCAATCACGAGTTTATGGGTTTGTTCTTATTTATTTTGGGAAGTTGCTTAGAATACATTTATTAATTAAAAAGTGGTTACGTGGTTAACCGTATTACTGGAAAAGCCAGTTAACTGTTCGTGTGGGGTTTGGCTTCAACCAAGATATGAGAACCTATAGTGATTGTTTTATATTTTTGGGAGTTTTCAGGCTTGTAAGGGTATGCGTAACATATATACTGGCAGCAAGATTTTGCTGGTACCTATAAAGGAAATGACTGATGTTCTATCAGTTGAGAGCAAAGCAATTGATATTTCTAGGGACGCTTGGGTCAGGATGAAAATTGGAACATACAAAGGAGATCTTGCACAGGTAACACGCCCTTTCATTTTACAGTAGCATAGTCACCATATTAATTTTAATTTTTTTTCTCTTGTAGGTTGTGGATGTGGATAATGTGAGGCAAAGAGTTACGGTTAAGTTGATTCCAAGGATTGACCTGCAAGCGCTGGCAAACAAATTGGTATGTCTAATAAGTAATTGCAGCTGTATTTATCATGTAGCGATTATTATACCACATGCTAGTATATAAATCTTTTCCGTTCCTAGATCAGTTTTCATCAAGCATCATTAAATGTTCTTTCTATAATGTGCAATTCCTTGGGTATGTGTCTGGTTGACGTGAAACATTATTGAGAGAGAGAGAGAGAGAGATCAAATAATCAGATTTAGGAAGCTGTATGTAATTAAAAATATACCCTGGTCTACCAATCAGTTTGCTTTTAAGCTAATTTTGTTTATAAACTATAACTCGTTAAATATAACCCCAATTAACCCTATTATCAGTAAGCTTGATATGGCTGCCTCTGCGTATGTTATCATATGGCTTCTGAGTTAATTGTGTTGTTGCATCCCATTTCAGGAAGGTAGGGAGGTTCAGAAGAAGAAGGCTTTCACCCCTCCACCTCGATTTATGAATGTTGAGGAGGCTAGGTGGGTTTAGTATTGTTTTTGTGCTTTTTTTTTTACGTCTACTCGGCTTTATTGATCTTTTTTTCTAATTACTGTATGTCTAGAGAAATGCATATTCGTGTTGAGCGTAGACGGGATCCAATGACAGGTGATTACTATGAAAATATAAATGGCATGATGTTCAAGGATGGTTTCCTATATAAGACCGTATCGATGAAGTCAATAAGTACTCAGAATATACAACCAAGCTTTGATGAACTTGAAAAGTTCCGACAACCTAGTGAGAACGGGGAGAATGATAATAGTTTGTCAACACTTTTTGCAAACAGAAAGAAAGGACATTTTATGAAGGGTGATAGGGTTATTGTGATCAAGGGAGATCTTAAAAATCTTAAGGGATGGGTTGAGAAGGTCGAAGAAGGGACGGTTCATATAAAACCGAATGCAGAAGGACTTCTAGTAAGTGAATCCTTTTCAAGTTGTTATATCTCTCATATAGTGTATTATCTCTAGAGGTGGCAAAATGGGCGGGTTGGGTTATCTCAACAATCTTTGTCCACTTTTGATATGATTATTGTTGACATAAAAGCTATTGTTTACTTTAAGTAAGGCTATGTATGCATTTGAGAACACTTTAGGTGTCGTTAGGCTCAAATTAAGTGTTTAATTTAAGTAAACAGATCATGGTTTAAAAAAACGGGTGAGGCGTACGCCTCGAGGTGCGCCTTGAGGCGAAACTCTAAGAAAACGAGTCTGAGGCGTGCCTCACGGGGTTCAGATTGTACATACGCCTCTAAGGGCTGAGGCGCTAAGAAAATGTGTGCCTCGGGTGCGCCTCAGGTGGTTTAGGGTGGTTTTGATGTCCTTTTTTTGGTGTTTTAGACTGTTTGGGTAAATTATTTTATTTTTGATGTGTGTTTTTGATGTTTTAGACTTTTCTAGGTCAATTATTTTATTTTTTATAGACACATAATTTTTATATTTATTTTTTTACTGCGCCTCGAGCATACGCCTCGGTTCGCCTCAAGGCTTACGCCTCATGAGGCGAAGGGAAAACGCCTCGAGGCTCGTTTCCGTTCTTTTAAACTTTGAAACAGATTAATAAGTTGCTACCTTATCACTACAATCTATTTATAGTTTTTGTGGTTTCCAGACAACTCTTGCTGTAAATGAAAAAGAGCTGTGCAAGTATTTTGAGCCAGGAAATCATGTGAAAGTTGTGTCTGGTGCACAAGAAGGTGTGACTGGAATGGTTGTAACAGTTAAGGGGCATGTAGTTAACATTGTGTCAGACACCACCAAGGAAGTTGTAAGTGACATGGGTATATCATTCTCAGTTCTGATTTGTCTTCTATTAATTACTGTTTAATTATATTCCAGCTACGTGTTTTCTCTGACAATGTTGTGGAGAGTTCTGAAGTGACGTCTGGAATTACCAAAATTGGGGATTTTGAGCTCCATGATCTTGTCCAACTGGAGTAAGCATCAACTATACACATTTTATCAATTGCTTTACTATGCTCCGTTTTTTATGCGTTCTTTTTTATTTTCGGCAGTAATTCCAACTTTGGTGTAATCATACGCGTAGACAGTGAAGCCTTTCAGGTTGGTGCTTTTAGCCTATCGACTAGCCATTAGAGGTGGCAAGTTTGGTCCAATGACGTTTAATGGATTTATCTGTGTTATGTTCTATACTTCTACACATAACAGAAATGATGTGTTAAATAGAAAACTGGTCAACTGGGTCGAAAATTACCAATAGTGTGTTTTTATGCATAAAATCTCCCAAATGTTTTATTTGAAAAGTTAGATTATTTATAAGCTTATAAATTTTGTTATTATGCTTTTGACTAGTTAATCATAAAAGAATCAAGTTTTCAAGTCAAGCATTTTCAAGACAGCCCAATGAGCCGTACCAAAAGTTGCATTTTTTGACCAGAACCTATTTGAGCCGCTACACAATCTGCTGATTTTGCAAACTCTACTAGTCATGGTAGAATTGTGATTATTTTACGTTCTGTTTCCCTGTAGGTTCTGAAGGGTGTTGCAGATAAAGCAGAGGTTGAACTTGTTAGGTTAAGAGACATTAAGTACAAAATTGATAGGAAAGTATCTGCTCAGGATCGTTATAAGAACACTGTATCAGTGAAAGATGTGGTTAAAGTCCTTGAGGGTCCATGCAAGGTGAGTCTCTCTCTCTCCTTCTCCCCTTCCTCTCTCAAAATAAGGCGTTTTATCTTCTCTTAAGTCTAATTACGATATTCTTTTTCTTATCATATAGGGGCGGCAAGGTCCTGTTGAACATATTAATAGAGGAATCCTGTTCATATATGATCGTCACCATTTGGAGCATGCAGGGTTTATCTGTGCTAAAGCTCAGTCATGTGTGTTGGTCGGCGGTTCCCGTGCAAATGGTGATAGAAATGTATGTGTTATCTGGTTCTATAGATTTTCTTTTGTCTTTTTTTTTAATTCTCGCATCACTTAATCATCGAGTTGGTAAGTTGTATGTGTTGTGTCAAAATGGTAGGGTCAAAATTGGAAATGTTTTGTATGGGTTGGAACAGGGCAATTTGGGTTTTGTTGACCCACAAGTGGCCACAATGCTTATAGCTTGTCTAAGATCTTTAATTTTTTAATGGATAATTTGTTAAATATGATTGAGTGATTGACAAAGTCAATACTGTTTTGATAAATTATTCGAATAAAGATGGTATTATGCATTTCAAACACTTGGGGCAGCTTTTGATCTTACTTGATTTGATCCTCTAGATGTAACACAATCTTGATTGACCCATTCAAGTGTAAAATGGGTCAAAGTTTGCCGCTTTTACTTTATCCCAAATCTGGGAGATCTAGTCACTTGTTACTCGCATATTATTTTGTCATCATACAATTGATTACATTGCTAGTCGTTCAATCATTATTCTAAATGAATAATATATTATGACTTGGCACATGTGTAGGGCAATCCATTGGCATCAAGAGTTGCTCAGCTTAGGACTCCCACTCGTATTCCTCATTCTCCGGGTAGAGGAGCCCCACCACTACGTATGTTCTACTTTTGTTTTATTTTCTTACAAAGCTTTTGACCTTTGAAAGTAGTGGAGGAGTGCCCTAATTACTTATCCTTTATTTATGTAGCTGGTGGGAGGTACAGAGGCGGAAGAGGAGGGAAAGATTCTTTAGTCGGAACTGTCATTAAAATTCGGGTGGGTCCCTTTAAAGGATACAAGGGGCGGGTTGTTGATGTCCATGGAACATCAGTTCGGATTGAATTGGAGTCACAAATGAAGGTTGTTACAGGCAAGTTCTTTCTGCTTTCTGTGCTTTTTATTCTTTTACCTGGTTATTTATGTAATCATAACTCCCTGTTCTTCTATCAGTCGATCGCACACACATATCAGATAGTGTGAATGTCACGACCCCGTATCGGTAAGTTTACACACATCTTTTCTGTTCAAATCACAAAATTAGGAAATGATTACCTTATGAACTTTTTTATTGTTTACCAGTGATACACATAGGTACGGCTCTGGAAGTGAGACACCTATGCATCCTTCAAGAACCCCACTCCATCCATACCAGACACCTATGAGAGATGCTGGAGGTTGGTTATGTCAAAGCTTACTTCTTAATGATTATATATGGATTAAATATATGTGTGTGTGTATATATGTATTTGATGTCTATGTGTAATGACTTTAACGTATACGAATGTTCCCTCAGCAACACCTATTCATGATGGCATGAGGACGCCTATGCGTGACAGAGCATGGAATCCATATGCACCAATGAGTCCTCCAAGGTTTGCCGTCTTTTCTATGAGATATTACTTATGATGATGTTGAACTCGAGAGTTGAGATAATACTCTGTGTGGTAAAAGAATAATTAAACTAAATTTCTGGTTAGTAGCAGTAGTAGTGTAAGTGCTAATAATATTTTGATGGTACTATTTTAGGGACTCTTGGGAAGATGGAAACCCTGGTTCTTGGGGATCAAGTCCTCAGTATCAGGTGAGTTACTGCAGGCTGTCTAAACCGAAGTCTTGACATGTTTAGTGAATGTTTTATATAATTATTATGTTGCATGACGCAGCCGGGAAGTCCCCGTTCAAGAGCATATGAAGCACCGACTCCTGGTTCAGGATGGGCCAACACACCTGGTGGGAGTTACAGTGAAGCTGGCACACCACGAGATACCACACCTACCTATGGTAACCAATAATTACCTCAACAATTTATATTCAACTGATATCTAGACACTCATACATATATTACATTATATTTATATATGCTTATGTTATTACAGGAAACGCTCCAAGTCCCTACTTGCCATCAACACCCGGTGGACCGGCTCCCATGACACCAAGCTCGGCATATTTACCTGGTACTCCTGGGGGCCAACCAATGACTCCTGGAGGTGGTGGCTTGGATATGATGTCACCTGCAGTAGGTGGGTTCCATTCATATTCGAAAATTTATTTGTTTATGCGATGCCAAAGAAAGTTTGTTAGATGAATTACTTTTGACTATGGGGGTTCATAAACCGTTGAAACCGACCGTATCGTACAAGCTGTCCAAACCAAAGCAAGTCTGACGGTTTGGTTTTGGCTATTTAACAGCCTGGCTGACTATTTTGAACTTGGAACTGGCCACTTTGTCCTTTTCTATTTATTTATTTTTGGAATATGCAGTTATGAATATGTATTATATTCATGTATCATTTTTATTCTTTAAAACTTGTATAAATATAAACCAAAGTCGGTTCAAACTGCCAGCCCAACCAGTTTGGTTCGTCTTATTGAAACCATTGTTGGCGGTTTGGTGTACACTTTTGTCAAAGTCAGGAACACGCTTATTTTTGACTGACAATGTGAATGATTGGTGGTGTTTGCATTGCAGGTGGTGATCATGATGGACCGTGGTTCCTGCCCGATATATTGGTAAATGTACGCCGGCCAGGTGAAGATGCCTCCCTCGGTGTCATTCGAGAAGTGCTTCTGGTATGTATTTTTACGTGCAACCCTTTTTATAATTCTTTCTTTTTCCTTTTAATAATTTAAGTTGCTTTTTAGGATGGTGCATGCCGAGTAGCTCTTGGTGCAAGCGGAAACGGTGAGATTATCACTGCCAACCCTAGCGAGATAGAGGTTGTCGTGCCACGGAAGTCCGACAAAATTAAAATAATGGGGGGCGCCCAGCGTGGTGCGACAGGGAAGCTGATTGGTGTCGATGGCACTGACGGAATCGTTAAGGTGGATGAATCGCTTGATGTTAAGATATTAGATATGGTTATTCTAGCTAAGTTAGCACCTTTATCATGATTTTCTAAATTCTCAAGTATATACATTATCTGTTTGTCGTTTTGAGTTTTCGGGGAATGGACGGTAATTTTGTTATGTATAAGATAGGTATATTTATTTCAGTTACGGTGTATTTAGAAGCATTACCTAGATGGTTTTTTTATTCAATTCTAAAACTGGGGTGTTAACAAAGACGAACCAAAAGGACCGGGTTAACCGTTAGCTTTGGCGGTTTGTTGATCGTTTTTTTCTTTTCAAATCATTGGTTTGTACATTGTATTAAAAGTTATATATACAAACTTTAAAGCTGAACCATTGGCTAAACCCATCATTGTCTTATCTATGTCCGATGTGATACTTGTCAAACTATTTTTATGGACTCAATCCTCGAAGAGGCTACCCCACCTCACCAACCTAATAACAGATGTAGGGTTTTCTTAAGGCGCCCCCCTAAGCACAATAGGGACTTAATTACAGCCAACATATTTTGGGAGCAATGATTAACTCAGAGTAGTATTAGGATGAGTGTTGAGAAGTCTTAACTCGAGCAACCAAAAACAAATATGTGAGTTTCTTTTAGACAAAACAGACAATATTGATTGGTATGAGAGGTCAGATTTTACAAATGGTATAATAGCCAGTTATGTGTTGTTCGAGATGATGGAGGCAAAGCTCATTGAGGAAGATGAGTTTTCAAGGATGTTCAAGAGACACTGCAGGCAAATCCTAATTTCTTGATTGGGTTGGTGGATGCAAACCTCATCGAGGACAATGAGTCTATATGCAGTCAGGGGACGTGTTCAAATATCACCAACGCATTTTTGGTGCAATGATTGTGGATGAGAGTGAGTCACTCTCTAATTCTACAAAAACGGACATGGTTCATCTTGAGTCCACTGATGTGGCTCCTCCCGAAAGAAGAAGAAAAAGATAAGAAAAGCAATTTTGATACATTTAAATACATAGTAGGTTTGGGTTCATCAATGTAACATTTCAACCAGATAAACGCAGGATGTAAAATGACAAGAAAAGTGATAACAAAAGTTGAAGACACACTTCTATGAAGAAAGCCAACACAAATGCATATTTACCAATCATGAATAAAATAAATTGCACACCACAATAGTAATTACTTATTTTCCCAATTTATTCTCAAGTAGAAGCATGCACCTCCCTAACAACGTACTTCTAGCCATCATGCAGCTGCTGATGGCTAGAACTAGACGATGGTTTGCCGTGATTAGCCGGACCACCAATGTAGGTATCCCCGGAGTTCAAATGCAAGCCTTTTTGGAAGTTTTCGAGCTCGCTTTTCCTGATATCTTCTTCAATGTGAATATCATCTTCTACAGAAAGAATCACACTTTCTGTCCCGTTTGGTCCTTGTACAATTCTTTCTGCCACCTTTCGGTGTTCATCAAAGTGGACATTTTCGGCTTTTTGGACTATCTTCTTCCTCTTCTTGAGGAAGCACCATAATGCGGCCATGGCGAATGCCAAAAAGAAGACACCACCGCATGAGACAAACACCACAACGATTATCGTGGAATTGTTGCTTGGTGGTGGAGGTGGTGGTGGGACGAAATGAGGGGGCGAAGGTGGTGGGACCACATGTGGTGGTGGGGGCTTAAAATGAGGGGGTGAGGGTGGTGGGACCGCATGTGGAGGTGGGGGGCTAAAATGTGTAGGAGGTGGTGGTGGGACCGAATGAGGAGGCGATGGTGGTGGGACCATATGTGGTGGTGGTGGGACGAAATGTGGAGGCGATGGTGGTGGGATGAAATGTGGAGGTGGTTGTGATGGTGGTGGATTCGCGGTAGGAGAGGGTGGTGTTGAGGTGGGAGAAGGTGGAGGAAAATGAGGGAACAAGTATTGAGTAGAAATGGAAGCCATTGTATGCAAGAAAGGGTTGAGGGGTCCTTATTTGTAGTACATGAGGATGGGGAGATTATTACTTGCAAGTATCACTAGACTTGGTGCTCATTTTAAGCTATGAGACTTTTTTAAGATTGTTTGTATTGCAAAACACTTCTCTATAGTTCAAACACTTCTCTATAGTTCAAAGTTCAATTTTGTTATTGTATAAACACAACATCAACTCGTTAAAACTTGCTCTAGTTTAAAACATGAAAGTTTTATATATGCATATGCATGTGTGCAAGTATATATAGTTATTACCGGCGGATTAAATAAAAAAAGGCATTTGCATGAGAAGTGTGTTAATCATAATAATTCAATTGGCAAGATATTGGCGCGATAACAAAAGCTTAAAGAGGGATGTGTTTTACGTATGACTATATATGCTCGTATTATGCTTAATAAGTTTGTCTACTAGTTGTTAATTTTGACTATACCTATATTAAATATAAAATTTCCTTTAAAGATAAGTGATGTGTTTTTTTAACCCTCTGAATATATATATAGAGGTAATTATTGATTTATTGATATTAACTTATTTTTCAGGTAATCTTAAAAAGGTGAAAGGCTTTTGCTAGTGGTAAAATATCATATTAGCTTCTAAGGCTCAACCTTGTGGTATCAAAATGTTAAATAAGGTTTTGTCTTTTTAAGTAGGGGTTCAAATCCCATTAGTGATAAGAAATTAGCCACTCAAAAAACATATTTTTTTTCTTTCTAAATTTGGTTATTCACCATTAATCCTTTGGCAATTAATTAATCCAAAGCTTACCAAGAAATTATTGTATTTTTATATTTTTAACTATTCTTCATTTTTTCTTAGTCTTTTTGTATATGTCGCTTTTATGGAGAGCGTCTATCATCGATATTGTCACTTTAGCATTCAGTTTTATAGTAGTAAAAAGCAATAGAGGATCTGAGGATGCACAATAATGCTAGGGTGGCTTTGTGTCCATCATCAAGCCCGAGCAAATGCTTAATGTATCATGTTAGATTGTTAGCTGATAAGCACCTCTAGTAGCACAAGTGCCCAACAACCCAAGTGAAGTGAATCCATTAATACATCGTGTTTTCTAATAAACACCGTACTCGACCCCCTTTTTTTAACATGCATACATTTAGCAAAAAAAAAAAAAATGAATGGGAATTTTGGTAATCGAGATTTAGCAATTCTTTTGTAACACGGCCGATGACTCATACCCCTCCTCTATGGTTTCCTCTCATCTCATCTTATCACAGGTTATCAATCGAATTTCGGAGTTATACATCGAAATCATTTTGCCTTGATTTAATAATTCCCATATACCTTTTCCAGATATGTGAATTGCCAATTGCGATTCTCTATTCCTCTTTGAAAGCCATGGCCTAAAAGTCTACGACGATCCTCTAATTTGATGATGTCTACACATAAAGTTACACAATGTGTCGATTTGTTACCCTTATGTGTAGAATATTGGTACCAAAGATTTAGGCCAGAACTTGTTCTTGTTATTATTATTGGATACTTTAGATTACATAACCTTCCATCTATATATAACCTATCTATCCTTATTGACCTAGAATACGAATACATCATAATTATCTATACCTTTGATAATTATCTAAACAAGAATCATATTTGACCTTTATTAGGAAGCTAAAAACTATCTCAAAAATACTCCCTTCAAGTTTGTAGGTTGGTTCCTTTTTTACCCAAACCTACACAAGATTATGCCAACAATCACCCCCCTAATCTTGTGACACCGATAAGTTCCTTCATCTCGATAAATTTTAATCTTGGTAGCGCCTTAGTAAGAATATCCGCCCTTTGTAGATTCCCACTTACATGCTCCACTTCAATTTGTTCACGACCCACACATTCTCTAATGAAATGATATCGTGTGTGAATATGTTTGCTCTTACCAAAGAAAACCAGGTTCTTCATTAACTTTATAGCCGAAGAGTTATCCACCTTGAGAACTATTTTCTGTTCTTCACCACCGGTTATTTCGGCCAATAAACTTCTTAGCCATAATGCTTGACATGCCGCCGACGTTGCTGCCATGAACTCCGCTTCACACGAGGATAACGCGACTGTGTTCTGTTTTTGGGAACTCCAGGTTATTGGTGCATCATCATAGTAGAACACTGTTCCGGTAGTACTACGTCCGTCATCAACATCTACCGTGTAGCTACTATCACTAAACCCGTATAACACCTTGCTTCCATCTCTTGGATATATTATACCAAGATCAAGGCTACCTTTCAAATATCGAAGCACATGTTTCACTGCCTGTGCATGATTTTGAGTCGGGTTTTGCATAAACCGGCTTACGTATCCAACCGCATAGCTTAGATCTGGCCGCGTGTGTGTCAAGTACCGAAGACACCCAACTATTTTCCAGTATTCAGTAGGATCAGCTGTTGGACCTTCATCACTTTTGGAAAGTTTCAAACCTGGATCCATCGGAAACTGAGTCGCATTACAGTTCCACATTCCCACCTGTTTTAGCACCTTAGTTGCATAAGTTGTTTGTTTTATTGAGATGCCTTGTGGATTTTGAACTACCTCTATCCCAAGATAGTAATGAAGGAGCCCAAGATCACTCATCTTGAATTGCATCTTCATTTGATTCTTGAATTCTTTTATGTCTTCAATAGCTGCACCTATAACTATTAAATCATCCACATAGGTCCCAATAATTAACAACCTTTGATTCACTTCCTTCCTATACACTGCATGCTCACATTTACAACTTGTAAAACCAAGCCTTTTCAGTGCCATATCAAGCCTTGAGTTCCACGCTCTTGGAGCTTGCCGAAGACCGTACAAAGCCTTAAACAGGCGATATACATGATGCTCGCTTCCCCTTTTAACATAACCTTCGGGTTGTGACACGTAGACTTCCTCCTTTAATTCTCCGTGCAAAAACGCTGACTTTACATCGAGATGGTGGATCTCCCAACCGTGGCTTGCTGCGAGTGCAATGATAAATCGGATTGTCTCAATCCGAGCAACCGGTGCGAAAATATCTTCAACATCTATTCCGACTCGTTGTACGTATCCTTTCGCAACAAGACGAGCCTTATGTTTTGTTATAATTCCATTCGCATCCTTCTTTACTTTGAAAACCCACTTCACTCCTATGGGTTTTATCTTTGAAGGCGGCTCGACTAACTTCCACGTCCCATTTTTCTCAATCGACGCTAACTCGCTTTTCATTGCATCCTGCCAATGCTTTTCCTTTGCGGCTTCTTGATAAGATGAAGGTTCATCATCAATGGACAGTAATAAATCTTGAGTGTCGTCAACCGTAGGATGGCTTAAACTTGGTAGAGTGTCAACTTCATACCCTTCAAAACGACGAGGTAAATTGGACGTACGAGAAGACCTTCGCAGATTTTCATTTGCAGTGACAGAAGTCGTAGCTTCACTGCTTGCTGAAACAGCCTCTGTTCATTCGGATTCTGCTTCATTCGTATTCTCTTCCCCT
Source organism: Ambrosia artemisiifolia (assembly GCA_032199755.1). NCBI lineage: Eukaryota > Viridiplantae > Streptophyta > Magnoliopsida > Asterales > Asteraceae > Ambrosia > Ambrosia artemisiifolia. The sequence continues at coordinate 12,084,483 of CM063521.1, forward strand.
TCGAGTTGGTTCTGAATTGTTACTAAAGGAATGGATTCAACAATAAACTCCTTCCATTCCGGTTTTTTTGTATCAATTCCCTTTAAAAATTCAGACCAATTATAGCCATTTAATTCATCAAACCGGACATCACCATCACGCATAGCGTGTATCCGATTTTTAACCGGATCATACATACGGTACAACACGCCTTCAGCTCCTTGAACTCCAAGATAGACCAGCAAAGAACTTCTATCATCCAGTTTTTGTTTGCCTGCTGCGAGAATTGTTGCGTACCCAATGCAGCCAAATACCTTGAGGAATGATAAGTTTGGTTGCCTTCCCTTTAATCTTTCATATGGAGTTGATTTTAACAACGCTTTAGAGGGTGAACGATTCAGTAAGTAGACCGCGTGTTGAACCGCTTCTCCCCAAAAGTTCCGAGGTAGTCCTTTAGCCTTTAGGATGCTTCGGGTGGCGCCTAAGATGGTTCGGTTTCTCCTCTCGACTACTCCGTTTTGTTGAGGAGTATAAGGTGCCGTGAGTTGTCGGGAAATTCCTTGGCTCTTGCAATAATCACCCAAGATACTTGAAACGAACTCTCCTCCGTTGTCCATTCTTAATGCCTTCACCTTTTTCCTTAGTTTGTTTTCAACATTCTTGAAAAACTCGATCAACACTTTTGACACTTGATCTTTCGTCTTAATCAGAAACGCCCACATGTATCGACTGAAGTCATCAACAACTAGTAGAATGTATTGGTTTCCACTAGGAGTCTTTGGAGTGATCGGCCCGCACACATCAGCGTACAGGAGTTCCAAAGCTTCTGTTGCTCGATACCTTGATTCCTTCCTAAAGGCTCCTCTCGCTTGCTTTCCGTACATGCACGAGTCGCATACTTGGGCTGGATTTGTCACTTTCGGTAGCCCAATTGCAAAGCTCGATAGGTTTCTAATTGCATCAAAGTTTAAGTGTCCCAGACGTGCGTGCCACAACCACGATTCGTCTTGAGGTTTTGCCTGTAAACAAACTGGAAAGACAACATTTAAGTTAATCTTATAGACACGGTTTGGCGAGCGTTGTACATTCATAAGCAACATTCCGTTCGACTCATGCATCACTAGTGTTCCGTGTTCAATGGTGATCTTGCATCCCATCTCATCCATTTGTCCCACACTTATAATATTATTCTTGAGTGTCGGAATGTAATAGACGTCTTCAAAAATCCTTTGCCTTCCCGATTTTCCTTCGACCACGATCTTTCCCCTTCCTTCAATATTCACGCATGAGTTATCGCCGAACCTTACCTTTCCTTTGACCCGTCGATCTAACTCATAAAACCAATCACGATTTCCCGTCATGTGGTTGCTAGCACCGTTATCACAAAACCATGTATGTGTTTCACACTGTGTATTTGCATACACGCTTGGATCAACATGAGTTTCGTTCAAATACACCACATGTTCCGGTTCAACTTCACATGTGTGCATATATAGTACGGATCCGTCATCCTGTTGTGCAAGATTACTTTCTTCAACCTTTTTTCTTGTAGGACAATCCGAGGAGAAGTGTCCTAATTCATCGCACCGAAAGCATTGGAGCTTCGACCGGTCCGTTCTTTCCTTAAAGGGTCTTGCTTTCGATTCCTTTCCTCTGCCTCTTCCCGTATTGTTTCGGCCATTTCCTCTACCTCTTCCGCCTTGGTCTCCAGTTCCCTTGCCTCATCCAAAGCTTTTGTTTCCTTTCTTTTTTGCTTCCCATTCTTCATAAGTTAAGAGAAGTTTCTCTTCTTTAGATTGAGACACCTGTTGATCAAGATTGATACGTTCCTCGTATGCGATGAGGCGGCCGACCACATCATCGAATCCGATGGTTTTGAGACCGACAACTTGTTCAATCGCAGCTACCATTTGAATATATTTGTTCGGCAACCCATGTAAAAACTTCTTCACGAGTTTTTGTTCTTCGATTACGGTTCCAAGTGAGGCAGATCTTGATGCGATGCTAGAAATTTTTCCTGCAAATTCTGTTATGTTGCTTGATTCCTTCATCTTCAAATTCTCGAACTCTGACATAAGAGTCTGAAGCCTTGCCTCCAACACACGTTCTACTCCCCGCTGCCGTGACTTCACTGCTTCCCACATTGCCTTCGCCGAATCACAGTTACCAATCTGAAGTACGAGTTCTTCCGGTAGTGCTTGAAACAACAGTGCTGTGGCTACATGATTCTTATGATCGTCGGTTGTCGTCCCTGGATCAATAACGTCCCAAACCTTGTGAACGTTAAATATGGCCTTCATCTTGATAGCCCATACGGTATAGTTTGTGCTTGTGAGAACCGGACATGCGAGACTTGGTATGTGCTCCTTAACCACCAAGTTCGATGTAGCAGGTCGGTTTGGTTCACCCATCGTAGCCGGCTGCTGTGGATGATCTTACTCTGAACCCGATGGAGACTTCATCAAGTATTCTCTTTTCTTGATTTGAAACTTAATCGGATTCGTAAGACCAGGTTGAGTGCGTCGCAAGTTTCAATCGGTTAGCCTTTGAGTGATACTTGCCGGACTCGCGTCTGTTCTTCCTTCTTGACGGATCAAACCTTTGCTCTGATACCAATTGTAGAATATTGGTACCAAAGATTTAGGCCAAAACTTGTTCTTGTTATTATTATTGGATACTTTAGATTACATAACCTTCCATCTATATATAACCTATCTATCCTTATTGACCTAGAATACGAATACATCATAATTATCTATACCTTTGATAATTATCTAAACAAGAATCCTATTTGACCTTTATTAGGAAGCTAAAAACTATCTCAAAAATACTCCCTTCAAGTTTGTAGGTTGGTTCCTTTTTTACCCAAACCTACACAAGATTATGCCAACATTATGTACTTATAAAGACCTATAGGTATAGCCGTATAGGCTTAAAAACTTATATGTGTATGAACAATTTCTTAAAAAGAAAATAACAATCTTTAAGTGAAATTACATCTAGTGATAGTACGGAACCTATATATACTCCTTCTATGCCTTAATTAGTTGATTTGGATAATCTGTTTTTTTTTAACACTCTAACTCATTTTTAGGCGACTAGTATTGTGTACATCATAAAAAAAATTGTATTCACCACTAGTGAAGGGTGTTGTGTTGTTGCCTGATTTTAAATGTATCTTTGTTTAGGTCGATTTCTTCGATACGAATAAATACATAAGTTGAAACCAAATGAATATAGTATATAAGTTGTGTTTCAACGGGAAGTTTGAGAACTCACCAACTTGATGACCGTCAACCTATCAACCCAATTTTCGAGTATGAATCATGTAGATTGTTGAATGAAGTTATGAAACTTGTTCAAAATATATTTCATATACAAATGAGAGATAATATTATCGGATGACGTGATGATGGAAATTATATTTCTAACTCATGTTTTCAAAGGTTTATCATATATAAAGCCGCTAAAAACTTTATAGTATAGAAAAATTAGATAAAGATTGATGTAAAAACACATAGAAAATTTGAAAACAAGTGCCAATTTTGTTGCCCATTAGCACAGAAAATCAACACAAATTCATACATGAATCAAGAATAAAAGAAATAGCACACCACAACAATATAACAATATTTTGTTATATATTTCACCACTTTATCCTCATGTTGAAACGTACTTCTAGCCATGCAGGTAGTGATGACCGAAAGTTGAAGGTTTTCTGGGATCAGCCACACCACCAATGTTGTAGGTGTTTCCATAATTCGAATGCAAGCCTTGTCGGAAGTCTTCGAGCTCGCTCTTCCTGATATCTTCTTCAATGTGAATATCATCTTCGACCGAAAGAATGGCGGTTTCAGTTCCATGTGGCCCTTGTACAATTCTTTCTGTAACCTTTCGGTGATCATCAAAGTGGACATTTTCGGCTTTTCGGACCATCTTCTTCCTCTTCTTGAGGAAGCACCATAATGCGGCCATAGCGAATGCTAAGAAGAAGACACCACCGCATGAGACGAACACTACGACAATTACTGTGGAATGGTTGCTTGGAGGTGGTGGAGGTGGCGGGAGGGTATGGGGTGGTGGTGGCGGGAGAGTATGGGGTGGTGGAGGGACAAAATGTGGGGGCGACGGTGGTGGGACTGTATGAGGTGGTGGGGGGGACAAAATGAGGGGGCGAGGGTGGTGGGACCGCATGTGGTGGTGGGGGAACAAAATGAGGGGGCGAGGGTGGTGGGATCGCATGTGGTGGTGGGGGGACAGGATGAGGGGGCGATGATGGTGGGACCGTATGTGGAGGTGGGGGGACAAAATGAGGAGGGGATGGTGGTGGGACCGTATGTGGTGGTGGGGGCACGAAATGTGGAGGCGATGGTGGTGGGACCGTATGTGGTGGTGGGGAGATGTGATTTGGAGGCGATGGTGGTGGGACGAAATGCGGCGGAGGTTTTGACGGTGTAGTTGGAGCAGGTGGTGGTGTTGTAGTGGGAGATGGTGGTGGAAATGAGGGAACAAGGATTGAGTGAGAGGAGAAGCCATTGTATTGTATTGTATGTAAGAAAGGTTGAGGAGTCCTTATTTGTAGTATTAGAGGATTAATTAGGAGAGTATTACTTGCAAGAATCAATAGACTTGGTGCTCATTCTAAGCGATGAGGTTTCTTAACATTGATTGTATTGCAAAACACTCCAAATTCTAAAGCTTCCATGTTTTCCATGCTATGAAATTGAGTTGGGAAGCTTGTTTTGATAACCAAGTTCAGCTTGAATTTCATACGACGAATATAATTATGGTAGCGAGTTATTTTTTGTTATGATGTAAATATGATAATATTTATATGGTATATAATTAAATAATAAGTATTGTTATGTATACATATACAATCATAATAAAGTAGTTGAGTTATTATCTTATGAATATAAATATTAAAAGGAATTATGCATCTAAATGAAAGATAGTTAACAAAGTACAAATTACTAGTCGAGTGTAAGTGGAGCTCAAGCTTCTATAGTTATCCGAGCTAGAGGTTTAGGTGAAGATATTGAATCAAACTAAACACGAATTTAATATAATGTATAAACACAATGTAGCTCCCAATTAAATTAAGCTGGCATTTATATTGTAGCCTCTATTAATAGTTTTTTATAATGTACAAACTAAACACACACCCCCTAACCATTGTCAAATCCCACATATTCGAACCACCTCGTCATGACCAATTATGGTTTCCTCACCCTCTTGATCATCCACCAATATGACTCCGCCTAGTGGCGATCCTTTTGAGGGGCGGGGAGGGGCGGCCGACCCCTCGAATTTTCACTCAGAAGTTCCGATTATGTAGTATTCGTATAGAAATTTTTTGGTATATAAGGTTTCGACCCCCCGAAACTAGTGACTTCCGACCCCCCGAAATTTCGAGTCAAGATTCGCCACTGACTCCGCCTTTATTTCTTCACCCAATGTTGTAGTTGTTGTATTCATACATTTAAAAACCTTGTCGTTCCGGCTTATCCAAAGTTTCCAAATAACCAAATGCACAATCGCGTAAACCACCTTGTTCTTCTTCCGGCCGCCCTCCATGACACGGCACCATCTCAAAAATTGAACAAAGGACAGAAGGATGTCAGGGAATTTAACCTTTAGCCACTCACTGATGTTCCACCACATGCATTCGACGAAAATATGATTGACGTTTTCAGGTTGTAAGCCACACCTCTTGCACAAACCATCACCCACTTGAATTCCCCTAACACTATGTTCCAGAGTTTAATAATAGAAGGAAAAGAGAGGAAACAGAACGAAAGGGGAATAATTTTGTGTTCTAGAGTTTTATTAAAGGAGAGAAGTGGAGAGAAGAGGAATGAAAATTCTTCCAAATAACCTTCCAAATTGGAAGGAAGCAGAAGGAATGGAAAGTAAAAAAAAAATTAAAGTATATCATTTACCAATTTATCCTCTCATTTATTTATAATAAAATCTTACAATGGTATAATTGTAAACTATACGTTTCTTTTATCTTCCTTTCAACTCGGGAACACATAAAATCTTTAGTTTCTTTTCTTTTCATTTCAACTCGAGAACACGAAATAAACTTATATGTTTTCCTTTCTTATCTCTCCTAATATCCCTTTCTCTTCTTTTCTTTTATTTAGTAAACTCGATAACACAACGTAAAAAGCTAATGTCTCTGCAGTAAGTATTTAGTTGTCCAGGGCCCGCCATACAAGGCAATTTACTTTCGGTGTTGCGATCTTGTTCCAACAAAACAACATCTCTTGATTGATAGAATGATCCACACCTAAATCCGACCTTACCGCCCCAAAGCCCAATAAGCAAGCGGTTACTCGGGCCAACTATCACAATACAAAAACAAACCCCTTACTATACAAATTGCCGACCCAAACCTACTGTATCGACTCGGCACACACACCCCTAACCATTTCTGGCAAACTATTGAACAAAGCTTGTAATTTCTAAAGATTAAGGACCAAACTAGAAATTTAAACATACCACACGACCGTCCATGCAAGTTAATATTTGAAATATTTATTGACAATAAATTATGGTCAACGTACACATCAAGGCTAAGATTCGATCCAAAAGTGAGGTGGTTATATAAATAAAGTTTTATAATGGCTAACTAAAAAAATCGTTGCTCTATTTTGAAAATAGAAATTAAACGGATGATCATGTGGCTTGTGTAAATTTTGGTGTTAGCCCCAAGTTCAAGAAGTGTGATTGTACAAAAGGTATGCATAAACATAATATTACTAGTCTCTAAAGTGTGGGTGCTAGATAAGTTTTTTTCCAGTTAAATATGCTAGATAAGTTTTTTTTTCAGTTAAATACAGTAACTAAAATACCATTACACTATGTATTAAAGAAGAGTGAAGTTGAACAGTGTCATACCATGCGTCTACACCAAAACGCTGCCAAGCTGTTAAAGCCACGTGTCTCTACCAAAGGCTCTGCTGTCATCCTTCTCCACCTCCACCTTCACACCCCATCTTCCCACTGCTGATTGTTCATCCATCTCTCTAAATCCTTTTTCGCTTTGCCACCACAACTTCACATTTTGTCCATTGTCTTCTTTCAACAGGTATGTCTATCCTTCCTTATCCTCCTCCTTCTTCAACGATTGATTGACTAATTAGTTGGGTGAGGGTTACGAAGTTTAGCATTGCTTTGTTTTATTTTCCTTTATGGGTGATGCTCTGTTATATTTTGTGTTATGGTTGAGGCTTAGGTTTTTGCTTTTGAAACCACTATCTTGACTAATTTTTGGCTTTTGAATGGTAGCAGTGTTAATGATAAGTAAATGACTTAGGCGTTGTTTGGTTGATTAAGTGCTGAATCATTAAGAGGTCTGAATGGTTAAGTGTTGAATCATTAAGTTGGACCTCTTAATGGTTAGTTTTTTTGTCCCACATTGGTAGGAGAGCCTCATTAAGGTCCAGCCTAGTTCAGTGCTTAATGGTTTAGTGCTTAATGGTTTAGCCTTAATGTGACACCCGGCAAACTCAGGTTAGTAACTTTGGTCAATCGCATAAGTCTACCTTAGCAAGCATTTCCCCTTTCCTATTTGTACTCGCGATGGAGGCACTAACCGGGATTATGAAACAAGCGTGTTCGGTTGGTTTATTCAATGGATTGTCGTGTGGAAATGGGGAGTTGGGGCTATCACACTTTATATATGCAGATGATGTAATTTTTTTGGGTGAATGGTCAGAGGCAAATGCTAGGAATCTTAGACGGATTTTGCGGTGTTTCTATCTTGTGTCAGGACTAAAGGCCAACTTAAGGAAATGTAGCGTTTATGGGATTGGAGCAGATGAGATGGAAGTTCAAAACATGGAGGCAATCTTGAATTGTAACGGGGGGGGGGGGGGAGCTTTCCGTTTACATATTTAGGGTTGAAGGTGGGTGCAAACATGAATATGTGTAGACATTGGAAGCGGGTGTTGGATGCTTTCCAAAATCAGTTATCAATTTGGAAAGCCAAACAATTATCTTTTGGCGGAAGGGTCGTCCTTTTAAAGTTGGTGTTGAACTCGTTGCCTACATACTATTTCTCCTTTATAAGGCCCCGATAAAAGTCTTGGATTATATGGACCGTATGAGACGAGTGTTCTGTTGGGGTAGCTCGAATGAAAAAACTAAACTTAATTGGGCGCAGCGTGGAAAATGTAATCGCTCCTGTAGATTGTGGTGGGCTTGGTTTTAGTTCTTTAAAAGATGCAAATTTAGCCATGTTAGGCAAGTGGTGGTGGCGGTTTAAAAATGATCTGAATGGTCTATGGAGGAGTGTATTTGGTCGATTCATCACTCGCTGAGGGATTGGAATCTGATTCCTATGAAACTATCACTCGCTGCGTTGTCCGGGTTATGAAAACTGATGGGGTGGACGTTGAAGCTAGGATCATGGGGATGGTGGGGTACGGGTCGAATGTTATGTTCTGGCTGGATCGATGGACTTTGGATGTTCCACTTGCAGATAGGTTCCCTGGGTTGTTTGTGCTTGAAAAATATAAGGGTGCAATAGTTTCGAATCGGGTATTGGCTAATGGGTTGGGTTGGAACTGGGAATGGAAATCGATTTTGGATGGGACGCAGCTTAGCAGTGAATTGGGGCAGCTTTTGGACGAGGTGTATCTGGAGTTGCTGTAATGACTGCATTTTTAACCGGAAACAAGTGAACTTGTGGAAAATTATGGGGGATATCATGACTTTGAGTTTGTTGTGGTGAACGCTAGAGCAAAACAATTGGACCTTGATTGGTATAGATGGAGTAGATCTGATCTTTGTAATATGAGGTGATAATTGTAACTGATTTGTATATTGGGTGATTTAGCTAGTTTCCCGTTAGCTTGGGTGATTAATAAAATATTTTGTTGGCCGTTAAAAAAAATAATTATAGGTATATATCTAGATTACCTTATTAAGGAGCAAGCATGTCCAACAAAGTAATTTCAACACAATTTTAAGATGGGAGTTGAATAGGCTCTTTACAAATCTCTATTTTTTTTTTTTTGCCATTTTCTTCCATTTTTGCCCCTTGTGTACAATATTTCATGCTTATTGTATATGTGTCTAATACACATTTCATATCATTTCCTATATGTAACCCCCCATTTATATGACCACATTAATAGAGATTAGATGACCACATTGACTTTGTGAAACCCCCACCACTTCATAGCCCTCCATTATTACCCACCAATTATTATATTATTCTTTGTTTTTAAGTATCAACATAAAACAAAAAGTCTAATAAATAAATAATAGGGAAAATCACGATAATAGCCATTGACCAAATGGCTTTTACCAAAATAGCCACCTCCTAGCTCTTGGAGGTGGCTTCCAGGTTTTTAGACCTCTCCAAGAGGCTTTCTATAAGAAACCAATAAGGATGTGACACATGTTTAAAATATAATAAAAAAATATTCACACTTCCACCTCCATTTTTAAAACGGCCATAACTTTTTTATACGACATTATTTTTTAAAAAAAATTACACCATAAAAACAATCTTTTCATCCTCTTTCATTTCCATAACATATTGCTATACTTTAAAAAAAAAAATTTTTTGCTGGGTTGATAGTACTTGCGTCTAAATATTTAAACACTTGCGTTTAAACATATCTGTACTTGCGTCTAAATGTTTAAACACTTGCGTTTAAACATATCTGAACCAGTGTGCTACAGTTTAAAACAAATGAAGAGGTAGAAGTGTGAATATTTTTTTTATTATATTTTAAACAAATTGAATGTTTAAACACTCGATAACTCTTCAATTTCTTCCTTGGATTCACGTACACCATCGGGATACCAGAGGGCATCGACAGTGAGTGCCGGTTTTGTTGGTGGTATTGTGGAGGCTTGGGATGAAAGTAACAGGGAGTAACCGGTGAACAAAGGTACAAATGATGGATAGGTGTCGATGGGTTTATTTAACCGATTAACGAGTATAAAGATTTCCCCCAAGAGAAATTAATAAATCAACTTCACACACATTCAATTCAACAACCCATTCACCCTTATCATTTTTCCACAAAATTAAGTTTCAACTATTTTCTATTACTTGACATTTGACAGCACTTAAATTCTATTCTAGAAGTTTAAATCAGGTAAGTAAAACATGAAAGGGTTAAAAACTAAATGAGATTACAGGTTTACAGGTGAATGATGGAGTTGTCTAATTTTAGCAAAATGAAGAGGTAGAAGTGTGAATATTTTTTTTATTATATTTTAAACATGTTAGATATGTTTAAACGCAAGTGTTTAAACATTTAGACGCAAGTACAGATATGTTTAAACGCAAGTGTTTAAACATTTAGACGCAAGTACTATCAACCCAGAATTTTTTTTTTAAAGTATAGCAATATGGTATGGAAATGAAAGAGGATGAAAAGTTTGTTTTTATGGTGTAATTTTTTTTAAAAAATAATGTCGTATAAAAAAGTTATGGCCGTTTTAAAAATGGAGGTGGAAGTGTGATTATTTTTTTATTATATTTATGGGAAGCCTCTTGGATAGGTCTTAGAACCTGGAAGCCCCTCCCAAAAGATGAGAGGATTTTGTGACACGTGGCCACGTGTTAGTGGCTCTTTTTCTCAAAGGTCATGGGAAACGGTTAAGGTGCCTCGGAAAAGGGGAACCGTCTCACAGAGATGGTTCCACTGGCTAGTTTGGTAAAAACCCAAAAGTCAAGGCTATTTTCATGATTTTCCCTAAATAATAATAATAAGTCATGTACATATTTGTCATGGTGGACTTTTATTTCTACACACACTTATAGATCCATAAACTCACAAATAATATTCTTCTTACGCAGACTCTTGACCATTGGGATGGCCCATCTCCTATGGGGCCGATATTTATTAACAATCAAATATTTATTAAAAAAGAGAATTAAATACCGGAATGAAGGTGACATCGAATGGTTCACTGCTAATACTGGTGTTGTTATTTAGAAACCATAGATAAAAGTTCTCTTCAAATCAAATATTTATTAAAAAAGAGAATTTAATATTACCACATTAACTTTACCAAACTTCTCTTATTATAACCCATCAATTAATCCATTGAAAACCCTTCATCAAGAACAGAGAATCAGAATACAAAACGAGATATTAACTCCCAATCGGTTTCAATGGTGTTTTTCAATACTATCAATGTTGAGAATGTATTGCCAATGAATTCTCCCAATCAGTTACCAACCTAAGGGTTATTTATAACGAATCATTTGGCAATGTATCCTCCCAATCATCCACATCACTTCCCATCCGCATCCATAACCAGGCATGTCTTATGTTATTCTATTGCTTATGTTGCCTTCTCCTAATGTTCCTTTTACAGTAACTTCGTTTTATTTCTTGGCGTTTAGATGTTGTAACTAATAAGTAATTTTGTTTTAGTGCGAGTAGGAATATAAATGCTTTCATGCCTGGTGCAGATTTGTTACATATTTGTTTGTTTATATAATATGAAACCACTAACTTCTATCTTGGAGTGCTACAGATTTGTTACTTTCATGACTCTGGCAGTAGGATTATTTATGGGGTTATGTTGCATTGTTTGTGATTAAATTTTTTTAATTTTTATTAGTTTTGTTAAAAGATTGGGGCTGTTACAGATGAGTTACTTTCCTGATTGTGGCAGTAGGATTATGTATGGAGTTCTGCTGCATTGTTTGTTTATAAACATTTTTAATATTTATTAGTTATGGCAAAAGATTAGATTTGGGATATAAACTCATATTGCCTGCAAACACTTGGCAGTTTCAAGGCGTGCTCCACATGGACCTACCTAAAGTTGGGTTATCACGTCTTGTTGATGAGGTTAGCATACATTTGTTTTGATAAAATAATTTACTTCTACTCTACTAATTGTTTAATAAGTCTTCTTAGTAGTCTTCATAACTAAAGTTCCATTGAACAATGCAGAAGTCAGAAGCCTTTGCAACTTATGTCAATGAGAACACCTATGAATCTGATGATGATGTCGAAAGATTATATGATTCTTGTTCTATAGGGACTTTGAGATCCCTATATACTTCTCACAAAATTTGAAGTTAACTATTCAACCCTTAAGCAATGAGTAAGATCTATAAACCCAAATGAAAAAAAATGAAGACGGAGATCGCCTGAAAATACAAAAATCAATAGAAAACTCTTAAAATTTATACATTTCATTAAACATGTATGAATTGTAACTTGTAAATTCATAAGGGCGTCTTTTAGGATTGCTTATTAAAACTTCTATTTAGTAATATAATTTTTTAAATACGCAATTTGGAATAAGCAACTTCAAACCGCGTGTTTACTTTCACTTTCAAATAATTAGATAAGCAATTTGGATACGCGTTGTCAAACATATTTGTTACTTACATTTATGTGAAGATGAATAGTCCATTCCTGAAAGTGCATAAGGACCAAAGGTGCCTAATAAAGTAATTTCATCAAAGTTTTAATATGGGAATTTAAAGGTCTTTTCACAAATGTCTAATCTTTGGTTATTTTTTTCCCTTTATGTCCTTTGTGTACAAGATATAATGCTCACTGTATATGTGTGCAATCCACACTCAACATGTAACCTCCTTTCATAACACCAATTCAATTTCAATATAACCATGTTCTTAATTAAGTCATTTACGGTGCCATTATATAATATTAAACTAGATAAATAAAGTGGGAATTTAACATCAAGTTTAAGATGGCAATTAAAGGGTTTCAAGCTCCACACAAAATACGTTACATTGTCGCTTCATTGTTTATTTCCTCACGGAGATTAGTATTCAATGCGATCATCAATTTATGCAAGTTGAATCGTTTCTCCTCCAAGAGGTCGATGTTACTCCTATTTAACTTGATAATGTCGACTCTGCATCTTCATGTCAATCACCCCGTCAACTTTAATTAGGTTGAACCTGTCCTTGTGTTGTTGTACCAAGTGGGTCTCTTTGTCTGCAACCGCGAGATCACACATTTTAACTGTCAAAATGTTTGATGAAATCGACAAGCTCATGAATGTCCCAGATAAGTTGGCTCAGCTAGAAAGTAAACCTTATACACCAGGGGTATGTATTTTGTTTGGTTTATAACTCATTTACCTTGGTTAGATTAGAACATACATGTCAACATGGAGGACACTAATATACTATACTGTTTTGGAATGATGCGAGGTTAACCCTGTTTACAAATGCCCCGTATGTTATTCTTTTTTTTTAAATTGTTTTCCTTGTTTTGAGTTGGAAAAATGAATAACTTTTAAAGGTGGAATTTAACACATCTGGTTTGTGGTGAGGATGAGCATCGAACATTACTGCTTTGTTGTTAAAAGCTCAGTTTCTTGCTCTTGGCTCAGATGTCTTCATCTTGCATGTACATACATTGTACTTAAATATGATAATATACAAATCAAGCAACTTGTCTTTAGTAAAATTTGATGGTTCAGAAGGATATGTGATTCTTGGAAAAACAATGAAAAGCAATATATTTGTTGTTACTCAGAAACATCTGCTATTATTCAGAAGCATCTCGAGCTTTCCAAAGCTTTCGTCTCTATAAAAAATCACATTGCTTTATCAAATTCAAGTATAGATGAGGTGAAATATAAATAGAGGATTATGTACAGATCGTAAGAACATTTCTTGCTATTTATATTATTGCACAATCCACACTGTATGCATCTCACTATAGCAACACTAATTAGGTAACATCATTTATACTTGGTATAACTTTATTCAAAAACTAAATCACTTAGCATTAAAAATTTTGAAATAGTAGCATATACAACATTTGATTAAACAACGGGTTTGAGTTTATTTATATACTTATTTATTTTCTTTTTAGCCATTTTTTATACTTAAATTAACATAATTTTATCTGTTAGTGGAGTTCTATGTCAATTAGATTTTTTCAATATAGCCACCTCTAATAAAGCTATTTGTCAATTAGATTCTTCTTTTTTGTACTGGGTCAGTAATAGGTCATATTGAAGGTTGCGTTATTGTGCCGCTTAGATTTTTAGTCAGCTTGCAGGTGACATTTTATGGGTCGGACCGTACCACACTACCATCATATAACAAGTTTTATATCGCATACGGTAGCGCTAGATTTGGGGTTATGTACCCACTGCATCGTGCGGGCCAAGCTAGTGGTTTTTTTATATTTAAAACCATTATGTTATGTGTGTGAATTTTGAAATAGTTAATATAAAATAAGAGAATCCATCGGAAATGGAGTTACTGCAGCTTTCTTTGTTTCACAACAAAACAAGTGAGATCACACGGACCGTCAAACTTGTGGTTTTCCCACACGCCACCATCCTATTAATCATTCTCACTCGCTTGACGTATCTACATATCTATCTTATATTATTGTTAGTATATCCTATATCTATCTTATATTATTGTTATATCCTATACTAGCTTTTATCCCGGAAGCATCCCGGGGTTGAAATATATAATATGACAACATAATTAATGACTTGCCAATATATGATTAATAAATAAATATTATTATTATTATTATTATTTATTTTGAACAAATCTCTGCCATAAGTTATCATATTCAAATATAGAAAAAAAACGAATCTCTGCGCCGGGGTATAAATTTAGTGTCATTACAAAATATTATATAATGTCAAATGAATTCAGAAGTTTGTAATCGATCATTCTAAAAAGAACTAACATGAAATAAGAAAAAAAAGTTATTTATTGAAATAGTATTATAATAACCATACATATATTTTAGTTACATACTATAAAGTTTTTAGTTTATGATGGTGCACGTATATTGCAAATATCGAACGCATTAGTCTAACGGTTATGTGATACGTTATAAAATTCATGGGTATATGGTCGGGTATTTAGGTATGTGGTTTCGGGTAATCGGGTCGGGTATCACCAATAATCGTTTTTTTTTCTCCATTTTTTATATAACACTATGGTACTCGTTGGAAAGATAATAAAACGATCGTTAATTTGGTTTACTTTTTTTCTTTAAAAAATCTCGTATCTAAAAGATATTAGCGTTTAAAAGTTATGGGAGAAAACATGAGATAAAAAATAATAAAGATTTAATATTTATTTTAGTAGATTAGATTTTAGTATATATTTTTGATCCATATGTTATTTTATTTCCTTTTATATAAATTATAATATCTGGTTTTTTTATTAATGATTTAAATAATAAATTCAATACTATCACCTCAAGGTGTCACATGGCACATTCAATGGGGGGTTGAGGCCTCCATTGAATGCACCTCATACAAACTCAATTCTTTTATTATAAGTTATAGATTATTATATATAATTAAAATAATTAAAGTTAAATATATTAGAGTAACATCAAATACAAATAGGGTTACTCTACTAAACATGAAAAGTGAAAGTGGGTTGGTTATGAATTAGTAAAAAGTCCGGTCTTGTTGAAGAAAAAAAAACTATCTATATAATTTATTAAATGTTCCTGATCTTTATACACAATTCTCCTTATTTTGACATCCTTTATGCGTATTGTATAGGTCTATAAGATGGTGGCTAAACTTATACGCCTTGTATAGATCTATGTTGGAGGTATAGCCACCTCGTATTAGCCTATACCGGGCGTTTTGATAGGTTTTATTTAGAAACATTTTTATACGATATTTATTGTTTTAGAAAAGTTTTATTCAAATTTAAGTCATTTTTTAATTAATCTTGTTTCAGCAAACATTGTTACGAAATTTATCCTGTAGTATACATGCCGTATAGTCTTCGTATATGCCTATAGGTGTAAGTGTGTAACATAGATATAAGGATCTGTTTTGGTCAAAATTTACCAAAGCAATTTAGTAAGCAAACTTAGTATGCGAGGTAGTGTGCTTTTTATGATTTTGCAATATAAATAGAAAGTAAAGCAGAATGTAAAAATGACATAAGGATATACGAGGAAAGTCCTTGACCTTGGAGGATATCTGGCATAAAACATCGGGAGGTGACAATCGTCACACCGCCTTGTGTAATTTTATTAATGAACTGAAAATAAATACAGTGATGAACAAATGTTCGATAGCTAAGTGTCACAAGTTGTTTGCGAGAGTGTGAAGTGCTTTCTAAGTCAATCATAATGTTAATTTTATATTAAAAACTAGCTAACTAACTATTCAAGAATCCCGACCCTTTATCAAGTCTTCTAAAATGTCTGTAAAGCTTTGTTCTACGCGTCTTTGAGTCATCTTCAATCAACTAACTTTATGATTCTCCAGGAGGACTTAGTCATTAGCCGTTTCTTAATCCAAGCCCTACGAATAAAAGCTCAATACCGAGATATGCCAGGATACCAAACATTCTAGTAATCCAGGGTCCAGATTCATAAAATTCACCCTTAACAGTATCATAAAGTATAGTATATGTATAGTCAAGATTCGTATAGTATAGGCATGCGCTTATCATACGTAGAATGTGTATAATGAGTTCGACATACTCTAATACAAAGACAAGTTAATTTTTATATTACTCAAAGCTCGCCTTATGATTATAAACACACCGAACAAATATGAGCAAGACTTAATTTATTTAGCATGTTTAACTTTAACCGATAAATGGACGAACACGAGAACTTAATTAAACAAAATATCTCATTATCTTGTGTGTATCCATTCGTTAAGATAAGTAAACATTTTTTGTTTGTTATGATAAGTAAACATGTTTTTGTTTATTTACGATAGTTTAATAATATTCTAAACTAAATAAATGAACATAATCGAAAATAAACAAACATAAACAAACATGTTAGAGATTAAACATATGATCCCCCTTTTTTTTTTTTCAAATGTGTGAATCATCTGAAAGTCACATTGGTTCAAATATTTGAATGATTGAATGGGCAGCTATTGAGCATGGACTGCCATCAATCATGAACTGCCATCTTATTTATACCCTCAAGTACCGTCACACTACAAAATTATTGACACCACTATCCTCACATGCCCTAGAACTAGGGGCGGCAATTACCGACACGACCTGAAAACCGACCCGAACCCGACACGAAAAAAAATAGATTTGGGTCAAGTAACACGACCCGTTAAAAAAACGGGTCGGGTTCGGGTCGACCGTATTAAAAATGGGTCGGGTTAGGGTTGACGCATATATAAAATGGGTTGACCCGTTAACCCGTTTAAGTATTTAGAAAAAAAATCTATTATATTTTTGTTTTTCTTTTTTTCATTTCTATTTACATGGTTAGTTATAATTGTGTTATTTTTTGCACACTAGATTCTTTATTTGTCACACTTATATACTCACCATTAAACATTATATTGATAACCCGCTTACAACCTAACCACCCGCTTATAACTCAAGAATATGTATGACTCATTTAAAAAATATGGGTTAAACGGGTCGTCTTCGGGTTGACCCGGATTTTATGTGGGTCAGGTTAGGGTCAAAATATTTGACACGAATAATAATATGGGTCGGGTTCGGGTTGCACATTTCAACCCATCAACCCGTAAACCCGCCAACCCATTAACCCGACACGATTGACACCCCTACCTAGAACTTTTATCTTTTTTTTTTTTTGAAAATTTTTAAACAATTAAATTTAATTAAGTTAAAATTTCATTAAAATTAAACTAAACAATTATTATACGATATTAATAAACAACTTGATTTGAATAGTGTTTTTATTATTATTTTATTGTTTTTGTTATCTTAAATACTTATAATTTTAAATACTTTCAACATCTTTATTAGTGGTGTGGTGATTGTGTTTGTTGGTTTACATGTTGATTACCCGGGTTCGATTCTTGCAACCATCCCTCTTTTTGCCTTTTTTTTTTGGCTTGATGGTTTTTGTCTTTTTCTGGATTTTCTTTTTTTTATACAACACTTATTTATATATAAATACATATGGTTCAATAAGAAATAACAAAATGGGGTAGTGGTGGAGTGGTTTGTGGTGCATTTGTGTTCTTTTAGGTCTTGGGTTCGAAACCTGTTTGAGTCTTTTTTTTTTATTGTTAGTTTATGTTAACACTTCAAACTATAGATTGTACTAAAACCCTGTTATTTGTGGGTTTAAATTTTGAAGTGGTTTTAAACCTCTTGGCGTGATTCCTAACTGGATTTGTTGGTGACCTTGGTAGAAAAAACTTATGGATACCGAGTTTAGCGGAACTGATGATGGATTTTGATAGTTGTAAGTTGCAATATTGTTAGATAATATGTGAATACGGTCTTTTAAAACACAATACGAAAAACGCGCAACGCGCGTGTATAATACACCTAGTTAAATGTAATAAAGTTAAAATTTCATTAAAATTAAACTCATTACATAATTCAAAGTAGAAAAAGTAAAAAAAAAAACAAACAAAAAAAATTAAAAAACAATAATAAATAAAAAAACTTAATATCCTCAAGATGATCCGTTGGCCAATCATGTGCTTTCGCAAATTCATGTTTGCGGACAATTGCTATTTTCTTCATCGCATAGCCTAAATGATCGCGTGGTCAAGCATACATCTAAAAGCCCCTATTAAACGTTAATCTCCTCACACTCTTAGGATGTAGAATCTTCCTCTTAATGTTTTTTAGCATCCAACAACTCTTGTAGCTTCGATTTCTTCCTTAACGTGTACTCCTTTAGTTTAAAGCACAATTAACTTTTGCTTGACGACCAGACGAGTTTCTTCTCTTTCCGTTTTGTTTGCGTAGGACCGTCTTCTTTGTTCAAGTCTGGCATCAACATACCCAATGTGAAACGATCGTTGGATGTACCTTGGTAGTGGTTGCCACATTCTAATGATTTCCTTCTCTTGCCGGAACTACTACCGGAATCCTTGCCCAACAACAGGATCTTGGACCATTTCTCATAATCTTTAACAATCTTCCACACACTAATGTGCTTGAAAGCGTGTCTGTTTTTTGTTTCTGGAATCATCAAGTGTCTTTTCCATAACATCAAGGTCGGCACACTCCATTTTCTTGTATACGATCCTATAAAATAAATGTAAATATAAATCAACATTAAATAAAAATAATATAACGAAATTAACTAAAAATAGATATAAATTATACCGCTTGTATCCGAAAACTTTTGATCTAATTCATTTGAGTCAACATAGTCGACCATTTTGAGTTCACTTGCGACGTCTTTCGATCGGCTCCACCCATGGGTTCGTTTTTTAAGATTAAGAACGGCTTTCCACAAACTATCTCTTTTTTGTTGATTTCCTTTTTTTCGATTTGTAGACACATGAACGTACGCTTTAGCTAAAGCAACTTCTTCATCAGTAGTCCATCCGATTAATCGGGATTACTGAATTTTCCTAGCTAAATAAACACTACTAAAATCTGAAAATCCATTCAGTTCTAAAATCAAATTAATTCTAAACTAAATTAGTGTCACTAGTAAATAAATTTAAACAAATATAAGGTAAACCTAAATGAACAATAATAAACAAAGGCAAACAAACACACAAAGAAATATTCACCAGAGTAAACAAACAAATGAGATACATGTTAATGTTTTTAATAAAATAAATAATTTTAAAATTAATAAAATAATTTTTAAAAATCCATTCGCTATTTGATTACAAAACTACTCATCCGAATATCCAGGCAGCCACCCCCACTATATTATTCATTTAAGCCCTTCCCCATCCTTCAATATTTTTCACTGTCCCTATCCTCTCTCCTGACCCCCCCCCCCCCCCCCCCCCCCCCACACACACACACACACACACACACACACTACTACTACTAAATTGTCTTCTATCAACTTAAAACTCCATCACACCTCCTGAAACCACACCTCATTTCCCCTTCTCAGTAAACAAACAATGCCCACTTCAGAATCTTCATTCCTTAGGCAACTAAGCCAAAAAGATGGCTGGAACTTATCCTCCAAAAGATGGACCAAACCATCATACACTAATAATAATATTAAACATATGGAGAATGGTGGCATGTACGGAACCAGCAATGGGTTACTTCCAGAGAAGAGGAAACGAGTGATGGTTGTTGTTGATCATTCTATTCATTCTAGACATGCTATGTTGTGGGCACTCACTCATGTTGCTAATCAAGGAGATATGCTTACTCTCCTTCAGATTCAGACCATTAATACTCTGAACAAAGACACAACTTCTTCTTCTTCTTCGACGACTCCGCCAGATAATGTGTTGGTTACCTCACTTGGTGCTTTGTGTAAAGCCTGTAAACCTGAGGTACCTTTGTTTTCTAGATCTGTTGTTGTATTTAGTTTTGTGTATATGTTTTTTTATTTTTATTTTATTATTATGGATCTTTAGATCTTGATTTGTGTTCTCTGGCGGTATTCGGATAACTTTCTTTAGTGAAGGTTGCAGGTGGAGTGTTATTTTTTTTAAAGGTCAACAAATCAATCCCGATCACTCACCAAGTACCCACTAGATAAAGGTACTCCGAGAGTAACCAGGAGAAAACCCGCCCCCGAAGGCCCATTGCGGTAAAACCCGGCCCACCAGCTGCATTTTGGTGCCGACAGGACTCGAACTCCCCACCTCCTTTAAGGGGATTGGCGCAGGTGTAGTTTTATTAAAAATGCCATTTGGGAGCTAATGGTTTTACCACATTGGACGTTCGGGCATTAGTTCCCCTTGAAATTTGTGTGGGCCCAGGTCATTAGCTCTTTCTGCTTACCAGGTGGCCAGGCTTTGTTGGACATTAAAATAAAATTCCCCTAATTTCATTTGTGAGAGATTGTTGGTTGGGGACTGGGGTCTCGTTCATGACAAAATGTTTGAGCCAGAGTTTTATTACAGACCGCGATAGGGCGGTGGATTTCCTCTAAAATTGGTGACAGCCCAGGTCAATAGTTGACATTGGTGGTTTTTTCATATGGTGTGCCCGACTTCTCTGGGTGGCCGGGCTTAGTTGGACGTTCGAAAAAAAAAATTCCCTAAATTTGTTACAATAGAAATTAGATTAGAACATATAGTTTATGATATATCTAGGGTTTTAAAATTAATAATGTGACATCTCACTAGAACATAATGTTGATAATATTATCTAGGGTTTAGTATTAAAGGTTAATTAATGGTAATAAATAATAATTATTAATTTTTGATACTGAAATTGTGAACAGGTGGAAGTGGAGGCATTGGTGATACAAGGAGGACCAAAGCTAGCAACAGTGGTGAGTCAAGTGAAGAAGTTAGAGGTTTCGGTTCTCGTTTTAGGGCAGAAGAACTCGTCGCCAATACTGCGATGGTTCGTCTCTTTCGATCTTTTTTACTTAATTGTTAATGGAGGTGTGTTGTTTGGTTTTAGGGTTTGGTTGTTTGTTTGGTAGATATTTAAGGTTTGTTTCATCCTATTTTGAGATGAAGTAGGTATGAAACTATTAAAGATGAAATGAGTTAAAATAATATGTTTTGTCTATAAACGGTTGAAATTGATTGAACTTAATATCGAATCATAGTTGATATGGTTCGGTTTTGGCAGGTTAGCAGTTTAAAACTTCAAACCGGTCAAGTAAACCGAACCTATAGTTTTTAACCTTATTTCCTTTTTTATTATTTTTTTATATGTAGCTATGTGTACATATTATATTTATGAACCATCTTTACAATTTTAAACTTTTCAGTACAAGGTGGTTTTTTTAAAAGAATAGGCGTTCAAACGTCGAACACTTTTGACATTTTGGCCGCTAACCAACCCGATTAGTTTGCTTTGTAGTTATCATTTACGAGTCCCATAATAGACGAATGTGTAGATTTAGGAGTTTGGATTAGAAAGGGTACTTTGAGCTAGGTGGTAAAAAAGAGTTAGTGTTTTCAAAACAATAGTTGTACACTCCTAATAGTTAGGTGTTATGATTGATTGATAGGCCAAGAACATGATGTGGAATAAGTTCTTGTGAAATAGTTTTGTTGGTGTTGATAAGATAATTGAGAGAACTGAAAAGGCTGACAGCATCTTGTCTTTCACATGAATGCTGACAAATCATTTTTGGCAAACTTTTCTTCAAACATGTAAAAGATTTATCTTTTTGGCTTCATATTGTTTACAACCATATATGAAAGTTTTGTACCTTTTTTAAAAGACTACTTGTGAAAATTACATCTTTGGTATGTATATGTTATATATACAAAGTTGGCCATTTGAGTATTTGACCCCTACCATCTCATGTTGACAATTTGACCCGTACCCATTTACGTTGAGCATTTGACCTGTATGCGTTTATGTTGACAATTTGACCCGTATCCTACTTTGATGGACTGGTTAATGAAACGAGGGTGTTTGATGATTGTGTAGCTTGGGAGGGATGAGTAGCACGGAGAAATTTGTGGAGCAATGCATCAACACAGTGGACTGCTTGACGATCGGGGTGAGGAAGCAGAGCAAAGGGATCGGTGGGTACCTGATCAGCACGAGATGGCACAAGGACTTCTGGCTCTTGGCTTAGGTAGCTACATGTTAAGGTTAAGGTTAATAATCTAAGTCTATGTTGTTCATGAGTTGCTTAATAAAACTGCTAACTATTCTATTGTACAATTCACTCAGAATGGAAACTTTTCTAGATATTTGCTTGTTTATTCAAATCATAGTGACGTGACTACACATAAACACAAATAATAAGATATTTGTGTTATTATTTCTTAAAAATATAAGCATTACCCAAAGCCACTTTGTATAGGTTGGATCTAAATTTGACCATTCTTGAAAAGTAAAAATATTCAAACATTAAATATCAAATTAGAGTGCTAAAGAAACTCCAAAACTAATGAAACTCAACATCTTTAGACCATTATATCAGGAAAAACACTTGTTTTTTTTTAAAAAAGAAAAAAATTAAGAGTCATCATCTTTTTCTTTAAATTGGTCAGATGTAGAGTGTTTGGTTTACTTAAAAACATTTTTTAATGTTTAACGGAGCCTTTTAATGGATTACTTTTAAAAATATGTCAGGCTGATTCAGACCTTTTATTGGTTTAGCATAAATTTGCCAAACAACCATTATAGCATGAAAAACATCTCTTAAAAATGGGTCAAACAATAAGAAAATGTGGAAAAAAGGGTCCAACAAAAAGTTATTTTTTTTTTCCGAAAGGCTTAGTTCAGTAAAAATCCTTTTACAATCGTAACCTAATGGTCCCAAGTTCGAATCTCTACCCACACACCGATGTCCTCCTTGCCTAAGCTCAAACCCTCACAGGGAATTTTTTTGTGGTGTGCATGGATCGAACCTATGACCTACTCTCAGGATGAGAACCCTTAACAAAAAACTCACCCTACCTCAAACCAGCTGTGCTGAAAATCATTGGCAATAAAAAAAATTGTGATGTGACAAGAATACCTAAACCAATGTTGTACATCTGTAATTTCAGATGAATTAAAAAAGTGGGATTTTTCAGTTAATATAATTTAATGGGTCAATAACATTATTTGAATGTGTTGAATAGTATAAGTAGTAAATGAGGCAATAACTCAATAGTAAAGCTTACAAGTAATAAAAAAATTGAATGACAACAGAGGGACCAGAACACAAGTGGGGCTCGTGAACGAAAAAAAAAAAGGAAAAAAAGTAGTACAGTCAGCAAATTAAATCCAAATTAAATGTTGCAGTTGCATTGCAGAGTGACTCATGATTATTAATGGTTCCAAGAATAGTTACAGTGAGTGAGCTTTGCAATCACGAGTCCGTCAGTAATCATGGTAGCCACTCGTCCTGCACAAAAAGATAAAAAAGGTAACTTATAAAAGTAGCTTTATCTCTTGCTCAGTAAATTATCATTATCAAACAAGTGAAGTGATGGTATAGCTGATTTAGACAAGTTCCCAATTTACAACCGCAAACTGAAGCTGAAACACAGTTCAGCCCGGCGGCCTTAAATTGTTTCTGAAACGCAATGGGCATCGTCTAAAATGAAGTGAAAAAAAAAACGACGTCTTGATTCGTTCGCCAAACTTCAAAATGAACTCGGAGAGAAGGAATCGCTTCAGGTTAATTTAGGTCAATATATCCAAGGGGCAACGCCTGTGAGAGTCTCCACGGAAAAGGAGATAACGCCCTGGGCTCATGGGCATGGGTCGGTGTGTTAGTGTGGAGAGGTTCTCACCTTCTTTCTATTGGAGATTATGACCACTTGACTAGTTAAATGGTCAAAGTAGACCATATAATTATAGTCAAAGTCATCCTTATTCTATGCCTCAAGATTATCTATCCTTGTCTTGTGCCTAAAGTTTAGTCATTTCTTTTTTCTTCTAGACTTCTATTTGCTATAAATTGTGACATCCTATTCAATTGTAATGTACCAAACATATCAATCTATCAAACATCTTTCATTCCTATCTTTATTTCTTATACAAATCCACAAGCCGGTTTGAGAGTCGCCAACTAGAAACCGAGCAGCCCTTCGGCTGCAGGGCCAAACCAATAAACCAAACCCAATACAAAATCGCTTCCGCTAACCAAAATAGAAAATCGCTTCGCTTAGATTTCTATACTTTCTTCACACCCCACACCGACTAGTCTTATAACATATGCTTTTACCTTTGGTAAATTATTTTTTTATTTTTATTTTTTTTAACAGAGGAGAAGATTTCCATTTCACAAACAAAACGCATGAGTACAATTTTTCTAGCCAGAGGTTAGAAATGAGAAAAACATAAAATACAAAACTAAGACATATTCAACAACATTACTTGATACTAAAAGTACTATCCAGTATCCATTCTTCGATCGAAACCACCTCGCTTGTTCTGTGTTCATCCATAGGTAGGTAACTTCTTTAATCTCCTCCACTGTTTTTGCAAATGATAACGGAGTGCCTTTGAAAATCCTCGCATTTCTTTTCAGCCAAATCGTCCACATAGTTGCCATAGTAATCGCCATAGCCGTCTTCTTTTGCTTCTTAGAACCTGTAATGCAGCTCACCTTTGTAAATATTCCCAAAACCGTGTCCGCGTCGACCAGTTTTGCACATCTCAACCATATACCAATCGACCTTTGGTAAATTATATTAGTAATTTTATCACGGACATTATGTTTTTTCTCATAATTAAAGTTAAAAATTATTGTATGAGTTTAGACCATTGCATTATAACCCATGATCTTTTGGTCTAACGGTATGGTGTTCCCCCTTACAAATGTCAGGTTGTGAGTTCAAATCCTTGCAAATGCAAGGTGAGGTGAAATTAAGGTGTAATAAAAATTTGCCGTTAAAAAAAAAAGACCATTGCATTATATAATTAACTCTAGTGTAATCATTGCATACATTTTACACGACAAGGTGTATAGCCTTTGGGAATCTTGACAAAAAGTTTAGCATCATTTCCAACAAAATATCGGTATATTTAACATAAAATATTTTCTCCACTCGGATCTACGATTGTTGGTTCTTTTAAAGGCGATTGTTAATTATTTTTTAACTTTTTTTAAACATTAAAAACTTGAATGTATACTTTTATATCAACACTTTTTTAGGATTTGGATCCTCCACATATTAGGGGACGGGGTGTTTACCGTGGTACATCCACCACATCAATCTAGCCTGCCACTTAGACGACCATCCATGAACCTCTCTATCGACGGCACCACCTGTGAAGTATATGGATACTCATCTCTTCTCTACATCTCTCTCTCCCCTTTGCACACGTGAGGCATACCCCAAATGGTACACGGGACTATTCGAAAACCACTACCCGGGTCACCGATGACGGTGAACCCGTGGGGTACCCGTGCTATTTTCTGATTTGCGCCCCGCCTTCCCTTATTTTAATACCTTTCCGAATTTGGACCCTCCACATCACATCATATCCATTAAACACATTTACTATTGTTATATAACTAGCATATAACCCCGCGCGCGTTGCGGCGCGCTGATGGCTATAAGCCCGCGCGTTGCGGTGGGGACACAATGAGAATTCGGCTAGTAGCGAGTTCGTTGCGTACAGCATCAGGACATGCTATGCAAGCCAGCGCGATGCGGCGGAAACATGACCACAACCCGTGCAATGTTTCGGTTCGTCACAGTTTTCAATAATCACCAAAACCAAATGGAATGAAAACCGGAAATTGTCTAATTTCAACTTTAAGCTATAAACTGAGTAAATAATATGATGCCAATTAATGAAGTTTTTTATACTGATCATAACTATAATAATAACTAACAACTAACTAACAACGTTGTAAATAGGAAACTTACTCTTAAGTAAAGAGTTAATGAAGTTTTTGATAGTGATTATAATTTGGTAGAAAAGATTAATGTTTGTTGCACGTATAATAAATGTAAGCGTGGCATGATTAGATTGTAAATAAATAGCAATAGTAAATTTAAGCGTGACATGATTAGACTGGAAACAAATAAAATTTTGTGAAGAATGGAGAAGACTCGTTGGATAAAAACCAATGGGAGTGATGGGTATGGAATACTATTCACATCAATTGGTTTTGTATATATATAGAAACTAGTAGAAATCGTTGCGGGTTCTGCTGATGGTATCTTAATTTACTCTTCACTTCAACTATTCTATCATAGAAAATGTGCATGGTCAAACTATAAAAAAGTTTCTCGGTTTGATGGCTTAACTAATAGAAAATTCTATCATTTCTAGGATTAATGAATCAGATTAATTTATAAATCTCGACAAGAGATAGTGGGCAAGTCGAAGCAAGGCTGTTGATGTCAAGATTCGATTTGTGTTTAAGGTAAGTACCCTAGTCTTAACCATCTCACTTTATCACGTCAAAATGTATTCAAGGTCAGTGGCGGATCCATGTTTTTTTCTCTATGGGTTCCCTTTTTGGTGGTCATATATCTTACGACCAAACATTAGAATTTTCAAGTAATCATAAATAAGTAGCATAATAAAAGTTGAATGTATATACATGTTACATTCTAAATCTTTTTACTCAAATCCGTGTTAAATAAAGGGCAAAAAGTATTGAGTGAATCTCTTCCAATTATCTTAATTATGAATGCTGTTAAGTGCAAGAATTTTTTTATCCAAATTTTCATATGTCATTCAATAAAGATGTTGACCTCTATATTAGTCAAAACTAATATCATGGACGGTGACAAGAAGATTCACACAATTTGGAAGCATTAGATTGTTGTTATCTTTATCCATATTTTCAGTCTACTATAATCATTAAGATCCTAATGTTGGGAATCTTGGTATCGTATACGGAGCGGAAACGGTTTATATATTTAACGAAAACAGATTATATATACAATATATATAATAGCCGATTTATATACATAAATTGTTAGTTAATTTTATTAATCCGATTAATAAAATATTCCCAATCAGGATCTCAGTTAAACGCGTATAAACAAATAAATAATAAACAACCATAGGGGGTTTAGTAATCAACCTTTGACGACTACACCGGAATTGTAACACGCGGGTTACAACGAATCCTCGCTAGTAGGAAGTTCACAACCGAGCACTAGCCAACCGGGAGCAACCGTTTGCAAGGTGGAAGGCGGCGTATGGGGTTTTGACCGAGTCAAGAAGCGGCGGCCAAGACTTGGAGAGGAAGGAGTTGTTTTGTTATAAAACCAGTAATTAGGGTTTACACCCTAATCCCCTATTTATAGAACAAAACTCTTGGAATATTCTCATAATATGCCATATCCTTTGGAATATTCCCATAATATTCCATAATATTAATCTAATTAATATTAAGTCCCTCTAGTTCATAATATTATTATTTCATAAATAATAATCCACCTACAAGTGAACTTATCTGATTCGTGTACCAACGTGTAACTCTTCGGATCGTACCGGGTCGGGTTACGTTGATATCGACTTTAATTACATCGGACATACTATATATCCAACAATCTCCCACTTGGACGATTTTAATTAAATAAGTCAACGTGCGCAGAGTTGGACGCCTAGCTGCATCGCATTGCACCCAACGCAGTATGACACTTTACAGTCGTCAACTAGTTCTTTGAGTTCAAGTAACTCTTTACTTAACCAAATACTATAGCCCTGATAATTCTATCAATAAGTCCCTTATGTATAGACATCCGTTGATCATAAGACATGGATCATTCATTCTTATATAGTGATCAACCATTCTCTATTCTCGTCTCTAATTCAAAATGGTCTAACGAACTACCTTAGTCCGAGCGTGGCCACGCGTTTATACCAGTTTGAGTTAACGAGGGCGCCAGAATGTCTAGACTTCTAATCCTATAGAAGTACAGAATTCCATCAGCGTCATACAACTCCCACTTAATCTTGGATTTCTCCCAACGCTATCCGGATTGCTACCCATGTTTCAGGATAGTGTTAGATAACATCAAAGATAGTCCTTGATCAATGTAGTTTAATATGTGCCTTAGGAAAAAGGACAGATTGAACATATCAATATCAAAACATCTCATGACACAGATCCATGGAGATCGTTTTGAAGCGAGTTACATCCAATATCATTCCCTAATGATATCTGTGAATTATGATTCTCAAACCCTTGAGTTATTCATCTCATGAATACAACCATCTCAATTCACAATAGTCTTACATTCAAATTCATTCCCATGTAATTTGATCGACTACGGACATTTAGAATACTCTTATTCAAGGATTTAAACATACAAATAATGAACACAGTTAATAAATATTTAAACTTGCATTTAACCCATCAAATAAACATTCAATATAACTGTCATAGTTCAAAATAAAACACCAATACTAACTACAGATCATGCCCACTGTCTAGCAACTCTAAGCCCTATCTTTCCAGCATGCTCCTCATGTTTAGCTTGAGGTAAAGGCTTAGTAAAGGGGTCAGCCAGATTTAGATCTGTATGAACTTTGCTTATCGCGATGTCACCACGCTCTACTATCTCTCTAATATAGTGGAATTTCCTGAGTATATGCCTTGTGGTTTTATGTAACCTTGGTTCCTTTGCAAGAGCAATGGCACCAGTGTTGTCACACAATATCTCGATTGGTTTCTTTATGCTAGGCACAACATCGAGATCAGTGATGAACTTCTTCATCCAGGCAGCCTCCTTTGCAGCATCCGATGCAGCATTGTATTCTGATTCACAGGTGGATTGAGCAACCACACTTTGCTTAAAGCTCTTCCAAGTAATAGCCCCACCATTCAGAATGAAAACATATCCCGTCTGTGATTTTGAATCATCACGATCAGTCTGGAAGCTTGCATCAGTATAACACTTAACTGACAGCTCCTCATCCAGTCCTCCATATATTAAGAACATATCCTTAGTCCTTCTCAAGTACTTAAGAATGTTCTTCACTGCAATCCAGTGACTCTCTCCTGGATTCTGTTGATATCTACTTGTCATGCTAAGAGCATACGAGACATCAGGTCTAGTACATAACATGGCATACATGATAGAACCAATAGCAGAAGCATATGGAACTCTTTCCATTTTCTTCTTTTCCTCTTCAGTGTTTGCACACTGTTTGCTACTAAGAATGGTTCCATGTGCCATGGGCAAGAGCCCCCTTTTTGAGTCTTGCATTGAAAAGCGTCGTATGACCTTATCAATATATGTACTTTGACTCAAACCCAATAACCGCTTTGATCTATCTCTATAGATCTTTATTCCCAGAATATAAGCGGCTTCACCAAGATCTTTCATTGCGAAACATTTACCCAACCAGGTCTTAACATCTTTAAGCATAGGGATATTGTTTCCAATGATTAGTATGTCATCTACATACAGTATAAGAAAAGTGATATAGCTCCCACTAGATTTCTTGTAAACACACGGTTCATCTTCGTTCTTGATAAAACCAAACTCTTTGATTTTCTGATCAAAACGGAGATTCCAGCTGCGAGATGCTTGCTTTAATCCATAGATGGATTTATTCAGCTTGCACACCTTATTAGGATTCTTTGGATCGACAAAACCTTCAGGTTGAACCATATAGACATCTTCCAATAAGTGTCCATTAAGGAACGCGGTTTTGACATCCATTTGCCATATCTCATAGTCATAATATGCAGCAATGGCAAGTAGAATTCTAATAGACTTAAGCATGGCTACTGGCGAGAAAGTTTCCTCAGAATCAATTCCTTGAGTCTGAGTAAAACCTTTCGCTACAAGCCTTGCTTTGTAGGTTTGCACATTCCCATCCATGTCAGTCTTCTTCTTGAAGATCCATTTGTTTCCTACAGTCCGACACTCGGCAGGAAGATCAACCAAATCCCAGACTTGGTTATCATACATGGATTGCATCTCTGCATTCATGGCTTCTTGCCATTTCTTGGATTCCGAATCCAAGATTGCAGCTTTGTAAGTAGCAGGCTCAGCTTCATCAATCATGAAGATATCGTCATACCTTACAGGTGCACGACGATCCCTAATACTTCTTCGAACACTTGGTGTTTCTGTTGTTTCTTGAGTCCTCTCAGGCTCAACTTCAACAAATGGATCAGTTACTTCTGGTTCTGTCTGAACAACAGGTTCAGTCATTTGTGGTTCTCGAATTTCTTCAAGATCCACATGGTTATCTCCAATCCCTCGCGCCAGAAGCTCTTCCTCTAAGAAAGTGCCTCTGCGTTTGGTGAAAATCTTATTTTCAGTGGGGTGGTAGAACAGGTAACCGATCTTCTTACCGTATCCGACGAAAACCACTTTTTCGCCTCTGGGGTCTAGTTTATCCGAAGATTCTAGAGTGACATAAGCATTACATCCCCAGACTTTAAGGTAGGATATATGAGGTTTCTTTCCATGCCATATCTCATAAGGCGTTTTATCAACCTTCTTCGTTGGAGCTATATTTACAAGTCTTGCGGCAGTTTCCAAAGCATAACCCCAAAAGGATTTTGGAAGGTTTGTTCGACACATCATTGATCGAATCATATCTAATAGAGTTCGATTTCTCCGCTCAGACACACCATTATGTTGCGGTGTTCCAGGTGGAGTGAGTTGTGAAACTATTCCACAATCCTTTAGATGGTCGATGAATTCCTGACTAAGATATTCACCGCCTCGATCTGATCGAAGCATTTTAATAGTTCTATTTAGCTGATTTTCTACTTCGTTTTGGTACTCCTTGAACTTTTCAAGAGTTTCATGTTTATGCTTCATAAGATAAACATAACCATATATACTGAAATCATCAGTAAATGTAACAAAGTATCTTTCTCCATGTCTTGACATTGTTCTGAATGGACCACATACATCTGTATGTACAAGTCCTAACAGATCATTAGCTCTTTCTCCAACATTTGAAAAAGGTGCTTTTGTTAACTTTCCACTCAAGCATGATTCGCATTTTCCAAACGACTCTGAACCCTTGGAATCTAAGATTCCTGCGTTTTTGAGTTGTTTAACACGATTCTCACTTATGTGACCAAGTCTACAATGCCACATATACGTATCATTCAAGTCCAACTTATTACGTTTATGGGAGATATTGCATAATATGTTATCGTTTTGGATTTCTATCTCATAGATCCCATTGTTGGGTTTTGCATCAAAGTAAAATACATCGTTAAAATAAGCAGAAATAAATTCACCATTAAAACGATAATTAAAACCTTGTCCACGCAAAGCATAAAATGAAACAATATTTCTAGTCACACTAGGAATGTAATAAACATTGTTCAAAACAAGTTCTAAACCAGAAGGAAGTAAAAGAACATATTCTCCTATTGCCTTCACAGCAACTCTTTGTCCATTGCCAACATGGACCTCCAAGTCGCCCTGTTTCAGCTTTCTAACCTTTCTTAGTCCCTGCAAAACATTACAAATGTGGAAACCACATCCTGTGTCAAACACCCATGTTTTGCTAGAAAAAGCAAAGATTTCAATAACATATATACCTGAGGACTCTCCTCCAGAAGCTTTGGCTTGCTTCAGTTCAGCTAAATACTTAGCACAGTTCCTCTTCCAGTGCCCAGTTTCATCACAATGAAAACATTTGGCATCTTTCAGAGGTTTCTTGTTGGCAACAACTTTGCCCTTTCCCTTCCCTTTGCCCTGATTGCCCTTCTTCTTGGTGTTAGGTTTCTTAACTTGACCCTCCCTGATCATTAGCACTGGTGCAGTTTTGCTGGTATGTTTACCTCAGCAGTTTTGAGCATCTGATGCAACTCTGCAAGTGTCTTCTCCATCCCATTCATATTGTAGTTCATAGTGAACTGATCATATGACTTGGGCAATGAGTTGAGGATAATATCCCCAGCTAGCTCATCACTCAAGGGAGATTCCAGACGAGCTAGGTGATCAACATAAGCCTTCATCTTTAGCACATGAGTGCTAACTGATGTACCCTCTTGCATACGAGTGGTTATAAGTGATCGCATCACATCAAACCTCTCATGACGAGCATTTTGTTGGAACATTTCCACCAGATGCCGGTTCATGTCGTACGCTTCCATGTCCTCCATGGTCCTTTGAAGTTCAGGGATCATGGATGCCAACATCAGACATGAGACTTTCAAAGAGTCATCAAAATGCTTAGCATAGTTTCTGTAAGCATTAGTTTGTTGGTTGATGGGTTCATCAGGGATTGGCGTTTCAAGAACATACAGTTTGTTCTCCGCCTTGAGAACGATTTTCAAGTTGCGGTGCCAGTCCATGAAGTTGGAGTGGTTCAGTTTGTCCTTCTCTAAGATGGACTTGAGAGAGAATTGGGAGGCGGAATTGTTTTCGTTTGACATCTACAAAGTTCAAAATTAATTTATTAGTATTTCATGTTTTACATATCCTAATTGTATTATGACCCAAAACAAAACTAAAAAGGATGAGATCCCGATTCATCAATACACAATGAACTGGCTTAGCACTGTCCACTGGCATGATTAGGCAGGTAAACAACGATTGTTAATTGTGTCCACTACACAACTCTGCTTTTTGAGGTTATCGCTAAAAACGATGTATGTTTAACCCCAACTATGCCCACTTGTCAAACAAGCGATGTTTGGTCCTTTACTGTTAACTGTAACACCGGCCTATGTTACACAGGAACCGCGATGATTACCTTCACTCATGATCAACGCCCAGATGCAGGGTTAGCACTAACATTTGGGTCCGATATAGAATGGAGTGTTAATTCGTTAAGGGTGGCATGAAACATCAATTTAAAATTGGGATTTAATTTTAATATTTACCATAAATATATTGAATGACTCGTTAGCATGATGTGAGTCACACAATAGTTTATAAAATCCAATTTTATATTATTCGTGATAATTGAAACTCCTTTCAACACTCGACACTGTATAGTTTTAAATACCCTATTTAAACTACGTTGGTCGTATTATCGCGAATGGACTTGTTTTAATATTAATAAAACTCCTTTTATTAAATATGCTTTTCGGTTTTTATAAAACTTGTTTTAATAAAACCGTTGTCATGATTGTGAAAATTTTATTTATTTTGGGTTATCTAAATTATTTACAATAAATAAACCACAACCACAAAAAATAATAAAACTGAACGAATCGAGCCCCTAATAGGTCGTCCGTTTCGTTTTAGCCAGAAACGAAATGAACTAGTCAAAAGGGTTTCAAAACTATTTTGATATAGCTCCCACTTGACCCGAGATCTCCTTCTTCATGGAACCTGTTCGCCTTTTTATCTTCGTCTTGATCTTGTACTTGTAGGATTACAAATAAATTTGAAACACAAATAAAACAAATCTATTCTAATCGTATCTATTACACCGGATCCAATATCCGTAATAAAATACAAACCAATAAAAAATAAAACCATCACAAACACAACCATGACAAGGGTCAAATACCTAGGGCTCGATTCACATCACAATCCATGAACAACAAAAAGCTTTTGATCTTTTGTCAAAAAATAATAATAATTTTTGACAAATAAAACATAGATCAAAATTATAACTTTACCATCTATACGCGCGTAACCGTGGCTCTGATACCACTGTTGGGAATCTTGGTATCGTATACGGAGCGGAAGCGGTTTATATATTTAACGAAAACAGATTATATATACAATATATATAATAGCCGATTTATATACATAAATTGTTAGTTAATTTTATTAATCCGATTAATAAAATATTCCCAATCAGGATCTCAGTTAAACGCGTATAAACAAATAAATAATAAACAACCATAGGGGGTTTAGTAATCAACCTTTGACGACTACACCGGAATTGTAACACGCGGGTTACAACGAATCCTCGCTAGTAGGAAGTTCACAACCGAGCACTAGCCAACCGGGAGCAACCGTTTGCAAGGTGGAAGGCGGCGTATGGGGTTTTGACCGAGTCAAGAAGCGGCGGCCAAGACTTGGAGAGGAAGGAGTTGTTTTGTTATAAAACCAGTAATTAGGGTTTACACCCTAATCCCCTATTTATAGAACAAAACTCTTGGAATATTCTCATAATATGTCATATCCTTTGGAATATTCCCATAATATTCCATAATATTAATCTAATTAATATTAAGTCCCTCTAGTTCATAATATTATTATTTCATAAATAATAATCCACCTACAAGTGAACTTATCTGATTCGTGTACCAACGTGTAACTCTTCGGATCGTACCGGGTCGGGTTACGTTGATATCGACTTTAATTACATCGGACATACTATATATCCAACACCTAAAACTTTCTACACACAAAAAAACCACAACTAGACCTTAAACATAATCTATACCGTTGAAATATTCTTTTGTAAATAAAGGGCAAAAAGCCAAAAACTATTGAAGGTTAAAGGGCAAATACTAGTAACTGAACCCAACTTCACATCTATTTTCAAGATAAATACTTGTAATTGCATCTAACTTCGTATCTAAATATCACACTATGGTTTCAACAAATTACAAATTAAAATCACTACTTGTCTAATTTAAATTCACATAATAATTCAAGTACAGCAAATTAACAATTTAAAACCATTTGTAAGAAAATTGAAGAGATATGTAACCGCGCATTCGCACGGCCCCACATCTCCACACCCATCAGCACGTAACGCTGACTAAACCTTTCAGAAGCCTGCGCATCTAACCTCGTACATGCCAGCTGTGACCCGACAAAGAAAAGGACATACAACCAATCAGAGGCTGTTATTCCCTGCTTCATGATTACCTACAGGTACGACGTACAGACAAGGACAAAAAGGACGACTACAGGACACGTGGACCAATCACAGGCGGAAGGAGGACAGCGCCAACAACGTTAACGGTGTGCGATCGTACAATACAGTTGTCATTCTTATTCCAGTCAATCACAAGACATCTCCAAGGTCTATAAATACCTCTTCTCCCTGATGAGAAGGATTCATTCACTCCGGAACGGAAAAACACCTAGAGAATTCTGTGATAGTTGCGAAAGATAGATTAGAGTCGAAACATTGCAACAACTTTTATCCGAGTATCTTAAATTGTCTTAGCAATCATTAATACAAACTCTTTATTGTGCTCGTATATTAGATTGTTATATTGGTGTTTCTTCATTGGCGCCATCCGTGGGACTCGAACCCACGACCACGTGGTTTAAAGTTCTCCCTCCGCCACTTTGGTATGCGGAGACGGACAACCTGGGGCGCCACTTTGGTCTGCGGAGACGGGCGAATCTTTGGGCGCAACAAAGTGTCCCATGACTTCTCCAATATATAAAGCGCTCCCTCCGCCAGCTCACGAAAAGCAAATCCCATGTTGTCCCCACCCATCAGCACAGTGTATAAACTCTCAACATCTGCAAATAATAACATAACACATAAGCCAACGCAACGGGCCTACAAAAACAAACAAAATAAGAGGCGCAGAGTAATATTTACCTTTACCATCCTCAGTCAAGCGAGGGTTGCGCCCTTCAACATTATAATTTCTGCTTATACCAGCAATAACCAAAGTAGTCTCAGCAACAGAACAAACATTAACCGGGTGGCTAGTCAACGCTTTAAATATCCTGATAGTTAATAAGCTCAACCTTCTCAAACTACTGCTCAATACTTCTCCGTTGCGTCTTCAATGGCACCACACCCTCCGCAACCCAGAAAAACTTGGGTTTCCACTCGCGAAAGCTTTTAACCCCAGACCTAGCGCATGGTGACACCCCATGGCGCGGGCGACATGAAAACCAGCTCTCCGCAGCATAGAGGGTGTAGAAAACATAAAATATATCAATGTCTGGTTCGATGTCTTAGGCATGACAACAATATTAAAAAAAATAGTAATCGGACATCAACTCGGGGTGCACCTGATTCAAGTGGATACCCAACAGTTGAAGAAAAGAACCTAAAAACCTAGTTATCGGAAGCCAGAAGTTACAATCTCGAAAGTACACAACATAAACCCCTATCTTTCCGGTAGGTGGTTGTAGTAAAGTTTTGCCCTCTTCAGGCATCTCAGCCTCATATGAAGACGGGATCCCATAAAGCTTACAAAACTTGCGAAACTCATCTTTCGTCCACGTCGCCGTAACCTCTCCGGTGAGTGGAGGACCCTTCTTGGACCCACCATCTCCCTTTTTGCTCCCCCTTTTCAATTTTTCTTTGCATTTGATAGTCTTGGAGGAAGTCTCCATCATCAGATCCACAGAAATTGAGGAAAGGAAGAAAGATTTAGGGGTAAAAGGAAGGATTCTAGATGAAAAAATAGAAGTTAAAATTTTTTGAATTTCAAACAAGTGTGAGAAACAGTAGGGAAGGACATGGTTTATATAGGTTGGCCAATAAATGCCCTCGGTAAACGTACAGTAGTGCCGCACGTCCGACCAGTCAGGGCGTGCACGTCACAATGAGAGAAGCTTATGCCAGACGCTACGACAGCCGGGCCCTACCACGCTCTGATAAAGTAAACCGCCAAACGACTTTTCAGCTCGCCAACTATCCCATCAACTGACAATCCTGACCGCTTTGATCTAAAAATTAATTACTGACGTGTGCCATCTAGTTGCCCGCATCCACACAGCGCACATGGCGCACAAAACAAACAAAGAGCACAAATCACCCCCGCAACTGAACAACGAAATTTTTTATTCTCTGAGTCTAGTGTCCTGCATGCTCTACATACAGAACACTAAACTAGGGGGACTTGAAGAGATATGTACCCGTGCATGCGCACAACCCCACATCTCCACACCCGTCAGCACGTAGCGCTAACTAAACCTTCCAGAAGCTGCGTACGTAAACCTCGTACATGCCAACTGTGACCCGACAAAGAAAAGGACATACAACCAATCAGAGGCTGTTATTCCCTGTTCTATGATCACATCTGCAAGTACGAGGTACAGAAAAGGATAGAAAGGACGACTACAGGACACGTGGACCAATCACAGAAGGAACAATCACAGAAGGACAACGTTACAATACAACTGTCATTCTTATTCTAGCCAATCACAGGACATCTCCAAAGCCTATAAATACCCTTCTCCCCGATGAGAAGGATTCATTCACTCCGGAACGGAAAAACACCTAGAGAATTCTATGATAGTTGCAAAAGATAGATAATAGTCGAAACATTGTAACAACTTGTATCCGAGTATCTGTAATCGTCTCAACAGTCATTAATACATATATCTCTTTATTGTGCTCGTATATTAGATTGTTATATTGGTGTTTCTTCATAAATGATTATCAAGTGGGTTCCCAAAAACCCACTCATAATGCATAAATCCACCCCTGAGCAAAAGGGAAGTTTACTATTAAATAAAACTCGTTTTCAACTCTAAATTTTGTTCATTTTTAAAACCTGATACACCCGATTCTCCATATACATTTCTATTCAATTAAATAATACATGTTCATCTAAACAAGTTAATGGGACGTAAATTGGTTGTAAACAAGTTAAATGATGTTAAACACCATATGTGTGTGAGAGAGAAAGTGAGCGACGAAAGTCTGGAGGAAGGGATAATCCCCTTGGACCAACCTGAAGATCATAACGTGAAGAATGCTATGGGGGCTCCCTCTATCATAACATTTTTCATATCAAATCTTCAGGAGGGTTTCGGTACTGAGGAGGTGAGAAATGAATTTCGAAGATGTGGTCAGCTAGTAGACGCGTACGTGGCGAGGAAAAGGGACAAGTTTAGGAAACCATTTGCTTTTGTAAGATTCAAGGGTGTCCGAGACGTGGACAAGATGGTCAGAGTTTTGAACTGTATCAGCTTCGGTGGTAGAAGGGTTTTTGCCAAGGTTGCAAGATTCGGGAAAGGGGAGAAGGTGGGCAACAAACCTACTGGCAAGGAACATATTTCTTCATCAAGCAGACCTGCATTCAACGTTAGCTGGGAGGATTTCCCTCCTATGCCTGGATCTTCGCGTCAAACTACCAACACACGTTGGGGGATGAGGAGGCCATGGGAGTCTACGGGTCTAAAGCCTAATAAGGTGGTGGAAATGATTGATAATGGGTCGGGCAGAGTTGTGATTGGGGAAGCCATTAACCTACATTGGCTTTGTAACATGGATAAAGCATTGTCCTTGTTGGGGTGTTTTAACATGGAAATCAGTTATATTGGTGGAATGAAAGTGATGATTAAGTTTGATGATCAGGAGGAAGCA
The DNA here is from genome assembly GCA_032199755.1 of Ambrosia artemisiifolia. Classification (NCBI taxonomy): domain Eukaryota; kingdom Viridiplantae; phylum Streptophyta; class Magnoliopsida; order Asterales; family Asteraceae; genus Ambrosia; species Ambrosia artemisiifolia. The sequence continues at coordinate 12,122,920 of CM063521.1, forward strand.
AGGAGATTTGTCGATGCCCCGGAGATGTGGGAAAAATGGTTTCATTCGGTGGTCAGTTGGGATGGACAGGAGTTAAAATTCGAACGCCTTGCATGGCTTTTAATCGAAGGAATCCCAATCAACCTGCGAAGTGAAGAAAATGCTGCTAAGATTGGAAACTTGTTCGGTAAAGCAATAGATGATCTAGGAAATGGGTTGTCTTTGTCGAATTTGGCACATGTTTATGTGGGTGTAATCTTAGAATCGGTTCATAGGGTGGATCAATCTGTTACGCTAGCATGGAATGGTAATCAAAGCTGTTGTTGGGTATCGGAATCGGCTACCGGGTGGGTGCCGGATTTCATCAACAGGGACGCTTGCAAGTTTAGTAAAGCTGAGGAGACAGACGAAGATATGTCTCCGGTGCCGGAGCCTATGGCCGGACCAGAGATGGAAGCTGAAAAGTTGGTAGGGTGTAATAATTCAGGGGTAGGCGAAGAGGTGCTTGGGGGAACGTTGCATGGGAAACAACCGGGTGGGACTATCGAGGCTGACGTGGCAGACCCACTGGATGGAAATTCTCAACAGGATTCAATGTGTCCTGATATTGGGTACTTAAACGGTCCACCCGATGACAAAGATTCTGGGCCGGCCCAAACGATTTATAACTCTTCGGATGACAATATGGGCCATCAAATTAGTCCCGGGAAAAAAGATAAAAACAAGAGGAAAAGAGGAACATCGCTGGCGGTCAAGGCAAGGAAATTCAAGAACAATTTTACACGCAAAAGCCAGAATACAAACAAAGGGGGGTCTGAAGGGGAAGCGATCGGGTCTAGCTCTGGATCGGGGGGATAAAGAAGAGAAGACGGAGAGGTTTCCGGGGGTCAAGGGGCTTGATGATTAATGTCGATGAGCAAAATGAACCGATTGTGTTGGGAGGGAGTAGAATTGACGATGAATTTAAGTCTGATTGGGAGGAGGATCCACAGGAGTTGGTGAACACTCAAGTAGAACAGACAAGCGGTGAAGAAAACAAACTAGACCTGGCTGTGGTCCAGGAAGCGGTGTCTAAGGAGGTCTTAGAAACGGTGAAGATGGGGGCGGCGATGGGCATCCAGATGGAAGGTTTTGAAAGAGAGGGCGAAAAAGGAATTGATGTTGAACAGGTGATGGTTGGTTTAAAATGAATTTTCTGACTTTCAACATTAAAGGGGCGGGTGGTAGGGATAAAGCGATCAAGGTACGTAACTTAAAGCGGTTGTATAATATTTCTATTGTTGCTATTCAAGAAACTCAGTTGGAAGCCATGAATGAGACACGGGTAGGTCAGTTTTGGGACGGGTCGGGTTGTGGGTTTGAGGTCATGAATGCAGCTGGTAGATCGGGGGGATTGGTTTCGATTTGGGATTCTGGGGTGTTTGGGGTACAACATGTCAGGAAAGCGTAAAATTACATCTTGGTGGGGGGGGGGGGGAGCTTAGAGCGGAAAACGATTTACTATGGGTTTTGAATGTGTATGCACCATCGGATCCTGGGCTGAGAAGACAACTACGGGGGAATATTGAATCTTTGAAAAATGAATTTGTGGGTAAATGGATTGTGTTGGGTGACTTTAACGAAGTTAGAGGAGAGGAAGAAAGGGTAAACTCAGCTTTCATTCCCAGCAACGCGTTGGCGTTCAACAATTTTATTGCGAGAGGGAGTTTTGAAGAATACAAATGGGCGGGCGAAAATATACGTATATGTCATATGATGGGCTGAAGTTGAGTAAACTGGACCGGATGCTGGTGTCTGCTGATTTTGTATCGAGATGGCCGAACGCGAAATTAACAGCCCTGGAAAAAGATGTATCGGACCATTCTCCTCTAGTTCTCGTCATTGAGCCAACGTGCTCGGGGGCAATTCCGTTTCGGTTTTTCAATTCTTGGCTTGAGAAAAAGAACTCAATGATATTGTAGATAGGGGATTGGGTGTAACGGTCAATGCCCGACAACCGGATGTGGAATTGTTGGCAAAGCTAAGAGAAATTAAAAGCTTAATTAGAGAATGGAGAAAGAGGGCTGGTGAAGAGGAAAGGAGAAGAGTTAAGGAAGCGATTGATGGTGCGGCCCGGTTGGAATCTGCGGTGGAAACACGCATACTTAATGAGCAAGAATTGATGGAGTGGAAACTCTTTAGAAAACAAATTCGCCAGTCCGAATGGGATAGATTAAAAGATCTTCATCAGCGTTCGAGGGTGGAATGGGTCCTTAATGGTGACGAAAATTCGGCCTATTTTCATGGGGTTATTAAGGGAAGAAGGAAGAGAAATAGATTGAACGGGATCATGACGGAAGGCGAGTGGGTGACAGACCAAATGGCGATAAAAGAAAGAGCTTTTCAATTGTTCAAAGAAAAATTTAAAGAGCCTATCCAGGTTAGGCCTCGGATTGATGGTCTCGGCTTCAAAAGGTTATCTAGTGATGAGGCGAATAAACTAATTGGCACGTTTTCAAAAGAAGAAGTCAAAGATGCGATATGGGAATGTGGAAGCGACAAGACACCGGGCCCGGATGGCTTTACGTTTGCTTTCATCAAAAAATTTTGGGGGAAACTTGAGTGGATGATGGGCATTCTATTTACCGGGAAGGCATCAGTACTGGTAAACGGGGAACCGACAAGTGAATTCTCCTTAAATAGGGGATTGAGACAAGGCGATCCATTGTCGCCATTTTTGTTTACTCTAGTAATGGAAGCGCTCCATGTGATGGTCTCCAAAACGGTTTCGAGTGGGTTATTCTCTGGTGTAAGGCTTCCTCATAATGGGCCGGAGCTAACACATTTGCTGTACACAGATGACGCACTTTTTATGGGTTCTTGGTCTGAAGAGAACGTGCAGAACTTGAATAGAATGCTGAGATGTTTCCGGCTAGCTTCGGGGTTGAAGGTAAATATCCAGAAAAGTCATTTGTACGGGGTCGGCGTCAGCGATGAGGAGATTGATAGATTGTCAAGTTGTCTGGGATGCAAACGCGGGGCGTTTCCGTTCGTATACCTCGGGCTGCCAATTGGGGGTTCGATGAAGAGAGTAGGGAGTTGGAAAGAAGTCATTGATTGTGTAAATTCAACGCTCTCAACCTGGAAGGCTAGGCTGCTCTCTTTTGCGGGAAGACTTGTGTTGGTGAAATCGGTGCTAAGCGCGTTACCGATATACTATTTCTCCCTGTTCCGAGCTCCGGTGGCTGTTTTGAAAACAATTGATGGAATTCGGAGACGATTCCTTTGGGGTGGGGCGACTAATGTCAAGAAGATACGACGGGTTGCGTGGAAAAAAGTTGTAATGCCAAAAAGGATGGGTGGGTAATCTAGAGGACCTAAACTTGGCGCTTTTCGTTAACTGGTGGTGGAGATACAAAGTGTCTCCTGACCAACTTTGGGTGAAAACGATTAATGCCATTCATGGCGGGGCGAGAGAATTGAAGATCATTCCTCATAAAAAAGCTGCAGGTGGAGTTTGGAACACAATTGCGGAGATCAGGTCAGCGTTCTCTAGAAAGGGGGTAGAGCTACAACAGAGATTTATCTGTTCAGCTAAAGACGGGAACACGACACTTTTTTGGGGGGACAACTGGGTTTCGGGTGGGGCATTAAAGGATCGCTTCTCGGAACTATTTGCGTTATGCAGGAACAAGAAGGCTAAAGTGGCGGACAACTACATACGGGTTGGGGGTTCTATTAATTGGGGTTGGGAGTGGATTCGGGCACCTGGGTCTGCGGTGGAAATTGATCAATGGAGTCGGCTATCAACTTTGTTGGCCGAACAACAATTGCAAACAGGTACAGATTGCTGGGCTTGGGAATCAGATGGGAAAAGGATGGAGTTCTCGGCAAAGCAAGTGAGGGCTGATTTGGGAGCTGCACAATCTGGTCAAAACAATTCGAACGGATTCAAGTGGAGCAAGATCGCGGTACCGAAGGTCAACTGCTTTGTTTGGCGGGCTATGCAAGGAGGTATTCCAACGGCAGTCAATTTAGCGGCAAGAGGTCTGAATTCCGGGCCTACTTTATGCAAAAGATGCGAAGATAATGAAGAATCAGTGGATCACGTGTTGGTAGAATGTGTTTGGGCCAAGCTAATATGGTGGCATGTGAGTAAATGGTTCAAAATTCAGCCTAATTCACAAATCTGCAGCCTTGAGCAACTGTTGGAATGGATTAAAAGTTTGCAGGGGTCGAAGAAATGGAAAGACTCGATATATGCGGTTGCTCTCATGACTCTTTGGCGAATCTGGTTGGCGCGAAATGCAAAAGTTTTCAATAACAAAGACACACCGGTGATTACAATACTTGAAGAGATTAAAGAAAATTCATTTTGGTGGATGAAAAAGAGATCAAAAGTGGTGGGACTTGACACGACGAAATGGTGGACATTCGAAGACATTGATTTTTCTTAAGTAGTGCTACTGTGGGTTAAAGTGTTCATCGAATCTGTGAGACTGTATTTCCAGTTTGTTGGGGTTCTCTCTGTGGGTTGGGATGGGTGTTCGGGTAGCCCCTGGCTAGGCTGATGACCTGTGAGTGTATTGGATTATTTGTATGGGTGTCTTTTTTTGGTTGAATATAATGGTTGCTTGGCTTTTAAAAAAAAATTAAATAATACATATATGTTTTTGTAAGTATAGAGACTGATATAAATAATGTATCATTTCTTTATTTTTTTTCTCTATTATATATATATACTAAAAACAAATGTCGGTGCCAATGACGCTTGCCTACGGACTTTCCTCTAATTTTTCTTATTTCACGGTGACGGCGTTTTCTACGTGGTTTGATACGTGTCCATCCCTCCCCTTTTACATTATATTCCCTATTCAGGATTACCATTACCAATTAGAGAAACTTCAAATAGAGGTATGATGGATTCAAGAGATTCGGACCTGTTTTCCCTTCAATTTCTTCTTCTTCTAAATTTTTTTTTGCGTTGAATCAGCGAGGTAGCCCGACCACTGATGAGACCTCGAATTAACCATCTCAACCTCTACTTCCACATCAAACCCAGTCAACGGTGATAATAAGCATGATTCGTTTACTGTTTTGGTGTTGATTACGTTCACTGTTTTGGTTTCAAACCCCTTTCTCATGAGTTATTTAACCTACAACTAATGTTGTCCATGATACGTTATGTTTAGATCATTATGTGTGTACAACCATAAATTGGTAGCGGTTTACGATTTCTGTTTTCGTTGTTCTGTTTCCGCTAATACTTACAATTACTCATGTCTTCAAACATATGAATGATCCATTCAATTTTTGTCTATCGTTTTTTTGCGCTGTAATGTCACATTGTTAATCCCTTTTCCCCCTCATCCGCTGCTACTTTGACCATGTTTTTTACCTGTTCTTTGTCATGTTTAGCATGTATGTCATCATATTTTTTTATTTAGTATTGGCTAAATAGTTTGGGTTGATGCTCGCCTTTGTTATCATGTTTATGTTTAGGTTTTAATCAATTGTTTACTAACTTAAACATATTCATAATGCTTATGGTGCCATTTTGCCTGCTGGAGGAAAAAAAAATACATGCCATAAACTTATAAACACCATATGAAAATTTTTAATTACGTTTGCGTATTCGTTATTCCCGTTTAATCCACTCTTTCTATCCATTTGTTAGCGCGTGTCTTTTGTGCCTCATTTGTATTTGAATCCTTTTCTACATTCATTGTGTGCCTCAAGTATTTCTTATTTTATAGAGTAAGATTTTTCTCATTTTATAGTTGTTTCTACGTTAATGGTTTTGGTTTTTCTTTATACGGCGTCAATTTAATTTATTTTACTTTTTGATTCACCCGTAATGCTTATATAGGTTACATTTACTTATATCGGATATATCATCACATAACGTTTTGACTAATCCACTCGACATTTGCGTTGACCCGCGCCGCAACGCGCGCGGGGTCTTTTTGCTAGTTGTAAAGTATCGTATGAAAGAAAGAATTGTTATAGTTTTTTTAATATTCTCTATATATTTTTATATAAATCTTAAAAATAGAGTATATTCTGTATCCTCTAATATTAACCCTTACATGCAAAGTTTGTTTTATAGAATACTAAAATAATAAAATTAGTCAACGAACAGCATTTGTCAGAAAACAAATGCTACATCAAACTATGGGAAAGCAAAATTTGTATCGTATAATGTTTCAAACATCCAAAATGAAACATATTCCAATACAAATCTTAGGGGCACAGGGTGCTACACTGAAGCATTATCAACTTCACTGATTTACATCAATTCTGCACTGCTACATTACTTCATTAATTTGTTCACTGAAACACTTTTTTGGAAGCAGCACTACCCTGAACTACCCAACCCATAAAAAACAAAAAACCCCACACACGAAACTACTACCCGTGTTTGCTTACCGTGCGTTAAATAGAACCAGAATTTAGTCCACGGGACCCCTACCAGCACTGGTGGCGGCGATGTTACCATGCTGGTAGTGGGGTACCCGTGACCAAATCGGTAAGTGCCCCGTCCACCTTAGTTTTAATATTACAAAAAAATTTAAAATGCAATAACCATGTACTTGTTAATATTTAATGCAACATTAATTACAAATACAACAATCGTTGTCTACGTGATACAAATTGTGTTAGATTAAGGTATTTAGAGATCATACATCCATTAATTAGGAAGTATAAACTCTGATCTATATCACACATTAACAGGAGGCTACTACATATATTCAGAATGTAATGTCACAGGGTGTATGAAACCATAGATTAATCCTTAGGTTGGTGGTCCAATAGTAGAAATAAAGCTTTTAGGGTTGGTGAGTGATCATCATACCATCACACCCAATTACCTTGAGACACCTCATTCCATCACGTTCCAACACAATTCATCACTAAAAGTCATGGGGTAGAATGATACCAATCACTAAACTTTTTTTTTAAACAAAAAAAAAACATTAAATAAAATAAAATAAAACTTACATTAAATAAAATAAAAAAAACTTACATTAAATAAAAAAATTACTAGAAAATAAATAAAAACATTACTAGAAAATATAAAACCTAATGTAATTTTGGGCGTAACATTCGCCACGCCGAAACATATGAAAAATCATTGGCGCCCTCGGAAGCATACTCGATGTGAGCAAAGGCTACTTGCACATCTTCTGTTTCGTTGGGGAATCATTCATTATTTGCTTAAAAAATCTTTCGAAGGTTTTACACTTCGATTTGAGGTCCCCGTACTTGTGCAAGATTGAATCACAAGTACGTTGTCCCCCCCGACAAGTGCGCCAAACTCGCCTAAAACTTTATTCCACCATGGAGCGTTCCTCTGACCATGACCATTACTCGTTGATACGCCATCGGTGTGTATGTTGTCATACGCGATCACTAGCGTAAATTCCTCCACTTGTGTCCAATTAACCATGGTTGAAATTGTGAATGTGAATGAGAATAATTTTGTGATTTTTTAGTGTATAGGAGAATAATTAAGTGTGAGTGTAAAAAAATAAGTTAACTATGCATATATATAGGGAGGTAATTTTTTTAAAACGGTCAAGTGACCGTTGTCAAACGACAAGCTCACCGTGATGGTGGTCGCTCGTTGTGAAATCATGGCATCACGAAATGGTGAGGCGGTGATCGTGATGGTCACGGGCATCACAGAGTGGCCATCATGGACCACCCCACCCGCCCTTATGAGCACATAAGTTGGGAAAGTTATGAATTCAAATCGCATAAGAAGTAGATATTTGTCGTTAAAAAAAACCATTTGTCTAAACTAATTAAAAACGTTTACAGGTTGAAACAAATAATAGTTAAGTTGGTGGGTCGTAATACAAGTGTTAGACTAGTTGTAATAGGTTGGTAGGTTGACTTTGTAAAACATTTTTTTATTTGTAACTTTTTAAACGGGTTAACAAAGTCAACTCAGTATAATCTATATCTATACATCTAATAAAACAAACTCAATTAGGACACTTGGCACTCCCTCATTTCACCTCAATTCCTCTCTCTTCCCATATTGTGCCATGTGTCCTTCTCTTGTAATTTATAAAATTTTTCTTTTTTTAAAAATTAAAATTAGATTAAAAATACATAAATATGGTCAAAATTGGTGAGTTAATAGTTTCCTAAAATCATTAACCTACACAATCAATACCCTAATCAAAACACACACGTTTCTCTTTCTTCCCTCATTCTTCCCTCTTCGCCGCTCTCTCTCTCTCTCATTCTGCGATTTGGCGATTTCTTCTTCCAAACTAAAACCAGACGATCTCCTTCAAGGTAATGATTGTTTGATTCTTTTTCATACGATTATTGTTTCATACGATTCTTTTTCATGCGATTTTGGAGGTTTAATCGGTTGTTTTATCTTTTCTCCGTTTTTTTCTGTGTTTTCATCCGATGCTGCAACACCGTCCATCGTCGATTCTTCATCTTCAACCTCTGTCTCATTCAAGGTAACCTATTTTTTTTTTGTATTGTGTTTTGGTTTTAAATAATTCTTCAGATTTGGGGGTTTAGGATTCTAATATTATGTTTGTTGTTTTTAAAGATTATCAATTGTTAGTTAGTCTTTAGATTTAGGATATTAAGTTTGTTTTTAATTAGGTTTACTTTTTTAGATTTCGGTTTAGGTTTTCATTGATGTTTTAAGAAATATTTTGAATGGTTTCTGATGATATAATGTTTGATTAATGTTTTAAGAAATCTACTCATCAGTAGCACTGATTTAGGTCTGTATTTAAGTTTAGGTTTCTATTAGAGGTTTATGTTTTAGGTATCGATTTATCACGTTTCAGGCTTCAACTGATGTTATAAGGTTTGAATCATTGTGAGTTAGTTTTCGTTTATTATTATTCAGAATGATTATGGGTTGATGTTTAGGTTTTCATTGATGTTTTAACAATAATAAGTATGGTTTATTATGATTTAGGGTTCGATTAGTGGTTTATGTTTTAGGTATCGTTTTAGGTGTTTATAGGGTTCAATTGATGTTATAAGGTTTGATTGATGTTTTAGTAACGCTACTGATGAGAATTACTGATTTATGTTTCTATTAGAGGTTTATGTTTTAGGTATCGATGAATTAGGTTTCAGGCTTCAACTTATGTTATAAGGTTTGAATCATTGTTCTTTAGTTTTCGTTTATTATTATTCAGATGCAGAATGAATATGGGTTGATGTTTAGGTACTAATTGATGTTAAAACAAAAATGGATAATGGTTTATTATGATTTAGGGTTCGATTAGTGGTTTATGTTTTAGGTATCGTCAACCAGTTTATAGGGTTCAATGATTCAATAAGGTTTGATTGATGTTTTAGTAAAGCTACTGATGAGTACTACTGATTTAGGTTTTAAGAAAGGTACTTGAATATGTTTCAATTCAATGCTTCTTTATTTGTAAGGTGTATCATCATCTTTGTTTTGGTCATTTATGTATTACAATAAATCATGAAATTGTAGTAATATGAATGATGTATTAATTTGTTTTTAAATTTAATGATACTACAGGTTGTTCATAAGCCACTTCATAATGGTGCACGGATTTTGGCTGAAGTCTGAGGGCAACAACAGTGTATGTCAGGTAAGCAAACACTAATTTCATTAGATCTTAATATATCTTCATGGGTGAGTCATGTGTATGATTGAGGTTAATTATATTTATAATTTGCTGATATGGGTCATTCAAAACTGTTAATAAAGTTTTACATTATAACCAACTGCTTTTTGCTCATTATGTGTAGGCATTGCCTAAGGAATATGATGACTGGATTAAGAAGTATAACTTCCCTACTGGCACGACCCATATTCACACTTTAGACGAGAAATCGTTTGAAGTTAAGGTTATGAAACTCGGTCGCAAATGGTTTTTTTACAATGGCTGGAAGCATATGATTACCACTCTAAATTACCCAAGTGGTTGTAACTTTGTTTTTGAGTTCGAAGACATGCTGCATTCTTTCAGGATGATCACTTTTCACCAGGATGCCATATCTGCACCAGGCAAATTTTTCTACTGCAAACTTGATGACCCACTAAATGATGAGAATCGTCTGGTATGTCTTTTTAACCGTCGTTTATCTAGATTACTTATCTCATCATTCAGAGTAATTTGTAGTCATGTTTCAACATTGTTTTCAACTTTTCAGCATATAAGTTGCTTCGTTCATCATGGTCTGTACAACCGACAGCCTCCAATGGAACCCATTATGGTCAGCTCATTTCCAGGTCGTGTGTTGTGTATATTATGTATACACAAGATGGTTTACCATTAAATTACAGTTTTTATACGTTACTAGATCTCTATTTGTCTGATTAACATTAATATTTATCTATCTTTGTTCAGGGCATGTTTTCCACATTCAGCTACAAGACGATGGTGATGATGTTTTCATTAGTCAAGGATGGCCGTACATGAAAGAAACCTTTGAGATAACAAAAGATCATCTGATCGTGTTTGAAATTTACCAACAGGTTTGTTTCTCAACTTATAAGTATCAATAACTATCATTATTCAACCCATGAGTATACTACTGATGTTCTTCTTTGTTATACGAAACAGAGATCATACGAGCTGTCCTTCTTTAAGAAAGACAAGCTCACTCTTTCTCCCGATGAGTGGGAAGACGATGACCAGTCTGAGGATGATGATAAAGTGAAAGATGAGGATATAATTGTTGTTTCTGATGATGGTGGAGAAGAAGAATCACAGGGAGATGAGGATTCAGAGGGAGACGATGAATCAGATGGAGATGATATGGAAGTTCAGGATGATGAAGTTCCTTCACTTGAGGATGTATGGAATTCAGAGGGTTGGCCCGTTCCAGTTGCGTTTGTGGTTGACAATAAGTTTGTAAGTCTTATATGTTTTATTCCATAATTATAGTCATATTGCTGGTACATAGACCCTTTTTAATAAGCTGCAAATTATTTATATTGTTTTAGCGAATGAAGGCAACGTGGGCTAGGGAAAATGGATTGAACAGGTCCAGGGGATTGACAATTAAGGACGGTGAGGGTTATACTTGGGGTGTTTCTGTTGGTATTGAAGACAGGGGAACCACTAAACGTTACAGCCTCAAAGGTATGGCACCGTTTGTTGCTGATAAAGGTTTGCAGAAAGGTGATCACATTCATTTCCTGTGGTTTGAAAAACAAGGTCTGTTTAAGCTCTCTAAAGTAGTTAGGGTTGATGGTAGTTAGTTATCTTGGTGGTGGTAGTTTTTTGGTTGTTCACATACTTTTGAATCTAACTGGTGGTAGTTTGTTGGTGAACATAGTGGTGGTGGGTAACTTTTAGCACCTTGGTTATGGTGGTTTTTTGGAACATGATTAACTATTAGTGGTCACATACATTTACACCTTTTACTACTGATGTGGTAAATTGTGTGTTTTTTGGGTTGTCATGTGTTTTAAACGATACATTTGTGGTATGCTTTGTGTAGAAAACATATGACCTTTTATGGCTTGATAGTTGTGGTATGCTTTGTGTTGAAAACAATGATTTGAATGTGGATGTTATTCTAGAATTAGGTAAATATGGATAATATGATTTGGCTGATATATAGATGCTTAAAATTTAGACAAGTTTAAATGTTAACCCTTGACTTTGTTAATAGTGTTTATACAAGTTAAATTTTGGTAAATTATTAATACTTATCTTTAAGCATTCTCAATATTAAAAATTTAAATTTCGGTTAACAATTTTTGTTACATTGCTTAACAGACTAAACACGATCCATGTATAAATGCTTATGTAAAATTTTACCATTTATTAGTATCCACCTATTTGTTTAGATTCCATTTTTTTTAAAAATATATTTTTAAATATTTGAATCCTAATATTAGTCAAACATAATTAATAAGTATAATTATCTACAAACACCTCAATTTGCAAATAAAACCGTTTTAAGGAGGCAAACAAGAATCTAAGTTATTACTTTTTAATGATGTTTAATCAAGCTATAATTCGCCCAATTTGTCAAGCTTTTAAATCATTGACTTTTTTTACATTAAATTTGTCGGATTGTATTTATGAAAAGTTTAAATGTATGATTTAAAAACGTAAACAAAAACGTTAGATGTTAGTTACTCAACATACCAGACGATTAATATATCATTAACATATATTTTTTTCACAAATTCTTATTAGTATAAAAAAAGTTTGGTTTTCTATGATAAACTAAAATGAATCAACTTGCAAACTTAATATTTACTTCTTTTAAATGTTTTTGTACAAACAAATTGTACATTTTTTTTAATAGTCCGAATAAAACAAAAATTACATAAAACTTCATTTTGGCGGTAAGGTGAATTATAGTATGATTTGACCATAATGTTTTTTTAAATTTACTAAATATATGCTTGATTTACATAATAAAGGAAAGTTTTATCATTTTTATTGATTGAAAATCGTGATTGGAAACATTTAAACATAATCAATTAGATTGCCATTTCATATCCTGTTTCCTATTTGTATAATGTATACTAAAAATACAAAAAAGCTCCCTTATGTAATACAGATGGCATCATTATAAATACATGTAAGATTTCAATCCATAATCATTCAATCTTTTTCTTCTACACTTGCTCAGGTAGCATCTAATACTTATCCTTCTTACATTCTTTATTCATATGTCACTATAATACTAACATTGTTTGTATCTCGGTTATTTGTGATACATATTACAAACGTGCAGGATTATGGATCCAAATAATATAACCTTTTTGAATGACATAACATGGCGGCTGAGTCAGTACACAATCAAAGTTAAGGTACTTAGACTTTGGAAGAGAGCAAATCGTAAGATACCATGTGAAACTCTTGCTATTGATATGGTTGTTATGGATGAACAGGTTAGTTTTGCTATCATCATTTCTTATATCGTTTATATGTTACATGACTTTTTTGTATATTATTTCTAATCAAACTTTCTTTTATCTCTTATAATTAAAAAACAGGGTTCTAAAATGCAAGCGATTGTGTGGAATAGATACATGAAGAAGCATGAAAATTTTTTACGTGAAAACGAAGCTTATTATATCTATAGACCACAACTAGCTGATAACAAATCTGTTAAACATTTTGATAAAAATGACATACTTTCGTTTACTTTTGACACAAATCTTACGAAGTGTAGCAGGTTTGAGGGAAGCCAATATGGTTTTAATTTCTCTTCTTTTGAGTCAATTAAGTCTGGTAACCTGTCTCAAGAACAGAGGATTGGTCTGTTTGCTAATCCTTAATCTTTTATATATGTTTACTCTTTTAATTTTGATTCTTATATTAGTTTAAATAACTTTTTAAATCTTTTAGATTTCATTGGGTTTGTTGAAGAATGGAGTCCACCGGAGCCAACAGAAACAAAAGCGGGTTTGAAAATGAAAATGAACCTTATCTTGATTGATCTGGAGTATGTCTTTCATGTGTTCGAATCATTACTTATTATTTCATAATCTCTAACGTTATATTTATGTGTCATTTATACGATCAATTCTTACGAAGACATATTTGAAACATGTGAAGGATCTAATAAATTTTTTATTGTATGTAGGGGGGTAAAAATGTCCTGTTCTTTGTGGGATGAATATAGTGAGCAGATGTTCGAGTACATCAAGCTGAATGAAGCCGAAGTCCATGTTGTTCTCATTGTTCAATTTGGTAGCTTTACCAATTATAAAGGTTTGTTATTTCTTACACTTTGTATTACATTTTACATATTTCAAATATGTTTTTAAAAGAAATAACAGTTGCTTATGTTTTATACGTAAAGGTAATATAAGCGTTCAAAATGGATTCAATATAACTCGGCTGTTTATCAATGAAGACATTGAGGATATTCGTGCTTTTAAGAAAAGGTGATATACCTTAATTTCTCCTGTTATTATTTACATATATATTTTAAAAATATCATAGATAAGTTGTAGACTTTTTTTTTCCTTACAGTTATATTGAAAAGTTTATTTCTAAGGAATCATCTTCTGTTCAACGATCTCTTGGATCGTCTGGTAGCATGAATATTACTGATGAATTCTTGAATAAAACACCTTTCAGCACTATTCGTGATCTTCCATTGATAACAGAGGTAAGAATGAGTTGATTTATCATATCATTACATACAAGTAATATTTTTATTACCTTTTTAACCGATTCCTGTTTCTTTTGTAGGTTAACAAACAGGTCATTGTTGTTGGAACCGTTAAGGGTGTCGATGATAAGGATGAGTGGTATTATCTGGGATGTGAGCATTGTAACCACAAGGTCGAGCCTACTTTAATTTTACCTGATGAAAATGAAGAAACAGATGTTACTTCATTTAAACAGGTCTTGGTTTGCGTCAATAAAGATTGTCCAAAGCACATCGTCTCTGCTGATCCAGTGTATGCTTTTTTCTTAAATATACAAACCTTAAAGTAAATCAACAATGACATTTTTTTTTAATAATATTTTGTAATTTGTAAATGTAGGTTTAGAATTCCAATCAGGGTGCAGGATTTTACTGGTATAACATCCCTTACGTTGTTTGATCGTGAAGCCAAGAAATTGCTGGGAATGTCAGCAATGCAAATGTTAGAAAAATCTAAACAGGTAAGTTGTTTATATTCAGTCCTTAAGAAGTTACGTATTTTACTTTATAATACCTATGTCATTTGTTATTAAGGTTTCTGGTGAAGAAAAAACAACTCCTGCTGAGTTTCATGCTTTTGAGGACAAAAAGTTTGCGTTCAAAATTAAAGTTGGTCGATTCAACATTGATAACCACCTAGATGGATATGGTATACGTAAACTTACAGATGAGTCATCGATAGTTGCTTCACTCGAAGAAAGGTTCTCTGATATTCAGGTTTCCTTTCTCTTCCTATATTCCTTTATAAGTTGTTTTTATAAATACTTATTATTGTTTTACTTTAAGATGTGACACATACATATCGTTTTATTTTTTTAGGTGGATCAACCTGGATTTGAAAACTTGGATGTAGGTGAATCGTCTACACAAAATGCAGTCTCTCTTAAGGTTGTTTTGACCTCTTTAATCATTCACCCAATTTAAATTTAATGTCTGTTAAACTCAAAATTTTTACCTTTCATTTACTTTTGTAGGATTCTGTTGGAGATAACAACACTCCAGAATCATCTTGCAGAGTTAGTTTCATAAATGACGAGCAGGAAGTGAAGCGTAGCCTCGACAAAGTGTACGAGCTGGACGATGATGCAAACGAGTCTACGACTAAAGTGCTTAAGACTGATAAGAAAGTTTACACTGACAAGTCACCTGAGACTCCCCTTTTGACCCCTAAGGTTGAAAAATAGAAACAATGATATGTTTGTTTACTGTTTTTTTATTTTCCGGATGTTTTTTGATGGTGTGAGACAATTTGTTTTTAACTATGGTTTGTTTGGTGTTTGATACTATTTTCATTTGAATAAATGGTGTGTTTCAACTTTATGTTTTTTGTCTTACTTTTGACAAATAAGTATTGCATTGTTGATTCAATTTTTATGATTTATACATTATGTTCATGTCTTTATAAGAATAAAAACGTTATAAATATGTACACCAATATGTAAATGACATTTTTTGATCATATCTATACATCTAATAAAAACAGGATACCAAACAAAAAAATTCTAATACATTCAATAACATTAAGCAACAAAATCTTTCAAAGTTAATAAAAATGGTAACTAATCAAACGAAATATTACCTTAAATTTACAAAGTTGCTATAATACAATTCTATTAAACAAATTTATTGTAATTACATACTTACTAAAAATCAACAAAATAAAAATGTAAATAAATTCAAATTTTCGAAAAATTTAAATTTAAAATACACCAAAAATTCAAATACTTCCATTTTTTTAATATATGGTAAGTAATTAAGCATATTAATTAATATTTTTAATTACAAATTTAATTTGAAGGTTTTATAAAACCCATACTACTCATTACACATTTTCACAAATTTCTCCTAACTTAATCCACAATCAAACAAACAAATCAGAAGACTCAAAGCTTCAAGAGTTCATCTTTGGTTTTTTCTGCTCGGTCGCATCTTCTATCATACAAGTTGCACGTATGTCCTTTTATTTCAATTTTACATATTTTCGCATAAAATGATTATCTACATTTTTTGTTTATTTTGATGTATTCTATATTTGTAAATAGTACTTGATTATTTGTAGTTTACATTGATTTATAATCTATTGTTAGTTAAGTATTATGTATCGTTGAATGTTTACATAATACTTACATATTATCATCCATAGTTTTAAGTTTCTTTATATTGTGTTACACTCTTATGATGCATTTTATGTAGAATTGCCTCCTTTTAGGTTAAATGGGACGTAAAAGACTATCTAGCTGTTCAAATGGTAATTTTTTTTGGATATATATACAATGTATTTCTATTTGTATTATTTTTGGTTTGTCATCTAATTTTTCGAATTTTTTTAAGGTCATGACAAACGAACGCCGTTATCTAATATCTCAAACGGTACACATATTTCATACTTATATATGTCTTTATTTATATTAGCGTTTACTTACGTAACTAATACATAATTCTTCACAGTTCTCTCCCATTAAGAAAAAGTTAAGAACGCGGCCGAGTGTCGTAAATATAGAAAATTACAACTGGATGCAAAGAGATGCAAGGTGAACAATCATAATAATGGAATTCAAAATGTGCCGCCAACTGCAATATTTAACCGTGACTCCGTTGAATGTTCCAACCATTATATTCAGCAAAGCTCAACTTTCCAAAGTACATTGAATTTTTTGACACCCGGTAACATCAGTTAATAACGCTTTTTACTTTTATATCTTTGTATAAAGTCTGAACTTCCAATCCATATTTATAATTTATGTCAATTTTATTTGTTCGTCTATTCTTTATAGGACAATTGCAGCAATATCCTTTGTCTACTTCATCAAATGGTATTGTTATTTATTTAATCCTCATGTTTTATCGTATAAGAATAGACGACTTTCTTATTCACTGCAGCATAAAAACTAATATTATTTCATACGTTGTTTGTACGCTTGAAGTCAATAATAATATTGCATCAGAGTGTCGAAAATCCAGAAAACTGCAAATGGATGCTAAGAGACTCAATGCTAAACAATGTCAAAATACAAACCCATCCACATCCAAAAGTACTTTAGTTTCAATCGACGTATCATCCGTTAGAACAAGCAGAAACAACCAATTTAACGCGTCTTTTTCCGGTAATAAATTTCTATAACATTTAATAATTTCAAAGCTTTACTTTTTTAATTTATGACAATTTTTTTACTCTAACCCTGTCTTTTTATTATTTCTTTGTGTATTCGCAGGTTCTACACAACGAACTCCTTTGTCCAATATTACAAACGGTATCATAGTTCTATGTTATACAAGTTTTATTTTATATTAGTCTACTATTTTAAAACTAAAAGTTCATTTAATATAGAAACTGATATTATTTTTATCCATAGTTTCGGTGGCTGAAGTCCAAAGACACAATTCTGCAGAGTTACGAAACTTTAGAAAATCACAACTTGATGCAAAAAGACGTAAAGTTGGTTCTGTTACTGCAGCTCGAAAACAACCCACTGTTACACATGAGTGTTCAAATAATAACACGTTTAGAACTCCTACTTATGCAACACCATCTGGTACAATTTCCTTTGTGTCTATTAATTTTATAAGTTTGTGAATCTCATTAATATTAACCTTGAAATGTTATGATTAATTACAGGTGGACTTACTCATGTTAACACGGTCTCACTTGCGTCATCTTCTGCTCAAAGAGAACCGACTAATAGATCAAGAAATAATCGACGTTGCATCTCACCTGTCCGAATGGTTAATTTGTCTGACGAAGAAGATGTGCAACCTCAAGCAATTGAAGGCTTCCAATATAAGGGTGTCTCTAAAGGTAAATATTAAATTTACAAAACATTTAAAAGGTTTTTTTTTCTTTTATAAGTTAATGTTATTTTATTTATTCTGTTTGCCAGATTATCTGGATCATGGTGATCAAACGGTTGTATGTGAAATGTGTAATGCAAAATTGTGGAGATCAGAAGCTGGTAGAAGTGTAAGTGTTGGTGGAAGAACAAGCTATATGCTATGTTGTGGTTATGGAAAGGTACAACTTCCAGATTTCAAAGAGAGCAGTTTAGATTATCAGAACCTTTTCAAGAACATAGAATTAAAGAGCAAATATTTCTTAAAGCACATTCGCCGCTTCAATTCTATGTTTTGTTTTACTTCAATGGGAGGGAAGGTTGATTCAAATATCAATACGGGAAAGGCTCCGTTCATTTACAGAATAAGTGGTGAAAATTATCACACGTTGGGTGGTCTTCTTCCTAATGATGGTTCGAAACCGAAGTTTTCTCAGTTATATATATATGACACTGAAAATGAAGTCTCAAACCGGAAAAACATTTATAGGTAATATTCTTAAAATTTTCTTTTTCTTTTTTTAGCCGTTTGTATAAATATTAATTTGTTAAAATTTCTTTTTACATTCATTTCAGTAAAGAAAAGGAGACGTCTAAGGATATTTCTGACCGGCTTGACTTTGAAATCATTCAGTACCTGAAGTCGATGTTAGACTCAAATAATCAGCTTGTGAAAACGTATAGGAATGTACGGGATCGATTTCATGAAAATCCTGAAGTTAGCCTTAAGTTGCGTCTTATTGGTAGGAGAACTAAAGATGGCCGAACATACAACCTACCAACTTCATCAGAGATCGCCGCTCTTATATTTACAGATAATGATGAGCAGCTTGACAATAGAGATATTGTCGTCGAGTCAAGAGCGGAGGGACTTAAGCGTATTTGTGAGCTCCATCCGTCGTATCTAGCCCTCCAGTATCCATTGCTTATTCCATTTGGAGAAGATTGTTATAGGGTTGATATACCACACAGGGAAGAGAGGAAATCTAAAAAGAAATTAGATTCAAAGTGTTCAATGAGAGAGTATTTTGCATATCATATTCAAGACAGAGTTGGTAAGTTCTCATTGATTTTGAATGCAAGGCGGCTTCTTCAACAGTTTTTGGTGGACGTTTATACCATGATTGAGAGTGAGCGATTGTATTATGTTTGTTTCCAGCAAAGTAAACTTAGGTGTGAAACATATACTAATCTTCAAACGTTGAACCAAAATGGACCTACTGACTTGGCAAAAGTAGGGACGCCTGTGATTTTACCATCTTCTTTTACTGGTGGTCCACGCTACATGAGGGAAAATTATCTTGATGCAATGGCTATTTGTAAGAGGCATGGATACCCTGATTTTTTTATTACAATCACATGCAATCCAAAATGGCCTGAAATTAGACGGTTTCTTAAAGACAAGAAGACAAATCCAGAAGACAGGCCAGATATCTTAGCTAGACTATTCAAAGTTAAGCTAGACTCAATCATGAAAGATTTACGTGAAAAAGCATTTTTGGGCAAGACTTCAGCAGGTAAAATTCATTACGAAAAAAAAAGTTCCAGTATATATTCATAGATTATCATCTTTATTCACTTATACTTATACAATTTTTATTTGTTGTTTATAAATACTACCGTGTTTTTATTAATTAACTTTCTAACTATATTGTTTTACTTTGTATTGCAGCGATCTATACTATAGAGTTCCAAAAACGTGGACTGCCCCACGCTCATATCTGTCTGTTTCTTAAAGAAGCCAGTAAGCTTCCCACAATTGAACACGTTGATCGTTTTGTTTCGGCTGAAATCCCTGATAAGAATGTAGATCCGGAGTTGTTTAGTCTTGTGAGTGACTTTATGATTCATGGACCCTGTGGACGTGAATATCCGAACTGTCCGTGCATGCTTGACGGTAAGTGCTCCAAGAAATTTCCAAAGAAGTTTTCTTCTGCATCAACGTTAGATTCAAATGGATATCCGGTTTATAGAAGAAGAGAGTCAGGGGTATTTGTTGAAAAAGGAAGTGCTAAGTTAGACAACAGACATGTGGTCCCTTATAATGCAAAACTTTTAAGGCGTTACCAAGGTCATATCAATGTTGAATGGTGTAACCAGGCTGCTTCAATTAAGTATTTATTCAAATACATTAATAAAGGACCTGATATGGCCAAAGTTGCCTTTGTAGAAGATGGTGGAGAAGGTGAAGAAGTGATGCAAACAGATGAAATCAAAAAACATTTTGATTGTAGGTTCCTTTCAGCATGTGAAGCTTCTTGGAGAATATTTAAAAATGATGTGCATTACAGATACCCTCCGGTTATAAGACTTCCATTTCATCTGCCCGGTGAGCAAAGTGTTGTATATGATCCAAAAGAAAAAATTCAAAATGTTCTCAACAAACCCACGGTGGCTGCAACAATGTTTCTAAAATGGATGGAACTGAACCAGAACGAAGCTGTGGCACGTGAATTAAGTTACATTGATATCCCAAGTAAATTTGTTTGGAAAGATGACGAAAAAAAATGGGACTTTCGAAAGATTGGTAAGGCAATTGGTCGTGTTCACATGGTTAATCCATCTATGGGCGAGTCGTATTTTTTGAGAGTTCTTCTTAATAAAGTAAAAGGACCTAGATCATTTGAGGAGATAAGAACGGTCAATGGCGAAATCTTACCAACATTTCGTGATGCATGTTATGCTCTTGGCCTCTTAGACGATGACAAAGAATATATAGAAGCTATTGAGGAGGCTCATTATACGGGATCTGGATATTCTCTTCGTAATTTGTTTGCGATGATGTTGCTGTCTAATAGCTTATCTAGGCCTGAGCATGTTTGGGAAAAATCATGGAAGTATCTGTCAGATGGTATTATGCGTAGACACGAAGACGTATTCCAAATTGAAGGTAACAAATTTATATTTCGAAATTTAATGATTTTTTTTAACGTCGGTTTTCTTTTAAATTCAATGTTACAAACTTTTTCTTTATTAGGTTTGACTCTTCCTGATGAACAAATCAAGAACCTTACGTTGCTTGAAATTGAGAAACAGTTGCTTCGGAATAACTCAAGTCTACGTAGGTTTCCTTCTATGCCTTATCCGAATAATGATTCGATATCATCTGCAAATAACCGTTTGATTCTTGATGAGCTGAATTATCAAGTAAGTACGTTGGCTGAGGAATTTAATACCAATTCACGTTCTTTAACTGATGAGCAACGTTCGATTTTTGATGAAATCATTCATGCGGTTGATTGTAACAAAGGTGGGCTATTCTTTGTTTATGGTTTTGGAGGGACTGGTAAAACCTTTTTATGGAAAACATTGTCTGCTGCCATAAGATCTAAAGGACAGATTGTTTTGAACGTTGCATCCAGTGGTATTGCTTCTCTGTTGTTATCCGGTGGAAGGACAGCGCATTCTAGGTTTCGTATACCTTTGAATGTTAATGAAAAGTCATTGTGCAGTATAAAGCCGAATAGTGACGATGCTGCTTTATTGAAGCAAACTAAGTTAATTATTTGGGATGAAGCTCCAATGATTCACAAGCATGCTTTTGAGGCACTTGATCGTACAATGAAAGACGTCTTGCAGTCAAATTCTTCAGGTAATTCTGAGTTGCCTTTTGGTGGTAAGGTTATGGTTTTGGGTGGTGATTTTAGACAGATCCTTCCTGTTGTTCCAAATGGGAGTAGAAGAGATATTTTAAATGCATCAATAACTTCGTCTGCTATTTGGAATAGTTGCAAAGTCCTTACATTAACCAAAAACATGAGGTTAACGTTGGGTAACAACACGTCTGAATCCGAAGAAACAAAGGCATTTGCAAACTGGCTTCTTGAATTAGGTGAGGGTAAAGTTGGTGAGTCAATTTATGATGATGAGTTTGATGTGGACATTCCAGATGATCTTCTTATTAAGGGTACATCAGATCCGATTTCTAGATTAATTGACTTCGTCTACCCTTCACTTCTTGAACTTTACAAAGATAAAGATTACTTTGGAGAACGAGCAATACTTTCACCTACAAATGAAGTCGTACATGATATAAATGAAAGGCTGCTTGCATTGTTTCCTGGAGATGAAGTCGAGTATCTGAGCTCTGATAGTATATGTCAGATTGAGAATGGTAATAACCGTTCACAGGAAGACTTATACTCTCCTGATGTCCTTAATGGTTTAAAAATTTCTGGCTTACCTAATCATCGTTTAGCACTAAAAGTCGGTGTACCCGTTATGTTGTTGAGAAACATAGATCAACAAAATGGTTTGTGCAATGGAACGAGATTACGAATCACCAGACTTGCAAAGCGTGTTATTGAAGCCGAGATCATATCAGGGGGAAACATTGGTACCAAAACTCTTATTCCTAGAATAAATTTGATACCATCTGATATCAAGATTCCAGTAAAGTTCCAAAGGCGTCAATTCCCAATAAGCGTATGTTTTGCAATGACCATCAACAAAAGCCAATGACAGTCTTTATCGAAAGTTGGATTGTATTTAAGAAACCCTGTATTCTCACATGGCCAGCTTTATGTCGCATTGTCAAGAGTTAAAAGTAGAGCAGGCGTGAAGTTACTTATACTTGATGCTGATGGGAAAGTGATGACTAAAACAAAGAATGTAGTTTATAAGGAAATTTTCAGCGATATTTAAATAACTATGTATTCGTTGCTTTTAAATTTTAATAAAATTTGTCTACTTTATTTGTCTTCTACGTTATACTACTCCAAATAATCGTACTTGAATATGTTTCAATTCAATGCTTCTTTATTTGTAAGGTGTATCATCATCTTTGTTTTGGTCATTTATGTATTACAATAAATCATGAAATTGTAGTAATATGAATGATGTATTAATTTGTTAAAAAATTTAATGATACTACAGGTTGTTCATAAGCCACTTCATAATGGTGCACGGATTTTGGCTGAAGTCTGAGGGCAACAACAGTGTATGTCAGGTAAGCAAGCTTTGTTATGCGAATACTAACAAATTTGCATTTCATGTTTTTCCAGAATCAACGTGTGTTCAAGATTTCTAATGTTGTTAAGGGTGATGGTAATTAGTGGGGTTATTGGTGGTGCTGTTTTTGTATACTGATAATATTTTTCGGTGTGTAAGTTTTTATGTTTGTTAACATTTGACTTTTTATTAAATTTGGTTGATTTTTAAATGTTTTTGATTTGACTCAAATTTTGGTAAATATCCAACACAATAATATGTAATGGTTTTCATTTAAAAAGTTCAAGACATATTCGTTTTTTTTGGCAACCTTTGATTTCATATTAAATGTAAATGTTGTATAGATTGTTTTTGTTTTAACACAAAATTCTATTACTATTAAAAATCATACAAATTTAATAATTATATTTAAGGTAAACTTTCGTATATATTAAAAATCTTATATATTACAACAAATCTCTTATACTAATTAATATGGTAACAAAAACCATTAACTTTTTTAGTTTATATTTAATATTCGAAATATAATTTCTTCAAATAACCGCCACTTTTGAGCATTGGCTGCAGCGATTAGTCTTTTCAAAAGATCATCAATTAATAGGGTATCAAATATTAATTAGTATTAGTGTTGAAAATTGATGTTGTCACTTCGGTTCCCTTACACGCGTTTTAATATTTCTATATAATCATAATCACTAAATATAAAACACATATTTACTTTCTTCAAATTAAACACACACAAATCCAAGGAAAAAAAATTTCAACAATGGTAAGGGTTGTCAGTTGGAGGTTCTGCAGAATCAAGCGTAGGTATTTTGTGAACATGAGTGACACTACATTATTAGTTTTTGGTTCAAGAAAGGCGATTATGCAAATGGATGAAGACTTTAAAAGAGAAGTGTATGAGTTTGGAAGAACCATCAGGTTGCCGAGCAATGAAGAGAGCAGATTGGTTGCTAAGTTGGAAGAAATCTTTGAAGTGGATGAGTTTGATGAACTTATGGAGGTATTTCATGTCCAAAGTTGGTTTTTTGCTGAAAATCTTAATGTTGCAAGTATTCTGTTTTCCGATGGTGAATATCGGTTGATGTCAAGAGATGAGATTGAGAACTGCAATGACTATGACTTGCTTGTGGAACTCGATAATGTACGCATGTCTAACAAGCGTAGAACCACTGCCAGTTTGAACCTGGAACAAATGATTCGCCTAAGAATCATGAATCTGGAAGAGGAAGCGGCAATGGTGGAAGCAGAGGAGGAGTCCGATTCTGAAAGGGATGATGATGATGATGATGATGAGGAAGGTGATTAAGTTTAGTATGTTTTATATGAACTTTTAATAGTTTTTCTTGGTATGTATTTTGTACTTTATGATGCAGGTTATTAACAACTTTATTAAAAGTTGTAATTTTGATTTATATTATCTATAAAAACTTAATCAGTTATCCTTACTTATTTATTGGTTTTGTTATTAGATTAATTTTTTTCATTACTTAGATTTTAAGTTGGCTTTTAGGTTTAAAATAGAGTGTTCCAATAATTGCTTATTATGCTGTTAAGATCCGTTGATTAAAGTGTTAAGAATAGAAGCACGTTGGTGAACCGCGTGTTAACGCGGGCAAATATCTAGTATATAATAAAAGAAAGCAATTTTAATGACATGGCACTTAAGGAGACATTCTCCTCCTTGAGTGTGCCATGTGTCATACCATGTGGAAAATTAAAAAAAACAAATAATAATTTAAAACATAATCTACTAAAATTAAATTGAGATATTTTAGGAAAAAATAATTTAAAAACAAATTTAAATTTTTCTCTCTTATGTTTCCTCCCATAATTTTTAAACGATAATATTTTTTTATGTACTAGATTTTTTAAAGAAAAAAATACACCAAATTAACGAGCGTTTTGTTATCTTTCCAACGAGTACCATAGTGCTATATAAAAAACGGAGAAAAAAACGACTATTTTTGTGGAGTTTCGTTCATATAGGAAAAAAACACAAAGTGTTCAGTTTATTCATTAATCATGTTTTTCTTTTAAACCAGGTTCTTATATACGATGTTGAAATTCAGCCCATTCGCCATGCTTTCATTGGAATTTTACTCTTCTAAATATGCATAGGTATACTTCATCAAGAGAAGCTAGGAGAAAAAATCGCGCAACACTGCAACACATGGTGTCACCTTATAGCAAGGTTATTTTTTTATTTGTTTAATTACAAGAGTAATAATTATTACTATTAGTATTAGTATTATTAGAATTGTTATATTTTCAACCCCAGGACGCTCCCGGGATATCTATACATATAATAAACCAAAGCTATTTTAATGACATGACACTCAAAGAGACATTCTCTTTATTGAGTGTGCCATGTGTCATCCTATGTGGCATTGAGATATTTTAGGAAAAAAAATAATTTAAAAACAAAATTAGATTTTTCTCTCTTATGTTTTCTCCTATAATTTTTAAACGTTAATATCTTTTATATACGATATTTTTTATAACAAAAAATTACACCAAATTAACGAGCGTTTTATTATCTTTCCAACGAGTACCATAGTGCTATATAAAAAACGGAGAAAAAAAACGACTATTTTTTGTTGGGTTTTGTTCAAATAGGAAAAAAACACACAAGGTGTTCAGGTAAATCATTAATCATGTATAGGCAAGTCACTAATTATGTTCAAATCAGTAAATATGAATTCTATTTGCAACATGCGTTAGCATTGGAGTTATACATTGTTTTAGGTTAGATATTAATATTAGAGTTATACATTGTTTAAGGTTAGGCGTTAACATTGGAGATATATTTTTAATTATTTTAGGTTAGCTGCTACCCGAAGCTTTCATGCATGTAACTGTAAATCGCATCATTCTATTTCATATGTAAAATTAATATTTCATATTAGATTTTTCAACCCCGGGACATTCCCGGGGTATAATCTAGTTATACATATTAAACAGGTTAGCCTGAATACAAATTCGTTTATTATAATTTTATAACTTATAACTATTAGCATAGTTAAAAAAGTCGCTAGGCGCTCTAAGGTCGGTCGACTGGAAAGTTGTGAGTACTCAAACATGGTAAATTATAAGTAAATAAATTTTCAGTAAAAAAAAAAACATATAGTCAAATATCATAAGTTTATTTACATTTATAACAAATACATGATTATCAACATGAATAAAAAAGATACGTGTTCAAATATTAAAGTAGTTTCAAAAATTGATATTCATTCTTTAATATTTTAGATATAGGAGTTTATGTTTTAATTTTGAGTAAAGTGCTCGGATGGTCATTGTAGTGTGCATAAATTTCATAGATACATCCATTTATCTCCAGTGGTCCTCATCGTTGACATTTGATAACTCTCATGGTCTTTGTCAGCTAACTTCATTAAAATTTCAATTCAAGCCATGTAAAATGGCCAAACTACCAATAGGAATCATTTGAGAACTTTACTTATATATATATAGGGTAAGGTTATATAGAAAACCCTAAAAAGTTGAGGAAACCTTGTAAACTCAATGACAACCATTGATCAAGCATGATCAATGGTTGTGGTTCATGGTCTCACCTTTTTATTATAATAATACACATTAACTAGTATTATAATAGAAAATGGGTAGATTTGGAATTTGGCTATTGCATTGGGACTTTCCTCCCTCTCTCATCTGTCATTTCTTCCATCTCTCATCTCTCATAAAATATTTCAACTTTCAAAAATTCATTCTCTCTCGTCAATTCCTTTCTTCTCAAAAGAACCACAAACACCATTACCCTTTTTCCTTCCTTCCATCATTGATACATCTTCCCACCTCCTTCTCTCTCTCCCTTAATAATTTTAAAGTAGTGTATACTATCCATATATTTCCATACGACAACCAGAAATCAATCGAAGCTTGTAGAGACGTCGATAAAACAAGGAAGAAATCGTCTCTTTCAACAATATTGTCTCTCTCTTATCTCTTAACACAAGAACGAAGCACAAGAATGATGGTGATATGGTCGTCAAAATGGTTAGCCACGTTTGTATTGTTTTTGATTTTTTTTATTAGTTTCTGTTAATATTTGTTAGTTTTATTGATGTTTGTTTACAAAATCTGATTTACCTAGTGTATTAGCCTTTGATGTGTTATATAAAGGATGAAATGTGGTAATATTGTTGTTATTCTATATTACAGACACTAGAAAAGGGGAAAATCTGGTCACACTATTGTTATAGCAATAAATGAAAGTTTTGGGGTTTTTTGCTTTTTTACTTGGTGTATTGGCATTTAGTGTAACGAGTTTGAAGTCGCGCAAGTGATAAAGGTGGGAAATGATGTATATTGTATAATAATAAAATATGATAGTAATGAAACTGTTGTTGTCTAGCATCTTAAAATGTTGTACATTGTGTTTGATTTATCATGTGTTAGTAATAATGCTGATAAACATGTGTTAATAATTTTGTTGTACATTGTGTTTGATTTATCATGTCTTAACATTTACTGATAAACATGTTTTAATATTTGTGTTAACCTGTGTTAATTTGCAGGTTTGTTATTTGTTTTATAGAAAGATGGGGCTGGGGAGGCGAGTGTATAGGTTTGTTACTTGTGTTACTAAGTAAGTCGTTATCTTGGTTGTTTTGTTGATAACATTTAAGCTATACAATGTTAATGACGTCTAACAAAATTCTTAACTTATGTTAATGACGTCTACCCACAAATGCAGTAAGCTTTTGTTTAGAAGCATTGGTAATGTGGAGGCCACTCGTAGTATGCTAAAGTCTCCCAGGCCGCGTATGCACGTGCTGGGTGGTGTAATCGGTTGTTGGGCTGAGGTTTTAAACTATGAAGAGACGTTCAAATCAGATGAATCGTATTTACGCCTCTTTGTCAGGACAAAAGCAGTGGTAAGTAGAAACGATTTACCAATTGTAAGTAGGTTCCAAAATATCACATGTAATTTACTAAAAATGTTCTTAATGGCAACCCAGTTTCCATGGATGCTCTACGATAAAGATTGTGACAAGATGAAAAGGATAAGCAAGTTCGCTAGTAACATGAGAGTCGTCGTGCTGTGTATCAAAAAAACGCTGATTTTAGGAAATATGACCTTGTCTTTTTAACAGATAGCACATTGTTACATTATTCCGTGTTTTGGTAACATATGCATTAGTAAACTGTTAACATATGTATGGTTAATGATCAAACTTATGGTCTTGCGTAAGATTTGGTAACATATGCATGTCTTTTCCTAACATGTTAAACATATGTATTGTGACTTGTAGTGGATATCACAAATATGACATACTTGGAAATGGTGATAAAAGAAACATTAAAACGACACCCTCCTTCCCCTTTAATAACATATGCATTGTAACCTGTGTGTTTGCTAACATATGCATTGTGACCTATGTATGTTTTGGTAACATGTGTTGGTATCTTGAGAAAACGTTAAGTTTGGTTTGATAAGGATCTCATGTTTTAGTTACCTAACAACCATATGTATGTCTTTTAGAAACCTACTAACGTATATATGTGGGACAAGACTACACCTTCCTACCTCTTTACTAACATATGTATTGTGAGCTGTGTGTTTTGCTAACACATGCATTGTGACCTATTTATGTCTTTTTTTCGGATACACGTCCTAAAATTTTAAGTTATATGGATTTCCATATGTGTGTCTTTTAGAAACCTAAGTCCCAAAATATTACAAATCGGCATATAACGCAACAAAAATGATTCATACAAATTTAATTATATAAAAAACGATAAGCAATGGTCATTACAAATTAACAGTTATATAAAAAACGATAAAATCATTACAATTCACAAATCCTAAGAAAAACTATCATAACAAAAATAAATAAATAAATATGCTTCATTCTGTATACTCATACCCATATTTAACACAAAAATCTCATATAACTTTCAATAGCTTCCGAAGTAACGTATGAAACAGATGTAGCATTCATTCCATCCCATGATAAAAATAGAGAGTACCCATTACAGCCTCTGGTGTCGACCTTTTCCTTATCTTTCACCTCATTTCCTTAGCACTCCATCTCTAGCCGATCCTTGTGCGGAGTAGCCGGCTAGAAGGCCAATGGTTGTTCATAGAACCTCCTACATTAATTATTTTTAATAATTAAACATTTGTAACTAGAAAAATCTTAACTGGGTCAATTTGGGTGTTAGTGTTGGGCATATATACTAACATGTGTTATCATTACTAACACATGTTAATGTGGATAGATTCATCAGTATGCACCAATACAAACATGTGTTAGCATCACTAACACAAGTTAATTGAACCGTGACACATCAGTAAGCACCAATACAAAATATCAAACCTTCACACAAAATAATATATATACACGAAATAAAATGGTAAATATTGTTAGAGAAAAATCAAAAGATATACCAAGAAAATAAAAACACATTTGCTATTTAACACATGTTAATTGAACCATAACACATGTTAATTGGGATATATTCAGTTCCTAATTCAGAACTAAAAGAAGTCACACCACATGGCAGAAAAACATTCTATAAAACTAGTTTTTTCATAGCATAAAAAAACAAAATCATTACAAAATTAACATATGTTATCTATCTAGATTCAAAAATATTTTATAACAAAAATATTCCAAATATTTCATAACAAATATTTAATAACAACCCCAATTCATAACAAGTATTTCATAACAAAAACATTCCAAATAATCCTATCTTTCAATTACATTTCTTCATAAACTAATTAAGACCATGAGTAACAAATACCCATATAAAAAAACCCCTAATTTAAGTCAAACAAAGCCCATAACACTTTTAAATCTTCTCTGATAAATCCTTCTAAATCAAAGGTTAAGTGTTTTGGGTTTGACTTTTTCCTGGTCAAAATCTTGATGGAATATTCTGCTATCAGGAAAACACAAGTTCATCATCATTCATCTATCACCTACAAAGTATACACACTCATGCATTCTTGATACCCATCTTCATATTAACATTCATATTTATCCACCTATTGTTAACATATGTTATGTATCTGGATTCAAAATGCATAACCCACATAAAAAACCACAAATAATCCCAAATAATCCTATCTATCAATTTCATCTTCTTCATAAATTAAAAACCATGAATATCAAATACCCATATAAAAAAACCCTTTTTTAAAACCGTATCCGTCACACATCATCCCCTACCGCTTACCTCCCACGAGTCACCAACCACAACCATTTAATTCATCCTTGACCCTTTAATTTAGCATCATGTAATCAAAACAAACAACAAATAAACATACAACCTAGTTTCTAACTAAAGACTAAGAACCCTAAAAAAACAATAAAATGTGGCACAATAATTTCTTTACCTAACACACAACATCCTTTTATTAATTATTTACCCTCAACAAACTTCCACCAGAGCTACATCATCTTCGGCCAAGAACCCCCCTTTTCCGGCCGCCGGAGTTTCGACCTTGGGTATGTGAAGTTCTTAATCCTTTTCTTCGTCAGGTGTGAAATCATTACGAAACACAGTGATATGAGATCCATCTTGGGTATGTGAACTTTGATGATTAGAAGACATTAAATGTGAAGGGGGTGATATATAGGTTACCATGTCCTTAACAGACAATCGACTGGTTAAATGTAAAGTGGGGAGAAGGTTGAGAGAGTTAATGAGACAATAGAGGGTTAATCAGATTTATGGTGTTTGAATTGTAATGAAGAAGATGATAATAATTTATAGGGACCATCTCTCTCCAAATGTCACATCATGGTGTACTACAAGTACTAGAAATAATAATCTCTTTGTTAAAATTACTCAAATGCCCATTGTAATATAATATGTAAGAATTGTATAAGGGTGATGTGGACAATCCTAAGCCACATATTAAGTTTACTAAAGTTTTCTCAAAAATCAAGGTTTTCTATGAATACTTCCTATACATATATATATATATATATATATATATATATATATATATATATATATATATATATATAGGGTAGGGATCCTAAGAGAACCAACCCCTATTTGAGAACTGAGAGAACCATTCTGGGCCACACATTTCATATAAAGGCAAAAAAAAAAAAAAAAAAATTTTTTTTTTTTTTTGCTTTAATCGCACATTTTTATGCAAGGAAAATTTTTTTTTTTTATTTTTTTTGAATTTTTTTTTCATTTATACATATGTGTATATGTCAATTATACATATGTGTATATAGCAACTATACATATGTGTATATAGCATTTTTCAGCTATACATATGTGTATATTTCAGTTATACATATGTGTATATTGCATTATACATATGTGTATAATGCAATTATACACATGTGTATACTGAAAAAAAAAATACAAAAAAAATAAAAAAAAATTTTCTTACATATAAAGCAGCGATTTTTGCAAAAAAAAAAAAAAAAAAAAAAAGAAATTTTTTTTTTTTGCCTTAGAGAAATGTGTGGCCCAGAATGGTTCTCTCAGTTCTCAATTTGGGGAAAGGTTCTCATTTGAACCAAATCCTATATATATATAGGATTTGGTTCAAATGAGAACCTTTCCCCAAATTGAGAACTGAGAGAACCATTCTGGGCCACACATTTCTCTAAGGCAAAATTTTTTTTTTTTTTTTTTTTTTTTTTTGCAAAAATCGCTGCTTTATATGTAAGAAAAATTTTTTTTTTTTTTGAATTTTTTTTTTCAGTATACACATGTGTATAATTGCATTATACACATATGTATAATGCAATATACACATATGTATAACTGAAATATACACATATGTATAGCTGAAAAGTGCTATATACACATATGTATAATTGCTATATACACATATGTATAATTGACATATACACATATGTATAAATGAAAAAAAAATTCAAAAAAAATAAAAAAAATTTTTTTTCCTTGCATAAAAATGTGCGATTAAAGCAAAAAAAAAAAAAAAAAAATTTTTTTTTTTTTGCCTTTATATGAAATGTGTGGCCCAGAATGGTTCTCTCAGTTCTCAAATAGGGGTTGGTTCTCTTAGGATCCCTACCCTATATATATATATATATATATATATATATATATAAAATCTTGGATCACCACAACCACCTCCTTAAACAACCATCGCCACCTCCTCCTCCTCAAACCACCACCACATCCGCAAACCACTACCACAAGCACATCCTTTTGTCGCATGCACATACACACGATGAATAGGTGACCGTTTGTGGGTGGATGCATAAGTAGGTGGAGGTGGTTGCCATAGCTATAGTTGAGATGGTGGGAAAGAAGATGAAATGTAGAGAGATGAGAGAAGATGAATAAGAAGAATATCGTCCCCATTAGTATTTTAATATGCAGTTTTTTTGGGTAAAATAGTCATTTAATAACAACTTAGCTGAGAAACATAACCCTCATCAAAGTCAGGGACCACCGATGCAATAAAAAACAAACTACAAGCACCATCAATGTAATTTTAAAAAGCTAAGGATCAAAGTTTAACTTTGTGCAAACCATAGGGACCATCCGAACAGTTTACTCTTTAATTTATTTTAGCCTGATAGAGTTGTAATTCACCAACCTTCACGAACCAAGAGTTTGTCTTTAGCCGGATAATATGTGTAATCTAAAAGGGAGTAGCATCGCAACTTGTTGCCCCTCCACATGTCAATATCATGTAATTTGTTACGGTTATGGAATGAAATACATAAATTTGCTATAAAAACATTATTTAAATCAAATCAGCTCGAGTTTTTTTTTGAACGGCAAATTTCTACTCTTTGTGAGACTTGAATCCATGACCTCTCCCTTAGGTGTTCCTAGAAGCATTGCTTCTACCATTGGGCCACCAACCCCAATGGCAAATCAGCTCGAGTTAACCGACTAGATAAATAGATAATAATCTGACCGAAATTTACTGGTTTTGATTAATTACATTTACGAGTAACTTTACGAAGTTAGAAAAAAATCGTCTCGTCACCACCAGGTGTATATAAATATTATTGAGTACCCAACCGTTAATCAGGAGTTTTACGACAAAGACTACTTTTTTTTTTTTTGAATGGCAAATTTCTACTCCTTGTGGGATTTGAACCCATGACCTCTCCCTTAGGTGTTCCTAGAAGCATCGCTTCTACCATTGGGCCACCAACCCCAATTACGACAAAGACTACTTAACACCTAAGAATCTTCGATAGTTGACAAATAGAAAGGTGTGATAGCAACGGGCAGTAGGGGCAGAGGACCCCACCATACACGCTCCCTATTTTCTGTTGCCTCTTTTACCAGTCCACACTCTCTTAAAATTAAACGGTCACATCTTTATATTTCCGGTCAGTCAATCAATCAAATCAGCCACCGTTCAACCACCGTCCTCCGATCCAACGGCCATCAATTATTATTATTAATTAATTAATAATAATAATCACACTTCTTCCTAATAATAATATATGGACGTCTCTTCTAATGCCTACATCAACAAATCTGCCTCTTTTGCTGCCACTTCACAGCGTGACGTCACTTACAGGTTTCTAAATTACTGCATTCTTATTACTACTCAATTATTGCAATCTGTTATTTGTTAATTGTAATTTAAGAGGTGATAGTTTGGGTTGTGGTGGTTATTGGTTGTAAGTATTTGACTATTTAGGATCAAAGGATAGGGTTGTCCAACAGATATGAATTCTATAGGATAGTGTAAATTGATATATTTAAATTTAGATAATTAGATTTTGTCTAGCACATGTGTTGTTACTGGATGTGAGAATATGGTTATTGAACGTTAAGTAATCATCCTTGCTAGTTGAAGAACTGCATAGTATTAGTGTGTTTCATAATCATCACCATCAT
Organism: Ambrosia artemisiifolia; assembly: GCA_032199755.1. Taxonomy (NCBI): domain Eukaryota; kingdom Viridiplantae; phylum Streptophyta; class Magnoliopsida; order Asterales; family Asteraceae; genus Ambrosia; species Ambrosia artemisiifolia. The sequence goes on from CM063521.1 coordinate 12,156,660, forward strand.
ACTCAGTTAATCCCATCAATAGCCAAAGCTAAGGTAGGGTCTGAGGAGTGTAAGATGGAGACAGTCTTACCTCTACCCCGTGGGAATAGAGAGACTGCTTCTAGTGAGACCCCCCCGGCTCAATAGCGGTTTTGCATCAAGCCTTAGACATAAGGCACATAACACTTAACAATCGGGACAAACCCGACTGGTGCATGTACCCCCTTGTCTTTTGGCTATCAACGCCACCACCTGATGCATGATTAAACGTCCGTCATTTTTAACGTTATTTTCATGAAATTAGTAAAATAACATTAAAATTAGTGTAACTTTACTCTAGCCCCATGGGGCCACACATATATAGATAGTGTGTTTAATAAATCATAATTCATAAAGGATTATTTTATTTTCTACCTAGAAAGGAAGTAATGCATTCACTCGATTTGTTCCGGCCGTCGAGTCTATTCACTAATCATAATATTCTCAAACATGAAGAGGATATGCAAAATAAAAGGGGGGGGGGTGTGACACTGCTTGGACCCGCATGGTTTGCCCTTGCGAAGAGTATATGCATCGGTGGGTTGACTCGTGTTCTGTTGATGCTTAGAATTCAGGAAACATGAATTTATATTACAAGCAAATGAGTGATTTGTCAAGTCAGTTAAAGGCCTGAGTTTAAAAGCCTGAGGCGCAAAACGCACCACTTTTTGTATGCGGGACTGTAAGGTATTTGCATATTTTTTATATATCTGATAGGTTTACGTAGAACCTAATTCAGATTTAAATAAGTTCTATACATGGTTTAATATATACATAACCTATATGTACTACCTGAAAAGCTATATATACAACATCATGATGCACAAAACCTCCCACCTACAACTTTGCACGCATTATTTGCACTTTTTGTACAATTGTACACCGTGCGCCTCATTGAGTCCGAAGCAAAGCACCTTGAGCCTTAGTGCGCCTGTACGTAGGCTCGACTTTTAGAACCCAGCAAGTATAGTTAAGTCTGTAAATGGATTATTTTCCATCTTCCAAATGAAGCTCATGAAGTGGCCTAATAGAGAAGTGTGTACTTCTGTATCTATATAGATGGCAAACTGGTAGTTTAACTGCAATGTTTGGATCTTCTTGGGTAAAAATATGAGCAAGTAGCATATAGTGGATAATACTTTGGATAGTTGCTATTCAACTGTTCTCCTGCAGTCTTAGAGGAAATCAGCCAATGAAATATTTAGTGTTGCTAATTTGCGAGAGACTTGTGCCATTTTTTTAGTCTTGTTGTGAGATAAGCTTTGTTGTCAAAGCTCACTTAGGCGCATGCCTAGGCCCACTTTTTAGGCCCAGCGCAGCCTTTTCTCTTCGCTCAAAAGCCCTACTTTCAGGCTCCCAGGTGCATTTTTCAGGCCAAGTTCCGACGGAATTCTGGCCAAGAATCGTCTGAACAGGTATGAAACAATTATACTAGCCCTAAACATGTCCAAAATCAACCTAAGAAAACCTAAACTAACCCTAAGGAAGCCTAAACATGATTAAAACCCCTAAATGTATTTTTATACCGCGTGGCTCGTTTAAAAAAGCTCTTGCTTTTTAAGCGCCTTGCACTGGCCACTGAGACCCAAGGCTCACCCTTATGCGCCTTTAACAAATATGGAGATAAGTGGTAACATCCAAGGTACTAGGGGACACTAGTGAGGTTTCCTTCTATAATATATTTTATAGTGAATGAAGTGTATTAATTTTTTTTATGACTTAAGTCTCATAATAACCAAAATTTTGTAATGCGCTAAAAGAAACCACTAAATTGCCAAATTATGCTTCCATGTTCAGAGGATGTTATGTGTGGTTGAATAGTTCATGTTAAAGTGTGTTGTGGAGAGAAACCCTGAATATGTTTAGGTAAAAATCTTGTTTTTCTCTCTGAAAGAATAAATTGCTTTTAATGGTTTCAATAATAATTGCCAAACATATTTCCTTTTAGCAGGGTGTAAAATAAGATGTGAACATTTTGTCTAGGCATGCATAAGTTGACACTTTGGTAAAAAAATGTTTTGCAAGGCCAAGAAGGTAACTAACTTACTAAAGAGCCATAGAAAAAAAAAATGATTCCAAGAAAGCCACGTTGTCAGCTATGTGAAGTGTGTGGGAGGTAGTCATGGCTTTGATTTATAGTTAAATAGAACACTAATCATAAGAGTTCCAAGATATACTTTTTGGGAAAGCCTAGTTTTCGAACCATGTGGAACGACTTGGTGCGTATAATATAGTTAAGGTGGCCTAGATCTTTAAATGACAAAGTGAGTTGCTGATAGCAACATTATTGTTTCCTATAATGATTATACCCTCCCTGTTAACCAAAATTTACAAAATGTTGTCATATGAGTGGGTAAAAAGTGATGGATCATAACTCATTATAGAACCTATAAAGCTAAGATCATGGAGTGCCTTATAGAGATCCTAAAACCATGGTGTAAATGGACTTATGAAGCAGAAGAATGTGATACAGGCAGGCATTTCAGATCAACAAAGTAGGCAGGTTGCTTCATATAGACTTTTTTACTTTAGGGTGTTATGAAGATAAGCATTCTAGACAAAAAGTTTCTAGGGTGGCAATCTCTAAGTGAAGGCCAAGGTAAAAACAACTGGTCTGTTTGCAATTTGACACCACAACTGGAGGTTTCGTGTAAATTAATGCCAACTGTGTTGACCAAATCCTTTATCTACAAATCTCATAATTTAGTGAATGATGGCACTGGTTTTGTGTTAACCTTGAACTTTTAAACTCATTTGCAATCAAGAACATAGTGTTAGGAGCCTAGGGAACAAGTGATTACGTGTCGGTTTTTCAAGAGAGCGGAAATGTGGAATAATCTTTTATGGGGTATTTGTTGGCGCTGGTAAACAAGGTTGGTTCGGTAAATGGTGTAGAGCTAGGGCATCAAAATAAGCCGAGGGATTGAATTGACCAATTGTTTGGGGTTTAGATTGTGGTGGTGGTGTTATGAGTGATATAGGTGGCAAGGAAGCATAGGGTTGATTGCTTTTGTTGAGCCAAATGAGTAAAGAAAATAAAAATATGACAAGTGAGGGTTTAGCCTTTAGAGTGGTACGGTGATTAAAGTTGACAGCTGATGTTGGATGCGGTTGTTTGTAGGCGAGGGTGTTAGGATGTTTAGGGGTTGTTCGTAACCACGTGAGGTGGCGATGAATAGGTGAATGAACGCGATGTGTAAAGTGTAGAAGGAGTAGGCGAAGTGGTGAGAAGAAAGGGAAAACCAGAAATCATAAAATGTAGAAGAGTGGATGAGGATAATCGGGCCTTCTATGCCAAATGATTGATGATGCAAAGTTAGCTGAAAATGCAACTTTGGTGACTGAGAAGTTAGTTCATGTAGGCTTGTCCTTAAAAATGGTGGAGCAAAGTTAAAGAGGGACAACTTTTAATGTAAGGTAACTTTTTGGTAGTCACAGGTCAGTGAAAGTTGCTTGAAAGACAAAAGGGTTTATGTGGTGAATAGATTCATGAAGAAACAGTATTGAATCTATGATATGCTCCCGAGTTGTCCATGTTTGCTAAGTCTGCAAGATTTGGTTGTTTGCTTTCGTGTTGGGGAACAGAGAAAAAGCAACAAAGGAAGAGGCGTGATTGGCTTTACATTGCAAGTTTTTATTTTACTATTAAATGATTAAATTTTATTGAGTTGCTCGAGACGGCTACAATACTGAGTTGCTTTCTCTTCTCCTAAGCCAATACATAATTTCATTTTCTACTCAATTTCCAAAACCATAAAATCAACATTGAGAAAACTGATACTTTGTAATAAACATTGAGAAAAACTAGAGGTGTAAAAAACGGCCAGACAAACATCACCGGCCGCCGCCGAAGTCCTCCTCTCCGGTGACCCTCTTATCTTGAACCGATAATAACCCGACACCTTGTTCCTCTGTTTCTAACCTAAACACAACCCGATAGCCTCCTCCTCCTCCTAATCATTGAACCACCGTTCTCCTCCCTCCTCCACCCTTCTCCTCCCTCCTCCACCCTTCTCCTCCACCGCCCCTCACTTCCGTCAACCTCCACCGCCTCCTCCCTCCTCCTCCGTAAACCTCCTCCGCCTCCACCCTCCCCCTCCCGTAATCCCCTCCGCCTTCACCCATCTCTGTTTTCCTCCGCCTCCACCCCTCCTCCACTCCCACCCACCCCAACGGTCACTTTTCAAACTTCATTCGACCCTCTTTCACCCCTCTTGCAGCCTTCGTTCGACCCCCTACTGCCTTCATTCGACCATTTTCAAGCCCTCCGGCCTTCGTTCGACCCCCTACTGCCTTCCTTCGACCATTTTTAACCTCTACGGCCTACGTTCGACCCTAAGCTGCCTTCGTTCGACCCTAACCTGCACCCATTCGCCCTTCCACTGTTTTTAACCTTCTGATTTGTCATCCATAAAAAAAAAAAAAAAGAAAGAAGGTCAAGGGATTTGGATAAAAAGGAATAACATTTAATTTTGTTGGATGTATTGGGATAAAGTTTCCTTATTATTGGCAAGCTAATAATAATAATAATAATAATAATAATAATATTTAATTTTGTTGGGTATTGATAAAGTTTTCATCTTGGTTTACTTTATTTGGGTATTGGTAAAGTTGGGGACCTCAGGGCCATGGTTTAGGTGCATCGCGTTCATCCGGGGAGTAGGCAACGGCAACTTTTAGTTGCCCTGGTGTGAGCTTGGGAGATAGCGTATGCCCACTCACCTCGAGTCGGGTTTTGGTAGTTATGTCGCCATCTGTTAGAAGGCAGCGGTGTTCTGTTGAAATGGGTGTACCCTGCGTTTCTGATGCAGGACAAGCATGCCCCTTTAAATTTTTTCATTCTTGTAAATTTGGTATATCAAGTAGCTCCCGGCTGCTTGCTCACCTTAAACGGGACCATTTTGGGTGGGATGATGGTAAAAAAACCTTGCGGAATGCCATTTCCGAGGATTTGGGCCTATTTGGGGAAGTTGTGGACGCCTTGCAGAACCTTAATCAGTGGTTATGTGGCCAATGCATGGTCCTGCATGCTCTCAATAGGGGGTGTCATCATGAAGATGGTGTCGCCAAATTCTTGCGAAATGCTGATGGTAAGGGTGAATTTATCATAGGGATCCCTAAGCCCAGACAGCCAATAGTCGAACCCGCTACCGAACCGGATATTGGTAGGACGGTGGTTGTAGATATCAGTCTTCTGGAAAGACTTTTTGCTATGCGGATTACTACAGTTAAGAGCATCCCCTCGTCTTGTCGATTAGCATTTGCGCAGGCCTTATCAAATACATTGGGTAAGGTGGTGGCTTCCCCTGGGTCGGTTGAGGCCTGGATCAGGTTGCTGTTACTGCCTCGTTGCACGTTACGCACTATCCGACCGTCTTCCAGGCAGGAACGGAGGTCTGGGAATCGTAAATCCTTGCAATGCAGTAGCATCATGCGCTCCTTAGCAATTTGGAAAGATGGCGAGGGCATGGAGGAGCTTGTTCTCCCCCTTCTTTCCCAATCGAATGAAGAGCCGTCTAGAGGGCCAGTCAGCCAAAATGAATCGGAGAATGGGGCTAATATCAAACAATGTTTGAGGAAGGTTGCTGATGGTCACTTCACGGCCGCGGTTAAGGTTTTGTGCTCTTCTGGAGTTGCACCGGTTGGGGAGTCCACCTTAAAAGCCTTGGTTGATAAGCATCCGGTTAGGGATCCCCCCCACTTGCCTCATGTCTTGCCCAATAAAGATGCTCTTCAGGTTAACGCTGAATGTGTGTTGGAAAATATCCGCTCCTTCCCCAAAGGAACTTCTTGCGGAAGGGATGGCTTGAGAGCACAACATATTTTGGACGCATTGTGCGGACAGGGGTCCTCTCCGCCATCTGCTCTTCTTGTGGCCATCACTGAGGTGGTTAACATTTGGCTGCGAGGGCTGTGCCCTAAAATTCTGGCGGAATTCATTGCCTCTGCCCCCCTAACCCCCTTATTAAAGCCCGATAACGGAATCCGGCCCATTGCTGTCGGGGGTATCTGGCGGAGGTTGGTTTCTAAAGTTGCAATGCGTAAAATTGGGAAGGAGATGTCAGCTTACTTAGGGGACTTTCAATATGGGGTCGGGGTCCCCAATGGCGCAGAGGCTATTCTCCACAGTGCGAATAGATTCTTGAATGCGTTCCGTGACGACGGATCACTGGCCATGCTCACTGTGGATTTTTCGAACGCTTTCAACATGGTTGACCGGACAATCCTTCTGCGCGAAGTCAGTATCCGCTGCCCGTCTATCTACCAATGGGTTCAGTTCTTATACGCCCAACCTGCCAGGCTATATGTAGGAGACACTTGTATCGGGGCCTACACAGGGGTCCAGCAGGGGGATCCTTTGGGTCCACTTCTTTTTGCCCTTGTCTTACATCCGCTGGTGCTACAGGTGGAAGAACACTGTTCCTTACCCTTTCATGCGTGGTATTTGGATGATGGCACGATTATAGGCAAGGCCGAAGAAGTAGCTAAAGCCCTAGACATCATTCGAGCAGAAGGTCCCCAGTTTGGGCTTATGCTTAATATTAAGAAGTCGGAGATCTTTTGGCCAACATGCAATGGTATGAAAGTGAAGCCTGGTATTTTTCCTGCAGAGATCGGAAGACCACAGACAGGGGTAAAGCTTCTAGGGGGGGCTGTTAGTCGTGATGGGGATTACATTAGCTCAATGGCAGTCAAGAGGGCTCAGCGCGCGGTTGGCCTGATGGGCGTTTTGCAGAAGTTACGGGACCCCCAAAGTGAGCTCTTATTGCTTCGCTCATGTATGGGTGTGGCTAAACTGTTGTTTGGGCTTCGAACGTGCCAACCGACCTTTGTTGGGGAGGCAGTATCCATTTTTGACAAAGGTCTCCGAGGTGCTGTTGAGGATATCGTTGTTTGTGGAGGGGCATTTTTTGGGGATCTTCAATGGCGATTGGCGTCCTTACCGATCAGCTCGGGGGGCTTGGGCCTGTGCTCGGCGGAAGATGTGTCCGCATATGCGTATGTGGCTTCTAGGGCGCAATCCTGGAAGCTACAGGAACACATACTAAGGAACAGCGGGGTGGTTGGGATGGATGATGATTATAAGCTTGCACTGGACAATATTCGCAGCTCTCTCCCCAATGTAGATGTGGGCGGCTTTACGGATAAAGACACCGCCCCAAAAAAGCCTCAAAAAATCTTGGCGAGTGCGTTTAACTGTAAAGCCATGCAGACTATGGAGGAGGAGTTTAACATGTCATCGCGCCAGAAAGCGGTGTTTGAATGTCTCAAAGAGGCTCATGCTCAAGATTTCCTCACTACACTCCCAATTGAAGGACTAGGGCAACATATGTCGGCTATCGAATATCGGGCGGTCCTCAAATACCGACTGATGATTCCTATGTTCCCCATTGACGAACCGTGTCCGATCTGTAAAAAAACACGCTTGGACAAGTTTGGAGAACACGCCCTACATTGTAAGGAGTTGCCAGGCTTTAAATACAGACATGACCTGGTTAGAGATGTTCTATGGGATGTGTTACGAAGGGCAGGGATTTCAGCCAAAAAAGAGGCTCCCGTGAATTTCTTGACGGACCCACTTGACGGGCGGTCCACCTTGAGGCCAGCGGACGTTCTTGTGTTCGGGTGGGCGCAAGGCAAGCATGCGTGTGTTGACCTTACTGGGGTATCCCCATTGGTGGGACTCCGGGATTCGGGTTTTGTGGCTGGGCAGGCAGTTTTGAAAGCTGAGAGCAAAAAAGTGGATAAACATGAAGCGGCTTGTCTAGAGAACCAGCATGTGTTTGTGCCCTTCGCTTTTGATACTTTTGGAGCGCTGGCCCCGCAAGCAATCAAGCTCCTCGATCGCGTGAAGAAAGTTGTGCAAAGTAATTCCCCAGCTACTAAGGGCCAATGTTTTATTTTCAATAGAGTAGGTTTTGCAATACAAAAAGGGGGTAGCGGCGCAACTTGTGGCCCGTTTACCTACGTATCACTTGTAATTGGTTGTTTTGGTTTAATATATAAGTAACTTAATTTAAAAAAAAAAAAAAAAAAAAAAAATTATCAGACAGGGAGTCATGATTGGAGATTTGGAGGAAGGCTCACATTGTGATTGGATATGTAATGCCACATATACCTTGTTTTGAGTAGATGCCTATAGACAATCATCACCGCAACCACGATAAGTCCCACCTTTATGGTTATCATGTTTGTTTTTGGCAATATCTTTAGAAGGCTTGAGAACCGGATTAGAAAGGCTAGTTGTTGAGCATGAATAACTGAGTTAGTTGTAGAGTAGCCTTGGAGATGCCATAAGGTGGTGACATACCATTCGGGTGAGGAGCGACGACCTAATGTCTTGCCAATATTGTTTATGGTGACAGTAAAAACATGAGTAACACATGGTGCACTCAATGGCTTTTTTTTTTTTTTTTTTTTTTTTTTTTGCAATAATGTTGGATTTGAAGGGCCAATGTATTCTTCACAATGACCAGAGATGGTAAAAACATGAGCAATGCTGCTAGCGATGGCAATCGCGACAGTGTTTAGCGCATAGTCACATAAATCGCTCCATTAACCACGATTTTCGTATTGGATCGAAATGTACCGGATCGGAATTCGCCATCGTTCCGATCGACTATGGTACGGCGAACCGAAATCGGACGGTACGGTGTTCCATACCGAAATCGGATGATACATATGTTTTCTTTTCGTTGCTTTTATTTGATTACAATCAACTCTTCAGATTAGAGTTTACAATTTAACCTGCTTACTTATGAATCGATTGATATGGATCGAGTTTTATCCATTAAATTGGTTAAACTAAAAAAAAGTGGAAGCTAAAAAAAAACGGGTCGAAAGTTGGGGACAATTTTTTGACATTTTTTGAATTTTATAAGTAAGTAATGTGCTAAATATGATTTCCAAAGTAATCTCTTTACACACTTTGGATGACTTTCAGCCATTTCATATGTTAGTTAAATCTTTTAGCCTAACCCAATATTTGACCCATTAGAGATAAACGTTAGCCAAATCAACCCAGTATTACATAGTTGAATTGATTTTTGCAGATGTGGCTGTTGCGGATATGACTTGAACTTGAGTTCTTCTGCACGGAATACCTCATCCATTGGTTCCAAATACGGAAAATCGATAAAGACGGGAATTATATCGTTCTTCTGCATAGATGAAACCCGATTCACTCAAGTAGAGCAGTTCCAGTGTCTGCCATTACCATATTTCATCTCAAAACGCTTGGGGCTTAAGAAAACCAAACTTCTATGTCGCAAATGTAATAGCCACATCGGAAACGCGTATGATGACAAATCATACCCTCCTCTTGTATCGGATTTGGCCTCATCAGGTGACGTCTCGTCTTACAGAAAATATGATGTTAGAATCCGAGCCGTGCAACCTTCCTCATCTCTGGAACCACTTGTCGGGTGATACCTTCATCTCCTGACACTTTTACACACCGTGCATGATTTGAAGCTCGGTACGTACATGCATTTGTTGCGTTTCATGTTTTCGTTAGTACCTGTGTACACCTCTAGTTTTTGTTGGTTTTTTTTGTTATTCTAATTTAAATGTTGCATTATATACACACCCTCATTCGTGTAAATTTTCCTATAATGCTATTCATTGATCGGTTTTTTTCCTAGTCCTGTTAGTTTTTAAAAAAAATCCAGTTTTTTTAAGGGATCGAATCCTGATTAGATCTGGCTCATCTAAATATTTTAGCAGCCACCACTAGTCAGCTTAAACCTGCTGCCCAGGCGCCCAAGTCACTCCTTCAAGGCTTCGAACGATTGGCATACTTTCATACACTTATATGGGCTTTAAGTTTTTAACCTTGTGTGGGTGATTTCGCCATTTGTTTCTCGGTATCTAGACCTTCTCTTGCTTTTTGGAACCTCAACTCCCTCTAAGGTGAAATGAGCTTAGGTGAGCTTGAGCTCGTGTAAACATAAACTCGCCCTGTGTAGCTTAAGAGAGCTTGAGCTTGGCTCTTTTATGCTCTATTTCAATGGCTCGAACTCGACTTATGCGTAAAAGGCTGTATATTGTTTAGTAATTATTACTTGTTTTATTAATAAACGCATTTGGTTACTTTTATATACTTGTGTGTATATATAATATTTTGTATATATAATAATACAAGTCTAGTTATTTTGGTATATGAAGTGGGAGCACATGTTTGATTATTAGATAAGCTCCTAATTCAAGTTTCTAACAACTTAATTTTAACTAAATCGGGAGGTGCTTGGCTCGTTACGATCATAGAACCATAGCAAGTATTCAGCCTGAAACCAGACCCTTAAGAGCCAGGGCTATAACCCTGTAGCAATTGACGGATCCATGAATTTTTTTCATGTGGGTTCCTTTTGGTAAATTCTCACTAATTTTTTTCAAACCAAATGGGTTCGTAAGAACACACAAAACATGACTAGATCTGCACTGCTTGTAGCCCAGTTAATATTCCAACCCAAACATCCAACTAAAGACCAATTTGTAAAAGCTCAAGTGATTTTTTTTGTCAACTAAATGTTTTAACAATTTAATTTAAGTTGGTGAGATTTTGAACATTTTATATTCTGTTTTGTTATTAACATAGGGGAATAATAGTTTATCGATATTTGAAAGAAGTTACGAATCTGAATTTATTTTAGTTTTTTAAATATTTTTTTACTTACATAAACTATCATTTACAGTAATAATTATTATTAGCATTTTATTTTGTCTACTATTGTCTATGGGCACCTATCTACCATATTTATTTACGAGGGGGACGGAACACTCTCGGTAGGGGATGCTCGATTAGAGTTTCCGTGCGGTAACATCGCCGCCACCTCTTTAGCAACGGTCAAATTTATCACCGTTCAGCAAGATGTAACCATTTGACAATGTGTGATTTGATGCTTTTGGGTGTGGTTTTAACATTACAAAGTGGGGTTGGATGGAGTCATGGAGCTCGGCCAAGTTGCCTAGAGTGCCAGTCCCCCTGATAGGCAAATGTACATAATGCGCAAATGTTCATTTTTGGGTGATTGTATAGGTTCACGACCCTTTGTTACATGCGTTTTTAAGATTTATGAATTATAATTATCTATTTCCATTTTCAATATTAAAGTAATTATTTATACCTAACTTTAATCATGTATCATCTTAATCTTAAAATGTTGTTTTATGCTTCTTAAATCTTTGTTACTAATTATTTAATATTTTCTTAATTCAAACTGTGTAATACACGGATGTGTAATACTGAGCATGTTTGGCTCTCCTTCTCCTTATTTCCTTATCTCCTTCTTCTACCTCCTTATCTCCTTAATCAAAAAGTTACAAATTCTTACTTATAACTTATCTCCTTTTCAACCTACAAAAACCTCCTTTTCAACCCATTATCCAAACAAACTTATCTCCTTATTGACTTTTTGATTAAGTTAATAAGGTATAAGGAGGCCAAATAAGGAGAGCCAAACATGGCCTTATATTAAGTTATAAACTTTCAGTTAGTCTATAGTTAATGCAAGAGGAATAATAGTTGATGATATACGGAGTATTATTTTTGATTTCTTAAAGTACTACTACTGTATTGAGTGAATTGTACTATTAGAGATATTCTCCTCTTCAGTTGTGCCTGATAGGCTTGCTAACTCCCAAGTAAAGTCTTTCTTGGGTTCACTTAACCCCATGTGTATCATCAACCCAAGAATTTGTTTCATCAGGTATGATAACTCCAAGTAATACAATATTATACCTATATTTAAATAACTAGTCTAACGGTCCATGTAACATACGGGGTTGAAAAATTATATCACATATTATTCGACTAATACAAATAAAGTGCACAAACTAATTCATGCCTAATACCAATTATTGGGCCTAATAAGAAATAAAATGCAGTAATTAATATGAGGCTAATACACATTATTGGGCCGAATCTAAAAAAAGACCAAAACAAATTCAGACCGCTAAAACACGAAGACCGAAAAGAACTTTAAGCCAATCGCTTCTTATAACTCTTAATTATGTGTATTATTTCATAATTCGATCAACACATCTGTCTCTCTCTGTGTATATATATATATCATATATATCATATAAATGTATGTATCCATATAAATTGTTGGGCCTAATACCAATTATTGGGCCTAATAAGAAATAAAATCCCAAAAGTAATCAGGCCTAATAACCATTATTGGGCCAAATCCCAAAAAAAGTCCACAAACAAATCCAGGACACAAAAACATGAAGACTCAAAACAACTTTTACAACATCGCTTCTTATAACTCTTAATTATGTGTATTTTTTAAAAATTCAATCAACACACAAATGTGTGTGTGTGTGTATATATATGTATATATCCATATAAATTGTTGTGCCTAATACAAAATAAATTCAAGAAACTTATTAGGGCCTCTAAAACATGAATACCCATAACATTTGATTTAACTTGTTTATATCCACATAAATTGTTAGGCCTTAATACCTTTTAAATACATCATGTATATATACATAATATATACATGAAGTATAAAGGAGGTTGGAAGCTTCTAAAGAACTAGATATGAGTGACAAACTTCTTATTAGTATTATTCAGAAGTTTGGATTTCAGTAGTTGTTCTTCAGATGTTTGTCTGGTTCATCTTCTGAACTTCTGATCTTTACTCATCAGCACTTGTTATCAGCTTATTCATTACTTGTTATCTTCTTCTTCTTCAGCAGTTTCTATACTCAGCAAAATATGATTAAGACTAAGGTATCAAAAGTGGCTTTGTCAATCCTCTTTGAACTTACAATCTCTCCCTAGATTGATGAAGCTGAAACCTTATCTAATCTTTATTGTCTTTCTCTCTGCAATCAAGTATTCTACATATTTCTCTGACCATGGAGATCTTGAGCTGGTTAGCTTGTTGTTCTGTTAGAGCTCCTTGTTCTTGTTCAAGATGTTGAATTGTAAGAAGGTCTTTTGTTGAAAGATTCTTCAGTTCATCTATGCTTTTGAAGGTCTTGAAGGAACGATCTCTTCTTGTGATCATTACTGCATTTGAGGAGATGAAGGACCATTTCACAATGTTTACTTTAGACTTGTCAAATTCTAGAATATAAGGGACAATGCCCTTTTCTTGGTTTGTACCTGATTTTTGAGAGTCTTCTATTTCAGTGACCATCAGGTGGGATTTCCTTCTTTGTTCAATGTTTACAACACCAGGTGAATCACTAAAAGTTGGAATGTGGTGTTCAGTGATTACCTTGGTTTGTTTCTTGTCTATTATGGTTTGTTGGAGCTGATAAGCATAAGTAGAAGGATCCCTGAATTGTGTGAGCAGAGACTTTTCTTCAACTACAAAATCATCTCTAATAATAGTGTTGCCTTCAAGCAAAAACATTTTGAAGTCTGTCTTCACTTGTTCCTCAGGCTTCTTCTTGGCAGCAGGCCTTGTTAGGGGTTTCTTAGAACGAACACCAGAAGTTTGAACTACTGAAGTTTGTGAAGCTTCAGAAGTTTTGAACTTATCTGGATTTGACTGTTGTAAGGCCTTGAATTTCTTGTAAGTGTCTAGAAGAACATCTTTTTCCACTTTGACAGTTGAGTTTTTGAACCATAGTCATTGTCTGCCAGTTCTTATATGATCTGGGCCCTCTTCATCTTTCTATCTTTTTCTTTGGCAAGTTTGTCAGATACAAGTTGTGCCCTATGTGTAAGGTCATCAGTTGAGAGTCCCCTAAGTGAGTGTTTCTTTGTTTTGCTGTGTTTGCTGATATAGGTCATCAGCTGTTGTCTTTTGTCTTCTTCAGCAACAAGGACTTGTTGCTCAACAATCATTTCTTCTTCTTCTAACTCACTTAGCTTTTTTTCATAAGCTTTTAGTTTATCATTAAAGCTCAAGTATTCCCTTGCTTCTAAGCTGTTCCAGATCTCATCTTCTATAGCCTTCTTCTTTTTTGCCTTTAAACTCTTTTCCATTTATTCAGATGAGAATGATATGAGAGAAAGGTTCAAAACAGTTTTTGGAGTTGGAATAGGCTTTGGAATATCAGCTGGATTTGGTTCTGATGCTTTAGAAGGTTGTTCAGGTTTAGTATATGAAGTATCAACTACTAAAGTTTTGATATGAGTATCAACTACTAAAGGATTGTCTTCAGTAGTTCTGGGAATGTCTTCAGCAGTTTCCCCAATGCCTTGGGAAATCTTTTGAGCTTTTTCTCTAAAGAGTCTTTTTTCTTTTTCATACCAATCATGCCTTTCTTTCAAAGCAATTTATTTCCTTGTCTTGGCAGTTTCTTTTTGGGCCTCCTTGAGTTGTTGTGCTTCTCTAGCCTTCTTAGCAGCCTCAAGAGAAACAACTTCAGGTTCCTTTGACATCTCCCCCTTTTTGGCTTCATCTACTTCTGGAAACCAAGGAGCAGGAGGTGCCACACCAGATAAATGGGCTAATTGTCTTCTGTTGTCCTCAATCTTTTTAGACAACTCCTCTAACTTGTGATTAATGGCATTGTTTATCATCTCCATTTGAGTTCCGTTCTTCAACTCCATAGCAGTTGTGAAAGTTTGGAGATGTGAAGCTATAAGGTGATGTATCATCTGGTATAAGGGACCATCTGGGCTACATAGTTGGTTCAGTTCTATGCTTGACCCAGAGAATTGGGTAGACTTTTGTGAGTGTGGAGGTTGTGTTATTGGGTGATCCTCAGTATGAACTGGGGATGCCACTTTAGGGGAATTAGAGTTTAAGTGGGCTTTAACCTGATCTTTTGTGACTGACTCTTTGAGTACAGATACATTAGATTCAGGACCTTCACAATCAGCCGTTAATTCATTTTGTGGACTTTTTGAAACATCATCCAACTTAATGGAATAATTTGAATCCCTGACAACATCATCAATGATGAAGTCATCAGTTATATCATGAGCTAGGCCCAACCTAGTTGTCTCATGAACCTCTTTTTCTTGGTACTGAGGTTTTCCTGCCTCAGGCACAAGGACTTCATCAGCAGTTGCCACATTTGAGGTCTTAGCTATGGTACTACTGCCCTCAAATCCACCACTGGATGGTATAAGAGTAGTAGCAACCTCAAATGTACCTAAAGCATCTAAGTTTGGGCTTAGACACCTTGGTTCCTCCTCATTTCTAGGGATAGGGCTGATAACATCCATATCCATGTCTATTTCTGAGGTTTTATCCCGTGTTTTATGTGCTTGTTGGGGATTGACATTCTCAGATGGTATGTTTTCTTTCAGCCCAGAGAGAAAATGAGCTATCTCAACTGTTGTATGTGATAGTTCTGGTTCAGTAGTTTTGGGGTCAGCTGTTGGAATTGGTTTAGTAGTTTCAAAAGAAGGGTCAGTAGTTATAGTCTTTTTAAGTTTCTTTCTTGAAAACAGAATGGAAATAGGAGCTCTCTTGGGGGTTTGAGATGGATGAGACTGAGAGGAAGTTTCAGTCACATCTTTTGGAAGTGCAGATTGCACATTAACAGTTCCAGGCATCTCAACCTCCTGAACTGCTTTTCTTTTTAGGGTGGTGGGTTTGGATTTTTGTTGCTTGGGCTTTTTGGAAGTAGGTTTGGAAGATGTGGGTTCCTTGGGGACTGTTTCTTGTTCCCCTAGGTCATCTTCTGGCAAAATTCCGGTTTGTTATGCCTAGAAAATACTTGTGAGGTCAAAGGATTTAACTTTGTTGCCTCACCCACATGTATTCCCTCACCAAGTTCTTTAATTATACATTGCATAATGAACCTTGGATACAACAAAATTTTCTTTTTATCATTTTGGTGATGCAACACCAACTCATTAAAGAAAAGTGATGATGCCCTAAAAGTAGTTTCATTCACAATGGAATGAAAAATAGGTTGAAAAGTTTAGGGCATCTGATCATATGATCCAATTTTATGACTCAAACACATCATAACATAAGGTCATCAGAAGTTTATTCATCAGAGGTTTTCCTTTCCTCATCAGTAGTTCATTATCATAGGTTTCTCATCAGGAGTTGAACCATCAGTAGTTAGAACAATTATTTAAAGTAACAATAAATGGTAAAATAACATAGTCAAACTGAATGAAACTATAATACAAATATAAACCTCAATGAACCAAAAAACAAATAATACTAAAATACAAAAAAAAAAAATTCAATTTGCATATCATTAGAATTGTAACAAAATATACAAAATATATCATACCTATAACAAATAACATAATCATAGAATAATCATAACATATACTTCAAAAAAATTATAACAAAATATATCATACATAAATCATATAACATAATCATAGAATAATAATAACAGTTAGCGTTTGTAAAAAACAATGACTTAAATTAACAAAAAACAAATTAACCACAACAAAACAGAAAAAAACAGAGATACAATGATGAAGTTTAAAATAATAATACAAAATAAAAAAGATAAACATATTAAGAACAAAAAAGATAAACATATTAAGAACAAAAAAAGAGGAAAAACAAAAAAGAAATCCAACGAAACATACCTTCTACAAAAAAGACAAATCGGGTGACACAGAAGACATATCCGGCGATACAGAAGACCGTAACAACGCCGATAAGATAAGAAACATAAGATTCAAAAGAAAAACATAAATGAGAGTTTAAAAAACAAAAATCATAAACGAACATTATTAAATGACAAAAATAATTAACCATAAACAGAAAAAACCAACAAACCTTCGTTAATGTGTATCAAACAGCGCCGATGACTAAACAAAGAGAAGATTAAAAAAATAGGGTTTAAAAAAGAAAAAAACAAATATATAGATAATTAGAGAATGTAATGAACTAACCGTACAGGGAACGAAGTTAACAGTAGTTCTGTAGAGGTGTATGCCGGAGACGGTTAAGAGACGACGAAGAATAGCAAAGATCAATGAAGAAATCAGATGGAGAAGATGAGAGAGAGAGTTTAGTGAGAGGGTTTAATGAGAGGGTAAAGTGAGAGAGTGTATGTATGTGTGATATTTTGAGTCAGTAGTTCAACTGGGTCGGGTTGAACCGAGAAGATCCAAATCAACCAGCAAGTTACACGTTAGTAAATTAAATGTGGTGATGACACATCAGCACACAGTTCCCAACCGGCCTCTAAGCATTTTCACCTTGTTATTTTATTATATATAGAGATATACTAGAAAATGAAAATTCTAAGAAATAAGAGAGGTATGCTCTATACCCCAAATAACCAAGGTTTTGAAACCCGGACCGGACCGTCTAGTCCGACTGGTCGGACCGGAAAACGGACCCCTGCCTGGTCCGGGTTGCTATATCGGACCGCCTGGTGCATCGAACCAGCGACCCGGCCAGTCGGACCGGGATTTAAGAGGTCGGACCGTTTTTTTTTTTGGTTTGTGTTTTTGGGCCAGTTCATTGGACCAGTCAGACTGATGAACCGCCAGTGACTCTAGTTCGACGTCCAGTTCGGTTCTAAAAACATTGCAAATAACTCATGAGGGAGTACCACCTAGGAGATATAATTTAGAACCCCATCCAAAAAGGCCAAAGTCGGTAAAGAAATAATTTAAATTAATTGTACAATGTGAAATTATTTTTAAGCTAGTACAATCATTTAGAAATAACTTAAACTAGTGTTTTAACTGGCCGCGCGTTGCGGCGACGTCAATCAAATTTGTAAAATACTTAACACCTTAAATTCCAAATCGCATTACATACAAATGGCACATATAAATAATGTAACCTTTGCTGAATAAGCGTACCTATGATGTAACATGAATGCCATTCACATTTCAAGCAATTCAACATAAACTTAATTTAATCAGAATTCACAAGTACATGCTTTGAAATCTTAGCAAACCACCTGTCTATAACAATCAAGAAGTAGTAGTGTAAGGTGTAAAAATATAGTTACTTTGTAAAAAAAAACATAAAAAAGGACCTAGCTTACCTTTTGTTAGTTCACATATGTAGTGATATCCTTTGTTGATAGCTTGAATAACCCACACTTCACCAACAGATCATGTACCATCTAAGGCCTGTTACTTCCTCAATCATATAACCAAAAGTGAAAAACATTAGAAAAACAAAGCGAATTCTTAAAATTTTCCCAAGGCTCAGACTCTAGTAGGTAACGACACCACCATGTCTGCAGGGAAGGTTGCAAATAAGGGATTGCCATCCTTTAACCCTGCCATGCCAAGGCGAGTGTGTCATCAATTTTACAATCAGACATACTGACTCATCATAGCCTCACGATAAACATGTATCCCACGAGTGAAGGAAGAAAGGGTATACATATGGAGTAAATAAAAATGACCAAAACACCCTTGGATGCAAAGTTGAAATACCATGCTTGCCCTTCTACTGCTCAAATCTCTTCATCTATAATAAATAGAACATTAGCAAAGATGAAAAAATTAGCAAAACAAAGCATAGTCTTAAAATTTATTTCAGACTCATACTCTAGTAGGCAACGACACCACCATGGCTACAGAGAAGGCTGCAAATAAAGGATTGCCATCCTTGCCACGCCAAGGCGACTGTGTCATCAATTTTACAATCAGACATATTGAGTCATCATAGCCTCATGATAAACATGAATCCCAAAAATGCTAAACATATGCAAATGCACAATGGACCCTTTTGTAAAGTTGTCTCTAATCACCATTCAAGGTGATACCACCAAAAGCTACTAGCCGAAATTCAAACTGTAAGCATATGATATCATGAAGTTGGCATTAATAACATATGAAGACAAACATTAGATATAATCTGTACAAGTATTGAATGTTGAGGAACCTGCTAATTATTTAACTCTGAATAACAAAGGGTTTACATATGGAGTAAATCGAGATGACCAAAACACCCTAGCGTGGAAAGATGAACTACCAGGCTTGCCATTACAATGTTGAAATCCATTCCCTATTCGAAAAAATGGACGCAGAAACATGATATAAATGACCATTAAAGAAAGGTTTAACATTCCAAACCTTTACTAAAAATTAACTCATTTAACTTGTTTAGACTTGGTAACTTACTTATTCAACCAATAATTCAATGGCTAACAACAGTTATATACATTTTCACAAGTTCTATTTTTCATACCCAAACAATATACATATGTGGTGATCATATATTTCAATTAATAGTTGGCATCCCTTTTTTTAGTAAAGTGTACCCTAGAATACATAAAGATAAAAACACAATATACAATCAGTGTATAAAAAGGTAAGCGAAAATCATCTATAACCTGAAAAAAGAAATTCAAAGTGATTTGGGTAAAGACCTACCTTGCGACAAACAATCAAACCAAAATCCACCACGACACCATTGGCAACCACACCACGGTGAACAATCATACTGTAGGCAACCGCAACTGGAAACAAACGAAAACGTGACCGCCGCTGCCATGCATGGCGGAAGATACCTGCCATCGTTGTGGTTGACAGTGGTAGTTACCGTCGGTATAATGGAGGACGACGGTGGTAGGTACCTTCAGTGGTAGGTCAACGGTAGAGGTAAAGACCGGTGGACGGTGGACAGCGATGTTAGATGGTGTTCGTTATGGTGTCAGATGGTGGTGGGATGGCGGCGGAAGTGTGGCGGTGACAGGAGCTGGTTCCCACCTCCCCGTATCTCTTTCTCTCTGTAAACCGAAGAGGGAAGAAAGGGCATAAATGTGGAGTAAAAAGAAAATGACCAAACACCCTTAGATTAAAGATAAAAATACCAGAATTACCCTTACTGTTCAAATTTCCTCTATTACGAGTAATAGATAGAAGAATTAACAAGAAGCGCCAAAGTCGGTAAAGAAAGCAGAAAAGGTGAAAGAATGGAATAAAGCAATGGAAGCCGAAATATAACCTCGTCTTTTCGCAGTTGAGTTGATGAGGTGTGATGAGAATGTATATTTAGGTCAAGTTATCATACACAATGTAATAAAAATGAGAAGAGTGAGAAGGATACAAAAAACACAATAGATCACGAAATATGACACAATGAGCCACAAAATATAACACAGTGTCGGAAAATATAACACATTGTTGAAGAAAAAAAGACACAATGAATCGCAAAAATGACACAATGATGAAAATAGGAAAAAGACACAATGCTACATAAAAGCTACAATGACATAACGTAAATTCTAAAAACTAGAAGCTAAAATCCATAAAAGCAAAAACTTAAAAGCTAAGATCGTAGGGTTCGATAAGATGGTTCCAATGCCGCTTGAATGAGTTCAAACAGGAGTTCGTTTGATATTCTTCCTATGACTTCATATTTTTCTTTAATTGTGTATTTCATCATAACCCTATATATTTATAACCTTTTAATTTGCTTTATAATTTTAAAGATAGAAAAATAATTAATAGTCCACATTAGTTCTCTTAAGTTCTTAATGTTCACTTGGTTCTCTCAAGAAGCCTACTCTACATACACACGTATATACTAAAGGGGTGTTCACGCGTTGCGGCAGGGATACAATACAACAACAGTGGTTCCATAGAATGGTAACGACGCAAAATACAACTCTACCACTTTACATGTTTAAATTGGTACCCACGACTTGGACCACATCCTTAGATTTATCCTTTACCACGCTACGAGTCTGCTATAACATTATACAAACTACTGTTGTTATGTTCACTATATATTCAAAAGTCGTTCATAACATATTGTGACACCCGACACATTCGGCTTAACATTTTACAAACATAAAAGTCTACCTTAGCGAAAAACATTTATTAATGTGCCTAAATGGGCCAGTTGAGTCGGGTAACATTAAGTATTGTCCAGGGTTCAATGATTCAGAGGGTCATTGGGGTTATTGTATGCACAGACTAGTCTTGAGTCCCGTTGTTGGTGAATTACATGAATTGAATTAAGTGTTATGCATAGATTGGTCCATATATGTTATATAATGTGCAAATACATGCTTTAACGGTGTAAGCATGATTATACATGATTCTATATGATTAACATATGTTAGGATTGCATATTCATGTGTTAAGATGTGTTAAAACGCGTTTAAACGACAAAACTGGAGAATCTGGAAAACCCAGAAACTGGTTCGACCTTAAGGGGGGGGGGGGGTCAAACCAGGCTCTTGATTCACTTAAATGTCTCATTCGACCTCGGAAAGGGTCGAACCTGCAGTAACTATAAATACCATACTTTGCAATTTTTCATCATTTCACAAACCCTAGTCGCCTCCAAACACTCTCTCTCAACCTTAAACATTGAGGAAGGAGTTTTTGATCTTATTTTTTTATAATCTAACCTACAAACATCTTCAATATCATAAACAAGAGAAGATCTAAGGTGTTTTCTTGATCTAAAATCCATTTTAAGCATTTTTGATTCGTTTTTACTAAACTCCAAAGGTCTAGATTTGTTCTAAGGTGGATTTCATGATTAAAAACCTTTCTAACACCTTTCTAAACAAAACCCTATAATTAAACATGAGTTTTCATACAAATAAACATATGTTAATGAAGTGTTATGTGTTATTTGATGATTGCATGTTGTTTAGATGTTATAGATATGTTCTAGGATTGGTATTGATGATGGGTTTTGATTATCTTAGGTTATTAATTGTTGGATGATGATGTTTAGCCCATTTTGAGGATTTTTGATAGATTTAGGGTTTGATTCTTGATGATAATGTTAATGAAATGATTGGGGGTTTTCATACACATAATAAACTGAGCATTTTGAGCTGATTGTTGAATGATTTCATAAAGTTTCCAAATTGGGTAAAGTTTACATGCATGATGTGACATTTCCATAATTTTGCCATTTTGGGTAAGTGATAAAACGAACTGATTTTGGAGTAAAATTAGTAGGGTTTTGTAGGGATATGTTATTCATGTTGGACTGCTGTGATTCATGATGTTTCGTGATGTTTTCGGACTGTTTAGATGCGTTTTGGTGTGTTTTAGAGTGTTTGCAGCAGAGGGGGTCGAACCAGAGCTTCATTCGACCCACGTGGGGTGGAATTAAGGGTGCCTGGGGTCAAACCAATATTGAAACATGGCGAATGAGCTTTAGTTAGGTTGAACGAACATGATTTAAGTCGAATTAACACGTGTTAGGGTCTAATTAACATGTGTTAGGGTCGAATGAACATGTGTTAGGCTTTATGAACTTGTGTGTGGGTTTAACCAGCCTTATGAAGGTCGAACCAAGTGTTCTTGGGGTCGAACCAACTTCATTTCATGCTGGTTTGACCTTACAACTGTGTATGTGTGATTTTTGATGCGAACTAAGTGTTTTATGCTGGAACCTTATGTGTAATCTATGTGTACTTGATTAATTTATGTAATGGGTCACCAACGGGATGTCAGGTCTGTCTGGTGTGTCGGTTTAACAGTCAAACATGTTTTTAAACATACTTGGTCACGATCTGGACAATCGGTGACTAGATAACCTTAGGGTTATTAGTCAAAACACTTATACGAACTTTTATGATAGATTCCCGGTATTAGGAACTATCAGGACTTGTTGGTAACTCTTTTATGTAGAAGACGCAACCTAAGGTGAGTTTCACAGCCCCACTTTTACTCGTTTTACTTTCGGGGGAGAAAACGTGCTATAAACTATTGTTTTGGAACTTGTGTCATACTATGGGTATTTTTGGGTTGCTATACGATCTTTGGAAGTCCCGGGGAAACCATGAATGTGCGGGGTTGCACAACGGGGGGAATGTGGATAGATCTATTGGGCGTGACCTGCCCCACTCGTCGGTTAGGAGCCGGGCGGGTGCATATTGTCTCGAACTATGCTAAACATCCTCGGGCGGCTTAAACATCCAGGCTAAACATCTGCTAAACGCGTCTAGTAATGGTTTCCAATCGTAGTAGTAACAAAACTTACGTCTAGCTAGCGTACACTTGACATAGTATTGACAGACTGAACTTGGTAACATCTTGGTAACATTTGGTAACACTTTGGTAACATTTTATGAAAACCTGTGAACTCACCAGCATTATATGTTGACATCTTTTTGGCATGTTTTTCTCAGGTCGCAAAGGTAGCATTACACGGACTAGGCGCACGAGTCTTGCATGACGTTTAGGGCTTTAGTTCATGTTTTGAATAAATCATTTGAGAATACTTTGACATTTTGGGAATGTAACTTGATTTAGCTTCCGCTGCTGTTTTGAGATATTAAAGATTTATGTTTTGTGTCTACGTATCTTTCATATAGTTCTTGCTTATTCTGACAGTTGACTTGGATTCTAGTGTGTCATGCGCCTCGCGATAAAACCTCGCGCGTGAAATTTGAATGTGTGACACATATTGTTATGTTTATTGATAAAGATGTCTACCTACATATATAGAAGAAATTAGCAACATGGCAACTGTTGCTTTGGAGATAGTTACATCTTCTCTGTATCTTGGTTCCCAAAGAGGTGCTTAGACACTCTCATTAGCTTGTTGGAATTTTTCGCTTTTAGCTTCTTTAATTATTCCTCTCATTTTAACAAAAAACAATAATGGTTAAACGAATGACCTTGTTGATACGTATATAATCTAAAATGACAATATGTAAAACAAACAAAAAACAACCTTAACTCACCAGTTCCATATATATTATTTCCTCATTAAAAAAATAGAATGTTATACTCGATAAATATACTAAAGAAAAGTAACAAAATGGTTTAAGTATCACAATATAACATAAGATAAAAAAGCCTTTACCTTACAAGTCCACAATATTTGCTATTATCCGTCCTAAACTCCAATCAAATAGTTGCAGAAAGAATTTTTTTTTTCCACTGATCAAATCTCCACCCTCCATTCTTAGATATAATGGCTAAAAACACTTCTTATCTTTTTCACCAAATGCACTCTTTGTACGCTAACCCTTATATATGTGTGTAAGGTTAGGATCAAATACACAGTGGAAAAAAAAGGAAGTCGTAGGAAGGTATCAAACGGACTCTGATTGAACTCATTCAAGCAACATTGGAACCGTCTTATCGAACCCTACGACGTTAGTTTTTAGGTCTTCATTTTTTGGGGTTTTAGCTTGTAGTTTTAGAATATGCGTTATATCATTGTGTCTTTTATGTACCATTGTGTCTTTTTCTTATTTTCATCATTGTGTCATTTTTTCAATTCATTGTGTTTTTTTTCTTCACCATTGTGTTATATTTTTTTGGCATTGTGTTATATTTTGTGAGGGTGTTCAAAATTCGATTCGAATTCGAAAAATTCGAAATTCGACTTAGTTCGATTTGATTACAAAGAATTCGATTCGATTATTACGAATTCGAATTCGATTCAATTCGAATTTGAGTCC
Source organism: Ambrosia artemisiifolia (assembly GCA_032199755.1). Lineage (NCBI taxonomy): Eukaryota > Viridiplantae > Streptophyta > Magnoliopsida > Asterales > Asteraceae > Ambrosia > Ambrosia artemisiifolia. The sequence continues at coordinate 12,180,936 of CM063521.1, forward strand.
AGTAAATTGAATACGAATCGAATACGAATTTATGATTTTAAATTCGATTCGAAATTCGAATAAAAACTGTACATGTATAGTTTTTAAAAAAATACATACACACATATATATTATTATATACACAAATATACATATTGAAAAAAATAACTTCTAAATTTTGGTCAAACTCTATAAACCCATAGTCTCTACAACTTTTATCATAACCATATTTTACATATTTACCTTATACATCACAAAACTTTAATACACCATACTCTCTACTATTTTTACTATTCCCGTATTTGACATATTGTTGTTTATCAATTTTGTAGATTAGTATTTTATATGTTAAAAATAATGAGTTTGTATTAGTTTTAAAACTAAAAGTAAACCAATTTCTCATTTATGGTGAATTTGAACTAAAACGAATTTATTCGAATTTGAGTTTCTTATTCGAATCGAATACGAATCAAATCAATTGAATTTTAAGCGAATACGAATCGAATACGAATTCAGGTAAAAATATTAAAAATTCGAGAAATTCGATTCGAATAATTCAAAAATTCGTTATTCGATTTGTTGAACACCCATAATATTTTGTGGCTCACTGTGTCATATTTCACTATCTATTGTGTTTTTTGTATCATTTTCAACTTTTTTTTTTATTACACTGTGTAGAATAAGTTGACCCTCTGTGTGTAATATCTACTATTGGTTTTCATTTATAGAAACAACTTTCCTAAAAGCGGTCCCTAAAGAAAGCAACATGCTGTAGTGGGGTTCAAATGTCCAATAATGAAAACGACCTTGTCGTGGTTTGGGTTGGGTTAGTATTCAATCTAACATGCTTTAATAGGGTAGATGACAAGTAGTAGGGGAAAAGTTTAAACGATCTAGTCGGTTGGAATTTAATGTCGACTAAGGAGTTTAAATCCTTTCTTTATGATCGTCTACATTTATTTAGATAAATTAACATGTAAAATTAATTAAGATTATATCACTCATTATCAAAATTAATGTTTATGAGTTTTAATTAGTTGCCTAATTATTTTATCGAAGACAATGATAATTGTTGATTATTGTTATATACTCAACGACTCCTTTGGCTGTGAGTGTTTGCTCACATCTAGTCCAAGGATGATAATTCTAGTTTGATGAATTATTCAAAAGTTTAGGTAAAATGATTTGATTTGTAATGTGCTAAAGATCGAGCTTTTGATCATACGCTATGATTAATCAATTCATGACTTTTTTTTTTAACAAAGAAGGAAGCATTTTATTTCATCACAAAAGGAAGTGTACAAAAGTGGGATTATTGCTTTCTAGCCAGAAATTAGAAAGCAAGATTACACACATCATCTTTGCTCTATGGTCCCCAAGGCTAAGGGGATAGCATGGTGGTAGAGTTGTATATTCTTTAACGAAGTGGATAAGAGTTCAATTTATGCTAAATGAGAGGTGTAGTGATTTTAGCCGTTAAAAAAATCGATTAATGACTTGGATATATTTTTTGGGTCATGTTAAACACTGTTCAACGGTATGTCAAATCATGTTGTATGTATGATATCAAAGAATAAGTAGACGTGGTTATTATGAAACTCCTTTGTGTACAATTCCTATTTGACGTGAAAGCATGAAAATAATAGACGTGTCAATACTGCTGAGACCGGGTTGCTATATCGGACCGCTGGTGCAATGAATGACCCGCCAGGGACTGCGGTTCAACGTCCGGTCCGCATCTGAAAACATTGCTATTATTGTTTCAATCGACCATTGACTGGATCCAGGTATGTCAGGCGCCTTGCGGTAAAACCTCGCAGTGAAAATTTGAGGGTGTGACAGTATATAATTTCACTCATTCTAATACTACAATTTTGCTACTTGTTTATTGCTACTTCACGAATCATAACTTAGATACTAGCCTTTGTAAAATATGGTGAAGATAAACACTAAAAAATATGACATCTTTATAACTTACACCACGTGATCGATTTACATAAAGCTAGTGTCCCTTCAAATATATTTCACAATAACTATCATTACAATTAAAAACTACAAGATAAATTCAATTGAAGATAACTGAAATACGAATCTCTCAACGATTTAATAAAAGATGTATTTATAACATATTTTTAAGATCTAAAGACTCTTTAATCTCAAGTCGTCTTTCTTCTTGTGAGGTTTCGTATCCATCGACCGCCTTTTATCATCCTTCCGGTACTTCCTACGGGTCTGTTTGGTTTTTGGTTCGGTTTTTTCAAGCTAATGAGCTGGAAAACGTGACCAATCCGTTTTCGCCACCTCATGGAGGACCATTGTGGTTTGGTATGTTCAACTATACTCTTGGAATCATTCCCTTTCTCCCAAGCACCCACAATGTTGTCATCATCAAACCTTATCGAAATGAAAGAATCTGCAAATAATCCACAAGGTTAAGATCTATTCACTCAACTAATATTTGAACTTTCCAAAAATGTTGAAGAAAAATATACATAACACACAACTAATATACTCTTGGGGTTGCGTTTTGAAATGAACTTTTAGATTATTATGTTTTGAAAACGCAAATAATCAGTTTTTAGTGTTTGGGCATGAGTTAATGAATTTTTAGGCTACCAAAACGCAATAATCTAAAAGCAGCTCAACACATGCTTTTCCAAAACGCAGAAGCTGTTTTGAAAAATCAATCCGAAACACCCTCTCAATCTATTTACATCCAAAAGAAAATGAATAAGCTTATTATTTGAGTAAATTATGATGTAGGTTTTTACTTTTATTTTTAATGTTATTGTCTAGTTACTCTAGTATGATTAGGACATAACGAATTTATATTTATCGTTATGCGATAGGTGACATTATACTCATATTCATGCATCTATTCTTTTACCCATGCATGTATAATCGCTTTACTACGATAATAGTACAAAAACTGTAAACATAATATGATTGTCTTATCATGTAGTAGAGGTAAAATCAAAGAAATCTTTTAGATGATAAGCAAGTATTAAAGTAGATATTTGAACCTCCGAGTATTTTGAGCAAGACGAGAAGACATTTTTTTCCGGAGATAAACAAGTTATAAAGTAGATAGTTCAGTCTTATTCATGTATCATTTAATTTAGAAAATGTTTTTCAATATTGTACCAGAGGGTCTAGAGGTAAACTTTATTACACACTGAGTTAAAACTGGATTTATTGTTGTTGTTGAATATAAGTAGTTTTGTATTTCTTTCCTTTTTTTTTGTATGGTAATCAAATATATAAGTTAAAGTTGACCTTAAACCATGTATAGTGGGGTGTCAATTGGGGCATTTATCCAATTATAGCGCCCCAAACACTACGGGGGCGCTAAGGGCGCTAAGAATCCCAAAAAAAAAAATCCTAAAATGTGTGTTTAGCACTAAGATGATAACGCCTTTTCTTCTTTGGTTGGTGTGCTAACTTCTTGCAGCCAATAATATTGAAGAAGGGGGCGCTAAAGTGGAATCCCACTACAGAAGGTCTTGTTACTTTAAATATAAGTGTTGAGATGTACATTTATCATTTATGCATGTATCTTCTAGTACAACTCACCAACAAATTGGTCAATGTAGGTCATGCTAACTTATGAAATGTATGAAGAAAACGTGTATAAAGGAAGGGTACTCATAAGCATTTCTTTATTTATAAATGAGAATTCGTTTAATATGATTCAAAGAATAGTAACTAATAAGACATGAAAGCCCCATACCCATATACCACCTTGAAGACAAAAGCTTAAAACATTGATCTCTATAGTTAGACTAGCCCCACCATGCTTCCACCACAACCACCACCCACAGACCAACCAGTCCCCACTCCAATATACTTTTGGCCCACAACCCATGCTGCATGTGTATCCTTTTTCTCTTGATCCAAACAACCTTATCTTTTTCATATGATAAATCGTTTACAACTTTATAAGGTTGTTCCTTCAGCTATATTAGAAGCTCGAGTGGACCGAGCTTATATTTAAATTGGAGCACACTTAATACACGAGCTCATGCACTACTTTCATGCATTGAGCTTATTAGGGATATTTGCATAAATGAGTCTACTACTGTATATGATATAAATACAATATCATTTAAATATTCTAAAATGTAAGGGCCTTAAAAATTACACCATGTAAATAATTATAGTAAAAACTAATATGGGTATGTGTTTGTATGTATATAGTCATATGTAACTATAAATATATACACGAATATGAAAATGATAATTACCTATAAAAGTAAAAAAAATATTAAATGATAAACAAGCTGAACTCGAGCTTATAACATTACTTACAAGCGATTTTAAGCTTGGTTGGACTCGACTTATTTATATATACCCGACTAGAATTGCTTGTGCATTAGTTCTATAGTTATTTTAAATGTAAAATTTTTAAATTAAAATTCTATATACTGCATACAATTAAAGCAATGGATTATATAATTACATAAATTTTTGTTTTCTCTAGGTTATATAGAGAGAGAGGGAGAGAGGTGGGTTAATTAATGTATAAATGAAAATTAACGTGCGAAGTGTATGAAGTTAATTACGTATGTTGTTAAATAATTAACACACAACAAAAAAGACACACCCTATAAAAATAATTACGCAATCTATATAAATCATTTGTACGTTAAAAACCCTTTGTAATTTAACCTTATATGTACACACTACTCATTGCTAATAAGATACTTGAGATTGAGTCTTTCAAACTTAATTTAATTCAAACTTAAATGATTTATTGTGATCGAACTCAAATCTTAGATTGTTTTATTAATGACCAAGTAGTTGTTGAACCTAGAGGTGTACAAAAAAACCGGTTTTTAAAAAAAAACCTATATTGGAATCGAAACCGGTTTAAAAAAAACCGGTTTTTTAAAAACCGGTTTAAAAAAAAAACCTATTAAAAAAAAACCGGTTTTTTTTTTCAGTTTTTCATCACCAAGGAACAACCGGTTTTAAAACCGATTTTTTTAAAAAAAAAAACCGATTTTTTAAATAAAAAACCGGTTTTTTAGGTTAAACCGGTTTAAAAACCGACCCTAACCGGTTTCACCGGTTTGGGTTTTAATCACTAAAAACCGGTTTTAAAACCGAACCGGTTTTAAAAAAAAACCGATTTTTTAAGGAGTAAAAAAACCGGTTTTAAAAAAACCGGTTTTTTTTTTAAAACCGGTTACCCGGTTTGTACACCTCTAGTTGAACCTTTACTTCAGAAAAATTAAAATTAAAATTAAAACTGAAATAACATAATGGTTGATGAGTTGTAGAGATTTCAAAAGTTTGAATTTTGGACATGGTTGTTTGAATTATGGAAAAAGAAAACAGAACAACCATGTGATGTCAAATTAAATTATAGTAACCCCACATCACCCACCTTCTTGTATGGTTACCCTCCTAACTTTTTTAATTTCAACAAAAGAAATGCTAAAACAACAAAAAAGATGTTAGGAATTATTTTTATTATACACCTAGAAAATATATATATATACACACACATACGTATATAAGTGTATTATAATGAAAACTGAATATTAAGAATTCTGTTCTCAAACTATAAAAATCAATTAATTCAAAAAATGCTAATTAAAACATTTTTGTTGGAAAGAAAATTACATCCGGAAAAACTATGTTTATACTCTTGTAAGGGCATATATATGAAGAGTTTAAGACATTAGCCATATTAATTAGTTCGAAAAGCAATCAATATATGTGTAAGAAACTAAGTACTTCATATACCTGTCGAATAATCTTGTGAGATCATAACATGTACTTGATATAATATTTTACTTCCCAATATCAAAAAGAATTTATAAATTCAAAAGCCTACGTGTTTACTTTTATAATTATTGTATGATTTTTTAATGGACAAAGTTCATTATAATTTACTTGGATGGAGTAAATTGATAAATATATTGTTTTTAGCTATTTGACAAGTACAATTTAATAATTAAAATCAGTTTTGAAAATAAAAATCAGTTTTTGTAACAATGAATAGATTTTTTTGTAACAATGAATAGATAGGGGCATGAAGATATTCCTAGATGAGCATCTTTAATTCAAGTCCTTGACTTTAATTGGTGGTCGAACACAATTAATGTTCGAAGATAACTAATCCTCACGGCCCCACGAAAAATACATATGTGTATATCGAACTAAAGGTGTGTTTGGATAATAAGTTTAGGAACCATAACAATTGATTGAAAATGATTATAATTATTTAATCGATATGTTAACATATCATTACATAGATATTAAACTATATACTAGATACTAAAAACTCATTAAGCGACTATAAATGTTGGGTTGGCTGAGTCAAGACAAATGAAAAAATATAGTCGTAATTTCCCACATTATCTAAAAGTTGTATGCATACGACGAAGCTTGCATTATCATCGCCTTGAAGTGGACCTCTTTGGTCCCCTTTCTATATGTATTCTTTTTTATTTTAAAATGATAATATTATTGTAGATCACAATATATAAATAAATAATCTTTTGTTAGAATTTTTAAGTAAGGGGGTTTCGAGCGGTACAAGAAGGCCCTATGTGTAGTTTGCCTTACGGTCATTTGGAGCACTTGGAAGCTTCAGAATGAGGCGGTGTTCTCACGGAAGATGGGTTTGTTAAGCAGAGTTATTGGAGAGGTGAAGACTATGAGCCCGTTGTGGATTAAAGTGAGATCTAAGAATCCAGGCTTAGATTGGAATGTATGGAGAGGCTTTAGACCATATAAAATTGGTAAATTAGAATGTTTGTTTAGTTTGCTAGATTGGGTGTGGTATTTGTTAGGCCATTAGAAAAAAAATCACATATTTAATGATATATGTCATTATGAAATTCCAAAATAGTCATGATCGAGGCAATCATTTCCTTTGTATGAATCCATATATATTGTCTCGTAATCATCGAATGGGACTACGAGATTTACAAGATACGAAACTTGGATCTTACTAAATCCATCATAATCCCTTACCCCCATACAAAAAAAGTAATATATAATAATAAAATTTTAATTCTATAAATCTATATTTGATTTGTTTTGGCCTGCGGGACGTTTTGCTTTATTAAATAATTAGGTTCGAACTTATTTTATGTACAGGTTGATTAAATAAAACATTTTAAAATTATATATGATTAAAATTACATAACTAAGTCTATTAAGTAAATTTTATTAAGAAATATAATACGAATAAGTTTAATAAAACATCAAGTGAAAACCATAATCTTGGCCTGGTAAAGTTGTGATACGTGGCACAACCATTTATATACCTCATGTATTAGGAATAGAAATTTATATAGAATTTAAAACAGTTTCTTATGAAAACCTTATTGAAAACTAGACTCACAAATTAACTACTTTCCTATCATTTGAAGACACATACAAAAATATATACATATCAATATTTAGAGGGTAAATTGCATTTAAAATACATAATCCTCACCTAAACTTATCATTTGATATGAATAAATTATAAGTTGTTGACATGATACGTAGAAGATTACATCCAACTAGAAACCTAATAATTATGTAGCGATTGGATATTTGTTCGTACTGAAATGACAACCAAATAAGTCATTACATCACCAGATTATGATATACTCCGTAATACATTTTACATTTTACTTATTATTATTATTGTTGTTGTTACTACTATTTTCAAGTTACACAATACATAATAAATGATATACCCGTCATGGTCAAGCACCACCGCCAACCTCCCCCCTCCATCGTCAATCCTCTTATGTATGTTGACGTACACCTTCCTTTGTCTAACATCAACCATCCTCGTCTCCAAACACAACATTCACCCAATAAGCATCGTATTTTTCAATTATACACATGGTCACACAACATAACTCTCAACCCATCAACAACTTGCTTACCGACAATTCCAACATCATATCGAAGGAAATCCCAACCCGATCCCTATAAACCTAAACAAGTGCCAAATATAAACCTAACCAAGTGACAAATCTTAAATCTATAACCATGCCTAGATGTCAAACCCTAACTTATATTCTATCAAGGGAAGGTGGGTGGTGATTGACCTTTTTCTTATAATGATTAATAACATATATAGAATGAATTTTTTTAATACTTTATAACTTTGGAATTTAGATCCTTTACTTGAGTATGCATTATAATAAAAAATAAATAAACTTTAAGTGCCTCAACTCAATTCATCCAAATAATACCATCCTTTAGTTTAATATAATATTTAAAAAACAATTGCTATGAGGGTATTTAAAATCATTTCAAACAAAACATATTATTACTTAGTTAAACTATAATTATTTGATTAAAGTAATTAATGATTAGTTTTGTATTTATATACAATCTAGAATTAAAATAATAGCAATAATATCAATAGTGGAATACATACCGTCTTGACTGGCTGATGCATCATCATCGTCATCTTTAGGTTTAAGTTTATTTTTCTTGTTCTTGCGATGAATCAAATAATCTATGGCAAACATTTTAGGCACCACCATGCATGGTTTCGAATATTTGCAGGCGTTGCTCGTGTAGAGACGAAGACCAACTCCACGACATCGTTTCGCTGCAACGACAACAAGCCTCTCATATAAACATAAGGGACACACCCCTACAAAGACTTCATCTGGATGGAAATAGCAATAGCACCCTGACCCTTGATCATTTTTCTCCATATGCCTTCAAGAACACACAAACACACACTAGGTGTATATGAGGTTTGAGTTGATCTCTTAAATAACCAATCTTTATATAAAAAGAAAGTGGCTGGAAAGGTGTAATCAATATGGGGAAAAGCGACATATGTTTGTCTCAACTTTTGTAAAGATATCATGTGTTACTTTTTTACTTACAAGCCAAGTATTAATAATGTATATTATGGTTTGTTACTTTTTAACTCAAGGTCATAGCTAGATGTAAGAAATATGCTTACTATGAGATTATTTTATACTTTCTAAAGATTTTATGTAATTAAGAAAAGTTGAGATGATAATTGTAGATTTTTTTTTTTCAAGAGCAGAGATCTCATGAACTATAAATTACCTTGTAATTAGTAAGAAAAGAGAATCTTTGGAGTTAATTATATCCATTTTTTTGTAAATTAATTTGAAAGATGGAAGGATATATAGTGAGGAGATTTTATATACTCAAAACTATTGTGGATAAAATAGATTCTAGTTATAATGAATTAATGAAACCGATCAGTTTTACTCACGTACGTGAGACATAATTAAATTAAAGTACATGGTTGGTACTTAAAGAACCAAACACTATAGTCAAGTTCCTCATTTAATTTACACAATATAAACTAACTAGCTTTTATCCCGGGAGTGTCCCGGGGTTGAAATATCTAATATGACATAATAAAATACCTAATATGACAACATAATTAATGATTTGCCAATACATGATTAATGAATAATAATAATAATATTAATATTGTTATTATTGTTATTATTATTATTATTATTTATTTTGAACACACCTCTACCATAAGTTATCAGATTCAAATATAAAAAAAAAGAAATCTCTGCCTATGAAGTTTTGTTTATCGTTTGTGATTTATTAGTAGAGTAAATATATTTGAAAACAAAACCCCACAAAAATAGTCGTTTTTTTTTCTTCGTTTTTTATATAGACTATGGTACTCGTTGGAAAGATAATAAAACGCTCGTTAATTTGGTGTAATTTTTTTCTTTAAAAAATCTCGTATATAACATATATTAATGTATAAAAATTATGGGATGAAACATGAGAGAGAAAATTTAATTTTGTTTTTAAATTCTTATCTTTTCCTAAAATAATTATAATATATATAGATTTATTAAAAAAAACTCAAAAATTAAAAAATCCCACATGATGCCACGTGGCACATTCAAGGAGAGGGTTGAGACCTCCATTAAATGACACATCATCATAAGTCAATTCTTTTATTAATAGTTATAGATTTTTAGTTAAAATCGATCAACATATAAATTACTAGCTTTTATCCCGGGAGTGTCCCGGGGTTGAAATATCTAATATAACATAATAAAATATCTAATATGACAATATAATTAATGTTTTGCCAATACATGATTAATGAATAATAATAATAATAATAATAATAATAATATTATTATTATTATTATTATTATTATTATTATTATTATTTATTTTAAACAAATTTCTGCCATAAGTTATCATATTCAAATATAAAAAAAAGAATCTCTGTCTATGAAGTTATGCTTATCGTTTGTGATTTATTAGTAGGGTAAAATATATTTGAAAATAAAACCCCACAAAAATAGTTGTTTTTTTTTTCTCCGTTTTTTATATAGCATTATGGTACTCGTTGGAAAGATAATAAAACGCTCGTTAATTTGGTGTAATTTTTTCTTTAAAAAATCTCGTATATAAAAGATATTAACGTTTAAAAGTTATGGGAGGAAACATTAGAGAGAAAATTTAATTTTGTTTTTAAATTCTTATCTTTTCCTAAAATAATTATAATATGTATAGATTTATTAAAAAAACTCAAAATTAAAAAAAATCCTATATGATGCCATGTGGCACATTCAAGGAGGGGTTGAGACCTCTATTGAATGCCACATCATCAAAGTTCAATTCTTTTATTATAAGTTATAGATAATTATCTAAATTAAACTAATAGGGGTTTTTAAGAAAAGAATTACGCGCTATTTAATTATTTTTTATAACTTTATAAAAGCTTGTCATTTCTAAAAAAAAACATTGTTTTGGTTTATTTCGTTAATCAGTCGCTTACGGCTGTACGCATATAATGTATATATATGTGGCATTCGGGGGGCAAAAGTAAAGTTGCACTAATTTTAACGAATTTCATGAAAATAAGGGAGTACATGCACCAATCGGGTTTGTCTCGATTGCTAAATGTTATGTGTCTTATGTCTAAGACTTGATACATAACCACTATTGAGCCGATGGTCTTATTGGAAACAGCCTCTCTATTCCCACGAAGTAGAGGTAACTGGTAAGGCTATTTACATCTTACCTCCTCAGACCTTACCTTAACTTTTAAAGTTAATTAAAACCATAGTGTCAATATGAGGAAACATTTGAAAAATGATATGAGTTGCATACCTCAATATCCACTTGATTTCATTGAACTACATGCTATTCTTCGTAGTACTTAAAAATCAAATGCTCCATGGTATATACTATATACATACATATAAATTCTTTTATCAAGTTTTAAAACCTGGCATTATATAGCATCCCAATTTACAATAAATATATCTGGAATACTTTATTCTACGTTTAATATATTTTGGATAAACCCAATTTGTAAAGTTTAAACTATTAACTTATCGAGGTATAATCCATGATGTTTAATGTAACTCGTACCAAACTTAGATTATCTTTTACTATAATAGTAATATTAATTGCAAAAATGTAAACCCTTTTAAATTGCTTCCGTACAAGTGTTTTAAATTCAAAAAAATTGGAACCATTTTTGGTGCTCCTAAAACATTGAGGGTCTGTTTGGTATGGGGTAATGGAATGAGAGAGGGAATGGAATGGAAGAGGTAATGGAATGGGGGAGGTAATGGCATGGATCATTACCATTCCATGTCTTGTTTGGTTATCATGTGGGAATGGAATGAATTCTTACTTTGTGTTATTTGGTATGTAAGAAAAAACGAAAATATAAAATCGATGGTGAGTGGTGGCTGGCGGCAGTGACGGTGGCGGTGGGTAGCGGCGGCGGTGGCAACGGTGGTGGTGGCAGTGGGCGATGGCGGTGACGATTTGTGGGTGGGCGACGACGGTAGTGGTGGGTTGCAGCGATGACGGTGGGTGGCGGCGGCGATGACAGTGGTGGAGGCAGTGGGTGGCAGTGACGCAGGTGGTGGTGGTTGGATGGTGGTGACAATGGTGGTTTACGACGATGGTAGCAATGGTTGTGGGTCGCGGCAATAGGCGGTGGTGTTTGGATGATGACAACGTTGGTGGGTTGTAATAATAATAATAATAATAATAATAATAATAATAATAATAATAATAATAATAATAATAATAATAATAATAATATATTTGTTTCCATTCCTTGAAGGAATGAAAAAAAAACACCACCTTACCAAGGAATGAAAATTCTTAAAATGGAAGGAATCCCATTTCTTATGGAATGATCCATTCCATTACTACATGGTAACCAAACATGTTTAATTTCATTCCATTGGAATGATCTATTCCATTCCACCTTTGATTCCTTCATACCAAATGCTACCTAAGGCCATTGGGTATTCTAATATGTGAGCACTAAAGATGACATATAATATAATGTTAACTTGTATAACACACTATTTTCTTCTTATGTTAAGGGGTGTTAGATGAGTTATGTGTTAACATATTAACGGGATGTTAAGAGTAGGGGTGCAAACGAGCTGAGCCAAACCCAAGCTCGATTAACTTATAAGAGCTCCAGCTAGAGCTCGGCTCAATTCGAGCTTTGTTTTTAAAGCTCGAGCTCGGCTCATTGGTAGCTTCTCGAGTTCGGCTCGGGCTCGGCTCGTTTAGTGTTTATTAGTTAATATATTAAATTAAATAATATATATAATAGGCTCGTTTAGGCTCGATAGCTCGATAAGTCAAAAGCTTGGCTCGGCTCATTTATTAAACAACTTTAAATGTGAGGTAAATAGTATGAAATATTATTAAACCCAATATTATACTAAGGCTCGATAAGGCTCAACGAGCCTGGCGAGCTTCATATGCCAGGCTCAAGCTCGATAAGTAAACGAGCTTTGTTTTAGGCTCAAGCTCGGCTCGTTTTGAGCTTTTTATTGAGCCGATCTCGTGTAGCTCGCGAGCTGCTCGGCTCATTTGCACCCCTAGTTAAGAGTATGAATTATTTTTTTCCTTCCTTTTTTTAACCAAAAACTATTAAGAAATATGGTTAAGTTACTTGGATTAAACCATTTTCAGGTGGAGTCAAAATGAGTAAAAGTGGATGATATGACATCTAGGTGGCGTAAATTACGGTTAAAGTATATACCTAAGGCCCAATATACAAAGGTTAAAAAACGGGCGTTAAGGAGTTTAATGAAAAGAACGTGTTAAGTGCAAGGATAGTTGAGGATATAAAATGAATTTGTTTCTTTGGATCAAGTGTAGCTAGGTCTAAATTGAGTAGTCTCAGTTGAGTTGGGAGAGATGATTGGATTTTATTGTTAGTGATGTAATTGTATAATGTTTTGATTTTTCTTGGGTCTCACTTACTTGCTATCCCGGTTTCTGTTTTAATAAAACTAGTGGAAATGCCCGCGCGTTGCTGCGGGTGTATATTTTTTTTTTGCACATTAGTTATGATCCGTCGACGGACAATATGTTAAAAGGTATGATGTTGGCACACATTTCGTTAGTTGGAACCTGTGGCAACAATTAACTTATACTTAAGAATTAAGATTATTTAAATCCAATACTCCTCCTAATATTTAACATGAATTATTTTTATTTTCGTACTTAGTGTACTTTCTAACATAGATGTTGATCGGTCTAAAAGAACCATTCCCATATCAATCTTAATACTGGAGGTAGGCATTAATAATTAAGGTATCGGAATGTTGGATGATTGGTAGAGAACGGAGGGGGTAAAATAAACAACTTTGTGATAACTTCTCCTAGAAGTTAAACATATAGTGATCAAGCTTCTTTGGGTAATAAAACCTCTAAAGACCATGTGTAGTGGCTAGGGGATTTTTGGCGTTTTCTCACTTAAAAAACGCCCCATAATGCCCGGACACCGCCCCCGTGGCGTTTTCCTTCAAAAATTTGGTTTTAGGCGTGGAAATTAACACGCCGGAGAGGGGCATTTGTCTTCACAAAATGGGTTGATCCAACCAAATCATTTCAAAGTGTAGAGGGGCGTGATTTAGGGAAGACCACTACGGGTGGTCTAATATTTACCATGGTAATAAGTTCAACAAGGTTTGATTCGCTCGCAAGAGGTCACTTGTAATACTTAATTCAATTAGTATTACCCACAATGGCTAGATCTTACTCCATCTGTGGTCGCAACTCAACACCAATGCTAACATATGTGATATCAAGAATTTGCAAACACAGACTTTTAACCCAGGCTGTTATGTGGATATATTACACCAAAAATAGAAGAAACTACATAAAAGAGATAACAACAAAAAACCTAACAATTTTCTTACGTCTTTCAGGTTTTCAATGCTATAATGAGCCTTGTAAGAATAAAAAACATAAGTTAAACAAAGTAATGACAACTCAAACATATCTTACTACTTCATAAGTTAGTGTGCAGGACCGAGATACAATACCAATGCATCCTGGTTTGTGAATATAACCAGGCATAATTCCAATCTTGCATTTGCCAAGCTTAATGATACCAGGCAGTGAGGACCAATTAACCCAAGTTTTTGACTGCTGAAGAAGTGCAACCTTTACCCTAACCTGTATGCATATAATATTAAAGGGATAAAGAATTACTCCGTAATACCTTTTCTATAGTTCCAGAAAATAAAACAAGATAACATAAATGCAGGTTACCATATCATGTTGTGGTATTCCTTCGGTAATGCAAACGATTAAATCGAGTTCGGCCTCCATCGCCTCCATGATGGTCGCAGGCGTAAACCCATCTCGTGAACCACAAATATAAATAGAAAATTAATACAATAGATACATAAACAAGAATGAAAAACTTACTTCATTCTTGAAGAAGCAATGCATGGATCAAGACTTCTTTTAGTTTGATCCAGTTTAGGCCTTTGATTTTCTTGGTTCAACCAATTAGACATTTCACGTATAAAATATTAGGATTAAACCTTTCATTCTTTATACAAGATTCGTTAACGCAATGGTGCAATGGTCCAGAAAGACTGCATTGAGCAGTGTAGACAGAAGCTGCAGCCAACAGTGATGGCGAGAATTTGGGTGTCTCGTATTCCACGAGACAAAGTTCCATCAAGAAAAAAGACATTTGGTCAAGTTTCGAGTCTACTTGAGCAGCCTTCAGATATCTTTTCAAGAAAACATATGGGGTTGGAAGTGATAGTTTGAACTCCAATGTGTGCAGCATAAGGTTTTCCTAAATAAAAAAACACACAAAAACATATGTTTAGATACTAATAAGATCAAAGTCTATCAAAAAGCATATAAAGAAGATCAATATGAGCAACAAATCATATAAACTGTTGGCAATCAAGAACAGTCAATCACAAATTAATCATCCATATATGCTAGATATCAAGAACAATGAGATCAATTATCTGGTCTGCCAGCACGAGTCAAAGCAGACCGTTCTTAATTATGAAATTAACCCAAGAATCTTTAAAATTTTGCGCCTTTTTATCGGCCACGAACTGGCGCGTACAAGGAGATTATATCAGTTCGTTTGCTGTAACAGAAACTGTTAATAACCACTAATAACGATTGGTTGATATTGTCAATTTTGACTTTTTGGGTCATGAGGGGTTAGTGGGTCGACATGTTTAACCAAACAAGTAAACAGTTCAACCCTAACACGACCCGTTTCTAAAACGGGTTAGATATGTCAACCAAAAACCTGTTTATTTATATGTCGTGTTCGGATCATGTCAAAAATTGACACCCCTTAAAAGAATCATGTACAAAAAAAAAGAGGAAAATCAAGAAAAAAATTTGACTTTCTTGAAGCGGTTCGCTATCAGCCTTAACATATAACAAATATCTTCTCGACCATTCCAATCTATTGACTTCCGTTAGCCCACAAGCCTGACAGACAGACAGACACAGCATTCACAGACCAAGCGTTCATCGTTATATATTTTTCTTATAATGGGAGTGCATATTGATAAAATATAAACTTCCTAAAACATTTGTTCAAAGTTCTATATCACTGTTGTAATGATATTGTTTTTGTAATTAACTGATGCACTAATTATTTTATGTTCTTTGAGGCTATCATGGATGTCTGTTAAAAACTAAATAACCACTTATTGTAGATCCCAAGTTAGGTAATGCCATGGATGTTGGTGATACTATCATTTTATTACAATCACTACATGATTCAACTTTTGAAAAAAAAAACATGGTTCAACTTTTGACAGCAACAACCTAGTTGTGATTGCCGGCATAAGTTTGGCGGGCGTAACAAATGACACATTAGAGAAACCATCAAACCATTAGAAAGGCTGATTAACAATAAACTCAAAAAAAAAGGTAAGATCATTCTACCTTGGCGTCCGCAACAGGAGCTGCAACAGCCTCTTCTGGGAAAGAAGAAGATCCCTCAACAACAACAACACCACTTCCTTCAGCGGAGACACCACTGCAATATGTTTATCGATTATTATAACCAAACTCGCACATCCTGTACAGCTAAAAAAATTCCATATGAAGTGCAAAACAAAATCATTTAATTTTCAAAACTAAAGAACATAAGAGAGTCTGAGGAGCGCCTTGATATGGTTGAACCAACGAGATATATTCACATATTGGGCTGGTGGAGATTTAGTGAAAGCAGCATTTGAAGCTTGGTACCTAATAAGATAAAACCAATAAATACTCTGGATCATATACGTTTAAAACATGAAAAGTTTAGGTATATCAAAGGCTCAAATAATAATATTAACTCACCCAGTAATGTAACTACGGGCCAGAAGGTACTCATCAAGCTTCTATAGACCAGCTTCTGAACCAACATAAAAAGTGGGCGTCATTGCAGAATTCTTAATTATCCTTCTGCAATATTACAAGTTGAATATAAACCATGGTGCGGCAGCCGGCGATTCCCGCGTAGCTTTAGTGATTAGTATAGATATAATAGCCATGAATTAAAGTTTCATCTTAAAGTTTCAGTCGGTTAGGAAATGGGAGAATTGCATAAGTTGCATAGCATTGAAGAAATTAATGCTATGAATTAAAGTTTCATCTTAAAGTTTCAATCGGTTAGGAGATGGGAATAGATTTCAGTCGATTTGGATACATGTGAGGGTAGGGATGGAAAGCTTTTTTCATATTGCAAAGGAGTGAGTGGGTTAAATGTCTATATTACCCTTCTAAGTGTCTTAATTGTCACAATTATACCCAAAATACCCTTCAATTTTTTGCTTAAATATGTTGTACATGGTGCTTGTTAAGTTATACGGAGGTGAAAATGACCATGATGGCCATCACTCCTCCTTTATAATGTATATTAATATTAATATTATAGATTATAGATTATAGATTATACTGTAGATTATAGATTATAGATAGATGGTTGATGTAAAAAAAAAAAAAAGCAAGCTAAAGAACATATTGCTAACAGTTGAAACTTCAAATTACATATCTATCTTTATAATAGTCCATGAATACAATTGAATCTGTTTTATGTATACAAACACTGAGTTTAAATGGACATATAATTGACTTTGTTAAGGCCTTGTGTAGTGGACGAGCATAGCGGCGTTTTGGCCACTATAGCGCCGGGGAACACCGCCCCCCCCCCCCCCCCCCCGGCGCTATAGGGCGTTTTAGGGGGAAGGGGTTGTGTGGGTAGCGGCGTTTTGATGGTTGAATGGGAGTTGTTGTTGTTGTTGACCGTTGCACAACGGTTTAAAATAATAAATTTTTGTTTTTTTTTTTTAAACAAAATCTCTATATATATATATATAACATACCACAAACCATTCACACCACACCACAAACCATTCACACCACAACACAAACCATTCCAACCAAATACAAACCCAAAACCAAACCAATGGCAGCGTGGACGAACCAAGACCAACTCGAGTTGGTGAGGGCGTGGGTCAACACCAAGGAAAATCCGCCGAACAATAGGCGACAATTTTGGCGCAATGTATTGGAGGAGTACAACCGAATTACCGATACGGACCACCGTACGGTCGACCAGATCTACGCTAAGTTTAGTACCATACAAAATAATGTTACGCGTTGGCAAACGGTCTATCAAGCGACGGTGCAGGCGCACCCTGACGTTAGCCAACATATGGCAATTCAACTAACACACGACGCTTATCGTGAACGTTACGGCACCGACTTCACCGTCACCAATCTGCTGTCCTGGACTATGATGCGTTTTGATTTTGTTTAGTGTTTTAAGGTTTTAATGTTTAATAATGTGTAATGTTTAATTTTATGTTTTATGTTTAATGTTGTATTTGTAATGTTTAAGGTTTTAATGTTTAATGTTTGAATGAAATTTTATCTTTTTTGCAGATAAACAGGTGCATTTGTAATGTGTACACTAAAAATACATAAACACATAAAAATACAATCCTAAATTACTTATTAAAACAGAGTTCCTAAATTACTTATTACAAACAGAGTTCCTAATCCTAAACTACTTATTAAAACGTTACATAAACACATTACATAAACACATAACATATTCCTAAATTACTTAATTAAACACATAATATAAGCCTAAAAGTTCCAGTCCTCGAATGAGTAGTACTCGGGGGATAGGGAACGTGAGCTGTCCCGTCCATCAGACCTCGCATCCGATGGGAAGTAGTAGTTCTCACGACGAGGGGATGGCATGCTCCAGAGGCGCTCCTGCTCCTCAATTTCCCTGAGGGCTTCCAAGTCCTCAGGGGTTGGGTCCCCATATTCACGGGGTGGGGTGGTCTGGTGGTGGTGGGTGGGGGTATTATGGGGGGTGGGGGTAGGTTGGTGGTAGGGGGTGGGGATAGGGTGGTGGTAGGGGGTGGTCTGGTTGGTGGGGATAGGTTGCTGGTAGGGGGTAGGAGGAGGAGGGGTGAAGGTTGGTGGTGCCGACAACATCAGTCGGTCCACCTGATAAGTAGCCATGGTATACTCCGCGGCCCAAACCCATTCTTCATCCGTCCAGGGATCATCCTTCCAAGGATCATCCTCTTCAGGATTAGTTGGTGGTGCCACAGCAGGAGGAGGAGGGGGATTTAGCCAGTGTTGAGGAGGAGGAGGAGGAAGAGGAGGTTGTGGAGGAGGATGAGTTGGCAGTCGCCGGGACCGGCCCCGTCCCCGGACCCGTCGAGTGAACTGCCGGACATTAGAAGGTCCGGCAGCTCCTGCTTGAAAACCGCCAGTGTTATTCATTGTGTTTGATGAGGAAAGGATGAGGAAGATGGAAGAGGTGTGATTGATATTTGGTAGGGAGGGGGGGTATTTATAGGTGTGACTGAGATTTGGTGGTGGGGGGGGGGGGGGGAAGTTTGAAATTCAAACTTTGAAATTTAAATGTTTGGAGGAAACCGTTTGAAATTCAAACGGTTTGGAACAGTAACCGTTTGAAATTCAATTTTTTTTTAAATATTAGTTTTTAAAATTAAATATTTTTTTATTATTTTATTAATTTAATAAACTTTCAGTTTAAATTTTTATTTTTATTATTATTTTTATATTTAATGAAATATTATTAAGTATTTAATATTCTTTATTTAAATAAAAAACAATAATTAACCAATCATTTATAACCCCCCTCATAACCCCCTTCCCACTACACACTCTTTTTCCACAACCCCCACATAACCCAACTTTTATTACTTTTTAATATTTTAATACTACAACCCCCCATAACCCCCCACCACTACACATGATCTAATATGGGAACATCTGACGTTATACATAGTATCTAGATAAAAAATGTCTGACATTTTGGTTTGATCACTAGTTGGTTGGAACACCCCAAAAATAGGGAAAATCACAATAATGATCATTGACCAAGTCATTTTATCAAAATGGTCACCTCTCATCTTTTGGGAGAGAGATCTCACAGATTCCGAAACGTCTCCAAGAGGCTTCCCGAAAGAACCAACACAGAACCGACACGTGTCTCTCCCCCAAAAATATACTTAGTCAGTCAAGGGAACATCTGACATTTTATTTGTAGTAATTGGATGGTTCTACAAGTTTCTATTTTTCTTTCGCTGTGTATTTGGTCCTAACCCTACATTAAGGTATCTTACTTTTACGTTCAGAGTTAGTAGAACCTACGCTTGACAGTTATTGAACTTCTATGCTAATGACGGACACTAACTATGCTAACTCAAGAGTTTCGTTTTAACTATGTAGGTTGTTTGTCATCACTAATTTAAATCATTGAAGTAAGGCTAACAATAACTCAAAGTTTCGATACCGAATGCACCGACATCAAAAGTACTGATCTCGAAAATCCCTAACATTGGGTATCGATATCGGTTTGGTGTGGGTACGGTATGGTATTTTAAGGTAAAATACCGGTACCATACCAAACCGATACCTAACCGAAATTATCGCTCCCAAAAATGCTAAAAATAGGAACCGAATTTCGATTGGTATGGTACCATTATGTATTGGTATCGGTTTAAGTGCGGTATTTTTCAGTAATAGTACCGAAATACTCATCCCTAAACAATATCAACCATTTTAGTTTTTTAGCGTCCTACACTTATAGGCGAAGCTTAGATTGGGCCAGGCTGGGCCTCGACCAGTCTAACTTTTTTCACCTAGAAGTGTTAAATTCCCGAACTTTTTTTGAAATTTTTTGTGTATCGAGTCCAGTCCACCTTGTTTTTTTGAGTTCGACCCAAGCTTATTTTTTTTTAAATAGTTAGTAAAGCATACAATTTTTTTAGTCTGACCAATCTAATTTTTTTACTCCAGCCTAAACAATTACTTATCCCACAAAAATTACGCTAAGAATAAGTCAACTACTCAATTACTATTGGCCAAAAAAAATAACTATCGTCTCAAACTGTAACATGAATACAAAATATCCCCACCCCAAAACGAAACCCTAACCAAGCTGAAACAACATATATAGTATATTCAATGAGCACTTAATGGAGTTGTTAAGTATCAGCTATACTTTAATTTCTAAAGAACACACAAAAGTGATTAATATTGATAAGATTAGTCTTCTTATTGAGAACTATTTTCCTATTGACTTTTAATTTGGATATGCCAAAGAATCTCAAACTAAGTGGTGCATCAACTATTGCTGATCTATGCAAAAGTCTCGTGTACACTCAGAAACGTGTGGACAATTATTTTCTTGATAGAGGGGTTTGGGTAATCTTGATAACTTCGGTTTCTATTGCAACAACCGAGAGGGGATTTTCAGCAATGAAGATATTCAAAAACCATCTTCGCAATAAGATGTAGATGAGTATCTTGCGAATAACTTGGGGATTTACATAGAAAAAGAAATTGCTAAAAATTTTGATTCGACGTCCGTAATTGATGAGTTTAGAGAACTTAAAGGTTGTCGGGCTGAGTTGTGATACCTTACTCAGATACTCATCCTTTCTCTCGCATTTTCTTTTGTGTCTTTGGTCTTTGTTTGTTAACACTTTGCGTTTTTTTTTTTGTGTGTGTGTGTGTGTGTGAAAATGGTAATTAGAATTATTAAAGATAAATAGATATTTAGAGTTCTTATTGTTTGACCCCACCCGAACCGGATCACTTACCCAAAACCTAGTGGTAGGAAGAAAAATTGAGTTAAATGCCAAAATGGCCCCTGTGGTTTGGCTCAAATTGCCACTTTGGTCACTTTTTTGAATTTTTTTGCCAAAACCACCCCTCAAAGATCGAAAAATGCCAAAATGGCCCATATTTAACTGAGTTTTTAACTGAGGATGGAAAGTCAGTTAAGTCTGAGGGGTAATTTCGTCCTTTCACTCTGTACTTCATCTTCTCCATATAAAAACCCCCAAACCTATTATCTGCTCACTTATAAACACACATTGAACCACACACAAATACACATAGAGAAGGAACCAGGAAAGAGGAAGGGGCCGGAGGAAGGCGGGACGCGGCGGAGCTCCGGCGGGTCTACGGCCAAACCACCATCTTGTTCATCTCTATTATACCTATAGCATCACAACCATTATCTTCTACAACCCAACATGTACCCATCGGATCTCCCAACTACCTCCAATCCATAATCTTCGTAACCCAAGACCAATAACCACCCCCTGTACCAGCCGATTGAACCCTAACCTCAACTACACCGCCTTCCTCCGTCGCTTCCAACCACCACCAAATCTGCCGTCGTCGTCTTCTTCCTCCTCCTTTAGCGTCCATCCCCCACCTTCTATCCACAAATCCCCTCCATCAATGGCGGAACAAGAAAGAGAAACCTAAAACACAAACTACTGGATCATTAACACACTCGAATCAACATCTTATTCATGGGTCTTTATCGGCCAATCAAACTCTTACAGCAAATCTTCTCTCTCTTTTCTACTCTTTTTCATCTTTACCATAGTTGTTCCTATTCTGTCACACATAGTCTTAGCAGAGAAAACACAGAGCAAAGCTGGAAAGAAACCAAACAACAGAGAAGCACCAGCCTAAAAGAAGACAGCGTAAGGAAGGCATAGAGCAAGTGAGACGGTGTGGATCGCAACGTAGACAGGAATCGCCCAATTACCTAACCGATTGGACATGTGTTTGAAGAATTCCACAAGTGATTCTTTGTCCCATGCTGATAGTGATGATGATGATGATGAACGTTTGATCTTGAATAGTGTAACTACAGCGATGACCACCACGACTGTTAAAAAGAGTCCTAGTTTACGACCATTGACCATGTCTGTTGAAGGAAATGAAGTCTACTGCAGGTCTAAAGGTTCTTTTGCTGTTACTTGAAGGAAGGAAAGAAGGAAACTGGTTGGATAATCTAGCAGATGTGGAGTTGTTTGGGCTATACTCATATACGGTGAAGCATGTGATGATGATCATCGTCAACCCTTCGATCTCATCGTACAGCCGTCGTCGTCTTCTTGCCAAAA
Source organism: Ambrosia artemisiifolia (assembly GCA_032199755.1). NCBI lineage: Eukaryota > Viridiplantae > Streptophyta > Magnoliopsida > Asterales > Asteraceae > Ambrosia > Ambrosia artemisiifolia. Next base: position 12,203,654 of record CM063521.1, read on the forward strand.
TGGCCCCTGTGGGTAGAAGGTGGGAGATTAGTGGTGGGTATCGTGACTCGTTTGGGTTGGTTCAGATATTGTTATTGGCCGTTGGATTGATATTATTTGTTTTGTAGATGATTGGTTTGTTTATTGAGAATAGGGTGGTCTGAGAATGGGGTGGTCTGGCTTGATATTTAGGTTTGGGGGTTTTTATATCGAGAAGATGAAGTACAGAGTGAAAGGACGAAATTACCCCTCAGACTTAACTGACTTTCCATCCTCAGTTAAAAACTCAGTTAAATATGGGCCATTTTGGCATTTTTCGATCTTTGAGGGGTGGTTTTGGCAAAAAAATTCAAAAAAGTGACCAAAGTGGCAATTTGGGCCAAACCACAGGGGCCATTTTGGCATTTAACTCAAAAAAAATTAGGTCATGTGACTTTCGGGCCAACCCAGTCAAAAGTTCAAGATCCGCCACTGCCTATACCTATGTGCTTTTGGAATCTCAAATCTTATATCATATATGTTTTCCATTCGACATCAATTTCGTGAATTTCCTAGTTCTTTGGATTGAACCTTGCTACCTTAGCATTCAATAAGCTCTATTAGGATTGTACGCTATATTGCATGTTCTTGTAGGTGATAAAATTTAACGAGGCATAGAGTATTTTAAGTTGTTACCTTGTTATGTAATGTATTAACCTATACCATGGCCTACATGTACGATGGATCCACATGCATTTTAACTTAACTTTGATGGCATGGCACCAATATATTGTTATTGTGTCTGAGATCATTGTGTCTCCATTTTAGTACTTCAAAAGTACCTTGCGCACTGTTTATCATTGTTAGGAGTTGTAAGGATCAATCGTGATATATGTATGCCAACACCCCATCTTTGTTGTTATCATCGTGGTTGTTGTTGTTATTGTTGCTTCCTCGTGATACAATAATATTTAAGTTGTATATTTGATCCATCTTTTTATTGCTTTTGATATGTGCTTGTGTTTGTTATTTTGTTATTATAAGCATTACTTCTATTATTTTATTGTGTTATTTGGTTATTTCACTACTTTTATTTATTGGCTTACCATGCTTTCTTTTCATGCATGACATGTTCTCATGGACATGGCATGTAATGAGGAGAGTATAAGAGCCACTCTAGAATATTTATTATATTGATGTAATACATGTTATTCAAGTCTTTATAAGTTTTTGAAAATCAATACTTTTTCATTAAAACAAAATACGAAAGTTACATCATAATAGCAGGTAGACGGGCAACAAGCTGCGCCGCCACCCCCTTTTGAATTGCAAACCCTAGTCTACTAAAGACAAAACCTTGCCCCCCTGGGGATGAAACATTGCTGTGGACGACCCGTTGGACCCTGGTCAAGAAACGAATAGCTTCTGGCGCCAGGGAGCCAAAGGTGTCGAAGGCCAGAGGGATAAAGACATGTTGGTTATCTGCACAAGCTTTAGCGTGTTTACCTACTTTCTTTGATTCCGCCTTTCTTGATGCTTGCCCAGCTATGAACCCTGTTTCCCTTAACCCAACCAGCGGAGATACCCCGGTGAGGTCTACACAGGCATGTTTCCCCCTCTCCCACCCTAAGTATTATAAGTTAAAAAAAAAATTATTTCTATTATCATCGAACCTTACATTTTACACCTATCAAAATAATACTTAGGGTCTGTTTGGTAGCTTCTTAATGAGGCTCTAAACCGTTTAGCTCTGAATGGTTTAGCATTCAGACTGTTTGTTTCAACCTAAAAAAAGCTCTGAATGGAATGGTTAAGAGCTGAATCATTTAGACTTCATGCATAGCTGAATTATTCAGCACTTAATCATTCAGAGCCTCTTAACCATTCAGACCTCTTAATGATTCAGCACTTAATCAACCATACAGCCCCTTAGGCGGTAGCTACTACAAATATCAAGCATTTCATACAACGTTGACGATTAGATTAAATGATAAGAGGCAAAGTCCAAATTGCGAATAAAAAAATAGCTAGTTTAGGGATCCATCTTTCATTCTTTCTACTTATGAGATTCTGACAAACATCTGTTAGGTGTTGTTTGTTTTTTCTGTAGGAAAAAGTCTGCAGTCTGCGGACTGCATCTGCAGACATCTGCAGGAAAAGAGGTGAACCAAAGGTCTACAGTCTGCAAGAAGAAGATTGTTTGTTTGTTAACGTCTGCAAGCTGCTGAAATAAACTGAAATTTAAATAAATTGAATTTTACAGCAGTTGGGTGGTAGACGGTGGTGGTGGTGGGTGGTGGTGGATCGTGGTGGTGGTGGACGGTGGTGGTGGTGGGTGGTGGTGGACCGTGGGTAGTGGTGGTGGTGGTGGTGGAGGTGGTGGTGTGTGGTGGTGGTGGGTGAGGAGAGGACATTTGAAGACCTTGGAATAAGTCTGCACCAAGAAGAGATCAGGAAGACCTTTTTGAGTGAAAGGTCTTCTAAAAAACAAACAATCTGCAGACCCAAAACGTCTGTGCGCGTCTGCACGACGCAGACAAAAGAGGTCAGAAATGCTTCTGAGTAAAAATCAAATAGCCCCTTAGTTTCTTAAAAGATTTCGAAGCCAAAACTAGATACATCTTGAGGATAGAGAATCAAGGAGAACATATATCTAGTCTAAGGTTATCTAAATGATTCAGATCTTACAACTATCCTAGAAGACACTATATATAAACTGGTCTCTTTTGTAGAAATTAAGGTATCGTCGTTTCGATCCTGGTTTGTCATGTAACCTCATATCTAGTCCACAAATAGTAGTAAATAAATAATAAGTCTTTGTTCATTCTAGGGTGTGTCCGTATTGATCCAAGTTTGTCTAGGATCAATATAACATATACCGTTGGCGTTGGTTTGCCTTCACTAAACCAACACTTGGTCACTGATACTTTATCAATATCGAATTAAGAGGCGAGTTAACCTACAAAGACATCCTAACCTACAAATGATATAAGGGCCCAAGAGGCGACAAGTGACCTTAGAGCAAAGGGCAATTTCGTCCGGACACAAAAGTTACATAATCACGCATGTTTAAACGTCTATAACGTTTAAAAATGAGGGTGGAACTTTGTTTATGCTTACTTGGGTTGTACTTATGGTTTTGGTTGTTTTCAAAAAAAAAAAAAATTGCCTTTTTCCTTCCTAGCTCTATAGTTTTAATCTTTGCAATTTAACTCAAAGGTTTTAACCTTTGACAATTTAACCCATTTGAACATTTTGATTTTTTCACTTCTAAGTCATTTCTCTTTTGCAATTTAACCACTTTGATTTCTTAAATTTTAACACAAAGTTTTACATCTTTTTCAATTTAACCCCAACACTTTTTTACTTTCAACTTTGGTCCCTCATGCTTTTCATCTTTCGCAAGCTTTTCGTTTTACGTTTTCCAAGTTAACACACCGCAAAGTGTGTGTGGGGTTGAACGTTTTTTCATCTATTTTTCCCCGTTCAATAGGCCAGTTGCAACGCGTCTATTTTTCCCCATTTAATAGGTTTGTTGCAACGCACGAGTCTTAGATCAACTTGGTTATTCTTTTCTACATTTTACACGTAGGCTCTTGGGCAACGCCAGCAAGCAAAATACTAGTATTTAACAATTACAATGTCTCTTTTTTATCTGTATCAACGACTCCACCTTCAATCTTACTCGGTTTATAACACGCTTTCGACCATGCTCAAAGAAATAGTTATATACTGTTAAAATTATATAATATCTTCAACTTATCAATTCTATTATGGGTCACACTATAGATGGTTTGGGTAAAATAATGTGTCACATTGTTTATTTCTAGTGTTATAATATGTTGCATAAGTCTTGTAGGTTTTGGGCTTTGAAGATTGCTTTGGTCAAGATTAATTGATAAAGTCTGATGTAGCAGTAGCAGCCCAAGAGTCAAGATGTAGCAGCCCAGTCCAAGTGATAGAGTCTTGAGCCCAAAGAGAAAGTCTGGCCCAGCTGCTGATTATTCGAAGATATTGCCACGCTGGCAATCCAGCTATTCCCAAAGCTGAATGAACGATCAGGATTCATTATATTTGTGTTTTCTCTCTTCAATCCAACGGTGTTATACAGGCTCGGGTGTGCTTTCTCCCGAGCCTCATACTTGCCTATATAAAGAAAGGTCTTCACCTGTTACGAGTTTAGTCGCTTGAAGTCTCTGATTATCTCTTGTTCACTTCTCTCTCTCGTCTAAGCAGTTTAGGGTTTATATTGTGTCTGATCATATACAACTTGTATTTGATCTTGTCAAGTGTATTGTAATCTGTTGATAGGTATAGAGAGTTGGTTCTTGAGAGTATTGTATTTTCAGAGATTGTTTCTTAGATCTGTTTGAGACTTTGTTTAGATCTGTTTTAGTTTGATTCTTTGATTAATAAAACTGTGAGTTTATCTGGTATCATGTTATTTTTCTGACATGGTATCAGAGCTCTAGGTTTTGTTATTGTGGTCTTGGTTATCTTCTTCCGCTGATATTAGGGTTTCTCTGAATTGATTGAAGGTGTTTGTTCACCTACTGTTGAGTTGATTCTCCTGGTGTTCAGTTCTTGGAACAAATCTGGTATAGATCTGTGGTCAGATCCAAGGGTGTGATTCTTGAAGGTGTTAGCTGATCATTGGGAGTCAGATCTAGTCTCAAGATCTGTGGAATCAATTGGAAACGCATATTGTCTTGTGCTCTCTGATGTTATAACCCTAAGTGAAGGTTATAACATTACGAGTTGTTGGCGATCCCTAACTTGGGCTTCTTGGTGAGATCTTTCCTGGACTTGTCTTTATTTTGTTTAGAGTTTGTCCTAAGGAGTCTGTGCCAGGGTTTGAATCCCTGTTTAGCTTTAAGGTCTGTCTAGAAGTTTAGGTGGCTCCTGTACTAGGACCTGCACTGGCACCTTTTGAGTGATGAACCAGTGATCTGGAACACCAGTACAGCTTCGCCGTGTGTGTTGTTTGGTGGTTTGATTCCTGTTTGTTTGTTGTTGTTTTTGTTTGATTGTCTCTGTGTGTGATCTGCTGTTTGTGTACTCTGTTTAATTGCTGTCATGGTTAATGAAAATTTAGGTCAAGGAGGAGGGGGTCAGGATCAGGGTCCAGTAGATCCTAATAGGGCTATTGTTGACCCTGTTACTCTGGTAAACAAGATTGATGCTGGAGACCCTCTTTACCTTCACCCTAGTGATTCTACGAATCTGACTATTGTGAATATTAAACTAAAGGGTACTGAGAATTACAGTGTATGGTCTAATGCTATGATCTTAGGTTTGCAAGTTAAAAACAAACTAGGATTTGTAAATGGAGAATGTGTTAAACCTGTTGATGATCCTGTGTTAGCTAGACAATGGGATAGATGTAATTCGATTGTGCTTACATGGATTTTAAATTCAATGTCTGATGAGTTGTATCTTGGACAAGTCTTTTCTAAACTTGCTAGTGATGTTTGGAAAGAACTAAAAGAAACATATGATAAAATTGATGGCTCTGTAGTGTTTGATTTATATCAAAAAATTAATAATTTTCATCAGGATGGGTCTTCTGTTTCTGAATATTATCAGAAACTGAATGTTATGTGGAAGCAGTTGGATCAAATACTCCAACTACCTCCATGTACTTGTGAAGCATCCAGAGACTTTAATAGTTTCAGTCAAATGATCAAACTTATGCAATTTCTTATGGGGCTGGATAATGGGTATCAATCTGTTAGGACTAATCTGTTAACTAGAGAAGTATTGCCTTCTGTGAAGGAGGCTTACTCTATAGTTTCTAGAGAAGAGTCACATAGGAACTCTAGTGGTCAAGGCAAGAAAACTCAAACAACTATGGGGTTTCTTGCTAAGGCTGATCAGTTTGATGAATTTAATAAAAGGTTCAGTAATAAAACTGGTAATCAGTCTGCTTTAAAATGCTCACACTGCAATAAGAATGGTCATTTGGCTGAAAAATGTTTTGAAATCATAGGATATCCTCCTTGGATGAGATCAAGGGGAAATCAGTCAAAAAAGGGTAAGGGTAGTTCTAATAATAGTAATAATGTTAATCTAGAACCTAACTCTTCTATTCCTTCTTTGACAAATGAACAACTTTCAAAACTGATGAGTCTCTTGAGTGAGAAAACTAAAGAAAGTCCACAGAGCTGCAATGTTTCAGGTAGTTTTTTCTGTGCAAACATTTGTGGAAAACCTGTGTTTGGTTTTGCAAGTCATGTTGGAAATAAGATTAGAATTGGTTGGATCATAGATTCAGGGGCTAGTCAACATATGGTTTCTGATAATGTTGAATTAACTGATTATGTTGAAGTTTCTGAGTTAAATATTCATGTTAATCATCCTAATGGTACTAAAGCTTTGGTAACTAAAATTGGTAATGTTAATCTAGCTAATGGTGTGGTTTTAAAAGATGTGTTAGTTGTCCCTGAGTATAAGGTCAATCTTATTTCTGTGCATAAACTTGCTAGGGATAATAAACTGTTTGTTGGGTTTGATGAGGATACCTGTTATATACAGGACCGGTTAACCAAGAGCACCCTGGTGACTGGTAAACAGCTTGATGGTTTGTATCTATGTGGAAATACATGTTTAAATACTAAGGTGTGTTTTAATTCTGAATTGTATGAAGTTTGGCATGCTAGACTAGGACATCCATCTGATCAAGCTGTAAATATGTTTAAAAATAAACTGAACTTAGGAAATCATGACACAAGTCAACCCTGTGAAGTTTGTCACAGAGCCAAACAACACAGGGAACCATTTCCACTAAGTGACCATAAGTCCACATGTGTAGGGGAACTAGTTCATTTAGATGTATGGGGACCCTATAAAGTGATTAGTAGAGATGGTTTTAAATATTTTTTGACTATTGTTGATGATTATTCCCGGGCTGTTTGGGTATGTCTTCTTAAAAATAAAGCAGAAGTTTTTGAAAATATTAAAGAGTTTTTTAATATTATTCAAACTCAATTTAATAAACATATTAAATGCTTCAGAAGTGATAATGGCCTTGAATTTGTTAATAATCAAATGTCTGGTTTTTGTAAGGATAAGGGGATAATTCATCAGACCACTTGTGCCTATACTCCTCAACAAAATGGGATTGTTGAGAGAAAGCATAGGCACTTACTCAATGTTGCTAGAGCTCTGTTGTTTCAGAGTAATATTCCTATTAGGTTCTGGCCTGAATGTGTATTGACTGCTGCTTATCTTATAAATAGGACACCATCTGGAATACTCAAAGGAAAGACACCTTATGAACTGTTATATGGTTTTGAACCCTTTCTAGATCATTTAAAATTGTTTGGTTGTCTGTGTTTTTGTACCATACTAAATGATTCAGATAAGTTTAATAGTAAAGCTGAAAAATGTGTTTTTATAGGATACTCAAATGAGAAAAAGGGATATAAAGTTTTTAGCCTTGATAGTAAAACTGTTGGTTATTCAAGGGATGTTAAATTCTTTGAAAACTGTTTTCCTTTCAAAGAAAATAAAATTTTTGAGTCATTTGATTCTAATCCTGAAAAACATATTAATAGTTTAAACTTTTTTGATGTTTTTGAAAACACAGACTCTCAAAATTTTTTTAAAGTAAATGATCCCAATGATGAGGGAAAGGGTGCAGGTAGGTTAGATGTGGGAACACATGAGGATTTGCAATCAGATAGTCAATCTGATGTTAATGACTTGGCTGGTAAACAGCAGTCAAACATCAGAGTTAGTGACACTGATAGGGCAGACCATGTGATTACCACAAATGATAGCCATATACATTCTGAGGGTGATACTTTAGAGTCTGAGGGTCCTAGTAGTTTTAGAAGATCTTCCAGAAATACCATTTTTCCTTCAAAGTATAATGAATATGTTGTTGAAGGAAAGGTAAAATATGGTATTGAAAAATTTGTCAATATGAATAATTTATCTTTTGAGTCTAGATGTTTTGCATCTACATTGACCAAAAATTATGAACCTAGGAATTTTACTGAAGCTTCTAACAATCCAGATTGGATTCAAGCCATGAATGATGAGTTAGAAGCTTTAAATAGGAATAATACTTGGATTATAGTTGATACACCCAAAAATAAAAATATTGTGGGATGTAAATGGATCTATAAAATCAAGTATAGAGCTAGTGGTGAGATTGAGAGGTATAAAGCTAGACTAGTTGCTAAGGGCTATAGTCAAAAGGAAGGAATTGACTTTGATGAAACTTTTGCTCCTGTGTTACTGTTAGGTGTATTGTGTCTATGGCTGTGTACAATGGTTGGAGTCTTTATCAGTTAGACATAAACAATGCCTTTTTATATGGTGACTTAAATGAGGAGGTTTATATGAAACTTCCTGAAGGTTTTGGTAACAAAGATGATAACAAGGTGTGTAAACTTAAGAAATCTTTGTATGGCTTAAAACAAGCACCTAGAATGTGGAACGAAAAACTTGTGAATGTTTTGTTTGAATTTGGCTTCCAAAGAAGCAAATGTGATCATTCTATGTTTTTTAAGTGTTCTAATTCTGTTTGTGTCATTCTACTTGTATATGTAGATGATATAGTTGTTACTGGAAATTCTGTTGATGAAATTGAAAAGTTAAAACTGTGTCTTAAGTCTAAGTTTTTAATAAAAGACTTAGGAAAGTTACAGTATTTTCTGGGTATAGAAGTTATAAATGAAAAAGATGGTTTGATTTTAACACAACGAAAATACTGTACTGATTTACTTTCTGAATATGGGCTTCTGGCCTGTAAACCTGTAAATGTACCTATTGAACAGAATCATGTTATAACTTCTTTAATAAATCATGATTCTGAACCAATAAGTAATATTACTGGGTATCAACAGTTAATTGGAAAACTAATTTACCTTTCTCACACCAGACCTGATATTTCCTATACAGTGCATTTTTTAAGTCAAAATATGCATAGTCCATTAAAGGGTCACTTGAAAATTGCTTTTAAACTATTGAGATACTTGAAACTGTCTCCTGGTAGAGGAATAAGGTTCAAAAGGTCTGATCAATTAGATATAGAGGCATTTTCTGACTCAGATTGGGCTAAATGCACCAAGTCCAGGAAGTCAGTTACTGGTTTTGGAGTATTTTTAGGAGGTAATTTAGTTTCTTGGAAAAGTAAGAAACAGTCTACCATTTCCAGATCTTCAGCTGAGGCTGAATATCGGGCTATGTGTGCTGTTACTTGTGAAATAATGTGGATAAAAAATATACTGGAAGAACTCAAAGTGTTTGTTACAATACCTGTTAGCATTCATTGTGATAATGATGCTGCTATTTCAATAGCTGAAAATCCGGTGTTTTATGATAAAACCAAACATTTTGAGTTAGATCTGTATTTTCTTAGAGATCAAATTAAAAAGGGAGTTATAAAACCTGTGGCAATAAACTCTAAGGATCAAGTTGCAGATGTTTTCACAAAAGGGCTTTTAGCATCTGCACATGAATTCTTATGTCAGAAGTTGTGTCTATTTGACCCATTTGGGCAATAGAATTGTGGGGGGGTGTTAAAATTATATAATATCTTCAACTTATCAATTCTATTATGGGTCACACTATAGATGGTTTGGGTAAAATAATGTGTCACATTGTTTATTTCTAGTGTTATAATATGTTGCATAAGTCTTGTAGGTTTTGGGCTTTGAAGATTGCTTTGGTCAAGATTAATTGATAAAGTCTGATGTAGCAGTAGCAGCCCAAGAGTCAAGATGTAGCAGCCCAGTCCAAGTGATAGAGTCTTGAGCCCAAAGAGAAAGTCTGGCCCAGCTGCTGATTATTCGAAGATATTGCCACGCTGGCAATCCAGCTATTCCCAAAGCTGAATGAACGATCAGGATTCATTATATTTGTGTTTTCTCTCTTCAATCCAACGGTGTTATACAGGCTCGGGTGTGCTTTCTCCCGAGCCTCATACTTGCCTATATAAAGAAAGGTCTTCACCTGTTACGAGTTTAGTCGCTTGAAGTCTCTGATTATCTCTTGTTCACTTCTCTCTCTCGTCTAAGCAGTTTAGGGTTTATATTGTGTCTGATCATATACAACTTGTATTTGATCTTGTCAAGTGTATTGTAATCTGTTGATAGGTATAGAGAGTTGGTTCTTGAGAGTATTGTATTTTCAGAGATTGTTTCTTAGATCTGTTTGAGACTTTGTTTAGATCTGTTTTAGTTTGATTCTTTGATTAATAAAACTGTGAGTTTATCTGGTATCATGTTATTTTTCTGACATATACGATTTTGGAAATTTGACATTGTTAGTAAATAACATTAATCACATTCAGTGCAAGCAGTCGTATACATTAAAATTTCGTTACAATGATTATTACCATTTTGTAGGATTTACGTTATTGGTATCTATTTATCTCATCCAAATAGTAATGGACTAAAGGGTAACTGTTGATTGAGTTGTTCATATTCAAATGATATTGTAATGGAATTGGGATTGGAATTCGCGCCGGAACTACAATTTGATTTGGAAAGTTGTGTTCATTTGACATAATGAAATGAAATCTAGATGAAATTGAAATGTAGATTCCCTTCCGTATGTTGTTGTTCAATCGCAATTCCTTCTTTTGTTGAAACGTACAACATAAGAAATTGCATATACATTTAAATTCCATCCAAATTTCATTCCATAAAACGAACGCTACTTAAATGTTTACTTGTCACACGATGATAACATTAGCAATGATGTTAATAAGTTGAGTCTAGTGCACAGCTGAACATAGATCCAACAATATTTAATAAGGGGTTTCGGGGTTTCATGAGTTTGGGCACAAACCAAACCAAAACTGATAGGTTTTTGTTTTTCATTTTCATGAAATTAATCGGTTCTAATTTTGGTTCTCAATTTTATGTATGGGTTTAGGACACTAATCGGTTTTAACTAAATACACAGAGTTAATCACAATCTAAGCATAAATTATCATGATCATACTCAGTTAATCCTACCAAAAACATTGTTAAGGTAGGGTCTGAGAAGGGTAAGATGTAGACAACCTTACCTCTACCCTATGGGAATAAAGATGTTGCTTCTGGTGAGACCCCCGGATCGATGGTGGTTTTGCATCAAGCGTCGGACATAAGGCACGTAACACTTAGCAATATGGACATTGGTGCATGTACCCCATATCTTTTGGCTATCAATGCTCGCATGATGCATGATTAACCGTCCGCCGTTTTTAAAGTTATTTTCACAGAATTAGTAAAACAACGTTAAAATTAGTGCAATATTTCCCTAAGCATAACTCTTTATTATAAAAAAAAATCCACCGGTCTCCCAAGTTAGTTCGATTATTCCGGTTCAGTTTCAGTTACATCAGTTCGATTTTCCAGTCATATATGTTTCAAAATATAGAAAGTCCAAACATCCATAAATCTATAAGCACCCATCCATCAGACTAAGCAGGGCGTATGGCACCATGTGGTTCAGAAGCACATGCGCAGTGGACCAAGGTTGCCTCAAGCAGCCCTGCATGATGAGAGAATGCCTACCAGGGCACGTATGAAGCACAGGAAACGAATCACAGACTGCTTGAACCGCGGGTGGTGTTAGAGCCGTGCATTGACCAATGTTGAGGTTCATGAGGCCTTCTTCCTCGCATTGGGGTTTAGCCGATTCCCATAATACTTCATCTTTGTTTTTTACTCGGCTGTGGCCAAAGCGTACATTGCCTGATCCGTGATTCTTTGACATGAGTATAGACCAAGAGACCTCAGATGTAACTTGTAAGCACTTGTTTGCCAAAGCTATCACACTCTCATCTACATTTATGTTTCAAAGAATGTATATAATCAGTTGTCAAAAGTCTCAAAATCAAGATTCTGCTTCCATTGTAACAGTTTTTAGTGCAACTTACGACATGTGTGTTGGCAGCGGATAAACAACAAAACAGAAACAAACTAACTTCGAATAACAACATAATTATGAACAGATTGATCGAACAAAAGAACAATGATTCTTGATACTCAATGAAAAATAACCGAAGAGAATTTTGGATTGAATTATGGATAAAACAATCTTGGTAGTTTACATTCTAAGACATTGATACATATTTATACTAGATACAAATGTTCAACCGTTGTAACTGCTTCTAGAAACACATAACCGTTTCAATTTGGCGCCAAGGATAACTGTTTTTAACTGTTTTTGCATCAGGGACAATACTGTCTTTTTTTACTTCTGCTGATGAGGCACGCTTCTTGTGTTTGCAGGCTGCTGTCTTGTTTTTTCGATTGATGCACATCTACAACTTAAAACATTCTAACTTAATCCTATTCGACACACTTACATACAATCACACAATACTAAATACACACATATGTTCACATACAAATACATATATAAGTTCATAGTTTATATAATCCCATAATGTGTGTCTGTTGGTCAGCGGGCCGGGTCAAAACACGTGACTTTCAATACGGGTCAAAATGAGTTGGATGGGTTGATGGGTCAGCCATTTATAGATATTACTTCAATATCTACAGCAGCAAAATGTTTTCTTTTCTCTTTGGAGTAAATAAACTGTTGAGTGGCGTAAACGAACCAAGCCGAATTGAGCCTAGCATGTTTAACTTCCAAGAGCTCAAGCTCGGTCCGTGAGTAGTTTTTCAAGCTCAGCATTTATTAATATTTAAATTACTTAATATACAATTATAATTATTTTTTTATATATATTTCTAATTAGAATTTTAATATATATAACATAATATATATTATTTAATTAATTTCATCGCTCTTTTTATCATAATTTTGCATATAATAATGATAGTTATATAAACATAAACATATATTTAATATATTAGAATAAAGATTATAAAAGTAATAGGCTTGCGAGCCAGCTCGAGTCCATAAGTAAAGCTCGGCTCGTTTATAAAACAAGCTCATTAAAGGCTTGTGAACCATCTCGAGCTCGATAAGTGAAGCTTAGACTCGTTTATGAAACAAGCTCATTTTTAGGCTCGAGCTAGCAACCCGATCTCAAGTAGCTCATGAGCGGCTAGGCTCATTTCCACCTAGACCTGTATGGCGTGTTCAACCCATTTGACTACAAAATAAACTTGATTATAGAAGATCTCTCCTACGTAACTGCTGACTTGCACAATACGCAAGTGCTCATACGGTTCTTGTGTTCATCTACTTAAAACTGGTTTGTTTTAAACTTCAAAGTCAATGTTTGAGTAATAGAACAGAACATCATATAGAAAAACACAGATGTCAATGAATTTTTTTTTTTTCCTGAATAAAATCACCTCAAAATTACTAGATACATCAAACATGAATAGCATACTCCCATTCATGAGATAAAATTTGATCTATGCATATCTTTTATAGTTTTTTGGTTAGACTGATAGAACAAAAGACCAAAGAAGAATGTAGCATGCTTCACATTCATAAGTAAACTCTTTGAACACAAGTTAACTGTTATAAAGACACAGTTACTCAAGTCAATAGCCTGGAGATCAGGACACCCATTAGCTACACTTATCACTCCAGCATCATTAACTCCAATACACAAACCAAGATTGATAGAACACAAGGGACTGATCACCAAATTTAAAGCTCTTGCTGAGGTCAAGATCCTCCAAATCTGACAGTTTTTACATCTATTTTTTTCCCGTCGCGTTGTGTTTTACGTTTTGGTCTAATTTTTGCGCATTAATACTCCGCACCGAGTGTGCATAGTTCAATGTTTATACATCTACATTCCGTTTGTTTTTATTTTTATTTTTTGTTTTTTTATTTCTTTTGTTTTATGAGTTTTTCCGGTGTTGGCGGTCGCTAGTGACACTGTGGCATTTATGTTACTTGACATGGTTTTACGTCCCCACCGCAATGCGAGAAACTTAATGCTAGTTGTATTTAAAAAGTAAATAAAAGTAGGTTTTGATCCTAACCCTTGATTGTGACCTGACAACATATTTCAACTATAATAACTATTTATAAACATTAACTATAATCCATAACCGATGCATAAAACTGTTGAAAAAAACATAGCATAAAAGTCCCAAGTCATAAAAAAGAGCTTGTAGAGACAAGTCATAGCATAGCATGCTCATGAGTAATCATATTTTAGGAATATAAAGTGCCCCAACATCCAGAAATCTTTAAGTAAACCAAGTATAAACACATTATTGATACCAACTGCCCATCCATCAGACTAAGCCGGTCGAATGGCACGATGCAGTTGAGAGGCACACGCGCAGTGAACCAAGTTTAACTTCAAGCAGCCATTCACGATGAGAGAACGCTTACCTGCGCACGTATGAAGTGCAGGAAACGAATCACAGAGTGCTTGAACCGCGGGTGGTGTTAGAGCTTTGCATTGACTGATGTTGAGGAACATGAGGCCTTCTTCCTTGTTTTTTACTCGGCTGTGTGCCAAAGCGTACATTGCCTGATCCGTGATGTGTTGACAGCAGTATAGACTAAGAGACCTCAGATGTAAGCAGTTGTTTGCCAAAGCTATCACACTCTCATCTGCATGTTTCATATATATTTTATCAGTTGTAGAAACCAAATCAACTTTCAGTGACATTATAGACCGACCCGTATGGCGTGTTTGACCCATTCAACTTCACTAAATGGAACACCATTTAGGCAAAACAAAAACATAAGATTAAATTGTTTAAACCATCATTCTAAACCATTCTCTAAACCAACTCATCTTATAAAATTTTAATAAAAAAGTAGTCACCTTTGACATATAAAAGTCAACTATATGAATATTATGAACAAATTTACCTGTTATATTGAGACACTGACACAAGTAAATATCATTGAGATCAGGACACCCATAAGCTAAATTCTTCACTCCAGCATCATCAACTCCTATACACCAACCAAGATTTATCGACTCTAGCCGTCGACAATTGTTTCCAATAGCCTGCAAGCACAGCTCAAGACGGTTTATACGCCCAAACCGAATATCAAATACATTCTACATGTACATTTGTAAATCTAGTATACCTTCAGGGCCTTATTGGTCACCGCGTTCTCACACCCACAAAGGTTCAAAATCTTCAACTTTCTGCAGTAACTAGTAAGAAACTCAAGACCATCTTCACTAAAAGCTGAGCACTCACTGATGTTGAGGTTAGTTAGGTTTGGACAACCATGGGCCAAAGCATAAAGGGACTGATCACCAAGTTTAGAGTTCATGCTGAGGTCAAGATCCTCTAGATCATGACAGTTTTTAGCAATGGTCTCGACTGCATTATCCTCAAGCAGCGGTTCATCCTTTGACCGAAGAGTCAAGATCCTTAGATTTGTGAACTTTGGAACAAGAGAAAGACCCAAGTTGTTCATGTTGTTTGTGCACCTATTGGTTTTATTAGAATTGAAAACAATGTACATGAGGGCCAAAGTTCATAAATGATAAATGTATCCGAGGCGATATAATAGAAAACGTACTAGTGATGCAGTAAGATGACTTACGCGATCAATGTATAGTATCATCCTAGCAAAGGCCAACCCAACCCAACCCATATTATACTCAATCTTTTTGGTAAATAAGTTAGCTTTCATTCCATAATTGTAAAAATTACATCAAGATAGCAGGCAAGCAGGCAACAAGTTGTGCCGTCACCCCTTTCTGTATACTATTAAGTTTAAAACATTAACTGTTTTAACTAGAAACCATTTTGACTTGCTATAGTAACCGTCTGGTCAACCCATTTCAAAATAGATAAATCTATGGATTTATAGGATCCTAGAATAGCCCAATTCATACTGTAATATTCACTCTCTAAATTACTTTCTTTAACCCGAACACATTTTGACTTGCAACAAAAGGGGGCGAATTCTAGGATATATAGGGTGCTAGCACAACCCAACCAACCCATAAATCCATAATGTACCCGTTCTGACTTGTTATCTAGTAACCCATCTTGTTATCTGACCCATCTGGCAATGTGGGGCTCGCCCACTTGGTAGAGGCGTATGCCTCTTAAAGTGGATGTCCATGGTTCATACCTTCGCTAGGGTCAATCTAAAATTATTGGTGTGATAGTATAGGCAATATAAAATTTGCTGTTAAAAAAAAACATTTCAAAGCATACGGGCCATACTGTACTATCACCTAAAAAAATGCGTGTTTTAACATGCACTCGTAATGACTTGTTATCTGACCTGTTACATCCCAACCGATCCCATAATGTACTATCTATTATCTGACCCGTCTAGTTAAACCAATACACTATATAATAAGTATGAAAAAACTACTACTATTTTGACCCGAACCCGTTTTAACTAAAAACAATCAAACACGTAAAAGATAAAAAGAAAAGATACCAAGAGAGTGAAATATGAGTGACTTGACTACAAATAGCATTCCTCCATCCACTACAAACACCAGAAGCAACGATGACCGTCCGATCATCGAAAAAAGAGACGATCTTCATCAGCAGTTCCAACTGAATGTCCTGCCACTCTCTCTTGATCCTACTCCCACCTTCCATCGTTGACATTTTTTTCTAAAATACGCAGATTAATGACCCCTTAGATGAAATTGAGAACCTGATGATCGATAGTTTAGAATGTGATCGTCTTCAATCTGGGTGGCGGATGATGATCAGAGAGAATTAAAAGAAGATATATACAGTGGATCGATCATGATGTGGGTATAGAATAGAAAAAATAGTTATAGTTATGAGGGGTGTTGTGTGGGAGTTAAATTTTAACGCAATTTTTGCATGTAGGTTTTTCACAAGGCAATTTCATATATACCCTTACAAACTTTAAAAATATCATATATACCCATACAAAACTAAAAATATCATATATGCCATTACAAAGTAGTTAAAATATCAAATATACCCAATTCACTAAAAACAATTTAATAAGTGACTATTTTGCCCTTGTTTTCGTAAAACTCTAAAATTTCATCTTAAATTTTAATTGAAACATAACACTTCTGTTGAACAATTTGGGAAGACATAGCTTCATTCGCTCAAATATGTAACTCAAGAAAAAGTAAGATTGAAATTGAAAACTATTTAAAACAAATAAATAAAAAAAGATACCCGTAATTTCTTGGTTACTGAGAAAATTAAAAGCAAAATCGATAATCCATAAAGAATTAAAGCACTATAGTCTTAGCATATGAGAAAACATAACCACAACTAAACCAAACCAACAAAAACGATCCTGAAAGTGTTTAGAACAAAAACAAATAAAAATGTCGTTGATCAAAATCAAAAACCCATTATGTAATGAAAGTATAACCTACCTTGTTAGATTATTTGATTAGAAGCTTGCTTTTCGTTTCTGTGCCATCGAGGGAATAGTTGAGGAGGCGAAGAAGATTCGGTTTCTAGATGTTGATCACAATCCAAATTAAAATTAGGGTGTAAAAGTTATAATAAAAAGGGGTAAAATGGTCATTAAGTAAAAATTCATAAAGTTGGGTATATATGATATTTTTTAGTTTTGATCGGGTATATATAAAATTCGTTAAATTTTCAAGGGTATATATGAAATTAATCCTTTCTAGAAACTACCCCACATCTAACACACACACCCAAAATATATATATATATATATATATATATATATATATATATTCTTGTTAAAAATATATTATATTATTTTGGTGATCACTTTTTAAATTAGATTAGCTTGTTCGGTAAGTTTTCTACTCAATATATATATATACACACACACGTCGTTATTGTATCTCGTTGTGGAACACTCGGCTCGTATATTGTGTTAGACACGACCTATTAAGATACGAACACGAAACAAGTAAACACAAACATAACACGATAACTGATCGTGTCATTTTTTTAAACACGAACACGAACCTGTATATAACACGATAAGACGTGTAAGACAAGAACCTATTTTATAAACAATAACCCTCAAATCGTATCCACAAACCTATGAATGAGATACTAAGCGACGTTGGCGTGGAGAAGGACGGCTGGTGATGGGTGACTGCGGACGGAGATGGTGAACAGGTGATGGCGACGGAGGACGGGGACGATGGAGTTAAGAAGGAAGAGGAGGGATGACCGAGCGGTGTATATGTTTGTATACTATGATTTGAAATTTGAAAATTGAAATTAGGGTTCCTCCATTAGTCCGCATATGTATAAGGTATATCAACACCCCATATATAACGTTTTTAAATAAAATTATTAACATGTCTTAACAAGTCTTTAACATGTTTAGACACAAACCCGTTAAGGCCTTATCATGTCGACCTGTTAAAGACGAAAGTTAAAGTCTGGGGATAATAATGGGTCGGATGTGGGACGCGTTTAGGTAGTCCCAACCCCATACCCGATTAGTTATGCTTGTCCCAAACACGTCCCAAAACCCGACGGGTTTGTATCGGGTAATTACCCATCAGGTATACCTGCGGGTTTTTAGGTCAATCCGCTAATTTTGAAAACTTACCCATTTGGTATATCTGACTTAAAACCCATCAGGTATCTATTGGGTAACTACTAACCCATACATTTAGCATTATTAAATTAAATATGTATATAAATGATTACAATGTATAAATATAAAATACTTAAATCATATAAAAACACTAAAAGGCATAAATAATAAATAGTATACACTAATTATTGGTGTTTTTTAGCACAAAATAACAATCTAAATAGACAATTAGATATATTATGCATATATACATATATATTTAAAAAGATATATAAGAAATTGGGTCAAGTTATCCTACACATTGTAATAAAATGAGAAGGGTGAGAATGATACAAAAAACATAATAGATCACGAAATATGACACAATTAGCCACAAAATATAACACAGTGCTGAAAAATATAACTCAATGCTGAAGAAAAAAAGACACAATGAATCGAAAAAATGACACAATGGTGAAAATAAGAAAAAGACACAATGCTATATAAAAGACACAATGATATAATGTAAATTATAAAAACTACAAGCTAAAAATCCAAAAAAGCGAAAACCTAAAAACTAAGATCGTAGGGTTGGATGAGACAGTTCCAATGCCGCTTGAACGAGTTCAATCGGAGTCCGTTTGATACCTTTCCTACGACTTCCTATTTTTCTTTCACTGTGTATTTGATCCTAACCCATAAGAAATTATATCGGGTAATCTAATTGGGTAAACGAGTATACTTTATCGGGTAATTGGGTCGGGTAAACAGATATATAATCAAATCCCAAACCCGGGAAAAAAAATAAAAACTAATCATATACCCGGATCCATACCCGATTACCCGACCCCAAACCCGTCCCAAATGTGTCGGGTTCGGTTTTACCCATTGGGTTTGGGTTTGATTGTTATCCCTATTAAGGTCGTGTAGGTTCATGTCGTGTTATCGTGTTTGTGTCTGAAATTGTCGGCCCTAGGAACACAGTTGATCACTGAAATATTAGTTTTTCTCTCTATAATTCCTCTTATATTTATATGCTATTGAGTTTTGTTCCGCAACATGTTGTAAGTACGAGTTGCTTTTGGAGTTGGATCGCATTATCATAAGGTAAGCCGATAATATCCTCCAACATGCGTTGCAGGCTTACGAAAAAATATTACCGAACAAAAAGCAGAAGTAAAATCGTTAACCCACGCATGCCCGTTGCGGCGTGTTAATGCGAAGAAAATTGGACCAATATGTAAAACATAAAACTAAATTACTAAGTCGGTCTAGGACCCCGCACGTTGTGAAGAACCTGCCTAACAAGGAAAAATAGATGCTTTGCGACCGGCCTATCAAATGGGAAAATATGAAAAAATGTTGAACCCCAAACGCACATTGCGGCGTGTTAACTCACAAAATTTAGATCGAAAGGTAAACGAAAAACTTAGGAAAGATGAACAAAAGTATGAGAGACCAAAGTTGAAAATAAAAAAAGTGCTTGGGTTTAATTGCAAAAGATGAAAAGCTTTGGTTTAAAGTAAAAAAAAAAAAAAACAAAGAGGTTAAATTGCAGGCATTAAGACTTTTAAGTTGGAAGTGAAAACCAAATTTAAGAGGTTAAAGTATAAAAAAGATTAATTTTTTTGAGTTATAAGTGAAAAATCATTTTTTTGAAAACCCCACTAAGCGGCGAATACAACACGACAGAAATCTAAAGAAGTTAACTATAGTTTTGATAATATACACTTTTAATTTATTTATTTATCAATTTTATTTTTATCCAGTAACTTATATTCATTAACTTTTTCTTGAACAAAATTAAATAAGCAGCTTCGTTTCATTTCTTTTACAGAACACTCGTATATAACTTTTATGGAATATGGAGTTGCATTCAGAATAATGTATGTTTTGTGTCATAAACTACACCAAGTATCAGTAACGAAACAAATAGATCTAAGAGCAATTGAACATCGGTAACAATATTGGTGTTATCATAATCGGTATCGGTATACACATTTAAGGTTTTCAATCGATTTAAAGCACATACACGTCGATATCCTTTCTTGAGGTTTTATATTAGACAACTTTTTAGTAGTTAAACTGTTAAACCATTGTAAACCAACTTTTTTATTTTCTAATTCATATATTTTTTATAACTAAATGAACCCAACCGAGATCACTTGAGCAACATCGGTAATGTTACCAATATTCATTTCTATACTTAAAAAAATGTAAGTAACAATTTATTTATTTTTTAATTTAGTTTGGTTAATTTTTTTTAAAATGACCATAACTGATCCAGATTGACAAATTTAATACAACTATTATACCGAATAATCAACCAACGTACGATAAACAAGTTATGGGCTAAAATTATACCATTCAACTTTTGCGCAATTGAGCTTAAACCATTTAATTATTAGCATCACAGCTTGTGGGCTTATATATTTTTATTAGATGTTTATAAAATTGAGCTTAAACCATTCATGGGAGTTAATGTCAAAATTTCACGAGAGTTGGTGTCAAAATTTCATGAGGGTTAGCGTTCACGGGGTCAATCAAGATTTTAATGTATATATATTGCTAAACAGAATCATGAGGGACCGGCGCCCCTCATATCCCTTATTAGGTCCGTGGGTGCAAATGTCCATTGGAATATAGTATGGTACCTGAAAGTGCCGAGTATCATTACATAGACACTAAAATTATCGACAATGGGTCATCGTTGATATCTAATCAACAAATAATAAGTTATAGCGAAAACTAAACACAATTAATCATTAATACATGATATGTCACCGATTCTATTTCCATGAATACAATGTTAGTACAAGGACGGGTCGATTTGGTTAGGCTAAAACCAAACTCAAAGCTGATGTATCAATTTTTAGTACTTAATTACCAATTAAAGTGAAGTTTTTGAGTGTCAGTTACACTTGCTATGTCATACTTGGGGTACTAAGAAGACACAGGCGCATAAGTTGGAGGTAGCTGAGATGAGGATGTTTAGGTGAATGTGGGGGCACCCTAGGCTAGACAAGATAAGAAATGAGGTTTTTTGGGTTTGGCGTGGCTAGTATATAGGATAAGATTGGGGAGGGGAGAGAGGTTGAGACTTGAGATGGCTTGGACATGTTAGGAGGAGGCAGGTGATGGCCACGGTCAGTATAGTGAAACAGATCTAATATTCGGTACGTGTTTCTTCAAGTACTAAACATATCTCAATTTAATACCATTTTAATTAACAAATCCAGCATGATTTTGGGTAAAAAAAAAAACAGGAAAGGGAAAGGAAGGGGAAAAAGTTGTATTGTTATATTTATTTATATACTATAGAAAAGGTTTCCCACATGTAGTAGTCCCAACATCCATAATTCATCAAGTAAACCAACTATATACACATGATTGATATCATCTTACCATCCATCAGACCTGAGCAGAACGAGAATAAGGCGTGATGACACGACAGGCGCAGTGGACAGAGGTTAAGTTCAAGCAGCCACTTATAATGAGAGAATGTCTACCTGGGCACGTATGAAGTGCAGGAAACGAATCACAGAGTGCTTGAACCGCTGGTGGTGTTAGAGCTGTGCATTGACTGATGTTGAGGTTCATGAGGCCTTCTTCCTCGTATCGGGTTTTGACAGATTCCCATAATACTTCATGTTTGTTTTTTACTCGGCTGTGGGCCAAAGCGTACATTGCCTGATCCGTGATGTTTTGACAATAGTATAGACCAAGAGACCTCAGATGTAAGCAATTGTTTGCCAAAGCTATCACACTCTCATCTGCGTGTTTTAAAGTAAGGGTTATTAGTGCAATTTACAAAATGTGTTGTGGCAAACGGCTCGGGTCAAAACACTTGACTTTAAATACGGGTAAACATGTGATGGACAGTTTATGGGGCAGCCTTGTATGGATATGACTACAATATCTACATTAGTAAACCATTTTCTTTTTCTACCTGCTATTTTGATGTAATTTCTCAATTTGGATCAATGAAAAGATATATTTCATGTTTAAAAAAAATCGAGTAAATCGACTTTTGAGAGACTATAGACCCGTATGGCATGCATGACCTATTGACTCAACAAATAAACTCGATAAGAAAAGAATCTCTCCTATATAACTGTTCAACCGGATTTCAACTTTTGGGTGTCAAATTCGGAATATATTTATAGGATTCATCAAAATACTACTTATAGTGAACTGAGAGAACCGCATAAACACTTGTACTATTGCTTTAACTGTGATATAGAAGGCAGTAGGGATGAGCATACAAGGCCGAATACCGATACCGTCCCGTCCCGATCCCGATCCCGTACTGAACCGATACTGAACCGAGGATGTTTGGTATCGGTATGTTTGGTATCGGTATCGGTACCCACATTCAGTGGTTTTCGGTTTCGGTATTATCGGTATTTTAAGGTAAAATACCGGTACCATACCGGTACCGAACCGATACCGTACCGTATGTGTTCGGTATCGGTATTGGTATTGGGTTTTGAGAGTTTTCGGGATCGGTATCGGTACAGTATTGGTTGGTACTGATACTGTCCCGAGCTCATCCCTAGAAGGCAGGTATGTAAGTATGAAACCACATAACCGCCTTCTCTCCCATAATATCTGACTTGCACAAGTACAAGTGCTCGTGCGGGCCTCGTGTCATTCCATTTAAAATTGGTTATGTATTAAACTTCAAAGTCGAACTTTGAGTACTACGACAGAACATCATTTAGATAAAAGACATATGTCAGATGAACTTTTTAACAAAAATCGTTCGAAGGCACAAAAGACGAAGAAAAAAAAAGGATGTTGCTAGAACTGCAGAACAATGCATCATATATCGTTTGACCAAAAAAGTCAGCTTTGACATTTTAGAGTCAACTATATGAACACAAGTTACCTGTTATATAGACACAGCCACACAAATCAATAGAATGGAGATCAGGACACCCATAAGCTAAGCTCATCACTCCAACATCACCAACTCCCTCACACCAACCAAGATTTATCGACTCCAGTTGTCGACAATTGTATCCAATAGCCTGCAAACACAACACAAAGACGGTTTATAAACCCGGCCCCAAATATCAATTACATCCCACTTGTGCATTTGTAATTCTATCATACCTTCAGAGCCTTATCGGTGGCCGCTTTCACACACCCACAAAGGTTCAAAACCTTCAACTTTCTACAGTAACTACTAAGAAACTTGAGACCATCGTCGCTAAAAGCTGAGCAGCCACTGATGTTGAGCTTAGTAAGATTTGGACAACCACGGGCCAGAGCATAAAGGGACTGGTCACGGAGTTTAAAACTCTTGCTGAGATCAAGGTCCTCTAAATCATGACAGTTATTAGCAATGGCCTCGACTGCATTATCATCAAGCAGCGGTTTATCTTTTTGCCGAAGGTTTAAAACCCTTAGTTTTGTGAATTTGGGAGCAAGAGAAAGCACCAGATTGTTCATGTTGTTTGTGCACCTATTTATACATGAGGGCCAAAGTTTATTAATGTAACCGAGACGATATAATAGGAAAGTACGAGTTATGAACAACCCAACCCATATTGTACTATTAAGTCTAAGAAATTACTTGCATTATGACTTGTTATCCAACCTGTCTAGTCAACCCATTTCAAAGGAGACAAGTCAATAGATGTATAGGGTGACTGAGAACAGCCCAGTCCAACTATACTATTAAGTCAAAAAAAATTATTTGTTTTGACTTGTTAAGGCCCATCTTGTTAGCCAAAGAATATAAAGTGACCTAGAACAGCCCAACCCAACCCATATTGTACTAATAAGTCAAAATTAATTACTTGTTTTAACCCAAACCCGTTTTAACTCGTTTTCTCACCCGTCTAGTTAACCCATTTCAAAAAAGAGAAATCAGTGGATATAGGGGTCAAAAAACAGCCCAACCCAACCCATATTGTACTAATAAGTTGTTTTGACCCGAACCCATTTTGATTTGTTATCTAGTTAACCCGTTTCAAAATAGACAAATTAACGGATAGTAGGGGTCCTAGCACAGTCCAACCCATACCGTACTATTAAATCTAAAAAAATTACTTGCTTTGATCCGAGCTTGTTTTAAGCTGTTATCTGATCCGTCTAATTAATCCATTTCAAAAGAGACAAGTTCCTGGAGATAAGGTCCTAGCACAACTTAGCCCCATAAGTACAAAAATTACTTGCTTTCACATGAACCCATTGTTACTTGTTATCTGACCTGTCTGGTTGACCCATTTCTGAAGAGACAAATCAATGGAGGACATAGATAGAGCATGTATCATCATAGGTTGTGCTAAACATACCCCACCCCTATCAAATAAGTCATTTCATCTTTTCAAAGCAGTTATACACCCATATACAACCCACATAAAGTGCGATACGACCGTATACATTTTTTTATCCCGTATACATAGTGGGTACAACAAATACATTAAAGGCATAAAGCTAAAATATGGTATGTGTTATATACCGCGGGTAAATCCGGTTCTACCGGTTCACAAAATCATCAATTTTGCTTTTTAGCGATTGAGAACTTATGCATTCATCGCTCCAATGCCATAAACCCATTATACTGTTTTATTTAAAAAGTTGTTGGGAAATTGAGTACTTATGGATTGGGTTAACTAGTCAACCCGGTTGAACCATTTTTGAGCCTAACCCAACACGGTTTAAAAACTGGTTTTTAAAACATTGCCCATGAACATAAAACCAACCGATCATTAATATCATATCCACAACCCAAACAAACAAACCATAAAAAAAAAAAAAAAAAAAAAAAAAAAAAAAAAACCAGAAACATACCAAGAGAGAGAAAGATGAGTAAGTCCCCAACAAATCGCTTCCCTCCATCCACTACAAACACCAGAAGCAACAATAACCGTCCGATCATCCAACAAACAAACAATCCTCATCAAAAGCTCCATAGGTATATCCTTCCATTCATTAATAATAACCCTACTACACCCACTTCCAAACACCATCAATCTATCAAAACAAACATTTAACTCATCCCCACCTTTCATCGTTGACATTTCCCAAAATACCCTCAAAACAAATTTACAATCCTTCTCTTTCCCTGAAACCATAAACATGAAACCGATCATATAAATATAAATATATAATAATATATTAAAAGTAAGAGACTTTGAGTGTTAAATAAAGAACCTGGTAATGGAGAACGTGATCAAAACTGAAACTATACGAAATTGAATGAATTGGGATATATTATTATTATGGTAATTGTTGGAAGGGATGTTGTTTTGGGAATATTTGACAAGAGATAAAAAGTGGGTATTGGGTGAAGTGATGGATTATTATTATATTATTATTAATTTGATTTGATGTGGGTATAGAAGAAATAGAGGAAATGAGGATTTATTATTATTTATGATGATGATGATGTTATGGGTATGGAAGAAATTGTGGAAATTGCTGGATAGAAAAGAAAAGGTTGAAGATCACGTGAGGTTTTATGGAAGGTGGAAAAAGATGCGTGAGGGAATCAAAGAACGGCTGACACGTGTTATGTTTCTATGGCTTGTTGGTGTTCGAGGGACCCGCATCAAATTTTTTTTTTTTTGAACGGCTAATTTCTCCCCTTTAAATACATCCATTTTTGCCTCTTATGAGGCTTGAACTCCCTACCTCTCCTTTAAACACCAACACCTTTACCACCACACCACAAGGGGTGGGGCGACCCGCATCAAATTAATCTGGATTAAGTGAGAAAGAGGCAAATTAATCTAGATTAAGTGAGAAAGAGACACCTTAGACCGTTGGGTGTGGAGACGAAAAATGGCTCGTCCCACTACTTTTTTGTTATGTCTCCGTCTCCCACACCCCCCTCATATGTCATTGTTCCTCCCGTCTCTGAAAGAACATCTCATGTCCCAAACACCCCCCCCCCCCCCTCCCATGTCTTATTTCTTGATATTTGCCCCCCCCCCCCCCCCCCCATCCGACAAGTTTTCCTACGTGGAGGGCTCTTCTCCCGTCTCCACACCCAGCAGCCTTACCATGTGTAGTGGGGTGAAATTTGGAGCCCCTTACTTGGACATTTTTTGACAAGTGGTATGTGGGTCTCACTAAAGGCTTGAAATTAACAAGGGTGTGAGTGCGAGTGTGTATAAGGATATTAAATTTGAATTAAAAAAAGAGGGGGGAGTGGCTATTACCATTGCTTTGTCCACGTGGGTTATTCTGATTTGAGGAAGTGAGATGCACCAAGCGCTAAATATTTCACGCTGGGACGAGTTGGGGATGTTTAGCGCCCAGAGGGCCGGTGTGCCATGCGTGAATTGGGCACTAAATGCCCATTTAGCGCATGTTTAAGCCACCACTACAGGTGGTCTTAGGCTTCAATCACGTACTTTTACATCATTTTACCGTTCAAGTAGCATTAAGCCGAAACACCGAAAAAGCATAGCTTGAAGTAGTCTAAAACTTTTTTTCTTTTTTAATATTAATTATTTAAAACAAAATAAAACTAAATAAAAATTAATTAAATAAAATAAAATAAAATAAAATAAAATAAATGTAAATACAATAAAATAAATACGAAACATAAAAAAAATCAACTAAAAATATTAACAATTAAATTATTCAGCGTCGTCGGATTCTTCGACATATGGTAGGTCTTGAGTTGAGATATGTTTGACTAGGTCAATGCGAAGTCGGAAATGCGTGTTTGGATCCATAATTTCACAAAAGGGCATTCTCGTCACAAATTGGTTAAACAATTGGATCCCTAATGTGAACCGACGAGAAGGCATTTCCCTCGTATTTAAGGATCATGTTATGCAATATCATGCATGCATACGTCATGACTCTAATCTTGTCCACCATCATGACCCACATCGGTCGCCTTAATATGCCCCATTTTCCCTTTAGAGAACTAAAACTGCGCTCAACATCCTTTCTTACGCCTTCTTGAAATATCTTCCACTTCTTTTCGTTCAGATCCATTGGATGTGGAAATGTTTTCACAAACAACGCCCAAGTAGGGTATATCCCGACGGTTAGATAGTATCCAAGTTTGTATGTGTGCTCATTGACAGTAAATAGACTTAGGCGTCGTTCCAATATGTTCATTGAGAAAAATAGGAAAAGTTTGGAGGACATTGATGTCGCTGAGTGAACCGGGCGGACCATAATAACCATGCCAAACCACGTATCCTGTGACGCAACCGCCTCGAGTACAACCGTTGAGTGATTGTAGTTACCTTTCGTAAAAGTTCATTTCAACTCTCTTGGACAATTCGTCCATTATAGATGTGTACAATCAATGATGCCCATCATGCCAGGAATATTATTTTTTTTCGTGATTTTTTGTATAAATGTGCAACATCGTGGCTTGTGGGTTGACGCAGAAACTCCTCGCCGTAAGTTTGAAACTGAAGGGACTCACGTGAAGTCCTTTCATACATGCACAAATACTCGTCATATTTATCTGATGTGTTACCATCTAAAAGTTGTTTAATGGCAGATGTGATTTTTTGAATAGATGTAAAACTTTTTTTCAACCTTTCATTGTAACCCTCTTGAAACCATAGATATTTGGTTGAGATGTCGGTAACAATTTCGAAAAACAATTGGACAAAACCTAATTTATAATACCTAAATAAAATGTAGTATTGGTTTTAAGTAAACTTTTTTTTAACGGAAAGGAACGATGTGTCAATCATCGTGACACCGAGCGTTGTGGTCAACAAGTAATTTTTTAAACTAATAAGTATACCCGATACTTGATAAATAATTATCTTATAGAAACCTAACGGGTTTAGAGATATGATCACCTAAATCCCTCTCATTGTCACCCCTAAAAGCAAGAGGTGTTGTTATTACACAACAAAAAAACATGTTTTCTAGGTTTTAATTTTATAGTTTATTACATTAAAAAAACTTGTGAAAAATATGTAATTTGCCATGATTCTTGGATCTATCTAAACAAAAATATCCCAACTGATTCAAACACAGATCACACAAGTTTTTTTTGAACGGACCACACAATTAATTAGTGTATGATTAAGCGTTGTGGGTTAACGGCCACCATAAAACTGTCCGTTGTGGATGTGCGAGCAGCACGACGCGAACGGGGTTTCAGCGCCCGTGCTCACCCCCAGCCACAACTGCCCCCACGTTAACAATCTCGGCGTGAGCACAAGCGACGGTGGTTGCGTGGGTTAACATGAAAAAGTGATATTTGGTCGCGCCGTTACTCACACCCAGCCACAACGGGATCAAGTGATCGGATTACTTGATAGTCACGTCAGTGGCTCATGCCCGTTCGCTCACGCGTCCACAACGGACGGCCTAACCTCAACATTTTTTTTGGTATAAGGGCAAAACGTGATGAGGGTGGCGCCAAACCATATCATATGGTCAAAAAGTATGTATTATATGGTTTTATTCATCATTGTTACCTTTGCGTCACACTATTATCTCCTCTCATCACTCACATCCATCCTTTTACGTATGTTATAGACACTCATGGTTCCTCACATTTTTTGTATAATACAACTAAGTTCTTCAACATTTAACAATAAATAAGTAAAATCAAATTAATACATATAGTAAATATAATAAGAACATTTCATTAATAACAAAGAAATTGCATAAAATTCAAAACAGGTAGGGTTTCTGTAGGAAAATGAATTGACATAAGAAACCACAGTCCAAGAGATGGCAGCCGTCTTAAAATATTTGTTAAATTATAACATTGTCAATCTAATGTCTTAAAAGCATAAGGTTGTGCACCACACTCCAAACTTCTGCAAATGTCTTAATGATAGGCAATAGAAAGTTAGAACCACTTAGTACTGTGAGATTATCTTATATTTGAGATTCATTATATGTGTTGAGTCAAAAACAAATCACCATAATATGATGACAAATATGTATCTGTGTGGCTGTGTAGGCTAGCATGTCCAGCTTTCATACACCTGTACAAAAACCTAAAAAATTTAAACCCAACAATAATATAGCCCCCAATATGATTTTTTAAACCCTTTAATATTCAATTTTTGCCCATTTAAACCCGTTTTTCATTTAACACAACTAACCATATATTTAAACCCACTTTTCGTTTAACCCAACTAACCATAATTTTGGCAGGGCTTAAATAGGAGCCCGATGAGCATGAGTTTTGGGCTGGCCTAAGGAACTGTCCTGGAAGATGTAAAACAAGGGCATTTTATTGTGATTACAAGTTTGCAACAACGATGAAGAACGGAGGAGTCTGGTTCAACCATGAGAGTGCACTCATGGAGACACGTAGGCAGAGTGAGCTTAAGTGGATGCTGGATAAGAGAGCCGGGTAGTTCAGTAGATGGTGTGTAACTTGTTTCTTTCAGAGTTTCACCAACTTGTAATATTAACAAACATCTCTATAAACCTCTACAGGACATTAGAACCAGGGGTCGGTTTTCCGATATTATCACCTCTATTATATGCTTGATACGGAGACGATTCAAGAGATTAATGGATTACTTGTCGAAGCACACATCGATCGCAAATTTCTTGCGAAACCATACAAAATTGCAGGGCTAGACCTAGTCATTCCTTTTCACTTGCATGATGTCCTAAAATTTCTGCGATATTTATCACCTCTATTATATACTTGATTCGGAGATGATTCAAGAGATTAATGGATTACTTGTCGCATCTTCTCTTCATTTCCTGGATACTCTTTCATCATATACATCAAAGCCGACATTTCCAGATCGAGTTTTTCAGCCAAGTGTTGATGGTATTGAGCCATCCTCAAGTGGTTGTGCCGCCTCACCATGCCATCAAGAGGAACCAACTCCCTTGTCAACAGCTTCAAAGGGTACTCTTACCAGCTCCATTAGGTCCAAACAAAGCCACACGCGAATCCAGGTCAACACCGAAGTCCAGTTTTTTGTAGGTAAGGTTATCAGGTGTGTAACCGAAAGTAACATCTACAAACTGAAGTATAGGAGGCGGAAGCTTGCCCACATCAACAAACCGGAAAACCAGAATCTTGTCACGGGTAACCTTCTTGGTCTAACCACCACGTTCTATTTTAGCTAGGGTCTTCTCCTTGCTCTGAGCCGAGCCAGCTTTGGCAACCCGTGTCCAAATCGAGCTATGTATTCCTTCATGTTCGCAATCTGGTTCATCTAGCAGCAAAATGGTTGGGTTCATAAACAAAGCAGGAGCCAAAGCAATTCTCATCCTCCAACCACCAGAGAAGTCCCGAGTTTTCTT
The DNA here is from genome assembly GCA_032199755.1 of Ambrosia artemisiifolia. NCBI lineage: Eukaryota > Viridiplantae > Streptophyta > Magnoliopsida > Asterales > Asteraceae > Ambrosia > Ambrosia artemisiifolia. Next base: position 12,234,233 of record CM063521.1, read on the forward strand.
CTGTTGCATCATTTTGTTAAAACCCAGGCCGTTCAAAGTCTCGGCTGCACGCTTTTCTGCAGTGGATGCATCCATAGCATCGAAACGTTCATAGACTCTTTCAAGTGCTTCACCGCCACCATCATCCTACACATTCACAAGCAAAATAAGATAAATACATGCTATTTAATAAAAAAACGGATTATTTTTAATTTCTAGTTATGTTAGAACCTGTCCAGCTAAGCGCTAAACTTCTGCTTCTAATTTCAGCCTTTCTTCATCACAAATCATCACAGCCTCGAGTGATGACATATCAGAAGCTTCAATCCCTCGAGTGAGATGGAATATATCCATGTGTTCTGGGAGTGGGATTGGAAGCTCTCGCATACCAATTGAAGTAAGAAGAGTTGATTTCCCACAGCCATTTAATCCAAGCAAACCATAACATCTAGAAAATACAAACATAATTATAAAACGTATCGACTATAATCAGCCGTCAAAATAAATTAAGAAATGAAGATACAACACACAAGAATGGTGTAAAGTGCTAAGCTCCCATAATTAAGCTCCAGATCTATATCAACAAGAAGATCATGTCAAAGTAAGTGACAGAGATTCTATCTGTAATCGCAATAAAAAACACGATACAATAACATAATAGTTTAAGTTATACCAAACACTGTTATATCTTTTAACAAAATTCCAAATTGTAATACCAAAGTAACAGACATTGATAAATCTTTATTAAAATTCCATAAAACAATATCAAACACTGAAATATCTATAGCTAAATTCTAGAAGTAATACCAAGCAGGCAACCATTAGGCTATCTTTACTCTGTCTCCATAAATTCTATAATAGCACAAACAAGTATATGAATTGTCAAATTTGGTAACCGTGTACTAATGACAATGACAACAGAGCGATCCCTTCCCATGAAAAAGTGTCTGCCCTTCCCAAATCCAAGCGATCCCGGAGAAAAGTCTCACTACTCCACATGAAAATAGAACCAAATAAAAGATAATGCATAAAATCTGCTACTTCATACCCACAATTTCCTAAATACTGCGGGCATTGAGAGCTACTTATTCTAGCAAATTGTAGTTCTACACATGAACCAGCAATTGTTTGACATCAATAGAGCAAATACTTGTACAAGCACAGCGCACTCACACAGAAGTCTGTCCGATGCAAAACCTAAGTACACATGTACCTATTGCTTACTCTATTCCATTATATCATGCCAAAAACAATACGTTTAAGTGCCTCCACGGCTCTTGTAGTTCTCTACTTAAATTGGTAATGCATATAGTCATATACACAAATACACATATACACATATACACACACAAATCACATGTATATACCAAGAATCATGATCAAATGTTCTCTAAAGAAAGATAGATTTACTCTTTTCAAAATATACATAATTACATATATTCTACTCAAAATTGGTTGTATGCAAATAAAAGTTTACTCCGTCAACAAAACAATCTACAAACCAATTTGGAGATACATGAATACTTTAAAATTCTACCTAACATTGAAAAAGCACATCACAGGTACACAAATCAATTAAAATCTAATAGCTCATAAATCAATTACTTTTTTATATCTATTTATAACCTAAGAACACTAAAAGTAGTAATCGTCAAGTAGTCATCAGAAATTGTAACAAAAAAAAAGATTCACTTTCATGTTATTTAATCCCTAAATCTAGACATACCTCTATAAGTGTTCAAGACACAACTAAACTCCAACATGTCCTTAAAAAAGCGCGCCTAGCCGTGAGGCTACACCCTATCCCATTGGCACGTCTCGCACTTTTAAAAACAGGTTCCAACTGTACTAAACAATATACATTGATTTTCAGATTCATACGAAAGGGTAGATCTATAACGGGTCAAATAAAATATGTTTTTCAAGAAGTATATTTTTCAATATATAAAACATGTGAATTACAATATTATTGAAATAATAACATAACTGCTGTAATCAATTTCTTACGTCTAAGAAAACAAGTTTCTAACAAACATAGATATTATAATACCTTGTCGTCTGCATGCCCAATGATTGCAGGACCCCATGAACCAACATAATCAATATATTCATTCCCATCAATATCCCACATACGTGAATCCTTTACTAAATCAATTACGATAGGCTGGCCACCAACTGATTTGAAAGCCCGGACCAGGGAATTTAAACCTCCTGGCATCAAATCCTGCCAATGGAAAACCAGAAAATGAGGAATTGAAACTCTCTTCATGAAAATGTTTATATTAAATAAATATACAACAAAAAATGACAGTAAAGGGAATGAGACACTAAAAAATTAAAACCAAGATATTCTATAATTAACAAATAGAAGTCATTCAGATACATAGGCTGCATTTCGAAGCAATATTCAAGCTATTAGATAGGCGTTAAGATATCCATCATCCACAAACCCACCAAGTTCTTCTACACGCTTTCGTTCTGAAGGGTGATTTGGTCTATGCTCCTGTGACATGTCAACTGATGTGCCTTTTCTGCAGAGAACAGCTCGACAGTCTCCTACATTCGTTACCACAAGAAGCCTGCACATAAACAAAACATTTATCGGACTGGCAGTATAAAAAGCTAAAGAGAAAAACTAAATAGTATATACAACCTCTGTCCAAAATCTTTAAGATCCACATTAACAACTTACAACCTGCAATTTAACTAAATCCGGTCTTCTTTTTTTTTTTCTTTTTTTCAAAACGCTATGAGCAGTGGAGGATAAGATGAAACACCCCTGTATCATTTGTGAGATTGAAGGGCTAATTTTCTTACCACTGATATTATAACTACAAAAGGATGACAGAGAAATCGACTGAAAAGATACTAAAAGTAAAAAAGGAGGAATCAGAAAAAACTTGGGCACAAACTAATTCAACCTAAACCTTAACCAATAACACTTATAAAAAGAAAACCCAAAACCAAATCAAGCATTTCCAATCAATCACACGACTCCATCGATTAAATGCAATCAGTAGGGAGGGTCATGGAAGGAAGCAATTAGAGAAAAGAGATGCTTACTTGCTTTGTTGTCGAGGGAATGAAGGCCGATGATGATACATAGGTCTTGGTTTATAATACGTTGCAGCAGAACAAAAGAAACGATTCAATTGCCAAGGGATTCATTTCATTCAATAGCTAATCACAATGTATCCCATTTAGTTGCTGAATAAGCCTTTAATAGCACTTAATTAGGTACAATGAAGAGACGAAGCAGGTGAAGATGATGAGTAACTGAAGTAAGGGTTTAATGGTGGAGGAAGAAGGAAAACGATTAGGCAGATGATGTTTGTGAGGGTGGGATGGGAGAAGGGGTAGGATTGTAAAAGTGTTTTGAAATGTCTAAACTACCCTTCTAAGTGTCTTAATTGTCACTAACATCCCTATAATACCCTTAAATTTCTTGCTTAAATATATTGTACATGGTGCTTGCTAAGTTGTACGGAGGTGAAATGACCATGTTGGCCATCACTCCTCCTTAATAAGATAATATAGAAATATAGATATGAAGTGTTTTGAGTCATTTGATCTAGAAATGGATGGCCGAGATTATAACAATAGATATGTTTTGATTTTACTTAATGTTTTATAATATATGGGGAGTGTTTTATATGAGGGCATGATAGTCATTGTGTTATTTTATTATGGTCACCATTTCTCTGCTCCCCTAATTCCACGCTAGCAACATTCTCTCATCTCTCTTTGTAAAACAAACTCAGAGATAACAAAAAATCCCATCACAAAATAAGAATATCTCCTATTTTACATAAACCAAACGGAAATCTCGCGAATTTAAGTTGGTTTTAAACAAACTGAAGCGGGTCATGTTATTTGCAGAAAACGGATATTAGGTTTATTTTGGGGGGTTTGGGCTGTATTGTTGGGCTGCTAGGTTGGTGGTCTTGGGTTGGGTATTGGGTTTTTTGCTATAGATTTCTAAAATATACACTTTAAATTACATATTGACTAGTTGTATACAAAGCGGCGCGTTACGCCTAAGTTACTATCTAGCGTTGTAAAGCGTCTTGGCCCACGCTGGACAACCTGGGCATCGTAGTTGCAAGGTTTTGTTAGTCCGGATATGGAATCCTCTCCGTGTCGTTGATGTCATCCTCTTCAAAAAAATAATTCTGCATATATTGTTAGCTTGTTTTTGTAGTCACATTGGAACCAGAGATGTTATAACTGCATTATTAGGAGTTTTGATCGCACACTTCATAAGCCGAATAAAGTAGTAATCATAAACCAAGCAAGCAAACTGTCGAGCTTTCAAACCTCTGTTGTGGACCCAAAACTGATCTCAGACCCTTTTCGCAAATGTACTCGATCGATTTCTATTTGTATGAATGCAATGTATTACTGTGACGTATTACGTAGTACAAAAATTAAACCTGTAGTGCATTAAACCAAGAAATCCTTCAAATCACAAAGAAAGATATGATATTCAATCGATACATGATAATTAATTATAAGTTTGTGTGCCTTCAGCTACGTTTTTCATCAGTGAATTGTTATAATGAACATCCCATTCATCACTATCTAAACATAGTATAATTTTAATCTAGCAAATAAATAATTCCATCCATGATAAAAAAAAAACACTAATAAGTTCTACTCACCTCATCTTTGAAAATTGAGGCTAAGACGTTGAGCGAAAGGAGACAGATAGGTTACAAATCTAAAATAATATCTTATACTATGGCTTCAAAAAGACGAGCCCTAAGCCTATGTTTTAGTAGACTTATAATTTAGCCAAAGTTTGGCTTTCGTTATTAATAAAAATAACTTAACCAGATTGAAAACCGACAATCTAGTCAAAAATACCAAAACAATTAACCGGTTGGTTAATAAGATCATTTAACCGATGACATTGATTTTGGTTAAAACTGGATTAGTAATTGAATTGGATCGAACCATACATACCCATAGAAATGGTTGTGTTTCCCGCTGCATCACGCAAACACTGTCGTAGTTAATATTAACTAGGGTTTATGCCCGCGCTTCGCGGCGGGGCAGGCGGGGAATTTGGTTGGTTTCGTTTGGTGCGTACTTTTTCGAAACTCGGTATAACAATTGAAAATAGAACTGATATACGGTATCGTTAGCAACCGAAAGAGGAAACCAAAAAAGCAAAATGGTAGTATAACTGAAATGATATTAACACATGTTCGATTCGAGTTTACCAAAATAAGAAAAATGGTTGTTTTGGGTCTGGTAAAACCAAAGCAACCAACTTGTTTAATCCCGTTAATATTATATAAATTTTCCTATTGTACTATATAAGTATATATATAGTTAGGTATTACAAAGTCAAGAGTATTGGTGAAACAGTAAGCAAGTTAACTTGAAAGTAAAAAAAGAAATTCCGGGATGGTGTACAGTAACCCACAACCGAAATTAGTAGTGTAGTCGTGTAGAATATATAATAAATATGATTGTGTGAACTTGAATTTACGAACATGCCCCCATACTGTAGCAAAGGGACAGACGATTGAAACTTGGTTGAAAAAAAAGGGATAGAGACATGGTTGAATAATGTTGGGCGTGGGTGGACGTTGTACAACTTCAGTGGCGAAAATCCTAAAGACAACTGGCACAAACACACGATGTAAATTGATATATATGATAATATATAAACCGGCTGAGTAGAAAAAAAAACCGGCAAATAAGAAAAAAACCGGTTTAATCACTCTACAATCATGTTTGAGAAAATTGCAGTTTTCGTCCCTGTGGTTTGCCTAAACTAACAGGTGCAACCCAGGTTTAACACCCTGAGTACCTGTGGTTTCTTTTTCTAACACTTTACGTCCCTGAGACTAACAGCCGTTAGTTGTTCCGTTAGTTTGTGGTGAAATGACTATTATACCCTTAATTTTTGAGTGAAATGACTCTTATACCCTCTCTTCCTTCTTCTCCAACCCACCCACCCACCCACCCACCACCACCACCACAACCATCACCTGCACACCACCATCTCCACCACCACCACCCTCCCTCTCCTCCACCATCTTCACTCCACCTGCAACAGTGTATAGGGCTGCAAATCTCATCGGATATAAAAGTCCATGAGTTGAAGCAATTATATCCAACTTGGGTCATCACAAGTATTAGGGATGAATAGAGTACACCTTCTGGCTTTTGTACTCTTAACAAAAGTGAGATACTGAGATTTAAATGGTTTATTTTATAACATCATTCTTTTGATTGAGAGATTATAGGATACTTCTAACAAATCTATATAAAACCTTTAACTTACATTATTGTAAAAGAAATAAGTCAACTAAATCATTCATAAATTGTTAATTTGTATAATTGATTCGGTCACCTGAGAAGATAAAGGCATGAAAAGAGGGATCCAAATAGATTATTGGTTCTGTTGGGATACAACCAGGAACTCAGTTTATAATCTTACTTTCAAAGTCACAGAGTGCAGGGTGAAAGAGGGTCCAACCCTGTCTTAGTTTGATTCGAACTCCATTGTTGTGAATTGGGTTTGTTTGATGAAGGAGATGAAGGTGAGATTTGGGATGTTTGACGGGAATAAAGATGTGTGGTGTGGGTTGCAGGTGGAGTCGAGATGGTGGAGGAGAGAGGAGATGGTGGTGGTGGTGTTGCAGGTGGTGGTGGTGATGGTGGTGGTGGGTGGGTGGGTGGGTTGGAGAAGAAGATGGGAGGGTATAAGTGTCATTTCACCCAAAAAATTAAGGGTATATTAGTCAATTTACCCAAAAACTAACGGAACAACTAACGACGTTAGTCTCAGGGACTTAAAGTGTTAAAAAAAGAAACTACAGGTACTCAAGGTGTTAAGCATTGGTTGAACCTGTTAGTTTAGGCAAACCACAAGGACGAAACTGCAATTTTCTCATCATGTTTATAACCCTAATAACTTCATTAAAACCCATCTTCTTCTTCGTCCGATAAAACACACACATAACTTTCTTTATTTAACAACAATGGCCGACGATGACTACGAGATGGACGTTGGAGGGTAACCCATCACTTCTCTACAATCAATCAACCAACCAACTTTCATTATTTTTCTATTTTTTTTCTTCAATTTTTTACCTTATTTTTTTTTTAATTTACAGATACGAAGATGAGCCAATAGAACCAGAACTCGATGTAAGAAACATGGGTTTTGATCCAATCGAATAAAAAAGTTGTGAACTTGATTGATTTGGGTACTGATTCTTAAACAATTGTCGTAGGAAGGGGCTGAGGAAGATGTTGATGGTGAGAATAAGGATGAAGATATTCCTGATCCTTTGTTAGGTGATAATGATGATAAGGAAGAAGGTGAAGGTGTTGAGAAGCCCAGGAAGACTATTAAGTATATGACTAAGTATGAAAGAGCTAGAATCTTGGGTACTCGTGCTTTGCAGATAAGGTGTTTGATTAAATGTTTTAATGGAATTAGTAATTTTTTTTTTATATTTTTTTTGTTTTTGTTTGTTGTTGATTATGGGTTTTGATGAATTTTGTTTAGTATGAATGCTCCAGTGATGGTTGAATTGGAAGGTGAGACTGATCCACTTGAGGTAATGTTATTATGTTTAGTTTTGAGTGTTTGTTTGGTCAAAGTGCATCTTTTGAAATAATTTCTTTTAAATGCTTAGACATTATCCTGCAATAGTACCATTAGATCTTAACTAGCATAATGTTCTGCTACATCAGATCATATAATTCTGATCATTCAGTAAAGGGTAGTTGATTTCGACATGGTTTAAAAAAATAGGTGAGGCGTACGCCTCGAGGTGCACCTTGAGGCGAAACTCTAAGAAAATGAGTCTGAGGCGCGCCACATGGGGTTCAGATTGTACATACGCCTCTAAGGGCTGAGGCGCTAAGAAAATATGCGCCTCAGGTGCGCTCGGGTGGTTTAGGGTGTTTTTATGTGTTTTTTTTTGGTGTTTTAGACTTTCTGGGTCAATTATTTTAGTTTTGATGTGTGTTTTTGATGTTTTGGACTTTTCTAGGTCAAGTATTTTATCTTTTATAGACACATAATTTTTATATTTATTTTTTGACTGCGCCTCGAGCTTCCGCCTCGGTTCGCCTCGAGGCTTACGCCTCATGAGGCAAAGGGAAAACGCCTCGAGGCTCGTTTCCGTTCTTTTAAACTTTGGGTTTCGAGACGTGTTTCATATACCCTGTATATGACCACTACTGCATTATTAATCTTGAGTACCGTTTTGATTTTGTATGGAGTCTTTTTGGTATGGGATAACTGGTCATATCGTCTTGTAGTTTGACTGTACATTCATTAAATATGATACACGCACAGTCGCACACCCGCAGAGGGTTGTCAAGGCGGGAGGGATAACTGGTCGTAAAATCTGTCATCCGTCTCACTCCTTGATCTAGCATTTGTTTTTCTTACCTGAATCTGATTATTTTCCAATTCGGATTCTATCAAATTTTTTCTCATTTTTTGCTTTGTTCTTACTAAATGCTCATCTAAATTCAGATATAAATCGAGTTATTAAGGTGGTAAAGTGGGCAGGTAGTATTATAGTGCTGCTTGAGCTGACTTGCAATCTTACAAACACATTGTATCAAAATATTTTGAGTTATGTATATTTATAACGTGCTAAATGTGATTACAAAGACTGTATCCATATACCTTACATTCTTACAAAAGTGATCCAACTCTTTGGATGCCTTTTTATCTGTTCGACCCATTTGACTTGTTTTCTATTAGTTAAATCTTTTAGCTTACCTGTTTGACCATCTAGAGATAAACATGTCCTTTGTTATCCATTAAGAAAGCATACTGAAATTATATTACCATGTTTACATCAAATCTGACAACTGCGTTTGAACCAAAGCTATCTAGAAAGTAAAAACACGAGTATTTTTCAGTAGTTTTGAACTAAACTCACTTGACTAGTATTATCTTTTACTCTTATCCGCATGGTTCGTGATTTCTAGGTAATTCATATATACCCCTGGAACTTGCTTTAATATCATATTTACCCATTTCGTTAACTAAAAGTTATGATATGACCATAATATCCTTCTTTTTCTACTTACACTCCAAACCCAGTGACGGTTATAAATGTAATAAATTTAAAAATGGATATAATTGATATTATATATATATTTTTGGTGAAAATGATACAATACCTAGTTTTGAAGAGGGTATGTGAAAACAATAACCTGTTTGAGGTCAAAACTTTTGTTTCTTTTTCTTAGATCGCTATGAAGGAGCTTAGACAGCGGAAAATACCCTTCACTATCCGTCGATACCTACCAGACGGAAGGTAAAATTTTAATATCTTACCTTTCCACTTCAATGATGATTTCTGGTGTTCTTTTAATCGTTGTAAGTTGTAACGAGAAAATGTTATTTCAGCTATGAAGACTGGGGGGTTGATGAGCTAATCGTCGAGGATTCTTGGAAGAGACAGGTTGGTGGCGAATAGTTTGTCCACCCACTCCCCTCTACTGCTTGAAATATTCTTGAATGTCGTGTTGACGGTCCTCCACATATGCTTTGGTGTACACTTCCTGTCTTGTGATATAATGTTCAAGTACTTTATTATCTGCATTTTATGAAGATAATTTTGTTAAGTTGTTCCGCCTCTTCCAGATTTTATAAACCATCACCAGTAGCAGGCCGGACGTAGTTTACGTATAGGGCGTATTGACCATTTGCCAAAGCTTTAAGGCACGCCAACTAGAGTGTGTGTAGAAAACAGTCCGGAGTCCGGACAGTTTGAACTGGCAGACCAAACCGGGATGGGGCCTGACCAGGCGTACGTCATTCAGTCCGGTCACTGGTTTTACAATATGTTGATTATCGGCTTCTGCTTTAATTCCCTCCCTAGCTACTTTCGAGTTTTTGGTTTTTTATCTATGGTTTTGCTTCTCTTCCCAGTAGTACCTAATTCATAGTTCACCTAACATAGAGCGTTGGATCCATATAGGAATTCTGTGACTTATAGGTCTGAAACGGTTATTAGGTGTGTGCATTGCTGCTGTAGGTTCGGTTTTGGGTTCTAACCGAACCATAACTGAGTAGTTCTGTTATAGACCGAGGCTCCCTTGATTTTTCATTCAGCTTTCAATATGGAACAAATGAAAGGTGCATTTTCTTTTTATAGATAGGGGATATAAACAGCCGAGACGTTAGTGAGCCATTAGTGAATGCTACGTTCTCCTTTTAAAGACACGGGAATGTATCAATTGAAGCGTTGATGTAGGACCAAACAGTATAAAATTTGTCTCCAGTAGCTTATGAGCGGCTCTGTTTGTTTACGCCCCTAGCCTAGATACAAAATAATAGATCCTGTGTTCTTATTGGTTTGTAAGAAAGTCAACATACATTGTTGTCCTCAGGGAGCAGACAGTCCGAAAACAAAAAAATTGAACACTTAGTTAATTTGGTTATGGGCTGATTATTTGTGTAGCCTATATTAGGCCACTATGGTGGATGCAATGTATAGATGTACAAATATATAAATACATGTTACCTGTTGAGCATCCCTTTGTGAAAGATAAGGTGGCCTCAGCACTGCACATACAATATCCAAAATGTAAACCCAAATGAAAAAGTTAAAGAGCTAAAGAGGTATACATCCACTGGATTTATTTTATAGAAGCCTCATCACATGAGTTAAACATAAAATAGCACAGCACATTGTAGTGAAGCTATGGATGGATTCACAAACTACCGGTGCATGCTTGTTGCCGTATCAATTGTGTCCACAAGAACAAGAAACGAAAGAGAGAAGGTCCATTAACATATTCGTGTCTTATTAGCTAAACCAGACTTTTAAGTAGCCATGCTTTGACGGTTACGGCTACCAGTTGGTTGTGGTAGTTAGCTAGTTTTATTGTAGTCCTTTTGTTTATGATATATGCACTACAGCACTAATAGTCTCGGTGTCTGATGACAGCAACAATACTTTCTCCATCACGAATTTGATCTTGACCTCAAGAACTTGAATAGGAGGAATACACAGTAGAAACCAATGAACACTGCAATTACAAAACTGATAGATTAACTGCACATTTGCAAATCAACCCCTTTACGACAAACAATTTGACAATTCGGCTTTGGGAATGCGGTAGTGAGGTTTGTGGTATATAATTATGGGGGAGGGGGTGATCAACACACCATCACTAACCTCATTTTATCACACTTAATCACCTTGTGCCACATCAACTTTTCACATTTTATCGCATCCATCACTAAACACATGGGGTGGTCGTTACACCATCATAAAACATCACTAAATCATTCCTTACCAATCATAAAAAAAAAAACAATCAGTCACAACATTACACTTCATCACCAAACAAACCACTCACCTTGAACACATTCTTTCTTGGTCGCAATATACATCACAATAGTGATGATTTTCACTGTGATAAAGAGGGGGGGTGGTGTTTCACATCATCACTAAACATCATGGTGGTTTATCACGGACGACCTCCTATGGCCTAAGCATACATAATTATGCATCATAGGATCAAGAACCAAGTTATTTTTTATTTGATGACCTCAATTTTTTCAACGCTTTGGACCTCAAAAAACATGAGACAACATTGTGTCCGATTGAAATTCAAGTTGTTTAAACTCTTCATTATTCCTTTTAGCGTGGCTTGAATGTCCGCGATAGGGCTTCCTATCTTTTCTACTGTTTCCAACTTCCCCGATAGTTTCTTTATGAGCGTTGGGTGTCCTCGATTTCTTAGTTCCTCTTCGTCATTGATTATTGTTTGATCGAATTTACGAATTGGTTCAAGAGTTCCATTGTATGTGCTTCTTGATAATTGTTGTTGCTACACAACTCACTTCCATTGTGGATAGTTAGAGCTCTAATAAACAGAGAAAGTCCATCAACTTTTTCTGTCCATCAATCAAACAACCATGCTTTAGTCTTTAAGTAGTGCGTCACAATCAAAAGGTTAAGAGTTCAAATTTTGCAGGATGCATACAGGTCGTGATATCTTTTTTTTTTGTTTTAAGTTTTTTTTACATATAATTATACTTAATTCATTATCACATAATCGTGAGAAATTACATCAAGATAGTGGGCAGACGGGCAACAAGCTGCGCCGCCACCCCTTTCTGAATGGCAAACCCTAACATACTAAAAACGAACCCATGCCCCTTCGGAGTCGAGACACTGCTATGGATAACCCGTTGGACTCTGGCCAAGAAACAGATTGCTTCCGGTGCCAAGGAGCCAAAGGTATCAAATGCCAGGGGTGCGAAAAAGTGTTGGTTCTCCTCACAAGCTTTAGCATGCTTATCAACTTTCTTCGCCTCTGCTTTCCGCACTGCTTGCCCTGCTACAAAACCACTATCCCTCAACCCAGCCAGGGGAGGTAGACCTGTTAGGTCGACACAAGCGTGTTTCCCCCCGGCCCACCCAAAGACAAGCAAGTCTGCTGGACGTAGGGTGGATCTCCCTTCTGCGGGGTCCGAGAGAAAATTCACAGGCGCCTCCTTTTTGGCTGAGATCCCAGCCCTTCTTAAAATGTCCCAAAGAACGTCTCGGACCCAGTCATGCCTATATTTGAAACCAGGCAACTCTTTACAGTCAACTGCGTGTTCCCCGTATTGGTCCAAGCATACCTTACGGCAAATCGAACAGACTTCATCTTCATGGTACATGGGGATCATCAAACGATATTTAAGAATTGCCCTATATTCAACCCCAGACATGGTTTGGCCCAAACCTTCGATCGGGATAACATTCAAGAAATCTTGGGCATGGGGGCTTTGTAAGCATTCAATAACTGCCTTTTGGCCGTGGGACATATCAAAAGCTTCACCTAGGCTCTGTGCGATTTTGCCAAAAAGAGCATTCGCCAAAGTTTTCTGAGGCTTTGGGGGGGGGGGGGGGTGTGTCCTTGTTAGAAAAACCGCCAATATCAAAAATGGGAGATAGTCATTTATCCTTTCGAGGGCCTGCACGTAGTCCAAGTCGACAACCCCACTATTCCTTAAGATGTGGTCTTGGAGATTCCAAGACTGAGCTCGCGATGCCACAAAAGCATACACCCCAACATCCTTTGCCGAGAGGAGACCTAATCCTCCCAAACGCATCGGCAAGGATGCCAATCGCCACTGCAAGTCACCAAAGAACGGACCCCCACATAACACTATATCTTCAATAGCTTCCCGCAAACCCTTGTCAAAACATGATATCGCTTCATCCATCATGGCGGGTTGGCAGGTCCGCAAACCAAAAGCAACTTAGCGACCTCCATACAAGATCTGAGCAAGAGGAGTTCACTCTGGGGATCCCGAAGGCAAGGCAAAAGTTTCATAAGATCAACGGCGCGGAAGGCTCTTCGCCCAGCCAATTCCTGTATAAGCATAATATTCCCTCAATTATGTACTAGGGTGTATGTTGTACCGTAGTAAGATATCTTTATTATTAAAAATCTAGGAATTGTTGCTTAAGAAAAGATGGTTGTACCGTAGTAACTATAAGCATAATATTCCCTCAATTATGTAATAGGGTGTATGTGCGACTCTTGTCTCATACACCATTCCATCGACAAACAAATTTGAAGTGAAGTGCAGCTCAAATTTTTGTGGATGCTAAGTACGTAGTGACTAGAGCCTCGCTGATTGTAAGCTAAATAGGATCGGCTTGCTAAAAGCTCAAGTCGAGTCAAACTTAAATGAACTAAATTGGAACCCATTTAGTAGAAAAGCTTGCGCCCAAGCCTCACACACCTAGTATAACGAGGCTTACAAGCCTAAAAGAATATTATTTATATAATATGAGTAAAGATCAAATACAAAGTGTTTTTTTGGTAAGAACTGTAATAATCAAAAAGGGTAAAAAAAATTTATTTTTTTTTTAGAAATTTTTTTTTTCCATGTGCTTAAACATACTTTCTAGATTAATAATACAAAAAAATGTTTAAATTTTTTTTTTGTTAGTGTAATTACGTCATTAAAATAAATACATTAGTTTACACTAGAGTAATTATGTAATTACTCTACACATAATTACTCTACAACAAATTTTTTTTTTAATTTTTTTTTAGTTTTCAATACTATAATACATGCTTAACAATATGGGGAAAAAAAATTTCGAAAAAAAAATAAAAAAAAATACCTCCTTTGATTCTCACAGTTCTTACAAAAAAAACACTTTGTACAAGATCTTACTCTATATAATATAACTTCTAATGTTGATAGATAATTATTTTATGTTTGGTTGATAATGATATTTTTGAATTAAGTTATCCAAAAAATGGTAGTTGTTGTCGGCAACTGATCATTTTGGCAAGACATCAGATTTATTTCTAAATTTTGAAATGATTTGTGTTTAGTTTTTGGCTTCTGGATACTCAAGACTTTATAGTTTATGCAAATATTCAACAATTTCTCTGATGTATTTGATGCGAATTATTTCATTACTTTCATTGGTTCAATTTAAAAATAAGTAACAAACTTCCTAAATAATTGATGACTACGACGAGAGCTGTTAAACACTCTAGAAACAGGTTGTATATTGATTATCCTAAGAAAGATATTGCTTGTGAGGTGATTATCACGTACACCTACTTGCCTTAATTTGCTATGCAAATAAATAGTTTTTCAATATTCAATTCCTATAATATACAGGAATATAACCTACTAGTAGTGGCACTAGTAGTGGTAGTGGTAGGGGTGGCAGCAGGGGCGGCGGCGGTCGCACGACAACAATAGTGGATTCCAAATATTTTAAAGATAACACATTCTCCTACCTAGATTTTATTTTTTATAAAAAAAATGAAATGTAAATTTGTAAATAAAGTAAACTAGTGTGATAAAACACTAAGAAGTTATTATAAACCAAATTACATATCAAAATTCAACAATGGTGACATCTTATAAAAACATGTTGGATAAGATTTTCATACATATATCATATATGTCCTCTCAAATATCTGGACTTTTTTTTTTCAAAATATGCCAAAAAATGTTTGACTCGTCGTTTGCTATCCAAGATATTGGTTGAAGTTAGGGCTGCAAACGAACTGAACTTTCAGCGAACAGTTCATGAACCGTTTGGCAGGGAGTTCGTTTGTGTTCGTTCGTTTAATAAATGAATGAACACGAACAAAAAATTTCGTTCGTTTAACTAAACGAACGAACATGAACAAAGGTTGTGTTCGTTCGTTTATGTTCTTGAACGTTCGGTAACATGTTCGTTTATGTTCATTTGTGTTCGATAGTTTAATAAGGTTTTTAATTTCTATAATTTTTTTATATCTTTTATTTTTATTTATTTTACCCAAATAAATAACTAAATAAATAATTTATGTGAGGTAAATATATGGCTATATGATATCAATAACCCTACTTTAAGTATCCACGCCCACTCCTTAGTATATGTTTCCACGTTCCAAAGCCGACAACCTCCACATGTTTGGTTATTTAGGTTATACTTTGAGTGGATCTAGTTAATGTCTTAATTTATGTGAATTCGATCTTATTCGAAAGTTAATATATGTCCGTTTGGGTTCGTGTGCGTTCATGAACAAAATTAACAAACGAACATGAACCCGAGTGTTTCCTTGACAAACGAACATGGACAAAAAAATTCGGTCGGTAAGTGTTCATGAACTGTTCGTGAACGAATAATTCCCTTAATGAACGTACATGAACAATGCCTTGTTTATGTTCGTTCGGTTTGTTTACAGCCGTAGTTGAAGTTGTTCAAAAATCGATTACCCATTCCAATATCCCACGAATAAAAAAATAGACCTTATGTAAACAAAACACACTAATGAAAACCTAACATCCACCAAAATGGTAATTATGAATTACCACTTCTTACTCTCATATAAGTAAACATAAAATGTTTCATACCTGCCAACAAAATTGAAAAGTAACAATTCATTGACGGCCACTGTCAAACAACCTAAAAATAATTTAACAATACAAAATATATTTATCTAATACACAATTCTGTAATTACAGATTATAAAATAAAATGATATGATGTTACAAAATTATGTCAACGCCTTGCCTCATAGGCTCACCGCCTCTGAAAGCCTCAGGCCGTCTCGGATAGGCTGAGGCAGAGGCTTAGGTTTCAGTTGGCCTTCATGAGGCTAAGCTTGTGAACTCATCAGCTTTATGTTGACAAATCTTTTATGCATGTTTTTCAGGTAATTGATTTGCACGCATTATGGGACTTGAGAACCCTTTGGGCACGCATCGTTTGATACCAACTTT
Organism: Ambrosia artemisiifolia; assembly: GCA_032199755.1. Classification (NCBI taxonomy): domain Eukaryota; kingdom Viridiplantae; phylum Streptophyta; class Magnoliopsida; order Asterales; family Asteraceae; genus Ambrosia; species Ambrosia artemisiifolia. Next base: position 12,250,458 of record CM063521.1, read on the forward strand.
TGTGGGGTCTTTCTTGAACTTCAAAACATTTATGTGGGTTTTTATGGGTATTCTACCCCGGTTTTAAGACAATTTTACTTATGTTTTGTAAAACATTAAATATTTGGTATCAATTTCAATAGTTTCTTTGTGTGTTTGCTCCAACATTGTGCTTGAAAATCTTTTAACGTTACATCACGTGTTTCCGCCTTAATATTTTATTTAACTTTCAAATAGGAAGTTTGTATGCTTTCAAGCAAGAGTATTATAGAAACATGTCATCTATAGTATTAATAAGTACATATGAGTATCAAATGCCAGGTTATTTATGTATTATTTAGGATGGTACAATACAAGGGTTGCAAATATTGCCTTCAAGATGTATTGAATTTATTAGTGTGTTCGTCTTCTTGTAAACCAATTTCGAGTAACAAAGTCGTTGATCTCGGGTGGTTGTGGTTGTGTCGTCCATTGAGCGGCATTGTATAAAGCATATGATTTTAACTCCCGGTCTCGTAGGTTAATAAATGTGTGTTATTTGATGCTTCCATTTTGACGATGGCGTTGACTTATTGGTTACGAAACACGCGGAAAAAAGATATGGATATGGCTAATTGATTTATCTATACTACATTATAAAGGAGGAAAGATGTCTACAAATGTAATTTCACATAAATTTTAAGATCGCATAGGAAAAGTCTCATGCTTAAAACCTAATTGTCATGTAATTTTAAGACAGGTGTTTACACTCACACAAACATACACCTCACATATTGATTCTTTTAATCGTTTTAAGGATTGAATTACATTTCCGCCTTGTATTGTCGACTCCGCCATAACGTGCGGGTTCCCTTCTAGTATTCAATGGTGTAGTTACTTTAAAAAAACGGCCAAAATTCTCGGATCTTGATTGAATGTCCATTAATCATTTAATGGTAGGTAGGAACACAAAATTAGGATGGCACGATTTACATACGAAAACTTGAAGTCATAGAGATGAATCAACACATTTTATTTTAATTTAAGAGTTGATAAAAAAAACATATATCGATTGTTTCCCATAACAACCGATAGTTTACACTCAATTAAAGCACAATTTATTAATAAAAATATACATACATTTATTTTTACTTGGCTAATAAAATATCTTGGAATTTGGGAAAAATCCCACGATGTTACATATGAGATGTCACATGGCATCCGCCGAATACAACTTCCAAGCCACCCTGGTGCACGTGGAAAACAAACGTAGCCTTTTAACCGTAGGATAACACACTTGCACCCCCAAATGGGCAAGTCTCCCATTGAGCTTCAAAAATCCCCATCAAAGGCTTCCTTTTATGATCTTCTGAGTTGGCTCCTTTCAAGCTCACTCCCTAACCAAGAACATTACAAATAGAGAGCATTCTACGTCTTTTCAAACACATAATCTCTAGGACTCATGCTTTGATCTTACACTAGAACACTTTTCTCTAAACTTCGCTACCATCATTCACTTTACTTCTGGATTGTACAAACTTCAATCTAGTATAAAAAGCAAAAAAAAAAAGTAAAAAGATTCTCAATCGACGGAGCCAAAACATTGAAGGACCCCATATATTGCGTTAGGCTAATTGAAACCCTTTAAGTCTCGAAGCACCAGAGACGTCCCTACTACCATACCTTCAATATTTGTTACACATGAATATAACTAGTAACAACAAAAATACATGTATACAAGTAGTAAACTTTCAATTTTTTTAAATTACTAGTTGAATTAGAAATGCTTGGTGCAGCTACATTTAGAGGGAAGCACCCGATTTCTTTATTCACAACATTAGTTTGATCTACCACTACACTGCAAAAATTGTAATATCTAAGCACCCTGTGATTTTTTACGATTTCTTGTCTTTCTTTTAAATCTATCATTGGTGAGAGCTTTTTAGTGTTTTAAGTGGTATACGTTTTACGTTTTGTGTTGGAAAAAAACTTAAAAACCCGAATACAAATCTGACATAATCACCAAAATTTTAGGTTTTATTTGAAGTTCATATTTTGAGTCTTGGATCCAACATTAAACTAAACATAAACACAAGATTCTAGAAACATGATGTAAAATTAAAAACTAAAGACTTTATCCTTTTGACATATTGGACCTTGGACTTCTAAAATTTACAACTCAATTTTGAACTTTCTATTTGTATTTAAAACATATCAATTTCTGATTGTTATTATAGAAATGGTCAACATGTTGAGAACAGATCATTCGTTTATGTGAGGAGGGAGATTGTTTAATGTCAATTATTTGTAGTCAAATTATGTAAAAAAAAGGGAGAGAATACCCAAGCAAGATCATTATAGTTGAAGGTTAATATGCCATCATTTACACATGTGTATTTATCACTATTGTGGTAAGAAAATCATGTAATTATCATTTAAAACATGGCTAAATCCTTCATAATTGATAAATGTATATTTTTGGAGCTTAAAATAAACAATGAGTGAAAAACATAAAAAAAAATGTAAAAATGAACATCTACAATGATGAGTGGATAATAAGCTTATTAGAAAGGACAAAATTATTATTAGAAAGGACAAAATTATTGTTAGGGGACAAAATTATTGTTAGGGGACAAAGTTACAAAGTACAACAACAATCTTGTCTCTCACATGCAAGGTTTTGGGACCACAAGAGAAGGAAATGTCTGCCTCAAGTTTGCCTGATTATTTTCCTATATATAGAGGCCTTCACCCCTCATTTGAGAGATCTCTCATTTCACTTCTTTCTCCCCCTTAGGGGGATCTCCAACACCCAAATCATTCTTCTAAGGTTCTTGAGTGGCCTTTGGAGCTTGGGATCACTCTATAAACACTTGTAATAGCCTACCTTTGAGTGAGAAATCCTAAAAGTCCCTCAACACCCCCTAGAAATCTCTATCCAACCCTCACCATGATGTCTTCCAGTGCATATACAACAACCCATTTGGAGGATAAATTGGGCCATGATCACACTTGAAGTCATGCATTTCGACATTAAGATACCTTAGCCTTTTCATATTTGGAACAATGTATGATCTTTTTCAACATTACACGCTATGGCTTCAGTCTTGCCATTTTCCTGCAATAAATAAGGAAACAACGTACATGTTAGATAACACAACATATAGAAATATAAAGCATCTTATTAAAGCTTAAGATTTACCATTGTTGCACCCCATCCTAAACACATTATTTCGATATCTTCATTTTTCCAGACTCTGCTATGCTTTTCAGGGTTCCTTGGACGTTTCCATCCAACTATATAGTGTGCCATTTCTTTTATGAGATCATGAACTTCAAATACACTATCACCCCACTTGTCTTCATATATGGTAATAAGAGACTTTTGTCTCAAAACCTTTATCCCTATTATGGTGGAAACCACAAGTTTCCATTATCTCCATTGCGTAATCCATGGTATAACCCAGGGTAAAGAAACATGAAATATCCAAAAATAACTCTTTCTCGATAGGAGTAAGTCCATCATAGCTAATTTTCAGCTTTTTCAGTATCTTCATATGTGGAATATCTTTTAGTTTCTCCAATGTACTCAACCATTCATTCTGGGATTTATCGTATAGGAAAGAGTCTAAACCTTAAGTGCTAACGGGAGACCGGCAACATAAGAAACAATACGTGATGAAAATGTCGCGTAATCTTCTATCAGGTCTTCATCATTATATGCATGCTTTTTAAATAGTTGATCAACCTCGATACTTGATAATAACGGGACATGGTAGATTTGGTCTATCCTATGGGTTCTTAGCAGATGTTCATCTCTAGTTGTGATTATAATTATGCTCCCGCTACCAAACCAGTCATGTTTCCTGGCTAATGCCTCTAGTTGGTCTAGTTTATCCACATCATCAAGAAGTAGCAACACTTTTCTATTACGTAACATTTGTTTCATGAATTGTTTTCCTTTCGCAACACCTTTTACATCCACTTCTTCCTTGTTTTTGAAAAGGGCTGATAAAAATATTATTTTACAATTCATCTAAGCCATATTTGCTTGCTTTCTCTCTAGCATTCTAGATAACGCAGTGACCTTGAAATTGTTGAGAGATTTTGATACGAAAAGAAGTGGCAAGAGTAGTCTTACCACCGCCTCCAACACCACAAATCCTGACCATGAGCACACCGTCTCGTCTGGTGTTTGATAGTTTTGATTAAAATTGTTGGATGCGATCGCTCATTCCAACAAGATCTTCATCAACACAGGAATTTGACGGATGCAAACTTTCTGTAATTGCGTTAATGATTAATTCAATGAATTTTTATTCGTACATGCATATTAAATATACGTGGAAAGTTAATATTGAGGTTTTTTTTGTATTTTTTTATTTTAGTAAAAAGGTTAGACAAACATTAGTAGAAATGAAGGTATTGAACGAAATTGAGAATTTTTATTTGAAAGTACAATTGAGTTGTAAAAAACACAGTAACTATACATAGAGGCCTAAGATAAAAAGGAATTTACCCATCTACGATGTTGTTGAGCATCCATCCATCATTGTTACTGACAGCCAAAAGTGCGCCTCTCCTGCGCTAACTTTGTCTTTGTCAAAGTTATTCGCATTGTGTCTTGCAAATGCTTCTAAAATTCCCCTCTGATTTCTCACTTTGGTGGGTTCCACATCATAAACTATGGGCATACCAACCAGTCTTCTACTATGACTACATTCCATAATATGTATGAGTTCGTCCAGACACCATGACCATGAAGAATTAGCATAGTTTTGGGACAATACTACAAAAACAATTTTGAGTCTTTTAAGACCAGAGTACATGTGAACTACAAATGTCTTACGGGTGTCTTCTCCTCTAAAACTAAGGAACACATCATATTTACGTGAAGAAGACAGGGTGAAGAATCCTTTGATGTATTAAGAATCTGCATGATAATTTGAAACAAGTTCAAAAAAAATAGGGGCAATTTCATATATATACCCAAAACATGCTTTAGGACCATTGTACAATATGCATGAAAAACTTGTACTTTGGGTATATATGATATTTTACAAGTTTACAATGGCATATATGAAATTGTACCAAAAAAATACTAAACTAATCAAAGGTGTGGAAACAAGTTAAAAAATAGTAAAACTAATAAAAGGTGTGGAAACAAGTTAAAAATACTAAAACTAATCAAAGGTGGGTTACCCTAAATAAACCAACAACTTATAGTAATAAGATTACATGGTTTTTGATGCTTATAGCAATGTTGTTGACCTAGATTTCATGCATTACATGGGATCAGAATAACTTAAAACATCATTTAATTAAGTAAAAACATCATTTAATTAAGTTAACTTTTGGAGGTAAACTAATTAATCACATGCAAAAACACCCCATTCCCCTACAATTAGCGTGTGCAGGAGATGACAGACGAATGGTGTACGTCGGCTTTGTGTGTGACCGATGAAGGTATGTTGTAGTGCGCGCCTCATGTACATGCCATATTTTTATGCAGAGGATGTTGTACTTCATGCTTTTCAGGTTGTATATGTAGATAATTTATATAATAAGACATACACAAAGCTTATTTTTGTCTAAACATTTTGAGTGAATTACGCTAAAAACCTATAGGAAATAAATAAAAAAAAATTGCGCCTTGCGTACTAAAAGCGAGCGCCTTTGTGCCTTCATTTCAGACCCTGTCTCCTCAGTGCACTTCTCGTTTTTAAACCAAGCATGTGTAACACCCCAAAATTTCTAAATCGTATTTTATGATAATATAGGCACACTGGGCTATTGAATCGAATGAAACGCGACTTACACAAAATTTCTAATCTAGGGAATTAGCCTCATTATCCTTGTTAGCTAAGCAAGACTTAAACATTACATAAGACTAACTTGGTTAGTGCTAGATAACTAGTAAATACTTAACAAAAGATGGGAGGGACTAAACATGTCAAAAGCCCTAAGTTGTTTTCTAAAAAAAATATAAAAGAGAGTTATCTTCATTTGCAGATCAGTCTCCAACAAAAACACACACCAAGACATACACTTAAGCTCAACTCAAGAAACCAAGCTTAAATCAAGAGGAAATCATGTCTTTAGATCGTGCATGTGGCTAAATCTAGTCATCTAAAGCCTAATAATCATTAAGGTAATCTCTAATTTCACTTTGATTGTTGTTACATCTCCATATGAAGATATAAACTTGTTGAGTTTGATTTTTGAATGAAATTAGTGGTCATAAAGTATGCATTTCGTTTTTGTAATTTCTGTCCTTGAAACCCAGCCGTACTCCCTGTTCATTTCCCAAAGATCCGACCGTTGAATTACTTTGATTTTCGATCTGTAGCTTTGAAACATGTAGACAATCATTTTCACAAAAGGAATTTTTGATCATAAGTCAGATGATATGATTTTTAAATTGGTTTTCTTAACAACAAGTATTTTCGGATTAGAAAACTTGGTCTCAAAGATTTGGCTATTCCCGGAGATCCGACTGTTGGATCACTTTGATTTTCGAGCCATAGCTTTGAAACATATAGATGATCTTTTTCACACAAGGAATTTCCGATCAGAATTTGGATGATATGATTTTTAATTCAGAATAGTTTGTATTAGATTTTTTTTCTTAGAAAAAAGAGTTTGGGTTTATTTGGGAACCCACAATCTATTTAAAGAAAACCCTAATCATGTGTGTGCTAAACACTTGATAAGTTTAGGCAAAAATGTCTAAATGGAATGATACGTTGATAGCTTATAAAGTGGGTAAACTAAGGATGTTCATGAGCAATAAAAACAACACTAAAAGTGGGTGCATACCAAGTGTTTGAGAAAATGTCTAGGGGGAGTTTCTAGGCATCTAAACATTAAGATAATGGTCAATTTTGTAAATAATTAGGCTAAGGAACTTGATTAAAGAAAAACATGACCAAAGAGTATGTAAATATGTTAAGAAAAGGTTCCTAACAACCTAATTGAAAATTCACCTATTAGGTGTAAATGAACGAGGCTTGGAGTAGACATGGAGCCATGGATTTAAGGATGAAGGGAGCACGCTTAAGGTAAGTCACTCGATGACTTAAATCTCGTTAGGTACCAAATATAAATATATATATATATATATATACATGCTTGTATACATACACACATATATAAATATATACGTGCTAATTAGTCGTAGAAGCTTCATATTAGGAAGCTTGAATTAGAACTTGAACTTGGATAACAAATGGCCTTAGTTGAAGGTTGATGATATACCAATTAGGCTAACGGTCAATTGGTGAACAATAGATATATACGACCTTATTTGGAGGGTCAAGCGTTACATAACATAAGCTAACAAGAAGCCCCGTAGATGTATACTCAAGAAAAACTCAAATAATCAATCTATGCATAGAGTCTTGGAATCCTTGAAGGATTAAACAACTCGGAAACCGACGCACAAATGACCGCGGGTATAGAAGCAAACGAAAAAAATTCGTATATACCCATACCGAATAAAAACACAAAAATGAATTGGAAACCAAAATAGGTAACCTAACCATGAGTTAGGTGATGTTTAGACGAGCCTATGTTAGTACGAATAGGGCCTTGAATGTCTGTTGGTACATGACTTAATATTTTTTTAAAGTTTATGATTATTGATGTAAGCTTAAGAAATACATCAATATGCAAATCGGTCAGACTTGGATTTTCATTCCGTTTTAAAACTTATGACGTGTCTAACTGTGTAAAAAGTTGTTGTTGATGTTCAACCCTAGGTATGAGGTATTTTGGAGCTGGGTGGAGGATCAAGCTATTCCAAAGAACCGAACGTGCAAATCTCATAAAACGCTTCCGCATATTTGTCATATAAAACATTGTAAGGTAATGGCGTTTGAAACTAACTTGTAAACGTAGGGAACCGTAGACACACGCTTGTAAACCTATATTATTTTGTCAAACCTACGGAAATCATGTCTATGTTTTAAAAGTTTTAATTTAACCCCGAATATTGCAATGTAAATCATGTGATTAAGTTATTAAACCTTGTTAATTGGGAAGGGCCTTACAAGTGGTATTCAGAGCCCAAGGTTAAATTAGATAAGTGTTTGGTTCAAGCTTGATCGTCAACTCCGGTAAGGAAATTCCTTTCTAAAGTTATTAATTGTAGTTGAAACACATTAGGAATTATGATTGAACACGGGTCAATCAAGTGTAAATAATGGAAAAGTGTATTAAGAACATAAAACTCGGAAATACACCAATATCACGGTCAAGGTGGGCTAAAGGCTCAACCGGACAAGAATTGGGAACATGATCATATCATCAAGATGATGATGCGATTGGATAGAACGTAAGTAGCATAATAAAATGAGTATACCGAAATGCATTAAACAATCAAAGTGGGCTTAAGGCTCTACCAATTAGATAAGAAGCATGCTCTATTGCTTTAACAAAACGATGAGACTAGCCAAATTTGTAGAACTGGAAAAAAGGGAAATCACTGAAGGAAATCAATTAATGAAACATTACACAATGATGTAAAATAAATACTCGGAAGAAAAACCTAACGGTTAATGATTAACAAAAAGAAGGTTTTGCTAAGTAAGACAGGTGATGGCAATACACACTTGAACTTTCCCATCATATAAAATAAGAGTAGCATCTTTCACATTAGCCAAGGTCTTGAGTATTAAATATCAAATAAACACTATCTAGTAAGAAACTTGAGGTATACCGAGAATTAAGAAAATTTGTGAAATACTCCATGCAGTACTCATTCTTTTTATGGATCAAATGATTCAAGATATAATGGTAAATTAAGACACAAAAATATGGATATAACATATTTTTCTGAAACTAACTGTAAAAACACAGATAATTAACTTTGCCAAGAGGGTGTTTGGGATTGAGTTACAAAACAGCTTATTGACTTATTGGCTTTTTCAAAAAGCCAATAAGTCAATAAGCTGTTTGTCTACCACAAAATACCACAAAAGCACTTTTGGTTTTGGCTTTTTGATATAGGTTAAAAAGCTGTTTTTAAAAAGTCACAAATCCTGGCTTTTGGCTTTTGGCTTTTGACTTTTAGAAAAAAATTACAAATTTATCACCCATACAACCAATATTCACAATAAGTTAAGCGAAACACTTAAAAAAATAACAATCTATTGACTTTTTAACGTTTTCCATCCCAAAAGCTAATCCAAACACTTTTTTTAAAACTCCTTTTCAAAAAGTCATAAGCCAATAAGCACTTTTGACCAAAAGCACTTTTGCATTTCCAAACTCAATCCCAAACACCCTCCAAGATGGGTGAGACTCTGACATGGGCATGCTGGGTAACGGGTCACTTCCAATTTTGGGTTGGGTTGACCGGTTTGACCCACCAATAATTTTGACCATATAATAAATAAAAAATAACTAATGGTTAAATATAGGTCCATCAAGCTATAAAACCTTAAATAAAATGACTTAACTTTGGATGACTTTCAACCCATTTGACCTATTCCCTATTTATTTAAAAACTTTTATTTTTTTTAATCCCAAACAACTAATAATTTTTAAATTCAGAAAACTATTATAAAATGCTCTCAAAGTAATTGAATCAATTTACTTGTAAAATGAAACAATAAATGTCAAAATTACCAGGGGAAGTTGCATCAAAGCAATAAACCACCTTCACGATAGTAGACTTGCCAACTCATAACTGCAAAAATGATAAATCAAGTTAGTGAACTAAACTAACTAAACAAACCACGGGGGCTCCATCAAGTATGGCTATCCTGGCCTGCCAACCTTCAACATCCCATTCAGATTTGTCAAATAGTGGATCGTTGGATTGGAGATCCATCTTCACTCGAGCCTGGGCCACGAAAATAACAGCTAAAGACATTAAGGCAGCCTTGTATTCCTCCATCTCCTTGTCCATCTTAGCTTTCACCTTCTCCCTTTTGCTCAAAGCTGCCTTGAGTTCCGCGAGACTCTACTTGGTAAACGAGTCGATTATTTAGGGCGGTCAGTGATTGCCAGTTTGCCCATTCTTCGGGTCATGTCAGCTTCCTTGGCCATAGAGATTTTCCTTAAGTCAGAAATGGTGGACATGGACTCATGAACTTGGAAGGCCACTACATCAAAGGCCTTCTAGAGGTGGTCTTATCCCTAACAAAGTAGGGAGCAGGTAAGTATGTAAAAATATTTTTAAACTAACTTTTATCCTTAGAATATTATCATACCTGGTTGAAGATATCAGCAAGTTTGCTCTGGGCATCATGAAATCCCATACCATCAAAAGCTGAGGCTCGGAACTTGGGGCAACAGACCCTTTGCGCTTCTTGGAGGAGGCAAGCTTAGATTTGGGAGGTGGACTTGGCATTCTTGAAGAGGCAGGAGATGTGGCCTTAGTAGGCTTGGAAGTAGTGAAGCTATCAATGTCCTCAAGATTGAAGGAGGAATTTTTCTTGCCTAAATAAGGATATCATATTAGTATGTATAACTTTAAAATTCTCAGGATACTAAATTGACTTACTTGACATGGCGGTAGCTTGACTGGTGGACCGAGAAGCTTCCATTTCAAAGGTTTTATCACTGCTGGGAAGATCTCGGATTTGCTTAATCCGAATGAAGAAATATTCAAACGGGGGAGCTAGTTGATCCAATCTCGCATTTGAAAAGAAAACAGAATTTGGGATGTCAGAAACATCTTCAGGATAAGCTAAAATTAATGTATATTTTTATACCACTTTTCAGCCATGATTTAGGAAGACTCTTTCATCTAGGAATCGAGTCTCTTCTAACAAAAAAGAATTTAGATTTCCATGATCTTTAAATTTTCACAACATTGCTCAAGAAGGGAGGATCTTTGTGTATTAATTGAAGGACGAATCTATGTGATCCATGTGTCCTTTCTTTATACACCATGGACATATCCCCAGGAATCGAGTCTCTTCTAATAAAAAAGAATTTAGATTTCGAATCGAGTCTCTTCTAACAAAAAAGAATTTAGATTTCCATGATTTTTTAGTTTTCACAACATTGATCAAGAAGGGAGGATCTTTGTGTAATAACTGAAGGACGAATCTATGTGATCCATGTGTCCTTACTTTGTACACCATGGACAGATCCCCAATTTCAAGAGGAGTGTCGTGATGATCAACTATTCTACTAAGGATTGCAAGGATCTTTCATAGTTCGGGCATGGCTTGAGCATAACACATTCCGTTGGTCCGAAAAAAGTTGCTCATAAATTCAGAGAAAGGATATTACAAGCCAAGAGCGAAGGGGATGTATAAAAAGCAAACCCATTTATCAGAAACAAAATCTGATTTCATATTCCGATCATATGCTCGGAAAATGGCAGACTTGGGAAAAGCCCCTAATTCTCAAAGATTTGATATGTCTTTATCAATAAAAGTGCATATCTCCTCTTCAGGGTTGCCAAGCAAATGCTAGGAATGGAAATCGCTGGGGACTTCAGCATTAGAACTAGCCCTTGTGTGGTTGTTTGCCATTGGGTTTGTATGAAATTTAAGATTTTTGCAAATTTGAAAGAAGGAGGAGGAGATACCTTTCAAAAGATGAGGAATGTCGTTTTAATGGTAGAGACAACTCTACATATAGAGATTATAAGTGATAAAATTCAAACGGCTAGTCCAAAATAATCATCTTGAATCTAGCAGAATGTCTAATCAAGCTGACATGCTGACGTCGGCACTAAAGTGTTTATCTTGAAAATTTGTGACCATTATACATTGAATGTGTAACATTATAATTTTTGGGACAATTGTTGGTGCTGGATATTTTAGGAGTGTATTTGTCATGTATATTAAGTATATATCTTCGGGATGACTAAGATATTGCTATGCTCAGGATATGTCTGCACAATGTTTATATAATGTATCCTGAGAATGACTAACAGTCCTTTTCGTTTAAAACTCTTTGTGCAGGTCAAGTCTAACTGAATTGCTAAAGACCAGGTCAAGCTTAAATCTCGGGACTTCGGTTTACACCCGTTAGAAGTTATGTGGAAGAGAGAAAGAGTTGCAACGACATGTGGACTTAGTTGGAGTAATCCTGGATTTCATGGGATGTCAGTTACTTTCATTTTTTTTAGATAAAAAGGACTATGGACGATCATTTAGGTCACTCGTTGCTTTTCACTTTTATCTGATATTCATTTCTACTCACTCACAACACACTTACTTACTGTACCATTTAGTTGATCGATCCATCATATCCAAAGTTGTATTCTTAAAACCATTTTTAATAAAACAAACAAGGCAGGGGCGATTGTCTCCTCCCAAGGTTTTATGCCGGTGATCTAAATTGATCAAGGTCTTTCCTGGTACATCTCGTGTTCTTTATTGCATTCTTTACTTAGTTTTTTCATTATTTCATTTTGAGGATATCATTGTTACAAAGTCTATCATCACAATGATATCTTGAGGATAATCGTGCTATAGTTGTCACAATTTTATCTTTTTATTTATTTTAACAAGTAATTCTAAGATATCCACAAATTTATTCTAGCACTCTACCTCACATAACTAATTTGGAATACAAAACTTAATTGTTAATTTTGGACCAAAACACCTACAACCCCAATAAATGCATGCAACCTAGTAACCTTATCAAGCAAATACCATACTAAAACAGAACAAAACATATGCTGCAAGCAGTTCTGGATATCAACAATGAGCTCAAATACTGGATTCAAAATTACACGAAACATGAGCATTGATTTGAACATAATATGCAGATTTAGTTGTTAAATCTGCCTTTAGAAAACAAATGATTTGATTGTTAAATCACATGCCAAGTCATCTATAATTTTGATCTTGGGGGTATAATTCTTTGATATATCTGTTCGATAACTACTTTTCTTAGCAATTTGAGAAGACTGACCCATTCTACTTTTCTTGGCAATGTGAGAAGAAGGGTCCATTGATGTTTCACCACTTCTACTTTTCTTGTCAAGTATTCTTACTCCAAAACATTTACCATGTCACTCTTTATTTGTAATTTCAAAAGAAAGAGCATTGTAGGCTTGATTCAGAGCTTTGTATGCGTCATCCCACCAAGTAATGTGTCTCAATGAGTCAAATGGAATATACGACCTCTTTATTGTATGCATGTCACCTCCGTCAGTCTTTTTCCAAACCACATCATCTTCGGAATTTATACCAATCAGAACCTGTTTCACTCATACCGTTATACCGTCGCCCCTTGAATTGTACTTTTCGAAAACAACACACATTAAGAAACCAGAGTACTCATCGCACCAGGTAGTCTTTGGAAGTTTCAAAGTACATCTAATTCATATTGGTTGTAGTAAATGCTCACCACCACTTATGATCCCAAATTCACATTCCGTAAGCGAGAGTTGACATAACTATTTACAATTTTTGTGATAGTCTCCAATGGTTTTAAGTAAGTAGCAGCAGTCCGCTTCAAGAATAACTAAACTTGGTGGAAGCTCAGACAATGCAAGAAGCTTTTTGCAATACGAAACGTTTAGGTGTTTGAGATGGGTAAGTTATGAGAGATTGATATCTAAACGTGAAAAAACATTACAAGCGAGAAGTAGCTCCTGTAAGTTGGATGAGTTACCAATATCGGAGGGGATATCCCCATCAGTTAACCCACAATCATCTAGTCTTAGAGTCGTGAGGTTCTTCATGTGAGCAAATTGTGGAAACCTTCTAAGCTTGGGATAGCTAAATACATCCAGGCATTCAAGACTTGTAAAATTTCCAAGTGATCAATGAATCTCTTCTACCTCATTGCATTCCTTGAGTTGTAACCTCTGAATACATGGGAGTCCAGTAACATCAAGTGTACTAAGTAGCTTCATGAACTCGAGTTCAAGCACTCTCAAATGTGGTAGATGCTGTAAAGTATACATAAGTTAATATAATAGTCTATTTTAATCAATATAATTTAATGAATTAGTTACGTGTTATGTAGGGAGACGAGATACATTGCATACAAATTATTTAAACAACTTTGATTAGGTTGTAAAATCTTTTTTTTTAATCTCGAGATGACCAAAACAAAACTAATAAAGAAAATAGTCTTTTAGTAGCTTAAGTTAACTTTTGTGGGTAAACTAATTAATGAAATGCAAAAACATCCCATTTCCCCTACAATATGAGAGAGAAAAAGAGAGGGAGTGTCTCACATTATGACGAGATGACGAACGATAAATGCCTTGCGTGTGCTGGAGATGACAGATGAACAGTGTACGTCGGCGTTGTGTGTGACCGAGATGACCGACGAAGGTGTGTTGTAGTACACAGGAGGTGTGACGTCGGGATTCCAAGGAAAAACGATTAAAGTGGAGAGCAAGTCTTTTTCACCGTAGCTCTTAACCTTCTAGTGTGTTACTCTGTTCTACTGCCCTAACTTACTATGCAATAACATTTTTCTTTCTTTCGTTTTTTAATTGAAAAGATGTAGAATCTAAAAATGTAAATGACCCAACAGTGGCCCAATGGAATTTGGTTATTATTATTAATATAACAATTAATGTCGTCCTTATGAATAGTAACCTGGTGTTGTCGTAATTTGTGGGCTTTGTAAGGGTATATGTGTCATTTTACGTTGCAGATCATTGTCTCTTCCCTTTCACGCTATAGTGTTTTTTTTGTCCCTTTCGCGTTGTACAAAGTCTCATATGCAGTACAACTAGTCTATCTCTTCGAAAAACCCTCTATTCGTTGCCTACTTTCTACTTTTGCGTTGTACAACCTTATTTTTTTTGGTTTGTGGTTTCATTCTGTAGAGAGAGAAACAAAGAGAGACTATGGGTTATGGCGGCCGGAAAACTTGACGGTGACGGCAAAGGTTCTGTTTTCAGGCTTTACCACCGTCTGTGGCGATGGTGATGATGGGGAAGGGAGCAGTGGTGGCTGAGTTTTGGAGTGTTAGCAGTTATGTACCAAGTGGTGGTTGGTTGTGGTGGTTGACAGAGAGGGAAAAAACAGGAAGGTTGGTGAAAGTGGAGACGGTAACATGATGGAGTACACGGTGGTTGTAATGTAGGTTGTAGAGGAATGTAAAAGGGAAGGGTGATGGTAGTGAGCAGGTTTTTATAGATAGAGAAGGCGGAGTGGCGGTGGTGGTGGCGGCGGCTGGGTTTTAGAGCGAGATAGGGAGGAGTGGTGGTGGATGGTTTTTTAGAGAGAGAGATGGAGTGGTGGCCGTGGCTGTGATGTCGATGTGGAGGTTGTGGTTGTGGTGGTGTTGTGTTTGGGTTAAAATGGGTGTGTCGATGCAAAGAAAGAAGAGAACGGGAGCTCTTTCCGGTTGTTATACGAAATGCTAACCATACAATAATGATAGAAACGGCACAAAATAAAATCCCGCGGCAACGCGCGGGCATATTTACTAGTTGTTAGCAAATCTTCTAAATAAATGTATATACGGTTCCAACGTTTTTTGGGGAGTAGATGTTATCAAAACAAATTGGTTAGTAGATGGGTTTCTCAATTTTAGGCCAACTATGTTTGGGCTAAGTGTCACCGAGTAACTCTCTTGATTCGCGTGCGGCTCTTAGACTCCTTCTAAGATCAGCCTTTGACCCGACTATGATGCGATTCGAAAGCGACAGATGCAAAAATAATAAGATTGGTAATCAACAAAACCTTATTGATTACAAGGAAGAGTTATACAAGGGCCTTACAATGTTTTACAAGGTGAATGCTTAGAAACTTTCGAGGTGATTTGCAAATGAGGCAAGATCACCTATTTATACTAGTCCCTCATGATCTAGATTATTCCTAACCTAGAGTTTTCTATACATAATATCTATGATATTTACATAGATCTTTCTAGAATCCTAACCTTTATATCTTGGATATTTTGATGGACTCTTCTAGGCTCATCTTGATATTTTTAGGTTGATTGTGGGTTATTTTCTAGGCCTTTCCATGCTTCTAGGCTGGTCTGGTGTAGCCTAGAATGTTCTAGAACGTTGCACCTTGGTGCAGCCTAAAAACGTCGTATTTTGATTAGATAAATCAGCATTTTGAGCTAATATATATGCGGGTCGTGACATAAGGCTGTTAAATATTATTGGGATATTCGCATTGGGCCTAGTGTAAGTTTGAGTAAAGTTTTAGTGTAGCGGATTTAGTGACAGGACTAAAAGTTTATATCGAGTTGTCTAATAGACTAGTTTTGAGAAATGGCTAGAATGAGGACAAGGCGTAGTTTCAACGTAACCAATCATGGGTCCTTTGATTGAGACATTTTGCCACTAAATAGGCTTTTAATCGGTCAACTAATCCATCATGTTTATATTTGGTCCGATAAATCCACATGAAGATAAGTGAGAGGCAAGTTTAATGTATTATCCACCACTGTCGGAAAATAATTACTTAAAATGAATAAATGTAGGGAGAGAGTCGGATTTCCGTTTAAGAGGATGAACCTATATATATTTGGTAAAACTAGTATGGAGCTCGCGCGTTGCAGCGGAGTTGACAATACGCAATTGAAAAACAAAATGGTTAAGACAATCAAGTGGTCAATAAAGTGAGGATGTCATGAGAGATCGTTATACACCCTACATGCCATTTATATTTATGTACACATCCTCGTAAATAGCTTTTATTCAAAGATATTATTGATGTATAAGGATACTGTTATCATAATCAAATTTCATGATAATATTTATTTAAATCTAATGTGGATAGGCAATACGGGGGATTTTGTTATCATAACCAAACAAAAGATATCTTCAAATTCTTGAAGATATACACATTAGACAACCAAGTCCTAAGGCTTGATCTTAGCAAATCAAGTAGTTGAAAATTATCTGCACTCCACTGTACCATGACATTTACAAGTAAATACAAAAGTTAAAAATTATACCTCACTTTAACATCAAAGAAAATTACTTCTTTTAGACTCAAATGAAATCAGATGCAACTCTATTTTTTGGCACGTAGAAAAAAATCACGGTTATTGACGAGTCTTTGTGGTGGCACACAACAAGATTTGATGGTCTGGAAGTCTAGTACAACTTTGGTTTTCCGTAGGTAGCTACTAATGTTTTTAGGATTTGATAATCCATGTGATGTAGTTGTGGAAATATCATGGGACAACGGATGATGAAACTGAGAGGGAATCGAACAACAATCTATAATTAGTTTTTCCTCCCCTTGTTTGACATCACAATTTATAGGATCGAAAAAAACTGACTATTTAAGGCTAATTATGTACCGGTACATGAAAGGTTGCACTATTTATTTATCTAGGCTTTTGGTTTTATGAAGTCAAGAAGTTTTAACCACATAATTATTAAGTCTATAACTCATATACGTTTAATTTCATTTTGATATTTACATCCTAGTCTTTTTAAATTCTTTAAGATTACATTTATAAATTTCAATGAAAATTATATATATAATTTCTCAAGATAATATTACTCAAAGTATAAAACTTGTATTTTATTTTAATTCATATTTTTTATACATACAAATTTATGAGAAGAACTTCAAGATTAATGTTATATCAGTTTAGAAACTGTTGAGTGTTTATCGTCATTACTATTGAATGTTTACTATCATTATAAACCTCACTTAACCCTAACCGACTTTGTTGTTATGCAACGGTTAGCTTTATAGATCGTCTATTTTTTCGTTGTGGTTCGTGTCATACTACAGTAGCAGAATCGGTAAGGATCAGTAATTATATATATAGGGTTCAAATAGGAACCATACCTTAAGTAGGAACTATAAGAACCAATCTTAGCCATTGATCTCTAATGGCATGATTGTAAATAATTAGAAGATTAATTAATTGATTATTTTAATCTAGGGGTATTTAGGACTTTTGTTCTACCACAAAATAGGTAGGTTACACTCCTTAAATGCAACCGTATATTATCAATGTATCAAAATTTTTGAATCATCAAATTAATTCATCATTCGATTCTTTCCAGTATTTAGCATCATTCGAGTAGAATCACAGGAGTCTTGTTTTGCTGGATTCATTCAATTCTTTCCATATATTCCTCAGGTATGTAAACATAATCAATCTTTATTATGTATTGTTAATCTTCATTTCATCATTCGATTCTTTCCAGTACCGTTTTCGTCAATTTCGCACTTTGTTCGAAAATACAATAACTAAAGGTTTGAATGTTGTCTCCATTAAACAACATCGAATGTGCAGTGTATTGAGTTTGCATATGTATTGATAGTATACGTTGGTGTATAGTGTATAAAGATGATATACGTTGCGTATGTATTGACAGTATAAGAGGATGATCACACCCAAAAAAAGGAGACGCTTTATTATCATCAAACGGCTATAAACCAGTGTATACTATCACATATCTTAAGTACTGGACTTAAATTTTATTTATACACTGGTGTATTTAGGATACTAACTTGGAATATTTTATTATTCACTGGTGTATGCAGTCCTATGTATTTAGGATAATAAATTTTAATATTTTATTATACACTGGTGTATTCAGTCCGATGTATTTAGGATACTAACTTGTAATATTTTATTATTCACTGGTGTATGCAGTCCTTTGTATTTAGGATAATAAATTTTAATATTTTATTATACACTGGTGTATTCAGTCCTATGTATTAAGATAATAACTTGTAATAGTTTATGAATATTTTATTATACACTGGTGTATTCAGTCCTATGTTTTTAAGATAATAACTTGTAATAGTTTATGAATATATTCTTATACACTGGTGTACTGTTGTTTAATCAGTCCTACAGTACACTGGTGTGTTGTGTTGTATTCAGTCCTATGTATTTAGGATACTAACTTGTAACATTTTATTATACACTGGTGTATTAAGTCCTATGTTTTAAGATAATAACTTGTAATAGTTTATGAATATGTTATTATACACTAGTGTACTGTGGTTTATTCAGTCCTATGCATTTAAGATAATAACTTGTAATAGTTTATGAATATGTTATTATACACTGGTGTATTGTAGTGTATTCAGTCCTATGCATTTACGATAATAACTTCATATGTATATCTTCAGTGTGCATCGGAACAGTGAGAAGGCAAAAGAGTCTAGTAATAACGGACGAGAGGTGGCATTGCGGCTTGCCGAGCGACAAGAAATCTCTAAAATCGAAACTGACTCTACTTAGAAAGAGGTATGCGGATAGAATAATGTCATCCGATGCGAATAAGGAACAATATGATCGTGTTTTGAAGGAGGCATATGAGCTGCAGAAAATGAAATAGATAAAAAGTTTGCATTGATTGATGAAGAAGTGTAGGTGAAAGTTATGTTCGTTTACGGTTTCGTATAAACAATTTAAGTGGTTTCTTTTGATACTTGTTGAAAACTTTTTGATATGGTCAGACTAAAATTTTGAATGATATTTATGGTTTGTATTTGCTAGCTAATTAGTAGACGTGATACTACTTTCAATTTGCCGTGGAAATAAATAAACATGATAAACAGCTAATATGTATCACTGGACTGTAAGTTACATGATATACGTAAGTGTATATTGGAAAATACACTAGACAATAAAAGAAAAGTTACACAGGGTATTGTAAGTAACTAGATATACATTGGTGTATCTAATGGATATACACTAATGTATAATAAGTTTTTTAGGTAACAGATGATAAACAACCAATATGTATTCGATGGACTTAAAGTTAAATGATATACGTGTGTGTGTATAAGGAAATACATTGGCTAACAAAAGATCATTTACACAGTGTTCTAAAAAATAATTAAATTCAATGAAAGCCTATTCTTCATTCTGAGCGTCAGTTGATTCTTCCAACTCTTCCTCATCGGTCATTGCCTCCACCTCTACTTCTTTTCCCGTCTTAAGGGGACAATTTCTAGTGTCGTGTCTCCTAACCATCTCGCCACAGTAATTACACTTTCTTTTTGGCTTCTTGTATTTCTCGTCTCGCTGGGAGATTCATATACGTTGCTGACAATGGAAGCTACAATGAAAAAAATGTAATTAGAAAAAAAACCATTACAATATACAACAGCCGTCATACAAATACCAACTCACATATGATACACCTGTGTATATTCATTACCACAGTTAAACTATTGACGTGTGTTAGTATACGTAGATGAATATATATAATATACATTGATGTACAAAACAAAATACTCAAACCTGTAATATATAACAGAGGAATATACATTACCTAATATACATAGGTGTATTAGGGATATACACTACTGTATTCACATTGGTTAACAGATATACACCAAATGATCATCTGTACACCTATGAACTATCAACTGATTATGATGATATATATACCACACATAACAGAGTGTAAAGCATTATTTATTAGAAATATACACAGGTGTACAATAAAAACACAATTACATGGAATCTCCCTGCTCATCCGATAATCTTAAACATCAACTACATTCAACTCTTTACACATGTGTAAATTACCAAAACATTTTCAAAATAGTCTTCATCAATTCAAACATAAACTATTGTATACACATCAATACACAAATACATATGTGTATAAAAAAAAGAATACAGTCGTATAAGCAGAACATGATTTTGGTTAAGAAAACAACATCCATTTAAGGAAAACTCAACACATACATATATAGAAACAACAACATATAACTTCGATTAAATAAATTAATATAAACAATACTTACTGACATCGTATCTTGATTTCTTCTTGAATCAACACTTCATAACCCTAATCTCTCAGTCGATTTTTTTTAACATCTTGATCTCGATCGATCCAAAAACCCAGCAACAAACAACCAACAACTTCAACATGCTCATAAGAATTATGCTTTCATCGAATTGGATGTTCTGCAAATCGAAATCTTTTTCAATTGAGTTAGATGATTTCGATGAGATCCTTTGTTTCCAGATTAAATCGTGTGTTGATAATATGAATTGAATTAGAGATAAAGTGGGTGAGGGATTTAAGGGAATCACATCATGTATTATGTAACTGCCATGAATAAAATTTATAATTAGAAAAAAAGATAATTATTTAAATGTCTAATTACACTAATACCCTTTAGATCAAAATTAAGGATTGATGGCTAAGATTGGTTCCTAAGGTGGTGGTTCCTATTTGATCTCAATCCTATATATATATTATATTATAACAATTAAATTATTTGGTAGAAAACTTATGGACTTCCCTTAAATTTAATACATGCATTATTCATTTACAACTATTTCATAAAGAAAAAAATACACCGTTAGTCCTTATGGTTTCCTCCAAATTTCAATGTAAGGTATTAAGGTTTTATTGTTTCACTTTAAGGTATCAACCTTTTAATTTGTTTCAATGTCAGGTATTAGGGACTAACCTAGTTAAAACTTAATTAAGTTTGAGGGTATTATGGTCCATTCACCTGTTCATAAAAAACAAAATAAAAACCAAAACCCAATTGTACAAGACTCGAACCTGGGACCTTGGCTTATTAAAAGAACATTCAAACCAGCTGATCTAAGCTACCTGATGGTTATTATTCCGATCAGATTCTTTTTAAATGAAATCGCTGCAGGTCATCTTCCCCAATTCAACACAAACCAAACCCTAACCCTCGAACCTTGATCAATTAACCCCAAAACGGACACTATAACAGAAAAACATTTCTTACAGCTAATTCACAATAAACATTCCACTTCACAATTCACAAAGATTATATTCTATATTTTTGTCTCTGTTCACAACATTCCCTCATTGTGATGATGATGGAAATATCCTCACAATAGAATACACTGCACAAAGAAGTTTAGAAACTGCAAATTGATAAATACAAAATTGGTGTGTGGTCGCTGCTGAACCAGTTGTCTCTGTTTAAGCTGGGACGATGGTGGCGATGAGGTTTTTTGTTATCATTAATGGATAGATGAATCTTCTCTTAATTTAATGGGGATACAAATGTTGAGGTGTCCCATTTTAAAGAAACGTGGCAGGAAGAAAATATCTTGAGGTGTGAAAGACAACACATGTCTCATATCCTTTACAGCTGTTGTGTTTAATAATTTTCGAACCTGGGTAAACCGAGCACAAATCATGAGAACAAACCACTCAACCAGATCAACATATTGTAAATCTAGCCGAAGGAAAAGCCTGCAGCAATTTGGGGAAGATGACCTGCAGCGAGGGTTAGGGTTTGGTTTGGGTTGGGTTGAATTGGGGAAGATGACCTGCATCGATTTCATTTATAAAGAAGCTGATCGGAATAATAACCATCTGGTAGCTTGGATCAGCTGGTTTGCCTGTTCTTTTAATAAGCCAAGGTCCCAGGTTCGAGTCTTGTACAAGTGGGTTTTGGCTTTTATTTTGTTTTTCTTTATAAACAGGTGAATGGACTATAATACCCCTCAAACTCAGTTAAGTTTTAACTAGGTTAGTCCCTAATACCTGACATTGAAACAAATTAAAAGGTTAATACCTTAAAGTGAAACAATAAAACCTTAATACCTTACATTGAAATTTGGTGGAAACCATAAGGACTAACGGTGTAATTTTTTCTTTCATAAACAATTTAATATTCATATAAAAATACTACTTTGCCCTCTTACTAACTTTATTAGAACATTGTACCATATGCATTATATGTTGTAATTACTTAAATTTTGTTGAAATCCTTCACTCATGCTTTATAATATAGTATAGATGATAGTTGTCAAAAGAGGTAACCAATGAGCACCAAACATGGAAAATATTAAATCAAGTGTAGCATAAGATGATAATGATGAGTTAGAAAATGGTAACTGGCGACTTTATTAATATGACAATAATTACAATTGTCATTAGAGCTAGAATCTAACAGAATAAAAGATGATAATAAAGTTTGAAAAATTTATTGTGCGAGTGACCAAGTCGGTGATGCCAAGTCATGGACTTCGTTCGTTGCATGGTGAAAACGGTGGGTGAAGAGAGCAATTGGGAGGAGCATAGTTCATATATTCCTAGTGTGGCCGTGCCATGTAAGAGTGGTGTGTGTGAGTCTCGGTCCTTGATGACAAAAACAAAAGAATGAAATTGCATTAGGTAAGTATGGTCATTACATAAGATGGAAATAGCTATATGATGTTCCATGATATAGATGTATACTTGAATAATAATTGACAGAAGAAAAAATGGAGAAAGCTTCCTGATGATTTAATATGGAAAAGACATGGCTTTATTATACAACCTACAATGACCTTAAAGGCTCAAAGATCCAATGAAAATAAGCAAACGGTCATCATAAATTAACCTATTCATCTTGCTTTACCTGAATATACTTATTTAATTTACATGAAATGATCATTTTGGCGTAGCTTTTAAGGGGCGGGGAGGGGCGGCCGACCCCCCCCCCCCCCCCCCGAATTTTCGCCCAGAAGTTCCAATTATATAGTATTCGTATATAAATTTTTTGGTATATACGGTTTCGACCCCCCGAAATTGGTTTTCTACCCCCGAAACTAGTGATTTTCGACCCCCCGAATTTTCGGGTCAAGATTCGCCACTGGATCATTATATATTATAGTGCCTATAAAGTATAAACTTAAAAGTTCATTTTCGATATACACAATTTGCCTTTGATGGGGCTAAACTTAACTAACTCTCTTTGAACCTCATGACGGGTCACGTGTTGCACCAATTTAACAACATAATATCAAATCTAGTAATCAACAGCAAGTCATTACTAGGATTGTAAGCAAAATCATTATTTTTTATTAAAAAAAGACCTCAATCTAGTAATCAACATCCGCTGCCGGCTCCACCACCATGTTGCATCGCCACCCCCCACCGGCCGCCCAGCCACTCGATGGCTGCCGCTGCCCATGGTGTACAAGTGTACCATCGAAAAACAAGACACAATAATAATATTTGTAAAGATATAAAAACGTCACACTTGACAGTAAAAAAGATAGTTAAAAAATAAGATATCTCAAATAAAAAAGGGGAATTGGAATTAAATAATCCAAACTTTGTCGGGTTGGAAGACAATAATCCCAACTTGAAATCTAGAATCTAACAGTCCCAACTTGTATTGGTTTTTATTTCACTGGAACAAAACTAACTGTGTTTAACTCAGTTAGTGTTTTGCCTATGTGGCATGCCATAAAGTGCAAATGGGTCAATAGAATACATAAAAAGCATAAAAAATGGCATGCCACGTAAGTAGAAAACTAACTGAGTTAAACTTAGTTTTGGTCCAGTGAAATAAAAAACCCAGACAAGTTAGGCCTATTAGATTCCAATTTTCAAGTTGAGATTATTGTCTACCAACCCGAAAAAAGTTTGGATTATTTAATTCCAATTCCCTAATAAAAAAATAACTTAAAATTTAATATGAAAAAATATCTAGAACTTTGAGGCATAATATGCAGAAAAGACTAAATCCTTGCACCAAGAAACAATAAGACCATTCTGTGAATCTAAATTCAATACAAAAGGCTTACAAAACATGTGTTAATAGCAAAAACATATATGTTCATGTTCATGATCCTCACTTGTGCAGGACACTTTTTTTGGGCAGTTTTGTTTTTCTCTGTATATGCTTCTGCAATAAAAAGAACATAAAAACTTAGTCATCAAAGAGGTAGAGAAGACCATATCGACATCTAACGCAAATTGAGGTTACCTTCTGCCTCTCCAAGGCCTCGACATCGGTTCTCTCTTTCCAGTTGCTCTTACGTAGTTTGATCGGCCGATTCCCGACGTATTTGCCTATTTAATTAACAGAAGAAAACTAGATAAATGCTACTGCTAGAGATAATCAAGAACGAGAATGAATGTGTGGCAATTTTGACCCGTTTATGTGACAACATGTCGATTCGAGTGGTCAAATGGGTTAAAAAAAAGCCATCAACGAGCACAGGGTCAAATGGGTCGAAAATTATGCAATAAAACCTCCTAAATCGCTTGGTTATTCAATATAATTTATTATTATTCTATTAGTATAACTTTTGCAACTATATTCGATAAGATGATTATTTATTTTTATAATAAAAAAGAAAAAGAACAAACTCATATTTAGGAGGGAGCAAAACTAGGTAACTTACCATTCATTTCTTTGAGAGCAGCAGCAAGATCAGATGGGTTGGAAAAACTGACAAATCCATATCCTTTGGTCTTGCCTGTTCGCTTGTCTCGGACAACCTAACACCATCAAAATGATGTTCAATGTTTGGCAAATAAATGATCGAAGTGGTTTTTTTAAGAATAGTCAGCATAAAAATAGTGACAATAATAAAGTAGCGTCCGCATCATCATGTTCAATGTCAATGTTACCAAATACGGATTCTTGTTTATCAAGGGGTATTTTAGATTTTTAGACCATTCAACGAACTCTTAAGAATATAGCTTTAGTCAAGGTCCAAGAAACATAAAACTATGATTATAACTAAGATAAGACTATGAACATTTTATTGGGAGATTGATATATCTTATGTCAAGGTATTTTTCAGTATAAGCAGCTTCCCTTGCTCTCTAAAGCACCACCCGAAACAAAATAAACTAACAAGAAACAAAACAAGCCCAACATATATGATGACCCTCCCCAAAGGTTGTCAACATTAAGCATCCCGATGTGCTTTAGAGCTTTAGAAAACAGATCAAAGATGGATGATATGATGCGCAAAAGCCTCTGAATACAAGCATTCGGAATCGGAATGACCGTATGACGAATCATAAAATAACTCAGATCCCCTAGAAACTATTATGGAGAACAAACGGAAATCTTAAGTGAGATAGGACTCAAGAACACTCATAGATAGCGACTGAACTAAGCAGTTAATGCGGACATGCGGTAAAATATCGGATATCGGTTATCGCGGTGAAATATCGATGGGATATCAATGGTTTTTATATCATGCAAAATTTATATATATAGCAATTGAACACTAACAATTTAATATATTCTCCTACCATAAACAAACAAATCTTTTGCAACTTGCAGAACACTAACAATTGTAGCAAGTGGGAACTTATTAACACTTAAAACACTAATATTTAACGCTAACAAACAATCAAGACTCGAAACACTAATAGCAGCAATAAGAAGAAAGACGAATTGAAGAACTAAGAAGAAAGGTACCGATATCATTGATAAATATAAGTCAATGTCGCCAATAATATCGGTACCGATATCTCAGTTGATGACCGATAACCATATATTGGTGATATGTCACCGATATATCGGCCAAGTTAACTGCATAGCGACTAAAGACAAAACTCAAGAAGACTGCTTTTTACAAGAATCGTCCACATTGTTGACATCACCGGAAACTGGGGGACTAAACCCCACCTCTTATAAAGCACTTGACAATTGAGATTGAAGAGAAATCCAGATGAGAGATTCTGATGGTTATAGATAAAAGTTAACTGTGATATATTCATTGTGTTCATGACTTCATGTCTAAACCTGATTTTAGCTACCTGTCACTTTACTCATTCCCATCTTGTCAAAGAGATGTGCAAGTTTTTCAAAGTCCTTACTTTTCAAAATACATCGCTCTAAATACAGAATATAGCCCCCAACTATGGGTGACAAAATGAACAGGTCAGGTGGGTAAGAGCCGTAAGGCAGCATGTCAAATAGGAACTTTTCTAAATGGTATAATAAGAAGGCTGGGTTGGGTCAGCTGTCACTTTTTGTCTAGAAATTTTAAACCCTTTATTAATGATTAGCATGCCAAATATGAATAAAAATATTACAATATTCTAATATAATTTAATGTCTTAGTAATTTGACTTAGGTGTAAAATATACTCTGGGCACAGTTAGACCCATTTGACTACTTTACCTCTTTGAATTGTTAGAGATGAAACATAACATAAATCAAACCATTTATAGGTAAAGGGGTAGAAACTGCCAACCTCTATCCCACCATACAAATTTCTCTTAGTTTCTAAGATACTAACTTAATTGATTCGTAAGGCACTATTTAAATGACACCAAATTCAATATTTTTACCACATATGTTGGTCATTTTGAGTATCTTTTTACTTGATATGTTGGGTCATTTGGAATATTTCTTACTTAGCTTTTCCTGTTTCTAGTTTTACATGGATCTATACATTAATGCATCAATTCCTTTATATATTCTGGTTGGTGTTTTTTCTTACTTTTAAAAACTTTGGAACCTCTATTCAAATACTTCATAGAGTGACCTTAGTATTTTACTTTTTTCTATTCAAAGTTTGGAGCTTCTATTCAAAAACTTTATAAAGTGAACTCAGTACTCCTTAGGGTTGACAATTGAACTATTCATGCCACTATTATCATTGTTGTAATTTATCTCCACAAAAACAAAGAACGGACGATACCTTTCTAGGATTCAAGACACATATCTAACATTCAGCATAGTATCAAAAATGAATTTCAAAATGTTTGTTCTTAAGGATCCATACATAGATCAAGTGATCAACCAATTGGTAGTGCTTTGGGACTTTAGAAGGCCTTTGTTTGATATATATTATCCAACTTGAGAAGAGTTATACTAGATGACTATTGTTTGATATATGAGGAGACTACAAAATATCAACTATCTATATATCTCTTAGACCTTAGCTCGAGTGGAATATTATATTTCTGCTCATTTGATCAACAGTATACCACTATACCCCACCTATTCACATCTATCTTAATTATATAGTCTACTACCCCCCCCCCCCCCCCCCCAAAAAAAAAAAAAAAGCTTTTTATTATTTTTGCTGATATTAGCCTGTAACGGTAGAAACATGTGGATGAATTGGATTCAGCTGTAAATCTAGAATACAAACTCGAAGTCTTTATCTAGCAAAGTTTTGGCAACATTTACATAGATGTTAAATTATGATGCTTCACTGCCTCAGTAAAAGAAACTGACCTTGGCCATGTTGAATGAAGGAAATCGCGTGAAAGCTTTTGAAAGAACATCATCATTCACTTCATTACCAAGATCCCCACAAAATAGACGATAATCATCTGCAAAACATCACTACAATCATGAAGAAGATGCCAATTCTATCAGCAAAGTACAAACAAAAATAAACCATCATGAAAAATGCAAAAACTAGCAAGGGAGTATCTACTTCAATTCTAAGACTAAAGTTCATTCTTATCAACAAAATTCAATTAATTTGGTCTGCTTTTTTCCTCTAGCCAAGTGAAATTTTCCTTGCTCAATTAATCACAGTATTTGGTATCTTTTTCACAAAACGTTTGTTATCTGTTCATTTTGCAATGTTATTCATTGTGAACTTCTAGAGACCTTTTCATCTAGCCAAGTGATATCTTCCCTAGTCAATTAATCACATTATTTGGTATCTTTTTCACAAATCTGTTCATTTTGCAATGTTATTCATTGTGAACTTTTAAAGTAATAGTTGATAACAAAATAATGCATTGTATATGATCTATAATACATAAACATGAGTTTCTAAATTTGTATTCATGACAAGGTACACTCCCAATATGAGAATGATTGTCACTCCAGTATGAGAATAAGGAGTAGATGGAGTGTCTAGTTATATTCATTCAGGTTTGAGAATTTGGTTTTTTCTACTTCATGTAAGAACAATTTCGTTAGATTGGGCTTTATTCTCTTGAAATTAGAGGCCGTCGTTTCTACACCAATACCAGTGATTCACTAACAGTTTGGTATTCGAGAACTTTTCCTTTTGTTAGTCACCGGCTCATTACAATTTACAAGGATTGAAAATTCATATTTAAGCAACTTAAAAGGTGATATTTTGGGCACTGTATGATTGTGGTCAATTAAGTGAGGGTAGTTGTTAGTAGTAATCCATTTGTCACTAAGGTTACACAGTAGAAATATGTAAATATGTTCAATCACTCAATTATACATGTCAACTGCAATGCAACTTGCCTCTCTACCAGGAACTTGTTAGACTCAAATGAAATCTATATTTTTTTCCTAAATCAATACAAGTTTATAACAAAAAAAATATATAAAAGCAGTATAAGACTTGGTTTTTTATGTCTATTTATGTTCCAGAACAAAACTTGCACATGGTTCATGAAATAAATTTTCGTATTGATCTAGGTTTAGACATGTACACTCATATACAAAGGCACTATTGTGTCCTTAACCATCAATTATCTATGAATAATGGTATCACACACATGTATCTTTGTATCAATATCCTTAAACATAGTAACATACAGCACAAACAACCTTCTCCAAAATCATTGTTAATCCCCAAATACACAAAACAACTGAATTACCATCAAGTAAACTCACTAAGGTAATGTTGAGCTTCCTCACTTAGATGCACACTATAGTTTCTCATACACCAACTATATAAGCATGTCCAGTGGCGAAGCTTGGTTTTGAAATCGGCGGGGGCCGGACTCAAATTTTTTCGGTCGGTAGTGGAAAATCGGCGGGGGCCGGACTTAACCCGGACTCAATTAAACTACGAAAATCGCAAATTTCCACTACTGCGCCAAAAAACAGGGGGGCCAGGGCCACCCCTGGCCCCAAATATGCTTCGCCTCTAAGCATGTCTAATAAAGATAAATAGCCATGTAAGATGTGAAAATTTTATGGCACTATAGGCAATATAGAAACACCTCTCTAGCCACTCTAAAGCATAAATTGGATTCCATTCCACAATCCTGTCAGTATTTCACCATCTATACGCCTAATATCTCAATGACTAAGTTATTGTCCTCAGACGTAGATAGATAGCAAGTTCTTTATGAAAACATCCTTTGGGTGCGCTCATACCCAAAAGTTAAAGGAACATGGATTAATATGCATGTGTTTGATAGAAACCTGGTTTTGGTCAGACCCAGTTGATGTGGGTGGCGGGGAAAAGACTACTGGGTGGCGGGAACATGTTTAAAATTCAGAAAGCGGGAGGAGTTACGTAACTGCTACATAGCTGGGTTTTTCTATTTATTGTTTAGTCAAGAGTTATGGTTTTCAGTCTTGATTATGTTTTAAAAAAAAGTTCTTTTGTAATTGGAGAGTTAATCATTCTCGAATTGGATTAAAAATCTGTGCCGACTAGTTATCAATTTCAGTGTTTCTTCCTTTTGATTTTCTGGGTTATATTAGTCTTCCAGTAAGGACAATACATATGATCTCATAAATAGATAAACCCATCAAATCTTGTTGCCAGATAGATAAAACTATAAAACAAGGAGCAACTTCGGTCTGATATCTTGGGCAACCGGTAACCAACTAATTTTGAGCCTGAGACATAGATTGCGTCAATGCAGAGGAAATGAATGCATTTTATACTATACTATTAAATAATCTGAAGTTAAGTGAACTAGATTATCAGAATTCAAAAAAAAAAATGATAGAAGATAAATCACCTAAGATACCCATTCTTAGGTGTAAAGTCAAACACAAAAGCGAAAATGGTCAAGAGTTATCGAACATCGTCATTTTTTTTGTAAAGGTCGCCGAGAAAGATTACCCTAAATTAAAACCTTTATTCAATTGAGTTACGAGTACCTAAAACTATATTTTTTTTAAAAACTTTGATGGTCTTTTCTGGCCATACAAAAGTGGGAAGTTGGGAACCTTTGTTACGCAATTAGCACTATAATAACAAGTAAAACTGAACCATACTTTCTGGCCACTCAGCGAGTGTTGGATCCTCCCAGGCTAGACCAGCTGCTTTACGCGGTATTGCTTTCTTCTTTACCTCTGCTTTATGCTCCACTTCACTGCTTGCCAGTGCAGCCTTCACACTTTCTAGTGCTTCAGGTGTAATCGTCTGTGCGTCCCTTTGAAATAACTGCTGTGCCTATTTACAAAACAAAAAGAAAAAAACATTTTCTCAACTCCAAGTCAGTAAATCGCAAACACTTACATCACAAACTGCAGCCTGATTTTCTACTATTTTGCAACTTAAAGGAATACACTTCACTTCACTTGATGAATCGATTAGTCCAATAATCACTCTTCTTTCTGACTATCCCCAAATCATTCAACATTTACATCTACTCTAAATGTTTAGGAATTAGGATTAAATAAATACTTCCTCAGTTTACAGAAAACCGCACCACTTATTTTTTCCAGCAACATTACGACTCCTATCGCCTATGCCATTAACATATTTTCAAAATCTTCTGATGAAAAAAAATACAACAAATTTCTAAACGCCTCAAATTCAATGGCGGCTCAACCGTCCAGATAAATAAGCCGAAGCTTAGGGCATCAAAATTAAGGGCCCCCAAGTCTTCCTTTTCAGTCACAACCAAGGTTGCAAAAGGCGCTAGGCGCTAGGCGGGCGGTGAGGTCTAGCCTAGGGACTAGTCGAGACTAGGCGAAATTAGGCGGAATTAGGCGTTTTGGTACTTTTTATACATATTATATATATACACACATAATACATAGAAATACTTAGAAATATACACATAATACTACTAAATGTAAACTAGTTAAGATAGAGGGATTAAATTTTTACATACACAAACTAGTTTTACATAAAAAATTAAAAGTTTTCAGAATAAAAGTAAACTAGTAAAAGATAGAGGGTTAAATATGAAAAATACCTAAAACTTATTTAACCCTAAAAACACTAAGCAAACACATCTCTGCCGCCACTTCTTCTTCTTCCTGCTATTTTCTTCTTCCTCCATCTTCCGCCTGTGCCCGCCTAGGCCAGCCTAGGACCGCCTAGGTCCGCCTAACAGCCGCCTAATGGCCGAAACGCCTAAATCTCCAACTAGGGCTTTTTTCCGATATTGATGGCCGACTAGCGCCTAGGCGGCCGCCTAGGCCGATTTTTACAACCTTGGTCACAACTCACAATTCTCTCAGCTTTCAATCTCTTAAATTTTCTTTTGCAATTATGTAACTTTGTTGCTTTTAAGTTTTAACAATGTTCTAAAAACCGATTTTTGTACTGTACCAGGTTGGGCCCAGAAATGGGTCAACCGGGTTGACTAGTTAACCCTATAATTCCATAAAAACACTACTTCAACTCCTAAAATAATCCAAATGTACATGATTCCATAATTAAAAAATATATATATATCAAGTTTCAAACAACGTTTTATTTAATAGTGTATGTTAGGTTTATGACACTGAAATGTTGAATGTGTCAAGTTCATGATCGCTTAAAAGATGAAATTCCCTGTGGAAAGTTGCTATTACCTTACTATCGAGCTTTAATAAAAAATTTACGAACCGGTAGAACCAGATTTACCAGTGGCATATACCACATACCGTATTCTAGTTTTAGCGGCCTTTCTCGTACCGTACCGGTCCTATGTTCATAACGGTATTTAAAAACAATCGGCTTATAAAATAACTGTATAACAAAAATGTGTACCATCATATTCCCAGGCATGCTTAGATTAACCTAAGATGCACTATACTACTAAGAAACCTTCAATTACTAATTTCACTAAAGTTCAACATGCTAAAACTAACCCTAAACATAATAATAAGAACAATAATAATAATAATAATAATAATGATAATACCTGTTGGAACTGAGGAAAGTAGACACCGGAAGAGGAGGGGGAAGGGTAGACGGGGGGAGGGGCGGGGTAGGGGACGACGGCGGGCGGAGGAGGGGGAACGGCGGTTGAAGGATAGGATTGGGATTGTTGGAGATGGAAAGGCATGGGGAAATAAGAGCCATTGCTGTTAGAGTATGTGAATTGTGATGAAGAAGATGATGATGCTGATGAATTTGGAGGGATTGACATGATTTTGTTGTTAATAGGAGGGAGGGAGGGAGGGAAGGAGGGAAGGAGGGAGTGAATTAGTTGGGGATTGAAGTGATAAAAATTAGGGTTCTTGTTTTTGATATTTGGGGGAATTGAGAATTGGGGCAATCTCAAACTCTGGTATTAAGCGGGCTTCTTGTCAGCGTAGTAGCGTAAATCATGTGAAATAATAAGGTAGCGTTTGGTATTCGATAATGGAATAGACGGAGGAATTGGAATGGACAACGGAAAAGAATGAATCAGGCCAGCTCAAGGACCACCCCATGATGGCGTGAAGCCCGCGAAACACCGGCCCGCCTCTAATTATCACGGCCGTGAACTGTTTTTCTGTGATGGCCATCGCGTTGGTTTGGCCAAAATATGACCGTTGGCCAACGGTCTTTTGACCGTTTTGAGGGTTAAAAAAAAAAATTCAACCAAAATCTCTATATATCTATATATATATTTCATTTTCAACCAAAATCAATACCACCAACAATCAAAACTTACATCCAACAATCAAATAAGAATATATATATATATATATATATATATATATATAGATATATCAAATGGAAGGTCCCTCGTGTCCACTCGACTCGTCTAGTTCTTCCGACTCGTCGGGTTCTTCGATGGATTTTTTTGCAATGGTTTGCGAGGCGGCGCAACGTGATCGGTACGGAACGCCCAAAGAAAAGAATGGTGCAGCGTGATCGGTGAGGGGCAAATGACGTTTTGATGAACGATTACTTTGTAGAAAACCTAAAGTACAACGACGAGGTGTTTAAAAATCGATTTCGTTTATCAAAGGAATTATTTTTAAAGATTGTCGGGGACATCGAAGCTAAGTTCAAATGGTTTCAAGTAGAGTATGATGCTAGGGGAAAAGGAGCTTTACGGCGATACAAAAATGCACATCCGCGATTCGTCAACTTGCTACCAGTAACGTTCCTGACGAATATGATGAATATTTCAATGTCTAGTAGAATTTCAAGCGAGTCTCTTCACTATTTTTGCAATGCTATTATTGATTTATATGGTAAAGAGTATCTCCGAAGACCGACTAGACACGACATTACACGTTTGTTCGCCGCACATGAAGCTAGATGGCATTTTCCCGGTATGATCGGTAGCATCGATTGTACCCACATCGTGTGGAGAAGTTGCCCGAAGGGTTTGCGAGGTCAGTTTATGAGAGGTGACCATAAAAAAACGACGATAATGCTCGAAGTCGTTGCGTCGAACGATTTATGGATTTGGCATGTGTACTTTGGTCCCTCCGGCTCAAACAACGACATCAATGTTCTATATCAATCACCGCTTTTTGATACAGAGTTACAAGGAACCGCCCTGACGTGTCCGTTTACGGTGAACGGACGACAATATAGACGTGGCTTCTATCTTGTTGATGGCATCTACCCCGCTTGGTCAGTTTTTGTGAAAGCTTACTCGTTTCAGACAATCGAAAAAGAAATATTGTTTAAGAAGCTACAGGAATCTGCGAGAAAAGACGTTGAACGGGCGTTTGGTGTATTGAAAGGTAAATGGCGCATAATAGATCGTCCGGTGCGTTTGGTTGATCAAGCGAAAATAAGTAGTGTTGTGTACGCGTGTATCATATTGCACAACATGAACATAAGGGATGAGGGGCGCGCAATATCTCCGGATTACGTTATGGATACGGATATACCAACAAACATCCCAAATGATGTTCTTTTGGAGTTGCGGGATGAACAAACCCACTATCAGCTTCGATTTGATCTAACGGAACACGTGGGTGGTTTAGATATCGAGTACGAGGACCCTTACCCACCGCTCACTTAATTTTTTTTATTTAATGTAATTTTTTTATTTAATGTATTTTTTATTATTTAATGTAATGTTTTTTTATTTAATATAATGTTTTTTATTTAATATAATGTTTTTTTTATTTAATATAATGTTTTTATATATTAAAAAAAAGTTTAGTGATGAAATGTGATAGAATGTGAACACCGCCGCGTGGGTTTAGTGATAGAATGTGATAAAATGAGGTAGCAGAATCTGATTGGGTGTGATAGTGTAATGAATGTGATAAAAAGCAAACCACCCATTGTGGCCTCGTTATCATTCCATTTCATGTTTGGTTTCCCTCTACAAGAATGTAATACAATCCATTCAATTGACAAAAATACCCCTATCTCAAAATAATAATATAAATTTATCAATGTTGACAACATTATTCAACCCATAAAAGTTTCTGTTTGGTTACCCTATTTATGAGATCCTTAACATGAATCTCTACAACTTCAATCTGACTTTTTTAATGAATAATAAATCAACTTCATGATGACGAAAAACTAACAATAACAAAATAAGACTTCTTCAATTCTTCTAATTCACAAAACGATTGCTTCAAAAAATCTATACACATCGAATACTCGACTTTTATCAGATAAGGAATTGACAGCTCCGAACTGAGACGCACTGATGAATTAGGAAGACGGTGATAAGTGGAAGTGAAATGCAGGAGGGAGAAAGAAGACGTGAAGCGGCGAGCAGGATTTGGTGAGGATAGCAGTGGAGCAAGGAGGGTAAAATGGAGAAAAAGTATGAAAATGGGACGGAATGGAAAAAAAACGAGGGGGTGAGAGGAATGGTTTTGACTTGTTTTGAGGGAAATCGATTCCTTAGGTAATTGTTGATTTCATTCCTTCCACCAACCAAACACTTCATATTTTCATTACGCTTGAATGGAGCATTCCATTCCCTTCTTCATTACCCCATACCCAACACCCTCTGAGAACCATAATGGAATGGAATGGAATGGAACAAAGCATTACAATAGAATGAAAAAAAAAGTGTTTGGTTGGTTTACCATTTTCATTTTATTCCATCTAAAATCCCCCAAATTCATTCCATCCAACCCGTGTTTTTTTTTTTTGTTCATTTCATTCTCTTTGTCACCCTTCATCACTACTGACCACCACCCACCTCTACCACCATCACCAATTTGTCACCGACCATCGCCATCGCCATTTGCCGTCACCCACCGACCGCCACCGTCACTCACCGTCACGGACCACCGTCACCGACTGCCACCACTGACACTCTCCGTCACCGACCATCGCCACCCACCAACCACCACCACCAACCACTGCCGCCGCCGCCGTCATTCACTATCGTTGTCACTCCCTGTCGCCACCCACCGCCGCCGTCACCACTACCAATGTCACCGATACTATCACCAGTAAACGTCGGCACCCACCAGCACTGGCCACCACCACCCATCATCGTCGCCGCCACTAACATCCACTACCACCACCGTTGTCGCTGCTGGCGCCACCACCAACCGCCACCATCCACCGACCTCCACCAACCACCGTCACCGACACCCACTGCCAACAGCCACCACCACCACTCACCACTGCCGATTTTATTCCTTTGTTTTTTCCTACATACCAAACAATACAAAGTAACGTATAATTCCATTCTTACGTGTAACCGAACAAGATCATGGAATAGTAATCACCCATTTCATTCCTTTGTATATTCCATTAGCTTCTTCATTCAATTCTCTCGTCCATTCCATGTTAACTTACAAAATTTAGAACGAAACATAAACTGAAAAATTTGTGAAAGATGAAAAGTATAAGAGACCAAAGTAAGAAAAATATGTAAGGCTAAAAGGTGAAAAGTTTTGGGTTAAAGTAAAAAAATCATTGTTTTGGAGTAAATCTGATATAGAAAACTATGGGTTTTGATCAAATACACGGCGAAAGAAAAATAGGAAGTTGTAGGAAGGATATCAAATGGACTTCGATTGAACTCATTCAAGCGGCATTGGAACCGTCTCATCGAACCCTACGATCTTAGTTTTAGGTTTTCTCTCTTTTTTTTAGCTTGTAGTTTTTAGAAATATATTCCATCATTGTGTCTTTTATGTAGCATTGTGTCTTTTCTTATTTTCATCATTGTGTCATTTTTGCGATTCATTGTGTCTTTTTTCTTCAACATTGTGTTATATTTTGTGGCTCATATGTCATATTTTGTTATCTAGTGTGTGTTTTTGTACCCTTCTCACCATTTCATATTTTTGTTACACTTTGTAGGATAACTTGACCTAGAAAACTATATCACCAAAAATAATTTATTATTCCGTTTATGCAATGTAAAGGGTCTATAACCAACTTGGTTACAATATCATGTATTACACAGGTTGATAAATGTAATGTTATATAATTAATAAAAAATATGTTTAAGAAAAAATATGCATTTTACGGATGAAAAAAATCAGTGTATTATACTAATAGAATAAAATATAATGTAATTTGTTAAAATATACAATCGTCAAGATATGTATTCTAAAAGGTGAAATTGACGTGACAATTATAAACGTTAAGTTAATTTTTAAAACATTTTTTAAATGGGAATTAACTCTGACTTTTAATACCACCTATTTTTTTATTATTTAATATATTCTATTTTTACTATTATTTATCATCAAACCACATCAAGTATTTAAAATTTTTTAGATATTAATTATAAAAATAATTATCTTTCATTATTCTTATTTTTACTAATAATAGATGTTAATATATAACTCGATATAGTTTTACATATTAAAATCATAAAACTTATTTAAAAAGACAAAGAATTAGAGATGTTGGCAGAAGGAACTAAAACTAGTGTAATTTTTTGTATTATTACTTTTTTCATATTAGAAGAAGGTGGGTTGGGTTTGGCGAGACTTGACGAGAGTAATAAGGCGCTTATATTAAAATGGTGTTGGAGGTATTTTACCAAACAACATGCTCTTTGGCGAAAGGTTGTCGATTCTATTTATGGCTCGGATCGAAAGTGGGGTGTTCTTCCTTTAAATAGTAGTGTGTCCGGGGTTTGGAAGAACATTGCGTCGTTGTGTAGCAAAATCAAGGTGGACGGGGAAGGGGCTAAAAATATGATAAGGGGTCGAGTTGGTAACGGGCGGGAAATTCGTTTTTGGATTGATCCTTGGTTATGTCATTTGCCGTTAAAAGAGTGCTATCCGGACTTGTTTGTTTTAGAGACGCAAAAACAATGAGGGTATATGATCGATATGAACAGCATGAAGACCGGTTTATGTTTAAGTGGAGTTGGAAAAGATTGCTTGAGGCAGAGGCTGAGATCGAGCATAGGGACGAGTTGGAAGCTAGATTGACCGGTGCATCTCTTTCCAGTCGATATGATGAGTGGTGTTGGAACGATTTTAAAAACAACACTTTCACAGTGGCTGGGGCAAAGTATTGGTTGCGAGGGAAGGGTAATGAGGATACTCAATTCGGTTTTAAATGGTGCAAATGGCTTTGGCGAAGTGTAATATTTTTATGTGGGGCGCGTTTCTTGATCGGCTTCCTACTAAGGATGCTTTGCAAAGGAGGAACATTGTGGTCCAGGATGTCATTTGTGCGTTGTGTGGAGAAGGAAGTGAGACTACGGACCACATCCTTACCGGTTGCGGTATAGCAGCAAGGGTTTGGAACGGGATTTCCATGTGGCGTCGGGTTCCGCCGTTGTACGCATTTACGACTAAAGACCTTGTACGAGTGTTCGAGCAACGTGGTCTTTCTGGAGCCATGAAGAATGTGATTCAAGGTATCATTACCATCACGAGTTGGAGATTGTGGAAAGCTAGAAACGAAAGAATTTTTTCGACCAAAGCACCTAAAGTCGTGGAGATTGTTTCGGACATCAAAGTTTTGGGGTTTCTTTGGTACAATAATAGGGTGAGACGGGGATTGATGGATTGGGAGAAATGGTGTAATTTTGATATAATGTAATTGTATTGCTCATTTTCGGCCTCTTATTCCATCTTGGGATAGGTCGCTTCGTTGTTTAATGAAATATATATTTTCAAAAAAAAAAGATAACTAATGTATAAACACCACAAATCACAATTTCTTATCAAATTTCATTATATATGGAAATAAACAGAAAAAAATTACATTTGTTGCTCAAATGTCCCGTAAACGACTCACTCCAACCTAAAAGTCAAATGCTTGAAATGGTTAATAGGAAATTTCCGCTCAAGTGTCCACTCTAGCCTTATATCGATGGAATTATGGAGGGGAGGAATGGAGACAGAGGTGAGGGAGAGGAAAACTGTGGGCCAAAATCATCAAAAAGTAGACTCATGAGGGAGAGGAAACCCGGGGGCCAAAATCATAAAGTAGTATCAACAAGCTTTCTAACAAAAATAAATAAAGCACACTCCAATTACATACATGTCAATTTAATATAATTTTAAAAAACAAGATGGCAATAAAGAATTCGCTTCGAGTTCACTTCCAACGTTCACCACAATCCTGAAACAAACTCATTATAACACAAACTAATCTCATGATTAAAGATAAAACCCAACAAAACCTCTTAGCATGAAGGTTAACCCATGGATGAGCTTGATTGCATAAATGCTCAAGACTTGAGTTTAACTCCAAAGTTTGCTAAAAACCTATTTCCCCTCTTTGCTTGAAAAACGTGGATACAAAACACAAATGTGGCTTTTTAATTTGATTACCAGTACAATTCAACTTTTCCACTTACACACACCAAGTCCCTCATCCATCATTGTAACAAAACTTATATCTCAAGATTTGAAAGTTAACCCTAACACCTTTAAACTAGAATAAGTGTTTAATCTAACCACCCACTTCAACAATATCGAACATAATTAGATATCAATCATCAAAATTGTACTGTATTAAATATGAACTCCAACATCCTTAGATATTTTATATAGAAAAAAAGTAAGTGCTCTTTATTATTTCTGATAATAAATAAAGTTCTTATTAACTCCAACATCCTTAGATATTTCATATATAAAAAATATAAGATAAGTACTTTTTATTATTTTTGATAAATTATTAAGTTGTTTCATCTTTATTAGGTCTCGCGGTTAGGTCTGCAAACGACCTGAACTTTCAGTGAATTTTCATGAACTGTTCGCCGAGAAGTTCGTTTGTTTAATAAATGAACGAACACGAACAAAAAATTTTGTTCGTTTAGTTAAACGAACAAACATGAACAGAAGCCGCGTTCGTTCGTTTATGTTCGTGAACGTTCGGTAACGTGTTTGATAGTTTAATACGGTTTATTTAATATTTTTTTATTTTCTTTTATTTTTATTTATTTTACCAAAATAAATAAATAAAATAATATATGTGAGGTAAATATATGATTATATGAGATCAATAAACCTATTTTTAGTCTCCACACTCATTATGTATTTTCACTTTCAAGCGTCGACGCACTCCGCCATGCACCACTGACACCCTCCTCCATTCACCTCCGATGCGAACTTAGTTTTTTTGAGACACTACTTTATTATGTTTACCAATATTATGTTGTATGTTTGGATAATTAAGTTATATTTTGGACGGATCTAGCTAATGTCTAGTATATGTGAATACTATCTTATTCGAAAGTTAATATATGTCCGTTTGTGTTTGTTTCCGTTCATGAACACTTCTTTGTGCTCGTTTGTGTTCATGAACACTCCTTTGTGCTCGTTTGTGTTCATGAACACTCGTTTACGTTCATTAATGTTCATTTGTGTTCATGTGCGTTTATGAACAAAATTAACAAACAAACACAAACGAATACGAGCACAAGTGTTTTCTTAACAAACGAACACGTACAGAAAATCTTGTTCGGAAGTGTTCATGAACTGTTCGTGAACACATAATTTCCTTAACAAACTAACAAGAACAAGGCATCGTTCGGTTTGGTTGCAGCCCTACTCACGGTTATTATACTTTTTATAACTTTCCTTAGTTATTTTATATTTCATAAACTGTGTACATAAGAAAGGTCCAGCCGTCAATGGTATATTTTTTTTGAACGGCTAATGTTACACTTCTACTATATTTACACCAAATACACTATTGCCTATATTTGAACCTAAGACCTCCCCTCTAAAAGTCATAAGTCTTTACCAAATGGACTATCCCACACTGGCTCAATGGTATAGATGATATGTCGACAATTTTGTATCAGCTATTAAATTAGCATTTTTATTTATATTTATAAGACTAGAGGGAGTGGAGGGGCGGGAAAGAGTGGGGTGAAGCGCCATGTGGCACTTGTGGGACCCATGTGGGGGGGAAAAAATTGTGGGGAGTGGAAGGGGGGGGGAAAGGGGGGTGAAAGGAATAATATTATATTGTTTTAAAGTTAATTAGTTAAATAAAAAAAAGAAAAAAAAATCACCCAATCACGAGCTGCCACGTCACCCACCCAAACCCCCCACCGCCCGGCTTTCCCCCACCGCCCCCCTCCCCGCCCTCCTCTTCCCGCCCCTCGGGATGGTGTTCCCGCCCGGGAACCAAATACCGCCCACCCTTCCCCGCCCCACTCCCTGAAGTCTAAACTATTATCATATGATCCGTATGGTAAATTTTATATACATATGTATTATGCATTTTTATTCATAAGTTTTAACAAGAAATCGTTTTCAACAATTTGTCCCTTTTAGCCGTTAATGTCTTACTGAAAAGCAATAGCTCATACACAGCGGTGGCCGAAATTTAAAATACATTATTTATTTTTTTTAATTTTTTGAGCTTCTCGAACAATCAAAGTCTTTTAGCTGTTTGGATTTATTGAACATACAATTGCCACTCAAAAATATCATATTATAACACCACAAAAAGATGTTAGTCATTATCGGTGCCATTTTAATAAGCTATTAAGATTTTAGTATATCTTCGTAATATTGGATAGTTGACAAAATATTCTTATATTATGCCAACTTCAGATATAAATATAAAATAATAACTATAATTAATTAATATATTTTTAGTTTGCATTCTTCCTAATAAGAGTTATGCAATTGAGAAAATTGAGTTATGATCTAACCAGAATAAAATTGAGAAAAATGAAAAATCGACTCTTAAAAGATTATAGTTGACAAGAAACTTGCAAGTAGATATGAGTTAAATTGCACACCTTGCACGTCTCCTCTAAAAAGCATATGTCTTTATCAAGTGAGTTAGCCCCCACGTAACGTTGACTAATCCACGCATTGTTTAGCAACAATTAGATGGTGTCTATCATATCACAAGACGAAAACAATCAAATCAATATTTACTAATTAACCTAAACCTTTACATAATAACAGAAGGTGATACTTAGGGTTTTGTCATTTGTAATTAGGATGGATACCAAGAGTTCCTCTCGTCATGATAACAATATTTTTTCTAGAAAAAAATAATATTAAAACTTAGTTGTGAATAGGTTTAATCCCCTAGTACATTATTATGGTCCATTTGGCTAAATAGTAATAATAATATATATATATTAATTCATACAAATTAATAAGCTTTTAGTTAAAAGATAACACTACCACGAGGTAATTCGAAATATTCATTTTTAAATTGTTGTAGTAACTGAGAATATTTGTAGGTGAAATGTGTACTAATACCAGACGTAGAAGTAGAGAAGTAGATGAAGTATGTGTACTAAAAAAGCATGTGTTTGGTTAAAAAAACAATTACAAGTAAAGAAGTTTGAGAACCACTTTAAGCATTTGTACGTAGTGATCATCATATGTAGTTTTAGCTGTAAGAGTACTTGATGAGATTTTCTAGGCTAACGGATTTTACACTACGTATATGAGCTTAAATGAAAATTTTCAAATATTTATGTTCATTTTATTCTCGTGTGAATTCGGGTATAAATCATGTCTTCATTGTTAAAAGGCATGGTATCGTGTGCGTGTACAAGAGATGTTTTTTCATAGCGGCAGAGAAGATCACAAGAACCCTTCATGCCTTCTAAATCGTTATTTAAGAATAGCATGGTGAAACCATTGATTGCTAATTGTGTATGGAAATTTTGACTAATATAATCCTAATTTTGACAACTTGATTAATAATCCACTCTAAATAAGAAATGACCACGCATGCCCTTGGATAAAAATTAGGAATTTGTTCATTTGTAACAAACATACTTGCTTTTTATGTTTTTGTGATGTCTTTGACAACGAAAGTGAAAGTTACAAGTGTTATTGATGAAAGTACCAGTTTAGATTATTATCGACCAATAGACGATAACTTAAATTGTTAAAACCCGTCTCGTCAATATTTAAAAATAATAGTTGTTTAACAAAATATTACGCATGCACACACGTATCTTTGTCCGCTTTATAAATGATTTGTGGCTACGGCCAACTGGTTAGCTCTTTGCACCGAGTCACCGACAACCATGTGCTCGAATCTAACCTTACGCGGTCACTAATGCCTGTGTTCTACATCACTCTGGCCCACTCAAAAAAGGTTTGTTTCTTACTTTATTAATACATCAGTGTGGTATTTAATTATCTAAATTTAAATAAATTTTATATAAATAAAATAAAATTATACATGCTTATATTTTTCCAAGTACCGTGTCAAGGGGTGGTCAATCCCCTTATGGTGGAGTGGTAGTCTTCTTGCTTTCCTTATGGAAGGTGGGGAGTTGGAGTCCTACCGGCATCAAAATGTTGCTGGTGGGCCGGGTTTTACCAATTCTTCACTGCTGTGCCTTCGGGTTGGTGGGGGTTGGGTTTTCCCCGATTTTGAATACTACATGGGTGGGTCTTGGCTACCCAGCTGCTCGAGGTACATATGGGCCATCCATAGGGTGGTCATGGGGATTTGTCCATAGTGTGGGGATCCCCGTGGATAATCGGGCTGAAGTGTTAGTTGGCCTTTCAAAAAAAAAAAAAAAACTTGTGAAGGGGTGTAACCAAATGGATTCAAGACTAAGGATGTTCATGAGCATGAGCAGATCTTTGGTCATGCTTAACTTATTTATAAACTGAGTTGAGCCGATCAGTTCATTTAAAACCGAGCCGAAAATTGAACGAACATTTTTTTAGCATTAAATTTCCAAGCAAGCAGTGATCGATTTGGACATTCTACTGTCTAGTCTAGGGATGACCATTTCGGTACAAGATACCGAAAATACCGATACCGATTCATTTTCGGTACCAATTTGGTATCAAGTTTTGGCGAAAATCGGTATCGGTATTTTCGGTTCAGTATCAGTATTTTACCTTAAAATAC
Source organism: Ambrosia artemisiifolia (assembly GCA_032199755.1). NCBI lineage: Eukaryota > Viridiplantae > Streptophyta > Magnoliopsida > Asterales > Asteraceae > Ambrosia > Ambrosia artemisiifolia. The sequence goes on from CM063521.1 coordinate 12,294,117, forward strand.
CAATACAATACTGAAGGGGTAGGGTACCAATTCTTCCGTATAGGCGCGCACCCTACCCCACAACATCATCATCATAATACACCCGCGAAGAACAAAGCATTCGAAATGGGTAAATGCAAAAGCATAGCACATCTCCGCGGTGTTAACTCTGCAGAGCATCAGCCTTGGCGGAGGCCAGTCTTCATATACATCACATGTGGAATGTAATCCACTCGCGTCACACCATGCGCCCTGCCTGGAGATGGTCTCTCGTGTAAGATCACAACCTGATGTATCTCAGGCCTGATTCGCCTCTCCGGCGCTCCAGCAGGAAAGATGCAGCTCCCCTGAGCCCCACTTGCTGCACAGTTTCCTAGGTGTCAGGCGTCACTTCAGTTAACCTTCCAGATGAAGCTAAACTGCCTGACACACCCTAACGCAGGAAGAAAAAAGAGGTCCCTGGAATCAACCACAACGCGCCACGCGGACCGATGGCAGGGCGCCGCCCATGACATCCAATCACAGCGTGCCACGTGGACCAATGGCAAAGCGCCGTTCCGACCTGGTTTGCTTTATGCAAAACTTTAGTCCAAATCCAACTTGACGGGCTGAAAGAAGACAGGCCAAAGCCTGTCGCTTCAGTTATGGGCCGCAACGCCTGGCCCATGCATCCTCTATAAAAAGGATGCTACTCCTCCTTTGAAGAGGTCAAACAACATACCACTCAAACACATACACTTATAACACATTTGTATCTCTTTCTTTATACTTGTAACCTTTCTACTAATAAAGATCATACATTTTCAGTGGACGTAGGTCAACAAGACCAAACCACTTATATCTTTATGTGTTTGCTTTATCTTACGGGCCGCGGATCTAGTCTTAGTGTGAGCAAAGGATTATACCCTGCAGCAAGCACGAGTAACCACCCCACATTCTATACCCCATTACACTCGTTGGTTCTTCAAATACTGGTACCGATACCGTACCGCACCGTATGTTTTCGATATCGGTACCAAATTTTCCCAAAAAACGATATTGGTATTTTCGGTATCAGTATCAGTTTTGTACGGTTCGGTACCAAGCTCATCCCTAGTCTAGTCTGACATCTGGTTTTAATTTTGCAGAGAGGGAGAGGGACAATGTCGGATCTTTAGTTTTTATGCCTTAAAAAGCATTCAAATTTCATAGCATAATATTTTTTTTCATAAAGGACAATGTTTTGGCCAATGATGAGTTTGACATTGTGGCTGATGAAGTGATGAGCAGACTGTAGAAGAATGATGAAGATGAGAGCGGGAGACGATTGACTAGGGCGGTAGCGGGGCCAGGAGATAATGAGGTGATCAACAGACTGTCCGGATCATAGATTGTTAGCGGCTTGAGGTTTTCACTTTTAGATAAATTGTTAATTTTTGGGCTAATTAGACTAGTATTTAGATAATTGTATATTTGTATATAGTGGGCCAAAATCCAATAGAGTGGAGTGGTATATATAAAACTATAGATATAATTTAAATTTGCGTGTGTGTACATATATATAGTGTTATAAAACTCCTCCTTGGTGGCCGAGTAATCACTACAAGATAGTGTGCTGATGTGATTTTCTTTAACTCTGCCTAGTTACTCAGAATTGATCAAAAGCGGCCAATCTCGATTAAAATCGAATCTAATCGTTCAACTCAGTCTTCGTTTGACTTAAAATAAATTAGAACATAATTAATATATCTATAATATTAAAGAATGAATATCATTTCAAAAAAAGATGAATATCATTTAAAAAAAATAATGAGTATCAATTTTTGGAATGTTTTACTGTTTGAACATGTGTTTTTATTATTTATATTGATAATCATAACTTATGTTAACATAATTAATAAACTTATGATTAAGATATTTGACATATATAATTTTCTAAAATAAGCCGAATGGACCTTTGATTTTACTTGGTTCGTTCACAAACCGAACTGATCTGATTACAATAATCATTTTTCGAGTAAGCAACAAACGATCAGACAGCTCTAGATAAGAGGGTCTAATAACCCTGACCACAGGAATTTGCTAGATTTTTATATATAAACCATGGGACTTTTCTAGCAAAAAAACATGTATTTATCCTATAGTTGTAGCGGATAGGCGATAGATAAGAGAGCCTTTTAATGACCCTTCGATAAAGAACTTTTGGTTCCGCCAAAAAAGATTTGTGTAGACTCTTTAGTTTGCGCCACGCAGACTATGTGCAGACATTGTTATCTGTAGACTGTTTGTTTTTCGAAGACGTTCGCGAGTTCTTATTGGTGCAGATTTGGCCCAACCATTTCTAAGATCTTCTAAGATCTGCAGAGGGTTAAACACTATCACTCACTTTCCACCACCACCCATGTTCACCAAACTAAAATAATAATATCTGAAAACCTTTCGTAGTAACCATATTTAAATAGAATAAAGTTTTAGATATGCATAATGGTTTAGTTATTTTATAAAATTCATAAAATACAATAGATTACGTAAGTTTGTAATGTGATTATCAGGATACAATGTATTTGGATGTGATCGTTTTTTACTTGACTTATGTTTCGTTTCGACTCATCATCTACCTGAGATATAACACACTTATGGTGGTACCACAACCACATAATCATGAATTAAATATTTGACATTGTTCATGTTGTTGTAATCCGTCCACGTCGTTTCCTTAATTTGTATAGTTAGACGTGAGCACTTAGCCATACATATTTGATTTGATATAAAGATATGAGCTAGTCATAGAATAATTTAATATGACCCGATTTAATAGATGAGTGTGTTTGCGCGTACACTCCTGATTGTAAATTTTGTGTTATGTTTAAATCTTGGCCCCATATAAAATTTAATATTTGTTATGATGTTATTATGCATGAGCTTGATGTGCAGACAGCGTAGGTATTTAGACTTTTATGTGTTTAATTATGCATTTTGTGGTACACATCAAACTATCCACCATGGTCCAAATGGTGATAAAACTAAGCCACAAAATTATAAAGATAATTAAATGTGAGGTTAGGCAAATGGAGGGGTTCAAATTAAACGTTGGGCTCTCATCAAGTAAAATTAGAAGTCATTTGATATTTAAAATATTTTTAAAATTGTTCATTTTATTCGTTTCAAAGTTATTGGCAATAAAATACGATATTCGAAAATGTTATGTGTAATAGTGCATAGGCAACTAGACAATTAAGAACAAGATAACACTAATATTCATATAATTAATGTAGAATGATGATACCAAAAGCAATATTATCTTTAGCCTACATTTTATTAAATTTATTCTTTTTTTAGCCTACATTTTATTAAATTTATTCAAGTAATAACTTTTATTAATTATTAAAGATTTTATAAAATCAGATTTTATTGTTTTTATTAAAAGAGATATTGAGTTTCTATATTGAGTTAATAGCCAAAATCGTCCCTGAGGTTTGGTCAATTTTGCCACTTCAGTCCAAAACCCAAACCTTTTATCTGGATCCTTATACTTTACATTTTTTTGCCACATTCGTCCCTGACACTAACCCAGTTAAATATTAACGTTAAGTTGGGAGGTATTTCTGACTTTATGCCTACCCTTTAATTTTTTAATATTTTTACTTAATAAGTGGGACCCACCTCCCCCACCTTCTTCTACTCTAAACCTGCTGCCATCACACACCACCACTACCACCACCACCACCATAGCCTCCAACCTTCACCCTCACACAATCTTTAACACTCAACAAAACCACCAACATCGAGCCTTGAACCCAAAACTATACCTGACCCGAACTCGAGTTGTGACCCATACTGTGAACCGGAACTACACCCGAGCTGAACCCATATCTTCTGACCACCATCAACCGGTCACCAAATAACCACCATCGGCCACCTAAGCCATCACCATTACGAACCACCACCTCTGCTTGACCACCGAACCAAAACCCGACTCCACTGAACCACCGAGTCCAAACCAAAACCTCCTTAGCTCAAAAAACAACTCCAACAGACCCGAGCCCCTGAACCCATCGGATCTGAGACACCTACACCACCATCCGCACCATAAACAACCATCACCATCATCCCCGTCTCCTTGTACAGCGCCGCCACAGAGCCACGAGCCTCATTAGACCTCCACCGCCTTGAACCACTCTAATCGTAACCTTAACCTCAGCCGCCGCCATCCCTAATCGTACCACCATCATCATCGTAACCCTAAACACCCACACCCACACCCACACCATGTTTCTTTGATACTTGTACTACTAATGGTTTTGTTGAAGATGTTTGTGAACCATGGAGAAGAAGGATCAGATGCTAAGAAAAAAGTGACAGCGACGATTGGGACTGAGGGACGGAGGAGACGACCGGAGAAGAAGACCCGGAGATGGTGTAAGGTGGTCGGAGAAGGAGACCTGGAGATGGTGTAAAGTCGTCGGACTGAGGGACAGAAGAGACGACCGGAGAAGAAGACGGGGATGACCGGATCTGGTCATCTCTCTCTCTCTCTCTCTCTCTATATATATATATATATATATCTCTGCTCTCTCTCCCTTAAAGATAAGGTTTTTGTTTTTTGTTTTTTTTTCTTGTATTTAAAGGCTAAATACAAAATGTATAAAATGCCCTCAATTTCGTAGGTAAAAAAGTCAAGAAAGCCCCTCAACTTAACGACAATATTTAACTGGGTTAGTATCAGGGACGAATGTGGCAAAAAATGTAAAGTATAAGGACCCAGATTTAAAAGGTTTGGGTTTTGGACTGAAGTGACAAAAGTGACCAAACCTCAGGGACGATTTTGGCTATTAACTCTTTTATTAAATTTATTCTTTTTTTAGCCTACATTTTATTAAATTTATTCAAGTAATAACTTTTATTAATTATTAAAGATTTTATAAAATCAGATTTTATTGTTTTTATTAAAAGAGATATTGAGTTTCTATGCTGCATTTAATGTTTAGTCTAGTTTATAATACAACAAGTAGTTGAAGCAATAACTATACACGAAGTTTATTCTTACATGTTTTAAGAATGAAAATGAAAGACTTCAATTTTAACAAAATAAAAAGTAAAAAATTGGACGTGTAACAAAAGTAGAAGACTTTTTATTGAAACACATGAAAAATGAACAGATAACCAATTAGTTTGCATTTTTTATTTTTTTTAAATTTAATTTGATTTCTTTCAATTGGGCTTTTTCCATTTCATTATTTATTTTAAAGTGTTAAGCACATGTGTTACCGCGGAAACCGTGCAAAGTAAATTCGAATATGCAATAAGTATAAAGTAACTATTAACATAATACAAATTTCACACGATGTGACCTAGAACAACCTGTAAACTATCATAGATAGTGATACCGCAAACTCTTAAAGATTGCAACAATAACACGGGTGGAACCATGTTACATGATTCGCTTTAAATATCATATTCCTTAAGTATAGATATTTTGTCTTCGGAGTAGTTATATAGTGAGGTCGTCACATATGCTCCGCCCGGATTATCGCCTTTTAAATGCGGATGTCACATATGCTCCACTCATATTATTATTATTACAAAATATGCGTTCTTTAACTATTAATGCTTGATTAAGCAACAAAAGTTAAAAATCGCAACCATCACATATGCTCCACTTGGATTGTAGTCATTAGTATGTAGACATGCAAAACAAATGAGCACTTAAAGAAGTCAGATTAAGACACATAATAGGAAACGAAGAACAAACAATTAAAAAATAGTAAAACACATCAACCTTAATTAATGTTTTACGAAGCTCCTACAACTCATCATTGTTTTTGCAATCCTGAACAACGACAACCTGATTTATTGTCATTGCAGTATCTCAAGCTCATAGTTGTTTTTCTGTTCTTGAACAACAACCTGTTTTATTGCCGTTGTAACATCATGTTTTTTCTTTAATGTCCCCCAAAAAGGCTAGTTAAACATCATCATCGCCCAAAGAAACAAAAAATAACATTAATAGGCTCAAACTAATGGCTGCCATTGGAATGTAGTTTTCTCCTAAAAACATAACACCAGCTAACTCTTTTGGGGTTGTCCATGGACTATTGAAAACAAAATTGTTTACCGTTTGGGAAAGCGTAGCCAAAACCATTCATCATTGCTAGGTAAGCGCCCAAAATTAACTGAAATAACTCATGGGTGGTGACCACATATCTACCAAGACATTAAAAGAATTTTAATGCTCGTTTAAAACGCAATTTCCAACACAAATCGAAAACAAAAACCATGCATAAGAGCCTTAGGGTCTAGAAAACGATACCACCAAGGCTGCGGGAAAGATTGCAACTCATGAAGTGACATCCTTGAACCCTGTCGTACCAAGGCGAGAATCGCATCAACCGTACATTCAGAGCTGCTAACTCATCATAGCCTTAAGGAAAAGATGCATCACAACGAAAAGCGCCAATAGGTACCAGAAACCACACTGATATCAATATTCAAAACAATTTCAAATTAAACATGCCAACAAATCTCACCAACACATGATTCTAGCTCATACAAGTTAAAAGAGAAATGCTTAAAACATGATTAAAACTCAAAGTTATGCAAAATTGGAAGTTAAAAACTAACTTGGATTACAATCATGGGTAGCTTTAAACAACAACCACCTTTCATTAATCTTACAACCTAATACAAATTAGTTACATACAATTGCACAAAACCTTACATACAATTGCACAAAACATGACCTTTCGTATCTCTCTATCATCTGAAGATAGAGAAGTGGGTAATCGTGACATGTCACAATAAGAGAAGTGACAGGTGTAAGGCATAATCAAGTAACCACAATTGAATCCCAAAGACAAAGTCAGAACAAGAAATAGTTTATAAGCAATCAAATAACTTGAGGAACAAAGGAGATAGATTGTACCTCTTCGACGTTGTTTTGATTACAAATAAACATCCTAAATGACACATACTCGGTCATAAAATGCAACACCCTTCTTACTAAACCAGCTTTCAAGATCCTCTTACTAGGTAAGTTGTTATGCAATCCACCTCTACTTTCTTGTACTTCAAATTTCGTAATTCTTACTAAACCAGCTTTCAAGATCCTCTTACTAGGTAAGTTGTTATGCAATCCACCTCTACTTTCTTGTACTTCAAATTTCCTAACTCTATTTTCAGGTTCCATATGTATACCTTGGCAATAATTAACCTTCAATTTGATTGAACTATGTTTCTGTTTGTTTCCCAACATAATGATTCTATGAATTCATTAAGAAACACAAAAATACACAACATCAAAATATGTTCAATATAAACAGATTGTACCCAATGCATCAAGATATGTAAAGGAAATAATAACCTTTTATCAAAAACCAAATCAAGATAAATATCTACAATCTCATGGGATTTATGTACTTAATCCCTAATCAACACAAAGATGAACTATACTGACCCGGTGTAAGGTTACCTACATGTGACCAACATCGTCTCCATCCTTGCAGTTTATCTCCACCACAACCACCACCACCACCACAGCATTTTGCCATCACCATCAACACAACCATCACAAAGTAGTTTATCAACTCCATATAACAAAAGAAAAAAAAATACGAAAACTATCAAACCAAAAGACTCAGATCTATAGATCATCATCGTCAAACCACGACTCAAAGCCGCTACAGTTGCAACCGATGTTCCCATGCAAGGTAACAAACCATCATCATCATCGATTCGCAAGAGAGACGAAAGTGACCCACAACAAATCTAAAAAAGAAAACACTACAGATTCAAAGGAGAAGCAACTAAAAATAACATCCAAAACCAACCATCATCTTAGCTTTGAAAGCCAACAACTGGTCTCATTCACCGGCGCAAATAACAGGCACCGACGGCAAGGTCCAAAAACCCAAAAACACAAAACAACTGAACAAAACCCCCTTCTCTTCTTCTTCGCCTCTCTAAAACCATCACTCTTTGTCTCCCTCTGTTCCCGTCACCAGTCCCTATAGACGACTGGAACAAAACCAAGACAACCACCGATGTTGATTCTCAGAGAGAGAAATAAGTGCGATGTCGCTTTTTAGAGAGAGAAACAAAGATAAACAGTCCTCGAGAGGGAAACGTGGCTCAAATACCCATCAACCGTACAATCTTCCATGCACATGGTACAACTACATTAATGCCAACAAAAGGTCTCATTCACTGGAGCAAAATACAAGCACCGAAAGCAGGGTAAAAAAACCCCCCAAAACACAAAACAACTGAACAAAACCCCCCATTCTTTTCCTCTCACTCTATCTTTTAACACCCTAATTCTGATCTACAGAAAAGTCGCAGCGGAAAATACCAACCAAAAAATTCATTTCTTTAAAAACAACTTAAATGTTTAGAAACCGAATCTTCTAAGTATTTTTGGTGTTACATCTTATAATATTTAGTAATACAATCAACGTGACTCCTTTCTATTAGATCAGACGACCGTGACCACGTACAATCCGCCTCCTCGCTCGATCTCCATCCCTTGCTCTACTAGGTAAACCAGTCATCCTGCAATCAGCACATAACCAATCCGTTAATTCAATAGGTAACTTTATAAAATCTACTTATGATGCGGAAGTAGCATCCCACAATAGTCTGTGATCCTGTCTAAGATCCTTCCTTCAAGTTCGGGTGGGTTACCCCGACCCGAACCTCCACATCTCCTGCAAATCATGCTTATATACCTACATTTTCATCATTCTCAAACAAAGGTTAATAACCTCACAATATGTCCAAACATACAACTTCCTCCCTATACTCTCACAGTACATACAAGCATACACTTCCTTCGTAAGTTTTCACAATACATACGAGCATGCAATTCCCTCATATAATACCACCATACATACAAGCATACAATGTCCACCTACGATACCACCATACATACAAGTATACAACTTCTACCTATAATACCACCATACATACAAGTATACAACTTCTACCTATAATACCACCATACATATAAGTATACAACTTCTACCTATAATACCACCATACATACAAGTATACAACTTCTACCTATAATACCACCATACATACAAGTATACAATTTCTACCTACAATACCACCATACATACAAGTATACAAGTCCTTCGTATAATTCTACAATACATACAAGCATACAACTTCCGCCTATGATACCACCATACATACAAGTATACAACTTCTACCTATAATACCACCATACATACAAGTATACAAGTCCTTCGTATAATTATACAACTTCTACCTATAATACCACCATACATACAAGTATACAAGTCCTTCGTATAATTCTACAATACATACAAGCATACAACTTCCGCCTATGATACCACCATACATACAAGTAACTCTCTCCCTCTAACCCGAGCATGAGAACCCATATGTACATCACATCTACAATCTACATAATCATGGTAATCTACTTACCGTATTTGATCCCGTCGAAGAATGCATCAATTAAACTACACGCACTTGTACCATTCCGTACTACGATCATGTCTACATAACCAACATTACTATTACATGCTACACCCTTACAAAGTCCCACACAAGGTCCAACGATGTTAATTGGTGCATTAAACGCAATTACGGGTCGCACACATAAGCAAAACATCAAAAATTGCTAGAAATTAACATTTCTTTCCAGGGGCCACCGTAAGGGTACGGTGGCCACCGTACCCTTACGGTGGGCCTCAAAACCCCTACGGTGGGTATAGGCTGCCATACGGTGGAAAAAGGGGTGCAGGGGCTACCGTAAGGGTACGGTGGCCACCGTAACCTTACGGTGGGCTCTGCACTTTTCCTCCTTTTGCTTCTTCTTTCCATCCCTTCTTGACCCATCCGTGCCGATCCGTCCGAAGCTGCGTTTTAACCGTTATAATCTCCGTAAAATGCCTTACGGCACTATATCTAATGTACCATCATTTCACATTTTCCATTCTACCTACGCATACATATACATAAATGAATTCGTTATTCTAAATAGAATAGGAATTCACTTACCTCGTGTTCTCCAAGTTCTTGCTTGTTTATTGTTCCGTCTTGACCCATTAGCTTCCCATGCTTGAGTCCATTATTCCTATCCTTTCATATCACCATATTCACATCATTGTTAGCATACATGATCATATCACACTAACAATCATTCTCCATCAAATAACACGTTGACTTTCATTAGTCAACTTCTACTATATCTACAACATACATACACAACCACATTGGTTCTCTCATCATGTAATACCATTCATTATCATATATATCTCATGGTTTTAACATGTATGCGTCACATAGTGCTTCTAATCGCACAATTAAGTTTGGGAACCTAACCATGCTATTCTACACTATTGACTTGACGGAAAGTCCACTTTCTACCATTCATACTTTCTTCTTACAAACATATGTCTATATTAACATGCTAGGTCATATGAATTTTACCATAAACATCATATTCATGTCTCACTAATATACAAGATCATTCATCATACCAATTGTCCATCACATGGTGTGCATCATACTATTTAAGCATAGTGTACACACTACTAATGCATACTTCTTACCAATTCATATAATTCAATAAATTCCCACACGGATACTCTCTAAGACGCAATCCTCTTGTTAACCTACTATCAATTGCATCAATTATCACACTACTTTCATACTTGTCCAATCTTGCCTACAATTTCGCAAGTTAGACTAATCTAGACATTTCATCAAACACTTGGTGTGCATACAACATTTAAAACACAATGTACAAGCATCTCATGCATACCTTCATAGCTCATAACATAGATCATCATATTTCTTCCCTACATTACATACCATTCATTCAATAGACATCAAATATAGCACACATCAAATTCTTTCAACCTACATATCAACTTGACCAAGAATGTTCATGGGTTATACCCAAAGATCAACATCCACTCCAAACTCCATGAAACCTCTTTATTTTACTAAATTTCCACAAAATTAGCATGCATACAAGTTAAATCACAATTTGCAACTAGTCTCCACATGAATTCACACCTAATCATGTATGGACCCTAGTATTTCATCATCCATGAAATTCTACCACTTACCTCATGTTTGTTGACACTAGATGACTAGGAATCTTCAACATGCAGGTCCAATAATCGATCTTGGCATGGATTTGGGGCTGATTATTGAGTTTGGGGTTAGGGGTGGTCTTCCCTTCTCCAAAAACGTGAACTCCTTTCCTGGAGTTCTTTTTGGTTTGAGTCCTCCCCCTTAATAACCCATGAACTTGATTTTATTCAACTTAAGCCCCTCCACTTTTGTCAAGTAAACTTCCACCATTTTACCCAAGTAGTTAACTTGGTAAATTTTATGTTTGTAGAATGTACGACTACCAATGCACTAATTACAACTAGGGCACACCTATGCGTACACGTATATTCTCGCACACATACACACCCATACATACATATATACACGCGCATACGTATATATATATATACATATTAAATTTTCATCACACTATTATTATGTATCATTTTTGGGGCGTTACATATCTCTTTCTCTATCTGTTTCCATCACCATCCGCCATAAATGACCGGAAACAAATCGTGACAATCACCGGTGTTGCCTCTCAGTGATAGAAAGAATTCCAGTGTCTTTTTTTAGAGAGGGAAACAAAGATAAACGGTGAGCATGAGGAGATATGGTTTAGGAGAGAGAAACGTTAGGCATAAAACACTAACTCAACACAACTTACAACACCTTAATGCAACATCACCTTGCTAATTAGTATATTTCAAATAAGTGAAGCATTATAGATTGTGACATCCTAATTTTTACCGTTAGAATATTTTAACGTATTATTTCAATAGGATCTTATTTGCTAAACGGTAAAAGATAATAAAAGAGATGGATTTTGATTTAATGGACTTGGAAGGACTCTAATGTACACGAATGTTTATTAGGAGAGCCAAAGCGTAAAAGTTTTGTTTTAAAGCACTAAAACAAACCCTAGATCACTCATTCATGATCTAGTAGTTCTTGTGGCCGAGAACGAGTGCGATAAAGAGGGAGGGAGGCGACGAAGGTGATTTTAAGTTATTCAGCCTCCAAAATCGTGACTTAAAGGTAATTCTCCATCTAGCTTGCGTAAATTACGAGTTTTAGATAATGGGTGATCCATAGGTGGCGGTTCTAATGTTAGGGTTTCTGTATTTTTCCATTTTAATTGATGTTATGGAGGATTGGTGATACTCTGATAAAGAATGGAGCAAAAACGAACAACTCATGTGGAGAATTGAGATAGGGTTTCGAGTCGCTTGAAGATAATTTTTTGGGGTTCTAGTAGCGATGGTACAAGGTCGTAGAGTTTGGCGACGTGGTCACATGGATATATAATTTGTCTAAAACGGAGTTCGTTATGATAGAGTTTCGAGTCGCTTGAAGATAATCGCGCAAAACTACGATTACGACCAGTGTGTCTCTTTACGGTGATGATAACAATTAACTATGAAAGGGTTTAGCGTTTGGAGATGCGAATATATTATTCTCCTAAATCGGAGTTTGTTTGGGTCGGTTTCAAGCTATTCAAATGTTGACACAACACAAAATGAGCTGACAAATAAATCCAAGTTATGGAAGCGGCGATGGCTGACACCGATCATATCTGAATTAGACTCCACCAACACTAAGGTGCACATTTCTCTCTCTTCTGTTGTTAATGCATGTAAAAAATGTGTAGATTATGCTGAGAAAATTGCCTTATTAGTTGCTGAAAATGATAAAGTAGCTAAACGTAACACTGACTTAGTTGTGCTACTAGATCAACAAAAAGAGCTTAATTTGGGCAATAGGATTAGAGAGGACAATCTTAAGACAAAGCTTAAAGCTGTAGAAAAGGACTTTAAGGCGTTAGACCTTGTAGTTAAAGAAAAGATCTGTTATCTGGATCTATCCCATCTAGCCATAGCTGACAAAGAAAAGGTCATTGCCAAGAAAAATAAGGAGATATATGAGCAAAAGTTTAAGATAACTGAACTTAACAGGCAGGTAGAACAGTTTCGTAGTACCAAGTACCTCCATAACATCATCATAGATTACCAAAGGGATAGGAATGAGTCAGCAGGGTTAGGATACAATGATGTTCCCCCTCCCTTTAATGGGAACTACTCATTCTTGCCTTCTAAGGAAGAGTTCCTTGATGCGGTAAATGGTAAACCACATGTAGTCGAATATGAGGATATCGACTTGCCTAAGAGTCCTAGTTCTACAGAAAAGGAATCTATTGGATCTAATAGCAGTCAAGAAAAGATAAATGAGGTTGCATAAGTTAAGAAGAGTGCAATTAGGAAATCAAATCAGAAAACAACTGTTAAGAAGTTGTATAAACTTAAGTGAAATGACAAGATATATTCTGATATTGAATTCAGAATGTCATCTATTGTTCAGGGACAAATTGAAACTGTCTTTACTGAAGTAGTTTCCAATGTGATTCATGACTCTAGACCCTCTTCTTTACAATCTACTCCTCAATCTTAGCTTTAGAAAAGATCCTGCTTTAACTGTTGCAATAGAGGGCATGTTGCTAGTTGTTGCCCATTTAAGATTATAGAAAAATCTGGTTAGAGTAAGTTGTATAAGAAGTCTGTTCAAAAGCAACAACAGGGAGTTGCAAAGGATGGGAATCGGGTTGATAAGGGTAAAAAAGAAGTACCATGTTCTAAAAATCGATCTAAATCTAATCCTCAAACTCCATGTTTGGGACAATTTGATGGACCAAGAAATCAGTCACCAAGATACAATAATTACAATGGTCAATTAAATAGGTACCAACATCAAAATCGATACCAGAATGATGGTTATCAAAATTTTCATAAAAGACGTTATCAAAATCAACATGTAAACTCTTGAAGAGATGATTATAGGAGTTTCCATAACTCAAATAATCAACCAAGAATTTTCAGAAATTCAGGGTATGATAATCGGAATCAATATTATTCAAGTAATCAAAATCGTTTTTACTATTCACTCATGTTATCTCTTGTGTTATTCGGTCTAAATCTGTTCCGAAGTGTTTATTCAGCAAGTTTGAATCGATTTGGAATTGTTTTGCTAAAATTTTTGACTTAGGGTTTCTGTCAGATTCATCTAGCGAAGATAAGATATTAAATGAAGATAACTTATCTTCGTTTATTGGTATAAATCTGCCACTAATCAAATTATTTTCTGTTTAAGTTCATTCCTGAGCATCTTCGTTTCTCTTCATCGCTTGGTGTGTATCTTCGTTATAGGCCAACTTCGTTTTTGAGATCTTCGTTTGACCAACTTCGGTGCAGAACATCTTCGCTTATAACATAATCGGACATATAAACGTTTTGGACCGTAGAGGATTATCGGACTTGAACCGGACAAATTGGATTGCAACATTGAAATCGCCTAATCTCTAGGACACAAAAAAAGTCTGGAATCCGGAAAATTTTATTGCACGAAATTTTTTCTGGATTATTAGAATAAGGAGATGTTCTTGGAGAAAAAGTTTGGTGATAATGATTCTCTGAAAATTTTAACCGATTCGCAGCGTTTATCGGAGAATTATCATAGAGGAGTTGTTTTGGAAAGGACTTCCAATGCATATTTTCCAGGCCTTATGTGTGAACAACTACGGGTCAGGTATTTCAGTTTATTTTACAGACCTGTTTGGATGAGTAATGAAAGTTGTGAATGGCAGAAACTGAAAGTGAACAGGTTTTAAATCTTTGGGTGATACTTTAGAATCGGAGTTGAGTGTTTTTGCACAGGGCTTTGATTGGAAGTATTAGTAAGAAGATTTCAGTGAATTTTTGCAGAGAAAAAAAGGAGATAAAGTTATTCTATTGTTCTCTGAAAAATTTGCGAATGCTCGAGTAAAGAAGATCATGGTGATTAGTTTGGCATGATTTTGTCTTATGTTTTCCATTTAGGATTCCGAGTGACATACCTAGTTTCTGGTCATGGCGGGCAATTAAGAATTGGGTGTTTTGGATCATGATTGAAGACTGAGATTGAAGATTACTAAACATGTGTGTGAGATTTTGTCGAAGTATCTTTGTAATGAAGCTGATCGTTCGTTGCTGATTAGTTGAAGATTGAACCTTATCATATGCCGGTTACTTTGGTCCATTATTAATCAACCATAATTCTTCAAGGAGGGAAGTTGCGGATTATGGTGGATCTAGAAGTAATTTGGATAGACTTACATTGAGGGGGAGATTGGATATGAAAGGCTTTGGGTTTTCTGTTGATTTGCGAAGATATCAGACAGAATCAGGTACACCGGGTTGAAGAAAAAGATCAAGAAAATAGATTATGGCGTTGTTCATGCATGTGTCAGTCTAGGAGCGAGTCTGGTTCGTGGATCGCTAGAGGTTGAAGTTGTGAAGTTGAAGGTTTAAGAGCAATGCTTGAAGATGAAGTCTTACCAGAGAAGAACTGAAATCATCAGTCAAGGGGGAGTTTGTTAGTGCATTATTTGTGACTGATGATTATTAGTATTTGTCAGAATTGATAGCAAAGGTCAAGGGGGAGTTTGTTAGTGCAAGTTTATGACCGTTTCTATGCAATTCTGTATATAGGCGAAGATAAATAACATAGAACGAATATGTGTAGGGGCGAACTTGTGGTGACCCAGGCGAAGTTGTGCAACTTCTCCTGAGGCCCAGCCCAGTTAGAATATTCCACTAAAGCCTATATATATGTGTGTTAGACTTAGGTTTGTGTTAGAAGAGCTGCAATAGTTCTCAGGAGAAGACTACTGTGTGTGGTCTAGTCCAGGTTGACCTGAGGTTGAGCTCACCTCAGGCCGTCATCCCATTCAACAACGTATGTATCTGTGTATGTATGAAGAATTTGTGCCAACTTGTCTTATCAATCAATAAAGAAAGATTCAGTTATTACATGCGTACTGTTTATGTTTTACGTCTCAGTTATAATCAGCAGTTATCGTAGGGAATCGGTCGGAACACGATTTAACAACCCCCCCACCCATCTTATGGGATTTATTTCCATGCATATAGACTAACTGGTGAATGTGTCATATACTTGAGTAGCAGTAGTAGTAGTAGCAGCAACAACAACAACATCAGTGTTAGCCGACAATCATGGAGTGATTTCGGCACATTATCATTAATGTTGTTAATTGTATTTAAATGTATTTATTGTGTTTCCTTATTTTGTGATTTCCATTGTAGTATATATTGTACATGAGATTAGGGGTGTAAACGAGCCGAGTCGAGCCCGAGCCTAACTAGGCTCGAGCTCGGCTCGTTATGGTTTTATGAAGCTCGAGCTCGATCTCGGCTCGGCTCGAGGTGATTTAAGAACAATCTCAAACGAGCTCAAAGCTCGGCTCGAGATCGGAAAAGCTCGGCTCGAGATAGCAAAAGCTCGGCTCGCGAGTGTTATTAAATGGGCCTATGAAATAAGGACTTAGGCTTTGGAGATGTGGGCTATAAATTATAAGATATATATAAATAACTTATAATTATGTTTGGGCTCGTTTAGGCTCACGAGCCCCATCGAGCTTTGTATCTAGGGCTCGAGCTCGGGCTCGATAACTAAACGAGCCATATTTTAGGATCGGGCTCGGGCTCATTAAGGCTCGGCTTGTTTGGGCTTTTTACCCAGCCGATCCCGGGTAGCTCTCGAGCCGCTACGTGTCATTTACACCCCTACATGAGATTATCAATAATATTCAAGAGAGTTTACATTATCTCACATGGTATCATTGTAGGGTTTAGTTTTTCGAAACATTCCCAGCCATCCTACCGTCACCGTATACCCTCTGCCGCCAACCATAATTTTCGCATCATGGCTGACAAAGAAACCAACGCTGCCACTTCTTCGGAGAGCAGCCAATCCAAATTTCTTCATCCGGTGTATACAGTAAGCAACATTCAACATAAAGTACGTGTTCTAGATGGCACGAAAGTGTCTTATCCTTTGTGGGTTAAGCTTTTTACGCTCCACGCAAAGGGTTATAATGTTCTTGACCATATTGACGGTACGCCGCCTCCTGCCAAGGACTCTCTCGAGTATGCTACGTGGGAGAACATAGACTCCATTGTTTTACAATGGATCTACGGGACTCTATCGGATGCCCTTGTTCTCAAGCTACTCGTGGATGATTCCACAGCACATGAAGCATGGCTTCGTGTTAAACGCCACTTTAATAGTAGCCGCGGACCACGGTCTCAAGCCCTTCAACATGAACTAGCCAATACTACCCTTTCCTCCATGCCCAACCTAGAAGCCTATTGCCAGAAAATCCAAGACCTTACTGATCAACTCCAAGCCTAGACTTCCCCATGAATGACCAACAACGTGTCCTCCATCTTGTTAAAGGGGTACCCAAGGAATATGACACCATTGCCTCTATTTTGAACAATTCCTTGCCCACATGGGGACGACGCGGTTGAACAACTTGAATCCGAAACTGGTCGGATGAAAACTAGGGATGCCGTGACCAACCCCTTAGCCTTAGCAGCCGCTATCCCCTCCTCGGCCCAAACCAATAACCCATCTCCACACCCGTCCCAAACTCCACCCACCCGCCATTCTAGCCCCGGCCCAAACGCATCCTCCTCCTACTCCCAAAACCAACACACTCGCAATACCACCAGCCCACACCACCACCTTACCCGACCAACCCTCAACACCAACCCTACTACCCTCCTTTTTGGGCCCCACCTTATTGGACTCCCCCGTCTTGTCCCTACCCCACCCAAAGTTGGTCACAACCGTGGTACCCACCGGCATCCTCTGGTTCCCCTAGTCCTCGTGGCAATAATGGCAATAATAGGGCGGCATAGGATCATCTTACTGAGGTAGATCCATTGGAACCGACACAACTTGCAGATGCGGTTCATGCTCTTTCTGTTGATTCAGGTGATGAAAATGATCAGTGGAACTTCGACACAGGTGATTCTTCTCATATTTCTTTAGATCAAAATAATATTGACACATTTTCCACGTTTGCACCAATAGCGTCAATAATTGTTGGCAATGGCAATAAACTTCTAGTTTTGGGTTCAGGAAACTCCACCCTAAACTTTGCCTCTAAACCATTATACCTTAAAAACATCCTTTTTAACCCAAACATTGTCAAAAACCTTATATCTGTTCGTCAATTTAATATTGATAATTACACATCTATTTAATTTGACCCATATGGTTTTTCTGTGAAGGATTTCAAGGATGGCACGATCCTGAGCCGTCACAACAATACGAGTGACTTGTACCCGCTCACCCCAAATGCTTCCGCAACCGCTTGTTTTGCTTCAACCCAAGACTCTCCATTTTGGCATAACCGACTCGGTCATCAGGGTCAACCTGTTTTGGATTTCCTTCGTTTGTTTTATTTCTTGTAATAAACATAAAACTTCGTCCCTTTGTCATGCTTGTCAGTTGTCCAAGCACAAACATTTACCATTTAATGATTCTATTTCAAATACATTATGTCCTTTTTCTTTTATTGCATTGTGATTTATGGACCTCACCCATCTTGAGTCACTCGGGTTACAAATATTATTTGGTGATCATTGATGATTTTACTAATTATACGTGGGTCTACCCACTCAAGTTCAAATCAGAAACCTTTTCTAAACTTACACATTTTCACCAATTTGTTACCACCCAATTTCGACTTCCCATTCAAGCAATCCAATGCGACATGGGAGGCGAATTTGACAACACCAATTTCCACACCTTCACCTCTCAAAATGGCATCCAACTTCGGTTTTCTTGCCCTCACACCTCTCAACAAAATGGCAAGGCCGAATGCATGATCCGTCGCATCAACGAGATCATGTTCACCCTCCTTACCCATGCCTCTTTGCCCTTCACCTATTGGGTTGAGGCCCTTCACACCGCCTCCTATCTTCACAACATCCTTCCCACCAAACTACTCCAAAACCGCACCCCCTTATCACTTCTCTATCTTCGTGAACCCTCCTACGACCATCTTCGCGTGTTTGGCACTCTATGTTACCCGAACACGTCTGCCACCCGCCCTAATAAACTCACCCATCGCTCCCTTCCGTGTCTCTTCCTCGGCTACCCGGCAAACTACCGTGGTTACCGATGTCTTGACCTCTCCTCGGGTAAAACCATTTTCTCCCGACACGTCACCTTTGACGAAGCGGTCTTCCCGCTATCCAATCCCACCTCGCCACCACCAGACCATTCCTTCCTTGACCCATCTCCCCTTATTTTCGACACCACCTACTTCTCATCCCCAAACTTCACCACATCCACCCCACATCCCTCACTAAATCCCTCTAACACCTCGTCCCACCAGCCAGATACCTCACCAACCCAATCTCCCGTCCCCTCACGAGCCCAACCTCACCACCCCCTCACGGCCCACACCCCAACCTCACCATCCACTACCGCTCCGGTCCAACCAACTCACCCCCTCACGGCCCAAACATCAAACCTCACCAACCCAATTTCCCCTACTTCCCAACCCACCTCATCCGTTCACGGCCCACCACCCGCACCCACGAACGCCAACAACCCAACCCCTCACCCAATGCAAACTCGGTCACGTGCCGACATTTTTAAACCTAAACTACCCTTTAACTTACATACCCAAACATCCACCACACCCTCCCCCTACCCAAATCACACCTATCTGCCCTTACTGACCCAAACTGGAAGCGCGCCATGGTTGACGAATATGAAGCTCTATTGGCCAACAACACGTGGGAACTTGTGCCTCGCCCACCGGATGCACCTTTCATACGATGTATGTGGCTTTTCAAACACAAGTTCCACTCTGACGGCTCCCTAGAGCGACATAAGGCTCGCTTGGTGGTAAATGGGAAAAGTCAAACCGTTGGCGTTGACTATGACGAGACCTTCAGCCCGGTGGTAAAACCCACCACCATTTGCACAGTCCTTAGTCTTGCCACTTCACGAGGCTGGTCAATGCACCAACTAGATGTTAAAAACGCTTTCCTACATGGTCACTTAAAGGAAACTGTTTACATGTTCCAGCCTCCCAGTTTCACCTCTGACACACACCCTAAATTTGTTTGCAAACTTAATAATGTGTGAAATGTGTAGTAAATAAATCGGTCAAGTTTTAAAAATGGAAAAACCTACTAAACCACACACTACCGGCAAGTGTACCGGTCGAACGTAGTAAAGTAAATAAGTCCGAGTATCGAACCGTGGACACAGTAATAGCGGCTCTCGTTACTAAACTTTCGTCGAGTCCTAGTCTAATCAATTGAAGTGATGATGATTTAATTAAATTACTAACAATATATAAAATTAAAGTAAATAAAATACGAACAAATCAACAAAGAAAACGAACAAGTAAAACTGGATGAGATCAAGTAATGAGAAAATGGCTACCTAGGTAAGAATCAAGGTGACTGACTAACAGCTCTCGGGATTGGATAAATGGGTTTTGGCTACCGGGATCTTAAGATACACTAAACTAGACCAACACTGGAACGCGAATCACTCTCCAACATGTCGCAATACTGAATCTAGGGAAGTGTGTAAACTCACCGGTCTCGGGTTCAGATCACCTCTCGGTCTCTCCAAACTATGCTAAGGTATCCTAAATCTGAATGTCCTCTCGGCCCCCTCAGAAACAATACATCCGGGATGTGTAAGGGATGCAAGGGATAGTTATTCTAACAGGTTTCTAACACAGGATGCTAACAAAACAGGCACGCTAGGGGTGACTCACTCTCGTGCAGACCACGGTCCCGAATACCTACCAAGCTAGACACACTGACACCTAATCTCCTCTCGGTCTCAAAGGTGGTAGAATGCTAAATTACCAAATAATTAATTAATTTGTTTCTACGGTTTACTACGTCTAGCAACCACAAGATATATCAAAAACACCAAGTCTATGATACTTACAAAACCCTAGATCAAAAGATACAAAATCAATTAAACTAGAATTAAGCGAAACAAATATTAATATTCAGATATCAAGCACGCATGTACAAAAGAAATCTTATTAGAAAACCTTTACCAAAACATTGTCCAAAACATAACATAGATCTAACCCGAAAACTATCATTCAATTATCACCCATCATCAATACCTAGGTAGCACTAAAAGTTTAGCTACTTATAGTCATGGAAATCAATGAAAACATAAGTTCAACAAAATAATAAAACATAGTATCAAGTTGTTGAAAACACAAAGTAATCAAAAACCAAAACTAGTGTTTTAGATAAACAAACCCAAGCCTTCACCAATAGTTCCAAAGCTCCTCCTTAAAATTGCTCTCTAAAAATTGCTCCTTGCTGCTCTTCGATGTTGTCTTCTAGCGGCTGTCCAATTGATGTTCTTCGATTATATTATTGTTACTGCCGCCAAGCTTCGAAAAAATAATCTATCTCCAACCCTTTTGTGAATCTTCCAAAATAATATGCCTTGGGCCTTTAGGCCTAAACTTACGTCCAGTTCATTTTTTTGTATATTATTATTATTATTATTATTATTATTATTATTATTATTATTATTATTATTATTATTAGTATACTCCAAACTCGCTCCGGGTGTTCGCGACTCGGGTGTTTTTGGCTCAACCAAAATTTCTCGTTTACGCTCTAACGTCCATGAACACCTACAAAATATAAAATAAATAAATAACTACTAAAAATGACTCAAACTAATAAAAATATAATAAAACACTAAAATAAATAAAATAGAAAAGTACAAACCTAAAACTAATAAAAACACTAATAAAAAGACCTGAAAAAGACTACAAAATACATAGGAAATTAGATGTGTTTTGCAACACATCAAACATCCCCACACTTAAATCTTTTGCGTCCCGAAAAAGAATTATACAAAATCCCTGAAAACATTTTCAACAAAGCACTTAACAAAAACGATAGAATCAAACAGGGTCAAAAGCAGGCTACGAAATCAACAAGCATAGAGGTTTCACAAGACTTACATCGTTCAAAAGGCTGACTAGTCAAGATGGTACAGTTTTAAAAACAAGGCCTACCTAGTCAAGCTTCACTTACCTTCAAGCAACTGACTATGCACCTGTAAGCACCCCTCACAATATCACTCATCTCTCGGTTATATATTTATTTGGAGTGAATCTCTCAAGACCGAACTATGAAGCAAAATTATCATAAGCTTGTACGTCAATCAAATTTCCACCTGATTGCTAACACTAACACAAATCAAGAGGACTTTGAAAGGGTAGGTAAGGGTAAAAGGTAGGGTATTTTGTTGGGAAAAAATGGCTAAAAAGAAAAATAAGAGATAAACCGGATAAACCAAAAACATATAAACTCTAACTGTTTGGTCTTTTTGACCCACAACCTTTATTCTATATATATTTTTTTCTCTTTTTCATTTTTTCTTTTTTTTTTCTTTTTCTTTTCAGTTTTTTTTTTTTTTTTTTGTCAGCTATTCTTTATGCTGATCTATTTTTTTTTTTCACACTATATAAATATGTACAATCCGGTAATCAATATATAATGGGTGACAAACGAAAGGTTTAGGCTCAAAGTGGTTTCTAAAGGTAAAATGGTGAGATGGGTCAAATAACAAAAAACAAACGAAAAGGCTAAACAAAAATGGGTAATCCTAATGCCTCTATCATGTCTGTGTTAAGTCCAAGCCTATGGTCTCAAAATGCATCAAAACGCACAAGTTCTAAAATAATGCAACAAAGTCAGTATATCACACATGAAACGAAATAGTGAATATTTATATATAATATTTAAAGGCTCAAAACTCACTGTCATGTGGAAATAAGGGTTACCGATACTAGCAAGTGCAAAACCAGTTAACCATTCAGCTTGATTCACTATCCCAGGCACCCCAAAAATTTATTTCAGAAAAACAACTCAGTCAAGCCTACTATCCCGCAACTTAAAGAAACATAAGCTAAGACTCGTAAACCCGACAATCAACCCCGCTTTTAACCGACGTATTACATTGAAAAGGCTCGTTTACTACGCACAAAAAGGATCGGGACTAACACAAAACAAACTTTTTTCTTTTTTTCATTTTTTCATTTTTTTATGTTTTTTTTTATTCAACCTACAACTAAGCAAAATAAAAAAAAAACGAAGTTTTTCCATCCCCACACTTAGAAAGGCACAGTGTCCTCAATGTGCTCCAGGATACAACGCAGACTAAAAAATGAAAATGTAAAAATAAAGAAGAAACGAAAGAAAAAAATATATATATATAACAAAATAAATGGAACGAACTCCCCTGGAATATGTGGTGATAGCTCGCAGAAGGTGTCCCGTCCGTCCATCATCTACAGCCGTATAGCATTTCCTTCGCGGCCGTAGTCAGAATCCTGCAAAAAATAAACTAAAAAGAAAATGAAAGCAAAAAGACTCAATGAAAGGTGAGATGCCTGTTTAAAAAAATATTTTTAAGATCGACCCCACCCGAATGGAGATTGAGTACGGGCAGGGGAGATCCAATAGTGAAAAAGGCCAAGGCAATCTCACATGACTCGATAAAAAAAAAAAAACTAAATATAAAAAAAAATAAAGGAGAATGAAAATAAAATAAAGTTAAAGCATACCTGGCAGATGATGATACAAAACTCTACACTTAGGTTTTAACCTAAGTTCAATCAGGTGGCTTCTCTTTTATCCACCCTCTATCCAACCCGTTTAATTCAGATCGTTCACCATTGTTCGTCAAAAAGCGAATGGTGAATCTAGAAAAACGTTTGAAAAATTCAAACGGGTCAGAGCACCTATTCCTACACTTACCTGGACCAAACCTGATACATGGCATATGATGAGGGGTATGGTCCATGTGATTGTGAACCCTCTCCCGTGATGGTGGCGGCACGGGCCGGCAATCCTGAATGTGACGAGGTGGTTTAGGAATCCCCAATAATTGTTCCTTTTCCACTACCACCTCCTCTTCTCCTGTGTTTGGTGTATCTTTGAACTCCATTGTTGGCTCCCCCATAAGTAACGTTTCTAAAAAGGTAAGATCACCAACCGGGTCAAATTCTCCATCTTCATGAGTCGGTAAATTATCCAACTCCTCACCAAACTCGTCCTCCCAAGATGGTACATCCATATCTTCATCTTCATTTCTCATCTTGTTCTCATTCTCATTACCTTCTTCAATCACCCCGACGTTTTCTTCAACCTCACCATCACTCCAAAAATCATCTTCAATGGGTTCTTGTTGGACCGGAGGTGGGACTTCTTCGTCCATTATAGTCTCCGGTTCTGGAGTGATATCAAATGGCTGTAAGTATGGATTTTCCCCTTCATACCAATTTACAAAGATCCTTGGTACTGAAGAGGCAAGAAAACTATCGGGCTCCCTCAAAATAGGCATATAGTGATTTTGCATTTGTGTGTAGATGCCTTCTTCATTGTAACCATCCTGGTCGCGCTCTCTAATGTAGTCTGCCACAGTCTTTCTTCCACTAGCATCCGGCATCCTAAAAATCTCACTGCAAACAGACACTAAACAAACAGATCACGGCCACCAGATAGAGAAAATATATAAAAATATAAATAAATAACTAAATAAATGTAAAAAGAAGAAAAATAAATAAAAATATCTACAAAATGACTAGATCCCCGACTCGGGTCGTCCTCAAAAGCGCACTGTGTCCCCGGCAACGGCGCCAAAAACTTAATGTGTGAAATGTGTAGTAAATAAATCGGTCAAGTTTTAAAAATGGAAAAACCTACTAAACCACACACTACCGGCAAGTGTACCGGTCGAACGTAGTAAAGTAAATAAGTCCGAGTATCGAACCGTGGACACAGTAATAGCGGCTCTCGTTACTAAACTTTCGTCGAGTCCTAGTCTAATCAATTGAAGTGATGATGATTTAATTAAATTACTAACAATATATAAAATTAAAGTAAATAAAATACGAACAAATCAACAAAGAAAACGAACAAGTAAAACTGGATGAGATCAAGTAATGAGAAAATGGCTACCTAGGTAAGAATCAAGGTGACTGACTAACAGCTCTCGGGATCGGATAAATGGGTTTTGGCTACCGGGATCTTAAGATACACTAAACTAGACCAACACTGGAACGCGAATCACTCTCCAACATGTCGCAATACTGAATCTAGGGAAGTGTGTAAACTCACCGGTCTCGGGTTCAGATCACCTCTCGGTCTCTCCAAACTATGCTAAGGTATCCTAAATCTGAATGTCCTCTCGGCCCCCTCAGAAACAATACATCCGGGATGTGTAAGGGATGCAAGGGATAGTTATTCTAACAGGTTTCTAACACAGGATGCTAACAAAACAGGCACGCTAGGGGTGACTCACTCTCGTGCAGACCACGGTCCCGAATACCTACCAAGCTAGACACACTGACACCTAATCTCCTCTCGGTCTCAAAGGTGGTAGAATGCTAAATTACCAAATAATTAATTAATTTGTTTCTACGGTTTACTACGTCTAGCAACCACAAGATATATCAAAAACACCAAGTCTATGATACTTACAAAACCCTAGATCAAAAGATACAAAATCAATTAAACTAGAATTAAGCGAAACAAATATTAATATTCAGATATCAAGCACGCATGTACAAAAGAAATCTTATTAGAAAACCTTTACCAAAACATTGTCCAAAACATAACATAGATCTAACCCGAAAACTATCATTCAATTATCACCCATTATCAATACCTAGGTAGCACTAAAAGTTTAGCTACTTATAGTCATGGAAATCAATGAAAACATAAGTTCAACAAAATAATAAAACATAGTATCAAGTTGTTGAAAACACAAAGTAATCAAAAACCAAAACTAGTGTTTTAGATAAACAAACCCAAGCCTTCACCAATAGTTCCAAAGCTCCTCCTTAAAATTGCTCTCTAAAAATTGCTCCTTGCTGCTCTTCGATGTTGTCTTCTAGCGGCTGTCCAATTGATGTTCTTCGATTATATTATTGTTACTGCCGCCAAGCTTCGAAAAAATAATCTATCTCCAACCCTTTTGTGAATCTTCCAAAATAATATGCCTTGGGCCTTTAGGCCTAAACTTACGTCCAGTTCATTTTTTTGTATATTATTATTATTATTATTATTATTATTATTATTATTATTATTATTATTATTATTATTATTATTATTATTATTATTATTATTATTATTATTATTATTATTAGTATACTCCAAACTCGCTCCGGGTGTTCGCGACTCGGGTGTTTTTGGCTCAACCAAAATTTCTCGTTTACGCTCTAACGTCCATGAACACCTACAAAATATAAAATAAATAAATAACTACTAAAAATGACTCAAACTAATAAAAATATAATAAAACACTAAAATAAATAAAATAGAAAAGTACAAACCTAAAACTAATAAAAACACTAATAAAAAGACCTGAAAAAGACTACAAAATACATAGGAAATTAGATGTGTTTTGCAACACATCACTTAATAAATCATTATATGGTCTAAAACAAGCTCCACGAGCTTGGTATCAACGTTTTGCAGGTTATTTGCTTAAGTGTGGATTCAAGGGTAGTGTGTGTGACACGTCACTTTTTATTTATCATCATGGGAATCAAATGGCATATCTCTTACTATACGTGGATGATATCATCTTAACTGCCTCCAGTGATAGCGTTTTACAGCAAATCATCAAGTCCCTGACTGCTGAGTTTAAAATGACTGACTTAGGGACTCTACACCATATTTTGGGCGTCGCAGTCAGCAAACAAAGAAACGGGTTACTCCTTTCACAGTCCACATATGCTTCTGACATCTTGTCTCGTGCTAACATGTCCAATTGCAAGCCTGCTAGCACACCCGTCGAGCCTGGCTCCAACACTCAGTGCTGACACTGGTTCTATTTTCGAAGACGGATCTCTCTATCGTAGCCTAGCTGGGGCACTTCAGTATCTTACAATAACTAGACCAGACATTGCCTATGCCGTTCAACAAGTTTGTCTATTCATGCATGCTCCACGAGAACCTCACTTTCAGTTTCTGAAACGCATCCTTCGCTACGTCAAGGGTACCCTCAATAAGGGCTTACTTATCACACCCTCATCCTCTACATCCTTGACGGCCTACTCTGATGCTGATTGGGGCGGGTGCCCCGACTCTAGACGCTCCACGTCTGGCTATTATGTCTTTTTGGGCACAAATTGATCTCCTGGTCTTTTAAACGGCAGTATACTATTTCGAGATCCAGCGCAGAAGCCGAATACCGTGCCGTCGCCAACACTTTTGCCAAACTCAGTTGGATTCGTAATCTGCTCCTTGAGTTACTTGTCCCTGTTCGCCAGGCATCCCTCATTTATTGTGACAACATCTCAGCTGTTTATCTCGCGGAAAATCCGGTCAATCATCAACGCACAAAGCATATCGAGCTCGATATCCATTTCATCCGGGAAAAAGTTCGCCTTGACACGGTCAAAGTCCTTCACGCCCCTGCTGATTATCAGTACGCAGATATTTTCACCAAAGGTTTACCCAAGCATCTATTTGAGCGTTTTCGTTCCAGTTTATGCCTTCGGCTTCCTACGGCTCAAACTGCGGGGGCGTGTTAGCCGACAATCATGGAGTTATTTCGGCACATTATCATTAATGTTGTTAATTGTATTTAAATGTATTTATTGTGTTTCCTTATTTTGTGATTTCCATTGTAGTATATATTGTACATGAGATTATCAATAATATTCAATAGAGTTTACATTATCTCACAATCAGTAGTAATAGTAGTAGAAGAAGTAGTAGCTAACACTAGGAGTAGCAGTAGTATCAGATTATAAAGCCTTAAGAAATAAAACTTGATGTTCAAACGTTGATTCTTTTGTACTTCTTGTATAAACTCAATGCCTAAAGATTAAAGAAAGTTAAACGACAAATTATGGTCCCTGTTAATTTTGATTCATTGCAATAAATTATGGATTATAGTTTGGGTATGGCTTGGGGTTGGAGATATCGTTTAAAGTAAGGGGTGGTTTGTGTGATCTTCCTTATGAGACAACTTTACGATTGTTAACTCGAAATGACATGGTTTTAAATGGGTGTCTACGTCGGCATTCAAAGTGTCGAATGATTTAAAAGAAGCTACATTTTGGTATTACTTCGGGTGTATGTTTTTATTAATAGCTTGCTAAGAATTGCTTCTTGTTTCGTTCCCAACCTTTATTTTTGCTAAAATCCTTAGCCCAGTGTGAAACATGCCCCAGAAAATAGGGGAAAAAGATGAAAAATTGGCGACCCCCTCCATCACTCAAGTCGACCCATCTAGAAGTCCTTGACTAATAAACAATTACAAAAAACCCCCACCAAATTAATGCTTCCTCCTATTTTAAGTCTCTAATGGGCCACTCATCCCATTCATTAACCATGCTCTCACACACCTTCACATACACACACAAAAACACACATAAAAACACACACCAAACCCCATCATCATGCTTGA
The DNA here is from genome assembly GCA_032199755.1 of Ambrosia artemisiifolia. Taxonomy (NCBI): domain Eukaryota; kingdom Viridiplantae; phylum Streptophyta; class Magnoliopsida; order Asterales; family Asteraceae; genus Ambrosia; species Ambrosia artemisiifolia. The sequence continues at coordinate 12,322,512 of CM063521.1, forward strand.
TCTAAACCCTAAATCCAACCACCGTCACCGCTTCACCGGCAACGTCCAGTTCCGGTTACAGACGACGGAGGAAGACGATTCCGACGTGGGTTCACCACCGTTATGGCGAAGCATGAGTCCACCGGACAGTCCGGTCAGGTTTCCAAACACAAGAACGTTATCACCGGCGTCAAGAGCTCAGGCGATCGCTAAAGGTCAACGAGAGATGATGGAGATGGTCGAGAACATGCCTGAAACATCGTACGAATTGTCTTTAAAAGATATTGTTGAACAAAGACGAGAGTTTATAGTTACTGATGATACACAGAGTGTAGAAGATGGTGAACGACGGTTGATATCCACCGGTCAAGAAAGTCAACGCCGGAGGAAAAATATTGCTAAAAACGGAAGTATGAATCATAGGAATAATAATAATAATAATCATAATAACAATAAAGGGTTATTGATTAATATGTTTTTACCGTTTTCTATTGGATCAAAGAAGAAGAAGAGTGGTAGTAATAGTATGAGAAGGAATTCGTATAGTTTTAATAATGTTAATAATGTCGCCGGAGGAAAGTCGTCGCCGACGGTAGAGTTATTGGAGAAGTACGGTGGTGGTGGTGGTGGTGGTGGCGGTGGTGATCGGAGGGATTGGTGGAAGAAGTTTAAGGATTCGGGTGTTAGTGAGAGTTCCGGGAGGACGAGTAGTAGCGGCGGAGAGAGTACCGGGAGGAGCGGTAGTAGTGGTAGTAGCGGTAGCAGTGGTAGTACTGCGGGTAGCTACAGGAATAATAGTGACAGGTATGAATTAAAATCAATGTTTTAAATAATGGTATGAACCGTCTGGTAATACCGGCTATTAGACCTAGGGTTGGTATGATAAGTGTCGGTAAAACTAGGATCCGGTATGTGTTACGGTGTTATGTGTCGTTGGTGAATTCGGTTTTATCGGTTTGAATCGTTGAACCGGTTTAGAAAATTTTGTTAAAATTCGATATTAAGGTAATACTCCACTCTCGTAAACTTATGGTACACTTTTTTTTTTTAAAAAGAAATGTTGCAAAATTGAGTCCCTTTAACTTAATTTTTCGGGTTAGAAATATTTTTGCGAAATTATAGGGTTAACTGATCAAATCGATCAAACCCTCTGGTACAAAGGGTTGAATATTTCCTAGCCTAACCTAATATAAGTTTTAAACCATTGATGAAAATATCTACCTTCACGTAAACGTAACGGTGATGAAAACCGGAAATGTTGACGTGCAGTAGGAAGTTGTACCGTACATGTGTTATTTGAGTTGATCGTATCTTCTTTGATTTTAGGTATTTTTTTTATTTATATGACGAGTATTGTTTTTTTATTGAGTAATAATATATTAAAAATGAAACACGAATGATTTTTTGTGATTAAAAATAAAGTAATCGATTATTAAATTGGACGTTTGTGCTTTTACGTTATCCCTTTGGTTCAACTTCTAGAATATACAACATATTACATATGTCATATGTGGTCTATATTTAGAGTAAACAACACACATCTATATCTATATATTTATAATAAGTGAATAAATATATATGTATTGTGTAGTTTATTATGTAGTTTCTAAAGAATGAAAAAGGTGTTACCACTATAAATATAATAATACTTTTTCACTTTGCATGTCATCAAAATTTCCGTATTATACACATGCCATTTCAGTATTTTATACGGTTCAATGCACATGATTTATATGTTTTTATAAATATTATGGTAAGAAGCGAGTTTATATTCTTGTGACTTTTATTCATTAAAAATTGATGAACTAGAAATTAGAGAAATATAAACACTGTATTATATATAAAACGTACAAGTTGGACACGGCAGGCCGAAAACTAATGGATTCGAAGGCTTGTACATTTTTCAACAATGATTTTTTAAAGTTGTGGAGTACATTAAATCATTACCCGAGTAACACGTGTGTATGCGTGTACGGTTTGGTCGGTAACTTTTATTAAATTAAATAAATATCTACTTTATATTTTGTTTATTTTTTTTTTTGAAAAGTGAATTTCTTGCTCCTTCTACGACTTGAACCCAAGACCTTACATTTAAGTGTATTAAAAGGCTTTGCCTTACCACTGGACCACCAACCCCAATGGCTTATATTTTGTTTATTTATATATATATAAAAATAAAATAAAATATCGACCATGAAAATATCATGAATGTACATGTACACAAACATCAACTTTGAACTAGGTGTTTTTACAGTCTGATTTAGCATTTTTTTTATAAAATTTTAGAACCAAATCAGTGTATAAGACAAACCAAATCGGTTAGGTTGATTGAGTTAGATGGCCTAGCCACACTATTAAAGAAATATACGGTTCTAACACATTGACAGTTTGAACTATTTTATTATTACATTTTTCAGCTATCGTCGTTATCATAAATTATTGTTAGAAGTAGTTAGATGATATCGATAGACATATACTAATATACACATCCTCCATATTAAATGGTCAAAGTGTTGAGCTAGAGTTTTTTTAAACGACTTCAATTATGTGTGTGATGATCAAGTGTGAATGTTTGAAATGCAGGAGAGAAGATGGTTGCACGAGCGGTTGTTGGTCATTGTTCCCCTGTAGAAAGAAAAAATCATAATGTGTTTGAAAATGGATGCTTGAAGAATAGAGTGTCAAAAGGTTTTAACTAATATTGGGATAATGAGATTGGCCTCAAGGAAAACTATATTATGTATATGTTCAAATTATTTTGTAACTTCTTGTAATGAATTTATAAGATATAGATAGCCTTCCACATGACACAATTGAAACAATATCATAGTTATCATTATTCATGACTTGTAACCGGTAAATAAATTAATGAGATTGCAAAAGTTTTTTTTCTTCTTTTTTTTCCTTTTAAACAAAAATTCTGCTAGTGTCAAATATATTATATAGATTTCTGTTCTTTTTTTTTACGTTCAAATGTGATTTTTATTCCGGTACAAAGAAAATTACATTAAGATAACGGGTAGGCGGGCAATAAGCTGCGCCGCTCTGAATAGCAAATCCTAATCTACTAAAAACGTAACCCTGCCCACCCGGAGCCGAGACACCACTATGAATAACCCGCTGAACCCTGGTCAGGAAACGGATAGCCTCCGGTGCCAATGAGCCAAAGGTATCAAAAGCCAAGGGTACAAAAACGTGTTGGTTCTCCTCGCAGGCTTTATCATGTTTTTCTACCATCTTTTTCTTTATTTTATACTAATTTGCCTTAAACGAAGAATATAACAACAATTGTCTTTCGTATTCAAGTTTGGTTAAATGTTTCATCATTTAGTCACTAACGAGCATTAAATTTTGTGTGCTAAGTCTAACTCATTTTCTTAAACCTGGCCAGCTAACTATTGGCCGTTCAAAAAAAAAAAAAAAAAATTGTTATTTTCAAATAAAGAAAGCACGAATGGAGTAATTGTAAAATTGACAAGTTAGACGAATCGTGAATTAAATTAAAAATATTGCAACCGTGGTATTTAAATATTTCCTTGCCTCCTTTTTTTCGTCGTTTTGCACACATATATTTCATGATTATAGGTTATAGTCTACTGGTAGAGAGAAAATCCTCTCTTGGGTGAGGATGGAGTTCAACTCCAAGGGTGTGCAAAAAAATGTGTAAAGAAATGGACATAAGAAATTAGCCGTTCAAAAAAATATTGCATAGACGACAAGAAAGTGGCTTCCAACTTCATATGACTTAACTTCGAGTAATTATGTATGCCGATGGCTATAACGTCTACAATTCTACATTGCCATCTATTACACATAATGATGAATATTCATCGTTGCTTCTCTTCTAATTTTTATCCTACTTTATCATCATACTCTAGAGGAGATATTTAGGAAAATAAATGATGTACATTATTAAAAGTTATTTTTTCTTTGGAATTGTATAGTTTTGCAATAGAATTTAGAGAGAGAAAATCCAGAATATGATATGTCTATATATTTGGACAATGGTTATATGTATGTGTCTCCTAAATTACAAGTGATTACACACACTATTGTAACGGTTTAGACACATTATTATATTTGCACGATTTACTTATGAGTTAGATCTTGACATCATGGACATGCCATTGTACGTTACACACACTGTTGTTATTGGTTTAAGAGCAGTGGCGAAGCTTGGGTTCGGAATCGGCGGGGGCCGAACTCAATTTTTTTCGATCCGTAGTGGAAAATCGGCGGGGGCCGGACTAAACTCGGACTCAATTTACCTATGAAAATCGCAAATTTCTAGTACTGCGCCAAAAAACAGGGGGGGCCAGGGCCACCCCTGGCCCCAACATAGCTTCGCCCCTGTTTAAGAGCACTTTTGAACTAGTTAAAACACACCATTGTCATTAGACAAGTTAAATGCACCATTGTGACAACTCTATACGCAACATATTCAACAATGCTTCATGTATAATTGTTTTTAAGTGTGGCAACATTATATACAAATTAAAGATAAAGTAACTTATTGTTTACGTCCCAATGGTTTGTTGAAAATTACAAAGAAAATTGATTTAACAAAATTGTTTTTATCATCAAACACATAATTATAATTCAACAAGTAAAAGTCTTCATGTCCTAGTTTAATTGAACGTGTTTCATCCGTATTCCACTAGTTATTTGTCGACTTCACTTCATATCCTATCAAGAAAAATGTTTCCACTTCCCACCACTCTTTATCCAACAAGGAAAAGACGTTAGCAACGTAGAAAATGAAGAGGAGTTACCTTGAAATAAGAGACACCTGCCTTCGGTAGTGGTGTATGTGGCGAAAGTCGCATATGTCAATAGAGAGACATATCGAGTGTGAGAAGAAGATTTGACTCCATCATGTTCTTCACCGCCGGTTATCTTTGGTTGCCTTTATTGTAACTAGTGGTCTCTAAGATTAAGAGTTGGCTAGGGGCGAGAGGGAGAGGGAGAGGGAGACGCTTAATGTTATTTTGGTCAATTTATAGTAAGGTAACAACAAAGTGTAACGAATATGATGGCGAGGACCGAATGAGAGACACTCGATATCATAGAAGGTTATAGGTAAAAAAAATACTTTATGGACTAAAACAAAAATTTTTAACAAGTTATATAGACGCAAATAGTAATTTACTCTTAAAATATTATAAATCTCGGTGTATGATTTTAACATTTTTAATAAAAAAAAACAAATGTGAGTTTACAAAATTGGTATAGCAAGATTTAAGCCAAAAAAAAAAGAAGTCAAAAGTTGTGTCTGATTTTTTACTCTTTAGACTATTTTTAATTTCATATTATTTACTAGATTATACCCCGGGAACATCCCGGGGTTGAAAAATCTAATATGACATATTAATTTTATATATGAAGTAGAATGATGCGCTTTACAGTTACATGCATGAAAGCTTCGGGTAGCAGCTAACCTAAAACAATTAAAAATATATCTCCAATGTTAACGCCTAACCTTAAACAATGTATAACTCTAATATTAATATCTAACCTAAAACAATGTATAACTCCAATGCTAACGCATGTTGAAAATAGAATTCATATTTACTGATTTGAACATAATTAGTGACTTGCCTATACATAATTAATGATTTACCTAAACATTTTGTGTTTTTTTTCCTGTTTGAACAAAACCCAACAAAAAATAGTCGTTTTTTTTTCTCTGTTTTTTATATAGCACTATGGTACTCGTTGGAAAGATAATAAAACGCTCGTTAATTTGGTGTAATTTTTTTCTTTAAAAAATCTCGTATATAAAAGATATTAACGTTTAAAAATTATGGGATGAAACATAAGAGAGAAAAATCTAATTTTGTTTTTAAATTATTTTTTTCCTAAAATATCTCAATGCCACATGGGATGACACATGGCACACTCAAAGAGGAGAATGTCTCTTTAAGTGTCATGTCATTAAAATGGCTTTGGTTTATTATATGTATAGATAATCTCAACACCATCTTAGACTATCAGGAGTGGGGGGCAGGAAGGGCTTGAGGGGGGAGGGGGGACACCGCCGCCAAGGGGGGAGGGGCGGGAAGGGGTGGTGTGGAGCAGAGGAATGGCGTGGGGGCACTTGGGTTTGATTGTGATTGGCTGATTTTTGTTTTTTTAACTTTAATACACACATAATTAATAATAATAATAATAATAATAATAATAATAATAATATTCCTTCCCCTCTCCCCCCCCCCCCCCCCCCCCCTCCCCCCTTCCACTCCCCACAATTTTCATCCCCTCCACGTGGGATCCAAAAGTGTCACATGGCGCTTCATCCCCCTCTTTCCCCCCACCATTCCTTATAGTCTTAGTGTTACTATTAACTGTGGATACACATGTACTTTAAGGGCACATGGAGTGTTTAGTGATTCCATCAGACCAGTGGCGGACTTAGGATTTTTTTTTCAATGGGTCCAGTTTTTTCGATATTTATATTTTTCACAACAAATGTTAAAATTTTCGGGTCGGTCTTCGTTGAGGGCTGGGCAGGGCAGGGAACATAATAAAGTACAATATCATAACAAAATATAGAATCAGTACTCATTAAAAACACACGATAAAATAAGATGTCATTCGAAATGAAAAAAAAAATAAACCTTACAACGGACCTCTATTCAAATCTGCATGTCTGATTTCATCTCCTTGGTTAACAACGTAAGATAAAATTGGTTTCCGTTCGAAGGGATCCCATAGAAGGTCCTCCAAAACAATTTTCTTAAGTGTATAATTAAGAAGATGAGGCTCAAACTTTCTTTTCAATGATCCTTGCATAACTAGCCCTAAAATTCAAGTTTTAACAAAGATTCAAAATTCAAATTCATGTCACACACAATCTGAGTTCTCAATTCATATTCATATTAAAAATCCTTATATAACTAAACAATAGATAAAATTCTAGTTAATAATAATAATAATAATAATAAATAAATAGGGTAACCTTTTGGAATGGGAATGGAGAAAAAATGTAGCAGGATGTATAAAAAGTCAGTGTAGCAAGGCGAGCCAAATGGAGGATGAGATATTTTGATTTGTGAGAGATTGAAAGGAGAGGTCTTTTTTATGTTTTTTTAGGGTCTGTTCCTACTTGACTTGGGGTAATGTTTATATTTATTAAACCATAACTTTTCAAATGGATTAATATATATAAAAAACAAAAAAGCATAGCTATTAGGAGTTGAACTTGATACCTCTTTGCTATCTGTGATATGATAAAGGGAGAATTACCACTACACCAACTTTCAATTTGTTACTGTGTGTTTCATCTTATTATTTTTATGGGGTCCATAAAAAATTTAATATACCGCCTCTACTATTTTTTTTCAAACATTGGTGTCCAGGGACGCCGACCCACTCAACGTGGGTTCTCCCCTGCATCAGACCCAATAATATTGTGCCACCTTATTCCATCACACTTCATCACTAAACCCATTTGGTGGTGTTCACTTTTCATGACATTTCATCACTAAACCTTTTTTTTTTAAATAAACTACTTAATCGCCGAAAACACCGTCGTCGACATGATCCCCAGTTTTTAAACACGGCCATCAAGTGTGATCCCCTGTTTTTTTTTTGTTCGATATAAAGTAGAATACGCGAGGTTAACACATTAACCATTCTGTCACTCGATGACTTTTCTTCATCTTCCCGGAACCTCTATGCACGCACCAACCACCTTTCTTTCAATCTATATCTTCTATGTAAACAACCATCTCTTGATCAATGGCAACCAACAACAACAACGTGTCTCAGTTCAAGGATTAAGGAAAAAAAATTCGAACAAAGATGGGTTACCGGCCACCGGTAACGGAGGAGCTACGACGGCAATGATGATGATGACGGGTGGTGAAGATGATGATGGATGGTGGTTGGGTGAGCTATTTTTTTTAACTCCAACGTTTCCACCGTGATGTGTGTCACAGATTCTTGCTATCGCGGCCGTGATAAAAATGGTGAGGCGATGCTCGTGATGATCACGGGCATCACGGAGTGGCTATCACAGACGACCCTGCTTGCCCTAAGGCGAGTGGTAACTGCGCTTGTCTAATTACGTAAGCTTCTAGCAATGATACATGTAAGTTAAACGCACTATTATAATGGGATCGACATATAGTGTACTAACTACTAATTTGGATTTAAGGGAGGGAAATTTGCATTATAGAACAAAATTACTATATATATTAATTACTAAATGTCTGCGTTACTATTTTGTTTTATGTGTGAGATGGAAAATATAACTAGTTACAATAATAATAATGAGGTCAAATTGATTGTAATATTCGATGCATTGTTGTACTTGGGTTAAAATCACGATTATTTATTTGGCATTCATACAACTTTTATGATGATGTTCCTCATTTATCACATCAGAGATATTCGCATTACCTTTTGCTTGTGACGGGTCTAGGCTAGAATTTCACGGGTAATGTTCAAATATTTTTACCGTACTTTTATAAAATGTGTACGAAACAAAATAAAAACACGATAATAAATAAAGTTAACATATACCTAATAGATTTCTCCTGTTCGATTTTTGAAAACTTGAACTCGAGCCATTACAACCTCTTCTTTTACTGTATCAAAAGTTTCTCTTTCGACCACAAAAATTAATGCATTGTTTAAATACTCCACACCAATTTGATTTTGTAAATCCGTCTTGATAAGCTTCATTAAAAGAAACATCTTTCAACTTCCAAAAAATCCTAATCAAATGCACATAAACCAAAACCATAAGATTATGGGGTGTGGTAGAGGCAAGTCTTGAGAGGACTTATCGCCACGTCAGCAAAAAATGGGCCTCTTGTATTTGGACGATATGAGGACTACCTAAAGATGTGGGGGTAGTCTTCCTTGGATAGTCCTCCACTCCTATTGGTCGAACCTTTTATTTTTTAATTCTAAATTATAAATAATAATAATAATAATAACACTAATAATAATAATAAAAGTGGAACTAAGAATTAAGAGAGAGAGAGGAATGGGGATGGATACTTCATCAGTAGCGGCACAACACCATCTTCATCATAGCAGTCACCATCACAACACCTGACCATCGTCTTCATCAGCAGTCACCATCTCCGGTGACCATCGTCTTCGTCGTCTTCATCAGCAGTCACCATGTCTAGTAACCATCGTCTTCATCAGCAGTAACCACAGTCACCGGACGTTGGAAAATTGTTTTTTTAATTCAAACGGTATTATTACCGTTGAGATGGACTCACCAAACAAATCAACCAATCAAAGCCTCCGTCTTGAACGTCCATTTTGAGCCGCTTTTGACGGATCTAGGGTGTCGGGGGCGGTGTTGGACAGGCCAAGACGTGGTCGACGTGCCTTGGCCGTCCCCCATACCTCATGATCTAATCAACTACACATAAGGTCATTAACCATATTCCATAATCAAATGTAAACCCTAATCAATTGCGCATAAACCCTATAAATCTAAAACTAAACCTAAAATCGACTACACATAAACCGTAAACAAATATAAACCACAACCAAATCAAACCTTAATCAGTTACACATAACCCCTTAAAATCTAAAATCAATTGCACATAAACCCAATTTACATACCCAAGTAGATTTTAGAACAAGAATGATATATATCCAATTTAGAAATTGGAGAGGCAAACAATGGCCGGAGGGCATAGACGCGAGGGCAGGGTCAGCTAGGGCGGTCGCCGGTTGGCACTCTCGGCTGTGCTGTGCAGGGGTAAGGGGTCGACTATTTTCCGTTGTTTCTTTTTTTTCCGCTCTTGATTCTTTTCTTTTGTTTTAACTCGTTAAAATCTTAACCATTGTCCATGGGCTTGTATCTTTTAATTAAGAAATTACAAATGGAATGCGTAATGGCCTATGGGCTTCTATCTTTTTTGATGTAGGACTTATATTAAAAACTTTGAGGATGTGTTTGGGTATTAAAAATTTGAGGGGACACGTTACATAGTTTTCAGGGGGAACGTAAAAAAACGTAAAATAAAAAAATATTGTATTACGTCGAAAAATTTGAGAGGCAGCGAGCATTACCCCTGCCAACACTCTATGTCTGCCACTGCCTCTTATGGCATCCTTTACTGTAAGACTTGTTGGTTCAGGACCTAGTTACACAGACTATAGGACGAAATTTCTTGTGTATAACTTGAACTTCAAAATCAAGATTACAAGAAGAAAAGATAATGAAAAAGGCTTAATTAAACCTGCCACTACTAACCTACTTATCAAGGGAAAAAACAACAATAATCTTGCCCAGTAAATCTCACCAGTAACAAAGTTATTAATAGGGTCTAGGGAGGGTAGGATGTAAGCAAGCTTTACCTCTATCCTTAAAAATAGAGAGACTGATTCCAGATAGACCCCCAACTTAAAAACAAACGAGAGACAAACAAATGAAGCTAAAAGAAAATAGGTAGACATCTACCAAATGCCACATGCAGTAATGATAGGGTAGCATAGTGGAACATAAGCATATGTAACATCAAGAAAGTACATATCAACGTATGTGTGGGAAGACAATCTGCATAAGTCTCCTAAAGTATAGGAGATCTAAGCCCCTAAGACCTAACTAAAGAACTACTATACGCTCCCCTAAAAATCCTTAACCTTAATGTTATGCCTCCACGAACTCACACATAGGTCTCCTAAAGTGTAGGAAGATCTAAGCCCCAACTAAAGCACTACCATACCATCCTCTAAATTTTTTTAACCTTAATCCTATGCCTCCACGAACCCTTATCTTAGACCATGTCATATGTGTCTTTGGGGAGGGGGAGAGGGCGACTGCCCCAGGCCCGGTCTCCCCAAGGGCCCATATATTTGATTTTATATATTATATGTATATTTTTTTAGAAGAAATCTATATATTTATAAACTATTACACATGTAAAACTCTTACCAATTAAGAGGCCCAACTGTTTAAATTAAAACCATTACATATAAATCAAATCACTTTGTTACAATACTTTCCTTTTGATTATTGGTTTAACAATTATTATCGTATTACGGTTTTCTCTAATTATTGTCGTATTATGGTTTTCTCTATATATGATTATTGGGTTTACTATAAAGGCCCGCTTTATCTGTATTGGCCCAAGGCCCATAACTCTTCGACATTTCTCAGAGACGATCTTGACCACCATATTTAGCAATCAGTATGATTTTTTATCAACTTACAAAACACTCTGAGATAATGGATTGACTTTATTTCATTCATGGTATGTTTAGTCTAAGCTTTACGTTGTATCACCTAGTGTTTGCATTGCATAAGCATATTAGATATTGATTCTCACAAACTTTAAAGTTCGTTCGGAGCCATGTACTCATAAATGATGTCACCTGACATCATTCAAATTTGATTATTATATGTATCACGTAATAGAAAAATTATGAGTGATACCATTGTTTTTACGATCGACACCATTGTTTTCTACTATCGGTGCCATTGTTTTTTTTTCCTAAACGTCTTACATAACAAACAAATTTATAGTTTAAAAACTAAGCTCAGTTAGTTAATTTTAAATAGTAAACTTTAAATCATTAAAGTACCTATGCTGTTTATAATTAACTTTACTTAACTCAAAAACTATTATACCCAATATCCAATTAGTTAACATCTGAAAAACCTAAATTAAACAAAAAAAAGGTCCACGAGAAACCCTCTCTTGAGTCCCAATCGGAATTTCTACAACCACACCAAGTCACTTACCATTATACCCGACAGAGATCAATTGTAAATTCAGTGTTTTATGGCCAGATGAGGTTCCTTCACAATCAATTTTGCATCAAAAGTCACGTAGCAGATAAAGATAAAGATAAGCCACGCGGATCACAAGATTTACTAACTTTGGGACAATGGTCTATTGTCAAGGATACGTAGGGAGCAACTATAAAATATTTTTGGCCCCAAGTTATTAAAAACCTGGGTATAAAAAAACTGACACCATAGGAAAATTTTTTTATGGATCCGGCACCATTCAAAACTGACTTGTATTTACATGTATGAATCAATAAAAGACGACCTAATTTATTTAAATTCATTTATAAGTTTAAGTTAACATGTAATTAAACCATTGACTGGCCCATTATCATATGTGTTAAATCGGCACCCATAGTTTTTTATTTAGTTTTGTGATGCAGGCGCTTTTGGGTTTGAGTATTTTATTTAGAAAATTTAATAATACACTTATTAATACATTCTAGAATAATAAAAAGGAAAAGATAAATATAATTTTAAAAGTTTATAAAACAAAAGGCTTAAATCCAAAAGGTGCATGTTTTGTAAATGTTTTTTGTGTAATTATTATTAATTTGTTTTAAATACATACTAGATTATACCCCGGGAACGTCCCGGGGTTGAAAAATCTAATATGACATATTAATTTTACATATGAAATAGAATGATGCGCTTTACAGTTACATGCATGAAAGCTTCGGGTAACAGCTAACCTAAAACAATTAAAAATACATCTCCAATGTTAACGCCTAACCTTAAACAATGTATGACTCTAATATTAATATCTAACCTAAAACAATGTATTACTCCAATGCTAACGCATGTTGAAAATAGAATTCATATTTACTGATTTGAACATAATTAGTGACTTGCCTATACATGATTAATGATTTACGTGAACGCTTTGTGTTTTTTTCTTCCTGTTTTAACAAAACCCAACAAAAAATAGTCGTTTTTTTCTCCGTTTTTTATATAACACTATGGTACTCGTTGGAAAGATAATAAAACACTTGTTAATTTGGTGTAATTTTTTTCTTTAAAAAATTTCATATATAAAAGATATTAACGTTTAAAAATTATGGGAGGAAACATAAGAGAGAAAAATCTAATTTTGTTTTTAAATTATTTTTTTTCTAATGTAATTAAAATGACTTTCTTTTATTATATGTATAGATTCGATATGAAATATTTGACATTGGCTAACTACCCATTATGTTATATAAGTTATCACCTAATTGTTATTGTTTATAAATAAAAATATAAATATTTGTCATCACACTTTCTTCGCCTTCCCAGGCTAGACCAGCAACAAACACCGTCATGGTTTGTTGCATGAAGGTTAGGGGAAGGCGAAGGTTAGGGTACGTTATATAACAAAAGATTGATTGCTGTGACCATGAGACGGATGTGTTGTTTTCGACGAACAAGGCAACAAGAAAGACTAAATACTAAGAAGTCATTTCAAACCAAAAAAACACATGTACATACTCATAAAACCATGTATAGCAATGGCATAATACAACCACCCACAAATTCATAAATCCATTTTATTCTCCAACAAATGTCCCTCCATTAATAACATACAGCATCAAAACATCAACTGGTTGATTTACTTCAAAATGATCTATTCGGGTACGAAGACGAAGACGGTGACGATGACTTGGCCTTTGCAAAATCCAAAAGGTCTTTAAACAAAGCGTCCTCCGGTTTTTCTTTCTTAGGTGGGGTCGAAGAATTAAGCGAAATATTCTGAGTCTGACCCACTAAACTGTCATAAGATGAACCTGAGCCGCTGCTAGATAGTGAAGTGTGATTCTGGTCAAAGAACTGTCGTCTCTCGCTATGTTTGGCAGGTGGTGGTGGGATGGACACCGCAGGCGGTGCACTGTATTGGCTCAAAGGTGAATGGTTCATGGGCTTGGGTTCATCATATGTAGGCTGATCGGTGAAAAGTGTTGCAGTCGGGTTTATGTAGTCGTCTGACGGAGGGGGAGGGGAGGACGGCTTAGGTGGACTTGTTGATGGTTTAGAGGTGTATGTATCACCGCTAAGATAGTCAACCATGTTGCCTGAATCAGTACTAATAGGTCTCCTTGATGCGGGTGGTGGAGGAAGAAGTGGGGCTGCACGCGGTGGTTCGGTTCTTGTAGAGTTTTGGTTCCGGCTCTGTCCCCTGAAATAGTATAAACATGTCTTAGTTCATTCAGTTCGAAATTCCGATTAGGGTGTAAACGAGTCAAGCCGCACGTGACCTATTTGCAACCGGCTCACTAAAAATCGATCTCGAGCCTCACATGTCAAGCTTGACTAGGCTCACGAGCCTGTTATGTACATAAATATAATACACTTTTTATATATATAACAAACAATTGCATAATATATATTTTTATGTATAAAATTATGAAAAAGTATCTAAATAATATATTATATACAGAAAAATTATAAATATATATCTATATATACACACTTGTAAAAAATGAGCTTGTCTCAGCTCGTTTGCACCCAACGTCTCTCTATTTAGAGATTTGACCAACGACTAAACTCATGGTTGATCCGTTACCCAATCCGCCCCATTTTGCCATATTTACACACAAACTTCATGAATGTAAGTCAAATGTAAAGTGAGCAGAAACTATATTTACCGGTGTGCAAGCAGAGCAAAATCATCATCCGACTCATCATCCTCATGAGTAACATTCACAAGAGGAGCTATTGAACTGTCGGTTGTCACACTGGGCTGATTAGGGGCCACACCATTGGCAATATCATCATGACGTTTAAGAACACGCATCAAAGTATCATTCAAAGTCAAACCCTTGCCAAGAAGCTGTTCATCTCTGAAATCGATCAACATAATCAAGATTTTGGCCAAACTGCAAAAGAAAGCTAAAAGTCAAACTTTTCAAATGGTGCTTACGATGTAGTATTTACAAGGGTCATGACCCGTTGTTGGTAAGATCGACATTGGCCAACAAGGTCAACAATCAATTCTTCTTTTACCCCTTCCCTGTTATTAGGATCCAAAGCGCAAAGCATGTCCATCAACACATCTGCTATTCCTTCTGCGCTCACGAGTTCCGACAAGCTGCATCAAGCAACAACTTTTATTTATACGCATGGCAAAAAAAAAATTATCTTTATCATCATCTATCAAGCGTATAGGTGACAATTTTGACCCGTTTATATATAAAGGTTCGGGTCAAAATAATTCGTGAGCCTTGAGGTGATAATATATGAAGAAGTGTTTGACCCGATGTTATCAGTCAACTCTGAAGAAATACCTAAGTCCCGCAGCATCGGTTTGAAGGGACGCCTGGATAGCCGCTTCCTCATACGGTGAAGTAGCGTGCACAATAGGATGCGTTTGCGGTGGTGTAAATAGTGGGACACTGTTCTCTTCTTTTGGTGGAAAATCTACTCCTGCAGACTGTAAATTACTCGAAAATTTTAGAAAATGTTGAAATAGATATACAAATATAAAAATTTATTATTCCAATAATTATCATCACCCTCAGTTCATTGTATGCTTCATAGTATTGGGGATACCGACCCCCGCGTCCCCCAAAAGCTTCTTGCCAAGCATCTATCAGGATAAGAATCTTTTCCCGAACATTTAAATCTGGCTGTAGTATCAGAATTTTCAGTTAATTTAGTAACAAAATGCATGGTTAACGTAATAACACTGAAATACATCATGAACATTGTCGAACAAGGCACCTTTTTCTTGACAATTTTGACCATATCATGCAAAATGTCCCGCTCAATAATCAGCTGAAATATGTTCTCTCCACAGTTTTTAGTCAGAGTTTCCAGTGCCTGATTCAGCAATTACATATAAAGTTGGTTTATGGCAGAATAAGTAACAAATATTACGACAAAGTTAACAAGCGTGCGAAAAATATATGAAATGCTGATATAAATTTGGTTCCTTGCAGAACAAGTAACAAATACTACAACTTAGTTAACAAAGTATGCCAAGAATATATGAAACATCATATAAAGTTGATTCCTTGTAGGATAAGTTAACAAACATTACGGCAAAGTTAACAGAGCACGCAGAAAATATACGGAACTTGTAAGTTGGTTACTTGCAGAATAAGTAACAAATATTAACAGTTAACAGAGTATGCAAAAAGCATATGACAAGTGATAATATGATATAAAGTTGGTTCCATGCAGAAGAAGTAACAAATATTACGACAAAGTCAAGTATACTAAGGTACACGAATAATGAAACGTGAGCTAAATTTGACTCCTTGCAGACTAAGTAACAAATATTAAGACAAAGTTAACAGAGTATGCACAAACATAAGAAACATGAATAACAAGATCCGCAATGTGCAATGAAACACTTACGAAAAGAGATAGGAGTTGGATTTTTGGATTTTTGTTCCCGAGCTTCTTCTTCAGTATCTTCAGAGCGTCTTTCGCTTGCCTGCAAATCAAGCACATATAACCTTTTAAGACAAAATTACTAAAAATCATCAAATTAACAAAAGGCCTACCAGAATTTAGCAGGAAAAATAAACATATCCTTTTTTATATATGTAATATATTATAATAAAGAATTCTTTTTTTCCCACAAAATAATATTTATAGCTAAGGAAATTGTCACTATTTAACAAAAAAAATAGTTAAAACTAGTGACCTAAATGTAACAGTTACGAAACTTGGTTACTATTAACAAAAATATAACAATAAACCGACATGATCTTTGAAGTTTAAAAAAAGCATGAGCGAATTTACTCGCGCAGACGCACGCTATTAAAACTTGGTTACTATTCCCGGATTTCTCCGCGTAATCAATTTGTAAAACCAGGCCTCCCAAATACAAAAATTTATAGATCCCCTAACATATACAACAAACCACTGTCTTGTAACCATATAACACAACCCTAACTTGACAATAAAAGATTGCAAATAAACATAAATTAATTGCAATAAAAGGAAAAGAAAATATACCCAGGATCCATATTAATAATATCACATAGCTCAATATTAATGGCCCAATCTGGACCGATCAACATATCACTTGTTGCCCTTTCTGCACATGCTGCTGCTGCATTACTGTTTGACATTTCTATACCTGCAAAATTAATATTCAAAAATAAATATTATTTATAAAAAAAAAAACTAAAAAAGTTCAAGATTCATATCATAAGTACAAATTCAAGAAAACTGAGACAGATTAAAGGATTAACAAAACCAAATTAAAAAATATTGAAACCCTAAAAGATGAAAAAAAAATACCCTAAATCTTGATGGATCAGAACTTCAAGAATCAATGATATGATTCAAAAGAAAACAAACCCAGATGAAATATTGGATCAAATTAAAGAATAAACAAAACCCAATTCAAAACAAGAATAAATTTGAAAAATTGATCAAGAAATTGCTTACCCTTTGAAGAAGAATGATGTAATAAATAGGATCAAGATTCAAGAAGACAAAAAAGGTTTTTTCTTTGAAGGACTTGGTCAAGGAAAAGTAGATATAGAATTTAGAAGAAACCTAAGAGTTTGTGTTTGGTCTATGAAGGGGTGCTTGGTTGTTTTTGTTTGGGTCAAACATTTTTTTAATGTTATTTCTTGAAATTTCAAGACTAGAAAAGAAACTAGATTATACTTTTCTTGATGATCAAATTTAGAATAATGACTTTTGAGCCTAAGAGTCTGATTGGGCTCAGCTCGTTTAGTGTTTATTAGTTTATAGATTAATATAAATAATAAGCTTGTTTAGGCTTGATAAGTTAAAAGCTCGGCTCAGCTCGTTTATTACGCAATTTAAATGTGGGGTAAATAGTATAAAATATTAATAAAACTAATATTATACTTAAGGCTCGATGAGCCTGGCGAGCTTCATGTGCCAAGCTCGAGCTCGGACTCGATAAGTAAACGAGCTTTGTTTTAGGCTCAAGCTTGGCTCGAGCTCGATAAGACTCGGTTCGTTTCAAACATTTTATCGAGTCAATCTTGAGTAGCTCGCGAGCTGCTCGGCTGATTTGCACCCTTACTTTTAACTTTGTTTTGAGTAATAAATTATGGCTCTTTATGAATGAATATATTATAATTTTTATGTAATTATGGATTTATTCTTAATTTGTTATAGTGCGATATTATTAATGTGTTTTATCTTTCACAACGTAGATGTCGTAAAATATGTATCGTAAGTTACACGCAATACTTGTTACACCTTGTAGTTTGAAGGGGAGGAAGACAGGTGCTTGAACTATAACGAAAATCAATAGATATCGATGACGGCGAACTCTTGATGATGATGTTAGTACGTTGGGAGGTTGATGGAACATGAAGGACGCAAAGTTAACCCATCGTCACTTTTCATGGCAAAAATGAATGTCGATCTCAATATGTTTGTTGTGTTGATGTTGTAATGGGTTAGTGCATAGATAGATGGCACTGAATGTGTCGTTGTAGACAATGGAGGCACAAAGGGAACGATAATGAAGCTTAAGAAGTGGGTTGTGTATTCAACATGTTTCGACAGCAACATTACCAACTCTACAATGTTCATCCTCAACACTTGGGTCATATACAATATCAAGCCACTTAGAAGACCAAGATAACAAGTTATATCCCAATACCTAGGTGGAGTGACAAGCATATGCCCAATCTAACCGTATATTGATCACAGTCTAAAAAGGTTACAAGATGATAAGGGGATGATACATGTAGTCGTAGCCTATGATCTAAAGTGCCTAAATTGTGACGAAGGATACATTTGATGGCATTAAAGTGTGGTTATATAAAGACAAACTCTAGTAGAGTAAACGTTGAATACTCTAATATCCTAGTAAGAGTTCGTTGTAAACAAGGGTCCTCAACTAAATAGTTTTGTCTCAACAATGGTAGTGGTTGGCTTACGAGATACTCGATTCCATGATCTAAAAATGTGCTAAGAGCTAGTTCACATGTGAATGAACGTTTTAGCTCTATCATCCTAACCCCAACTTAACATTTATCACTGCTACCACCCTTCTGTTCTTTTTTTGTATGATCTTTTTTTATCCTTTTATTTGGTTATATACATATTTTTTATAAACTAATTTCATTTCATTTATAAACTCTGTTATCTTTTTGTATAGAGAAAATTACACAGATTGTCCTTTAGTTATACATGAAATTGCATCCTATGTCATTTTTTCAAATTTTTGATTCCTTATGTCCTTTGTTTTATACACTTGTTACATCCTATGTCCTTTAGACCAAACCCAGTTAAAAATCTCGGTTAAGTTGGTCACCTGCCCCTCACGTGAGGGGCAAATCTGTCAATTCACCCTCGTTAAAGGACTATTTGTGTAATAATAATAATAATCATAACTCTCTCTCTCTCCTCTCTCTCTATCACACAGCTCTCTCTCTCTCATTCTCTCTCTCTCTCTCTCTAACCGACCCTCTCACACTCTCTCTCTAAAACCACACAGAAACCATATATTTTGAGGGGTGAGGACGGTGGTGATGATGAAGACGGGGGTTTGCAGAGGTTCGGAGGGGGTCCGGTGATGGTGGTGGTTCGATGAGGGGGTGGATCTGAATCTGATTGTGTTTAAGATCTGAAGAACAGAGGGGGGAGGACGATGGTGGTTCACGGTGGTGGTGGGTTTTGCATAGGGTAAGACGTAGGTGGTGGTGGGTTTTGCAGAGGGTAGGACGTAGGTGGTGGTGGGTTTTGCAGAAAGGGAGGACGACGGTGGTGGTGGGTTTTGCAGAAGGGGAGGACCTCCAACCATCCTTCCCTGCCGGCAAACCTCCAACCATCCTTCCTTGCCTCGGTTACTACACCCCTTCAATGGCCTCCGTCGTTTGGAATACAGAGGCTACGATTCTGCTGGAATCTCCATTGATGGAATCTCCGTCGATGTTCAGTCTCCGATTGTCTTCCATCAAGAAGGCAACATTGAATCCTTGGTTAAATCGATTCATCAAGGTTATTGTTTTCTTTTTTTTTTTTAAACTTATAGGTTTGATTTGTAGGGATGGTGACTGTTTGTATGAATTTTGTTTGTTTTGATGGTTTTGATTGTTTGAGTAATGAGGTTAGTGAAGACCAATTAGGGTTCTTTTTCTTAATAGGTAGGTGGATCAGTGAAGATTGGATGAGGGTGGGAGAGGAGGTGGGAGTCGGCGGTGGTGGCAGTGGAGAGGGAGAGGGTGAGGGTGAGGGTGAGGAAGAGATGATTGTTTTTTTGGAGTCAAAAATTCAAAAAAAGGACATAGGATGCAATTTCATGTATACCTAAAGGACAATCTGTGTAATTTTCTCTTTTGTATATAAATCATTTTAGATAGTTTTTATAAATATTATATTCTAAAACAAAGTTATGGCCATTTTATTTTATCTTTTTCAGAATTTAGTTTAATATTCAATTAATAAGGCCACTAGCAATCCAAGATTTATTTTCTGGATGTGATCGAGATATTTAACCAAACTTTTAAGATGAGCAATCGTGATTTTTACATTCAAATAACACTAAGGTTTTCAGGGTTGGCGCCCCCCCCCCCCCCGACACATGTAGGTCAATATGACTAATAAATCTAATTCATTTAGCAAAACCAAAACCAAATTGTCGTTCAAGGTAATATCAATCTTTACAAGGTCATAACCATTTGAAGTTTTCTTCAAAGTTATGCTAAATGTTAAAACTCCGTGAGTTGCACATATGCATTGTAATATAAGATGTTAAGAATCATCAACACCTCAATTGCATATTCATTTCAAGTTTCATTCTCGTGTGTACATGCAAAACAGTGAAATGTCTATTATAGTGATTTCTTTTCAAATTGGGTTCTTTAGGCTTTAGCAACAGTTTGCTTAACGTGGATGTGATTTGGTCCACTTAGAAATATGTAAAGGGTAATGCATTATGCATCCCACATCGCTAGTTGAAGAAATTATTCAACGAAAAATCATCTTCCAAATAAGTCCTACATCATTAATTGATGACAAATTGGTGTTGGTCTTAACCTTTATAAAAGGAATAGCTCGTGCAGGCAAACTTTATATTTATTAAGTGGTCAACTATGAAAAGATTAACTTAATTAACATGTATAATGTTTTTAGTAGGTTTTGCTTTGGCAAAAAAAAAAAAAAAGATATAAAATAAGTTTTGGCTAATAATTTTTTAGCATAATTTATTTATTTGATTTTTTGCTAATTTTTGGTTAACCATAATAGCCCAACAACAAGAGACTTTAACCAAAAGGTTTTGGTTATGGAATTTCTTATTAGTTATACATTTATTTAGTCAAAGTAAGCTACACAAATAGATTTTCACCAAAACCTAATAGTATTTTAATCTTGGTTTACACTTCTAAATATATCAAAAAAAGTTGTTGATCCACACTCCATTATTCTGAAATAGGCCCTATGACACTCCATGGTGATAATTTATGTAAATCAAGATTAAAATACTATTAGGTTTTGGTGAAAATCTATTTGTGTAGCTCACTTTTGCAAAATCTCTCACATCCCATTCCCCATTCATATCCCATATAAGCTTTTTTTATTATTATTTTATTTCTTTACAACCAACATTAATTCACTCCACCTTTCATTTGTGTTATTTTATTACTAGTGGGAATGCCCGCGCGTTGCCGCGGGTACTTATGTTTTTTACTCAAAAAGTAGAACCTATGTTAAATTACCTTCTTGTCCACCTTTAAAATAATAGTAGGGTGCGCGCATGTTGCGGCGGGTAACACAACATTTATGTTGGTTATTTTAAATTGTGCACAAGATTGTTCGTTCAGTTTTAAGGCATAACCCTAACTAAAACCGAGCTAATTTAGAGCTGAGCTTTTTTCAAGTTTGGTTCAAACGCCTGTAAACATATTTTATTATAAGGGCCAAACATTTAACTTATTTTTGCCAAACGGGGCAAAAGGTTTAGTATATAAGTTACACAAGAATGAATGGATTGTTTGGGAAAATAAGGAGTCCTTTTATAGCAAATTATTTCATAATGTTTCTTTCTAATCCAAAGTGGGATAAGCAAAATTGCATAAGATTTTGGGATTTGGAGGTTTTGAAAGTTTTAAAGGATTGTACTTTGTGTTTTAATACTTGTAATTATTTAAGTCCTAATTTTCTCTAAAATGATTTTTCTTGTCCTCCATTTAATATACAATTATTAATATTAAAAGATAGTATTGTATTCTTGATACATTTCATATCCACACTTCTCTATTTTAAGCTAATACGCAAATAGAGTATTAAAATATTAAAGATGTTTCGCGTTGCTGCGGTAATCCGTTGGTCGACATAAGTTTACTAATTTCTGATTTCTTTTAAAGTATACCTAAAATATTATCTATTTTTAAGAAACCTTAAAAAGTATTCAAAATATACAACCTTCACTCTAGTTTAAAAAGTATCCAAAATTATGAACATCAATTTATAGTCTACACTATATCCTATAGTGGGTTGGCCAACGCTATACAATGACTTAAAAACCATGATTATATTTGGGTATGACAATACATAGAGGAAACATAATCCAAAGCTTAAAACTATAAAAAATCAAATATAAGATATACAAATGAAGTAGATATATGATGACAGCATTACATGCCACTGGATGTCTAGAAGGGGTCAACTTAAGTCCCACCCATAAACATTTTCAACTTGACACGACCAACCCATCTCTTGCAGGTGCCAGCCACACAGGCATGTAATCTTTAGAGCCATATGTAAATTTCAAATCCTTGCCTTTTTCAATCAAAGCTACCTTGCCCTAAAAATTACACCGAGTAAAAATAAAAGGTGCATCAATCAAATAAATTGCTGGTTAATATTTTATTTAATTAATGCATTTCGAAATCGTAACACCACTTCAAGGTTTGTAAAGTTCACAAACGCAAACCCAGCATTGATGAGTAAGTAGTTGATCGAATTACAAATTCATACATGTTTAGGTATCTAGATGGTAGATTGATAAACTCACCTCTATTTATATGTCATTAGATTCAATATAAGTAAATGGGTCAAACGGGTTGATTTTGGTTATAGGCTTTTTCACATCTATTTATATGTCATTAGATTCAATATAAGTAAATGGGTTAGACAAGTTGAAGTAACTTGTTTTGCGGGTCCCAGTTCATGACGTAAAGCCTAAATTGGGAAAAAAAGATTAGTATTTAAAAAATATGGTTTGGCTTAAAAAGATATGATAAGTGATAAGCATGATCCGGAGAAGCATTTACTAATTACCAGAGGCGACTCGACTATTTTAAGGGAGGGCCCAAAGCGACGTAAAAATTCATGGCCTTTTTCAAATTTCATATTTCAATCATAAATCAACCAATGAACTATAAAGAGAAATAAAGTCTGGAAGATGCACAAGTTTAGCAGCATATCACCATAACCATCTAGTAAATCACCAATGAAGTCTCAACTTAAAAGTCCAGTGAATGTTCAACTCAAATCACTAACCGTAAAATAGCACAACCATTTACTAAATCACTAACCAGTAGAAATCTACATACATAAATTTGATGTGAATATGTTATGCGCCAATTAAATTATAATCAAAGTCCTGTCACTTGTGGCCTTCTACAAATGTGAACGTCTATAATTTCTCTCTAACGTTGGTTGTGGGCTGTTCTCTATTCCAAATAGACTGAAATATTTGTCTTGGCTAAATTACATACTTGAGAAACAACATATGTGCAACTCTATATATAAACTAAACCAACTATAACATGTTACAATTGCTTTCATGCCAAGTTTGCATATGTAATCTATATAGTTCATAAAAGGATTATAATTTATAGTTATACAGTTAAACGTTAGAACTATAAGAATTGCAGATAGAAGTACTATTTTATGTGTATACTACTAAGTACTAACCAAGTCAATATCCCATTAAGCTTATAATACTGCATTACAAACATGAGCTGAAACCTAACCAAAATAAACAAGCATACTTCAACCGTTTTTCCTAAAACACTAATACGAATCACAGTTGAACATTAGAACAATTAGGCATTAAGACACACACACACATCATTAGCTCTAACTTGATGTAATATAAGTAATTTTATAGTATTTTTATTTTAACATAACCGATTGAACTTGTAAATATTTTTAACAAACTTACTTACGATATATTATAGAACTTATTTGATTAAAAAGAAATTTGCTTAAGCAATATTTATTTATTTAAAAATGCAAGGCTTTCAATCAACACAAAAAGACCCATGGTTTTTGACTTTTTGTTATATTTTAATCAATTTAGCTTCTCTAAATAATCAATAGCCAAAAAAAGAAATATTCCAATTCAAAACGAATATCAGCTACTTTCACTAAGGTGAAAAAAAAAACAAATTTAAAGACTATATTCCAATTCAAAATTATTTATTTTCTTGTTGTGGGTTGTAGGGCATGTTAACTTTCAGTAAAGTGATCAAAATCTAGCAAAGAGCTAGAAAATTCATGATTTATGGAATAGAAAACAAGGCCAGATAGGTCTCACCATAATACTTTTTGAAGGGATAGCGCAAGACAAAGGTCGGGCCGGGTTGGGTAACGGGTCAAAATAAGTCGAGTCGGCCTATGATAAAGCTTTACAGGAGTATATAATAAACCTTATTACACTTTGGATGATCCCTAAGCTGGTTAACATGTGCGACATATTTGACCCGCTAAAAATGAAATAAAACCGAAATAACTCTTTTGAAATCAAATGGGTTGAAATTGCACACTCTAAATTCATTATAAAATAATAAGCTAGAAAACAAGTGCATATAGTTCTCACCTTATAATATATTGAACGGATGGAGGCCAAGTTTTGCAAGGCATTCTTCAAGTGTGAACTGCATTTGACCGGCGGCTAGTTCTGGTACACCTTCAACAATGACTATGATGGTAACCTTCAACCAGAAGTAAAAAAAATATTTTTTCAGTCAAGGAATTTTATACATTTCATATGAGATGTTCAAGAAGGGGGTGGAAATCATTAGATCGTAACCATTTCATATGGAGTTGCAGAGTTGCTCATGTACAAAAGGAATCACGAGAAGAGTTTTGTTTGTTTCTAACCATAACGTAAGAGAAGTATAAGCAATATTTGATTAGATGATGACCATAAACAACATCAAAAAACATTGTCTAACATCTAAATATAAAAAATACTCTAGGAACAGTCAATGGCTTACAAAACAAGTGGACCCCTAATCCCCAACTCTTTCTCACATAAAAAGTTTTTCAAAATCTGCAAAACACAACACCACGCACACAAATTAGGTGAACATATAAGATGCAAACATTAGACACAATGCATAAACCAGTTAAATAAATTTAGCAAGGCAAAATTAAACATAGAATAAAGATAAGTAACACATAAAGTGATCAACAAACAGAAAATCATCTGTTTCACATTATTTCTCAATTATGGAGATTCAGTTGGAAGTTATACTCATTTGCAATGTCTCGGATGCGTATCTGTTTCCATGAAAATGGAACTATCATCATCTTCATAAAAAGGGGGGTAGGGGTTATGAATTGAAAGGCTTCATTTGTAACGTAAGTTGAATAAAAGAGGTGGTTCAGGAGGTTATATCGTGCGATAGGTCTAATGTAAATGCCAATAAAGGACTCATTCAAGAGAAAATGAAGGGTTTCTTGTATTAAAGATAAATTAATTAATGTAAAAGGGGGGAGGGGTTAGGATGGGAAATGAAGGGTAGCATTGTAAATTTGTAATGATATTGTAAAGGAGGAGGATTGTAAAGTGTCTAAACTACCCTCCAAAGTGTCTTAATTGTCCCCAATATCCCTATGATACCCTCATGAAATAAGCTTTGTTCTCTTATACTTGTTGCTTTAAAATTTGTACCCATGTCAAAATTCCAATATGGTACATCACTCCTCCTTTATAATTTAATAACTAGTAAAAATGCCCGCGCGTTGCCGCGGGTGTTTATGTTTTTGCCCTGCTCGTTGCGCTACAAGTTTCGCTTATGTTATTTATAAAATTTATGTGCTAATTCAACAATATATCAATTTTCAAATGACAATTTATTATCTGACCACCAAATGCAAATTGGTATATATTTCCCTCCTCGGTTCGAGAGAATGGTAAACTGTAATTTTCAAGCTCAATAAATGATTTTGGTGCTTCTATACTCATATACGATAACATCTTGCATCTTGATCACCTAAAGACATGAAAAACCTTTGTCATCATACAAAAACAAAAATAAAATAAAGAATAAACAAATCTTTTGCAACAACATTATCTATAAGATAAAGCATATAGAGAGAATATGCAAAATATAGGTATTGACCGAGTGAAATGTTATGTGAACACTAATACATGTGAACTGTGGTTCATTACCTTGACACTGTCCATACAAACCAATCAGTTGTAGAATAAGTACCTAGCAAGTAGCTTGCCTTAACGGCGTCATACATGCATAATAATAATAATAATAATAATAATATAATAGAGATGACTTGCATTAGTTATTTGTACAATTGTTATCAAATGTTGCACATAGGGGCATAAAGGGAAGGATCTGGCAAAAATATAGTTGTTTACCTTGTGACCTTTTGTATGCCATCTTAAAATGATGGTGAAATTACCTTCTTACCCATCTCTCCTCCTTAATAAGGTAGTAGAGATAATAATAATAATAATAATGTATATATTATAGAGTATAGATTATAGATTATTAAATGATATGGGGGAAGGGTGGAAGACCCCATATATGGGGGCTCAACATAGGTTTTTTGTAAATTTTAGAAATGGAGTATGGAGAAAGGGGTTGGGATGGAGTGAGTTTTTGTAGGATTTTCTTAAATTTTAATTTTAAGAATGGGGGAGGGAATGGGGGATGGGTTGTGAATGCTCTAATATAGTATAGATATAGATTATCACGTTTTGTTTACTCGAAGCGTGTTTTGTTTTGGATAGGTTATAGAGAAATTAGAACGTTCGACTTCTACAAAATGATTACTAAGGTTACTGCTTCGCATGTAATTGTGAGTGACAGACCAATAAGAATTTAGACAAGGGCCTATTTTGTACAAAAGTTCTGGACCAACGGTTGTCGGTGACCTACATAGGTGATGTGCTTATTGCCGTATTCTTTTTTCTTTCATTGGTCGGCAAAACCCATACCATACGTGAAGGTGGTTGACTTTGACCTAATAATCGGTCTACTTTATTCTGTTGGTAGCGAAGGAAAAAAAAATATTTGTTATATTTTATACATTTTAATCTAGATCCATATGTATATATACTAGATATTTGCCCGCGTTGACACGCGGTTCACCAACGTACGATTATTTGGAGTAGTATAACGTATAAGAAATTACAGTAGAAATATTTTATTAAAATTTAAAACCAACGAATACACATTTTATTCAAATATCACTAAAATTTTCCTTATACACCACATTTTTTGTTTTAGTTTTGATCCAAAGATTGATTGATGAGTACAATTATTTGAGCGGTAAGACGTAAAAAATATATAGTAGAAATACTTTATTAAAATTTAAAAGAAACCAACACACAGTTTATTCAAATATCACTAAAAAACAAAGTTCAACCTTACTAACAACCACCGTACAGTATACGAATTACCATTATTCCCTTCCTGCGCTAGCTATTCTTTCACCTCCTTAACTGAAAAATCATCCACCTTACTCGAGCTCCAAAACCATCTGTCCGGCCTTTACTTTACACAACAATTCTGCGGCAGCGCCACACATTCAGCTAGTTCCTGCAGTTGCAGGTCAGACTCTGGAAGGTGCAGCCACTCCCATTTGCAGCCGCAGATGTCTCTTACACTCTTTTCTTTGTCTCCAAACTGAAGAGCCGTGGGAATTTAGTTTTTAATTGTTGTTCACTGATCCAGCGATCTATCCAAAAATGGACAGTTGACCCATCACCTAAATCACACTGCAGTTTACTGAAAAAATCTGACCCGTTTACATGAATTAAAAGAATCACATACATGTATAGATGTTGATTATATGTATAGATTTTGATTATTCATTACGACACCACCACCTAAAGCCTACCATATCATCTTGTGATGCAGAATATATCTTCGGTCCTCTTATAGTATACAGTTAGATGGCTTGACCTAAAGCTTTCATTGAACTCTCTTATTAGCTCTTAAGCTTCAGGGATTTCACCAAAAGTCAAGGGACTAACTGCAAAGACATGTAGCATATGTTATTCTACTTTCAGTAACAAAAGATTGATTCTAATTTAAACTTCATATAAGTATAGTGAGTCTCAGGTAAGGTACTCTTTGAAAATGTATCAATCAAAAGTTGCTTACCATTAAGTTTTCCATGTATCAACACACCTATGAATTGAAGCCACGGAATCAGTCAATCTTTTTTTTTGAACGGGCAAAAAAACTATATATATATATATATATATATAAAGGCCCAGCAAGGAGCTGGAGACGAACGTACAAAACACCAAACGACTGAAAATAAAAGCCGAAATTACAATAGATCAATGATATCAAACGCCACCCATTTTTCCCAGGTAATCGCGGCCGCCTTGAACCTATTTATAATCCACGAGAAAGCCTCCTCTTGAATCGCATCCACAGGTGAGTTAACAGGGACAAATCTGTCCTCAAAGGTCTTACTGAAAATAAAAGCGGAAATTACAATAGATCAATGATATCAAACGCCACCCATTTTAGAAGCGACCCGACCGCCTATTGCTCGCCACAGAAGGATATTGGCTTTCATCGGGGCCCAATCATTCCATAGAAACTTAGGCTCAAACTCCGGACCTAACCCAGCTGCTGTGAGTGCTGCTATCTCCAAACACACTTGTCTAGCAGAAAAACCAAGACCATGAATGTTCGCCCAGACCCAACAGTCATTACCATCCTTCACATCTCCTTTCTGCTCTAAAATGACCCTCAATCTTGCCTACTCCAGCAGCTCAGAAGTTGTTAACTCACACTTCCAAGCACATCCCCAATGCACACCTGAAACAGTCAATCTGAACAATCAGAATCATGAGCATAATATAACCACTTAATAATAAAAATATCAAGAACTCACATTCCTAATTCAGTATACCAAAAAAACTAAAAAAACAGAAATTAATAAAATTAATTAAAAAAGAATAATAAAATGAAACTTACGGTTGCTAGCACCAAACATTGTTCCGCCATATTCCTGCATAATCTGCAACAACGACAACAATAGAATCATGAAGATAGGCTTTCGTATTTGCAGCCTCATCTACCAAACCCAGTAGTCTTCTTTATGATCGCCTTCCTGCTCCAACTATCGACTTTCATCAAAATCAAAATCAATCAATACTAAATACACAAACAAACAATACGATAGAATTATGACTAACTTACATTTCCGTGCGCTTTCATCAAAAATCAATCAAAGCGCAGAACCATAGGTCTGACGATAAAACTGCAGAACCTAAACTCCTCGCCCAAGCCTTTCCGCGAGCCTTGGTTGCCCTAACCTGTGGTGCACTATTCAAAATCAATATTTCAGATTTAATGTATCAAGTTTGGAAAATGCCCTAACTTAAGTAATAAAAAACCCTCAAATTGACATTAAACTTTTTTATCATGCAGACTAATTTAATTTTAAGATGACATTTATACCCTCTGTTAATTTGTTTAAAGGTTGATTGTTGATGAAAATGCATTTGAACTTTTTGAAAACAAACACACACTTACATCTTTCCACTGATCAGTTCCACTGTAATACATCAGATCTTGCTTATCACTGATCAATTGTTCTCTGATGTACCCATGAACCCAAATCGCCATAAGGTTAACCGAAAAGTAAATAGACATAATACTACTAACTGTAATGGTTCCCCTGGGTAATTTGAACCAAAGCTTCAAGTTAACGCTCATTCGACTGCTGAGGATACAGAAGTTACGCCATTTAAACAGTTCCGCTGATCTTCATTTGAGCTATGTTCAGGGATGCAAGTCATTTGGTTGTTCTAACTTTGGGTGGCGAGATCATTGCAAAACGACTACTGAAGTTAAGTGCCTGATAACAGAAGTCAAGTGTTAGCGATAGATTCTGGAACTGTATTTGATCCGAAGCTTGCAATGCTATATGTACAACCAAAGCGTCAATTATTAAAATCTAAAAAAACATCAACTAATCCAAAGATATATAAAAAACATTGCCTTTTGCAGTATCCATAAAGAAAACAAAGGGATCGACTTCATCAATAAGAGATTGCAAGTCCTCATTTGAAGTCGTCATCATCGCCAACTGGACAAAACAACTTTGCCTGCAGATATATCAGATTAATGATTATAACCTGATCGATTTGTTATAGTTAATAAAGAAAATAAATGCCTGAAAGTATATATTAAACCTGTGCGACTAATCTTTGAAGTCTCAAGCTACCAGCTTCATCGCCATCCTTTGCATAAACTCCATATCATTGTCAGGCCTGTCATCTTCATCATCATCTGATTCCAAGTCATCATTCATGCCATCATCATCTTCTGACACTTCCTAAGCACCTACTGAACACAGAAGTCAGAAGTCAGTCAATGGATATTTGTCCGAGAAAGATTACCAGGAAAAATAAACAGATAATCAAAACTGATATTCATGCATATATAAGATTACAACATGTTTGGTCTGTTCGTCAATATATTGAACATACTTTGTTGTTTAACCACAACAAAGTATTTATGTGAATATAGAATACCAAAAAAAATACTAACCGAGGCTCAGATTACATATTCATCATCATCGCCATGAATAGCCAAAATCTTTTAGTTTGTAATGACTAATGACCGCATAAACCTAAGCGTTTATACTTGCCTGTATGTACACACATCATCATGCATAACAAAATGTAAGTTGAAGGGGCGACAACGATTGATCAGGTAGTTGTCCAGTTCAGAACCCACTCTCGTTAATGCACTTGGATCTCTGTCTCATCTTTCGACGCTTCCTCTTCAACCTCCTCATTCTCTTCTTCTTCCACTGTACAACAACATTAATCAGATTTTAATTGAGAAGATATAATAAGATATTGATTTTCTAATAATAATAAAAGCTCAAATTTTCCGAATAAACTTTGTTATATTTCTAGGTGTATTAACTAACCTGTACAGCCAGACCTCAAATGCAGGCCTATTAGCAGGATGAACTTTAGAAGCATACAAACTGATGACAGCTTCACCAAACCTAAACAGTTTTATGTTAGTGTGCATATGATAAGTCTATACAATAATAATATAGATATAAAACATCAACAGAACATGTATGACTGAACAAAATAAAAAAATATGGAGCTAACCTTTCGGGAGTATGAGACTTTTGTCCATTAGAATTGCTTTTTGACTCGGGAAGCACTTCCCTAACAATCTTGAACCCTGGTGTATGCAGTCTTCCTCATCAGCATTCAATGGTCTACATACACCACAATAATAGCATTTTCAAAATTTAGCAAACTAACTTTTAACCAATATTAATACTTGAAGACGAAAAAACTACACCTGCATCTCACAAAAATCTAAACATTTACCCCTTTTTCTTTATCATATTTACTACTTATTTTGCAGCATGGGGGTGGCGTGAGCCCATATCAGTGGCATTAATGGGGTATAATCAACACCTATCGGCCTTATAGTAAAACGATTAGTTCAGGAGCTATATCATGATAAAAATTGAAAACTAAATCCTCTTAACAATTTCGCACCAAAAATCTATCAGTTGACAAACTTGATGCCTATTCAACACCAATCTATATAAAACACCAATCTCATGATGATAAATCAGAGGCACGAGCCTACAAATCAAAAAAGTTATGAAATGAGAAATGAGAAACTTCAAACCTTTATGAAAGCGCATATTTAAACAATACTCAACCATGATTCCCGATATCAATCACATCAAGAATTAATTAATAATAAGTTTCAGCAATAGATGAGAACCAATGAAACTGCATATAGTAAATAAGTCACAAAACTTACAGCTCTTAAAGATGGGTCCGCATCCTCATTCTGCAAAGTAAAGGAGTGATGGTCAAGTCACAAGATGAGAAAGAATGCAAAATAAATCTAAATTACTATCAACATACCTGCACAGCTGGAACAAAATATTCACCAGAAAGAAGACCATGAGCAAGTTTAGTTCTGTCAACAAAGTTTAAAAAAAAGACTTTAGAAAGGATAGCAAATGTCTCATAACTTTTGGTAAAGTGAAAACCCTGTGCATATATCTATAGTTGACATACTATTTTCCAGCTCAATTACATTTTAAAATATCTTGTAGCACTTGACTTTTGGAATAACAACTTACAGTTGCATATCATGTCCACAGTTGGATCAGCAGGAGCAATATGCAATCCATTTTCAAACTCTGCTTCTTGTAGTATCTGGCAAAGGTGGGACGACATGAAGAAACTGAGTAAGTGTAAAGATAATCAAAAAGCAAGAGTATACAGACCTTGAGCAAAATGAATGAGTTGAGAATATAACTTGCATAATTGCAGCCAAATAACAACGGCAAGGAACAGAAAGCAGATTCTAAAACAGATCTCAACCTAATCAGGGGGGATCACTGAAGTTATAATCAAAGAACAACTCAAAATAAGCTTGTATCTACTCCTGTTTGGGTCCTCAAGTCCCTATATCAACATGTATGGTAATTAATACCTTACTATATGTGCTTAAATGATTTTTTTAAGAATTGAGAGAGAAATGATAATCACAAGTTTAGTTTACCTTTTTACGTACATAACCGGCTGCTATAATGGCAAAAGCAACTAAAAACAAAATAAAAAGTCCACTCTCCCAGCTGTTAGCAGTAACCTGAAAAAAAAAACTTTATTATCTATTAGAGAACAATGAGAGAGAGATAACAGAAAAATATAAAGTGTCGATGACAATTATGGAATTACCCTTTCAGTTGAAAACAAAATGGTTCGCATTAGTTTTCCTTGTGTTGTTTCAAATCCGGTTCGTAAAACAATTGCTAGACAGCCGCCATCAGGAGTTTTCATACGAAAGGTCTGAATCAATAAACCAAAAGATCACATTTAATAATAAACTGCATAATAAAAGTTATAATATGATCAAATGAAACATTGTTTACAACCTTCTCAGGAGTATGCTGCAATATCTTTGTTCCACCAAAAAGAATATGATTCTTATCCCGTTTTGAAGACAGGCGTGTAACATCGCTTTATTTTTACTTTTCATTTATTTTAAATTCTATACTTAACAAATTCCAATTCGCCTTTATTCGTTTTTTTTATGTTACTCTGGCCTACCAATTCTTGACGAGTCGTCATTATAATTTACCCTATTCAATTTAGGCACCATTACAAGAAACTCTTTTAGTTAACATCTTAATGTATATTTATTTATTTATTTATTTTAAACATATATACTTATACTAATAATACCTTTGGATTAAAAAAAAAAAACTTAAATTGACGTTGACTTTGACTCCAAAATAATAACAAACAACATGGTGTATGCAATTCAAATGGCCAGCTCTTTATTTTCTTTATTTTGGAAACTCATGATAATAAGTATTACATTACATTATATTAACTCACGAGAATATGTATTATATTACATGGTGTATGCATTTTCTTTCTGTTGAGAATCGAAGTCAACAAACAGCAGAATGTAACAAGTATTATATTATATTATAACTCTATAATAATTAAAACTTAACCTTCACCTAAACTCCTCCCAACCACCCTAATTACTCCCATTAATGCCCAACCAACTCACCCACTTATAAATACCACTCCTCTCCACCCTTTAATCTCTTGTTCATCCTTAATCTCTCTACAATCACTCTCTAATCTTCAAGTTTATAGAGCAAACTTTCTGAAAACACATCAGTAAGTTTCTAGGCTCAAACCTTCAATTCTTTTATGTTTTTCCTTCTCTTTTCTATCCAAAACTCCTTGGAGAAACCTCTAGGATCTTCCCCATGTTTATCCACAAAAGTGTGATAAGGGTAGAGCACCTAAAAGAGGTCCCAAATGGGTTTATTTTCTGAATTGTTTTTTATGTCCTAATAATACTATGTATTATTATAAACCTACTTTCAATCTTCTATCTTATTATCCTATTATTAATCTTTGGAAGGTTTGTGGTTACACCCTACCTTACCAACTCTCTTGACCCTTCTTGTGCTACGGATTTATCCACACTAGAAAGGGGAAATCCCGTGTCCAAAACCCACGTTTATTCCATAAACGAAGTGGTTATGACATGAACCTATAAAATGGATTCACATTCCTAACCTTATACCATCCGAATCATCTATGATGATTTTGTGCTTGGTCTAACTTAATCTCATGACCATCCGGATTGCCCTAAAGGCAATTTGTGCTTGGTTTGCCTAAAAGGCTTGCATGACTCTCGTGAATCTATAATCTAAACTCGAACCTAAGACTCTTTATTTTTCTAATTCTAGTTAACCAAGGCTAAGGAACTAATCCCCCAAGACTCATCCTTTTGGAACCTTGCTTAAACGCACCCAAAGGTGAGTTATACTTGTCCCCCTTTTATTCTTTATTCTTTGGGGCTCAACATGTATCACTATCAAAACTTAAACGATTTCATACTCTTAAACTATTATGCTCAATCTAAATGCTTATTTGCTATGCCATGCTAGAATTCTAAGTCTTACATACAAATGTACGATTAGCCAACAACCCACCTTATATGTATAGCGCTATAGGTTGACACGCCGCCCCCTTTATGGGTCATGATAAGTTTAAAGTCTTTTGTGTTATCAAGTGTTGTTGCCGTTTGTATGGTTCTACGTGCATATGCCTATAACATGATGATTCGAGTAGACTTTCTCATACTATGTACTTAAACTCAAAACTAGTATGCTCACCAATGCTTTATGTGTTGACGGATATTTTATACATGTTGCAGGAAATGTTTAATGCAGGTTTATCAAGAAAACTAATTAGGAATGGACTAGAAACTCGCAGCTAGTTTAAATTTCTATGTTTTGATGTTGTACTTTCCTTTTCATGAAACAATTTGTATTTTGTTATCTTTTAGACAATGATTATGCCATGAATGAAATTTTTATCCTTAAATTATATTGTCACGAATTCTAGTGTCATGAAGTCTTTGAGCAATCTATCCCAAGTCTCGCCCCGATGTATTCCGCCATCGGTTGGGGTGTTACAAGGCGTTCTTCTATTCCTCTGCCCGTTATTGATACTTGTCAAACAACATATGTTTATCCATGTGTATAAAAATTAAGTAAATGAATAAACAAATACTAAAAATTAAGAAAAAAAACAGAAGTAATCTGAGAAAAAAAAATAACCACCTTTCAGTTATAAATAGGTGGTTATGTAATTCAATCTTTCCCTTTCTTAAAAAGGTGACTTTTTTCTTTCAGCTAAGTATTTGATAAACACAAACATAGAGGCACAAAAATATTGATGTGATGCAGTAAGAAAACCTGAGCTTCCAGATGTGACCATCATCTTGTAGCCATCTGAGACTTCAAACAATCTGTTAATACCCTCATCTTCAGCATGTGCCTCAAACTCTTCTGAATGTGTAAAACGTGGACAACGTTAGTAACAACACACAATAGAAACACAAGAAATCAAAACTTAATTGAAAAAAAACCCCAAATCAGATTCTAAAATCAATAAACAGTTTCAAACAGGGTTTTTTCATCGAAAACATTGAAACTTAAATCCGTATATTTACTAAACATAATCAACAACACACAATAAAACCCTTAAAATCAACCATAAAACCCCTACAATCAGTCATAACCTGAACAATAGTCAACTATTGAAAGATAAATAATCAAAATCAATCAAAACAGAGACCAAAAAACCTTTAATCGACTAACAAATCAGTAAACAAAGAAACACAACATAGAGAAAAAGAGAGATGAAGATCAATTTATTGAAATAAGAATCGAATAGAGATAACCTTGGAGAGGAGATGAACGAAAACATTGAATCGCCTTGATTAGGGTTGATGCTTGGAAGGAGGCGACGAAGGTATTGTGGTCTAGGGCTGTAGCGTGTGTTTTTTAGGAGAAGAAGATGAATCTGCGAGATGAGATAGAATGATGAATTATTAGGGTAATGAATGTATGGTTAATGAGATTAGGAAAGTATTAATTGACCAATTTTGACCATATTTATGTATTTTATTCAATTTACAATTTTTAAAAAAGAAAATTTTTATAAATTATAAGAAGAGGACACATGGCACAATATGGGAAGAGAGAGGAATTGAGGTGCAATATGGGAGTGCCAAGTGTCCTCATAGACTTTGTTTTATTAAATGTATAGATTATACTATGTATAATTAGAAACCAAAGATGAATAGTAATTTTTTTAACGGCTGGATTGCATATATACATAGTGTTTCTAATTTGATCAATAAAACTGCTTGGTGTTGTGGTGGTGTGTTGTTTGGTTCTTATCAAGAGTTGGCCGGGTTCGATTCTTGCTATTTGTTTTTTTTTCTTTTCTTTAGTAAGTCATTTGTGCATTACTTATTGTACCCACATGTACAAGCTGTTGATGCTTGAGTTATACACATCACCATCCCACGTGTTCTTATCTTGCCTTTGTTACTCACCCATCCAGACTCCCTCATCTCTCTTCTTTCTTTCTCTAGAAATCACGATCACCGTCATCTTCATATCTGCTCCGATGATTGTCTCCAGTTTGGGCTTCAAAACTCTTGTCACTGTCTCTCGCTATCTCTGCTCCGATTACTATTTCTCTATGCTTTGATGATTGTTTTGGGCCTTGATTATGATTCATGTTACATGAGATGCATCAGTTTTGGAGAGAGAGAGAGAGAGATAGAGACCGACAGATATTGGAGGTTGACCCGTCTTTGGCAGCGGTGGATGGTGGTTGTGGATCTGCAATGTTTCCCTAATTGTGGGGGCTTCATTGACGGTTAAGGGTTTCAGAGAACATGCATTACAAAATACTAGTATAACTTTCTTAGACAGTATGAATACAAAGCATAAACCGTTAACCCATTTGACTAATTCCCTGCATCCTTATGTCATCCTCTGCACAAAATTCAGAGTTGCTTCTCTTTCATCATTCGGTTAATCGGAGGTTTGTTGTTTATAATTTTATCTATTATGGTTTTGATAAACAATGTTATGTTTTAAGTTAGATTGAATTTGATACATTAAATATTTTTGTGCCGTGCTATTATTATGTTATTTGATTAAGTTTGGTATTTGCTTTTTGTTTTGAGATATTGAGATTTTGGTTAAGTTAAATGTATTCGGATTTATATCAAATCTAATTTTCTCCAACACAGTGGAATTTCAAATGGCCAGCACAGTTTAAACATTCAAGGTTTGCGACCTATAGTTAAGTGGTACAACACAACATTTATAGTTTACATAGTTCAACGACATTTTACATGGTTTTTGACAATAAAAATTGTCACCCGACTGTATTGCATAGAAGTTGCATTGACCTTTAGCGTTTATGTGTAGTCGTCCAATCCAGTGCATTTTTGTTTATTTGACGTTGAGGTTTCAATCCTGTATCACATTGCTATTTCTTAGTAACTTTTTTTTTAGTAGTTTGTGTTCCATAGTATGGCGTACCATGATGCTCAAGTATTGTGTGTTTGCTGAACTGATCATGTGTGATTTTAGCGTAGGTGTTTCTGGTTCGGATGTTTATGATGCTGATGTGTTGCTGGTAATGAGGGCTGTTGTTTGCTGTTAACTGAAGTAGCCGGAGACGGATGAGAGGAACAAAAGGGTGAACCATTGCTGCCATGTTTCCGGCAACAGCGACGGGCGGCGGTTGCACTCACCCCGGTGACCTAGGGTTCCGGCATCGATAGTAAATGGATTCATAACGGCGATTGTTTTTTGTTAGGAACTCTTATGTGTTAGAAAGGTACAACGGTGTCATGCAGTCGAATTTAAGGCATATTGGGGATGGTAACGGCCTTTAGCGTATTACGTAACAGACTATGATCTGATTGAGATAGGTCGATTCTTTTGTTATTTTGTCAAGTAGTTTTTTCAATCAGTTTTGAAATTGTGTTTGATTTATTTTGAAATTGAGTTAACTTAATTTTGTCAATCACTTTTGAAGTTGTGTTGTGATTTTATTTCAGATCTTCAAGTTTAAGAAGTTGAGGAACACTCAAAGGATGATGTAACAAATGGTTATTACTAATTAGGCATATGGACCACAGTACACTCGCAATTAGATCGGTGAAGTGGTTTATTATCTTCTTTCTAAATGCTTCTATCAAGGTATTATGTTATGGCTTATGAATCTTCTCATTCGTATGGATATGATCTGTTTATATGAACTTCTATATGCTTAATTTGATTTCTTAGATAATTAAACTTCATTAGCACCTCCTTCTTTTGATATATTTCAGATATAGCAACAGCTCAAACTATTCTCAGTTCCCTGATTTCAATAATTATCTTTCCTTCATTCTTGAATCTTGCTCGAGCTAAGGTAATTTGGTTCATTTAGTTCGTTTTTTATATGAGAATTTTGTTGGTCGTATGTTATGGTTTCATCGGGTTTGTTAGGATGCTGACTAAAGTGCAATCTGATAGGGTTCAAGAAGAATAGGTGTTAAATGTTAATTGATTTTTTGCAAAAGCATTTCCTGTAATTTACTATTTGCTAATTGCCTCTTGCAAATCAATTCTTACAAATCAAAGTCGGTTCATACTCCAATCAAAGTCCATGCTTTGCATAATGTATATGTACAACAGATTGATACTTTCATTCGTACAGCAAACTTAATTTTTATGCAACTTTATTAAATTGGAATTTCAATAGAACTTTGCATATTATATATGGCACCACAAATTTACATAATTAGCTTTTCAGCAGGACACCAACTCTCTTTAGGATATTATTTCTTATGTTTATTTTTCTTTTTGTGCAATGAGCTTAGAAGTTGATTCTCAAATATCTAAATGTTCTTGAGGATAGACCTTCAAATGTATCAGTTATAGCATTGAGATTTGCAACACAAGGATATATTGCTTCTCTATTTTGTTACTCATTCAAGTTGTAGATACCATGATGTTTGTATGTATATGCATTTTATATTGTAATTGGTTAGAATTACTATAATATATGTTTGAAGAATGGGGTATAACCTTTGATGATGAATAATCACATTTTACCATTTCTTACTTTTTGAAACGGGTTAATGGGTCGATATGATTATCATTGTATTAGTGGTATATTAACAAAAAAATGATTTTATAGGGAGGCAACTAACATCATATTGGTACATCAAAGGACCAAGGTAACTACGGATAACATCATATTGGTACATTAAAGAAGGAAGGTAACTATGGATAACGTCGTATTACTATTGGTACATCAAAGGACCTAGGTAAGTACGCAACCCTTTTTTATTTTTCAAAACTTTTAGATATAGAAAAGGTTTAATGGTTTTTACGATAAAACCATAACTTGAATATACACGTTCATAAATAAATGAGCCATCCATTTAGAATATTTGTTTGGTTAGAGTGTTAGACCCAGGTTACATGGTTTAGTTTTGTAGGTCATCCAGCTAAAGAGACATTGAAAGACTAATGCCAAGACTTGATGAAACGGCTGTGTCCGGAACAGCTTTGACCAAGCAGTTTCTGGTTTTTATAACAATAAAGGTTCTGAAAACTATGTAAAGAATAACCCTTTTGATCCTTTATGGTCTAATAATATTAACATTTGGTTAACATAAATGTACTACATTATATTATGGGTGTTTTAATGTTGCTATGGTGTGTTTGGCCTATGCCTTTGCTTCTAAATTTGAGCGCTTTTGGAGTACAGAACACACAAGTTGCAAAAATCGCAACCAGTTAAGTTTGCTTGGCCACATAATACTCATATTTTGTAGTAATCCATGTGTCTTACCTAACTAAATTCTTCAACAGTTCAATCTCCCGCCGTGAAGCCCGCCGCGAAGCGTGGGGTGGAATACTAGTATATATAATAAAGCAATTGAGATATGGACATAACACATTGAATGAGGTCAGACATTCGTTTCATGGATTGCAAATGAATTGGAATTCTCACGAGAACCATAATTTGATTTGGAACTTTGATGTGTTCATTTTCATAAAATAAAATGCAATCTCGATGAAATTGAAATGTGGATTCTCTTCCATATGTTGTTGTTCAATTACATTTCCTTCTTTTATTGCAACGGACAACACAAGAAGTCAAATACATATTCCAATTCCATCTGAATTCCATTTCATTTTGAACAACATACGGAAGGAAACATTTCAAATCTATTGAGATTTCATTCTAGTTTATTAAACGAACACATCTAAATTCCAATTTAAATTACAGCTTTTGGGCAAATTCCAATTCAAATTCCATTGCGATCAATGAAACGAATGCAAAAGCAATTGGGGTGAGGACACATGGCATTGAATGAGACCATCCCCACCCTTGAATTCTATTCAAAACTATTAAAGTTGTTTTTTTTCTCTCTCATGTGCATGACACATGCACTCCCCCCCCATGATTTTTAAACGTTAAAAACTTTTTTACATGACATTTTAAAAAAATACACCAAATTAACAAACGTTTTATCATTTCTAACGAGTACCTTAGTGGTATACAAAAAATGAAAAAAAAAATGACTTTTTTGTAGGTTTTTATACATGCAGAAAAAATACAAAGTAAAAAGACACAAATCTGCAGCAAAAAAAATACAATGCGTTATTTTGTGTGTCCATTATGTTATTTTCCTTTGTTCATTGTGTTTTTTTTGTCTCATTCAATGTGTTTTTCAGTTCTGATAATTGTGTTTTTTTTTTTGCTGTAGATTATGTTTTTTTCTCTGAATACGATGTTTTTTTTGTACTGTGCATTCTGTTTTTTCTATCCTTTGTTTTCTCTGAGCTACCATTTGTGTGTTTTTATGTTAAAGTCATATTTTAGAGTCAATAGTCAATTTAATTTCAGTTGCTCATATGTTTTATATTATTTATAGATTAGAGAACTGAAAAAAAAATACCAAAGTGTAGCCTCTTTTTATACCCTAATATCATGCTTTGACTTAATTTATCGAAATTCAAATCTATTTAAGCTGGTTTTTGAATGGTTGTTTCTATTTTTATCACTTTGCCATACAACTCGCATAAAAAACATCCCCAAGGCTCCCAAATCATATTCCCTATCATTACTAATCAATCTTTGACCATTCCTAAACTATTCATCATCCAATTGAAGATTGCAAATAAAATATTTAACATTTCAAGATGCACTTAGTGAAGATTGAAGGCTAGTCCATTCGAGTTCACCCGGTGTAGACTTTGTAAGATTCTAGGGTTCTTGAAACATTATTTTAGTTTTGAATCATTGTGTTTGCATTTGATAATTTGAACAATTGTGTTACTTGTATTAATCTTGTTTTGAATTTGCAAAGTGTCGATATATACTCGCACCATTGATTTTATGAAATGAATTCCGTTAATTTTGCTACGACATGATATTAGGGTTTTTATGTTCTAGAGTAACAAAGTGTATTCTTGTCCATCGTTCGATGTTGATAGTTATTGACGCCTTAAGCCTTGAAACACCAACCTGTTAATACCAAATTGTGATTCTAAACTTAGTTTTGATAAAGAACCTTAGGTCTTATAAATTCGAACTGAGTGTGATCCTTTTTACCAAATATTGTTCTAATCAAAATCTAAGTTTTATAATTGTTAATTACAAGATACAAATCCTTGGACATTCCAACACCCTTTTTACAAAAACAAACAAAAGAAACAATAGAGCATGCTTCATAAAAAGTGTTTTCTTTCAACTTAGTTTTTAACACAGATCACGTACTCTTCGTGGATTTGATACCCTTATTGCCACCAGCTATGTATTTTGAGGTAACTAGAAACATTTTAACTCTATATTTGACCGGACCGCAACATCCGATCAACAATAAACTACCCCAACTTTATGGCAAAACAAGTGAGTTTATATTGCTTTGATTTGGTTATAGCGTTGAGATATTAGTTCATAGATGTTTGTTTCAATTAAAATGAATGATTATTAAAAGATAGATAAAATTATCTTTTTTTAACATAAAAAATTGCAAAGTTTTGGATTCAATTTTGTGATTCTTTTGTAGAATTAGTATCAATTTATATGCCTGATTTGTGATTGATTTTTTTTTGTATATGACTTAGAGTTCGACTGATATGAATATGGTTAGTGTTGTAGAATTCGCTAGGCGCTAGTCGGTCGGTGCGGTAGGGATTAGCGATTAATCGGATCAGAATTTTTATGTATAATTTCATATATATATATCATTAATTTTATTATAAGTTAGGGGACCAAATATAGACTAACAAAGATGTAGGTGTTAAATGTAAAAAGATCCAGACTTAATAACCCTAATCGCCACCCCCTTTCGTTATATGCCTCCCTCTATATCTCTTTCACACACAGACACAACACAAACCAGCTTCTGCTCCAAATGCGTCGTCGGAGAAAGTAGAGTCGCCGACAACAAAAGATTCGTCGGAGTGTGAATTGTCGATGGATCCATGTAGGGTTTTTTACCTTGTTTTTGGGGCAATGGATCAGTTTTTGGGCTGAAACCATGTTTTTTTAGCCAACTTGAAACAGAAATCTTTGGCCGACTAGCTCCGATTTCAACCGGCTTAGCTGATTTACCCCGATTTAGGCCGGCTTGGGTCAATTTCCGAGTAATTGAGTGATTAATGGAAAATTAATCACTATACCCCAGGGCATTGGTTCAACAGGGACTAGTAGACGACTAGTCCAGATTGTTACAACCATGAATATGGTTAAGTGCAACAAAGGGAATTGTTTGAACAATAGCAACAAGAACCTCAGGAAGATGCGTCACGGTATATACTAAACCAAATATGTTGATGATCACGAGTTTAGTGTTCCAGTTGTTGCTTTAAAGATTTGATCTTTATGATATCATTTTAAGAATGAATGGGTCACTTATATAGGTTTTTTTGAATTGTAGTTGGCGTCAGGTTGGATCACATATATTGGTTTTATTGGATTTAAATAATCTCAAGTTTGACTTATTGGCCGGCAACAGTCTCGGCTTGGAAATGTTTTGTGATGGTCCCAATTTCCAGCATATTTTCCATCAGCGATTCCATACTAACTAAAGTTAACCCATCTAGTTTTTGGTGACATGGGTTGCTTACATGCCAAAATGTTAATGTTTTGCTGACTTGAACTACTTATTAGACAAATAAGTCAAAGTTATGCTAATGTGGACCTCTTATGTGACAAACTTTTGATGACGTTGATTGCTTATGTGGTAGTCTACGTTAGCAAAAATAAAGTAGGTTAACTTTTAGTTATATTAGATTGCTGAGAGAATATAAAGTAAAAGTTGAGACTGTTACAAAACATTTCTATAGTTAGAATTGTTGTCGTTAGATATGTCATAGTTAGGATTATTAAAATTTAAAATCCAGTAAACTCGTAAATAGTGATAATTTGTCTTTATAACCGATGCAACTAAGATGTAAAATGAGGGTTTAAAGTAATCATAACCATAAAAAGGTTGTACCGTTCAATAACCATTAGAAAAGAACAAGTAAAGTATTTAGTTGAATTCATACTTATTTTCTTATTGCACTTTGTTTTTCAAAAGCAACACGAATAAGTTTAAAATATTAATGGCCGGTGTTAAAAAATTCCCAGGTTCAGTTAGAAAATCATTAATACATGTTACGTATGTAATAAAAAAAAACTACCTTGTCGATTGAACCTGGACCCATGCTTTCATCCTAAATCAGGAAAACCAGCGCAAAATCAAGAAAGCCAACACCTCAAACTATATTTTATGGACCTTATTTTATTTATTTATTTATTTATTATATTTATTTATTTATTTATTGTTTTATGTACTTTAACATACTTAACGAACTCAGATTTACATCACCGATTTGATGGACTATAAATGTGAACATATAGTACAACAACGAACCAAACAAATACATCTAACCAAATTTAGGGGCCACCGACTTCAAGCAACATTTATATTTTAGCTTTTTCTTTATTGACACAATTATTAGCCTTTCTCCTTTATCTGAGATCGATAGTTTGATACCAACAATAATAAACTAATATGTTTATAGTTACGAGTTAAATATTTTATTATTTTCATAAGTATAGGTTACTTTTGTTTAGAAAATTTAAGGCTTTATTATTTTTGTGCATCCCACCTCTTTGATGTTACTCCTCATCATGCCAACAAACCCATAGTAATATCAATAATGTGTGAATTCAATCTGACAGTTGGAACATTTTAGTTCAATCGTTATCAACTAAAGTAATTAGATTTAGGTAAAAAAATTGATATTCTAACATGTAGGGGAAAGATCCGGTACAAATAGCTTTTTTGGTAAGAACTGTAAGAATCAAAGGAGGGTATTTTTTTTTAATTTTTTTTTTCAAAATTTTTTTTCCCCATATTGTTAAACATGTATTATAGTATTGAAAACTAAAAAAAAATAAAAATAAAAAAAATTTGGTGTAGAGTAATTACGTGTAGAGTAATTACATAATTACTCTAGTGTAAACTAATGTATTTACCTTAATGACGTAATTACACTAAAAAAATTTTTTTTTTAAATTTTTTTTTTTGTATTATTCATCTAGAAAGAATGTTTAAGCACATGGGAAAAAAAAATTCTAAAAAAAAAAATAAATTTTTTTTACCCCCTTTGATTCTCACAGTTCTTACAAAAAAACTATATGTATTTGATCTTTACTCCTAACATGTAATACAAGATCTAGAGTTAAGACTATTAGCTTCGTAAAACTAGAGAAGGAGATTTCCCTCTGTTACC
The DNA here is from genome assembly GCA_032199755.1 of Ambrosia artemisiifolia. Lineage (NCBI taxonomy): Eukaryota > Viridiplantae > Streptophyta > Magnoliopsida > Asterales > Asteraceae > Ambrosia > Ambrosia artemisiifolia. Next base: position 12,367,105 of record CM063521.1, read on the forward strand.
TAGCTCCGACGTGAGAACAAGTACGTCGTCGTTAAAAAAGAAATATAACATATTCATTGCACGTGGTTGCGTGTATCAAATGAGAGCATGCCTATGTTGTTTGAAGGTTGGGTTTTTAATAGTGAGACATGATCAAAAGAAAGGTTGTATGAGTATGACATCCAAGCTTCTTTGAAAGGCCACATTGACTTGGATGTAACTTCTTCATCTAACATTAATGGGAAGGAAAGATGGGGTGCCATTTGCTTACCTCCAGTACAATTTGTTGTTCAAATGGAATTTGATCGAGCTATGCTAAAACAAACGGCAAAAACAATACTGTCAATAGACGAAAGTCCGAATTAAACAATATTCTTTCTTAATCATAACAAAAAAGTAACTTCATCATCTATTGACAACTAGTGTTAGCAAATATCGTGTGCAATTCAAGAACTCTTGACACGTAAATTTCTATAAAAATGAAAAAAGAAAACATGATTTCACAACCAAAGTTGTCTCACATTTTGTATATTGATGAAAACCAACAATTGTTTTCCTCCTTAAAGGGCCTGTTCAAGACAATCAACTTTCTACCAATATAATGAATCAATGTTCCTTTCATCCCATCTAGTTTCCAATCAACAGACCGAAGACATTGAACCCCTTTTGATGACGTGGGTAGCTTAAAGCAAAAACGGATAAATAATATTATCAAACAAACGCTTGAAAGGTTTGAGCCTACAAAGGTTCCACAGCCGGTGGTGTCACAAGTCAAAAAGATGACCTGTCACGTCGTCCCTTTCATCGAGCTAAACAAACAAAACTGATGGAGTAACATCAGTCAATAGACCGCAGGTCCATGGCATCCTCTTGCTTTTTGTGGCATGTCCTTTAGTTGTAGACAGGATCAAGGTATTATGCTTTCCTCATAGAGAAGATCCTCTTCTCTATAAATGAGAAGCTGAGAATCAGCTCTAGACACACCAAATCCATCACTCTCACTTCACTCTGAATATTCTCTTGGTCTCTCACGTGTGAAGAACAATCTTCTTCACTCGAGTTCCAAGAATTCCTACTTCTGGTCTTGAGTTCATCTCAGATCAGAATCAAAAAGCATATACAATAAATAATACAAGCCTTGAACCTCCTTCTACGTTTGCAACGTAGAAGGACACCACGACCTGCGTTAGGCAGATCGAAACCCTTGAACCCTTAAACCTCCCTCGTGACTCAGAACTATCGTTAGACAGATATTTGTTGTAGCAACAAGTTGGCGCCCACCGTGGGGCTGCGCCATTTTCTTTACCCGAAATAAGTTGTGTAGCTCCGACTCTCTCCATGTCTGACCCTGAGTCTCCAGAGGAGGTCAACCAGATCTCCCCTAGCACAGATCAGACCTCTCCGGCCAGATCTGTGTCCTTTTCTACTCCTGGAGGAACTTCAGCTGGGACTCAGTCCCCACCTGCTCACCTAGCGTCTGCAAACCTGCAAACTCCACCTCCTACTCGTTCTGGGGTAATGTCTCCTCTCCCTGATCTTGCACAAACTCCACCCCGTATAGATCTTACCCCTGAAGGAGTGGAGAGAAACTTCTTGCAGCTGAGGTCCCTCCTGAACCAGTATGTTATGAGGGAAAGAGACAAAGGAGTGCGTCTCCGGCTGGATTATGACGAGGAGGAAGAGATCTCACTCTCTCCTATACCTCCTCCCCCTCTTACTGCCACCTTTGGACGCCGACCGTCACCCAGGAATAACAATGCCGGTCCCAGCAACACTCACACTGCTTCCCACTATGAAGCAAGGCCTAGTCCTACTGCTTTCCCTTTGTTCACCACTCAAGCTGCCACTACCGGCATGCCTTTGGGACACGAACTGACTTTGGATCAACTCCTGCAGTCACCGGTGACCAGCGTCCCACCTCCAACGGTTACTTCCTGGGAGCAGGCCATGGCTTCACTTCCCATGGCCAGAAACGCCTCTATGAGTCTCCCAGTGGCAACCAACACTATAGCATCTGAAGGCATTCAAGGCTTCAACCTTATGCCCTACATGATATCTCAAATGATGGCTAACTTCCCTCGGCAGCAACTCATTAGTCAAGCCATCGCAGCACAACAAGGAAACACTGGAGGGATCACCAACAACAGGGTTGAGCATACCGTCAACCAACCCTACAAGCCAAACAGCTTGTCTTGCTTCTCACCTGAGATAGCCGATTATGATTTTCCCAACAAGCTGAAGATGCCAGCTCATATAAGAACGTATGATGGCACCGATGACCCAAAAGATCACCTCCAGATCTTCTCAGGAGCTGCCAGGATCGAAAAATGGGGTGACCCCGAATGTTGCTTGATGTTCATGCAAACCCTTGTTGGATCTGCACGAATCTGGTTCAACGGTTTAGCAACTGGAAGCATCCGAACCTTTGACGAGCTCGGTAAAGGGTTCCTGGCCAACTTCTCACAACAAAGACGTTGTGTCAAGGATGCAACCGTCATTTTCCAGATCAAACAAAAAGATGATGAAAGCTTGAAGAGCTTCATTGAAAGGTACAAGAAAGAAGGCCTCACTTATGTCGGTGCTGATGAAAAGATGAAGGTTGCAGGGTTCATGAATGCTATCAACTCGAAGTATTTAACCAGGGAGTTCAACAAGAGTCTCCCTAGAACCCTTGAAGAGGCCTTAGAAAGAGCTGAAGCTCACATTCGAGGAGAAGAGGCTGTGGACATCAAGGAGCAAAGAAAAAGAGGTTCCAGCTGGAGGAGCAACAGTCCTTCTCGAAAGAGGAGCAGCTATGGCACCTACGACAAAAGGTCCAGAGGATCTGAGTCACGAAGGTCTGAAAGTAGGAACCCTCCAAGCAGAGACAGGAACGTCAATTTCACAGCCCTCACCAAAACTCCTCAAGAAATTTTAGCAACCGAAGAAGTCAAACACACCTTCAGACCTCCTCGTCCCTTACCAAAAAGTAAAAGAAACGAGAACTCAAACCAGTATTGTGAGTTTCACGAAGAGAAGGGACACCACACCAACGACTGCTTCCAACTCAAGAAAAGAATCGAAGAAGCTGTCAAGTCTGGAGAGCTGGCCCACCTGGTCAAGGGTGTGAAAGAAAACATGGCAGATGGTAAAAAGAAAGATGTTGCCATGGTCTTTGTTGAGAATGAAACCCCAAGTAAAAGGCAAAGATTGGAAGATTGGGAACGGCAAGGCATCTATTTCCCTTACACTAAGGGAGAAAAGCACTGTGATCCACTTGTGCTTGAAGCCTTCGTAGGTTCCACCAAAACACAAAAGGCCTACATAGATACTGGAGCTGCTACTGAAATAATGTTCGCTAAGTATTTCAACCTTCTAAGCCCTGAAGAACGCTCCATGCTACGGCCTGCTGAAGCTGCCATAAAAGGCATCGCTGACATACCTATCAAGCCTTTGGGCGAACTAACACTTGATGTAACCTTTTCTGATGGTCAACTACGAAGGACTGAACCATTAACCTTCGTGGTTTTGGACCTACCGTCTAGTTATGACGTTATCATTGGAAGGCCTGGGGTAGTAATCTTTGACATGACGGTCTCCATTAGCCGAAAGAGTGCAAAATTCCCCACCAAAGAGGGTGTTGGAACCCTCCAACCTTCCACTTCAGTGTTGACCATCAATGAAGATCACAACAAAATTGGTCTCAGTATCAACCCAAGGTATCCTGATCAAAGGGTACGAGTCAACACAGCCCTTCCTGGTGACACTCTCACTAGGCTTGAAGTGTTGCTGAAAGATAACATGGACGTTTTCGCTTGGTGCCCAAGTGACATGACAGGGATCCCACGAGATGTTGCTGAACATGAACTAAGGATCCCTTCCAATGTCAAACCAGTTATTCAAAAGAAAAGAAGTCTTGCCCCAGAACGAAGCAAGGCTGCATGCCAAGAGGTTGACAAGTTAGTTGAAGCTGGTATCCTTCGAGAGGTGAAATATCAATCATGGGTTGCAAACCCTGTGATGGTTAGAAAGCCTGATGATTCTTGGAGGATGTGCATCGACTTTAAAGACCTCAACAAAGCTTGCCCCAAGGATTGTTATCCTTTGCCTGAGGTTGATCTGAAAATAGACTCGCTTACAGGCTTCCCCTTCAAGTGTTTTCTGGATGCCTACAAAGGTTATCACCAGATACAAATGAAGGAGGAAGACGAAGAAAAAACTGCTTTCCATACTGATAAGGGTATATTCTGTTATAGAAAAATGCCCTTTGGTTTAAAAAATGCAGGTGCTACCTATCAAAGGTTGGTCGACAAGGCCTTTTCCCTGCAGATTGGCAAGAACATGGAAGCTTATGTTGATGACCTGGTCATCAAGAGCAAAACTGAAGATCAAATGCTTGCTGACATACAAGAGACCTTCAACAAACTCAGAGAAATCAACATGAAGCTAAACCCTGTTAAATGTTCCTTTGGTTTCGAAGAAGGAAAATTTTTGGGTCACGTTGTAGGAAAACAAAGCATAAAGGCCAATCCAAGCAAGGTTCGAGCCATCCTCAACATGAAGTCGCCTCAAACCAAGAAGGAGGTTGAAAGCTTGAATGGTAAACTTGCTGCCTTAAAGCGTTTCGTCTCAAAGCTAGCTGAAAAATCACTGCCATTCTTCAAGACCCTCAAAGGTTGCACTGACAAGAAAGACTTCAGGTGGACGGAAGAAGCAGAGGAAGCCTTCAACAGCATGAAACATCACCTGGCTTCCCTTCCCACCATTGCAACACCTGAAGCAGGGGAAACGATCTCTGTCTATCTTTCAGTTACTGATGAAGCCTTCAGCGCTGTTCTCACCATAGAAAGAGACAAAGCTCAGGTACCCGTTTATTTCTTCAGTAAAACATTAAAGTTAGCAGAGGTCAAGTACCCTCCTTTGGAAAAATTGGCTTTAGCCTTAGTGCAAACAGCCAGAAGACTTCGAAGGTACTTTCAAGTACATCCCATACAAGTGGTCACTGACCAACCAATCAAAAATGTGCTTGAAAGACCTGAAACTTCGGGACGACTAGCCAAATGGGCTGTTGAACTAGGTGGACACACGATCACCTACGTCCCGAGAAAAGCAATTAAAGCACAAGTACTTGCTGACTTCATTGCTGAAATTCCAAAGGTGGAAACGGCCGAAGTTAATATCACCATAGACGAACCTATCGACCCTGAAGCCTGGAAGCTTTACACAGATGGAGCTTCCAGTGTTGAAGGGTCAGGGGCTGGCCTTGTATTAATCAACCCTGAAGGGTTAGAATTCACATATGCCCTTCGTTTGGAATTTCAGACAACAAACAACGAAGCAGAATATGAAGCCTTGATAGCAGGACTCAAGCTTGCAAAAAAGATGATGGTTCACAAGCTTCAAGTGTTCACCGATTCGTTACTTGTTTCCAATCAGGTGAACGATAGCTACATTGCTAAAGAACCTAACATGAAAAAATATAGAGAAAAGGCTAAAGAAATCATGAACACCTTCCAGTGTTGCAAGATCAAACAGGTCCCAAGGTCTCATAACAAGAAAGCCGACGCTCTTAGCAAGCTTGCTTCGTTGAACTTTGCTCATCTTACTAAAAAAGTGTTGGTTGAAGTGATCAAGCATCCTTCAATATCTGAAATTGAGGTTCAAGATGTCATTACTGAAAGTGAACCAAATTGGATGACTCCATTTGAAAGATTCCTGCAAAGAGGTGAACTACCCCAAGATCCTGTCGAAGCTGAAAGGATTCGGATCAAGTCTAAACAATACACAATTCAAGATGACATACTCTATAAAAAGGGGTACTTGGCTCCATTGCTTCGATGTGTCGGTCCTGAGCAAAGCAGGTACTTGATCAAAGAGGTTCATGAAGGAATATGTGGGGCTCATTGTGGTCCAAGATCGGTGGTGGCAAAACTCATTAACCTTGGTTACTTCTGGCCTACAATGCATCGTGATGCATCAGAACAGTTGAAGAAATGCGAAGCCTGCCAAATCCATGCACCAGTCCCAAAGAGTCCCAAGCATGATTTGGTTCCAATCACTTCAGCATGGCCATTCCACAAATGGGGAATGGATATCGTCGGACCCTTCCCTCCTGCTAAAGGGGGGGTCAAGTTCTTGTTGGTTGCTGTTGATTACTTCACGAAATGGCCAGAAGTGAAACCATTGGGAAAGATATCTGGAAAGAAGATAATTGATTTTGTATGGGAAAGTATCATTTGTCGATACGGCTTGCCCGGGGTGTTAGTTACAGACAATGGCAAATAGTTTGCAGAAAAGCCGTTCAGTGCTTGGTGCAAAGAGTATCGAATTACACAAGTCTTTAGCTCTGTAGCATACCCTCAATCCAACGGGCAGGTTGAAAGGATGAACAGGAGTGTGGTTGAAGGGATCAAGGCCAGGTTGGGTCGTCAAGGGGGAAATTGGTTGGAAGAACTGCCAAGTGTTCTTTGGGCAATCCGAACCACTGAAAAGACAAGTAACAAGAAGACACCCTATAGCCTCACCTTCGGATCTGAAGCAGTCATACCTGCTGAGATCGGGGTCACCACACCCAGAACCCTTCATGTCGACATCCAGGCTAACGAGCATGAAACATCACTCAATCTTGACCTACTGGAAGAAGCAAGAGACTTGGCAGCAATAAGAGAAGCCAAGTACAAGCAAAAGATGGAGTCTTACTACAATGCCAAGGTCAAGCATGAACGCTTCAAGCCAGGAGACCTTGTTCTCAGAAACAATGATGCAAGCAAGAAAGAGAATCAAGGAAAGCTAGGACCAAAATGGGAAGGCCCCTACACCATCCTTGAGTCTCACAAAGGAGGGTCTTACAAGCTTGCCAACATGGAAGGCAAGAAGCTCCCTCGACACTGGAATGGTAGGAACCTTAAAAGGTTCTTTGTTTAAGTTGTAAGACAAGTTGTTCTTTTCAAAAAACTTATGTAATGCTATCATCTAATGAATGAAAGGATCTGTGAATCCTCTTTTGGAAATATTGTCTTTCTATCCTATAATCAGGTTGAGAACCTTGCAAGAAACTCCATGGCAAGGGCCATGTAAGGGGATGAGCTCCCAGGCCATTTCGCTCAATAGGTTCGAGGGTTGAACGGACCTATATAAGGGGTGAGTTCCTAAATCAATTCGACTCCATGAGATAAACAAAGATAGTTTTATAAGTCTCATCGACAGGCTTGAACAACCTACACCAATCGTTCCTTAAGTTTAAAAAACAAACTTACGAAAATGACAAACACTTATATAAGTGTAGATAGGATAGCTGGTGACATGTTTGCCTAGACTACCTTAAGGATGAATGACTGCAGCATTCAACCTTTGAAGGTGCTACCGGATAAACATTCCCAAACAATAACAAAGACAAACAAACACACAACAAAAAACAAAGCAAGAACGAACAACCATAAAACTTAAACAAACAGCCCTAAAGGCCTAACATTAACAGGCTTTATACAAAAGCCAAGCAACAGCATAAATTGTTCAAAGGGCTTCAGCCCACAACCACCAACGAACCATCACAGGTTCAACCAAACGATAAAAGTGTTTAAGACACGACCACATAGTTAATTGTTTTACAAACCATAGATGCTAAGAAAGCTACGAATAAAGGGTTCAGGCGTCATTACCAGACCCTGAAGGCTTGGAGGCTTCATCCTCATTCCCAGCCTTGACCACTTTTGCTTTCTTTGCCTTCTTTCCCTTCTTGGGCAGCTTCTCCACCAAACCAGCTTCAGAGGCTTCAACACTGGCATCCTTAGAAAGTGTATCAGTCATATCCAAGGTCTCTTCACTATCACCCGAGTGTGCCCTCTTCTTGGAAACAGCCTGAAGCACTTTAGCAGATACAGCTTCATTCAAACCAGCAGGCTTTAACTCCTTCAGTTCCTTTAAAGGTTTCCCATAAAGGGAAGAGACTTGGGCCACATAAGGATAGCTGGAGTGTTCCATCTTGAGCACAGTCTCCTTGAAAACATCCAAGGAGTTGGGTTGATAAAGAGGAGATTCTTCCAAGGCTTGACCAGACTCACAAGCTTTGAACCCTGCAACGAAACCTGCATGCTTACCATGGGTCAATAGCTTGGTGTACACTTCTCCAAGGGCTGAATTGAATTCCGCAGAATGAAGGAGATAAGTAACAACTTGTTGAAAGCCCTCTTCAATCAGCCACTTATTGTCACCCTGAGCAGCAGCAAGAGAGACTTCTAGCTCTTTCCTCTCACTCTCAAAAGCTTTCTTTTCTGCCTCCAAAGCTAGTTGATCTGCTTCCACCTTCAACCTGGCAGCTTCATGCCTTGCCATCTCAGCCTCATGCCCCTTCTTTAGCTCATCAATAAGGGCAATCAAAGTGACCTCCTTTTGAGCATACTCCTTAGCATCTCTCTTCATGTCAGCTATGGACTGCTTCATTTCCTTCTTCTTCTTAGCAAATTCACTATATTCACCCATGACTTTCCTAAACCTGCTGATTCCTTCTGGTAACATGGCTGCCAGGTTACAGGTTCCCACCATCATTTTTGCTAGAAGAGCATCATCATCTAAACCCTCGAGGCAAGCCTTGGCACCCGGAGTAGCAAAGTGTGCCAAAACTTCCTCACACACAGCAGAGGACTTGAAACTGTCAGTTGCCTTTACATTCCACCCAGGCACATACACACCCTCTTCATCAAAACTACCAGACACATCTGCTTCCTTCACCACCTTAACCTTTTTACCCTTATTTTTCTTCACAACCACATCCACAAGAGTATCATCCACCGTCTGATCCTTCCCATCATCAGATTCCTCAATGTCATCGCTAACAATTACTGCTTCAGAAGGGTCAGCAGACTTAGCAGCCTTTAACAGTCGTCTGCTGGACCTCCTTGTTGAAGCCTTCGAGGAACTAGCCTTAGCAAAACTTTTGACATTAGGAACGGCAACATAGTTGGTCCCGTCATACCTACCCTTCTCGTACTTGGTTAAAGCATCTTCACCATCTGCTGCTTCGGCATCAGCAAACACAACGCCTGAAGCATCATCACCTTTAATAAAATCCAGAGCCGACATGACTGCAAAATACACAAAGTATAAGGACTAAGCAAAAAGAAACAATGAAACCAATCACAAACAAAAACTCATACCCCGATCATCCTTCATTATAACGGGATATCTACCAGGCTTGTCCCAGCGAGTGCTAACACCGGATAACACTAAGAATGGCTCAGCAAAAGGACGAAGCCTTGAAGGACAGGCTCTAAGAGCAGTTAAAAAGTTGTGATCAAGTTCAGATTCTGAAGGTTCTCCCTCATTAAGAACAGCCTCAGGAGACCTCCAAATAGGCTTAAAAGGAAAAATTGAATCAGAAACCCAGAAGAACTTAGTCTTCCATTGCCCAACAGTAGTGACATGGGAAGAAAGGAAGTTTGTCTCCACTGATGATCCCTCGAAGGTGAACCAGTCACCACTCTTGGCAAGGCGAAAGAATCGCCTAAACATCAGCAAAGTGGGATCATAACCTAGGGCTCTACATAGACATTCAAAATGCAACACACGGCCAATACCATGTGGATGGATTTGACCAAGAGAAACCCTATAATATTCAAGTACATTCAAGAGAAAAACAGAGAAGGGATGACGAAGATTTGCAAACTCAAGGTGACGAAAATATAAAGCAATAGAACCAGACGGACAATCAGAAACAGCAAGTTGCTTGGCTGGAGTAACAGGATTAAAAGACAGGTCTATTTCCCACTCGGAACAGAACGATTCAACCTCTTTCTGAGAAAGGGTTGAAAACGTAACGACCATGTCCTTCTTAGCGCCCATTGTGCCTAAAAAGGATGATCAGTTCACTACACAAGAAGAAAAGAAACTAACCTGATGATTGAAAAATCACGAAACCCTAATGATGGAGGAAACGGTTGTGGAGAAGAAAGTGAAAAAGTGAGAAAAGTGAAGTAAAAAAGAAATGAAGAGGGGTTAAAAAGAAAAAAAGGAACGGTTATAATATTTAAAAATATAACTGTCATAATGACATGCAGTAATAAGCCCTGAACATACTGCCACATGTCACATCAGGGTCCAATCAAAATTAAAACACTGAATATTAACCGCCCAAATCACAGCGAACCCTCGAACCCTTCAAGCAAGGAATAAACTACGAAAACAGTCAGAAGCTTTCAAGATAACTCGTCAAACCTTCTGACTTGGGGGGCTGATGACGTGGGTAGCTTAAAGCAAAAACGGATAAATAATATTATCAAACAAACGCTTGAAAGGTTGGAGCCTACAAAGGTTCCACAGCCGGTGGTGTCACAAGTCAAAAAGATGACCTGTCACGTCGTCCCTTTCATCGAGCTAAACAAACAAAACTGATGGAGTAACATCAGTCAATAGACCGCAGGTCCATGGCATCCTCTTGCTTTTTGTGGCATGTCCTTTAGTTGTAGACAGGATCAAGGTATTATGCTTTCCTCTTAGAGAAGATCCTCTTCTCTATAAATGAGAAGCTGAGAATCAGCTCTAGACACACCAAATCCATCACTCTCACTTCACTCTGAATATTCTCTTGGTCTCTCACGTGTGAAGAACAATCTTCTTCACTCGAGTTCCAAGAATTCCTACTTCTGGTCTTGAGTTCATCTCAGATCAGAATCAAAAAGCATATACAATAAATAATACAAGCCTTGAACCTCCTTCTACGTTTGCAACGTAGAAGGACACCACGACCTGCGTTAGGCAGATCGAAACCCTTGAACCCTTAAACCTCCCTCGTGACTCAGAACTATCGTTAGACAGATATTTATTGTAGCAACACCTTTAATGTCTAGATTTACAAATCAAAACTAAACAAAAAGATAAAATAAAATTACACTTAAATCTCACCTTCACTCACAAATCTTACAAATCCAAGAACCCTAATTCCTAAAACATATCTTTTAGTAACCCCTCTAAACTTTTGCTTCTATAAAGCAATTGATGTCATACAACTAGGGCTGCAAACGAACTGAACTTTCAGCGAAGATTTCTGAATCGTTTTGCGGGAAGTCCGTTTGTGAACATGAACAAATGTCACGTTCGTTCATTTATGTTCGTGACCGTTCAGTAACGTGTTCGTTTATGTATGTTTGCGTTCAATAGTATGATAGGTTTTTAATTTTTATAATTTGCTTTGATATTCTTTTATTTTTATTTATTTTACCCAAATAAATAAATAAATAAATAATTTATATGAGGTAAATTTATGTATGTGAATTCCATCTTATTCGAAAGTTAATATATGTTTTTTTGTTGTTGTGTTTGTTTCCGTTCACGAACACTTCTTTGTGTCCAGTTCATTCGTGTTCATGAATACTTGTATGTGTTCATGAATGTCTGTTTGTGTTCATACACGTTCATGAACAAGATTAACAACGAACATGAACACAAACAGAAAATCTCATTCAGCAACTGTTCATGAACATATATATTTCCTTAAAAATAAACACAAACAAAATCTTATTCATGTTTGTTCACTTCATTTGGAGCTCTACATATAACTAGGAAGGATGGGTGTGGGAGACGGGGAGCCCAAGTGGCCCTCTCCCTTGTCGGAACCCCCCTCCCCGAGCTCCCTATCTCTCTCTTTGATGTTAATTGCAAAGAGAAAGGGGAGAAGGGGAAACCAATTTCTTAATTTAAGAAAATAAAAGAGGACATTGACGTAACGCTAAGGTAGAAGACCGACATAACGCTAAGGTAGATAAGAGGAAAGAAGAAGTAGGAACCACACCCATATAACAATAATATTACCACACCTCCACCAACTCTTGTAGATCTACCTTAATTCCCATGTAATAAAAAACTGTCGGTGGATTTACACTCAACTGGATCTACTCTTCCCCCCCTTTCTCTATATTTCCCCATCATCATCCTCATTTATTTATTACATACCCAATACGCGTTCCCCATGATTCTTTAAACATAACATTTCATTTCACACTCAGATCTTCTACAACAACCATTCACAAAGGTGAAACCTTTTTCTGTTCAATCCTATCTTTTTTGATAAAAGATTGTTAAAGTTGCAAACTTTTATAAAATCTGATCTGGGTATTTTGTATTATGTCCTAAGATTACTGTTTTGAGTTGATTTCAGCTTTTGAAGTAATGGGTTGTGCTCTTTTTGCGTTGTTTTTAGATTTTTGTGTGTTTTAAGGTTGTTGTTTAGTTGATTTGGATATTGGGTTGTAATTTGATTAGTGATCTGATTTACTTGTTGAATTTGGTATTGGTATGAATTGATTTTGAGTGTTAAGTGTTGTATTACTAGTTTACTGCATTAGGTTGGTTTATGTCCATGTTATAGTTATGATATGATCTGTATTCTGTAATGGAAGTAAATTTTGTTGTTATATATGATGGAATCTTGAATTTGGTGCATTTTAGCTCTCGATCTAGCGGTTAATGATTCGGTGGTAGTTGGATGAATACAGTTATTGAGTTTTGAGTTAGATGAGGTTGTTATAAGTGGTTTGGTTTTGGTCTGCATGATATGGTATGGTATGATTACGATATGATCTTGATTGGAAGCGAGTTATGTTATGGTATAATCTTGATTGTTTGATTTTGGTGCATTTTAGCTTTTGATCTAGACGTATATGATGATTTGAATCGGACGATATTGTTTATGAGTTGAAGTGAAAGTTTCGATGACATGAAATGACCATTTTAACCTTCACGGGTGGTGCAATGGTAAGCGCTAGAATTGATTCGCTCTAGCGCTTATAACTGGTTTCCTGCCTTTAACCCCCTTGATGACCACCTTCTCAGCGCAATTTATGTTTTACCTGATCCCATTGGTTAGTATGGTATTGGTTTGCGAGTTTTCCGATAACGGGTTCCCACAGTTATCAATAAAATCAATGAAATGACCATATTGACCTTCTCGTGCATTTTCTTGAAGCGTACTAAAGTCTAAATGGTTAACTTTAAATTTTGACTGTTTCAGGTTAATTCAAGAAAAGAAATAGTCAGAAGTGATGGCTCAGGGGAAATATTCCCGGGTCGATGGGAAGAAATCATCATGTTCAACGGCTACAATTATAGTTGTTGTCGGGGTGTGTTTGGTTGGTGTATGGATGTTCATGTCATCATCCGTTGCCCCTGGTCAAAATTCTGACGTGCCTGTTGTTCAAGAATCAAAGCAGAAGGAATCTACCAAAGTATCTTCGTTTGAGGATAACTCTGGCGATGTGTCGTCAGATGATTCGGCTAAAGATGAGGGTAATCAAGAAAACACACAAAATGAGGAATCTAGTACAAATGATGCTGAAACAAACACAGAAGAGGAGTCAAAGTCAAGTGAAGAAAAGTCAAATGAAAGTGAGAATTCAAATTCTGAGTCAAATGAAAGCGAGAATTCGAATTCTGAATCAAATGAAAGCGAGAATTCGAATTCTGAATCAAATGAAAGCGAGAATTCGAATTCTGATTCAAACGGAAGCGAGAATTCGAATTCTGATGCAAATGAACCGGAAAAGAAAGAAGAGAAGGTCGAGAAGGATGAAACGGAAGAGAGCTCTAATGATAACAAGACAACAGATTTATCGGCTGCAGCAGAGTCTGAGATTTCGAAAGAAACAAACGCTCAAAACGGGGCGTTTTCAACTCAAGCTGCTGAGTCAGCAAGCGAGAAAAAATCTCAAAAGCCATCGATATCCAAACAGAATCAAGATGCCTACCAATGGAAGACATGTAATGTAACTGCGGGCCCAGATTATATTCCTTGTCTTGATAACTTTGAAGCCATTCGACACCTTCATGGAAGGAGCCATTACGAACACAGGGAACGACATTGCCCAACCGACCCCCCTACATGCCTTGTCCCTCTTCCCGTTGGCTATAAAACACCAATCAAGTGGCCCAGAAGCAGAGAACAGGTGAGTTTTGTATCCACTTATAAAAAACATACGCGCTTGCTTGCTTAAAATGTAGACGCTTTTTTGCTAAGACAATGTCTCTCTTGTGTTTTGTTTTCAGATTTGGTACAGTAACGTCCCACACACCAAGCTTGCAGCAGTAAAAGGACATCAAAATTGGGTCAAAGTTACCGGCGAGTACCTTACATTTCCTGGTGGTGGTACTCAATTCAAGAATGGAGCTCTTCACTATATTGATTTCATCCAAAATGTTAGTACAATTATATACAGAGGTGGTGTCAAAATGGGCAGGTCGGGCGGGTCTGGTTACAGTGTAAAACGGGCCGGGCCAGGTTGGGTTGGGTTGACCCAAAATGTTTTGTTGTCTGAAACTTTTACAAATAACTCGTGTGTCAAATATGGTTTCTAACATTACGTCGTTTCACTAAAAATTTAAATATTTTTCTACATATGCCAGTATGCCGTTTAATGCTTTTTAAAAAATGAACATCGGACAACTTTAGACCCCTTCGACTGTCATTTGAACATTTTCACTAAATATTTTTGGTATGTAACTGCAGACGCTTCCTGATATTGCATGGGGTAAAAGAACCCGAGTGATTTTGGACGTTGGATGTGGAGTTGCTAGCTTTGGGGGATATCTTTTTGAGAGAGACGTGGTTGCATTTTCGTTTGCTCCAAAGGATGAACACGAAGCTCAAGTACAATTTGCACTAGAAAGGGGTATTCCCGCCATTTCAGCTGTTATGGGTACCAAAAGGCTGCCCTTTCCAAGCAAGATCTTTGATGTCGTTCATTGTGCGCGTTGCAGAGTCCCGTGGCATATTGAAGGTGATACTTCAAGTCTAATTTTTTTTTTTTGTGAACATTTTATTTTTATGATTAGAATGAAATATTAAGATACGAATGCTTATAGGCGGTAAACTTCTGTTGGAGCTCAACCGTGTGCTACGACCTGGTGGTTATTTCGTATGGTCTGCTACTCCGGTTTACCAAAATAAGACTGAAGATGTGGAAATTTGGGAAGGTATGAAATTACTTTTATACCCTTTTATGTTTGTCATTCAATCTATTACTTTATATTTGGGGGTCGGAAAGATTAATTGCTTTCTGCTTCATCTGGTGGCAGCTATGTCTAAACTAACGAAGGCGATGTGTTGGGAGTTGGTGGTGATCAACAACGACAAACTGAACGAGGTTGGTGCAGCAGTATACAGAAAGCCAACGTCTAATGAATGCTATGAGAACAGACAACAAAACGAGCCACCGTTATGTGACAAGAAAGACGACCCTGATGCAGTCTGGTAAAATCTCTTAAACTTTAGCTTTATACATATACATATAGCAAAGCTTGACATGATTTTGTTAATGCAGGAATGTGCAACTTGAAGCATGTATGCATAAAGTACCGACCGACGAATCAGTCCGTGGCTCAAAATGGCCTGAGACGTGGCCACAGAGGTTGGAGTCACCACCATACTGGCTAAAGAGTAGTGAGGTTGGCGTTTATGGAAAACCGGCCCCTGAGGACTTTACTGCAGATTATGAAAACTGGAAACGCGTTGTCTCGAAATCTTACTTAAACGGTTTAGGAATCGATTGGTCTTCTGTCAGAAATGCCATGGACATGCGGTCTATCTATGGAGGGTAAGCAAATTCAGCTTACATGGCCAAAATGGGTGGGTCGGGTAACGGGTCAAATGTGATTTCAATAATAATCTAATGTACATTGTGTTTTCGACAAATTTGTTTAGATTTGCCGCTGCAATGAAAGATCTAAAGATTTGGGTGATGAACGTTGTACCTACCGATTCACCAGACACTCTTCCGATTATATACGAACGTGGACTGTTTGGCATATATCATGACTGGTGCGAATCGTTCAGCACTTACCCACGAACATATGATCTTCTTCATGCTGATCATCTTTTCTCCGATATCAAGAAAAGGTAATGTATCTGATTTTCTTTGTATATGCTTCATGTCGTGTTATAAATCATAACTAAAGGTGAATAATTGTCTCGTCACAGGTGCAAGTTACAATCATTAATGGCGGAAGTTGACAGAATCTTGAGACCCGAAGGTAAACTGATCGTGCGTGACAACGTTGAGACCATAGCCGAGGTTGAAAACATGGCAAAGTCTTTGAACTGGAATGTCAGGTTGACTTACAACAAGGACAACGAGGGAATGTTATGTGTCGAGAAAACATTTTGGCGTCCTGATGAGGTAGAAACGCTATCTTACGCCATCGAATAGAAGTCCTGCTTTTGTGTCCGAATGATACTATGTTTTTGTCATTAATTTTATTGCATTTGTAATTTGTTTAGTCACGTATACGGTATACCTGCTGTTATAGCTTGTTCTTGTAACGGTTTTGAAATCATGTAGCCGTTGCTTCGAATGTAGTCCCTTCAATGAGGGTGTGCGATTAGAACATTTATTGTAAAACTACGATACGTTATCATCTTTAGCAATGAAATTAAATTATACAATTCCGAAATAAAAGTATGTGTGCTACTTGACACGATATGTAAAGTCTACGAGTAGCTCATAGATTTGTTTTGATTACTCGAGTCAGAAAACTCCCAAATGAGTAGATTTTAGTGTCTAGAAGTGGACATTTTGGAGGTTGAACGCCTCTACATAAGTTCAAAATAAATGTACTCAAAACTTAGATAAGAAGTATTCGCACTTTACATGTGACGTTGAGTAGTCGTGTGTTCCAACGAACTGCATAAAATCTAAATAAAATTATGATGACGAATCATTGAGTTGTGAAGCACGTACGTGATGTTATATCAACTACAAACTCTCGTCTTCTTTGTTACCTTAAACATCTATTGGATTGTACTTCTATTTTCGTTGTAGTCAATGTCATAAGTTTTGTGTGACAAGTTTTATCCAACGGGCTTCAACAAAAGAGTTGTGGCCCAAAAAAATGGGGTGTAATTGGGCCGTAGAAGGGTCCATGAATCTGTTTAGGTGAAAAATACGAGGCGTCAAAAGACTAGAAAAATGGGCCGATGGGGCTCAGGCCCAATTTGGTGAGAGAGGGAGTGAAGAATATCTATTAATATATATAAAAGAAAAGAACTTTGCTGACGTGGCGCCCAATGGTTACTTCAATCCCCCCTTTGAAACTGCCACGTGGCATTCTAATTGAAAGGTTTTGGTGTTTTTCAATTATTTTGTTTTTTAATTAAAAAGAAATCAAAAGACTGAAACCCTAAAATACCATCCTATTCATCATCCGCCTCCTCATTCTCTCTTCTCATTCTCTCACGTATCTCTCCTCTTCTCATTCTCTCACGTCTCTCTCTCACCTCTTAAATAATCTTCAGTTTTCCTCCATTATTCTGACTGTCAAGAAGAGAAGAATGGCTGGTGCTGGTCATCGGGATATAAAGGCGTCGTTAGGCCGGTACGGATGGATTTAGCTGAGGGGATGCAGTTTTTCTTTTTTAAGTAATATATCTATGCTGATTTTGGTTGGCGTTTGTTGCAAATAATGGTCAGGTTTAAGTTGGGGTAGAGGATAATCATGAAGGCTTGGTCATTAACACAAAGCAAGCCTCTTTAGATTTTGAGTTCTAGCAGGTTTGTTTTGATTTTCTAAATAATATACAATGCTATAGAGTAATATATTAGCTGTAAAAATTGCTATTTCGGATTAACGAAGGTTGAGGAGAGCACCTCTGGTCAGTTGTCACTTTCTAGCGAAGGCCGCTTTCCTAAAAATAAAAGTTACACAAATATCATTGTAAAACCAATGAGCAATGACAGATGGGAATTGTAAAACCAATAAGGTTTTTTTTATCATTAATTGCTAATGGTTTGTTTAATTGAATATTTTTGGTTCTTATGGTTGGTTTGTATGTTGTGTTTGAAGTTTTCTTGGTCCAAGAACTTGGTGCTTAATTAGCTCAATATTAAGGCGAGATCCGGAGGTTGGTTTTGTAAATTCTGTTTGAATTGTTGGGATGATTATTATTATTATTATTATTATTATTATTATTATTATTATTATTATTATTCGATTTGAAATGTCTGTTAGAAATTTGAAGGTTTGTTTTTTGATTTTGTATTAGGTAGTTTTTGTGAAAGGGAACCACCTGTAATCAAGAAGTACAAAACAGGTACCAGTGTTGTTATCGTTACATTTTAATTTAATTTGATCAAAAAGCGTTAGCAACGCAGTTTGTTGTCCGTTTCTCTTTTATTTTTATGTAATAGTTACTTATGGTATGTATCACTCTAATGAACGGAGGTGGATAGAAAGACTACAAATGGTGGTAGGTGGGGAAGGGGGGATCTTGACCATCCACAGGTTATTAATGTGTAGAATTATAGGTATGATTGTGTGTTTCATTGGCTTTCTACTTATGATTAAACATTTAAGTAATCATTTTTTTTTATTCTTGAACCAGCATTTTCTCGGCTACATGGAATGTGGGAGGTAATTCTCCTTCGAATAATATGAATCTTGATGATTGGTTACATGCTGCTCCTCATTCTAACATTTATGTTCTTCGGTATTTATGATTTCTATTCCTGTTTTAGTTTCAGTTTATCGGTTTTAAATTGGGCCGTGGTATGATTTCTATTCCTGTTTGACCACTTTTCGCCCTATCATAACGCCCGTTTGACCACTTTTCAGTTTTCACACTATTGTACGATTCATTTGGCCACTTTTCGCTCTAGCATACGACCCGATTGACCACCTTTTGACCTGTCTTACAGCGTGTATGAAATGTCAGTGGTGACTGTATAGCGTGTTAGTGGTGTTTCTATAGTGGGGCCCTTTAAATTACTATTTATGGCTTTAATGATTTGGGTATATGTTCTTTCAGGTTCCAGGAAGTTGTTCCTCTTAATGCTGCTAATATTTTGGGTGCTGAGAATAACGGGCCTGCGAAAAAATGGGTGAATCTAATATGTGAAACACTAAACAGTCGACCTGGATCAGATGCAAATATGTGCTACACACCTTCTCCTGTGCCTGATCTGGTTGCGGAGTATGATGCTGACTTTGAGGAGTCAACAAGACATCAAACTTCAAAGTTTTATAATTATGATTACGAGTTTCTACTGAACACCGTCTTGATATGGGACTCTGGTGCAGGTAAATGAAATATTGTGTCTAGGTTTACGTGGAATGAGTCCTACTTGGAGTCTAAATCTACTATTGGAGTTGAATTTGCAACTAGAACTCGATTTGAATTGCTTCAGTTCTCCCGAAGGCCTTGTCGAGGTAAGCACACAAATTACTTTTTTTTTATTGTTCATAGTTTAAAACCATTGAAGGGCTTACACCGTTCTCTCGAGGAGGTTCTAACAAGACCCATTAAGTATTTGGCATGTTGGTATACCAAACTGACCACTTTTTGGCCTTTGGATCATGAGATCATCATATTTCAATGGATCATTTAGATTTGAGAGAGCAGGTGGTTACGTCTCTTCCAATCAATGAATCCCGACCATACTTAGGATTTCAAGGTTGTTGAAACATTGTTATTACCGGGAGTTAAAAGTAATAATCCTGAGAACGTTCTAATGATAACCGTCATAATAGTTAGGAACCAGATGAACCACTTTTTGGCATACCGATCATAGTTCAGTGGATGGCTGAGATTTGAGACGACTATGCGCCTTTCACTCCATGAATTATGACCATCCCCCATTCTCATTTGCCTGTGTTCAAAGCCAAAAGTGGTTCCCTCGGTCCCCAGTTATTTGATTGTTCTCAACTTCTCATTTGAAGCCTGTAAAAGTTTGAGACGTGTAGCGTATAATATAATCCGTATGCATGTAGCGTGTAATAAATGTAAATGGAAATCTAATTATAAGAAAATGGGAGAGATAAAGATTCATGAGGGTAGTTGTCCTTCTTTGTATATAATTTATGCATTTTAAGTTTTTTGTTTTGACGATTCCTGCAGATTGTTATGCTCCAAGGTAATTTACTTATGGGGGGAAGACTAGATCATGATCGATACAGAGACTGGAGGCTTGATGTTGATAGTATGTCGTATGAGGTTCGTTGGTTTGTTACCGTATGACCTAAACATTTCAATATTTTTTGTATATATTTATTAACTTTCTGTAATTGTTTTAAAATAGGAACTGCTGGAGCTTGGTGACAAAATTGGGTATGTGAGTACTGGTTTAAGAGAAGACGAGATACGCCGTTGTGTCAGGAAAACCAAGCCGCCAACGAACAAGTCATCATCTCACATCTCGATAGAGAACCAATGGAAATGCACCATTTGTCAGGTTTTCTTCTAAGAAAAACACCGTATACGTGCACAGTTTGCACACACCCGACGCTTAACCACACAATGTAAAATTTACATTAGTAATAACAAATTAAGGCTATATATGGGTGTTGATAAACTGTTGAAACCGCCATCTTTGTTTTAAAAAATATTAATACAAACAATGATTTTGAAAAAAAAAATACAGTTTCAACCGCGGTACCGAGCAGTCAACTGTTTTGTTTTGCCATAGGGCATTGCATTTACTTTTTCTAATGATTAAATTGCTATATGAAAACTAGAATCCGATATTTTATAATTACTTGATTAAAACTATGATTTATAGCAAGCGATTGACTACCAATAGATGTCGGGTCGGTTTGGTCTGAAACACTTATTTGTATTGTATGATCATTAAAACTCGCTCAATGGTTGATTGATGACTAACATTTAGGGATGAAATGTATCCCAACCCGTTAAGTTTACATTTTTGAAACAACCGTGACAGGAGGAACATGAAGAAGAGGATGAGATTGGTAAGCTGGAGTGTGGCCATTTCTGTCACATGTATTGTATAAAGCAATGGCTGGGGTAGAAGAAAACATGCCCCATCTGCAAAACATCCGTCGAGTCTCAACAGTAGGCTGGCCGGACTGAATCTATCTGTGCATAAAACTAAAAAAGAAAAGAAAAGAAGTGTTCTTGGAGTTTACATTTCGCTTCCATTGTGCTTTCTTAACATGATTTTAACGGGCATTTGTTGTATTTAACGACACTTATTACAAATGATTTGTTGCTACCAGTGCCTTGGATTCGTGTTTTTGTTGTATAAATTGTTGTTTTTGGATAGGCTCCCGACATTGGATGCGCTGCAACGAAGGAACATTAACGTTGGAACTATGACGTGCAAAGTTTGTGGAGAGGGTCCTGAAACAACAAATCATGTATTTGCAGGCTGCTCTTTTGTGGTTCAGGCACTGGATTTTGTGGCGGATTGGGGTCGGATTCCAGGAGCTTTCATTTTCCACACAAAGGACGCCATTGAACTGTGGAAACATATTAGAGGATCGGAAAAATGAAGAAGACTTGTGTATTCAATATACCATGTGGTGCATTTGGCGAAACAGAAACGATGTGATTTTCAATCAAAAGACGCTCAATTTAATTGGTATTAAAGAACAGATTAGGCGACAAAGCTATTTATGGGTTAAAAATAGGTCCAATCTCTTGAATTTTGATTGGGTACTTTGGTGTAATTTTGATTTACTTAGAATGGGTGTGTAGAGTTGTATTCTTAGTGGACTCAGGTAATTTGTAGGCTTAGCGTTTTGCTAGCCTTCGTTGAATTGAACAAAGTTTTTGTTTGAGATTCAAAAAAAAAATAAAGATAACATTCTGATTCCTCATACATTTTGAATAATAGAAAAGGCAATACAGTGAAGTTAATTCCGTTGACTTCTTCTAATCTTCTTTATTCTCATTTGTCATTTTAATAAACTTTCGTTATTGAACTTGAAATAAATAGTATTTGAATCCATGATAGAGATGTGTTGTTTGTCTGAACAAATGATGCAGGCCTTAACAGGCATGTATTTTTTTTTTCCTTAAGTTTTTGCACTTAAATACATATTTATTTACCTATGTATAGGGTGATTCAGATCAAATTTAACCTCAAATGTGTTAAATGAAAAAAAAAATGCTAAATAGGGAACACTCATCCAAAGTTTAAAAGAACGGAAACAAGCCTCGAGGCGTTTTCCCTTCCTTCGGCTCAGGAGGCGTAAGCCTCGAGGCGAACTGAGGAGTAAGCCCGTCATTGTTGTTACAATTTATTTGAATCCAATGTTTTCGCTTTAATTCGCGTTATTCATTCTTCAGTTTAAACAAACTCCAGTTGCACTACCAATATGCATAACTGATAAAAACTTCATCACTAAATAATAACCTCAATCTATGTATGCGTTTTAATGTTTCAATCATATATTCCACTTCGTACTCTTCTAGACCCATTCCATATTTTTGACATTAAATATTATTAATTTTCAACCCCGGGACACTCCCGGGTTGTCAGCTAGTCTATACATATAATAAACGAAAGCCATTTTAATGACATGGCATTCAAAGAAACATTCTCCCCTTTGAATGTGCCATATGTCATTCCATGTGGCATTACCTAATTAAAAAAAATAAAACAATCTCCATTCATAACTCTAACCTTCTTATATTTAATCGTATACTAAAGAAAAAGATATATAAGATTCTCGATTCAAGTTTTAAATTGCTATTAATCATCACGAAAGAATTAGACTTTTATTTAAAATAAAGTACTTTTTATTTATGAGTTCAGAACCTACGTTATTTTGATACAACTTGGTATCAATAAATTTTATATCAGAAAAATAAACAAAAAGGTTATGCAATATCATGCATTTAGATTAAAAAATTTAAATAATATGTTAAATAAACAAAAAGGTTATGCTTCACGAGTGGTGCCGTCGGTGAGAGGGATTCACGGGTGGTGGTCTGCGGATAGTCCAGGTGACACGTTGTGATTAGTGCGGTAGGTTAGGTTTTAATATTTGAGTTATACATTGTTTAAGGTTATGCACTAACATTGGAGATACATTGTTAATTGCTTTAGGTTAAGTGCTATCCGAAGCTTTCCTGCATGTAACTGTAAAGCGCATCATTATATTTCATATGTAAAATTGATATGCCATATTAGATTTCTCAACCCCGGGACGTTCCCGGGGTATAATCTAGTCCAAAAGATATACAAGACTAAATATCTTGCAAATGCTCCAACTATTGCAAGTCAAGCTTTGGCGAACCTATTCGAGATTAATAAGTAAAGCTCGAGCTTAGGCTCGTTTAATCTTGGCTCAATTTGAGCTAGCGAGTCAATCTAGGTTAGTCCGTGAGCGGCTTAGCTCGTTTATACACGTACGTACCTTTTTAGCGATTTACCGTAATTTTTAAATATTCAAAATAGCTGATCAACCATGACAAAACAAAATATTAAGGTTAGCTTAAGGAAAATACTTACATCATTGGTGGTGTTATTTAATATATATGATGGATATTTTAATGAAAGTAATATAAATTAAATCGGAGTTAGAAGAAATTATGGTTAGGGAGAAACGAAAAGGTATGTAAGGATGTTAACAAAGCGACACTGATGATGTTAGAAGAAATTAAATCGGAGTCATTTTGGTGGCTAGTAAAGGGGGCGAAAACACCGGATGCGAATAAAGCGAAGTGGTGGAATTTCACTATTTTTGACAATGGTTAGAGGCTGCTGACTAAACTCGATTAAGGGACGCTCTTTTTCATTTTTCTTTTTAGTTTTCTTTGTTGTTATGGTGAACCTCTAATGGTTGTGGTCCAGGTAGCTTCTGCGCCGGGGCGATTTTAGGCGTTTGTACTATGTTTATGGTGTTTTTGGTTGGAATAAAATGATCCCGTTTGATTTTTCAAAAAAAAAAGTAATATAAATGATGTGATTATATGTATAATTTGGGCTCTATTAACTTTCTAATAAATAGAAAATAAAAAGTATATTATAACATTTTTAAAGACAAATATAACATTTTTACAAATAATAATAATAATAATAATAATAATAATAATAATAATAATAATAATAATAATAATAATAATAATAATATATTACCATTTCCCACCTTCTCTACTCTCTCTCCCTCTCAATAATAAATCCACTGACACTCTCTCTCCCGTGAAGGATCCCGTTAGATAGAACTAGCAAAAGGTCCACGGGACTTCTACCAGCACTACCGACGGCGGTGTTACCATGCTTGTAGTGAGGTAGCTGTGACCAAATCTGATAGTGCTCCGTCCCCTAAGTTTAACCCAAAGGCCAAAACACACCTTCAGTAGTGGAGTTAGGATTTAATCTTAAAGTGTAACTAAAATATGTGATTTGGTCCACAAGTTTAATATTTAGAACAAATAAATTCATAATTAGTCCCACTTTAATATAAGAACTCTAATGATCAATAGGCCAACTCTTGTTGTCTAAAAAAGCATTCACACAACTTTATAAACTTTCGACCTTCTTCCGACATTATTCTACCTTTTCATAATTCAATACTTTCTCACTTTCACTAATCCACAAATAATTATTTAACCTCTCAATTTTTAATCGTTTTGTTAATTAATAATTACACTTAATCATTTTTACCGTTATCCAAAGCAATAACCACTAAATTAACTTTACATATAAACAACATTAGCCTTGTTCCGAATTCAACTGAATGAACTTGGATTTATAGGATATTCATATTCTAACACGCTTATGGTTATATCCGGTCATTATAACAACCAATATTATTCGCTTTACCAACAAGGAGTTTGGCAAGATTTGTTTTTGGTTGTTTACGCGGAAACTTTTAAAAAATCAACCATCATATATTACTTTAGTGGTGTGCATTGATCGGTTTGTTGAAAGTTAATCCTAAAATAAGTATGAGTTGAAGGACCAAAAGTGAAAGATTGGTTTAGATTAGTTTGAATGTTTAGAATTATCTAGTTGATTAATTAGTATAGATAATGATGTGGGATTGGTATTAGAATAGAATTGGTAGTAGTATTTGAGTAGGATTAGTATGGTTTGGTTAGTATAAATAGGGGTCTAGGTTAATGCTTTTATTTGTCCCTTGTTTGTAAGTTTGTTTGGTTGAATAGAAAAGAGTCGCGGGTTCGTCCCCCCAAATATCCCGTGTTCGTGTTTGATCTGATTGTCTGGGCCAACAATTGGTATCAGAGCTTGGCCGTTTTGAGAGTCGTTTTCCGATAAAGGGCAGCCGCCCCTCACGGGGTTGCAACGGGCGGTACGTGAACTCGGAGGTGGATGGAAAAGAAGTCCGCAAGCTATAGAAAGAAAAGAAAAGCAAGGTACTTGGAGAAAATTAATAGCCAAGCAAGTTAGCTCCTCAATCTGTGGAAGCCGTCATCGAAAAAAAAAAAAATTTTAAAAAAGGGAAGAAGTGTGATGGTGAGCGGTTATTGGCATCAACTATGATTATGATGTTTGGGTCATCCGGTGTCATAGGATTACCTCGTAGAGTATTGGTTTGTTGCCTTGGTTTGCGTGAATCACCAAAAGAAATTTGTTTGCATCGCCGACTACGTTAGGATTGTAATATGCCAGTGATAAAGAAGGGAACCTGAAAGAGGCGGTTGTATCATTGAAGGAAACAAAGGAAGGTGATTATTAATTGAACCAATAAAACATCTTGTTGGTGGATTATTAATCGTTGAAGTAATTATCAAAGAAAAGTTTCATGGACAGAACACGTGCATGAAGAAAAATAATGTGTGGAAATATTTAGGATCATGGAATATTGTGTTTTTGTTTTGAAGGTGGTGGTGACCAAAGAAGCGCATGTTGGTTGCGTCTTGTGTTGATCGATAGTGTTTGATGGTGGTTATGAGTTAGTTCGAGCCAACCGATGTCAGGGGCATGTGATCGCAAGGGCGGCATTGGTCAAGTGTTTGAGTCGTGAAGAAAGTTTACACAATAGGTTTTGATCGTAACAATTGTGTTTGTTAAGTGGAGGTTATAGCGAGGCCGAAAGAAAAACAAGTTGCGTGTTTGTTTTGTTGATTGTAAGCCCGAAAGAAAAACAAGCTGCGTGTTTGTTTTGTTGATTGTAAGGCAACAAGTGTTGTTCGGGTGATGTGAAAATAACCGTGAGGCAGATATTTAGGTTTGCGAGATTGTTTCCGGTTAAGTTGGTGAATCGAGAATATTGTTCTTGATTAATTAAAGTTTTGCGGTGTGTGGAGATTGGTTTCGGGATCGGGAATCAATTCCAAATGAAAAGAGCAAACCCGTAGAAAGAATGAATGAGCCCTCAAGAGCAGATCTTGATGAATGAGCCCTCAAGAGCAGATCTTGATGAATGAGCCCCCAAGAGCAGATCTTGATGAATGATGCCTTCAAGAGTGGATCTTGAAGATGAAAGACAGAGATGATGCAGTCAAAAGTTGACGCATGAAGATCAGGAACCTGCGTGGTTCGTTTGAGAAAGAAGAGCAAGAGCGATCAAGACCCGAGTGGTCAGATTGGGGAAGTAACTGAAGTAAGGTCGAGTTTTAGGATTAAGGGGGAATGTTGAAAGTTAATCCTAAAATAAGTATGAGTTGAAGGACCAAAAGTGAAAGATTGGTTTAGATTAGTTTGAATGTTTAGAATTATCTAGTTGATTAATTAGTATAGATAATGATGTGGGATTGGTATTAGAATAGAATTGGTAGTAGTATTTGAGTAGGATTAGTATGGTTTGGTTAGTATAAATAGGGGTCTAGGTTAATGCTTTTATTTGTCCCTTGTTTGTAAGTTTGTTTGGTTGAATAGAAAAGAGTCGCGGGTTCGTCCCCCCAAATATCCCGTGTTCGTGTTTGATCTGATTGTCTGGGCCAACACGGTTTTGGGCTCGAACTGCATTAAATCCGATGTTTCTCTTTTTTTATTGGGCTCGGTTTGGTTATAGGCCGGTTTTCGGTTTTACATGTGTGCTTGAAACTTCTGGCCTACGAAAAATATTTGCTCAAAAATTTAGCCAAAATAATGTATTTGGACCATAACTTCATTAACACACATTCAAACAAATGCGGTTTTAGTTTACTTCGGTTAGTTTTGGAGAGAGGCATTACGAGATCGAACTGTAACTTTCGGTTTTCAAAGAAATCAAAACGGTCAAACTATCGGTTATTAGTTAATTGGTTCGGTTATTTAGGTATTTGATTGGTTAATCAGTTTTTTTTCTCACCCTAGATTATTTCTAATCAAGTACGTTTAAATGTGAATTCTCCTTCCACCAACAACTAATGCCTCCAAAATGCATTGGTGATATTTGAGGTGAGATAGTCCTTACGCTTGGTATCTCTTATGTGGATAGAACAAAACAAAATGATACAAAATTTGCCTAAGGTGTCACAGTTATTACGTATATTCCTTATAAGATTTGCATTAAATGCAATTGAATAAGTGAACATCAAATGGACACTTTGCCATCTTCAGGCTATCTGAATTGTATGTGAAAAGCATTTCATACTCATAACTTATCCCTTCCTAGAGAAAGGTGTGCTCCGATGAAAAGTAAACAATACTAGTTGTGTCCCTATGAAGGGTTTTTTTTTTTTTTTTTTTTTTTTTTTTGGGGGGGGGGGGGGGGGGTAGGGAAGAATATTTGAAAGCACTTTCGATTAGGTTGGTTTTAGTTTGAAAAATGTCATGTGACTCCCTTGGTCGATGGACTTCGTTCATCTACTCATGAACTCTCAGATGAGCTAGTGCATTGCTACGTATCCTCCCGCTACCTACCTTGTTTAACTCCATGTGCTTCAGTTGAAATTTTAACATGAGTGTGAGATTTGACTTCAAAACGTTTCTTTGAAACCTAATTTGTTTGCCTATTTGTGTTTACCAGTTTTGTTAACTGGAATTTTTGTAAATTTTACAAAGTCATTACAAATTTTTTACTTAAATAAATTATTACCAATAGTGGATAAAAATATTTGTTTCCTTATTTGTGTAGAATAATGAGGATGAAAATTGAAGGCACAAAATAATCAAGTCTACTAAGACATGGGTCAAAAGGCTGTCAAAAGGTGGTCAAATGGTATAAAATTATAAATACTAGCTAAGGGACACTAAGGCCACTAGAATGCTTATATTGGTCAGAAATGTGAGGGGCTACAACTCTCCACTCAAAACTTTATGTTTGTTGAGAAAAGAATGATCCAATTCAAGATCAGAGTTAAGGAATTAAGAAAACATGGTGTTCTTCTCCAATTAAACTCAAATTAAGTGATTTGGAGGCTACCTACAAACAAGAAAACTAAGGGTATAAACTCGAACGGTAATAGTCATTACTACGCACGAACTGATTTAAAAAAAAAGCTATTTGTTTTAGCTCTTAATGAGACAAATGTCTGAATCAATCAGAAATAGTTTATTCAGACTGTTTGTTTCGCGAGCAGATGTCTGAATTGGTTAGACATTTGCCTCTAAATGGGTAAGCATTATACTGAGTCTAAATGGTTCAACATTTAATGGTTCAGACCTCTTACTGGTTCAGCACTTACCCATTCAGAAGTTGCCAAACAGCCGATTTCCTCAAATAAAATACATATGTTACTTAAATAGGTTTTCAGAATTGCATCAAATAACAAGTTTTATTTCGTATACATAACAAAAATAAAAAGAACATTATGTATGAAATAGAGAGAGAGGTTTGTATTCTACGAACCTTATCACATAACAACGTATGTACACATTACGTACAATAGAAAAAAAAAAAAAACTTCATGTAGAGATACAAGTAGACTGGCGGAACAAGAAATGGAACAACCATATTACATATCAATTATCATCAAACAAATCATCCTCGTCATATATAATCTTAGTTATTTTATACAATTTCTAGTTTGTAGGTAATTAAGTTTGCATATAATACATTTCTTATTTTATTTTTAGTATGTTCTAAAAGGTGAGCCTGCGAGATAATAGTTTTATTAACTAACACTAACAAAAATATGATTAAACAGTCTTCTATTTAAAAATCACATCAAATGATAAAAAGAAAGTGCCACCTTAAAACGAGCTAGATCGGCGTAATTTCAATTAAAATATTACATTTGCAGAATAAAAAATGTGGTTTTAAAAGTAATATTAATCACATATAGAGGCATTGACTCTTGATAGTTACGAAGGGAATGCTTGATTTAACCAAAAAAATAAATAAATAAGCTTTGTAGACTTCCCTTTATGCATTTTAAAAACATTCAACATGTTCCTATCTTTTCGATAAAGGTACCATCCATTTTATATTCATGCATGCCAAACAAAGATAAACTCGAATATGATAGGAACTCTAAAAATACTTGGAATGAATAAAGAGACGAGTATTCGTTACAAGACTATGTATGTTGGTAAATTTTTCTCTGTGTTTGGGACGTTGTGTTTGGGACGTAGTAGATGATACATTACCGGAACCAGTCTTAAAAACTAGTTTACTAACTTATAAATCGAATACGTTAATATATCATATGATCTTTAAAAGTAGTAAATTACACCTGTTGTCTCTTTGTTGTGTTAAAGTTTCAGATTTAGTCATTAAGTATGAGAAATTATGGCTTTGGTTCCTACTATTCATTCATTAGATACTCACCAACCTATAAGGCTTTTCCAAGTGGCACGTTGTCGATGTCTTAAGTTTCCACTTGATTTGCAGTTCAAGTCTTAAATTTTCGACCTCATGTTATTAACTTTTCATACTTAAGGGTGAAAACTGAAATTCACCATATCAATTGGACGAGCGTCGTAATTTACTCTAAACATATATAATAATAACAACTAGAGATTCTTACAAACTCGAAACTACTAAGTTAAAAGTTGTTAGAAACTCGAAACTATTAAAAATATTTAACTGTTGGAATTATGTTATAAATTCATTTTTTAGCTGAGTTTGAGATCAGATTTTAACGCGAAAATTCAACCACACAAGTGCATATCCCCGATAAGCATGGGAAAAAACTCGTAAGTGTTATCTGTAATACACTAACGAGTATGAAATCGGGTATGAGATAAACTTTCACTTATAATATATGATGACCAAAATCTAGCCCATTGCAAAAGTTATGATAATTTCTAAACAGTTTTAACTTCTAAGAATCATCCAAGTGAGTGGGTGGGTGTAGTAATTGTCTCTCTTTAACAAAGTCTGACAACCAAAGATTTGTCCCACCAGTCTTGCAGTTTACAATCATTCCTTAAATTGCTACACAAAGCATCCACACCTTTACCACTTTTTGATATAAAAAAACAACATACAACACACACTTCTACTCTTTTTAATCTTTAAAATAACCAAATGGTCTGCCACTGTCACCTCTTTTCTAATACACTATAGTTGTCATTCTTCACAATTCCCTCCTCATTGTCTGCTGCTCCATAACCTATCTAAAACCACCCCACATCTTCATCCAAGTGATCAAGGCAACATTCAGAAGTTCTCTTATTCTTCAGTTATTCGCGATGGCGATAGGTTCCTTGCGACGCAAGTTTTTGCTACTAACTATCATTGCTTTTGTTGCATTATCTGAAGCAACTTCAAGATTTCCAAAAGAGGTTGCTTGGGAACAAATGCTTCCCAAGAAGTTCCCAACTCCGTCTTCTGCGCCATCTAGAGGGACTAATTCGAGGTCGAATGCAGAGACGACAGTGGCAACGGCTCGGAGTCTTCCTTCGGTTGATGGGAAGGTCTAGTTTGGGGGTTCATGGATGTAGGTGATTAGAAGTTTGACTTCTTGAGTTCATGCTGCATTGGTGTCCAAAGAAGGAAGGTGCAGATGGTTTTTGTCAATATTTTAATCATAAGTTGTAGATTATCAATGTAAAGATATCAAGTGCATATTAACCTTTTTAACAAGATAAATACACCTTGTATTTAGTATTGATTAGTCTCTTTATTTGGTGATTTTAGATGTAATTCTTCTCATCATCAATCTTTTGCAATTATAGTTTCCATTTACCCTCATTGATTATTCGGTAATAATACTTATTTAAAAAATGGTATTTAGGATTTATATATCCTGGCCCACATCACACACCAATAGCACGCTGCCACATACCCCAGAATGTGATGTCATACTCCTAGAATGTGACGTCACAGGGCGTATGAATCCCAGAACCCTTAAAAATATATATACTCGCGACACTATATTAAATCACAAAACTAACTAAAAAATAAATTCGCGGGGTGAATCAAGCTATGCGATGTGTTCCAACACATGTGTCGTGACGAATTAAACATTCAGCAGAAGTCTTGTAGAACTAGAGATGCCGATAGAGTAAGGGGTAGGCTAAATGCACTCCCTTTTTTTACTAGTCACACCCCCTTTTTAAAAAAAAAAAATTTGAAGTTGCTAAATTTCATCCCTATAAAAATCTCCATTTGTAATTCTTACATAAATAATTGATAGGCATTAAATTTCATTCGCCTTCTATAAAAGTTCTTGTATTTGAATTGCTTACTTCAAAGAAAATTTATCTAATCATCTGTGAACATAATTTGCTTCTCAGTAATTTATGATCCAATTGTTATAAGCTTAAATAGTTATGAAAACAAGTTAAACTGGAAACATCAAACTGGTTGTCGTATTCCGTTATTATTAATATCGGTGAAAACAAGCTAAAACATACATCGTCTTAAACAAGTTTCTAATATATATTTTATGTAATCATCCGTGGACCGCGAACACAAGTTAAATTGGTGAAGCGATCATCACTTTGTCAGGATCTGTCACTGTTTCGTCCGTAAAAGTTTTTACAACATTCTTTGGTAAGTTCATCGGTAATATTTCTTTTTTATGTAGTGTATATAGTTTTTAACGAAAAATATTACCCTCTAGATATGTAAATATGTAGTGTATTTTAGTTTGATATTCCTTTGCTATGTTGAGTATAAAAAACTCAGAAACTTGGTAAAATGTGATGCCCTTTCAACTTGTTACCTTTTACCCAAGAAAAACCTTTATCGATTCTATCGTAGTTTTGTTTGTGCAGATAGAAACATTCTTGGTATATGACCCTATATATTGTTTGATTAAAAAGTAATATAAATTACATTCCAAAATTTAAAATTGATAGAGCACTAGTGACACCAAGAGTTCATCCCATTAAGTGTTGGAGAATCAGGTCTAGAACGAAATACAAAGAACACTCTTATTATTGGGCACCCAAATTACAATAACTCTATCTATCTATTTATACTCAAACACCAATTAAATAACTATTAAACCCAAACTAGATAAACTTAACCCATTAAATAAATTACTAATACTTATCTAGACCCAACACTAAATAATAATATATAGGTATATCAAACTTTATCTTAACACCTTTGAATTATCTTGAACCAACTTTAACTCCACTCGATTAAGATGGTATGGGTTCATTAAGACTGTAGGGTTCGATCAAGTCTATAAAGTAGACAATAGCTGGATTTTAGCAGGAGGTACCACGGGACGTGTGTTCACCGATAAACAAAATGAAAGAGAGGGAGGGAAGGGGGGGGGGGGGGGGGGGGGAGTTAGTTGTATATCTAATTTCGAAAACTTTTATGTTTTAACTCATGTTTATTATTTATAAACAACTATATTAAGCTATATATGATCTTCATCTATGCTTAAAGGTTGGATGTGTCTCAACGTGAACAATTAGCCACAATACATCGATCAAGCTTTGACATTTAAGCCAAGATAAATGTAGTGTAAATGTAGTAAAGAGTGGGTCCATGACCAAAGACTAGGTCAACAAATGGTCCATCACAATTGTTGCTACAGTAACCCGCCGATACATTGTAGATTGGACTTAAGCAACGCGTTGGAGACTTTCTGGTTTGGAGTTGTCTTGGTGATGGTGTAACATTGTTTTTCATCTTCTTGGTCCGAGTTAGAATCGTACGTCACCCAAAACCAGTTAGAAGATCGACAGGGGTTGAAGCTCGCGGAGTCTCTCTTAGTCAAGTTAGTCATCCATAGATGAAATAAGTGTAATAAAGTATTACAAAAAAATATATATAAAGTACAAAAGGTTTAGAGGAAATATACGAGCCTCTAATAATAACTCTAAAGCAAATTGAAGTTTAGTAACAAATAAACTATTGTTTTGTATTCATTAACTCATCAAGTGTACATGTAAAATAAAGGATGTCCGTGTAACACACTAACTGACATCCCTTATTCTCTTTGGTTCCTTACTCCTCTACCCTCAAATACACATGTAACATTAACAGGTTGGGAGACCGGTTGACACGAATGCAGACCCGGCAACACAACTCGGTCACTTACCCATGAGCCGAGACTAGTAAGTTGTTAAATAGCCATTAGGGTAAATGCGAATATCAACCAATCATAGCTGCCTTTGAGTCTATAGTTAGCTGCAAAACACCAAAGAGAAAACAAATCCATATTATAGTGCAAATTCATGTTTGAAAGCTTAAATAAATCCCAAAAACTAATTTGTCTACTATTTTAAGTTAAGGTAATTACACTTTTTGTCCTTTACGTTTAAACAGTTTTTTCACTGGATGTCATTTATCTTTAAAAATGTCAGGAATCATCCTTTACATTTAAAAAAACTTGCATGTCACATCCTTTACGCTAAACTATGAACCTATTAAGTCAACCTGGTGAACCAGGAAAGTCAACCTGTACGCAATTTGTTTAGCTAAATGTGTTGGCGGGTTCAATCCAAAAATGACCCGAACCCGCGTAGACTATACATAAACCTGTGAATTTCATCTTGGGTTCCTTTCATGCTATAAATTCACACCATTATGGTTATGGATATGGTCTTACCTTGGTTTGAACGGTCTGCGGACAAACTCGGAGGTGGAGATGGTTTGTCCATTAAACCAATGCCAAGGTCCTTACAGTCTGATCCAAATGAACCTAAAATACCAAGACTCTATTTAGAATCAATTAAACTAAACTAAATTGTTCAAGCAATTCATGTTTGCACATCATAACCTTAAACTCATGACTTCAAACCTCCCATGTGTGTATTACAGGGATGGTAGGGAAATGTTTCATTCTCAAGTGTGAGCACAACTTAAAGGGTCAAGCGAGATGGGTAACAGGTCAAAACATGTGATTTTTGGTGTTGGGTCAAAGTAGGTTGGGTCAATCCACAAACAAAATACTTTTTTTAATACTCTTAAATGTGATTTAAAAAAATGATCTGACATGTTTAAAAGAAAATGATTTAAGAGGTTTTTATGCATTTGATAACTTCAGATAACTTTCAACGTGTTTGACGTGGTTCCTACACTGTTAAAATATTTAGCTTAACCCATTTGATCCGTTAAAGATTTAACACCACCCAAATTGACCCATTTTTATATAAACAGGTTCAGGGAAGTTTGTGGACTTACATTCTTTAAAGCAAGGAGAAAAGGTTAAGTTGAGAAGATTATAGTAACCCTCGCTGCACTCGCATTTATGGTTGAAAAGAGAAGTTGTCACACATTTTCCTCCTCCACAATCGGTCCATTGGCACGCTGGGTAAGCAGGTAGCAAACGCCAATACATAGTCAAAAATATGAAAGGCAATAGCCAAAAGAGTTGATGAAATCTCAAAATTACATACCATCTAAAATTGATCCATTTCCTCGCTTCTCGTTTTCTTGCGAGGGGGGCGGTGCTTTCGAACATGAATAATTGAGTGTGCCTGCAATAATATAATCACCAGTGTTTATAAAATGGTTGAAATCTGTGACATTATGATGATAATACCAAGAATAGATCCATCTGTATCTATGATATTTGTTTCGTTCATGTCCTGACTGCTAAGATCTTTAAAAACAAGAAGAAGAAGAAGATCACATTACTAGCCTACTCCTAAATTACAAGCTTTCCCGATTATGAAGTTGATAACAGGAATATTGAAGTTGTTAGAAATGTCAAATGTATGTTAGCTTAGTAGAAATTTCTGAAGTCAAATACATAGATTCCTAAGACCAATATGGATGATATCAAGAGAACGGAATAGAGGACTATGAGAAAGTCAGAGGCTATGGCAAATGCGTTGATGAAAGGAAAAAAAAAACTAAACACGTCAACTAAAGCTTCCAGCTTTAAGAACTCGAAGACAAGTTCTTCTTACGAGGGAGAATGTGTATTGATGTGAATGCAGAAAACGTGTACAGAAACAGGACATAACTCATAAGGAAACCATCATTACATCCCTTCTAATACTTTAGTTTGTCATTAGATTCTCAGTTTCTGTTCTTTATTTTAGTTTAGTCTTGAATTTAGCTATTTGACTGAATATAAAAATCTGATTACATTTCCTCTTTAATGTTTCACTCCCATGAAAATAAATGCTCATTTGTAACGTTTAAGAAAACTTTGACTCTTTGATACGCATCAAATAAATAACAAAGACACGGATATAATGTGGTTCACTTGATCCATGTGCTCAGGCTACATCCTCACCCGAACTAGAGAGATTATTATATCAAATCTCAAAGAGTTCACCTTCTGCGATAACCTAACCTACAAGCTGTAACCTCTGTCAAAGCTGAAGACTCCACAACTTAACAAAGGATGAAATATAAAACAAGAGTCCAACATATAACCTAACTAGCGAACACTACGTCAGATGATACTAACGCATGGAAATCGGCAAATAAACTGGCTTTCAGTGCTACTTACCATCTAGATAATCATATTCCATCTATTATTGGTTTTCTAACTATCGAAATGCTTCATCTTTCTTATCACATTCAATGTGTTTTGACAGTTCAGTAATATACTTTTCCTACCACATATGCTTACTATTCCATGTTCGGTGACAATCCAGTAATATATGTAAGTAAATAAGTGAGTAAGATGCACATAATTCAACAAGTTATAAACTTACAGTTGGGGATGACACAAGGAAGAAACTTCCAACCCTGATCATCATCACCATTATCAGAAGTAGCTAGTTGCTTCCACCCAGGTGAGCATTCACATTCAAATGGGATAGTGCTACCATTTGATTGCTTGCAAGTCCCCTGACCACATTTCACTTCTTTGCAAACATCTCCTGCACAATTTATCCCAAAAAAGAAGTTTATAACACACCTTCTGTTACTCAAACCATGGTATTTCATAAGCAATTCATCTCAAAAGAGTCCACTTATGAAAACCAGTGACCAGACTGGCTTGACGGGAAGCGGACATGGAACTGGTCCGGTTAAGCCTCTTTGACAGGTCCCCATTTCAACCGGCCGGTTATCAATCTGACAGGATTTCAATTTTTTTTCCTTCAAAATCTCATTTTCTTAGACCATCCACAATAAGAACTCTAAAATCGCCTAAAAACATTTCTAGTTATTTGACACATCATAAAAACAATAATTATTCAAGAACACAACATACCCAATAAGGAAACCAAAAAACACCTAAAAATATTGCCACATCATTACCATCTTTTTAATTTTTAAATTTTAACCACTCATTCTCTCTAGATATCTAAAGATATATTATAAGTACACAGAGGCTGACCACAATAACAAAAACATGCTGATGCGGCAAAAGCCGCAAAATACCTAAAGTAGTCTTCCGAAACATCTATTTTTTTTGAACGGCCAATTAGAATCACTCACGGACTACTGGAGTATCATCGTGCCACCAGTGTTACCACGCGAATATATTCCACCACCAAGTCACCAATTTAAGAGGAAACTCATAATTATGAGATATGCATATAGTTTTAATTTTATATTATAACATGTATTGTGGATGCTCTTATCCATTTATGTCTCAACACTCAATATTTTACCCTTCATATATTATTAAATTTGCAAATTCAGACCAAAATATAAAGTTTTTTGATATATTAATTTGTATTAGAGATACGCATATAGTTTCAATTTTATATTATAACATGGTTGTAAAAATCATGCCTAGCCTCTGATTAATCGCTAGTCGGAGGTTCGACAAGTAAATTTCCATCTAATTAGCCCATTAATCACTAGGCAATCAACGTTGGTCAAACCCTGTCTTAGTTGGCCAAAAATCAGTGGCCGTCTAGCGATTCAAGCCAAAAATTTGTAAATTCCGGCAAAAACCTATAAATTCCGGCGATGAATCCTATCTACTTAAAAATATGAGTCGATGAAGAGGTTAGTTAAATCATGCCTACTTAAAATAATCACACATAAATACAAAATTCCAATCTGATTAATCCCTACTAATCTCCATTAATCGCTAGTTGGTACCTGACTGGCCGACTAACGTCTAGAGACTCTTACAACACTAACTACAAAAGACATCATCTAGTAAAAGTAAAACCACATTTCGCTGTCTCTGGTCTGGTTTTGAAAACATTGTTTCCATCTTCTGAATGATTCGATTCGATTAGTTTTAGTATCATACTTGCATACTACTGTTACAACCCCCCCCCCCCCCCCCCCCCCCGCCAAACAAACAAACAAACAAAAATCTCATCAATTCAGGATTAGTAAACGAACCGATGATGGGGGAGAAAATAGGAGCAATGACATCATCAACGGTGGTTGCAAAGGTGATCAATGGCTGCAAAAGAAGAAAGAGGGAAAGAAGAAGGATGATTGAAACATTCATTTTTTATTTTTATTAATAATAATAATAATAATAATAATAATAAAGTTAAAACAGAAAAATGTGAGGGAGAAAAGATTACAAGTGGAAAGCGATAAATGGTGGGTCGAGTTTAGCGACTACTTCTTCAATGGAGTCGTTGGAAGTTGAGGTTGGACTTTTGGATTTTGAAATCTGCAACCGCCTTAATGGCGTATTTCAACATTTTTAGATGAGGTGGTATTGTAACGCACTACACTAGCATATTGCACAGAATATCGAAATAATACCGATCCTGAATTGATATAATGATAGTGTACTGTATGTTTTTAGTATCGAAAACCCACCTTTCGAAGATTGTTAGATGGACCGAAGAAGAAGAAATTGCTCTTTGTACGGTGTGGTCCCAAATGCAAACCAACCCACCACGTCAGGGTTCGATTTGGCCCCATGTCCTACAAGAGTTTAAGCTCTTGGTTGGTGGTTCAAACCGAATCACCGACTAATAGAACTGGAAGTGGATGGACCTCCAAAACAAATGTAGACCTTTCAAGGCGGTCTGTTTTAACAACCCCCCCCCCCCCCCCCCCCCCCAAAATACCCCCGATTAGGAGGTGGTTGATCTGACCAAGATCGAGTACGGGTTTCGGGGACACGGTGAGTTTCCCTACTTATCGGCTTAGCAAATGATTGTTGGATTAATCTTGATTTAATTATTAGTTTTTCATTAATGTTTATCAAGTTGTTAGGATTAGATAATTATAGGTATTATGTTATTATCTATTAAAGTGTCATGGTCTAGTTAGGTTAGGATTTGATAACTTGGTGATCAAGTTGTGTCTAGTATATATAGGGTTCAATGCTTTGTTATTTTGTGTGGTGGTTTTATTTAATAAAACGAAAAGAGTCGTGAGCGTGTTTCTCACAAAATCCGGTTGTTTGTTTGTGTTTGTGACCCAATTGTTCCAACAATTGGTATCAGAGCACATACGTTCAAAGGCCTGTTGAATCACCACCGAAAAAAAGTGAACCTGCGACGGGTTCAAAGAGAGGACGTCAATCGTCATCAAACTTGCGACGGGTTTGAAGGACGTTGGTTTGTTACGAAGTTGCTGAAATTCGATCTGTGAGAGCTCGAAATTGTGAAAGCGGCTGTGAAGTTTTCAAACCGTCCAGGTTGTGCGAGGCAACTACTAGAGATATCGATCTGAGCGAGTCGGATCGAGTGAAAATTTCAATCACCTGCGAGAGGTGTGGTGTTTACCTGAGTGATTCGGGGTGTTACGGTGTGAGACCGGTGTTTACCTGAGCGATTCAGGCGGTACGGTGTGATACCAGCGAAGAAAGAGTTGGTTAAATCCGTGAGAGATTTATCAAAAGAGAAAGGAGTTGTATTGTTTGGGTTTATCTTGCAATTGGATAAACAAGAAGATCGGCCAAGATAGAGTTGAATTTTATGATTTATGGATAAACAATTTATTTGTTAATACAAGTTTGTCGTGATTTGCAAGATAATGAATTAAAATTACTTTTGTGCGAGTCGACAAATATAGCGGCGATCAAGATCAGGAAGTATTAATTGATAAGATTGAAGTGGTATTCAAATTTCTAAGTCGGTGGAAGAGGAATATTATAAGGAGATTTATTTCAATTATAAATTGCATATACCTGGCCCGAAGAACAGACTACATCAAACAATACATAAGTTAATTTTCTTTTATAAGAGAAGAGAAAAAAGATGGCTAATCCAGGAGGAGATATGATACCAGCCCGTGAGTCAAACAACGTGACGTTGCAATGTCCGAAATTGACGAAAACAAATTATACGGCATGGTCTATCATGATGGAGACTGTTTTGGCTGCACATGGTTTGCGAGAAGCCATAGATCCTGTTACCGGGGGAGAAGTAGAAGTTAAAAAGAAGTTTATGGCTAAGGCGATGATATATCAATCAATTTCTGAAGATGTTCTCCTTCAAGTAGCGAAGTATTCGGATCCAAAAGACGTGTGGGAGGCGATTCGAGTTCGGTATTTGGGTGCTGATAGAGTCCAAAAGGCACGCTTACAAACGTTGAGGAGTGAACTAGAGATGATTAAGATGAAAGAGACGGAATCGATTGATGAGTTCGCTGGCAAGTTAAGCGAGATGCAGTCAAAATATAAGAGTCTTGGGTCATCATTGGAGGATGAGGTACTTGTAAGAAAGTTCTTAAACTCTATGCCGGATAAGTATTTGCCAATAGTTGCTTCAATTGAGCAATACTCAGAGATTGAGTCAATGCCTTTTGAAGAGGTAGTGGGGCGTTTAAAGGCTTATGAGGAGCGAGTGAAGCCAAAATTTTCAACTGAAGATGTTCGTGGTCAACTAATGTTTACTCGTGATGATAGAAAAGGTAAAGTGAACAATGATGGTTGTGGTAACTGTGAGTGTTGCAAAAACCGTGGCAAGAACAAACCCAGTGGAACTAATGTGGGCCGTGAGGGTCGAACTGAGTCAAGTGGTAATCATCGAGAGCAAGGTGAAAATCGAGGGCCAAGGAAAAACCGAGACAAGTCGCGGGTCAAGTGTTTTCGGTGTGAAGAGTTTGGTCATTTTGCGTGGGAATGTGCAAAGGAAAAACCGAAGTATGATGAAGCGAACTTAATGAAAGAAGATTATGAGCCGACGCTAATGTGATGTTAGACGAGGATCATATCAAGATTAAGGGGGAGAATGTTGGATTAATCTTGATTTAATTATTAGTTTTTCATTAATGTTTATCAAGTTGTTAGGATTAGATAATTATAGGTATTATGTTATTATCTATTAAAGTGTCATGGTCTAGTTAGGTTAGGATTTGATAACTTGGTGATCAAGTTGTGTCTAGTATATATAGGGTTCAATGCTTTGTTATTTTGTGTGGTGGTTTTATTTAATAAAACGAAAAGAGTCGTGAGCGTGTTTCTCACAAAATCCGGTTGTTTGTTTGTGTTTGTGACCCAATTGTTCCAACAATTGGTATCAGAGCACATACGTTCAAAGGCCTGTTGAATCACCACCGAAAAAAAGTGAACCTGCGACGGGTTCAAAGAGAGGACGTCAATCGTCATCAAACTTGCGACGGGTTTGAAGGACGTTGGTTTGTTACGAAGTTGCTGAAATTCGATCTGTGAGAGCTCGAAATTGTGAAAGCGGCTGTGAAGTTTTCAAACCGTCCAGGTTGTGCGAGGCAACTACTAGAGATATCGATCTGAGCGAGTCGGATCGAGTGAAAATTTCAATCACCTGCGAGAGGTGTGGTGTTTACCCGAGTGATTCGGGGTGTTACGGTGTGAGACCGGTGTTTACCTGAGCGATTCAGGCGGTACGGTGTGATACCAGCGAAGAAAGAGTTGGTTAAATCCGTGAGAGATTTATCAAAAGAGAAAGGAGTTGTATTGTTTGGGTTTATCTTGCAATTGGATAAACAAGAAGATCGGCCAAGATAGAGTTGAATTTTATGATTTATGGATAAACAATTTATTTGTTAATACAAGTTTGTCGTGATTTGCAAGATAATGAATTAAAATTACTTTTGTGCGAGTCGACAAATATAGCGGCGATCAAGATCAGGAAGTATTAATTGATAAGATTGAAGTGGTATTCAAATTTCTAAGTCGGTGGAAGAGGAATATTATAAGGAGATTTATTTCAATTATAAATTGCATATACCTGGCCCGAAGAACAGACTACATCAAACAATACATAAGTTAATTTTCTTTTATAAGAGAAGAGAAAAAAGATGGCTAATCCAGGAGGAGATATGATACCAGCCCGTGAGTCAAACAACGTGACGTTGCAATGTCCGAAATTGACGAAAACAAATTATACGGCATGGTCTATCATGATGGAGACTGTTTTGGCTGCACATGGTTTGCGAGAAGCCATAGATCCTGTTACCGGGGGAGAAGTAGAAGTTAAAAAGAAGTTTATGGCTAAGGCGATGATATATCAATCAATTTCTGAAGATGTTCTCCTTCAAGTAGCGAAGTATTCGGATCCAAAAGACGTGTGGGAGGCGATTCGAGTTCGGTATTTGGGTGCTGATAGAGTCCAAAAGGCACGCTTACAAACGTTGAGGAGTGAACTAGAGATGATTAAGATGAAAGAGACGGAATCGATTGATGAGTTCGCTGGCAAGTTAAGCGAGATGCAGTCAAAATATAAGAGTCTTGGGTCATCATTGGAGGATGAGGTACTTGTAAGAAAGTTCTTAAACTCTATGCCGGATAAGTATTTGCCAATAGTTGCTTCATTTGAGCAATACTCAGAGATTGAGTCAATGCCTTTTGAAGAGGTAGTGGGGCGTTTAAAGGCTTATGAGGAGCGAGTGAAGCCAAAATTTTCAACTGAAGATGTCCGTGGTCAACTAATGTTTACTCGTGATGATAGAAAAGGTAAAGTGAACAATGATGGTTGTGGTAACTGTGAGTGTTGCAAAAACCGTGGCAAGAACAAACCCAGTGGAACTAATGTGGGCCGTGAGGGTCGAACTGAGTCAAGTGGTAATCATCGAGAGCAAGGTGAAAATCGAGGGCCAAGGAAAAACCGAGACAAGTCGCGGGTCAAGTGTTTTCGGTGTGAAGAGTTTGGTCATTTTGCGTGGGAATGTGCAAAGGAAAAACCGAAGTATGATGAAGCGAACTTAATGAAAGAAGATTATGAGCCGACGCTAATGTGATGTTAGACGAGGATCATATCAAGATTAAGGGGGAGAATGTTGGATTAATCTTGATTTAATTATTAGTTTTTCATTAATGTTTATCAAGTTGTTAGGATTAGATAATTATAGGTATTATGTTATTATCTATTAAAGTGTCATGGTCTAGTTAGGTTAGGATTTGATAACTTGGTGATCAAGTTGTGTCTAGTATATATAGGGTTCAATGCTTTGTTATTTTGTGTGGTGGTTTTATTTAATAAAACGAAAAGAGTCGTGAGCGTGTTTCTCACAAAATCCGGTTGTTTGTTTGTGTTTGTGACCCAATTGTTCCAACAATTGGTATCAGAGCACATACGTTCAAAGGCCTGTTGAATCACCACCGAAAAAAAGTGAACCTGCGACGGGTTCAAAGAGAGGATGTCAATCGTCATCAAACTTGCGACGGGTTTGAAGGACGTTGGTTTGTTACGAAGTTGCTGAAATTCGATCTGTGAGAGCTCGAAATTGTGAAAGCGGCTGTGAAGTTTTCAAACCGTCCAGGTTGTGCGAGGCAACTACTAGAGATATCGATCTGAGCGAGTCGGATCGAGTGAAAATTTCAATCACCTGCGAGAGGTGTGGTGTTTACCCGAGTGATTCGGGGTGTTACGGTGTGAGACCGGTGTTTACCTGAGCGATTCAGGCGGTACGGTGTGATACCAGCGAAGAAAGAGTTGGTTAAATCCGTGAGAGATTTATCAAAAGAGAAAGGAGTTGTATTGTTTGGGTTTATCTTGCAATTGGATAAACAAGAAGATCGGCCAAGATAGAGTTGAATTTTATGATTTATGGATAAACAATTTATTTGTTAATACAAGTTTGTCGTGATTTGCAAGATAATGAATTAAAATTAC
This sequence comes from Ambrosia artemisiifolia, assembly GCA_032199755.1. NCBI lineage: Eukaryota > Viridiplantae > Streptophyta > Magnoliopsida > Asterales > Asteraceae > Ambrosia > Ambrosia artemisiifolia. The sequence continues at coordinate 12,409,965 of CM063521.1, forward strand.
TTTTGTGCGAGTCGACAAATATAGCGGCGATCAAGATCAGGAAGTATTAATTGATAAGATTGAAGTGGTATTCAAATTTCTAAGTCGGTGGAAGAGGAATATTATAAGGAGATTTATTTCAATTATAAATTGCATATACCTGGCCCGAAGAACAGACTACATCAAACAATACATAAGTTAATTTTCTTTTATAAGAGAAGAGAAAAAAGATGGCTAATCCAGGAGGAGATATGATACCAGCCCGTGAGTCAAACAACGTGACGTTGCAATGTCCGAAATTGACGAAAACAAATTATACGGCATGGTCTATCATGATGGAGACTGTTTTGGCTGCACATGGTTTGCGAGAAGCCATAGATCCTGTTACCGGGGGAGAAGTAGAAGTTAAAAAGAAGTTTATGGCTAAGGCGATGATATATCAATCAATTTCTGAAGATGTTCTCCTTCAAGTAGCGAAGTATTCGGATCCAAAAGACGTGTGGGAGGCGATTCGAGTTCGGTATTTGGGTGCTGATAGAGTCCAAAAGGCACGCTTACAAACGTTGAGGAGTGAACTAGAGATGATTAAGATGAAAGAGACGGAATCGATTGATGAGTTCGCTGGCAAGTTAAGCGAGATGCAGTCAAAATATAAGAGTCTTGGGTCATCATTGGAGGATGAGGTACTTGTAAGAAAGTTCTTAAACTCTATGCCGGATAAGTATTTGCCAATAGTTGCTTCATTTGAGCAATACTCAGAGATTGAGTCAATGCCTTTTGAAGAGGTAGTGGGGCGTTTAAAGGCTTATGAGGAGCGAGTGAAGCCAAAATTTTCAACTGAAGATGTTCGTGGTCAACTAATGTTTACTCGTGATGATAGAAAAGGTAAAGTGAACAATGATGGTTGTGGTAACTGTGAGTGTTGCAAAAACCGTGGCAAGAACAAACCCAGTGGAACTAATGTGGGCCGTGAGGGTCGAACTGAGTCAAGTGGTAATCATCGAGAGCAAGGTGAAAATCGAGGGCCAAGGAAAAACCGAGACAAGTCGCGGGTCAAGTGTTTTCGGTGTGAAGAGTTTGGTCATTTTGCGTGGGAATGTGCAAAGGAAAAACCGAAGTATGATGAAGCGAACTTAATGAAAGAAGATTATGAGCCGACGCTAATGTGATGTTAGACGAGGATCATATCAAGATTAAGGGGGAGAATGTTGGATTAATCTTGATTTAATTATTAGTTTTTCATTAATGTTTATCAAGTTGTTAGGATTAGATAATTATAGGTATTATGTTATTATCTATTAAAGTGTCATGGTCTAGTTAGGTTAGGATTTGATAACTTGGTGATCAAGTTGTGTCTAGTATATATAGGGTTCAATGCTTTGTTATTTTGTGTGGTGGTTTTATTTAATAAAACGAAAAGAGTCGTGAGCGTGTTTCTCACAAAATCCGGTTGTTTGTTTGTGTTTGTGACCCAATTGTTCCAACAATGATCTGGGGACACTTAGATTAGGTTTAATTTATGGTTTTGCTGTTTAATTTAGGTTTGTTTAGGTTTATATAATGTAATGTTTTTTTTTGTCTATAATATAATGTTTAATATTATGTTTTAGTTTAAATATATTATTTAAGTTTAGATAGAAATATATATTAAATTCATGATGATGTGGAGGCCAACCACGGACCTTTTACGTCATCACCACCCCGTGCAAAATGTATTTTAGAGGGTTGTGTGAGGTGGATTCATATGTCGGTCCATACCCCTCAAGGGATTGACAACACCGTGTAGCCTAAGAGAGTATAAATGGAAAAATTCTGATATAACGTTGATGTGAAAGATAGGTAACTAAAGGATGAGGAATTCCCCCTGCCTTAAGCATAATGAAACTCTTTTATTATGGTTTTTACTTTTTTTTAGAACTTATGGATTCAAGTTTTTAGTTTCTCTAATCAATGATGTCAGAAATATGGTATAAAAGAAACTTCATTAGATCAAAAGTATATAAGTTTTGACACAAACAAAGAAAAAAAATAAAAACAAAAAACCTCTAACTCTCATATAGAACATGAACACGATGATATGTTAAAACCACCACTAACACGATCAAACAGTTTTTTACTCTACAACTCATATATCCTAGGGGTCTGTTTGGTACGGGGTAATAGAATGGATGAGAGAATGGAATGGATCATTTCTATTCCATGTCTTATTTGATTGCCATGTGGGAATGATACAAAGTATTACCTTATATCGTTTGGTATGCAGGAAAAGACGAACAAATAAAATCCGGTGGTGAGTGACGATAATGGTGGGTGGTGATATTTAGTGATGGTGGTGGATGGTAGCATCAGTGAAGGGTGGCAGCGATGGTAGTGGGTAATGGGTTTTGGTGTTGTTAATGAAGGGTGAAAGAGGGGAGGGGGGGGGGGGGGGGTGAAGAAAAACATGAGGCTGGATGGAATGGTTTAATGGAATGCTTTGTGAAATTGGTGATTTCATTCCATTGACCAGCCAAAACACAATCTTTCATTACCACGTAATGGTCCATTCTATTCCGCCTTTCATTCCAGCATACCAAACACTACCTAAATCTTAGTTAGTGACTCATGTAGAGAGGGATGATCCCTATATTGTGTTCAGTTATAGATGGGCCAGCATTCATAACATAGCTACAAGCCCACGATCAGCTATAATCCAAAGCCCACGATCAGTTATAGATCCAAAGCCCATGATCAGCTACAAGTCTAAGATCCATATGCTCCAAGCCCATTCCATCTCATCAACATGTACCCAATAAAAACAACCAAGAATACGAAACTATTATCGGTATTTGATTATGTTTGTTTATAGAGTGGAAGTTATAATAATTTTTTTTAACAAATGATACATTTATTATATGCCCCCCAACTTAAAGCATTTGTCGCCATCTTATGTAATGTGCCTCCCTCGCTAGTAACAAGTATCTCTTCGAACCAACTAACCCTAGACTATCGGATCGACTGTTGCATTGCCACCAATTATATGGTAGTACCTGACTTTGCTAGACATGTAGTATATGGAAAAAGAAGGTTGATGTAGTCGTGGAGTATTTGGTGTCTTGTGGACAAAAGGGATACAATTAATGTGATAACGGGTGATTGATGTGGGAAAAGGAATTAGAAGAAGCATAAGGATCATTATTGTCAAGTTGTAATAGTTTGTTATAATATGTAATAAGTAGATAGTTGAAGGTTTAGAAAGTGGGCGGGAAAGGTATGTTTGTAACAGATTGTATAACGAACTGGTTGTTAAATACCGTTGATAGCAATAAGATCAATCAGCTTGTTTGGTCTTGAATCTCTTTCTCTTTTGTTTCTTCTTTCATTACTAATATAGCTCATCAAGTGGTATCAGAGCTCTCGTCGATCTGAGCTCCGGGACCGCCATATCCACCACCAACCGTCGTATCACCGCCGTTCCGATTGTCTTCTCCGATCAGTTTTTTTTTCAATCCTTTCGTTTCTTTCTAATTCTTCATTCTTTTTTATTTCTGTGTCGGATTGATTGTTGTCAATCAATCTATTCCTGGTTTTGATCAATTTGTGATCAAATCCATCCTGTTCCTAATTCTTTTCATCTTTTCAGTCGATTGTTCATGGCAAACAATACTAGACAACAAGAAATGGAGAAACTCGAAAAACAGTTGAAAGAACACTCACAATCCATCAAGAACAGTCAAACCCTTAATGAAAACAATGCAACTGCTATTGCTCAATTAACCCTAAACTTACAATCAATGTTTGATAGCCTTAAGCAACAAATCTCTGATTTACAGAAACAAAACACTCACCAGAACCTTCATAATGATAATAATAGTAATCACCTACACAACAACAACAATACTTTTCATAATGATAATAATAATCACTTTGTTAATAACCAGCACCATGATCAGAGGGTAGCAAGATTGGGGAAGTTGGATTTTCCCAAGTTTAGTGGAGATGATGTTGATGGCTGGGTTTATAAGTGTAATCACTTTTTCCTAGTTGATAAGCCCCCTGATCATCTGAAAGTCCATTATGCAGTTGTCAATCTTGATGGCATTGCATTGAAATGGCACCAAGGCTATCTGATAAGTGCAAATAGACCCATTGAACAAATTAGTTGGGATGAATATGTTAGATCCATCACCACTAGATTTGCTGAGAATCTGTGGGAGGATGCTATGGAAGAGTTAAAGAATTTGCAGCAGGTGGGTACCTTAGATGAGTATTGTAATGCATTTGATGCATTAATGACTAAGGTAACACTTTCAGAGGAATATGCTGCTAGCCTCTTTGTAGGAGGGTTGAAACCAGAAATAAGATGTTTGGTGAAGGTTTTTAAACCAAGAACTCTGAGAGATGCTATTGCCATGGCCAAGCAGCAAGATAAAGTGCACACTACCTTATTTGGAAGTAAAGAAGTCAAGAAAACTAGTTGGACTGGCAACTCTTCTTTTACTTCTAATTCAAGAACAAATTATGGGGTCTAAATCTACCAATGTAAGTGCTGCAAACCCTCCTTTGTTGCCTACACCAGTTAACACTGTCAATGGTAATAAATCTGTTAAAAGACTATCTAATAAAGAGGCTGATGAAAAAAGGGCAAGGGGTGAATGTTTCTTTTGTCCTGAAAAGTATTATGCTACACATAAGTGTAAGAACAGACAATTATTCATCATTGAAATTAATGATGATGATTGTGAGGAAGAGAAATTGGTCACAGAAGTAGCAGAATTGGCTAATATGTTTGGGCAGCCTCAAATATCCATTCATGCTATGAATGGTATTCCATCTTATTCCACAATGAAAATTGTTGGATCTATTGGAACCAGAAGGCTATACATATTAGTGGATTCAGGGTCCACTCACAATTTTATTAGCCTAAAATTAGCCAGACTATTGCAATGTGCCACTATTGAGGTTCCTGCCTTAAAAGTGTCAGTTGCTAATGGAAATCAGATTGACTGTGCTCAAATGTGTAAAGGATTCAAATGGATGATGCAAGGAATGTGGTTTGAAGCAGATGTAATGGTCATTCCTCTAGAGAGCTATGATATGGTACTAGGGATACAATGGCTCTCTCCCTTGGGAGACATTGTGTGGAATTTTAAACAGTTAACCATGGAGTTTCAGTTTAATGGTAAAAGACAAGTCCTGAAAGGGATTAGTAACAATGGAATAAGTTTGTGTTCCATTGAGAAAATGGACCATTTATTTAGTCATCCAAACCAGTTAATGACCACCCAAATGTATGGTATTCAGTTAATATCCATTGAGGGGCAAAATGGTCAAAGTACCAATGTTTCCAATGAAGTGGAGGACTCAAGAATAACTGAATTATTGGAAAAGTTTAAGGTTGTATTTGATGAGCCTAAGGGATTACCACCTTCAAGGGACTGTGACCACAGAATCATTCTCAAAAATGAAGAGGAGGTAGTTAATTTGAAACCATACAGATATCAGTCATTGCAAAAAGATGCAATTGAACAAATGACTGATGAACTGTTACAATCAGGGGTAATAAGAAACAGTTCCAGCTCTTTTGCTGCCCCTGTGGTCTTAGTAAAGAAGAAAGATGGTACCTGGAGGATGTGTGTGGATTATAGGCAGTTAACCAATGCTACAATCAAAAAACAGCTTCCCAATCCCTCTCATTGATGAACTGCTAGAAGAATTGAAAAGGGCTGCTGTGTTTTCTAAATTGGATCTGGGGTCTGGATACCATCAGGTCAGAATGTTTCCCAATGATGTTCATAAAACTGCCTTTAGAACCCATCAGGGGTTGTTTGAATTCTTGGTTATGCCATTTGGCTTAACCAATGCCCCTGCCACTTTCTAATCTTTAATGAACTAGACTTTTAAACAATTTTTGAGAAAATTTGTTTTGGTTTTCTTTGATGACATTCTGGTGTATAGTCAAGATATACATCAGCATTTGGTTCATTTGGAAAGTGTTTTGCAAGTTTTAAAAGACCAAAACATGTTTGCAAAGAAGTCAAAGTGTTCATTTGCTGGTCAACAAGTGGAATACCTAGGTCACATTATTAATAAAAAAGGGGTGGGCACTGATCCTAAGAAAATTGAAGTTGTGATTAACTGGTCTACACCCCTAAATGTGAAACAATTGAGAGGCTTTTTAGGTCTGGCAGGCTATTACAGAAAGTTTATTAGATCTTTTGGGATCATAGCCAAGCCTTTGACTGAGCTGACCAAAAAAGACTCCTTTCAATGGAGTGAAAAGGCTCAACAGGCCTTTGACCAGCTCAAACATGCTTTGACTGAGGCTCCTGTCCTATCTCTTCCTGATTTGAACAAGAAATTTATAGTAGAAACTGACGCTTCCTCAAAAGGCATTGGAGCAGTGTTGTTACAAGATGAACATCCACTGGCTTTCTACAGTAAGGCATTATGTCCTAGACAAATGTCCCTATCAGTGTATGAGAAGGAGCTCTTAGCAATAATCATGGCCATTAAACAGTGGCACTATTATTTAGTGGCCAAGCCTTTCATTATAAGGACTGACCAAAAGAGTTTGAAGCATTTGTTATCCCAAAAAATAACAACTCCACTTCAACACTCTTGGTTAGCCAAACTTATGGGCTATGATTATGAGATCCAATATAAAAAGGGGGTGGAGAATGTGACTGCAGATGCTCTTTCTAGATTGGAGAGTTCTGCTGTGTTTAACATGACTCTAAGTTCTTTTGACCCTTTATTGCTGCAAAAAATAAAAGATAGCTGGGAGAATGATGTGGTGTTACAAGTTGTTACTGACAAGCTTAAACAAGGACATGAAGTTCATAAGTACAGGTGGAATGATGGTTTGCTCAAAAGAAAACAAAAATTGGTTATAGGGGCAAATTCGGAATTAAGGAAAGAATTAGTCAAGTTATGTCATGATTCTTATATGGGAGGCCATTCTGGGGTTAATGCAACTCATCAAAGATTAAAAGCAATGTTTTACTGGAAAGGGCAACTCAAGATGGTGAAGCAGTTGATCAGATCTTGCCAAGTCTGTCAGCAGGCTAAATATGATAACAGTGCTCACCCAGGGTTACTACAGCCATTACCTGTGCCTACTGCTGTATGGGCAGACATCAGTATGGATTTCATCACAGGCTGCCAAAGTCCCAAGGAAAAGAGGTCATATTTGTTGTGGTAGATAGACTGACTAAGTATGGTCACTTCATGGCTATGGCTCATCCTTTCACAGCTCTTGATGTTGCTCAACTGTTCCTGGACAACATTTATAAGCTGCATGGGTGGCTATCTACCATTGTGTCTGACAGGGACACAGTCTTCCTTAGCCATATTTGGAAGGAGTTTACCAAATTACAAGGGGTTACCTTGGCATTATCCACTGCATACCATCCTCAGTCAGATGGCCAGACTGAGGTGGTGAATAAGTGCTTAGAGACCTATTTAAGATGCATGACCATGGAAAGACCAAGTTCATGGGTCAAATGGTTGTCACTTGCAGAATTTTGGTATAATACCAATTTCCACAGTGCAATCAATACAACTCCATTTCAAGCCTTATATGGTTATGCCCCCCTTGCATGTTCCCTATGTGCACAGGGAATCTGATGTGGCTACAGTTGATGAGTTTATGATGAATAGAGAAGAGACAATCAAGCTGCTCAGGGAAACTCTCTTTAAAGCTCAAAATAGAATGAGGCAGCAAGCTAATAAACACAGGGTGGACATACAGTTTGTGGCTGGAGATTGGGTATTTTTGAAGCTACAGAATTATGTTCAGTCTTATATTAGGGGCAAGCCTTTCAACAAATTGTCACCAAAATATTATGGTCCCTATTTGGTGCTGCAAAAAATAGGGAAAGTGGCCTATAAGTTGGATCTCCCTGATGATTCTAATATACATCCAACTTTTCATGTTTCATTACTTAAAAAGGCTAGTGGACCTCCTACTGCTATCATTCCTATTCCTAAAGGTCACAGATTCACTTTCAAGCCTGAAGTTGTAGTGGACTCCAGGGTAATCAGGAGAGGGAATAGAGCAGCAGGCCAAGTTCTTGTGAAGTGGAAAGACAGACCATTGTCAGATGCAACTTGGGAATTTCGTGATGAATTGGCTTTAAGATTTCCAGACTTTCAGTTCAACAATCTTTGAGGACAAAGATTTTCAATAACAAGGGAGTATTGATGTGGGAAAAGGAATTAGAAGAAGTATAAGGACCATTATTGTCAAGTTGTAATAGTTTGTTATAATAATAGGGGCTTGTATTGTAATAAGTAGATAGTTGAAGGGTTAGAAAGTGGGCGGGAAAGGTATGTTTGTAACAGATTGTATAACGAACTGGTTGTTAAATACCGTTGATAGCAATAAGATCAATCAGCTTGTTTGGTCTTGAATCTCTTTCTCTTTTGTTTCTTCTTTCATTACTAATATAGCTCATCAGTGATCAAGGAGCAACACAGGCTAGGGGTGTTAGGGATTTTGCGATAGCATATGATATTTGATATTGTGTATAACAATAAATTTTTTTGAACGATAACTTTCATTCATCTTTTTATGGGGATAAGTATGTTACACTCTCTTCTTGGCATGTCCGCTTTGAAAAACGATTCACGTACCATCATAAAAGAAGAAAGCTAACAAACTTTTATGGATAAACAATTCAAAATTCATACTCATATTTATAGATCAATTATTTTACCATATTATAAATTTGAAAGCCTAAATAGTATTTGATGATCTATCTCCTTGAACCCAAATTGAATTTTGTATATAAAAAGAATGTGAATGAGGTTAATACCAAGTGAAGGAATATAATAGAAGATATAATAAAAATACTTAAATTTAACACGTATAAGTGTACTAAATACCATATAAAAGTGTAGCAAATAGGTTCACATATGCCCCTAAAGTGATATATACATTTCCATGTTTTGTTAAAACCATGTATTGGGGAAGTCTTCCAAAACTAAGGACAAATCCTCCACATAGGTCAAACAACATTGATGGATGGTTGTAGAAATATCTACACATCCATCACTATTGTAAATGTCTTACAATAAATTTAGCAAAATTTATTAAAGAATTCACAATATTAATATATATTTCTTTCATATGTTATATACATCGAAAATTCACATTTGTGTATTTTCATGTTGATACTCTCAACATTGGATGACATGTCACGTTTTCGTATATTTAATCTCAATACGCTTGCCACGTTTGTCATGATTCGCCCATCATGTTATTGTACATTTGTTGTTTGATATGTGACTTATCGCATAAGTAATGATCACAACCCGCTCATTGTGTTCTTGCAAGACACTTCTTGCACAACCAGTTAAAATAAAATATCCTTATTAAATTCGTCGAATTTAAGTCGTTAAAGAAAGAAAATACCATCTTAATTTCCTTTTACATTTATCGTTTATTATATTTTAATCCACTTGATTATTTAAAAAAAATATATAAACGATAATCCAAAATGTATATAATATATATTTCAAAAATAGATTTTAAACGAATTAGTATAAGGATATATAAACATCAAATCCCAAAGTGTTATTCTCTTGAACACTTTATTATTTGACGAAATAATCGTAATTATATCGTCTTGTGGCATGTTTTGAGGTACTCCCTCAATACTTTGTTCAAAACAACAAAGTTGTTTATAGTTAACTACTCACAAGTAGTCAAACAAGTAAATATGTCAAAAACCAACATCGGTTGTTTTCCTTAAATAGTCTCTCAAGACCACTATATGGTTCAAGACATGATATTTCTCATACGAGTATCGAACCAATTGCAAAATCATGTTTTATTCGTTCAAAACATTCTCGTTTTTTCATCTGTTTTAAACATTAAACTATATTTGTTTATGCTTTGATTACAAATCAAGATCATAAACCCAAAATAGTTTTATTATTTATAACCATATCTAACTCGGTCGTTAGACAATAAAACAATTACAAATCATGTTAATTATTTTATCATAGTTAACCCAATTATAATCCGCTCGTTAGAAAATAAACGATTATAAATCGTTAAAATACATTAACGATTATAAATCATTAAAGTACATGGTTTCTATGATAAATCTTTTAACATGATTTGTAATTGTTTTATTGTCTAACGACCGAGTTAGATGTGGTTTTAAATAATAAAACTATTCTGAGTTTATGATCTTGATTTTAATCAAAGCATAAACAAATATAGTTTAATGTTTAAAACAGATGCAAAAACGAGAATGTTTTGAACGAATAAAACATGGTTTTGCAATTGGTTCGATACTCGTATGAGAAGTATCATGTCTTGAACCATATAGTGGTCTTGAGAGACTATTTAAGGAAAACAACCGATGTTGGTTTTTGACATATTTACTTGTTTGACTACTTGTGAGTAGTTAACTATAAATAACTTTGTTGTTTTGAACAAAGTATTGAGGGAGTACCTCAAAACATGCCACAAGACGATATAATTACGATTATTTCGTCAAATAATAAAGTGTTCAAGAGAATAACACTTTGGGATTTGATGTTTATATATCCTTATACTAATTCGTTTAAAATCTATTTTTGAAATATATATTATATACATTTTGGATTATCGTTTATATATTTTTTTTTAAATAATCAAGTGGATTAAAATATAATAAACGATAAATGTAAAAGGAAATTAAGATGGTATTTTCTTTCTTTAACGACTTAAATTCGACGAATTTAATAAGGATATTTTATTTTAACTGGTTGTGCAAGAAGTGTCTTGCAAGAACACAATGAGCGGGTTGTGATCATTACTTATGCGATAAGTCACATATCAAACAACAAATGTACAATAACATGATGGGCGAATCATGACAAACGTGGCAAGCGTATTGAGATTAAATATACGAAAACGTGACATGTCATCCAATGTTGAGAGTATCAACATGAAAATACACAAATGTGAATTTTCGATGTATATAACATATGAAAGAAATATATGTTAATATTGTGAATTCTTTAGTAAATTTTGCTAAATTTATTGTACGACATTTACAATAGTGATGGATGTGTAGATATTTTTACAACCATCCATCAATGTTGTTTGACCTATGTGGAGGATTTGTCCTTAGTTTTGGGAGACTTCCTCAATACATGGTTTTAACAAAACAACATGGAAATGTATATATCACTTTAGGCGCATATGTGAACCTATTTCCTACAATCTTAAAATAGATTCCGCGCCTCCTCTCAGACGGTCTGTCTCCCAGGGTATAACAACCGGAACAGTAGGTGTACTGCCGGAGATGGCTCTCGGCCAGAGATAACACCGGGTTCTTTTGTGTTTGTGAAATGTAGGAAAAAGAAAGTTGTGAATTTTTCTGATGAGAAACTTTATTCTCATCGTGTCTCACAAAATTGAGCCAAAGACTCCATTTTATACACAAACTAAGATGAACCTAAATACAATTAATCTTGTATTTAAACAAGAGTTTAATATTGTATTAAATTATATTCAAATGGATTTAAGGGGTCAAACTTAAAACTTCCATTTTACTAATGATATGACTTGTAACAGCAAGGCATTAACTCACTAGTTGATGGACTGCTTTGACTGACCCGCAGCGTGTCCAGACGTACGCGGACCAGGACGATGCCCACGTGACTCGCCATCCGCCACCCGCGCATCTGCACGCCAGAGACTGTCCACGCGGAAGCCAGCTTGCGCACTGCGGAGACCAGGACGCTACCTGGTCTTCCGCCATGTACCAGACCACGCGCACGAGGTCAAAATACAAAGGCGGCTCTCGCTGCGATCACTTCATGTTTTGTCATCCACTAAAGTGGGACAAAACTTAATCCATTTTCTCATCTTTGGTTGTTCCAACCTACAACTTTCAAGCTTCGATATCTCATTCATCTTAGCTCTATTTTGGACATGGTTTGGTTCGTTGTGATACTCTCACAATATAGTACACAAACCCGGAAATAATTATTTATATGTCACATATATAAATATATTTATTTAAGTCCAAAATTAGTGAAAAATCATTTTCACTACCCATTTTTCCAACAAAAAGTAATTTGTAAGTGAAACTTACGTTTTAATCTAATAATTATATTTTATGAAAAACCTTGATAAATTCAAGCAAAATTTTTATTCATGGTATAAAACTAATATAAGCTGGTTTGATTCAGATATATATTTAGTTTATTTTGGTTTAACATGTTTAATCAATTATGTGAATTCATAATCAGTTTCGAAATCAATACACAAGTTTATCTTTGTAATTTTTATGAATGAAAAATATTGGAACACAAAAAAAGTCATCATCTATAAATCTTGTGAGAATCGAGTCGCGTCCTATTAGGGTGTTTAAGAGTCAGTGAGAATCGAGTTGTGTCCTAAGAGGGTTTTTGAGAACTATGGAGAATCGAGTTGTGTTCGAAGAGGGTGTTCAGGAATGGACTTTTCAATGGAATGTCTACCTAAGATAATACCTACCATTTTATTTGAAACAATTAATTCATGCTTTAGGAACATTAAGACTACAAGAAGTCATGAAGGCAATGACAAAGCCTGCGATGGCAATGGCAAAGCCCGCGACACGTAGACCATGTGGACTTTGCCCTCTACATCATAAAAGATAAGGGGTGGTCAAGGTAAGGACAAAGCTCCAAAAATAAAATTCGTGAAAGATGTTAATTTTGAAATATGGTGGGAAAACGGGAGCAACACCCGTAAAAACCTTGCCTTGAAGAGGAGCAATACCCTTGATGATTGAGTTGGAGCTGTGTTGGGGCGTCTTAAAGCCCCGTTCCGCATGTAGTCTAAAGGGTGATTTGGTTGGGTTCAGTTAAAAAATTAGAATTCATTTTTGTGGGTTATTGCTCAACAAAGACTAGTAAAAAAAAAATGACACCAAAAAAATATATAATTTTTTGTCGTGTCCAAATATTAGCACATGAGGGTTGAGGCCTTATTTATTGTTAATTGGGCCTGCATTTTTTGGTCACTTGCATTCTTAGCCCTTATTGTTAATTCGGCCTGCATTTTTTGGTCACTTGCATTCTTAGCCCTTAGGCCGCACGCATGTAGACGGGCCTTGGTTTTGTACAGCCCAATTATACTCTTAGAACTCTAGCTAGAACCGTTTTTTTTTATTTGACAGCATTATTATTAGGTTAAAAATAATTTACAATATATTAATTTACAAGTTGTTGATGCATTGTTAGTTGTAATGTGTGCATAAATGGTTGTACTTCATCTCTTTTCTTCCTTTGTAACCCATATGCTTTTCAAATTTTACTAATTTGTCACAAAACTTTTTTTATATTTTAAACCCAATACTTTTCATCTTTTCAATATTTATGTTTAATGTTTTGATCTAAATTTTACGAGTTAACACACTGCAATGCACGTGTGTGGTTCTACATTTTTGAGTCTATTTTTCCCCTTTTAACGGCCCCGTCAAACGCATGGGTCCTAAGTCGACTTGGTTATTCTTTTCTATGTTTTACATTTTGTTTTAACTTTGGCGCGTCAACACACAATGAGCTTGCGTGGTTAAATGTTTCTACGTCGATCTACTTTTCATTCGGTTTAATAGTTCCGTCGCAAAGTGCGAGTCCAACGTTTCTTTAACACACGGATTTGATAAAATGTTTCAATATTACTTTTTTTCACGATGTACGTCCCCGTCGCAACGCGATGGGGGCTTAATGCTAGTTCTCAACTAAATAAAAATTTATATTTTACATATAATAGTCTTATTAAAAAAAACAGTGGTTCGTTAGAATAAATTTAAGAAATTCAAATTATTCGGTATCAAAAGTCAAAGCTCATAAAACTTCTAAACTAGAGACATTTCATTTAGTTGTGATTTGAGAAAATATGTAATTAGTTTGTATTAATCAGACTAGTGGGTTTACCCGCGCGTTGCAGCGGGATTCACAAATGGGTTGCAATACAACATTATGATACTTAGGTGTTTTGTCGTATGTTACGCAAAAAAGAATAGAAATGTGCACACTATGTTTTAACAAGTATTCGTAGAAAGAAAAGAAAAGAAATGTGCACGTACCGCCACTTACAGTTGATTGCAGTTCACCACAAAAACCATGTACTCATTATTGAACAAATCTTAATAAACCAAATGTACGTTACTATAACAGACCAATATGAACATAAACATCACTCTTGTGTAAGCTGTCCGGTCATTACATATCTACATAACCGTGTCATTGAAGATACCTTGCTAAATGATAAAGTTTATTTACATGGCAAAAGCATATAGTAATAATATGATATACTTGTACCTTTTCAAATGTCATCTTAACTTTGACATTTTGAACATATTTGCTATGTCTAAACCGTACCACAAAAATAAATGATACAAGAATTGTTCTCGTAAACACCAAATGAAACATACATAAAGCAATAGTGTTATCCATCCATTGTATATCCTTATACATACCGAATTAGGTGGACGACATACATAGCTATCATTGTGTACCCTTATATGTATTTATAAAAAATACATGTGATTGTAGAATATAGATATAGATAATGGCTTGGTTAATCTTTTTAAGGTGCATTAATGACTTATATAATTGGATTTGGAGTTTATGAGGAGGGGTATAAAGGGAAGAAAGTGGGTAAAATTTAGTGATTTATACTTGTGACTTTTCATATGCCATCTTAACTTTGACATTTTGGACATATTTACCCATGTCTCCCCCTTTATAATGTAGTATAGATTAATAATTGCTTTGAATAGTTTTTTTTTTTGTTTTAAGTAAATGTAAAGATTTGCAAAATAATTACTTTGAATTAACTATTTAATTGTGAATGATATTAGCTTAGAGTTAATAGCCAAAATCGTCCTTGAGGTTTGGTCACTTTTACCACTTCAGTCCAAAACCCAAACGTCTTAAATCTGGGTCCGTAGGCTTTTGATTTTTTGCCACATTCGTCCCTGACACTAACCCAGTTAACTTATCTCGTTAAGTTGGGGGTATTTCTGACTTTTTGCCTACCTTCTTCTCCATTTAGACCTGCCATCATCACACACCACCACCACCACCACCACCACCCTCACACAACCACCACCACCACCACCACCCTCACACAACCACCACCCTATTCTAGAGAGAGAGACAGACGAGAGAAAGAGACAGACGAGAGAAAGAGAGAGAGGGAGACAGACGAGAGAAAGATAGAGAGAGGGATCTGAGAGAGGAATCGAGGGATCTGAGAGAGGAATCGAGGGATCTGAGAAAGAGAGAGAGGGAGGCAGTGATTCAACCCTAAACAACCATCACCTCCGCCGCCACAACCACCCTAAACAACCATCACCTCCGCCGCCACAACCACCCTAAACAACCATCATCTCCGCCGCCTTGAACCACCCTAATCGTAACCCTAAACACCCACTCCTCCTTCGATCTATTCTCTCTATCTCTGCTTTCTCTCTGTCCCTCTCTGCTCTCTCTCTCTGTCCCTCTCTGCTCTCTCTGTCTCTCTCTGCTCTCTCTCTCTATCTCTCTCCTCTCTCTCTATCTCTGCTCTCTCTCTACCTTAAAGTATGTTTTTATTTTTTATTTATTTAGCTTTTAAATACAAAATGTCTAAAATGCCCTCGATTTTGTAGGCAAAAAGTCAAAAATGCCCCCAGAGTTAACGAGATAAGTTAACTGGGTTAGTGTCAGGGACGAATGTGGCAAAAAATCAAAAGCCTACGGACCCAGATTTAAGACGTTTGGGTTTTAGACTGAAGTGGCAAAAGTGGCCAAACCTCAGGGACGATTTTGGCTATTAACTCTATTAGCTTATAAACAACTTGAATAAGTTTTGAATTCCGTTGAAAAAAATAAAATAATAAAAATAAGTTTTGAAATATGGTTACGAACATTTTAGAAAATTTATCATTTCGAAACTAGTGTATTACCAAAAATAAATAAAAACATATATTATTTTGAGAACTAAAAGTAAGGCTTTGCCTTTTTAAATGGTGAGAGATCCAATCCCGTGGGTGACAAAATAATTAGCCGTTAAAAAAAAAGCTAAGGGTTTATAGAATGCGTAGGGACACCAAATATCCATGAAGACTAATCGAACTTGATAATAATTACTTTGTAGACTTACGTGAATACATGGAGGAAACGCTTACACTTGGTAAAGTTATATTCTTCTTTGTGAGTATTCATTTTTACTTTAGTTGAGTTCTTGAGTTCATTTAGTTGTGTGTGTGAATATACATTTATTTGATCATGTTATATGTTTACTTCATTTGTCATGTTACATATGTGATATTTGTATTTTTTTTTTAAATTCTATATTTTGTTTGTGACACATGAGGTAGTTATGTGTTCGTTTTGAAATCTCTAGTCGGCTGATCCTTACGAACTCTACCGTAAGGATCATAATTCTTGTTTGATTTGATAATTTAGTGTCTTAACCTTTGTTAATTTCTTATTTGAACACAAAGTTTGTTTCTGAATAAGACATGATCGATTATGTATGTTTCATTTTGGCTACAATGCTCAAGTTAGTTAGTGAACATCATGATATCATTAACGAGGCGGCATGATTTGTAGCGTTGTGATTAGCATACGGTGTATATATTTTGTTTTCGTGACCTAAGAGCATTTGAGATTTTGATATGGGGTTTTCGCAAGAGACGAATAGTTAAAAATCTAGTGAGGTGAATACATTTGTTGTTAGGTTTATAAACATTTCTAACAATATTTGCTATCTAAAGTGGCTATGATATTTGGTCTTTATCAATGGTGAATAGTTCATCGTTATGTCTCGACCACTTTTCAAAATATTTGATATTTATAAAATACGTGTTTTAAGATCTTAGTGGTTCTAAAACAATATAAACATACAGGTTTATATTGTATTAATGTTGTATCCATATTTAGGGTCATACTATGTACTATATAAACGTGTCTAATATCAATGGAAGAACCAACCTTGAATCATACTCTAATACACCTCATGTCTGCTCCATCATCTTCATCAAAGAATCGCTTTCACTAAGAACTTCTTTCGTGTACTAGAGGCTAGAGCTCGATCACCATTAGAACTTCCCATTAATAAGACAGTGATCACTACTTGCTTCTCTCTAGTCAAGGTTGTTGAAGATCACATTTACAAACTGTCTGTAAATTGGCAAGTTAATCACTCAAACATTACAATCTAAGTATTGAAAACCATATTACACGTAGAGCCTTGTTCATGATTAGGAATACGTGTTGAACCAGCTTTATCTTTAGATTGGTTACTATATATCTTAATATTTGATAAACTATGCAAGAATGTGCAAGATAACAAAAATGTATAATGTCCACATGAGTATAAGCGACTTATTTTTTTTTGTGTAGCCGAAACAAGCAAAACCTTGTTTATTATAAGGAATACGTGTTGAACCTTGATCTTTAGATCGGTTATACTATCTTAGTTTTTAACAAACTATGCAAGCATCTGTAAGATGTATAATGTCCACATAACTTAAAGAACATGTAGTTTTCCGAATTCTATATATAAACATTTCATGAAGGGCTTAGAAACTGTACATAAAGTAGGCTTAATTTAGAGCTTATTTACAGAACTTCCACTACTTTACAGTATACGGAGTATTATTGGAATTTTGCTATTTCTCCTTCCGGTCCAACTCACCCCTCAATAGGGCTGTTCAAAACGCTCGGCGCTCGCCGATCGTTCGCGCTCGCTCGGAATTTGCTCGGAAATTGCTCGTTCGATTTTCCGCTCGGTTGTAAATGAGCCGATCGGCTCGGTTAGGTTTGTAAACGAGCCAAGCACGAGCAAAGGTCCGCTCGGCTCGGTTCGGCTCGATATAATTTTTATTAATTTATTATATATATAATTATATGTATAACATTAATTACAATTATATTTATAGTTTTATACATGCCACTCTATTAGGTTTAGATCAATATATGCATATATAGAGTTATGTTTATAGTTATTGGCTCAGTCAACTCAATGATAAATTAACCCTAAGTTTAATTGTAAAACCCTAAGTCGTGAAAAAACATGCTTGACTTCCTATTCCCATTAGTTGTGCACATCAATCATCTCCCGCTATTAACCTACGCCACAACAAGACAATCGTTCTCTGTAGTATGCTCAACTAGAGCCTCATTCTCAAATGGTCGAACCTAAGACATCACTAGGCAGCGAGAATATTAAAGGAAACATCCCTGATTTATGGTTGTCCGAAAACATTCATCGCTCGTCGCTCGCTCGATGCTCGCTCGAAAAAATGTGCGCTCGAACACTGCTCGCTCGGTTTCTGGATCGATTGTAAATGAGCCGATCAGCTCGGTTCGATTTGTAAATGAGCCAAGCACGAGCAAAGGTCCGCTCGGTTCGGCTCGGCTCGTGAACAGCCCTACCCCTCAACGTTTAGGTTTAAGTCGTTTGACACCTACACGGAAACAACATGTTCTCGCCGGAAAGCTGTTGTTGCCGACGACAAAACCCACCGCATACGCATGAACCACATGAGATAATATATAGAAGAAGGATACACAGTCACACACCACCGTCTTCACCCGTAGACCACAACTCAAAAAAGGAGTAGAATTGAAAAGTAACTGTCGATGAGCAAGAAAGGTTGTAACTTGACTTGAAATGGGAACGGGTTGTGATTGCCGCGTCGTTGCCACCGGAGGCCGTAGATCTGGTCAGATCTGTTCATTAGAGAGAGTAGGACTAGGAGAGGTAAACAAAATAGGTAGAGAGGAGGGGGAGGTGACTCGTTATCCACGCCAGGATTTGGGACCCTATCCCTTCAAGCTGCAATGTGGTGGTTTGGTCGTCGGTGGTGAATTGGTGTAGGATAGATGGAAAAGAGTTGTATGGTAGTCATTGAGGAGCTGTACATCAAATTAAAGTAATGTCCTCCTTTATCTTTAATAATCACAATCTATATCTTTTTTACTTTACTACTCCGTAGAATTGATTTGAGTAAC
This sequence comes from Ambrosia artemisiifolia, assembly GCA_032199755.1. Lineage (NCBI taxonomy): Eukaryota > Viridiplantae > Streptophyta > Magnoliopsida > Asterales > Asteraceae > Ambrosia > Ambrosia artemisiifolia. The sequence continues at coordinate 12,428,928 of CM063521.1, forward strand.
TCATCCACTATATTCACCGTTTTTACTACTAAGTTAATCTATTTTGTTAACCCATTTTATTTTAGCGTATATCAATTACGATGCATTTTAACACGTAAGCACTCCAACATGATTTAACTAATATTTCTTTACGAATTTTGTTTCTAGGATCGTTTTTTAATGAAAAGTGTTTTAACAATGCAGCCTCTAGTGAAGTGATTTTTGAGTAAAAAGGTAGAAAGTGTTTCATACCAAGATCTAGGAGCTTGTTTTAGCCCATAAAGAGCCTTGTCAAGTTTGTACACCCAATCAGGATGAGTAGGATCCTCAAACCCAGGTGGCTGACAAACATATACTTCCTATTTTATTTTGCCATATAAAAATGCACTTTTTACGTCCATTTGAAAAACTTTGATTTTGTTGGAAATAGCATAAGCCAGAAATAACCTGATGGCTTCAAGCCTTGCAACTGGAGCAAAGGTTTCATCATAATCAATTCATTTTTCTTGAGAATAACCTTGTACTACCAGTCTTGCCTTGTTCTTGATGATTAAACCGGTCTCATCTTGTTTATTCCTGAAACTCGTCTTGTGCCAATTGGTTATTTGTTTGGAGGTAAGGGACATATTTCCCAGACCTGTTGCTTTTTAAATTATAGCAACTCATCTTGCATAGATTCAACCTAACTGTTGTCTTTAAGGGCTTCCTGGTATTTATTTGGTTCCAATTGAGAAATGAATGCTGAGAAAAAACAGAAGTTGGAAAACTGCTTTCTTATAAGTACCCCCTGAAGCAATATCACCCATGATTTGATCCAATGGATGATCTTTGTGTTCAATCAATTGTTGTAAACCACTGATGGGAGTAGGCTCTTGAACTTCTTCAGATAAACCAGTGAGGTCAATAATATCTGGTTCAGCTGTTTCTACAGCTTCAGTAGTTTTGGGAGCTGAATCAGTAGATTGGTTTTCGATACTAGTAGTTCTTTGGTTTGTTGAATCAGAAGTTTGTGAAATTTCTAATGGTTTGGGAGTTGATTTAAAGACTGTATTGGGAGTCCATGTTGAAGGACCGCCATCATAAAACCCTTGATCACCATAATAAGTGGGTCTACATGGAGTAATAACAGTCTTTTCAGGTCCAAAGTTAAAACTGTCAAGATCAAAGAGTTCAGCAGGATGTGCTGGAATGAGTGTGTGTTTTGACTCATTGAACATGACATTCAGTTTTCTTTAACTATCTTGGTTCTGGTATTAAAAACCTTGTAGGCTTTTCTTGTGGGAGAATAACCAAGAAAGTAACCTGAATCAACTTTAGCAACAAATTTTGAAATAGAGTCTTTAATGTTTAGGATAAAGCATTGATATCCAAAAGCCCTGAAAAAGGAGATAAGGGGCTTAATGCCATGACGAACTTCATAAGCAGTTTTGGAATGTCTTTTGTTGACAAGGACTCTATTTTGAACATAACAAGCTGTGTTGACTGCTTTAGCCCAGAAATAAAGAGGTAGGCCTGAATCAGCTAACATGGTTCTTGTTGCTTCAATCAATGTTCTATTCTTCTTTTCTACCACACCATTTGTTCAGGAGTTCTGGGAATGCTGAACCGTCTAACAATCCCTTTTGACAGACCGAATTCATCTAGATTTTTGTTCCTGAACTTTGTTCCATTATCACTTCTTATGACTTTGATAGAGAGAGAATATTTTTTCTCTTCTTGTAGAACGAAGAATTTGATGATATCAGCTGATCCTTGGAAAATAAGAAGAAGACCCCTGTGAATCTTGAGTAGTCATCAATGATGAACAAGCAGTACTTCTTCTTACCAACGCTCATGATTTTGACTGGCCCATATAAGTCCATATGGAGTAGTTGAAGACATGCAATTGTTTTTTATTCTTCAATAGACTTATAAGAGAACTTATGTTGTTTTCCCCTTACGACAGGACACACAATGTTCTTTACATTGGTATTCCTTCAAGGGTAGATCTTTGACCAAACCCATTTTTATGACTTTATTTATGGTTTTAAAGTTCACATGGCCAAGTCTCCTGTGCCAGAGATCTGTTTCATAAGCTGATGCCTTTGAAAAGAAACAGGCAGTGTTGTTCAATACTTTGTCCTTCTCAATGTCCACTGCATAGACATTGCCACATCTTTTGGCAATCAGCAAAGTATGATCTTCTATAATCTTCTCTATCAACTTTTGGCCTTCTGGTGAGATAATCTTGCAAGCAGTTTTGGTGAAAAAGGAAGAACATCCTTTTTCACACGTTTGAGAGACACTCACCAAGTTGTATTCCAAATTTTAACCAGATTGACCTTGTCAAACTGTACTTTACCAGAGGATACAGTGCCATATCCTAGCACATATCCCTTGCCATTGTTCCCAAAGGACACAGATCCTTCTCTTTAACTTACGAAATTATTGATCAGGTACCTGCATCCTGTCATGTGCATTGAGCCTCCACTATCAACGTATCAAATGCTGTTTAGACCTCTGGAGACCCTCTACACAAGAAGTAAGTTAGTCAGTTTTAGGAACCCAAGCCATTTTGGCTTTGGGTTTACTCTTGAGAACAAGAAGAGTAACAATTTGTTTTGGACCATTTTTAGAAATCCATGTCTTTTTGGCAATGGATTTGTTTTTTAGAGCAATGGTGGAACCTTGTTGAGGTTCACCATCAACTTTGGTCATCATAAGTTTGACCATATTTATCAAATCTTTTACCTCAGCAGTTTGTGAAATTGCTGAAGGTTTGGGTCTAACTTCTAAGAAAGAATTTTGAGAAAAAGGCTGTGGTTGAAATTTAGTCTTTTTCTGAGGAAAGGTTTTACTTGGTTGTTGTTTGTTGGGATAAAAAGTGTTTTCGAAATCTTGTTTGATTTGTTTTCCCACAACCAGTTGTAAAATTTTCTTGTTGTATTAATTTCCTTTCCTGTATCTACAAAATTCTGTTTTGTGGTTAAACAGACCACAAATTTCACATTCTTTTGCCTTTTCTTTCCTGTTAAAATCATCATGAATTTTAGAAGGCAAAATACTGACAGTAGTTTTAGTGTTTTGAATTAGGTTATCAGTAGTTTTCAGGTTCTCAACTCCTTCTGTAGAACTTTCATTTTCAATCTTGAGAAAGTTCTGATGAAAAGATGTGCAGTCTTTTATATCAGAAGTTTGTTTTTGAACTATTTTACTCCCATCATCGATCAACAGTTTTGGGAGTAAAATCAATTGGTGATTCTGTGTGGTTGTACCTTATGCCAAACTTAACATTTGATGCAGTTTGTTTGTTAAGCAGCATTTGGTAACCTCTACATGACTCAACCCAATTTTGACAGTCAACCTTGGTGTCAGCAAGCTCTTTTTTGACATTACTTAGGTTTTTTATCATGCTTTTTATTTGTGCTTAGGTTTCAATAGCATTATTTGTTAATTTAGAAATGTCTTTTATGTTTGAAGCAAGTTCTCTTTCTAAATCACATTTTATTTAAGTGTATTTTCTTTCTGAGTCATTGGCTTTGCCTTGTAGATGCACATTGGTCTGTCTTATTAAAGCAAAAGATTCTTTGCATGATTTTGAGCAAAGCTTTAAAAGAGACTCTTTTGATACCTGAGATAAAGCAGAATTAGAGGAGCATCCTTCAAAAGCCATTAAGGCAAAATTCTTTCTGCCATTATCAGGTTCTCCCCAGTTGATGTCAAAGACTTTGTTGTCTGCATTTGGACTGCATTTAGACGTGTCATAGGGAAGATTGCTCCAGTCAACATACCCTGAAGTGAGCAGACTTTGTTGAGGGTTGTTGATGTTGTGGAGGTTGAGCAGCAGGAGTGGAAGGCATCTATTGTTGGCCCTGTTGTTGAGCAGGCATCAGTACATATTGTATTTGAGGCACATATTGGATTTGTGGAGCTTGTGCCTATACAAAATGTGCACTTCCCTGTGTTCCAAAATTCCTATTGTATCTAGAGTTTGATTGATTTCCAGACTATGGTTGACTAAAGCTAGAGCTTTTACACTCTCTAGCAAAGTGTCCCAACTTCTGACACTTATGACATCTTAGTTTTGATTTGTCAAAACCAACTTTTGTTGAGTTGTTTAGTCCTGGAAATTTTCTTCCTGACCTTTTATAAAAAAATTTTTTATACTTAACATGGCCAGTTGGTGTAGTATGTCCATCTTTTCTAAGTCATCACTACTGAAATTTTTTAAGTCATCCATTATAAAACACATGTTATCATCAGTTTGACTATTTTCTTCATTTTCATAAGCTGTATATGATCTTTCTTATGAGATCCCAGTTGTTATGTCAATGTGATCAAAAGTTCCAAAATCATTAGAACACGATGGTGAGTCTTGTCCCAATAGTGTTGTACTACCTGGAATATAGTCATCAGCAGTTTTTTCAGAATTTTGTAACTTTTTCTTTTGATTGATTTCTCTCTCAAAAGTGAGTAATCTCCCTTGTAACTTTGTGAGTGAAAGGGAGTCAAAATCTGGTCTTGATCTGAGAACTATAGAGTAAGTTTCCCATTTTCAGGTAAAGACCTTAAAAATCTATGCAACATAGATGAGTTTGTATAGGTTTGACCATTTAACTTTGAGTCAGATATTAATGAAGAAAATCTTTCAAATTGTTGTGTCAAAGTTTCTCCATTAACATGAGTAAAGGTTTCATATTGTTGAGCCAAAATTTCTCTTATGTTGGCAATAACCTCATCAGTTCCTCCAAACTGTTCTTTGAGGCAATCCCACAACTCTTTGGCACTTTCACAATGTAAAAGTCCAACATATATTTCGTTTGGGAGAGCCATTGCAAACATTGAGAATGCCTTAGCATCTAGCTCAAGTTTTAGGAAATCTTCATCAGTGTAATCTTTTGGTTTGGTCTTTCTACTTTAGTTTCTGGATCTGTTATCACTGGTTTATGGGGTCCATACATGACAGATCTCCAACAGCCAGTGTTTGTTTGTGATAAAGTATGTGCCAACCTTCTTTTCCAGATATTATATTCATTTCTGACCAGCATAGGAGGGTTATTGGCAGATCCAGTATTACGAGGATCCATTTTTAAGAAGATTGAATTGTCAATATTTTCTTAAAGTGGTGGAGGTTTTGAAAAAGTGAACTAATATCTTTTATTGAATATCAATAAGAGCCTGTGTCTGATCTCAATTTGTTAGATTGATATTTGATCAGATGAACCAGAGTTCTGATACTAATTGTTGGATCAGTTTCCGTTTAACAGTTTCTTATTAAGAACACTTGTTTAAGTTTTATCAAAGTAATAAGTACAGCGGAATTAGTATTAGTGTTCTAAGTTAAATTTTCACTTTTAACAGGAGTTATTACTCCCCCTCAGTTAATGAACTAAAGCAGTGAATGAGAGAATCAAACAGTTAATGAATATAACAGAGTAAATACTTCAAATGATTCTCAATATATTAGAAAAGTTTTACTACACAAGGATGTCTAATATAGTGGGAAAGACCCATCTATTTATAGACTGATCAATACGTACAAGTGAAATATTCAAAAGATTATAATATACTATAACAGGCTGTAGTATTAGAACTTGTACAAAAAGCTAAAAAAAACTAATATAATAATAAACTACCGAAGTTTATGCTGGTATGAAGCTTCTACCAGAACTGTTGATGAGTGAAAAACTTCTGATGAGTAAACCTTCAGAAGTTTGGTATTCAGTAGTTCTTTAGAGATTTGTCTGGTTCGTCTTCAGAACTTCAAAACATTACTCTTCAACACTTGTATCAGCTTCTTTAGGACTTTGTCTTATTCTTCTTCAGTAGATTCTGTACTTAGCAAAATATGCAGAGAGGATATTTGACTAAGGTTTATACAGGCTTGTCAATCCTCTTTGACCCTACATACTAATAATGCCCAAATTCCCATTGACATTCCTTTTCCAAAACTAAAGAGATTATACCTCTCTTGGTTAAGCTTTTGTGTTCGAAATGAATCCTCTGCAGCAGCAACATTAACCAAATCATCTAATACGGACAAGAGCCTATCCTTCATTATTTGCACATGCTTTAAAGCTTCAAAACAAATTTCTACCTCAACCAAATATAAAAGTTATAAGGTGTGCCACAAAACTAACTTAATGGTTAGAGTAAGTTCTAACTCGTCTTATCACCATCCATGCAGTCCACACATAGTTCTGGAGGCGAAGTTGTGCCATTTGCAGGAATTTCTAATTATGTGACCATATTTTACAATCCCCATTACCTGTTTGTATTAATGTCTCTTTGGATTCCTTTTCTTTAAGGAAATCATCTACTTTTCTAGTTGAAGAATGTGGGTTTTCACTCCACAAGTGGATTAGTCTCCACGCGTAGATTTCCTTACAAATGCATGGGTTTTTACACGCCACGAATACACTCATAAGTTCCTCCACTTTCTATCAAGAACACCCACAGGACCGAAGACTAAGTTGATTAATTAACTAGTTCATCAAACAAAGAAGGAGTGGAAGGAATTATCAAGAACATAAAACACCACTTAAACTAAAAATAAACTACATAATTCATACCAAGTTTATAATCACCCTAGCAACACCCTAGAAATCTAGCCATAAATTGGCATCACAACATGCTCATAAAGGTTGATTTCATAAAAAATCACGGTGAGGGTTGGATAGAGAATTCTAGGATTGTTGTGGGATTTCTAGGATTTCTCTCTCGAAGGTAGGCTACAAAAAGTGTTTAGAGAGTTATCCCAAGCTGAAAGGCCACTCAAGAGCCTTACAAAAATGGTTTTGGGGGCTAGAGAGCCCCCTAGTGGGTGAAAGAATGGAAGAAAAGGATGCCAAAATGAGAGGTGAAGGCCTCTATTTATAGGCTGTTCAACATGGGTGCAAAACCTTGCATGTGGGAGACAAAGTTGTTGTACCTTGTACCACTGTCTCCTAGCCATAATTTTGTCCCTTCTAAGAAGCTTATTCTTCAATCATCCCGTAAATATGTTGTTTTTCATTCCACTTTCTTTTTTACTCAAAATATCTGCAATTATCAGATATGAAGGATTTAGCTATGATTTCCAAAGATTAGTAAGATTTTGGTGCAAATAGGTAGAATATACACATGTAAAACATGTATAAAATGCGACACATCACGAGGAACTCCTTGCGGTACGCGAAGACCATGTTTTAACCAGAAAATTTCTAGGTCTGGCCATTTTTTGACATAGCTAAGATTTTCTAACTTTCCACCGTATTCATAACCAAAATTTTGATCTTTAGGTGACTTTTACTGCCTGAAGAAGTTTGCGTTGACGGCAAACTTCGATTCATTATAGAACCTGTTAAGGTTATGGATTGGAAGATCCAAAAGCTCAGGCTAAATCGAAAAAAAATAGTGAAAGTTTGATGGAATTCTAAGCGCCTCGAGTTTACTTGGGAATGACAGGATCAGATGAAGCATAAATATCCCCATTTTTTCTGTCGGAAGAGGAATCAAGCGTGGTAGCTTAAATTTCCAGACGAAATTTCCTAAACGGGGGGAAACTATGAGACCCGGCTATTTTCAGTTATCGTCCGTACTAATGTAATACATGATTACTTAAATAGAAGTATTAATTGACTTAATATTAGAATACTTAAAGTATTTAACAATCTAGCAAGCTCAAATTATACATGGAATTATGTATGACAAACATCAGAAGTTTATTTACCGCGTAACGATTTAATATATGAAATGAACGTTGGTGATGACCCAGTTAAAATTAAAAGTCCAGGTTATTAATAAAATTCTTGGAATAGCATAAATTAAAATGCTATAAGTGGAATTTGTGATAAACATATAGAACCACAAACTTAAGATTTTTAGTCGTATTGTGCGGTACAACGCGGAAGTTTTAAAATAATGGGATAACTAGACACGATATTCTATTTAGCACCCAACATGATTATTATTTTCTAAATTTTATTTAGTTCAATGGGTTTTATTATTTCACACATTAATTTTTAGGGAGTCAGTCGACTTGTCCGGATCAAAACCCAACGCGGACCTGATATTCAGTTCGTTATAGAATCTATATTATATATATATATATATATATATATATATATATATATATATATATATGGGAAGTATTGAGAGAAAACCCTTCAAATTGAGTAAACTTTAGAAAACCCAATGCTTGGCCCATATTTGTCCACATCACCCTCAAACATTATCTCCATATTATATTCAAAAGGTTATTTGGGTCATTTTAGTAGTTCTCTCTCTCCTAATCAAATCACCATCAATTACACCCAATCATACCTCTCTCTTTCAAAAACCTTTCTTCTTCATTTTCAAATTCACACACACAAGAGAGAGAATGAAGAGAGAGAAAGTTGCAGGGAAAGAAGGAAGGTCTGATGATCAATATATGGCAACTACGGCTCGTGTACAACACCAGTCAAAGGAGTAGGGCTAAGTGAATCTTGTGTTGGTCTCTGTTTTCACGAAGGAGGTGGAGGTGGTTCAATCAGAGATGTTACAGATTTTTAGAGCCCAGTTAATGGCGGTGCTTTGGGGTGAAAACGAGGAAGATGGTAGTCCTTGTGGTGGTCTCCTTTTCTATCAATCGTTCATCGTTTCTTGCCTTCATCATATGAACTTCTATCCTCCATAGCCACTTTACAGGTAAACAACTAATTTACTTCTTCATACGATTGAAAGATAGAATCTTTATTGGTATATTTCTTGAAATTTTGAAAGTTTTGAATTTTTGTTTCAATTGTGTGAATTTTGTTTTGGGATTTGTTTGACTTAAATTAGGTTTTTTTATATGGGTATTGGATTTTCATGTTTTTTAATTAGTTTATGAAGAAGATGTAATTGAAAGATAGGATTATTTGGGATTATTTGTGGTTTTTTTATGTGGGTTATGCATTTTGAATCCAGAAAGATTACATATGTTAACAATAGGTGGATAAATATGAATGTTAATATGAAGATGGGTATCAAGAATGAATTTTGGGGCAAAGCCCAATTAAAGGAGTGAGATTCTAACTTATGGATTTAGTTCAGATACTAAATGGTGAATGTATGGAAGGTTAACTATTGTAAGGCTAAGCTTAACTTTAAATGGAATAAGGGTAAGCTTAACTATTGTATACTCTTTTTGACTACGTATAATAACTTGTGTTCCAGACAAACGTTCAGCGCAGCCGCCTGGAAAAGGGTAAGCTTAATTAATTAGCTCCTGCATCATCACTACTTAGCTTTAACATGTGTTATCATTTTGTTAAGATTGACCATTTTGATAGACTGTTTGTCTAACTATAATAACATGTCTTTGTTACAGGCAAAAGGTAGACCATATGGCAAGAAAGGTATGATAGAGTTTCCTCTGCAGCCTTACCAGGTTCGGGGGTTCCAATTGCGGACAACGACAAGTACTTTGAGAAAGACACCCTATACAAGATTGTAAGTTGGTTAATAATAGTGCATTTTTATTCAACACATGCTGCTATTTTTCTAATTAACAAGTGTTAGTCGCTGGTTATCATGTGTTAATTTCTTCCTAACATGTGTTAATTTATTTACCAGAAGGATATGCTAGTGAAGTATCTACATGAAATCAAGCACCCGAAGGCTGAGATAATCAATGGGTTAAGGATACAAAGGGAGAAGATTGATTCGGCAACAAGTAACAACATTGATGACTATGGGGTGTTCTTGATGCGACATATGGAAAAGTTCATAGGCAAGAGGGGACATGCGCACAAGTGATTGGTCGTTGGCATTTTAATATTGCTGACGTTTGCGCAGCGGAAAAAAAACACAACATAACATGTGTTAAGTTTATCATAACACGTGTTATCCCTGAGTTTCTATGTTTGTAGTAGGATTGGTTTGTTTCATAGATATATACTGTTATAAGTGGCTTGTTAGTCGGCTTCGAAAAAGACATACATAATGGAGATCTATGTTACTTAATATGTTAGCGACATATTAATAATACTTGGTCGTCATGGTCAACATTTTTTAGTATTTTTGTTGACGTTTGTTCACCGAAAAAAAGTTTTCCATATGCATAATAGTTGTTTCTGCAATAATCTTTTTATAAATTTTTATGTGGCTTAATATGTTAGCGACATGCGCATAATAGTTGTTTGGCAGTTTTAATATTTTGTTGATGTTTGTGCACTGAAAAAACATCATAACATGTGTTAATAAATACCATCTTTTGGTGTTTTTGCAAGAATCTTTTTTAAGTTTTTATGTGGCTTATCATGTTAGCGACATGCGCATAGTACTTAGTCGGCAGATTTAATTTGTTGTTTAACATTGTGCACTGAAAAAAAAAACATAACATGTGTTAATATAACCATGTTTGTTGTTTTTGCGAGTCTTTTTTAAGTTTTTATGTGGCTTAATATGTTAGCCACATGCGCAGGGAAACTTAACAAAACAAACAGACATAACATGTGTTATTTTAAGGGGGTCTATCCGATAAAAAGACATACATACAATTTTAGGTAACTAAAACATGAGCCTTTTTTAAAAACCAAACATGTGAGATTTGCATCTAATCATAATGCATATGTTAACAAAACATAAACATACGTTACCAAAAATACATGCATATGTTAACAAGGCCATATACGTCAGCCTACCCATAAGTTTGTTATCATGTTAGCAACATGCGCATAGTATTCAATATAAGTCACAATACATATGTAAACATGCTGGGAAAAGACATGCATATATTACCAAATCTTACATAAGACAAGATACATACTGTCTCTGTTTTTTACAGTCGTTTAACATGTGCATTGCATGCATATGTGTATTATGTGTTTATTTTTTTTATTATTATTATGTTGTTTATTTTAGATTGGATGTTAAAAAGATCATCTTTTTTAAACTGGGTAAATATGCTTTTATTGCATATTTTTGGTTTAAGGTCTTTTAGTTCTGAATTAGGAGCTGAATCTATCCCAATTAACATGTATTAGGGTTCAATTAACATGTGTTAAATACCAAATGTTTTTTTTTTATTTTCTTGGTATATCTTTTGATTGTTCTCTAATAAATTTTACTTTATATTTCTTGTATATATGTTATTCTGTGTGAAGGCTTTGATTTTTTGTATTAGTGCTTACTGATGTGTCAGGGTTCAATTAACATGTGTTAGTGATGCTAACACATGTTTGCATTGGTGCCTACTGATGAATCTATCTCAATTGACATGTTTTAGGGTTCAATTAACATGTGTTAGTGATGGTAACACATGTTAGTATATACCTAACTAACACGTGTTATCCTTGTTTGATAACTTTTATGTTTTTTACTTTTGAACAGATTCAAATTTGGAGATCCATGTACTTTGTTTTTGTTACCACATATATATGTTAGTAGGTTTCTAAAAGACATACATATGGAGATCCATGTAACTTAAATTTTTGGCCGTGTATCCGACAAAAGACATATATACGTTAGTAGGTTTCTAAAAGACATAAATATGGTTGTTAGGTAACTAAAACAAGAGATCCTTATCAAACCAAACTTGTCCCACCTAAAGAAAATGACGTTTTCCCAAGCTACCAACACATGTTACCACAACATACACAGATCACGCTGCATATGTTAGCAAACACACAAGTCATAATGCATATGTTAGTAAAGGGGCAGGAGGGTGTAGTCTTAATGTTTCTTTTTATTCACCATTTCCAAGTATGTCATATTTGTGATATTCAATACAAGTCACAATACATTTGTAAACATGTTGGGAAAAGACATGCATATGTTACCAAATCTTACACAAGACAAGATATATATGTTAACAGTGTACTATATGTCACCTACCATAACTTGGATCATCAACCATACATACGTATTAACAGTTTACTAATACATATGCTACCAAATCTTACACATGACATGCATATGGTAAAAGGACAAGGTTATATTTCTAAAAATCAGCGTTCTTTTGATACACAGGCAGGGCAACTCTCATGTTAATAGCGAACTTGCTCATCCTCTTCTTCTTGTTACAATCTTTATCGTAGAGAATCCATGGGAACTGGGTTGCCATAAAGAACATTTTTAGTAAATCACATGTGATATTTTGGAACCTACTTACAATTGGTAAATCATTTCTACTTACCATTGCTTTGTCCTGACAAAAAGGCGCAAATACGCTTCGTCTGATTTGAACGTCTCTTCATAGTTTATAACCCCAGCCCAAAAATCGATTACAACATCCAACAAACGCTATCAACATATGCAAGCTACAAATTAGCACATGTTAGCAAAATTATTGAAACAGGTTAGCAAATTATTAACATAGGTTAGCAAAATTATTAACACATGTTTATCAATAAATGTTAATAAGCATAATCTAACATTAGTTCATTCACTAAGCAAACTACAAATTGGCACAGGTTAGCAAATTATTAACATAGGTTAGCAAAATTATTAACCCATGCAACAAACACTATCAACAATGTTTTAGTCTATCCACTATATCAGCACACCAATGGACACAAAATACCAAAATATCATCTTCGGGCTATCATCATCTACATAACACACAAAATTGTATGAACACTAACAAAAAACCAATAAAACACTCTTTTGCATCAACTACTGTAACAACAAACCACTGGTGCCAAATGAACACTACCCAAGACCTCCTTGTACCCTTAATAACAAAACCCAAAATTATGTAATACCCCCTGTAACAACAAAAAGTCCACTGATCACCATATACATAAAAGCCAACTACTTTTTATGAATTACCATATTGCCTACACATTGCAGAACCTCTAATCTTCTATTCCCCTCCTCCATTCAGCAAAGTCATGGTTACCGATGTCGATCAAAGGCTCATCTCCAACTCATCTTTCCAGATCTGCTACAACCATTTTTTGTTCGACACACAAAATGATGAAACAAAACACGAAAAACTTGACGCAAAAACCCAGAAACCACATACCTTGAAGATGAACGATGAGATTTCAGCTTCTAATGTTCGACGACAGGCTCTATATGAATGATCTTATTATGTTGCTTCATCTTCTTGAGTAGGAGCTTGTTTCTGAACTCGTTCTTGTTGAGAGAAGATGAAGAGAGATAGTAGAGAGAGAGACAAAGAGATAATAGAGATGTTTATTTGATTTTTTAAATGGAAATGTATTATTATATTAGAGAGAGAAGATGATGTAGGATGCATTGAAACATGTTCTTGCAGGTTTAAGTTACCAATGCATGTGTACAAAGACAACAATGCCCTCCTTGTACTATAATACACTATTTAATGTACTTTATTGTATTATTAAATGATGATTAATCCATAGCCATTGATCTTGTTTAATGGATGGATAGGATTGAGTTTACTAGGTTTTCTCAAATTTTTAAGGTTTTCTATAAAACCTTACCCTATATATATATATATATATATTAATAAGCATATAGGAGGGGCAACCTTGGTAATTTGCTACTTTTAGGAGATGTGCAAGTGTTTAAAGCTCTATGTATAAACCTCAAAAGCATAAACCTCTTAAAAAATTGAAACCCACACATGGTTGATGACTTGGACCAGTTTTCAATGTTCAAATTTTGTGCTGCCAAATCTTGCATTCACATTTTGAATTCCCCCTTCTCAACTCCATACATGCATTACCACCTTCTTCTTTTCATTTGGAAAGAGACAACTAGAGAAAAACAGAGAGCTAGAAAGAGAGAGAGAAAGTGAACGAGAAAAGAGGGAGTGCAAAAAGTATAAAGATATGACCTTCGGTGCTACTGCTTGTGTTTAGGTGGTATGAATCTTACCAAATATTCTATTTGTTTTGAAAGCATTGATTTCTAAATCATCGCCTAGTTCCTCAATGAAACCTGTAACCAGACCCTTTCCCAAACCACAATACCAACTATGGTTCAACATGTAGACTCTCAATTTTTGGTTTCATTTGTGTTGTTTTTAAAATTTATTGTTCTTAATCTGCTTCCGAATTGTCGTATTTCAGAATTTGTTTCATATGTGTTCTATTTTGAAAGTCTACTTCATATTGTGTTTAGATGAAAGAATTCATTGAACCCTTTCAAGGAAAGAGATGGGAAGTGGGACCCATATGAGGACAAGCGTGTCAAACTTGCAGTAAGGCTATTTGTGACTAGAATGACAGAAGTACAATGTCGAGAAAGGTATTCAATGACTAGAAACACCACAGTTTTACATGTTTGTTGAATCTTTATTTTAAATAAACAAGGTTTTGTTTGTGTGACAATTGGGTTAATTGCTTAGATCCTTGTCTTAACATGGACGGGTGGAGTTCTCCTCTCATCCACTAACATTAAGCCCCAAAACACGTTGGTGATTTAAGAGACATTGGATTACATATGAACCAAGGATCTTTCCTGGCCACGACTAATGTGGGATTTGCCTGGGGTGTCACATTCACCCCCTGTTAGAGTCTCATCGTCCCTGATGAGGTTGTACCCACCATCCCGAACGACACAGGAGTGGCTCTGATACCATCTGTAACATTTGACCTCTCTCACCACCAATATTGGCCGCTTTGCCTCGATGGGTTGCCCATCCAGAGCTCACGGATTTGCTTTTGGTTGCCTTGGTGGACACTTCCCAAGAGGTCACCCATCCCGGTACTGCTCCCACCTGAGCACGCTTAACTGTGGAGTTTTCCTCTCATTCACTAACATTAAGCCCCAAAACGCATTGGTGATTTAAGAGGCATTGGATTGCATATGAACCAAGGATCTCTCCTGGCCACGGACAATGTGGGATTTGCCTGGGGTGTCACAGCTTCCTTACGACTAAGGGCATCCGCTACTACGTTAGCTTTCCCTGGGTGATATTTGATGACACAGTCGTAATCATTCAGGAGCTCGAACCATCAACGCTGTCGCATGTTCTGCTCCTTCTGATCAAATATATGTTGGAGGCTCTTATGGTCAGTATAGATCGTACACTTCGTTCCATATAGATAATGCCTCCAAATATTTAGTGCAAATACCACTGCTCCCAATTCCAAGTCATGAGTAGTATAATTCTTCTCATGAACTTTATCGCGCTGCATCAATACACACCCTAAGCCTTGGATAGAATCGTCACAGTACACCACGAATTCGTCTGTACCCTCAGGTAATGATAGAATTGGTGCACTGGAGAGTTTTAATTTCAACAACTAAAAATCAGATTCTTGGGCATCTCCCCACTTGTAAGTAACACCCTTATGCGTTAAAGAAGTGAGGGGTTGAGCGATCTTTGAGAATCCCTCAATGAATCTGTGATAATATCCCGCCAGACCAAGAAATTGCCACACCTCAGTAGGAGTCTTAGGAGCCTCCCATTGTTTGATAGCATCTATTTTAGCGGGATCGACATGTATACCAGCCTCATTAACCACATGTCCTAAGAATTGGACCTCTCGAATCCAGAAGTTACACTTGGATAATTGAGCATACAGCTGATCCTTTCTCAGAAGTTCCAAGATCGTCTACAGGTGTTGCTCGTGCTCCTCTCTGCTCTTGGAATAGATCAATATGTCATCGATAAACACTATGAAAAATTTGTCCAAATAAGGCTTACATACACAGCTCATAAGATACCACCGATGCATTGGTTAGCCCAAATGGCATGACAAGGAACTTAGAGTGTCCATAGCGAGTTCGAAAGGTTGTTCTAACCACATCCTCCTCTCGGACTCTCAGTTGACGGTACCCTGACCTCAAGTCAATCTTGGAGTAGAAACTCGACCCTTGGAGCTGATCAAACAAATCATCAATGCGGGGAAGTCAGTAACGGTTCTTAACAGTCACTTTATTTAGCTTCCGATAGTCAATACACATGCAAAAAACCCATCCTTCTTCTTAAAAAACAGGACTGGGGCTTCCCAAGGTGAAGAACTAGGTCTAATAAAACCCCTATCTGACAGCTCTTGGAGTTGGGTAGACAGTTCTTGAAGATCGCTTGGTGCTAAGCGATATGGTGCGTGTGCAACTGGGGCTGCTCCAGGTGCAAGATCAATTTGAAACTCCACCTGACGAACAGGTGGTAGTCCCGGTAGTTCCTCCGGAAAGACATTTAGGTAATCACGAACCATGGGGATGTCCTCGATTCTCAATTCAACTTCAACTCGAGTATCAAAAATGTTAGCCATAATAGCTGGATAGCCCTTTCGAACGAAATTCTGGGCTTTCAAGAATGAGATGATACCCACCATGCACCACCATGATCATTAAGAATAGATCTTCTCTTGACAGAGAATTTCAGTGCGATGCTTGGACAACCAGACCAAGCCCACTACAATGTCAAAGCTTCTCAAAGAGATAAGTACAAGTTCAATGTCAAACAAATGACTATCCAGTTCGAGTCTACAATCGCGATGAACATGGGTCGCCTGAACAGGCTCACCATCAACTAGCTCTACAGAGTGTGGGGGGTTCAAGAAGAGTAGGGGCTACCCCTAGGAGTTTGCTAAGTTTTAATGACACAAAACTATAATTCACACCAGTATCATATAAAACAAAAGCAAAGTTGTGGTTTAAAGAACACGTACTCGTACCCATACTGTTGTTGTCACCGTTGAGCTGGGGACAATCCCTTTTGAAATGGTTCTCACTCCCACACTGGAAGCATCCTTTTCCAGTACTCTGACGTTGTGGCTACCCTTGCTGTCGCTAATAGTTCCTTGGGAGCCTGTACTTTGATGTTGTTGGCAGTCCTTAGCTGCATGACTAGCCTTTTCGCACCGCTCGCATAATTCTATCTTACAGATACCAGAGTGATGGTACTTGCACCGATTACACTTCGGGCGATTTCCCCTATAGTTACCCTAGTGGTGGTTTTTGTGAGAATGGGTCTGGTTGCTACCACCACTTGAGATCTTGCCTGCGACTTTTTCCCGCTTTCTTTTATTGTTACCATCACTGGATGATGACACCCCGTGTGGAGGTACGACCGCTTCTTCGACTTTCTGATTAGTCAGCTCATGAGCTAGGCGGACGATCTGCTGAATATTGCTTAGATTGGCTGGTGCATCCGTGCCCATGACCTGGGGAGTAAATCCTTCGATACGAAGTTCAAAGTGTTTGCAATGCGGGCTTAACTGATCTGAACACATAGGTGGGTTGCGAGCAAGTTGGCCTAAGCACAAAGATTTAGAGAATATGAGTGAGATAGAGAGGTAATGGCGAGAGTTTAGAAAGAGACAGACTAGGTCGAAAGAGTTGTTACCAGCTTGAAAAGCTGCTAGAACCTCAACCACCTATCTTTAATCAGTGCGTTCATTTCTGCCTGAGTCATGTTGATGTTTCCCCGACCATGTCCTCTTCCCGCCATTAGAATTCTACATTTACATTATACCCATGAGTAAAACCACAAATACGCTAACCATATAATCGTTCACACACAGTATAAGCAAACTAGAACATAGAATAGGCTCGAAACGCATGGTACTATGATGTCTAAAAGATTCAACTTCAAAGAAAAGAAATGAACAATCCAAGTATCCACGAATTACACTTTAAACAATCACTCAAGTTCGATAAACTTAAAGAAAATAAGATAAGAAACAGATCTAAATGAAATATGATTAATCATCATCATGGTCCATAGTCATGCAAGAACCCTCGTCCTCGCTTTCCTCAGCCTCTAAGGGTTCGAACTCCTCCTCGACTTCTTCCTCAGGGTCCTCCTTAGGGTCCTCTTCTGTTTCTCCTTCTGGTTGTTGCTGATTTGCCATCAATACTTGTATCTGCTGCTATTGTTGTTCTAGAATCGACCTGGATTCTGCTAACCTGGTAGTCAACTCTGCAATACTCTCCTCCATGGCATAGTATCGAGTGACCATAAGTGGACGCCAATGCCAAAGAAGTTCCAACTGCCAACTAGCATGGGAAAGCTCGTTAAGTTTATCTTGGACATAACTTACGAATCCAGCAAAGTTCTTTCCCATGAATCTCTAATAGCAGGAACTTGTTCCGACACTTCCTTTTTCTCAACACAATAATTAAGTAGGGCAGGATTCCATCCCCACTCTCTACCAACTATCCCATCAAGGACAGGGAATTCAGATGTTTGTGAGTCCTCCTCAGGCTCACCCTCCATATCTACAAGTCTATGGCCAACCACGGGTTCTTTCCTGCTAGCGTGTTTAGAAATAGATTTATGAGAAGATGACGACATGTTTTCCCTGCAACATGTTGGGTAAGTACACATATCCAAAAGTCTTAAATGTGTACTAATGTTGTGAGTGTACTAATGCAATTCTTATGCTATGACAGTTATAGACTAGACTCAACATGCTGTCCTAGTTCACTATAACCAATGGCTCTGACACCAATCTGTCACACCCTCAAATTTCCACTGTGGGGTTTATACCGCAAGGCGCGTGACACACCAGGATCCCCATAGCCATAAGTCATATGAACGACTCTAAATGCCTAAACCATTTAGTTCGTTTTCAAAAACCAAGTTTAAGGTGTAACCAAAAAGTTTAGATAAACTGCGGAAGCGTAAACCAAACCTAACCATTTTAAAATCATGCGCAAAACAACGCGCCCAAGATAAAACTAAATGAATGAAAAATCAAAGTAAGGTTAACAGTGTTCAATTATTTCATGACACAATGATGCATGCCCTAACGTGCTCCGTACCTAGAGACCGGCAAAAGCATGCTAGTGTGTGTAAGTCGGTGAGTTCACAGTTTAAGTAGCAAAGTAAAGTTATCAACATTGTAAAAACCATCAGTTTTAAGCTTGTCAGGGGTAGCTAACCCACTCATTGTAACTAAACATTTGATTATTGGGAACATACAGATGATACAGTGCCTCAGCACTAGTGTCTATCAAAACTAGCAAGAAAATGTTTTTGGCCAGAAGTTCATGCCCATGACCCAAGCACCTCAGGCATGAGGTTTCTGCATAACCTAATAGCGCTACCAACTAATACCCCGTTCGCCTCCAGCGATAAACCCAATAATATTGTAAGGAATTTCAAATGATAGAGATTGTTTAGTTCACAAAGGACAGTTAAAGTTGCAAAACTGATAAAACCATATCCACACAAGGAATTGAAAACCTGACCCACACAAGGACTCAAAACACCCCAAAACCCGGGATGTAAAAGTTGAAAAAGTTTAGTAAGTTGTCTCAACCCGAGACGCATGCTTTTGAGAAAAGAGTAGTGAAACTCACCTTAGGTTGCAAGCTAAAAATCCAAACTCCACAAGCAACAAGGACGTGCTACCGACTCCCTATTATATGTGCTACTACGTGAGTATATGTGTATACACGATACACCACATAACTCGTTTTTCCAAGACATTAATTTATACGGGATTGTTTAAGTGACACCTATTGTAACTACATGCACAAGTAGACCCTACGAACCTGTTGGTGAACATTATGTTTACTATCAGTCATACGTGTCATTTTCATCTCATAAAAGTGTACATGCAAGATCAAGTCATACAAGACTCCAAATAAGCACATATACACATATATCATAATCAACGTTTTTAGGACAGATTATGCACTACCGAAATAATTTTATTAAAAATAATTACACAATGAATTAGACTCCCAAAGGTTTACTGAATATTCCTAGGGGTCCAGTCGTGCCACTATTTTTGTTTCGCAACAAAACCTTGTTGAAAAATTATGAAAAATCAATTACTATAACTAGGTTTTAAAAACTTTCACATCAGGTCAGTTTACGATAAAAATTCTCAAAAATCGTGTATTCATCCAAACGGGATGAATCCACTTGTAAAATCCGAGTTATTCTTATATCAACCTACTGACCAAATTTCGTGACCTAACTCCTTGTAAAAGTCGAGTTACAGCCTTTTAAAGTTGACCTAACTTTTTAATCCGAAAATCAGTTTAGACCTTTATTCAAATAAAATTCCAAAAACACGTCAAACGATAACCAAACCTCATGATTTTACCCATTCCAGAAAATGATCAAAACAGATACTTTAAAGCCACGTTATAAAGCCTACAAGTTGTTACATGCAATCTGTCCAATTTTTAAACATGCAATAATCTTAACTATCTCAAACCCTAGGTGTATATTATCGATCAAGAACATCAAATACACATCCTACAAAGCCTATCATACATAATCATGATCAAAACATGCAAGAATCATCATAAATAATATCACCTATAAACCCTAGATGTTCAAAAATCATCAATATACAAAGACATGCAAGCATATCAAATAACAATCATGAAACCCTATGTTTAACATGTTAATTTTTTAGAAAACTCATGTTTTAATCTTTATAAACATATATCAGATACGGACAAACATGTTTATGGTTTTGTTAAAACATAAAAGAGCAGATTAAAACACAAGGAATCAAGTATTATACCTAAAGCTCTTCAATAACACAACCGAACACCTTTCAAGTCACTCAAATGATGTTCTTAAGCCTTAGGAGATGTTTAGAGGTTGTATTTTTCGTATGGGGGTAGTAGGGGACGATTAAGGTTGTGATTATGAGAAGTAGGGTGTTAAAAATCGATTTCATAATGGGTTGGCTTCACGACCTGACACCGTCGAACGGCCATTCACTTGGCCCATTTTTACCTGAATCATCCTATCGCTTCATCGATTACGAGTTTGATGACACATTCAGTTTAAATAACATAATCACACAAAAATTCACACATAGTTTCACAGAAACACGTAATTGCAAATAATATCAAACAATTAATTCACAATTATCTATTTTCTCAATTCACCAACGTTCAGGGTTCGATACTCGTGTATGCAGTCCGGTAATTCCCCAAATTACCTTTTATGCAGTTACTAATCTATAACCGTGCAACGTGTGACTCACCTAACCAAACCTAATTAAGTAACATGTTGTGAATATAAGTAAAAGTTAACTACAGTTTAGTTAAAGTAGGAACCTGAAAATGCGGGGTGTCACAGAGAAAGGTAACCCTTTAAAAATTTGGAACAACATATTTATACGTTACATAGTATTTCATACTAGGTAAATCGTCGCATGATCGTGTTTATGTTCTTTTATAAGATGAAAATTGTGCAATGAATGTTCTTAGGGTTAAGTTTTACAAAGTTGTTAACATTTGTGGTTGACACGTGGCGGTGGTCGTACCACATCCTACGTCAAGTGACATTTAGGACATCTGTTTGTTAACACAAGTCCGACTGTTGATTTCTTTCCGCAACCAGTATAATGAACTATGTATGGATGATACTGTTGTTTTTTATGTTGTTTTTGTGATGGTTGCGGTGGTGGTTCTATTGGTATGGGATGATAATGTGGTGGTTGTTGTGATGGTGGTGGGGGTTACATTGGTATAGAATAATAATAAAACTGTGAGTGGGGTGGGCGTTGGTGGTATGTGTTTTTATAATGTGTCTGAATAGTGATGGAGGAATGATAGGGATAAGCCATAAGGAATGGCAACGATCGGATTACAATGTCGAAAACGACTATCATCAATCTGTAGAAACCAATTAGGACGTTAGAGCTGCAGAAGCAGCCTTGCCTCTCTCAACAGGAGTGATGTAGCCGGGAGATGAATGTTGCAACCAAGCCATGAGTTCGACCAGGATGACACGCGAAGCTTTAGACTCCAAGCAGATCCCTTGATTGCCAACTCACCTCCCGTAGAACATAGGCCTCTACAAAGTTTGACTAATTCGCTTTTTTCACTTATTTAATGAAATTTAACGCGCATACCAAATTCGAAGATCAAGGTCTTCACATTTTAGTAACATTTCAGACTAACTGAGATTCAAGAACAACCACCTTCTCTCTCAAACCTTTCTAAAAGTATAAAAAACTAGAACAACATTAACAACTAACAAAGATTGTAGAACAAAAGAAGAAAGTGTTCCCCTCTGTTACTAAGCATGTCAAGAAATGATAATTTTCAAATATTGCAAATCAAGGTTTTCATTAATTTACTGCAGATCAAGGTCTTCATTAATTTCATTTTGGTTAATGATAGTTTGATTAGGTTATTACTTTGTTTTGTTAAAAAAAATATTATAATAATTAAATAAAAGATCCATAACTAAAAAGTTATTAGAAATTGTTTGAGAATATATTTTCTGATCAAAGGATCCATAACTGAACAGTTATTTGGAATGTTCCTGATCATTACAGAAGTGGAACGATCATCTTGATGAAAAGGAATAATCCCTCGAAATTTATTACGGGAAGCAAAGGATAACGAGGATGAATGTTGTATCTATCACGGAAGTACTGAACAACAGAGATAACAATTCTAGTTTCATCAGGAAACGGAGATGAATGTGGTGTTCAACAGCTTTAGCGGTGGTGATAGTAGGTAGGGGGTTGCTTGTTCCATTTTTAAACACCCAAAACTATGCAGACGTATGGTGACGTTAACCCATGTCACACCTATTCTTGATCATGTCAGAAGTCGTTTCAGCTTGCCTTCATCGTTGACAGATATCTCTCCGATAACAACTTGTGCTAGCAGATCGCAGTTATGTAGGTTTAACAACAAACGTGCATACTTACCTTTTTGTTCCCTTCAAAATATATCTTTTTCTTATGAAGAATTTTGATAATTTGATCTTTCTATCGCAGGTTTGCTAGAGGGTCACTATTCATATATAAAGAACATTAAAAAAAATATTATAACAATTAAATAAAAGATCCATAACTGAACAGTTGTTAGGAATTGTTTGAGAATATCTTTTCTGATCAAAGGATCCATAACTGAACATTTATTTGGAATGTTCCTCATCATTACAGAAGTGGAACGATCATCTTGATGAAAAGGAATAATCTCTCGAATCGTATTACAAGAAGCAAAGGATAACGAAGATGAATGTTGTATCTATCACGGAAGTACTTCCATCCCCTTCCCTCAAACTCTACTTTAGGGTAGAATCTAAAAAAGTAGAATTTTCATTTTTGGTTAATGGTTTTTGTTTTTTTAAATAAAACATAAAAAACACTTCTATGGTTATTAGTGATAGTTTAATTAGGGTTATTACTTTGTTTTTTAATTTTTTTACAATAATTAAATAAAAAAACAAAAAAAAAACTTAAAAAAAAACCCATCAAAACACCAAAAAAAAAAACCCAAACCAAAACCCTCCCAACACAAATCTCAACACCCCACCGATACAGATGTCCAGGTTCACCCCCTTACTCAAAGCGCCTCGCTAGGGCCATAGTGAGGCGCTTAGGGCTTACTTTTCCAAACTTTCATGCAACCTCATACTGACGTTGTACTTTCATGTAACAAAAGCGCCTCGCTATGGCCATAGCGAGACACTTTGGGGGTTGAAAATAGAAATGAGGGGGTGGGAATAGATGTATCCTTCTATAAATGGATTGCCATCAAATTTAAATATGTTGGTCCCATTGCTATTGGACGTGGTTTTCAAAAACAAACCACCGTCATCTTCTTTAACCCTGTCACTTTTCACTTTCTTCTTCTAGCATCCTTTTTGTCTCTAAAATGAAGATAGTGGAAATGAACCCATCATCAAATGAAGAAGACTCTTTTAAAAACGTAATTAAGTACACCCATGCAATTAGACTTCCAACTCCCATTTATGACCATGACTAGCAAAAGCCGCATTGTTGAACAACTCGATCTTTCACCACTAATTGTTGCACTATCCTATTTTATGTTATTTTGTTCCCCACTTTTTTTTTTTGAACGGTATTTTATTCCCCACTTAGTTAATGAATTTTCCTTCTTTTTGTCTGCTTTATTTATTTACTAGCTTTTATCCCGGGAGTGTCCCGGGGTTGAAATATCTAATATAACATAATAAAATATCTAATATGACAACATAATTAATGATTTGCCAATATATGATTAATGAATAATAATAATAATAATAATAATAATAATAATAATAATATTATTATTATTTATTTTAAACAAATTTCTGCCATAAGTTATCATATTCAAATATAAAAAAAATCTCTGCATATGAAGTTATGTTTATCTTTTGTGATTTATTAGTAGAGTAAAATATATTTGAAAACAAAACCCCACAAAAATAGTTGTTTTTTTCTCCGTTTTTGATATAGCACTATTGTACTCGTTGGAAAGATAATAAAACGCTCGTTAATTTGGTGTAATTTTTTTCTTTAAAAAATCTCGTATATAAAAGATATTAACGTTTAAAAGTTATGGGAGGAAACATTAGAAAGAAAATTTAATTTTGTTTTTAAATTCTTATCTTTTACTAAAATAACTATAATATATATAGATTTATTAAAAAAACTCAAAAATTAAAAAATCCTACATGATGCCACGTGGCACATTCAAGAAGGGGTTAAGGCCTCCATTAAATGCCAAATCATCAAATTTCAATTCTTTTATTATAAGTTATAGATTTTGCTAAAAGCTTAATGTGTATTCGTTATATTGCATTATTTTATATGAATTTCTCGGAAGAATCATGAATTGATGATCATTGTTTTCAGAACGGACCGGTTGGACCAGAAGCTGCAGGGTTGGGTTTATTTGAACCACCTCTATTTGGAGCGGTTAGATAGAATAAACCGGTAAATCGACCGGGATCGTCGGACCAAATTTCATTTTCCTCAATTTACTTTTTGATAAAATGATCTTTTATATATATCGAAACCAACTGGGAACATGGGAATCATAAGTCTATACTTAAGGATTGCCCGATATTCAACAGCCGACATGTGTTGCCCAAGCCCATCGATGGGAAGGACAGTCAAAAAATCTTGGGCATGCGCTCCTTTAAGGCATTCAAACACAGCTTTCTGGCACGGGGACATAGCAAACTTTTCTCCCATGGTCTGAAGGGTTTTACCGGTAAAGGCACTCGCCAAAACCTTTTGAGGTTTTTTGGGGGCGGTGTCCTTATCCATAAACCCGCCCAAATCGAAGTCCGGGAGAGAGCTGCGAATGTTGTCCAAGGCAAGCTCATAATTCAAGTCCATCCCCACCAACCCGCTATTCCTTAAGATGTTGTCTTGAAGGTTCCAGGACTGCACCCGAGAGGCTACAAAAGCATAGGCAGTCACGTCCTCCGCTGAACAGAGACCAAGCCATCCCAACCGAATCGGCAAAGACGCCAACCGCCATTGAAAATCTCCAAAGAACGCCCCTCCACAAACCACAATATCTTCCGCCGTTTCACGAAGGCCTTTGTCGAAAATGGATACGGCCTCATTGACCATGGCCGGTGGACATGTCCGAAGGCCAAACAGCAGTTTGGCAACCCCCATACATGAACGTAGCAACAAAAGTTCACTGTGGGGGTCCCTCAACTTCTGTAGAGAGAACATTAATTCTGTTGCCTTCTTAGCCCTTTTAACAACCAAAGAGCTAATATACCCCTCATCCCGACTAACGACCCCTCCTAGGAGCTTAACCCCAACCTCTGGTCGCGATGTGAAGAATGGCCTCAGCCCCATTGGGAACCCCAACCCCAAATTGATGATCACCCAAGTATGTCGCCATCTCCTTCGCAACTTTACGCATAGCGACTTTGGAGACTAACCTTCGCCAAATGCCCCCAACCGCGATAGGCCTAATCCCATTATCGGGCTTAAGCAACGGAGTCAGGGGGCAGATGCAATAAACTCGGCAAGGACCTTAGGGCAAAGCCCCCCCAACCAGATGTTAACCACGTCGGTGATAGCCAAGAGTAGATCAGAAGGCGGCGAGGACCCATGCCCACAAAGTGCATCCAAGATATGTTGAGCTCTAAGGCCATCCCTCCCGCATGAAGTCCCTCTAGGAAAGGATTTAATATTCCGTAACACACAATCCACATCGACTTGAAGGGCACCCTCAGAGGGCAAGACATTAGGCAGTGCTGGGGGATCGGTGACGGGGTGTTTATCAATCAGGGCCTTCAAGGTGGAATCCCCATATGGAGCAACCCCGGAGGAACATAGAACCTTAACTGCGGCTATGAAATGTCCATCAGCGACCTTCCGCAGACATTGCTTGACATTGTCTGTTATCAGAGGCAGGCTGGGTGTTGGGCCACCTAACTAACCCTTCAGCAGATTGCGTTAGGAGCGGAAGGGCAAGCTCCTCAATCCCATTCCCGTCTTTCCAAATAGATAAAGCCCTCATAATACTGCTGCACTGTAATGATTTGCGGTTCCCAGACCGCTGCTCTTGCCTAGAGGATGGCCGAAGTCTTATTTACCGGCTAGTTTACTACTTCATACTTTTATTTAAAGTTTCACATTTTATTAACGCTACAAATTTATAGCACAATATAAAATACCTTCATATTTTATTTTAAACTATATGCGTGTTTGTATATATGAGGGGGAGTTAACGTACAAAAGAATCGTAAGCTACAAAGGATAAGAAGGCATTAGGAGGCAAAACGTAACGGGGCAAGAGGCAAGTTCCCCCCTTCCGATAATATTACATTGTTACACTAAAGTTGCATCCACAATAAACAATTAAACGTACCATCGATCACTAAATAGCTACACAACATATTATACAATTTAGGAAAATATATACACGAGGCATATTATAATGGCATAACCTATGTTGATAATTACACACATTATATACATATAATTTTCTTTGTACGTAAAAACTGATCTTACAGAATACTAAATTATTGTATAATAAAAAGAATAAATTTAAGTCGTTTAACTTTTTATATCAGTGGTCTATATTTCTAAAAGCTTTACTTTTTACATACAATTGTCTATATTATGTACATAAATAAACCATAATCTTCGTGGTCCATAAGTTTATTGATAAAAAAATCTGTTCAACTACACTAGTTTGGTGATTTTCCATATTGCTACCGGTACATGTGGAAAGAAAATCATGTTCAGAACATAATGAATTACCTAATCAACGGAATAAATAGGAAAAAGAGATCACTGATATGCTTTAAAACACTTCATGTTTGCCCTTATATAGAACTATTATCGAGTTTTTCAAAGAAAGAGATAAGGAAAATGAGAGAAAAAGAAAAGAGGAATAATTAAGATTATTACCTTGATAATAATGATAATATTTTTTAACATATGTTTATTGCCATTCTTTTAATAAACAAAATATATAATAATAAAACTGTAAAATTTACTTCTAGCAAAGAACATAAAAAATCTCCTCCTACTTTGTTTTTTCATTTCTCTATAATAAGTTGATAAATTACTTTTCTCTCTTTCTTTTCTTTTAAAACTCATATATACAATATTACAAGTCAAACAAATTATACTAAAATTATATGAATTAGACATGTTTCACATATAATAAACTTTAAGCATAGAATTAAGGGAGAGGAAAAAGTTTGACAAGTTTAAACATTTACATAATCATTTTATATTACATTCATATACATTAAAGTACGGTGACACCCGACAGATTCAGGTTAACACTTTTAGAAACATATAAGTCTACCACAGAAAAAACATTTATTTAACGTACTTAACTAGGGCAGTTGAGTCGGTTTACATTACGTATTTTCCAGGGTTCAATGATTCGGAGGATCATTGGGGTTATTATACGCACACATGAGTCTTAAGTCCCGTTGTTAGTGAAATTACATGATTTAATCAAGTACTAAGCATTAATTGTTCTATATATGATAGGCAATGTGAAAATACGTGTTTACATGATTAGAAATGATTAACATATGTTAGAATTGCATGTTTATGTGTTAGGATGTGTTAACATACGTTAAAATGGGGTTAACATGTGTTAAAATGGGTTAAAACGACAAAACCGTAAAGAATTGGAATCCATGAATCTGGTTCGACCCTAAGAGAGGTCGAACCAAGTCCATGGATGTTCATTCTACCCTTGTAAAGGTCGAATGGGCTTTGGTTCGACCCTAAGAGGGTGCGAACCAACACTAACTATAAATACTATACTTTGCAATTTTTTCATCATTTCACAACCCTAGCTAGCCTCCAAGTGCTCTCTCTCAACCCTAAACCTGTAAGGAGATGTTTTTGACCTCGTTTTTCAGATCTTAACATAAAAACACGTTCCATATCATAAACAAGAGAAGAATCAAGGTGTGTTTATCAGCTAAACCTCTTTTAATCGATTTTCATTCGTTTTTATCAAACCCTAAGTGGCTAGATCTGATTTAAATATGTTTTCGTGGATAAAAACCTTTCTAACATCTTTCTAAACCAAATCTATGCATTCATCATGAGTTTTCATACAACAAATCCTTATGTTAATGGTGTTAAATGAGTTGCTATGTGTTATTATGTGTTAGATGTTGATTGAATGATGAATAAATGATATATTGATGATCTAGGACTGTTTTAGATGATAACTTATGATTATTATAGGGTGTAATCGATGATTGATGAAGTTTTACCCATTTGGGGGGTTTATGCTAAATCTAGGGTTTTTTCTTGTGGGTATTGATGATGATATGATTTGGGGGTTTGCTAGACATGATAAATCTGTGAATAATTATCTGTTTATGAGCTAATTTTGATAAGTTTTCATTTTGGGTAAAGATTATAAGTATTGATGTGACATTTTCATAATTTGCCATTTTGGGTAAGTTGTGATTTCTTCATGAAATGAACGGATTTCAGGACATAATTGGTAGGGTTTTATGAGGATAGATTAGATGATATCAACTGCTGTGATTTGTGATGTTTCGTGATGTTTTCGGACTGTTTTGATGAGATTTGGTGCTTTTTATGAGTTTTTGCAGCAGTTGGGTCGAACCAAGCCTTGGGAGGTCGAACCAACCTTGAAACACCTCATTCGACCCACATATAGGTCGAACCAATTAGGTTCTGACCTGCTTCGGCCCCACGACTCCAGAAATGCGATTTTTGATGCAAACTAAGTGTTTTATGCATGATTCGTGTGTGTTAGCGATATGTACTTGATCAACTAGTATAACGGGTCACCAACGGGATGTCGGGTCTGTCTGTTGTGTCGGGTTAACATTCAAACCCATTTTCAAACTGTAGTCATGATCTGGACAATCCGGGACTAGTTAATCTTCGGGCTGTTAGTCGAAACACTTATGCAAACGTTATGATAGGTCGTCGGTATTTGGAACTATTTATTTGTGTCGGTTATCTTATTCTAGAAGACGCAACCTAAGGTGAGTGTCATAGCCCCACTCTTTACTCTTTTCATATTTGGGGGAGAAACATGCGGTATGAACTTTACGAACTTTAGACCAACATATTACATTATATCCCATGGATACTTAGTGACCTTACATCATTGAAGTCCTCCTAACCTTTAGTGAACCATTAATATGTGGATACGTAGCGGGGAAAGTGTGAATAGATCTATTGGGCCGGCAAGCCCCATTCGGGTTGACTGGAGGTCGGACGGGTGCATATTTGTCCTATCTAACTTACGATACCGGGTGATGACCGGTGGCGGGTATTGAGGCATTCTAACATTCAGCAGTGGTTCACGACACTTTAGTATCATGTAACGATGTCTAGCTAGCATCAGATATAGATGTAAGGATTGCTGTGTCTGGTTTTACAAACGTTACAAACTTTTGCAAACTTTATCTCTATAACTCACCGGCACTTTATGTGTTGACTAACATTGCATGTTTTTTTCAAGTCACTATGGTAGCAGCTGGTCTAGGCGCACTGGAGTCACACTGCGTCTCATACCATCATGCATGTTTGAACGTTATATGGGTTTTAAACTATTTACTTTGGATTATGGTTTTGTAACCTTAACTTTGCTTCCACTGTGGTCTTTTGATACTGTGTAAAACTTTTAAAACTGCGTGGTTGGTTTTGTTACGTTATTTTCATATCATATAGTTGTCGTTTATTATGACCGTTGACTTGGATCCTGGTATATCACGTGCCTCACGGTAAAACCCTACACATAAAATTTGAGGGTGTAAAAAGTACAAGTGTGTATGTTTCTTCACATCTTTTCTTACAACTAGTTATGTATTGGACGTCCCTCAATATAAGAATATTGCCATGTTCATAAAAAATGTTTTTATGGTACTAAGGATATGAAGGATTATAGGCCACTAGACTAAAATTTCAATGGTTGATAGGATTATAATTAAAGGTTGACACGTCAACAATGTTCACGCATGAAAAGAGAGGATATTTAACTTTGGAAATAGTTTAATTACCAAGTTTTTCTAATTAAGAAAGAACAAGGAAACTGTACGTAAGAAAAAGAAAACAATTAAAAATTACTTTTATTATATACTACTAATATACAAACCTATTTAAATAGTATTTTTATTATTATTTTATTTATTTTATTATGTTAAATATCTAGGTAGCGTTTGATATGCATGAATGGAAGTCGGAATGGAATGAAGCATTACGATGGAATGAAAAAAAAAAAGTGTTTGGTTAGTCAAGGTAATGGAATCATCCATTACCTCTTCCATTCCATTCCCTCTAAAAACCTCAAAATTCATTCCATCCATCTCCCTTGTTTATTTTTCCATTCCATTCCCTCTGTTACTCTTCATCAGCACCGACCACCACCACCCACCTCTACCATTACCACCCTTCGCCACCACAACTTAACGCCACCACCGACTGTCGCCACCCACCGACCACCACCGTCACTCTCTGTCACCGACCACCGCCACTCTCCGTCACCGACCACCGCCACCCCCCACCCACCGACTACCGCCATCACCGACCACTTCCACCACCGCCACCCACCACAAAGCACTGATCGCCATCACCGACACTCTCCGTCACCGACCACTACCGCCACTCACCACCACCACCATCTCCACCTCCACCATCGACCACTGCCACCCACTACCAAGCACCGACTGCCACCACCGACACTTTCCATCACCAACCGCCACCTCCACCACCGACCACCACCACCCACCACCAAGCACTGACTGCCACCACCGACACTCGCCGTCGCCGACCACCGCCACGCACCGACCACCACCACCGCCGCTGCGCCACCACTTACTGTCCCCGTCACTAAGTGTCGCCAGCCACCGACCACCACCACCACCCATCGTTGTCGCCGCCATTGACCACCACCGTTGCCGTTACCACGACCGCCACCACCCACCGACCACCACCACCTCTGCCACCACCAACCACCGTCGTCGGCACCCACTATTAACCGCCATCGCCACCACTCACCACTGGGGGTTTTATTCCTATGTCTTTCCATACCTACCAAACAATACAAAGTAGTGATTCATTCCATTCTTACGTGGTAACTAAACAAGACCATGGAATGGTAATCATCCATTTCATTCCTTTGTCCATTCCATTCCATTCCCTTGTCCATTCCATTCCATCGTCCATTCCATTACCACATACCAAACATACTCCTATAGTTTAATAAGAAATCACATAATGGGGTAGTGGTGGAGTGGTTTATGGTGCTTATGTGTTCTTTAAGGTTTTGGGTTCGAAACCCATTTGAGTCTTTTTTTTACAACACTTATTTATATATAATACATATGATTCAATAAGTATTAACAAAATGGGGTAGTGGTGGAGTGGTTTGTGGTATATGTGTATTTGTTGAGGTCTTGGGTTCGAAACTCGTTTCAAACATGGCATTTTTATTTTTTTTCCAACACTTATTTATTTATAAATACATATGATTCTATACTAACTAACAAAATGCCTTGGTGGTGGAGTGGTTTGTGGTACATTTGTGTGGTTTGAGGTATCAGGTTTGAAACCGGTTTGAAACATTGTTTTTTTTAAAACAAATACGAAAAACGCGCAACGCGCGTATATTTATACACCTAGTTATAACAATAATAATAATAACCATAATATATATATATATATATATATAGGGTTAGGATAATTTGAAAACTCATGTGAGTTGTGAGAACCATAGGAACTCATTTGGACCATTGATCTTGATGATCCAATGGTTGAGATTAAAAGTTGATGTCTTTTGTCTTCACATAGTAACTCAATTAATATTAAGAATATTTAAATGTAATAAAGTACAAATAGGGGTATTATGGTAAAACACTAAGTGAGAGAAAATAATTTATATATTAATTTCTTTACTTTTTTTACCTTTAATTTATTTTTTTAATTCATTTATTTTTTTAACCAATTTATTTTTTTAAACAAATAATCAAGTTGTACAATCTGTCTTCTTTCTCTCTCGTTTTTACACTGGTGTAATTACACCAATGTAAACAAACAAAACATGTGAATGTATCCGTTTACAGAAAATGAAAACAACAAAATCTTGCAATAAAACTTGCCACTAACTCAACCAATTACACAAGTGTAAGAAAACGAAAAACATAACCAAATTACAAATCTACCAAAAATATAAGAAACCTACATCTAAACTAATTCTATAAAAATCTTGTCCACTAACTCAAGCAATTACACCAGTATAAAACTCTTCAACAATTCAGATCCTGGTCTGCACAACATAACAACTTAAATGAATTAAAAAATGAAGTTATTTAGTTGAAATTATTTCCACAATCTATCAATTTACACTAGTGTAGAAAAGAAAACAAAATACTTACAAAATACCATAAATCTATCCTAACACAATTAATAAAATCACGAAATCAAAAACGTGTTTTACGTTGGTGTAACCCCAAATGTTTATTAGAATGCTAAGTAAAAAGCACCAAAAAAACCATGTTTACGTTGGTGTAAGCCATTAGTGATTGAACAACCAAAAAAACCAGTTTACGTTGGTGTAACACAAGTGATTATTTCAACAATACCCAAGTCATTATTTCAACAAAAATAATAAAATGCACAGATAATAATAATAATAATAATAATAATAATAATAATAATAATAATAATAATAATAATAATAATAATGTAGTAATAATAACATAAAATAAAAATAATAATAACAGGAAAATATAATAATAATAATAATAATAATAATAATAATAATACATGTGAAGATCGGAAACCACCCTCAGCCACCACCACCCCTCGAAAACCACCACTCAAAACCACCCCCGAAACCACCCTCAGCCACCACTACCCTCAAAACCACAGCCAGCACCTCCGTCAACCACCCTCAGCCACCACCACCCCTCAAACCCACAGCCACCACCACCTCTGAAACCCATAACCACCACCGAACCACCCCGTCATCTTCATCATCATCACAATCGAACCCCCATCTTCAAAACCACTCTGCAAAAAAAACCCTCTCGCACTTATCGTCTTCAAACCCGTCTTCAAAACCCTACCCAGCGTCATCACCATCGAACCATCCCTCAAACCCACAGCCAAAAAACACATAAGATCCACCCCCACCCCCCCCCCCCCCCCCAAAACCCAAAAAACACATCAGATCCACCCCCAAAAAACTAAAAAACCATCAAATCCACCACTCACCACCATCAAAACCGTCACCACCTGCCCACCGTCACCACCTCCCCTGTTTCGAACCCACCTACCCACCACACCGTCACCATCAAACACCGTCACCACTTACCCACTGTCACCACCATCGAAGGGTGTATGTGTGTTAGAGAGAGAGAGAGACGTGTGTGTGTGTTTAGAGAGAGAAAGGCTTGTGTGTGTGTGTGAGAGAGAGAGAGAGTATGAGAGTGGTTATGATACTTTTTTAAAAACAAATCTGCATTTTTAATAAAAAAGGTGTGGGGTGGGGTGGGTTAGGGGAGATGGTGTTTGACATAAATGCCCTTTAATAAAAAAAACCTTTACTAGCCTATGTGTCATAATATTATTGGACTAGGGGAGTTCTCAAGTTCTCGCAACTCAGAGGAGTTTTCAAAATATCCGGATCCTATATATATATATATATATATATATATATATATATATATTAACATATGGTTTTCGCTATTCATTTTATAAATAAAAATATATAATATTAAAACTATGAAACTCTAGTCATTTTCTTTTGGGAAAGAACATAACAACATAAGAGGGATCTCATACTTAAAAAAAAAACATTTCTTCTCATTAACTGTTAAAAAATTACCTTTCTCTAATGTTTTTTCTTCTTAATTTTATTTAAAACTCAAAACACAATATTACATGTCACACAAACTTGTAATACATATAATACATTCAAAACACAATATTACATGTCACCCAAATTTTTAATAAATACAAAATCAAAGTAAAGAACCGTAAAAAATATTGATAGGATGTTAGAGAAAAAAATCGTCACGGTTAATTAAACAATTACATAACCATTTCCTTTCATACATCACATATAAAACATGCATTTACAATTTTAAAAGTTTATGTGTTTCTTCACTTCTCTAACTAACAACTTATTAATAAGATAAATACTAAAAAATATAAAACATATTCTGTATCTAAAAAATAATCTAAATATATATTCCTAATCTATACTACATTATAAAGGAAAAGAGATGTCTACAAATGTAATTTTACATACGTTTTAAGATGGCATAGGAAAAGTCTAATGCCTAAAACCCAAATATCATGTAACTTTTTCCTTTTCTACACTTCATGCAAAACTTACTTATACATATTCTTTTATCATAACCTACAATTAATTACCATTAATCTATATCTATAATCTATATTTAAGAAGAGTATCAAACAAAATTAAGTAATTACCATATTTTATTAAAAAAATTGCAATTTTATATAAAAAATTTATATATAACAAAATTATACAAAAATATTTCTACACATACAAATATATATATATATATATATATCTATATATACCTATACACGTTAAAATAATTGTTAGAATTAATAAAAGTCGAACTTTACGTAAAAAAGTTGTGATGCCTTTTTCTTAGAAAAATAGTGTGTGCATGAATTGGTTCACGAACCCAAACCAAACTAAAATGAACAGAAACCGGACTCCGAAACCGATCTTTCAAACTGGCGAAACCAGGGCTGAACCAAACCGAAACCGGTTCGGTTCCTAGAAAAAATAAACAAGTTGTGCACGTCTATAAAAATTCTCGGGTTAGGATGTTTTATGTGGAATATTATCAATTAACCTAACTTCCATTTTCACTTTCCGATGCCACTGATAGAAATTTATAGTTCACTTAATTAGCAGTTGTATTGCATTGTTTTTATCATGTGGAAAAACTTATGGGTATGCTTATTTGCAGGTTGATTACATATGAGCCGTTCTAACCTCCTCTTAATGTTGATCTTATAAGATCCCTATGATTTCTTCTGCTCGGCAATCTCTCCAGATTTGGCACTTTCAACATATTGAATAGGACTATTAGTATAACAATAGTTACTAATGAGTCAAACTGCTACTTCCATTTTTTTACTAACATGTATGTCAAATTGCATATGATATATGAAACGTAGCATGCTATCATGTAGGGGGTGAGCATATGAAAACCGATAACCGAAAAAACCGAAACCGAACCGAAAATAACCGAAACCGAATTAACCAATCGGTTACGGTTAACATATGGCTAAAACCGAACCATTCGGTTACGGTTTCGGTTTTCCCTTTTCCCTTTTTCCGTAACCGAAATAACCGAAACCGAACCGATAGTTATATGCTTAAGTGTTTTTCATACATATATCCATGTATTTGGAACATATTTTCATGTATCCGGTATATTTAATGTATCTTTCATGTATATCTATCTATTTGAAATATATATTTTATGTAACTCATGTATTTGAAGCATTTTTTATTTGTTTCCTCGTTATTTCATGTATTTTTGTTACGTTTTCATATATATATTTGTATTCTTGAAAATGATCTAAATACTTTACTAATTATTTTAAGTTTATAATTTTGCACAAGTTTTATGTTTGGATATTAACCGAACATATCCGAAACCGAACCGATAACCGACATATTAACCGAATTAACCAAACCGAGGTTACCGATCGGTTTCGGCTATGGTTTTCGTAAAACTGAACTTCGGTTATCAGTTTTGGTTATATGTAAAAACCGAACCGAACCGACATTTGCTCACCTCTACTGTCAGGTCTTCTTGTAGCCTTTAAAAAATTACCCCACTGCGAAGCACAGGTGTTTACACACACAAACATAAACCTTACATATTTATTCTTTTAATTGTGTTAAAGTTTGAATTACGTTTCTGTCCTGTATTGTCGACTCTACTGCAACGCGCGGATTCCCTTCTAGTATAATTATAAATCATAATAATCATTTAATTCATGACCCCTCAATGTCTTAGAAAATCATTTACTTTGGCATCACAAAATTCATATTTGAAATCTTTACATTCGTTACTAAAAGTATACACCATACAAATTTCTTACAAAAAAAAAAAAAAAAAAATACACCATACAAATATTGTAAAGCAATTAAATTAACTTCTAGCAGTTTCCTATTCCGCATGATAAAAAAAAGTTGCCGTGATTGTGACAAAACCCTTACAAATTCACATGGAACGTTTAATTCGTGAAAACGTGTAACAAAACAGTTCGCAGGATTATGCACGCCAACACTAGCTAGTATAGAAAATTCAACGGGTTAGTTGATTCTCATGATCATGTTTATGATTTGATGTGTGTAATGGAGAGAGTACCAACCCTAACTCAGGTTCCACCACTGTTATTATCTGGTCCAACATGTTTGTAATGCATCACATCATGCTAGTTATAGTCCGTACATTATTTGTATGGTAGATGATCGATGAGTAACGAAATATATGTCACTGATAAAAATCTATTGACGATCGCTAATTAGTTTTGTTGCTAAATCAGTCGCATATAATTCTGTTTGCGTACAAGGTAGTCGAAGGCGCTTTGATTATTTGTAAAAAAAAAGCAAGAGTAAAACGGAAGAGAAACTCGTTCATTGTATTTATTCATTTATGATATCAAATACATACATGTTATATAATTGATATCATTATTGCATTACTTCAAACAAATATGAAACCATAAACAGAAGCCGACTCAACTATTTTGGAGGTCCTAAGCGAAAAAAAAAGTTGGGGCCCTTATCTACATGACATTGTCGTAAACCTAGGGTCTTTATACATAAAGACCGGCCCTGCAGAAGTTGTTCAGACATCATTATAAAGCTTTAAGTCTTTAACTAAATTACAGATTTGAAATGATTAAACTATTGATAGGATCATGAATTTGAATAATGCAAGATTTTGAGTTTCCAAGATAGCCTAGTTAAGCCAGCTGTGTGAACCACATAATATGTAATCAACCTGATAAATATCTCAAACACCAAATATTAGTGACATCTATGAATAAAGTTTCAACATTTGTCACTGAACGGGACATCTATGACTTTCTTTGTTTTAAATTTTGTTTGCAACTACATACACCGTAGTACATGTGTCACACATATATGTACCCCTATGTTCGAGTTAAAACCATAAGTAATGATGGGATAATAAAATACACGAAAATGGATATATACCGACAAACAATGATGTGATGAAATTGATAATTAGCCTCGATAGAGGTCCTCATCAACCAAGTAGTTGAAGATTTAAGTACGGTGTGACATGACAATGTGTACCTGTATAACATACAACCTTGAGTTGGTTACATGGGTCACATATTGTGATCCCTGGTCTGATATAATGTTGGTCATACAGTGACCCAGGTGTTGGCCCAATTAATTGCTATAAGCATAGCTAAGAAACCGCCGACATCAACTTCAAGTTAGTATCTCTCTTTCATTAACTGTTTTTGAATCATCTTATCTGATCAAGAGTACCCCTTTGTTGACCTTACTATAACCAACAAATAGCACCAACGTTTTGACTTAAAAGTGCATTATTACATGTTTATCTTTTGAAAAAATATATAAAAATAAAGGGGTCATAATTCACTACTACAAACAGGGGCGGATCCAGGGGTTTTAGGGGGTTCCCAGGAACCTCCTCAGTTTGGAAAAAATTGAAACATTTAGTGGAAAATTTTGAAAAATAAGTGAAAATCACTGAAAATCTACGAAAGGAACCCCCTGGAAATCCGTCCTGGATTCGCCACTGACTAAAAAATTGGCTTTTAGCGATGAAAAAAGCACATGCAAACGTGTTTGCCGGTGATTGTTAGCAGATAACCAACACATATAGTTTAAACCACCAAAAAAAAAATCAGTTTATAATATATTTTGGTAATCCATTGGTGATTTGTGATGGTTACGTCAAATCTAAAATAAAAAAATAAAATGAATTTTAAAAAATTTCGTCTGTGATACTTAGATGATCAGCGGTAGATCAAAGAGGGACGTTGCATGTGTTGATTTGCTATTTTTGACAAACAGTTCGGTAATGAGATGTCAGGTGATCCCTCTGTAAGTTCTTTATCCACGCCCTTGTTTTTCCCATTTACCTTCACCGAGGGACTACCAACAATTACGTCCATCACCAAAGGTCTTTGATTTGTAGTGAAACCATGAACCCGTCACGATATGAACCATAACCGTTTAGGTAAATGTGTTTGTGAGTTCGACCTGACCCGAATCACATGTTAGGTTCACATCATTTTTGTTAAATAGTGAAGAGCTGAACTAGGAAGTAAATGTTGGAATTTTAGAATAGTGAATGGAAATTTAATTTAAAGAAATTATTAATGTGGTGAATAAATGAGAAAACTCTAGTAGAGCTTTTCTACAACACTTAATTGGTTTAATCAGGGTGTTAAGTCTCTAATTAAGTGACTAATAAAGTGATACATTTCACTAATCCTCAACTCTTGTATAATTAGTAGGCTATGTGTCTTATTTGAGACTAGAGAAAAAATATAAGAAAAATAAAAGAAGATGATCCACACAAGAATTCTTTGAGAAGAAGAAAAACTTGACCCATATGTTTTGAACTTATAGAGATAAGTTTTTCTATACTTGATTTCACCACATTTCCATTATTATTTGCTCCACGAGTTTTAACACTATAATTTTACCCGGTATAACCTCGGGCGTGTGGCCTTCTCCAGCAGTACAGACTGCTTCGGCTATTGTACCCTGGGAGACAGACGCGTTGTCTTTGGTAGAGGTACGAAATCTGTTTTAAGGGAAATGTGTTGAACACGTGTCTCAGCCACAACCATCAACATTAGTTTGTTTATTCTTGCAGCCATGGAGAACTATAAGAAGACCTTGTTGAAGACTTGATTTTTTGAAGATCTTGATTGAATCATTTTAGATAGGCTCAAGGACATTGCTAAAAGACGTAATTCATGATCTTATTGAATACTTGGTTTGAATCGGTTAATTTACATTTGTTGTATTTCTTTTTATTTTTGTTTGAATTTGTATACGATGTGTGTACTACGATTTTCTAAAATTGTATAAAGAGAGTTTCTTTATTATTTCATTAATATTATTTTAATAAAATCGTGATCCATGACCTAGAGTAAATACAACAGCAGATGATGCAATTTTTGGATGTTGTGACAATTTCTAAAGGACTGTCACCCCATAGATAACTTGGCCATCAAATTCAAT
Organism: Ambrosia artemisiifolia; assembly: GCA_032199755.1. NCBI lineage: Eukaryota > Viridiplantae > Streptophyta > Magnoliopsida > Asterales > Asteraceae > Ambrosia > Ambrosia artemisiifolia. The sequence continues at coordinate 12,468,258 of CM063521.1, forward strand.
TGATTGAATACACTTTACCAATGTACATCAAGTCCCAACAAACATCAGCCAAATAAAAAATGACATTGAATTGATGGAAGCAGGTGTTATATTATATCAGACATAACACTACCCATTGTCTTCACCAATTCTTATGGTCAAAAGTTGAGATGGAACTTAGGGTATGTGTCTTTCCTTCAAGCCATTAATATATAATATCATTTTTTTTTGTCATATTCAACACTTGCCTAAGAGTCAGGGAGGGGGGGACTGATGTGGAAGTGGGTTCAAGCCCATCTACACCACCCCTTTGGTGGTGTGAAATGAGGCGGCAACCCTTTGAGCGGAGAGTGGTTAATAGGCGTTGGGCATGGGGGCAAGTGAAGTGGAGAAATATTATTGGCCCATTTAAAAAAAATGTAACCGTTGGAAGTTAAAAAAAATTACAATTTAAACTCATTAACTTTAATTAAAAAAAAATAATAAACAAAAAAATAAAAGTAAATATTAAACAATTTAACCTAAACCGAATTTACATATTATAACATTACATTAACTTTAACTAAAACATTACATAAACTTAAAATAAAACATTACATAATCCTAATAATTAGTAAACCTAAGAAGATCACGTTTAGCCACTTTGGGATTTCAGTTGGGTGCAATATCGGGATGACACAGGCTTAGCAAAAAGTTATTGATAGATTTAAAATTATGAAGGTTTTCGTATGTATGGCTGACATGACATTGTTTATTGTTTGTCATTCAACCTTATTAAGTTCGGTACTTGGTTCTCTTGGGATGTATTTGAGGTCTATGTTCCCTTTGCCAATTGGGGTTAAAAAATGAGAGAGTTATTGGTAAAGCTCATTGGGTTAATTGCGATTTGGTTTGGGAGAATAAAGGGAGTGGTGGGTTGGGTATTGGTTCCTTAAAAGGATTCAATGGTGCGTTTCTCTTAAATGGTGTTGTAGATTTGTTAATAAAGTGTGTTAAGGTAACATGGTCTATACTTGGTGGGCTAGCAACTTGAAGGTTTTCGAAGGGAAATTCTTTCCGATGCAGTCTATTGTGGATTTCATTAAAGAAGACGCTTTTTTTTTATCTCCCATCGTGCAAAGCTCCCGGATTTGAATTGGGCTGACTGAGCTGTTTTTGATGTAGCCAAATTGCTGTAACAAATTGCTGTAACTTGGTGTGTGAGTTTTTGGTGTTTGTGCTTTTGGTGGTTGTATTCCAGCTTCTTACTGGCTCTTTATTGTTTTAATGAAGTGATTGTCGTTCAAACATGCCTATTGGCCTTTTCAATTTGCTACGAATTCGGTGTTGAACTTGTCCGAGAAGAAGGTTATGTAAAGGATCACTATGACTGCTTAGTAAGTGTTGTGATGATTTAGAAATGCTTTGTTTTTTGAGATAAAACGATGATACATGAATCGTTTTCTAATTCAACTTTTAATTATACGTTTTTGTCGTTATCTAAGAGTGAAAAACTCGTTGCTTGTCATGTAATTTTTATCCCCCTTCTAGCTTCTTGCTTACTCATGTGGTAATTATATAAAATCTTCTTAGTGGTAAAAAAATTCCATTCGTGCCAATCATTGTCGAGAATCAATAATGAAACACTACTATTTAGAGTATCTTGTGATAACGTATCCTACATAAGTTTTTGTGCTCTTAGTATATGCTAAATGAGCATTCATTACAAAAAATAAAAATATTATGAGGCATAACAAGCACAACGTATATTTCCTAGACAAAATCAAGACATGAATGTCGCACCCCATCCTTGAAGTGATGACATTCTACTTACAAAACAAGATAGAGCTTTTAAGTATCGTATCTATTTCGATATCATAACAAAAAGTTCTCATGGTATCTACTGTCAAAATACAGTTTTACTAGTTTTCATTTTTGAGCTAAAATCAACTCTAGGAGTAGTACCTTTTTGTCATGTCTAGGGCTGCAAACGAACCGAACGAACACGAACAAATCCTTGTTCGTGTTCGTTTGTTAAGGAAAATATGTGTTCACGAACAGTTCATGAACACTTACCGAACGAGATTTTCTGTTCGTGTTCGTTTGTTAAGAAAACACTCATGTTCGTGTTCGTTTGTTAATTTTGTTCATGAACGCACACGAACACAAACAAGTGTTCATGAACAAAAATAAACACAAAAAAGTGTTCATGAACGAAAACAAACACAAGTGAACATGTATTAACTTTCTTATAAAATCGAATTCACATACATATATTTACCTCATATAAATTGTTTATTTAATTATTTGGGTTAAATAAATAAAAATAAAAGAATGTGAAGACAAGTTATAAAAATTAAAAACATTATTAAACTATTGAACACAAACGAATATAAACAAATGAACATAAACGAACACGTTACGAATGTTCACAAACATAAACGAACGAACGTGGCCTTTGTTCGCGTTCGTTCATTTAACTAAACGAACGAAATTTTTTGTTCGTGTTCATTCATTTATTAAACGAACAAACTCAAACTAACTTTCCGCCAAATGGTTCATGAACTGTTCGCTAAAAGTTCAGTTCATTTGCAGCCCTAGTCATGTCCCAAAATATAATTTTACTTAACTTGGTTTTCATTGATTACTTACTATATAAAAGGAATAATGGAAATAAATAATCCAAACTATTGACTATTGGCCAATAACAGTCCCAACTACGAAAATTACCAATAGTGGTCCCAACTTTCGACAAATTAGAATACAATGGACCCAAACTAACGGAGGTCTAGCTCAGTTAGTGTGATGCTGACGTGGATGCCTATGGGCTGTGTGTCAAAACTGATAATACGTGGCATGCTAGGTGGCAATTACTTCTATTTAAAAAAAAAACAAACCTCCATGTCCATCTTCAATCCACACACCATAACCATAACAATCTTCCATCCACAGACCACCCTCCACCACATACCACCCTCCATCGCTACCATAACCATCATCGATCCACATACCACAGACCACTCCACCGAAATCGAACAATTAGAAACGAATCTGTTGGGGTTTTGATTTGGGGGTTTCCATTTACAGGTTTTGGAGGTAGAAGATAGTGGTGGCGGTTGAAATGTTGGACGATTTCTTCAATAAAATCGAACAATTAGAAAGCATATCTGTGGGGGTTTTGATTTGAGGGTTTCGATTTGCAGGTTTTTGAGGAAGAAGATGGTGGTGGTGGCTGAAATGTTGGTGGTAGTGGCTGAAATGTTGGTGATGGTGGCTGAAATATTGGTGGTGGTGGTGGCTGAAATGTTGGTGATGGTGGTGGTGCAATGGTGATAAGGGAGTGAGTGATGGTGGTAGCTGCCATGGTGGCAGTGGGTTGGTTATGGTGATGGTGGGAAGTTTAGCAGGTTTGTTTTTTTTAACATATATATTATATTAAAATAGAAGTTGCCACCTAAGCATGCCACGTAGGATCAAGTTGCCACTTAAGCATGCCACGTAGGATCAAGTTGCCATCCAAGCATGCCACGTCAGCATCACACTAACGGAGTTAGACCTCCGTTAGTTTGGGTCCATTATATTCTAATATGTCGAAAGTTGGGACCACTATTGGTAATTTTCGTAGTTAGGACTGTTATTGGTCAATAGTCAATAGTTAGGATTATTTATTTCAATTATTCCTATATAAAATTATATTTATTTAACCTGTGTAATACACAGGGTTTTGACACCTAGAACCACATAAAGTTATCAAATATAGTAGAAAGACTTATATATATGTTATATAACACACGACAAAATAATTTAAGGGTACCAACATAGACATGTTAAAATGAAACGATGAGTTCATATTCGATTACATATAAAGAACATGAACAAATCATACAAACATATTAACTATATGTATTACATGTAATATTTATTGAGTATGATGATGATCATTTATCTATATCTATACTTCTAAATCTACAACTATAGGTCTATATATATATATATATATATATATATATATATATATATATATATATATATGGTGAGAGAGTAAAGATCAAATACAAATAGGTTTAACATACTAAAATGAAAAGTGAATGGAGAAATTTTTTATTTTTTGAATTTTCTTCCATCTGCTTAAACAAGATTTCAAAATGAATAATATAAAAAAAGTAAAAAAACAACGTAATTACTCTACAGAGTTAATTGCCAATTTAGTCCCTGTGGTTTGTCAAAAATTGCTACTTTCATCCAAATCTTTTTTTTGTTGTCAATTTAGTCCATGTGGTTTCATTTTTTGTCATTTTAGTCCCTGAGGTTTGTCAAAAATTGTCACTTTCATCCAAATCTTGTTAGTCCACAGGGACTAAAATGACAAAAAAAAAATGAAACCACAGGGACTAAAATGACAAGAAAAAAAGATTTGGATGAAAGTGGCAATTTTTGACAAACCTTAGGGACTAAATTAGCAATTAACTCTACTCTACAACAATAATTACATAATTACTCTACACTAATTTTTTTTATATTTCAGTACTAAAATACTGTTTAACAATATGGAGAAAAAAATTCAAAAAAAGAAAAAAAAAACATCATTCACTTCTCACGTTAAGGGCTATTTGTAGGATAATAACCATTTGTACAGGAACCTTTCCCTATCTCTCTATGTATATGTGTGTGTGTGTGTATATATATATATTTATATATATAATAAGAAGAAAACTTAATATGAGAACAAAAAGAAGAAAATGACATAATAGTAAAACATTAAATAATTTAACTCTTATTACATTAATTATTATGTCTCTAATTAATTAGTCATTAATACTTTGTCATACACTTTATCAAAATTTGTCCTATACATGTCAAAATTCATCCTATATATATCAAAATTATCATATGTTTATCTTATCATACATATATCCTTACATATATTGAAATTATCTTTTACTCTAAATTAGGCCAACTTTATTTGGAAAAAATATATTTTAAAAATTAATTATGAGTTTCATTTTTTTTAACAAGTTTATGGGGGTTACAAAAAATTAATAATTTATTTAACATTAAATATATTGTTAAATTAAAAATACCTATTAGTTTAAATTTGAACTCTCCACTATATATATATATATATATATATATATATATATATATATATATATAGGGTAGGGTTCCTGTACAAAGGCAATATTTCATGAGAAGTGTGAGAAGGATTAAAAATTGATATGTAGGCATCATTTTTTGAACTTAATCATGTTGTTTTGGATTGTTTTGCCTAGAAAAATACCAAACATAACAATTAAAAACCGAAAACAATGTATTTTAGGCATAAAAGTTAAAACACCATGCTAAGAACATTAAGTAGTTTGTTTTAAGTGTTAAGTAGTGTGTTTTAGCTATTTTATAAATTTGATGACTATAATACATTGGATTGTGTTTTAGATTGTTGTGTTTGGTGTTTTTCAAGTTAAAACAACCTAAAACATCATTCCTAAATCCAAAACATGATGCCTACATGCTAATTCTTAATCCTTCTCACACTTCTCACGAAATATGTCCTTTGTACAGGAACCTAAACCTATATATATATATATATTCCTATTAGTTTTCCAACCTCTTTTGCCTACTAAAATATGAATGCTTATTTTTTTAATCCGAGATATTATTCTTATTTTTAATTAAAGATATTATTCCTTTATATCCTACTTAATTATAGATAATTGTTTTTCTAATTAAAGATGTTATTATATCATTAATCAAATGAATTTAATATGAAATTAGTTATTAATTCTTTAAACAAAAGTTATATCTTTTATTTAAAAATTTCACCAAGTTCAAAAATGTATTAGTTAAATAAGTTAAAAAATGAAGAATAATAATGATAGTTAATAATTAAATAATAAACAAATAGGTGGTAGTGAAAAATCAAATTTAATACCCAGTTAAAAGAAATAATGTTCTAAAAATCAATTTCATGAAATTTATAATAGTAACGTCAACGATTATATTTTAAATACATATCTTGATGTCTGTATTTGTTTACAAATTACATTATATTTTATTTTATTCTAGTAATATAATACACGAGTTTATTCAATCGTGCAATGCATATGTTTTTTTCTAAAACATAACTTTTTATTATTATTTATATAACATTAGATTTATCAACTCTTGTAGAGGGTGTTTGGGATTGAGTTTCATACCAACTTATTGACTTATTAGCTTTTTGAAAAAGCTAATAAGTCAATAAGCTGTTTGTGTAACCCAAAAACACTTTTTGTTTTGACTTTTGGCTTTTAGTTTTTTAAGGGTGGAAAAGCTGTTTTGAAAAGTTAGAAATCTTAGTTTTTGGCTTTTGGCTTTTGACTTTTGGAAAAAAATTACAAATTTATCACCCATACAACCAATATTCACAATAAGTTAAGCGAAACACTTATAAAAATAACAATCTATTGACTTTTTGAGGTTTCCCATCCCAAAAGCTAATCCAAACACTTTTTTTAAAACTCTTTTTCAAAAAGTCATAAGCAAATAAGCACTTTTGACCAAAAACACTTTTGCATTTCCAAACTCAATCCCAAACACCCTCGTAATACGGGATTGTAATCTAGTATTACTATTAAACATAATAATAGAGTTTGAAGTAATTAAGGTTCATCGATCAATTAATTAAGCTTGATTAACTATATTATTGTATTATTTTTATTGTTGTTGGTGTTGCTGCGCGGGTATTGTTATTTACAAAACTTAATTGATTATAGCTTTTTTAGATTCTAACATTATATGTTTGGACCTCTCATATACATACGAAAATATTTCCAAGTGATCTAAAAATATGAAAAATTTTGTTGTACTTTTCTACCTAGGTAGGTAAATTTAATATTCTTCCTTAAAACTTTGTATTCAGTAGAATAGACTATGCGATTTAAAAAGGGACAGCGACGCAGTTTGTTGCTCGCTTACTGTATCTAATAGACATAGGTTTTTTCTTTTAAAGAAAATAATTAATTAAATTTTATGTCATATGAAAATACTTCTTAGTCATGTTTGGCGGCCCAACTAGTGAACCACTAGTGTGACAGCCGATTCTATTATTGATTTGGTTTAAAAAAAAAGTTGATTAAATCCCATTTGACTTATAGAGTAACAAATGGGTTGTATGCTTTATTAGCTAGATACTTTTTAGAATAAACCATAGAAACATGGTTAAAGCTTTTGAAATACGCACTTGAAGACACCACACAATGATTGATAATGAAATATAGATCGAATAATTGTAGTGAGAATAAATTCCACATACATTGATTGATCGGATAGATGCCGACGTTCACAAAACTTATACCCATTCCATATCTATATATATATAAGGTAGGAATATTTGAAGAAGAATAAATAACAAAAGCATTGGACCTGCCCGTATTTGCGTAGGGAGGTTTGTTTCAAACATTACAATAATACAACACATTGTTAAATTAAATATTTTAACCTAATATGATAAATCTGTATCTTCATAAAGAGTGTTTATCAAGAATCATTAATTAAATTATTGTAAACAAAGCAATTACTTTTTACTTATTTGGATATATTTGAATCGATAATTAAGATCGTCATCGTGTTTCTTTCACTAATCATCTCCTTCTTTTCATACGCTGATTTCTCTTAACAACAATTCTTAAAATTTATAGGATAAATACACCATTACCTGCACCCTAATGCCCTATATGATTTTGACTTTGAACATCTTTTTTTTTATTACGGAATACACCACTTATCACGAAATATTCCATTGAGAACATCATTTTAAAGAGTAAGGATCCTTTGATGTTCCAATATCTATCTAGTGTTGGCCGCTCATGTCATGAAAAGTTGTAAAACAATAGAAGTACTGATATTTAGTTAGCTGCATAACATGGGATGAGAAAAACGATCGACTAAAAACTTAAAAAATCAATTGATAAAATCGAATCACATTAGAAACTATGGTTCAGGTATGATTTATCTTATAATCGGATCATCGTTAAACACCAACTTTTATTTTTTATATCTTTTAGATAATATATTATATTACAGTGACAAAAGTTTGTCAATACTTTTTTTATAAATAATATGTCACTTGCATTGCCAATTGCCTTTATAGATTAAAACGGTTGTTCATTGGTTTCTATTGTCGATCTTCCCCTAAACAAATCAATTTGTAATCAAAACCAACCGATTGTAAAGATCTATCAAATGAAACATCAGTTGTATATTCAATTATAAGTCATAGTTAAACCGAACTGTCTGAATTCATCGCTATCAATCCGTCCATATATCATCTCTTTGCGATATCGTGACGAGTGTGTGACGAAAAAAAAATCATGAAATATCTAATCAAATATCTATTGTACCAAATTTATGCGAATTGAATTTGATTCTTACGTAAAAGGCTTCTAGATTTGAGAATATTGATCAGTATGGGGTTTGACGTAATATTCGTTGAAAGGTTCATACCTTTTTCACCTTTAGGTATTGCAATTGGCAACTAAACCAAAATCGACAGTTCATGGAGATAAAGGTGATTCTAAAGATTTGCATTGTTAATGTTAATAACATAAGAATAAAACCATTCTGCTTATAAAACTGATCATAGTTGGTGATTAGATAAAAGTATGTATGTATGTATGTATGTATGTATGTATCGGGGGTGTAAATGAGCCAAGCCGAGCCCGAGCTCGACCAGGCGCGAGCTCGGGCTCGTTTAAGTTATAAATGCTCAAGCTCGCGCTAGGCTCGATTCGAGCATTGTTCATAAAGCTCGAGCTAGGCTCGATGGTAGGCTTCCAAGCTCAAGCTCGACTTGGGCTCGGCTCATTTATTAGTTATTAATTAATTTATATTAATTGTAATACTTATTTTATATATATTTTGGTTATTTATTCATAGTTTTAAAAATACTAATTATTATATATAAATATATATTTGATATATTAATTAAAATTTATATAAATAGCGGGCTCGTTAAGGCTCACGAGCCTGCTTGAGCTCGGGCTCGTTTACTAAACTAGCTTGGTTTTTAGGCTCGAGCTCGAGCTTGAGCTCGTTTAAGCTCGGCTCGTTTTGAGCTTTTTTCAAGCCGAGCTACCCCTATGTATGTACGTACGTACGTATGTATGTCTCTGTGTGTGTATGTATGTCTTTTGGGGGGGGGGGGGATCAAATTTAACGGTTGCCATGTGTATGCAAATTTTTTTTATCAATTTAAATTGTCCATAATTATTTTTGTGCTCTAACATTTCGTTCATTAGAGACGTACACGTGTGCACATAATTTTGGGGCGAAATCAAATTTCACGGTTGCACGTGTGTATGCAGTTTTTTTTTTTCAATTTAAATTGTCTACAATCATTTTTGTGCTCTAACATTTCGTTCATTTAGAGAAGTACACGTGCACACCTTTTTTGTTATATCGCCATCATCATAATCGTCTTCATCTTCATGGGATTCAAATCACCATACAACTTTTAAACCATACAACTTTTAAAACGAAACAAAAAAGCAAATTTGCAATCGCTAACCTAATTGATGTGTGTTTTTATATTGCAATTGGAGTTTCAAATTGACTTACCACATATGGGTGATCAAAGATACGTGGTGGGGTCGGAGATTGATGTTGTGGCCAGTGGTGGGTGGTGTTAAATCTTTTGACATATATGGTTTTTAAAACATTGAAATTATTTAAGTTCTTATAGGAAGTCACATATGTGGTTCACTACCCTCTCATTGTTTTTACAAGTTTAAAATGGGAGTAGGAACATGTATGCATTAGTAGGTGACTCCTAGAAAATTAATGCAACACTTTAGTTGTTCATGAGAAAATAGAAAATGGTACTCGATCGCTTAGGGTTACCGTTTTTTTTTTTCCTTCATGAGCTACCTTATTTTTATTTTATTATCCTGAAGTTTATATTCACATCATAATCAATACTTATTTTTGATATAATGAATGCAAGCAATTAAGATCAATAATATTATGTATAAGTAAATAGTTATAAAATGTAAATCATGTCTGGTTAAAGGGTTGACGATTTGATAGGTTTTAAGTTTGCGTATTGAATTCCTCAACTCTAATTAACTCATACATTTCTTTGTGTAATGTTGTGTCATATTAGACACACTAAAAATGGAACACCCAGGTCATGTTTCTTTTCAACCCATTTTATGTCCATTATCAAGTTACAAATATAATTAAATATTAAAGACCCATTCTATTCTTTGGAAAATCCAATGGGAGTTGTTAAGAATCAGTATCATTCATTAAAAATTTACATATATTTCGATACGTACATATTTATCATAGGAGTTCTCCAGATTCAGTGATTAGAATTATCATAGCCTAGGGAGTCTTTTACTAGAGGATGGGGAGAAACCAAAATTTTCACAGCTTTGTGTATGTGTGTATGTATATATATGATACTGAAAATGAGCTTACAAATAGACAAACATTATTCAAGTATATGTCAAACCTAAATAATTTTACAATATCGTATTATGTCCGATTTAAATATATATAGATATTCATTAACAATTGCTAAATTTTTTACAGTGGTTCAAAAAATTCATCCACCTCAACTGATGAGTCTATTGATATTGAGCGTATACAATACATAAAACCCATGTTAGATTCAAATGATTCGTTTGTCAAATCTTATAGGATGGTTAGAGATCGGGTCGTTAATAATCTTAAGGCTAACTGTAAACTATCTTTGATTGGAAAGAGGGAACGCAACAAACGTGCTTACAATTTACCAACCGCAATTCCGCAAATGAGGTTACTGCTTTTGTTGTTGGAAATCTTTCGGCTTCACTTGATAATCAAGATGTTATTGTTGAAACCAAATCAGGAATTCTAGGTGTCTAAGCAAACTTCACTCGACATACATTCCTTTGCAATATCCAATTCTCTTTCCATATGTCAAAAACAGATAAAGAACTGATATACTTCATAGAAATGATGTGTCATCAGAGAAAAAAAGTAATTCTATGGTAATAAGAAAGACTTTTTTTCTTACAAAGTTCAAGATAGAATCAACACATTTTCATTGATTCTTAATTCAAGACGCCTGTTTAGCAGTTTTTAGGCATGCCTACACTATGATTGGAAGCGTGAGGCTTTTCTTCATACATAGCCAACAGACAGAGTTTAGGTCTGATACATATAATAATCTTCGTAACTTAGGAGTTAACAGTACTGATGATATATCAAAGGTTTGCAAACATGTTATACAGCCATCTTCGTTTACAGCAGGTTCCCGTTACATGATGACAAATTATCTTGATGCAATGTCTATCTATAAATAGTTTGGCTAGCTAGATTATTTCATAACAATCACCTATAATCCCAAATGGCCTAGACTATTAGGTTTCTCAGTGAAAAGACCATTAGACAGAAGACAGAGATCTGATATATCATGCAGGTTGTTTAAAATTAAGTTAGATTTAATCATCAAAGACTTGACGGTTAAATCATTATTGGGAAATTTTTCAGCAGGTACTTTTACAATTATTTTATAAACACACACACATAAGGAATTATACTTACCAATTTGTTTCCTTTTATAATTATAATGTAGTTGTTTATACGTTAGAGTTTCAAAAACGTGGTCTCCCACATGTTCATATCTGTTTGTTCATGAAAGATGAAGATAAGCTTCTTATTGTTGATCAAATCGATCATTTCATTTTTGCTGAAATCTCTGATAAGATGAAAGATCCTAAGTTGTTTATGCTTGTGAGTGATTCATGAATCATGGACCATGTGGTTATCCAAATAAGAATTCTCGTTGTATGCAAGATGGTAAGTGCTCAAAAGATTTTACAAATAAATTCTCGAGTCAGACAACTATTGATTCAAATGGGTATCTAGTTTATAGAAGACGTGATTCTGAAACTTTTATAGAAAAATTTGGTGTTAAATTTGACAACAAAAGTGTAGTTCGTTATAATCGTACACTTTTGAGACGTTATCAAGCACATATTTACGTCGAATGGTTTAAGTAGTCTGACTCAATTAAATATATTTTTAAATACATTAACAAACGTAATTTAGTAAAAGGAGAAATAAAGGAGTATTATGATGTTTGATATATGTCAGCATGTGAAGCGTCATCGAGGATATATTCATTCGATGTTCATTTTAGGTATCTATCAGTTATTAGGCTTCCAATTCATCTTCTCGGTCAGCAACAAGTCATATATGGTCCTGATGATGGCATTGGTAACGTGCTAAATAAACCTTCAATTGCATCTACAATGTTTTTATCATGGATGCAATGTAACCAAACAAATCCGGAGGCACAAAATTTACTTATATTTAATTCCCCAAAAGATATGTTTGTAAAATGGACAACGAATATGGTTACCACGTAAAACATCTGCTTTCTCAATTAGTCGTATTCATGTTGTCAATCCATCGCTGGACGAAGCTTACTTTTTGAGAATTCTAATCAAGAAAGTTAAAGGTCCATAGTCATTTCATGATATTAGAAATTGGAGAAACTTACACAACATTTAGAGACACATGTTACACTCTCGGCCTTTAGAAGACGAGATGGGTATATGGAGGCTATTAGAGAAGCAAATCAAACAGACACAAGACCATATCTTTGTAATTTCTTTGTTGCGCTTCTTATCTCTAATACTTTGTCTATGTCTGATTATGTATGGGAAGAAACATGGTAAATCTTAGCAGATGGTATTATGCGAAAACAAAAAAAAATCTATTAGGGATACCAAATATGGGTTTTTGATTCTCCTATTACTTTGTAGATTTTTTTAATTATATATAGTAGTGCATTACTAGTTATTTCATTGTTATTATTCAAAAAGTGTAACACTTTCTGATTATCAAGTCAAGAATTTGACAGTATAGGAAATTAAGAAGTATTTGCTTCGTAATAACTCAAGCATACGAAGATTTGCATATGTGCCTTATCCAAATACTGAATGAGTAGCTACAGCAAGCATTCGTTTAATTATGGATGAGCTTTCTTATGACGTATCACTTTTAGAAATAGTGTTTGATACTCAATTTTGTTCATTAACATATGAACAAAGATTAGTATATGACGAGATCATGCATGTCATTGAATGTAAAAGTGGAGGTTTTTTGTCTACGGTTATGGTGATACTAGTAAGATTTGCTTATGGAAGACGTTGTCTACATTGATCAAATCAAAAGGTCAAATAGTACTAAATGTTACTTCAAGTGGGATTGCTTCTTTGTTTTTAGCTAGCGGCAGGACAACACATTCAAGATTGCGTATACCATTAAATCTTACCGAAGATTCAGTTTGCCACATTAAGCCAAACAACAATGTTGGTCATCTTCTTAAGGAAACAAATTTGATTATTTTGAATGAAGTTCCTGTGGTCCAAAAACATGCATTCGAACCACTTAATTTACTATGAAAGACATCTTCAAATCAGATAAAGTCCAAAATTCTCAAATGTCATTTGGATGGAAAGTTTTAGTTTTGGGTGGTGATTTTAGGCAGGTTCTTCCAGCAGTTCCTGATGGTAGTAGGAAAAAAATTGTGAATGCATCAATTATTTTTTCTTACATTTGGAGTACATGTAAAGTTCTTACACTTACTAAAAATATGATACTGACTGTTGGGAGTCACATATGTAATCTCCAAGAAACTAGGGATAACAATGGTTCCGGTTGGGTATTGCTAATCCCAAACTTATACCCGGTTGTAAAATCTTGTCTCATACTCGACCCAATACTCGTCGGATATTTTCCGGGTAATTACCCATTGGGTATCGAGCATACCCGCGGGTGTTAGGTATACCCATTAATTTGTTAAAAGATACCATTGAGATATCTAAAAACATTTTTTATACCTTTATAATTATTATATAATGTTTATCGGTAGGACAACTATTACGAACTAAAACATACATTACCTATATATAAGTTTTATTGTAAATAAATAGTAACTTTATAAATTTTAAATAGTTTCACGTATATACTCCACAATAAACAAAATATAAATAATATTATCAGATACATATTCCAAAAGAATCTTTTTTTCCATAACGAATCAGCAAAATAACTCACTAATATAAAAATAGAATTAAACACTCAAGGTATATGATCGGGTATGTTGTTTCGGGTTATCGGCTAGGTATCACCTAATCTCATACCCGACCCAAACCCACAAAAATTTTTAAAACTAACTTCATACCCATCCCAATACTCATCGGGTTTCGACTGTACACGACCCATATATTTTGGGTTCCAAGTATCCAATCGGGTCCAGGCTTTTTTGCCATCCCTACAAGAAATATAATCCTTTGCTAAGTGGCTACTTGATTTGGGAGAGAGAAATATTGGTGGTTTGAACGACGAACAACTGTAGATATTCCTAAAGATTTATTAATTCCTCAATCACCAGATCCTATCCAAAGGTTAATCGATTTTGTATATTCTTGCATTTTTCTACATGACCAAAATAATGACTTTTCTAAGAAAGAGCAATTCTTGCGCCTATAAATAATGTGGTTAATGAAAGATTGCTAGATATGTTTCCAGGAAATGAGGTCGGCTATTTGAGCGTCGATATTATATGTGCATCTGAAGAGGTTAAGAATCCCTCAAACCAAAATTTATACTCCCTTGACGTTCTTAATGGGCTCAAATGTGACAACAGGCACATTCGGGTCACAAGACATTAACGGGTTCGATTTGTGTGTACACCCAACCCCCATCGCCACCCCTTCCTTTCATTTTCTTTCTTTTTCGGCTCCCAAGAACATCACCACAACAATCCATCTTGTCCCTCTTTCAGAGAACACAAGAAGCACTTTGAGTGTGACATCACATCACCCACATAATTTTACATTGATCCCATATTTAGTCACCCATTTGTCCTACATAAGACTTATAAGGTGATGTGATTAATGAAAACTTATAGATAGATTCCTTAAACACACCTTAATCCATGCTAAATCTCATTCCCAAATTAGCACTTTGGATCCTTTCTTGGAAGCTTCAAGCCGTCGCCACCCTCCCCCATTATAATAATCTTTTTGTTTTTCAAACACCAAATCTAAGAACTCCTGTTTAGTCTTATCCTATGATTATTTAACTAATACTAAACCTATGTTTGGTCTAATCATGAGAAGATGGTAATACTTTCTTGGACACATTAAACAAGTCATTAGTCATGCAAAGACAAGGTGATTAGTCACCTTGATTTGAATGGCATCAACACTAGATATGGAAAGATTTAGGTAACACACACAAATCCATAGAAGATCACCTTCCTAATTTGCACCAAAACCTCCTCCTTTTTGACCTTGTAGCCGTCGCCCCCTTGCAACCATACATAATCATTCTCTTTTTTTTACTAACATGATTAATCACTTCACAAGACTCATGAAGTGTCACATTATGAAAAGATGGTGAGACATAATCTTCTAACTAGTCATGTTATGGAGATTTAAACCCAACATAATCTAGTGAATGGTCACCTACACTTGATTTGATTAAGATATAAATCTCTTGATTTGAATGGCATCAACACTAGATATGGAAAGATTTAGGTAACACACAAAAATCCATAGAAGATCACTTTCCTAATTTGCCCCAAAACCTCCTCCTTTTTGACCTTGTAGTCGTCGCCCCCTTGCCACCATACATAATCATTCTCTTTTTTTTACTAACATGATTAATCACTTCACAAGACTCATGAAGTGTCACATTATGCAAAGATAGTGAGACATAATCTTCTAACTAGTCATGTTATGGAGATTTAAACCCAACATAATCTAGTGAATAGTCACCTCCACTTGATTTGATTAAGATATAAATCTCTTGATTTGAATGGCATCAATTGAAAGACTTAACATATTTATGGTAATATTCCCTTAATCACACTAAACCATACTAGTTTTTTTTTTTGAAAGGCTAACTTCATTAAAATACAACCGGGCTATCTCCAAGCCGGAGACACCCACAAAACCAATACATCAAGTTACATCAAAACAACACCAGCCTTTCCAATCAATCCTATCATTTTTAGATCTACTATTAAACCAAAGAAAACTAATCGCCTTAATCTCTGAGAGCATCTTCATCACATTCACCGATCCTTGTCTGAAAATAACCTCATTCCGTGTCATCCAAATCTTCCAACAAGCAATAATAAGAATACCATATAAAACCTTTTTCCTTGAAGGAGACATATCGAACTGATCCACCATATTGAGAATGTCATGAACAGAGAACACGAACAGAGGCGGCAACCTGAGCCACGAAGCAATACCCATCCACAAACCGTTCGGAACTGCACACGCCGTCAAAACATGTTCTAAAGATTCAGTCACCTCTCCACAAAACTTACACGACCCATCTCCCACAAACACATTCCTACGAGCAAGAGCACTAGCCGTAGGGAGTCTATCCAACGCGGCGCGCCACATAAAAACATTACACTTGTTAGGGAGCCATTTACACCACTTGAACCGGAACCCTTCAACCAGCCCATCACCACTACGCAACCACTTACGAGCCCCACTGACTGAATATGACCCATTCGAACCACTATTCCATTTCCACGAGTCACTGGCTTGTGTCAAACTAACCGTCCCAATCATACGATGACATTGAATAAGTTCCATCATCTCTATATTAGAAGCCGGGTATCTCTTCCACTCCCACGCAATACCCCTATCCCACGCATCATCTCTATACTAAACCATACTAGTTGACTTACCCTAAAGAGAAGCCTCCTACCTTCCCCCCCCCCCCTCCTTCCTCTCTCTTTTGTCTCTCTCCCTCTCTCTATCTCTCCCTCTCTTTCACTCTATAAATAGAAGACCAAGGATCACTATCCTAATTTGTTGAACCACCACTCCTAAAACACTCTCAAACACACACTCACGACTCTCCATACCACTCCCCCATCCACTTGTAGCAAGATCCAAGTTTTCTCCTAAGATCTAGTGGTATGAACCTTAACTTAATCTTGTTATTTTTCTATGTTTTCAAACCTTAATGTTCACCCAAATTAATATGTTGAACACTAAAGTTTTAAACCCAATAAACTTTCAAATATAAAAGATACAAGAATATATTTAAGATTTGTTCAAATATGGTTTGTATATATATGTATATGTGCGTGTATAATATATGTGAATATGTATGTGTGCGTGTACATTATAGGTATGTATGTATGCGTGTGCTATATATATGATGGATGTGTATGTGTAAAACAAATGTTTATGTATATAAGTGTAATGACTCCATAAACATGAACATTTATGTGAATGTGTGTCAAGTACATGAATATACATAGACGTGTGTTGTACATATATATGCGTGAGTATATATGTGTATGCAAAATGTATGGGTATAATAATATAAGTGCATGATTCTATAAAGTACATCACTATAATATCCAAGTAAAAGTGTTAAAGGATAACTATTCTAGGAATCATGACATGATAATTCGCACTTTTCCAAATCTTTATGTCTTAACACTTTCTCAAAGTCACCAATGATCCTCTAAGTTAACAAAAGTCTACTATAAGTTGGGTGAAGAACTGATGTGTCATGATTATAACATATAAAACATGCATAATTAGTCTCATAATAGGGCAGAATTGGGGCTTAAATTACTGATTTTGGCTACTTAATCGTTCCTATTTGTATGTTTCAGGAAATTTGAGCTCCAAGCCGGAAACATGAGATTTTAAGGCAAAAACAGGCAAAATCTGGAGATTCATGAGGATATGAGGCTCGCAGCATGTTCCCTGTATGTGTAAAGACCCTTCCGGGCTTAAAAGATAATCAGTCCGGGACACTAGAAGACAAAGCAGCAAAACTCGGGAAGGAATTGAAGACTTTGATGCTGTTTCAGATGCAACACGGTCGTGCTTACGACCGTGCAACTGTTCCGGGTCAACAAGTCAACATTTCCAAGTCAACGGAAGGCAAAAAGTCAGATTTATGGGTTGCACGGGCGTGCCACATCACTGTGCACGACCGTGCTTGCTGAAACGTGCTCCCCAAGGCTCAAACAGACAAGACTGACAACTTTTCTGAAGAGCACGGCCGTGCCAACCCTTGGCATGGGCATGCTTATCCTGAAAACAGACAGATTCTGCGTGAAAGGACTCTGCAACAGTACTTGCTGTCGAGCATGGTCGTGCTTCACTCTTTAGCACGCCCATGCTTAGCCTGATTTGCCTATAAATAGCAAGCTCACCTCAACCATTTCGCATCCCTTCTTGTGCTCTCTTGGGGCCGACTTCCAAGCTTTTTCCAAAGATCTTGGGGTCTTGTGGGAGGCCTTAGAGCCCTCCCAACATCCCACCAAGGTTAGGCCTTGTCCTACCTTGATCACCTTGGCCTAGAAGAGGATCGTAGAGTAGCTTATGCAATAAAACATCGAGGGTCTTGAAGATGATAGATACATAGCATTAGGAGATAGAGAGCTTATCTATGAGCAAACATGTTCTTGTGTTGATCATTCGATATGGTTATATCTTTCTATTATTCATGAACCCACTTCGATATGTAGACTTTTATTATTAGTAGTAGTATTTTATCTTTAGCTGTTTGTTGTGTTATCTTCTTCTAATCCTTGTTTGTTTATCTTGTGACAGGTTCAAATGGTGATTAACTTAATAAACTAAAATCAACCTTAACTTAATTAATAAACTATCAAAAGGTATAATCAGCTTCTGGTAGTCCCGAGCTAGATCCAAGGCAAGGAAACCGGTAGTGAGATAGATCATTCAAGCTTCTGATGTCCAAACCGGATTCTGAGCAAAGGCTTCTGAAGTGGACCAGATCTGAGTGACACATTTCTGGTATTTACCAGATGTTTGAATGATCTTTTTGGTAAATGGAGGATTCCCTACGGGTGCACCAGTGATCTTCGGATTGCATACCTTTAGGATTATGTTCCACCATTATCAAGGATTTCATTCAGCAAATGAGTGATTTTCTTGGCAAAGGGCGGATTCCCCACGGGTGCACCGGTAATCTTCGGATTGCACACATTTAGGATTATGTTCCACCTTTGTTAAGGATTTCATTCATCTCGGGAGGTTATGAGTTGGGTTAATTAAGTCACTAATCACCAAAACCAACTTTATATTTATCAGGCCTATAAATATTCAAAGTGTCACTTAAAGTAAATAAAATAAGAATTCTATATCTAGGTCTCGTTAGTACAAAACCGTTAACCAATGGGGATATACGCCGTCTGAGTTGACTGTAAGAGAGATCCCTCGGTCTTCATGATCGTTAACCTACTAAGGGGATACGATGTTGCCAGGACTGACTCTAAGGAGAGATCCTTCGGTACAGAACGCGAGAGCTAAGGGATGTGTACGGTGTTCCAGGTCGGAAGTGAAGCCTCCACTACAAGAAGAAGATGAGCTTGAGGATCAGAAACTTGACCGCGGTTAGGTAAGCCCGCTATATGCGAGGCTCGGGCGGAGTACCTTCATGTGGGCCCACATCGAACGGTTAAGCACACTACTCACTAGTGGCCCCGCTTCTCTATCAAGGTGTCAACACTTCAAGATCACTCTTTTCCTCCTCACAAATAATTAACCTTAACTATTAACTATAATAATAAATTTAACTACTTATACGAAGGGTCCCGAGATGTGCATATTTGATAACTCTACTATTTTATCTTTTCCTTTTATCAAACCCAAAACCTTTTTAAAACCATGTTTATTAAAGAACCCCTCCGTTTTATTTTTATTTTAAAAACCCGATCAGTTAAATGATGAAAGGTGAAGTAGGGGAAAGTGTGAACTCTGGAATACGATACTCGATACTTACCCTAGAAAACTATACTATACACGTCAGGTTCTCTGCCTATATGTTGGTTTTTGTTGCTAAAGTAATTATCGTTTACTTTATAAATTTAAAACTTGTTAAAAACGATTTAGTAAAAATCAGTCGTTTTCCCCAAACCAAAGTTTTGGATTTAAAACATCAACTTTTTGGCACCGGGGAAATGACATCTTTCTAATTACTAAACCACGCACATCAAGTTTTTGGCGTCGTTGCCGGGGAACACAAAAATTTCCAAAGAAAAACCCAAGTCACTTAGCCGATCCGTTTATTTTTCTTTTTCATTTTCTTTTCAACTTTATTTTTATTTTTCTTTATTTTTCATTTTCATTTTTATTTCTTCTTTATTTTCGATAATTGCGTTTGTTTTGAGTTTTCTTTGCATGTTTCCTTCAAGATTAGCTGCCGCGGAGAATTCTCGTAAAGGACGCCAAAATCGCCAAAATTATCAACTTTCATTTTGGAGGGTTTTTATTTCTGCTTTATTTTGTTTAGAAAAGGTTTGTCGTACCGTGAAGATTGGCAGGTAAGTTTTGGTAAATACGGAAAATAAGCCGGGGGAAAGTTTTTCAAAAATTTAAAACAGATTCTGTTTTCAAACTTAAAATGGGGTTTTAAAAGTTATTTTGGAGAAATCCAATAAAAAATTCAGAGTCAAACCTTTAAAAACTGAAAAACGCGAAAAACAGACAGTTTGCTGAGAAGCACGCCCGTGCCACTTTCTGTGGCACGGCCGTGCTCTGCCTAGGACAAGTCTGAGTGGTTTTTGAAGGGTCTTTTGACTTCTCAAACTCATTCATCTCCTTCCCCAACTCGCAAACCCGTCGCTACCACCCTTAAAACCGCCATTTTTCTCGTCATTTTTCTATTACAAGCTCCCATCTTCACTCCAAGGTATGTATAAAATTTTTATAAACAACTTTCTTTTTCTTTTTAGTTACTTTACATGCACGCAAATTGCATGTTTGGAACGTGTTTATTCTATGATTAGACATGTTCCACCCCGCTAGTGTTTCGGCACTAGTATTCTATCCCTAGTTTTAGTATTTTATGTATTTAGTTTACTTTAATTTTAGTTTTTAGGACAGGTTGAGGAGAGCTTGCTAAGATGAGACAAAATTTTTGGCGACTTTGCAAGGCGACTGTAGGTGTCAACCACACGCCGGTGGATTCGCCACTATCAGGGGAGTATTAGTTTCTCTTGCCTTTTTCCATTTCTATACTTAAAATTTTTGCAAAATTTTAAGTGTGGGTGGTCTGTTTCTGCTGCTTATTTGCGTGCATCTAGTGGGTCATTTATTATCGTTTATGGGCCATCTGTTATCCTCTTAGCCGCTTGATACCCGTAGCGCCACTCAAAGTCATATAAGGCAAATTAGTAAAGTCTATTAGACTTATCTAAATGGACACTATTAGGCATCTCGCCGAACGGTTCACACCGAAGGATGGTCAAAATATGACGAATTTTTAAAATTCAAAAAGCCCACTAAATATATATATATATATATATATATATATATATATATATATATATATATATATATATATATATATAAAGAGAAAAATAAGTTGCATGGCAAGTAGAAAATACCCTGAAAATTATGCTTAAAATCTATACCTTATCCTACTCACCTTTCCGTGAGAGTTTCTTGAGCCTTATCGAACACCACACTTACATATACATATCAATATATCATACATTGCTCATTTTGTTTCTTGAGAGATTTTAGACCTTAGTCCGACTCGGTTAGAATTTGTGTGACTTATACATTTTGAGACCGCTCGCGAGGTGAGAGAGTGTGAAGATGATCAAGGCACCTAGGATACACCCGTTCCATTTTCATTAGCCTTTCACATACATACCCCTCAGCTAGTTACCCCTTTTGAGCCTTAGCCTTTTTCGTTTCTTCTATCACATCGAGCCCCTGTCATGTTTTGGCAAAGGAAGCTGGTTGAAGGCAATCGGGACACTCTTGGGCAGTCTTGGAATGAAAAGAACAAATCAGATGTCACGGTTTCCAACGAGGAGTTTTGACAAAGAAGAAAAGATAGCCATGAAGAGTTATCAAACTAGAGAATAAGCTTCATGTAAGCAGCATGCAAATGCAAATGCAAAAAAAGGGGGGGGGTTGAGAAATAAGTCGAAAAGCTCCACAATAAAAGGGCTTAGAAAAAAAAAACAACTTTGAAGATTGATTTCTAGGACATTCCTAGCGGGGGTTATTAGGTGGAAATACCGAACAGTCGCAAAGTAGGGACGTTAGAGCATCTAACCTTCATGGAAGGAATTTCACTAGCCCACTATCTAGAGCTCGACATCTTCACATCATGCCTCAGCCGCTACCCGAACCAGACATGATAGTAGACACCCATCTTACCCATTTTATCACTTTACCATCTTTACCCGATAAAAGACCTTGTGATTCACATTTTCTCGCCCATATTCAACGGTGGAGATTTGATTTGCATACAAGCCTATGACTTGTGTTGGCTTTCGTTCGGACTTGAGTGTTCACCCCCCAAAAACTCACCCAAAAAGATAAACACGAGTGTTGAGTGAACCTTGTGAGCTGGTATAGGTTTGAGCCTAATTTAGGCGTTAAGTAGGCGTGACATGCAGTCTTTATTTTTCCATCATAAAATAAAACAAGTGGCTTGAGGATTTATATATCTTGCTATTTGCCTTAGGTAAACTTTTGTTTGGTTGCTTGAGGACAAGCAACAGTCTAAGTGTGGGGTGATATGATGTGTCCTGATTATAACATATAAAACATGCATAATTAGTCTCACAATAGGGCAGAATTGGGGCTTAAATTACTGATTTTGGCTACTTAATCGTTCCTATTTGTATGTTTCAGGAAATTGGAGCTCCAAGCCGGAAACATGAGGTTTTCAGGCAAAAACAAGCAAAATCTGGAGATTCCTGAAGATACGAGGCTTGCAGCATGTTCCCTGTATGTGTAAAGATCCTTCTGGGCATAAACGATAGTCAGTCCGGGACACTAGAAGACAAAGCAGCAAAACTCGGGAAGGAATTAATTATACAAATAATTACAAAAAATTCAAAATCCCATCCATAATTTTATTTATAAAAGTCATATTTTATAAGTATTTTTTCTAAAATAAGATTCCATTTATATTATTTAAACAAGAAACTATTTAAATCAAATATATATATATATATATATATATATGTATTTATGTATAAATAATGATTGTAGTTTTTTAAATTGCGGGCTTAAAAACATAACCTATCAATAATCCATCACATGGACCTTAACCCCACACCCAGTCGTCTACCAAGGCCCAACAACCATCAACCCCACCAATTCTCTTACCCATACTCGTTTGTGTTACCCGGTTCATTCAATCACATAATTAACATTCCAATAAGCGTTTTCAGATCAATTTTCATTGTAATCATAGTCTTCTTACTATATTGCAACTTAATCATACCAAATCATATGTTAGAAATTGGGTTTAATCTTTAATTAATCGAAATTGTACAACCCATATACGTTACAAAACCTAGGCTAATTAATCAATTTCAATCTGTTGTCTTTATTAGAAATTGAGTATAAAAACTAATCAAGAAGCAACATTTGGCCTTTTCCGAACATCCACAAACAATTAATTGCATCAAATCATGTCTGGTAATCGAGTCTGTATGACATTGGGCCATAGACACATGCTCCCCCAATTGACCCTTGATTCTCGTTGAAAACTCGTAATATTGGCTTGAATCATGTTCGTTTTTACACACTATTCAAAAGCCCTATCGTTAATTTTGTTATTGTACTCATTTCTTAGATTAATTTATCAGATTAAGGGGTTAGGTTTTATATGGGAATCAGGGACTTATCTGTTTAGATGTTTTAATATTTCTAGTTTAAATCACTTCCAACAACAAGGCTATAGCCAATTTAAGGTTGTGGGCCAGGTGGTGACCCGGGTTCGACTCCCCATTCCTTTTTTTTTTACTTTCTTATAATAATTAGATCTTTAATATATAAAAATCATATTTATATTATCTTAACAATTTTATTTACTTAAAAATCATTTGTAACTTAGAAAAGTTTCTATGAAATATTTATAAAATCTAGAGTCCTTTTTTTGTTTTCTAAAATATTATATTTTTATATTTATTTTTTCAATGTCATTCAATTCATTCTTTAGTTTTAACTAATTTGAAATAAAACATAACATATTCTAGAAATTTAACTTGCAACTTTACAAATCAATAACTATTACTTTCTTTAAATGAATTGTAATTTTTATCATATTTAATTCATATTTATTACTTTGATAGCATTTTAAATCATATGAAATTACTATTTAATTATTGTTGGATCAGTATCTGTTTAACAGTTTCTTATCGGGAACACTTGTTTAAGTTTTATCAAAGTAATAAGCACAACGGAATAAGTATAAGTGTTCTAAGTTAAAGTTTCACTTTAACAGTAGTTATTAGCCCGCCTCAATTAATGAACTAAAGCAGTAAATGAGAGAATCAAACAGTTAATGGATATAACAGTAGTAAATGCTTCAAATGATTCTCAATATATTAGAAAATGTTAACTACACAAGGATGTCTAAAATAGTGGGAAAGACCCATCTATTTATAGACATATCAATACGTACAAGTGAAGTATTCAAAAGATTATAATAATAACTACAACAGGCTGTAGTATTGGAACTTGTACAAAAAGCTATTAAAAACTAATATAATAATAAACTACTGAAGTTAAGGGCGGTGGGAAGCTTCTATCAGAACTGCTGACGAGTGACAAACTTCTAATGAGTAAACCTTCAGAAGTTTGGTCTTTAGTAGTTCTTCAGATGTTTGTCTGGTTCGTATTCAGAACTTCTGAACATTACTCTTCGACACTTGTATCAGCTTCTTCAGTACTTTGTCTTCTTCTTCTTCTTCTTCAGTAGATTCTATTCTTAGCAGAATATGTAGAGAGGATATTAGACTAAGGTTTATACTGGCTTATCAATCCTCTTTGACCCAACAATTATTTTCTAACCTTATACAATTATTCATTTACATTCGATTATTATACTTCCACAAACTTTAAATTGTTTCATTTACTTATTCATTTCATTTCACTTATTTTAATCACTTTCATTTCAATTATGTTTCAAAAACCCTAATTTCTAATTAAGTCAAGAAACCCTACGTGCGTAATCCTAGAAACCCTAGAGTTTTAAGATCATACACGTATATCCTTTACTTATGCTTAGGTTAAATTCGTCCGGATTCGTTCTTTCCTTACAACTCACCAAGCTTGAGTAGAACCTGCTTAGCAAACACTGAGTATATTCATCCACTTTTTGTTTCTACACTTCTAGGGTGAAACATGTACGCATACACAAACTTACACATTCACTTATATACATTTATAGTTCATTATGTGTCTTGTTTATCTTTATGTTCTATGCTCAAACTTATACATAGTTTACATACAATCTTTATGCAAAATCATTAACTTAGACTTAACTTATGTTAAAGTGCTCTTTTTGACGTAGCTTATGTTACGATGCTCTTTTAGGCGTAACTTATATCTTACATTGCTCTTTTAAACCTAACTTATTTCGGGTGCTCTTTTAGACTTAACACCGGTTAGGGTACTCTGTGTCCACTTTACATTAAATTTTGTCTCATTTGTTTACTACATGTGTACGTAATGGCGCCTGAGTTTACTTTGACACATGAATTAAACAATTTTTCACTTATACTATGTATATACAAACTAGGTATGCTCACCAACATTTTAAACTTTATTAGTACCATGAGCAACTGAACAGTCACGCACATGACACCTTGATGTTCACACCATCTATTAGGGTGTTAAAACTTGATCAATAAAACAAGGTACAGACTACAAATTCCAAAACTAGGCAAATGTGTTATTGAAGCTGAGATAATATCTGGAGGAGATATTGGTATGCGTACATGCATTCCATGCATCACTTTGATACCTTTTGACAACAAAATTCCATTCAAGTTATAATGATGACAATTTCCGATATATGTGTGTTTTGCAATGACCATAAACGACAGGCAAGGACAACATTTATCTAGAGTACGTTTGTACTTGAAACACCATGTCTTCATTCATGACCAATTGTATCTCGCACTATCAAAAGTAAAAACTAGAGCCGTTGTAAAGTTGTTAATATTAGATAGTGATGACAATGTTAGGGCATAAGGGGTGCTACTAGTAAGTGTGGTTTCTTTCACTGATTTTAACCAATCCTGCACTGCCACATCACTTCACTGATTTACTTCACTGATTTAGTTTTTTTGTAGGCAGCACTTTACTGAAATCTTTATTTTTTATTATTTTTTTTAAAGAAACATTAATTAAACATATTATTAAACTAAATAAAATAAAATTACAATATTAAAAGCAAATAAAAATAGAAATACAAAAACACATAAATTAAAAATAAACTAAATAAAAGAAAAACTATTCGGAGTCCTCCACATCGAGACACGGTAGATCAAGTCCGTCTAGATGTTCCACGAGATCATTTCGAAGTCGGAAATGCGTATCGGAGTCTGTCAACTCCGCAAGTGCTTCCTCGTCGAAGAACGGTTGGATTGGGGGATCGTGTATGTGGACCGGTGATATCGCTCGCCCCTCGTCTTTAATTATCATGTTGTGCAATATCATGCACGTATAGACGATGAAGCTACACCTAGCAACAGTTTTGGGCTTCAAGGGTCATGCGGTAATTCCCCATTTCCCCTTTAATACTCCGCACGCTCGCTCAACATCCTTTCTTGCCGACTCTTGCGCCTTAACGAATTTCTTTTCCTTAGGGTCGGTGGGATATCGAAACACTTTGACAAATGTTGACCAGGTTGGGTAGATGCCATCGGTAAGATAATATCCGCGTTTATATAAGTGGCCATTTAAAGTAAATGGACACTGTGGCGTCGTTCCGTTTCGTTGGGTAAGAAACACCGGGGATTGTTGGAGGACATTTATGTCGTTCAGTGAACCGGGGGGGCCAAAAAATCCATGCCAAAACCAAAGATCTTGCGAAGCAACGGCTTCTAGCATGATCCTAGGGTATTGGTGATCGCCTCGCGTATATTGTCCTCGTAATTCCCTAGAACATGCTCGCCACACTAAATGAGTGCAGTCAATGCTACCGATCATGTCGGGAAGGTGATGTCTTTCTTCGTGTGCCTCATACAAACATGCAATGTCGTGGCTTGTTGGTCTTCGCAAATACTCAGCCCTGTATAACTTAATGACGGCATTGCAAAAAAATTGTAAACATTCGCGCGACGTCCTCTCAGACATACATAAATACTCATCGTATTCGTCTGGAGGATTACCGGTTGCAAGTTGTTTCACTGCTGAAGATACTTTTTGCATGGGTGTAAAACTCTTTCTAAACCGACCGTCCATGCTCTCTCTGAACCATTCGAAGTTTGCTTCAACCTCTGCTACAATTTTCAGAAATAGACGCCTCGACATGCGATACCGTTGTTTAAACTGTGCGTCGGTGTATTTTGGTACTTCGGCAAAGTAGTCATTTATTAACCGCGCATTGCCTCCCTCGCGATCACGTGGCACGTATCGTTTCTTAGATGTTGCTGTGTCTTCCTCTGCCCGCCGTGCAAGGTCCGTCAGAAACTCAAGGCTACTATCGCCTGAGTGTAAGATCGGGTGGACCTCGAGCGGAGGAACGATTACTTGAACATCTTCTACGTCAATATCAGACATTTTTTAGAAGTATTGATATAAGATTTCTATGTTTTTTTATTCAAAACCGTGGGAATGTATTGTTTTTTATAAACCTAAAGATTAAAACGGTCACAAAATATGACCATTTGAAAGTCAACATTTAATAAACATTAAAACGGTCAAAAATGGAATAAAAATTACCTAAAAGTTTGTGCCGTCCCACACTACCAGCCCGTTAGATGGAACCAGAAATTGGTTCACGGGACCCCTACCAGCACGGGTGGCGGCGGTGTTACCGTGCTGGTAGTGGGGTACCCGTGCTCAATTCTGGTAACGCCCCGTCCCCTCTTACAAATAAAACATTAATGTTGAGTACAAGAAAGTTTTGAGAGATTTATGAACTGTTAATGTATTATGTTAATTTTTTTATATGTTTATATCTCTTATTATTTATTTAAAATTTTAAATTCAGTTTGTTAAAATTTACATTTAGTACTTATTATTAAATAAACTCAACTATTAGCAATTGGCTACCATTAGTCCTAGCTAATGAAATGTGTGTTGCGGTTCCACATTTTAACACATTGGTCACTGACGGAGTATGACAAACAAAATAGTAACGGAATATAGAAATGGAACAATTTTTTTCTTCATAGTATGTTATTGTCCAATATGTTAATAGGTGGGATCACCATCACATATTTCCTTAGTTAAGACTCGTGATGGCCAATTACTAATAATTCATATATTTAAATCCAATACTCCATTTTATTGTACAAAAGATACTTTAGATGAATTTCAAATATATTGGAAACAAAGAAAATGTGTGTACTTCTTGTTAGCATTAGATCGAACCAAACCCAAATGGAATCATTGAGTCAAAAGGTGAGGTATAACACACCCAAAACCAAATGATATTTATCTGGAATAATATTTTGTGTAAATATGATAGACATGTAAACATTGGAATCACTTAAGAGGTAGTGTATATCAACTACATTCATGAAGCCTAGATTCAAGAATAACATGTTAAAGGTATCAAATTAACAAGAAACTTTATGTGCAGATTAGAAACTTATTCATACCAATAACGAATAAGAACAATTACCAAACCTCTAGTCGAGTTATGAATAAAAAAAATAAAAGAAAATAAATGATTTTCAGAAAACACCACCTCCCTTCCCCACCACGTACCATCGTACCATCGCTTGTATCCATCCTTCTCCCTCCATCTCTTGTAACCCCCCCCCCCCCCCTCTCTTTCTTTCTCGCTCTCCCTCTCCCTCTCCCTCCCTCTCTCTCTCATCATACTGTCTTCATCTCATTTACCCTCCCTCTCTTAAGCAAATTATCTAGTATAGACCGGAACCTTTCATATCATAATACAAAATCTAGCATCAACATATGTCTGAGAACACCATCATGGGTGATTGGCTGAATTTGTGTTTCAATTGCTTTGTTCTTTTAAAGGATTCGAAATTATGATGCAAGGACAAGGAACATGAATTTAAGTCTTTGTCATGAAGTGTTCATCATTAGGATTAGGTAAATATGTGCCACTGTGTGATACTAACATCAATTAGTGGATACCTAAAAGGGCAAAAACAAATATTCTACATGGGACAAGTTATAAGTGCCAAATCATGAAATATTGGGTGTACTGAAATTTATATGTCAAAATTGTATGAAAACTTGTCACACGAAGCCACGCCTAATTGGAATTTTCTTCGGTAGGTAAGGAGTTCAATGTATCTTAATGAAAATAAATCTATAATTATTTAATAGGTTATGGAAAGGTAAACATGAACCTCTCTTCACTATGGTTATAAGTAGGTTCAGATAACAATAAAATATATGTGTTGATGATAAAAGTAGGAATATTCTCTTTTGTGACACAAACAAAGTTCTATAACATTTTATTATTTAACTGATAACACTTAGATCGACGGTAGAGGGTGTAAAGCCCTTCTACGTCATCCACATCACATTGGGGCCAACATAGAGACTGGCATGAGGCTCTCTTGGTGGAGATCTCTACTGGCGTGGGGTAAGAGGTCACAGTGAAGTGACCGGTGCTAATTGGACCTTTAATTTTGACTACTTGTCAACAGTAAGGTAATTAATTTTAAAAAAAATTACCTTTCAATTCAAATTTTATCTATTTATACACAACCGTTTACCATTTTATAAAATAATTAAAATCTTCAATTACTCACTGTTTTCTCCATTGTTCCTCCACCGTTTTCTCAACCGTTCTTTTACCCAAAATTCAACTAACCAACCATGACCGTTAGATAGAAGAGAAGGAGACCACACTCGTGACGGCTTGGATGAAAATCAATCATAACCCTCCACCGGGCCAAGGGGCGATTTGGCCACACGTCCTTTGTGAATTTTAAGGACTTAGTCGGCAGTTCTAACTGCTCGGCTGATTAACTCAACCAAAAGTGGACCGATCTTCGTAACAAATGTGAACGTTCGAGTGTCACCACCGAACGACCTTGCAACAAGTACCCGCCAATACCCCCGAAGACGTAGCATTTGGAGTCACACAAATCGAGTATCAATCTCGGTACGAGGATGAATTTCCCTACCTTTATGCATGGCAAATGATAAGCCCACACTAGATTAGGTTTTTCAGTTATGTTTACTTATGTTTTTTTAGTTAGGTTAACTTTTATATAATTTTTAATGTTATGTTTTATATATAGTGTTATATTTATCAATTTACTTTATTTATTAACTCAAAATTTAATTTTTTTTATATGAAAATGAAAAAAAAAAGCAAATCGAGTTGACGTGGAGTCCACCTAGCCATCGTCCCGCCATCATCACCCGTTGATTTTTTGGTCTTATAGGGGAATTTCACCTGCTCCAAAGTGGATGTCACATGTCAATTTATGGCACAAGGACATAACCGGTCTGTACAATCATAAGGAAGAAAAGTTTGTTTTAATCGAAGTTAAATACATTTTTTTTCCAAGAAGCTTGATATTTATAAAAGAACCTTTAAAATTCTTGATTTCTTCTAATTCCTGAATTCCAACATTCTTGTATTATCATATGTGTTTGTTGCTGTGGATGTGAAATTTATATTTTATATGCATATGATAACACTTATTTGAAGCTATACAAATACTTTTTTTCTTGTTTTATTTATAATCTTCTCATTCATAACTTGTCCCCAAATCCTAGAACGTCAGATTAAGCACATCATCCAGTCACACATGAGCGTTATTGATTTCGTCCACACTACACTCATAAACACCTTAATCACAGCTCTTATAAGTTATAACACATGTATCACTTTTATACAAAATTAAAATAGTCCCACAACAATAAATTATAAACTCAATCCTAAAGTTTATTATTATTCATAAGAGCTGAAGTCTCGTAAAAGTATTTATATTTAAAAGAAACATTATAGCCATTTTGTTAAACGAAATGATACATAAGACAAACATAAGGAAACGATCGAGCTTTAACATTTATCTTATTACATATCGAGTCTCTACAGCTCTTTGCGGCAAACATGGATTTATTACCTAAAAGTATACACTGTCCACATAAAGACTTTATACCTAAAAACCAAATCAATTACATTTGGAAAATGTTTAAAAGTTCAGAGCTTTTGAAGCCTGAAGGCTATGGTGCCTAATACTGCATAAAATCATTGCATGGATATTGTATCTCGTGCAAGAACTTATACTTGCACCTTAAGGTTATGGCACGCCGCGGTTATTATGTAAGAACCCTTCACAATCAAGGTTCTTGTATAAACTCTAATATGTTCCCCTGATCCATCAAATTACCTATGTATTTACTAAAAGGCATGTAGCCTAGTGATAGCAGGGTATTTGTTAAGTTGTTGTCTCTATCAAATGATAGAGTTACGTTTAAGTCCAATTATAAGTAAAATGAATTATTTTATAGTAGATTAGTTTATTGTTAAAAAAAATCGTCATGTATTTATCTAAGTAATATGTACTAATGAGTTTATACATTATGTGAACAATGTATACATTCACAAACTCATTATTTAAGATTCAAATATGTCAGGAATCCCACCCATCTTATGGAGTGGTAAGCTAAGTGATGGTTAGAGGGGACATGTTCGAATCCTGATGGCGACCCCGGTTTTCTATTATCGTGTATTTACTCTAGAGAGGCTTGCCTCTTGTAGAGAGTGCAACATCTGTCAAGTGACAGGTGGCGGGAAATTTCCGGGAGGGGGGGGGGGGGGGGGGGGGGGCTTATGCCTACCACCACCACAGCGTGGAACCGGTTCAGACACCATAGTCTGGGTGTGTGAGTAGGGGGCAGAACCTGCAAAAGCAAGTGTGAAGTTCTCTGCCACCTCCAAATTGAGACCTTCGCCTTCAAAAAAAAAAAAGAAACTATGTCAGGAAATCAACTCTTGTGCATAGGTTTAAATATGGCAATTCTAACCAATCTTGTTACATAGCCACACTTACTTAAAGCATAGCACTTGAACCTAATCTTAATTGTAAACGGGTACTCAGTTGCAATTTAGTGAGAATCTAGTTCTTAATGTAATTTGTAAAAAAGATCTTAGTTTTCGATTATAGTTTGTGAAAATCATGGTCTTCAATGCAACTTATGAGAATCTTTGTGCTCGAATAGCACTTGCAAGAAAGAATCATAGTGCTCAAATATAACTTACGAGAATCATAATTCTAAAAGTATACTTATGTTAGGGATATGCAGTAATAACGAACAAAACAATTGGATAATCGAAATCTCTGAAGACACGTAGCCGCTTTCAGATTGAATCAATTCGATGATTCTATTGAAATATTCAATTGGATGCAATCAAAGATTGAGAATTTTCTGTATGATTATAATGTTTGAGAGAAGAACCAGAGAGAAAATTGACCAAGATTATAAAACTTATTTAAATTAAGGTAGTTATTTCCAAGGTTTCAAAATTGCCAAATTTAGTCCCTCTAATTCTAAAAATTAAGTGTTCTGTGCCTTATGTACAAAGCTTGATACCAAACCACATCGAGCCGGGGGTCTCATTGGAAGCAGCCTCTCTATTCATAGGGTAGAGGTAAGGCTGTCTACATCTTACCCTCCTCAGACCCTACCTTAGCTTTGCTATAGGTGGGATTAACTAAGTATGATGATAAAGATGACTTTTCATATATATATATATACACACACACACACTTGTTATTTGTAAACAAATTATACTACCAACAAAAATCACATACAACAAACACATATTTTGACCAACAAAAAAATTATAAAATGAAAGTTTCAAGCAAAAAAGTGTCGGCTACAAGGTGAGGGTATAGACCGAAGGTTTCATCTAATCTAGGAGAACACAATAGGTTTCGTTAAGACGAATCACAAGTGCCACAACTTATTCCCAATCAATCGTTTTAAAAATTAGAAGAGATAACACCTTCATGAAACATTTGTCAGAAGTAGAAAAAACATAAAGATTTGAAGGTTATGAAGGAATCGCATGAAATCGCTGAAGAACCTTACAAGTCGATTCTCATTGAACACAAATAGGAAATTTGTGTGAATTGGGGTTGGGCCAAAAACTTTTTGGTTATTTTCTTTAATGTTTTTGTCATTTTTTAATTTGTATTGTACTTTTTTTATTTAAATTTAAACAATGTTGGTTTTAGTTTATTTAAATCTATAGTTTATTTAAAAATAACTTAAACTGTGTTCCTGAGTCTTATTTAAGGAAAGAAAAAAAAAGAGAAAAGAAAGAAAAGTGAAAATGATTGTTGTTCGAGAGTTTTTTTTTAAGGAGGGAAAAGAAAGGAAATTGGAGGATGTGTGTTCAAGAGTTTTTTTTTTAAGGAAGAAAAAGAAGGGAAATAGAGAGAAAAGTAGACTAATTTTCATCCTTCCAAATTAGAAAGATTTGGAGAGAAAGGAAAATATTGGAAAAAAGGGGAAAAGAAAAGAAAGGAATAGGAGGGTTGTCTTTTCCTTGCTTTTATTTTCTCTCGTCATGTAAACTCGGGAACATAGCGTTAGTGATGGATGTGAAGACCGCCCCATATAAATAGTGATAGATGTGATGACATGAGGTGACACATGAGGATTGATTGACCATTTAGTGATGGTGTGATGATTACCCCGCCCACTCTAACTGACTTGAATAAGACATGATTAAAAACATAGAACAAAACTTGAAATTTATCTATGATATATCACATAATTAACATATAAAACATGCATAATCAGTCTCATAATAGGATATAATTAGACTTAAATTACTGATTTTGGGTACTTAATTCGTTCCTATTTGTGTTTTTCAGGAAACTGGAGCTCCAAGCCGGAAACAGGAGATTTTCAGGCAAACACTAGGGATTCCTGAAGATACGAGACTTGTTGCATCTTCCTTGTATGTTTGAAGGCCCTCCCGGGACTTAAACAGTGATAAAAGATAGCGCAGCCAACTTGGGAAACAAGGAAACTTGCTGGAGAAGCTTGGACGCCCGTGCCCATGCACATAGCACGGCTGTGCTTAAGACAAACAGTACAGACAAGACAGAACTACAGCCAACAGAACGTACGATGGGCTTTGGCACGACCTTGCCACTTCCTGAAGCACGGCCGTGCTTGCCCGTGGCAGGTCTATAAATAGCAAGCTAGCCCCCTCCATTTGAAACATCCCATTCCATACCATTTCGCTTGGTCTTGTGCCTTCTTGGGTCAACTTCCAAGAGTCTTCCAGAGATCTTGGGGTCCTATGGAAGGCCTTAGGGCCCTCCTAACACGCCCACCAATGTTAGGCTTCGTCCTACCTTGATCATCTTGGCCAAGCATGGGATCGTAGAGTAGCATATGCAATAAACATCGAGGGTCGTGAGGATGATACTAGATACATAGCACTAGGAGATGGAAGGCTTGTCTATGAGCAACCATGTTCATGTGTTGATCATTCATTATGGTTGTATCTTTCTATTATTCCCAAACCCACTTCGATTTGTAGACTTTTATTATTATTATTATTATTATTATTATTATTATTAGTTATTTGATGTGATATCTTCCTTCTAGTTCTTGTTTATTTATCTTGTGATAGGTTTAGATGATGATTAATTTGATGATCTAAAATCACCCTAACTTAATTAATAAAATAACTAGAGGTATAATCAGCTTCTGGTAGTTCCAAGCTAGATCCAAGGCAAAGAAACCAGTAGTGAGACAGATCCTTCGGGCTTCTGATATCCAAACCGGGTTCTAAGCAATGGCTTCTGAAGTGGACTAGATCTGAGTGACACATTTCTGATACTTACCATATGATTGAATGATCTTCTTGGTAAAGGGAGGATTCCCTACGGGTGCACCAGTGATCTTCGGATTACACACCTTTAGGATTACGTTCCACCTTTATCAAGGGTTTCAGTCAGCTTTGGAGGTTATGGGTTGGATTTATTAAGAAATCAATCATCAAACCAACTTTATATTTAATTGATCACTAAATATTAAAGTGTCACTTCAAAGATAAATAAAAGAAGAGTTCTATTTCTAGGTCTCGCTAGTACAAATCCGTTAACCGGTGGGGATACATGTCGTCTAGGGTGTCAATAAGAAAGATCATTCGGTATTCATGATAGTTAACCTCCTTAGGGGGTACGATGTCGCCAGGACTCACTGTAAAAAGAGATCCTTCAGCAAGGAAAGAGAGAGTTAAGAGAGGTGTACAGTGTTCCAGGTCGGAAGTGAAGCCTCCATTACAAGAAGAAGATGAGTTTGATGACCAGAGACTTGACCACGGTTTGAGAAGCCTGCTATATACAGGGCTCAGTCGGTGTACCTTCATGCGGACGCGCATTGGGAGGTTTAGCATACTACTCAGTAGTCTCCCCGTTTCTCTATCAAGGAGTCAACACTTCAAGATCGCTCTTGTCCTCCTCACAATAATTAATTTTAATTATTAATTGTAATAATAAATTTAACTGCTTATACGGAGGGCCCCGAGATGTGCATATTCGCTATCTCTACTATTTTATCCTTTTATTTTATCAAACTCAAAACTTTTTTAAAACCATTTTTCTTAAAATCCCTCTGTTTTGTTTTCTTTTTAAACCTAATTAGTTAATTGATGAAAGGCTGAGTAGGGAAAGTGTGTTCTTTGGAATATGATACTCGGTATTTACCCTAGAAACCTATACTATACACGCCAGGTTCTCTGCCAGTGTGTTGGTTTTAGTTTTTGAGTGACTATCGTTTACTTATAAATTTAAAACATGTTTAAAAGGTTTAGTAAAAATTAGTCGTTTCCCCAAAACCAATGTTTTCGAACTTTAAACATCAAGTTTTTTGCACCGGGGAAATGATATCTTTTAAAATTACTAAAACCAGGCACATCAAGTTTTTGGCGCCGTTGCCGGGGAACAAAACGATTTCCAAAGAAAAACCCAAGTCACTTAAATGATCGATTTATTTTATTTTTTCAATTTCTTTTCAACTTTATTTTTCTTTTTCAATTTTATTTCTCATTTATTTTCGATGATTGCTGTTGTTTTAGTTTTTTTTTTTTTTTGCAGGTTTACCTCCGGATTGGCCACCTTGGAGAATCTCGTAAAGGAAACCGAGACCACCAATTTCATCAACTTTCTTTTTGGAGGTTTTTGTTTCGTCTTTGTTTTCATTGGAAAGAGGTTTGTCATTCTTTGAAGATCGCCAGGTAAGTAAAGGAAAACTGGAAAATAAACCGGGGAGAATTTTTCAAAAATTTAAAAACTTAGACTGTTTTCGAACTTAAAATGGGGTTTTAAAAATTGTTTTGGAGAAATCCAATAAAAATTTTAAAACCGGACCCTTAAAAACTGTTTAAAAATTGAAAACGCAAAAAACGGGCAGTTTGCTGAGTTGCACGCCCGTGCCACTTCCTGTGGCACGGCCGTGCTCAACCTGGAGACGGGTCTGATGAGTATTTGAAGGGTCTTTTGATTTTTCAAATTCATTCTTCTTCTTCTTCCCAACTCGCAAACCCGTCACCTACCCCCCCTAAAACCTTCATTTTTCACCATTTTCTTCCGTTCCAGTCCCAAATCTTCAAGCTAAGGTATGGAGGGAAATAGAGAGAGATGGAGGGAAGTAGAGAGAAAAGTAGACTAATTTTCATCCTTCCAAATTGGAAAGAATTGGAGAGAAAGGAAAATATTAGAAAAAAGAGGAAAAGAAAAGAAAGGGATAGGAGGGTTTTATTTTCCTTGCTTTTATTTTCTCTCGTCAAGTAAACTCAGGAACATAGCGTTAATGATGGACGTGATGACCACCCCATGTAAATAGTGATAGATGTGATGACATGAGGTGACACATAAGGATTGATTGACGGTTTAGTAATGGTGTGACGATCACCCCGCCCACTCTAACTGACTTGCATAAGACATGATTAAAAACATAGAACAAAACTTGAAATTTATCTATGATATATCACATAATTAACATATAAAACATGCATAATCAGTCTTATAATATGATAGAATTAGACTTAAATTATTGATTTTGGGTACTTAATTCGTTCCTATTTGTGTTTTTCAGGAAACTGGAGCTCCAAGCCGGAAACAGAAGATTTTCAGGCAAACACTGGGGATTCCTGAAGATACGAGACTTGTGGCATCTTCCCTGTATGTTTGAAAGCCCTCCCGGGACTTAAACAGTGATAAATTTAACTGCTTATACAGAGGGCCCCGAGATGTGCATATTCGCTATCTCTACTATTTTATCCTTTTATTTTATCAATCTGAAAACCTTTTTAAAACTATTTTTCTTAAAACCCCTTCGTTTTGTTTTCTTTTTAAACTCGATTAGTTAATTGATGAAAGGTTGAGTAGGGGAAAATGTGTTCTTTGAAATACGATACTCGGTATTTACCCTAGAAACCTATAATATACACGTCAGGTTCTCTGCCTATGTGTTGATTTTAGTTTTTGAGTGACTATCGTTTACTTATAAATTTAAAACTTGTTTAAAAGGTTTAGTATAAATTAGTCGTTTCCCCAAAACCAATGTTTGGAATTTTAAACATCAAGTTTTTAATACCGAGGAAATGATATCTTTTAAAATTACTAAATCCGGACACATCAATCTACTATTTGTAAAAACACAGGATCCATTTTTTCTCCTTCATAGTACATAAAACGTACAACTATATTACAGATATGCGACATAAAATAGTCAAATTAGTCGTATTCATTTTTTATACTTGTGTTATTCGCTTTCTCTAAGACCATGTTAAACACGATAATACTTGTTTGCTAGCATAAAGAACAAAAATTGCAATTTAGTTTAATTACTTTTTAGTAATATGGAATTTTAAGCATATTAATTCCATTATTTTTACAGTTTAGAAAACTACAAATAAAATAGATAATAAGAAGCATGAACAAGTTAACTCAATGATACCCACCTACACTTAAGGTTTGTTTGGTATTGGTAATTAAATGGACAAGTTAACTCATTACCATTCTATTGTCTTATTTGGTTACCATGTGTGAATAAAATAAATTATTACATTGTGTTGTTTAATAGACAGGAAAAACCCTTCTACTTCCAAGCAATAGGATTAAACCTAAAGTCTGTTCTCTTCTCTGGTGTCGGCGGTCGGTGGCACTAATAGGTGATGGTGGTGGGTGGTGGCGTTGGGAGTAGTGGGTGGTAGGTGGTGGCGGTGGTGGCGATGATGGAGGCAGTGGTGGGTAGCGAGGGTCGGCGGTGGGTGGTGGCTCAGTGGGTGGCGGTGGTAGATGGTAGCCACGGTGGATGGTGGGTGGCGGTTGTGGTAGTGGTGGTGGTGGTTGTGGTGTCGGCGATGAGTGGTGGCAGTGGTGATGAAGGGTGAAATGGGGAATGAAATGAAACAATGGGAGAGTGGATTGAATGAATTTGAGGATTTTAGACAGAATGTAATGCCTCGTGTAATAGATAATTCCGTTACTTTTACCAAACAAACACTTATTTTAGTTTCATTTCCTTACTTTTACCAAACAAGCTGAGCCGCAATCAGCTTTTTGAACCGCAAACATTTCTTTTGGAAAAAAAAATTGATGCGAAATTATTGGCTTAGATATCGCTTCCCTAGATTATATGCTCTTGATTGGAATAAAGATTGTCTTGTTAGCAATCAAAGGGTGGTAGGATGGTGGCTTGTAGAACTAGCGACGGTTTATGTGTGGTGATGTGAAAGAAGCTTAATTCATCTTGATGCTTGGCATGTTACAAGGACACAAGGTTGCCCAATAGTCTAGATAAATAGATATGTTATTTGAAAGGTGACGAACATTTTAAATTGATTTTGGTTGGTAAGTTCGTAGATCATTCTCATTTCGTTGATTAGAGAGATACAAGTGGAATAGATTCATCCTAAAAATGGGCAATATTTTAGCTTGGCGGGTGTAGATCAATTTGATTCAAACTCAATCAAATTTGCTTAAAAAGCTACGAACATTCTTTTAGTTTTATGTTTGTTGTGTGATAAATTGGTTGAGATCACATATCATTTGATAGGAGATCGTGTTATAGTTGAATGATCGCGGGGTGTGATTGTTAGACGGTTGGAGGTGAGTCTTTCAACTTATAAAAATCCATCTGATCTAGTTTCTTGGAGGTGAGTCTTTCAACTTATATCAATGAAGAATGATTAAAAGGTTTCAATGGAGGCTCTTGTGATGTCGATATAGTGGTGTTGTGACCTTACAAAAACAATAGTAGCTTCCAAATCAGTTACCAAATGAGAAAACGATTTTTGAATCTATTGTCAATTATTCTTATTTGTGGTTTGTTAAGAGGAACCGTAAATTTAACTTTACTTAGGTGCAGGGTCAGCCCTATTGGGTTTCAAAGCTAGGCAATGGCCTAGGCCTAAAAAAAATAGGGCCCCATTTAGAGAAAAAAAAATTATCCTATATTATACAAGTATTATCATATTATGTCCAAATGAACAAAATAAAAACTACATTTATTGCAAGGCTAACTAAAAAACTAATTTTAGAATAAAAAGGTCCAATTCCAACTCTAAGTAATATGCAGTTGCTCTTTAATTTATGCCCTTATTGTAATTCTAGCTAAGAGTAACGTCGTTCATTCCTTCATTGTCGTTATTGATTGGTTAGGGAATTATTAGAGGCAAAATTATGGGAAATTAATGGTGTCCCAAGGATAATCCATGTTGGTTAACGACTATATTTTTATAATAATCTCTATACTTACAATTTACTCAATCACTATGTACCCTAAATCCCTAATTGATCTCTGAATCTTTGAATTTTGATACTGTGCTTTCGATTAAGACATAGCTGTTAATTTGTGATGGAGACTTGGAAGGCAGAATGCAAAACTGATTTTTATCTTTGCAACAATTCAAAATGGCACTGACTTTATAGTTCACTTACGCTTTGTTCTCGAGTTTCATTTAACGAAGGAAAAGAAGAGATTTGGAAGTGAATTAATTACAAAATGATGTCATAAACTTTGGCGCTTATTGAATGCTTGCAAGGGCCCTATGCCCAAGATTTTCTATCTGTTATCCCGATTGAGAGTTTGGGTCAATGCATGTCAGCGGTTGAGTACATGACCATTTTTAAATAACGGTTGATGGTCCCATCTACCCTGAAGACATAGTCTGCCCGATTTGCAGGAAGGCCTGCTTGGACAAGTATGGGGAGCATGTGGTTCACTATAAGGAGCTCCCTGGGTTTAAGGACCAACATGACTAGGTTCGAGACGTTCTTTGGGACATTTTAAGAAGATCGGGGATATCAGCCAAGAAAGAGGCTCATGTGAACTTTCTGCCGAACCCTGCGGAAGGGAGATCTACCTTGCGGCCAGCAGATTTGCTTGTCTTTGGGTGGGCTAGAGGGAAACACGCTTGTGTTGACTTAACGGGAGTATCCCCTCTAGCTGGTTTGAGGGACAATGGATTTGTAACAGGGCATGCAGTTCAACGGGCAGAGACGAAGAAAGTGGAAAAACATGATAAAGCCTTTGAAGATAATTAACACGTCTTCGTCCCATTGGCTTTTGATACCTTTGGGTCTCTGGCAATGGAAGCTATCCGCTTTTTGACTAGGGTCCAGTGGGTTATACATAACACTGTCTCGACTTCGAGGGAGAAAAGAGTTTGTTTTCAGTAGACTAAGGTTTACCATACAGAAAGGAATATTATAATAACTAAGATCATAGAACTAGTGCATTGCTAGACCAAAGGCATTATAG
The DNA here is from genome assembly GCA_032199755.1 of Ambrosia artemisiifolia. NCBI lineage: Eukaryota > Viridiplantae > Streptophyta > Magnoliopsida > Asterales > Asteraceae > Ambrosia > Ambrosia artemisiifolia. The sequence continues at coordinate 12,508,997 of CM063521.1, forward strand.
CCCAGCGGTATATTGGTGGTGAGATAAGACTTAGGGACCATAAGGTCCTGGGTTCGAATCTCACAAAGGGGGTTTTCTCATAATTATGAGTTTCCTCCTGAATTGGTGACTTGATGGTGAAATATGATCGCGTGACAAAATTGGTGGCACGATTATACTCCAGTGTTCCGTGAGTGATTCCAATTTGTTGACCGTTAAAAAAAAAAGTGCATTGCTAGTCTTTGCTTATTATATTACGATGTCAAGAGAAAACTAAAAAAAGAGCCCACAATCCAGAAATTTAGAAGATACGTCATCTAAATCTAAGATGCAAAAAGTACACAACGAAGGAAGTGGGAAAATACACTTGATTAGCAATTATATTATGGATTGCAAGATAATTACGTAAATTTAATATTAATATTATGTTTTAAAGTAGAAGCAACATACCGTCCAAGTAGAAAGAAAGCAAGTAGGTCGGTACTCCTGTCTCCACATTAAAGGTTCTATAAATTGTTAATGCTATCAATTTTGGCCCTACGTGTCAATCTTACTATACTAAATTATGTTTACAATTTCCAAGCAGATAACCCAACAATTTATTACACTCTTTTTTTTTACACTGTATTGCTAAAATAAAGTTTTTTCCTTCTACTAATTTCTATCTCCTTTTTCCTTTTTCCTTTTTCCTTTTTATTTATACTAAAGTCTAACAAGAAGCAGGACAAAATATACGCACACACCAAGTACAGGTTAAATCTCCTACTCTTGTGGTATTGGTATAATTATAACTTTACATGGTCATAATAACAATAAAAAAATTACGTTCGTTTTAACTAGTATAGCAAGGGTAATTTAATTAGTTTTTTTTTAAAGGTTAATTTCTTTTTTTAATCCTATGGTTATTGGGACTTAAACACAAGACCTCTCACAACCTAGGTGTTTTAAAGGTTTTGTTTTTGCCAATGGACCACCATCCCATTGATGGGTAATTTAATTAGTTAAATTGTGGAAATAGACAGTATCGATTATCGAAAAAAAAAGTATAAAGGTTTTGTTTTTTTTTTTTATCAGTCTGATAATCACTGACTTGCATTTTCAAATTCCACCTATGAACATAGTATAATTAACAAACAAACATGCCTGATAAATTCCTATCCATACCCATGAGGCCATGAACATTGTATAAGTTTAGTAATCTTGGTTTGCTTTGTATGTATTAGTGGATAACACGCACGTTACGACGAAACTAAAAGTTGCATCAAATGTATCACTTCATTGCGATGTAAAATACATCCAAAACTTTTTACTGAAATAATATATTCAATAAAGAATATTTGTAACAACATGATATAAGTATTCTTATCTCAAGTAAAAAATAATTGCATCAAACTATATATGTATTCATTAATTTCCTCTCTGCCATTCTCATCTTTTCAAAACAATTAGTAACATAGTGGGATGCACTATGAGCGAGAGTTTACTTAAATAGTAACCTATGTAAAATGTATAATGATTCGTTTATTATCTTGGCGTCATAAGGATTTACAAGTACGTACAATATATTAATATATAGAGTCTAATCTAGGGTTTAGGAAACTTAATCCCCTAGCTCGGATATAGATAATTAGAGATGACTAAATTAAACAAAAGCTTTCTTCTTCGGTTGTTAAATCCAGTGATCATATGGTTTAGGATTAGATTAGGCATGTTTACGTGCATGAATATTCATACACGTGATACTTTCATAATTCAAACCGTTACCCCATGATTAAAAACATAACTTTCACTATTGAATTTTAGATTTCTATATATAATATGATCAAGTTTATAAAATTTTAATTTTAACTTATATAAAGTATCTAATTCTATATAAAAGATTATAATAAAAGATGTAGCATTATGAATTGTTTATATGCTCTCTATTTAATATGTTTAAAGTAATTATAAAATTGAATGTAATGAGGTTTCATAAATATCTCTTGACTCTTGACTTTCTTTTGATTAGATATGGTGTGCTAAAGACATATTTACCCCTAAAAAGTAGGTATTCTATGCATTGTGTGTTATATAATAAGCGATTAAACTTATACCTCTTAAATTTTAAGAAGTGTTTAAGAAATGCTTTATAATATAGTATAGATATAGATAATATAGATATAGCTGATCGATGTCATACATCTAATGGGTTCGAGTTTGTTTGCCATATTTACGGTTGAATTATAATTGTTATATATGGTTGGCCAAACAAAAATTATTATTTTTTCATAGAAAGTGTGGAAAATAAACTAGCATTTGATCAAATTAAATTATATTAGCAAATTTTGAAAGCCTTATTTGTTGTACTTATAGTTTTTTTTTTTTTTTTTTTAAGTTGAGTTTTCACTTATCATTTAAAAGATATCCCCTTTAGGTTGATTTTCACTTTTGAAACAAAAGTTTTCATCTTTTGCAATTTAATTCATTTGATTTTTTTTACTTGTAAATCAAAGCTTTTTATGTTTTGCAATTTAATTACAACATTTTTTTACTTTCAATTTTAGTCCCCTCTAGTTTCATCTTTCGCAAGTTTCATTTTATGTTTCATTTTAAATTTTGCGAGTCAACACGCCGGAATGTGCTTGTGGGGTTCAACGTTTTTTAAATTATGTTTCTTAAAATTAGCGATTGTAAATTTTGCGTAATAATAATGTATAATCAATTGCGTTGGTATTTATATCAGCTTGATACGCTACAGTCGCGCTGGGCAACGCTTGTGGACAATATTTATTATATATATAGACTAATACATTATTTTTTTTATTAATTTCCTTTTTGTTAGTATACATTTTTAGTTTTATGTTCCTACTTCCTAATTTAAAGTAGTGTACTAATATATAATTAGGTTTTCTTTGGCCATTATGACTTAATGTCACTATCAATGTAAGCTTTACCAAACTATTACCAATATTCATTTGTATAGTTCTCGATTGAACTAAAATACGTATTGCCATCCTTTTTAGATATATATATATATATATTATTACCTTAACCGATATCAATCGAGTTCTCGTCATGTAGCGCGGTTCATTTACTATTTTATTTTATGTTTAAGATTTCAGTGATCGTAGTTTTGTAATTAATTGAAGGTTACTTACCTCCGAAAGGTTAAAAGATACAACTCATCCTTGTGTTGACTTTTATATTTAAAAACTATTTTCATCAAACCTTTTAAACTCTTTATGTCCACATTTATTTCTTTTATATGTCGAGGATTTTATTTTAATTAATGAGTGTACTACGACATTTCTTAAGGGGTGTACAGTATTGTGCGATCGATATAATTGTTCGGTTTTACCATTTATATGGTGTTAATATTATCTTATTTTACACGATGTGTGTATATGTCCAATGTAGAGTGTGCATGTATTTATGGTCTTAAATGTTTATTTTTTATTACGAAAACCACGTTGTACTTATCACATTTTACATGATGTGGTTATGTGTATTTGAAACCTACATACATAAATAGATGCAAGTACCCTTCCCTGTAAGAGTATAAAACCCACACATATACTCATTGTTTCCAACCCTTCTTAGACGAAATACGCTTTGACCTACAACAGGCATATATACGTGTGTATATATCATTATATGTATCATATAAAAGAGGAACACTTGAATAGTGCCCACCCTACGTTCATTTACAAAAATGCCATCTTTCTGATTGACAAAATACCAAGGTAACTTCTGTCGTGTACCCTCCTGCTCTTTTTGTTTGGCACCTGCCTACTTTTAGATTAACTTTATTTTCTTCCAATTTGACCACAAAACTTAGACCATAAAACTTTTAGCTTTTAAGATTTAAAATTTTGGTCACTAACATTTAGCTTAACTTTATTTTCTTCTAATATGACCAACAAACTTAGACCACCAAACTTTTAGCTTTTAGAATTTAAAACTTTGACCACCAAACTTTTAGCTTTTAGGATTTAAAACTTTGATCACCAAACTTTTAGCTTTTAGGATTTCAAACTTTGACCACCCAACTTTTTTAAACTTGCATTGCACTTTGGCCAAACTTTTAGCTTTTAGGATTTCAAACTTTGACCACCAAACTTTTAGCTTTTAGCCGCGAGTATTTTTTTTGAAGCTCACGCGAGAATAACAGTCACTTAATATTATCTTTTATGTCCACGAAACTCTCCACGCAACATGAGCTTCCACAGTGACGCACGAACTTTAACGTCCACCAAATCATCAACGTAAAAGGAGCTCACGCCGCGAAGCGCATAGAATCCTAGTTTTTAATTAAGAATTGATCGTGTGGTATCGGGTTGTGTGTAGTTTTTAAGTGGTTATTTATGTGATGTAATTTTTTCGTTTACGTGGCATGGAAGCTCTTGTTACATAAGAAAGCCAACACAATTCAACTTGAATTTTGATATATAAATGGAATCTGAAACTGTCATCACAAAATATTCTTAAAATATTAAAATCTAAAAAAGATGTAACGTATTAATGGATTGAAATTCATAATGTGTTCAGTCACTAGAATAAATAAAATATGAATTACATATTTTGGATTACTTTACATGGTTTATATAAATTTGTTAAAGATATTTGAATGTGAACATTGATATAACTGCCCATTTAGTCCTTTGAAATATTTTATGAACTTTTCAAATCTCTTAATGACCCACCACCTACCACTAGCCATCACTACCACAAACAACTAAAGTAGTTATTAATATGCCATTTTGGTGTGTGACACTTGTTGAGTTGTGTGTGTGTGACATACACAATACGGTAATGTTGGTGTGATATGGTAGTAGATAAGCAGTTATAGCGATGGTAGTCAACGATGACAACAGTGGAGGAGGTGGGAAGGTAGATGTGGCAATGTTGGTGTGACACGAATACATGATTGCAGATATGAGTATACAGTGACATAAGTCAAAGATTACGGCAATCAGTGGTGGATCTAGACCAAACTTTTAGGGGTAACGTTTAAGAAAATTTTTTTTGCCTTGCTTTCATAAAATGTAAATGAAATAATTAATAATCTCTTTCTGTATTGATGAAACTGTCAACTTATCATTCTTTTTTTTTTGCATCGTAATGTATACATTTTGGCCCATACACCCATACCACATTTATACCAAAAAATACTTGGAACCGATTGTATCCTATACTGATACCAGTTTTTTAATACCCGATAAAATTTTAACGTATAGTTTTATGTTTACTTTACAGCTTTTATATTTAAGCTTCTTTTAATAATGCATATTATAAAGCAAATAATTTGTACTTTCTTTAATTTATGATTTGTAATTTATTTTAATTATTTTTACAAATTACAAACCAACTATAATTTTTAAACATATTTTTTTTACGTAAAATAATAAAAAAAAAAGTTACATTTTAAAACCAGGTATTAATATCTGGCCCCATACCTGGTTATACCCGAACCCAATTATACCCTACCCGGGTACATAGATTATGATTTTTCTCCTCAATATTCTTACTTGAACCTTGTCTAGTTTCTCTCAATACACAATTTTCCTTTACCCGTTCATACCCTGGCCCGGTTCCATACCTAGAAACGGTTAATAATAAAAAAGGCCAATATGTGCACCTCTACATTTAACTAGGGGTGTTCATGGTCCGGTTTTCGCGGTTTTTCGATCAAACCGTGAACCAAACCATTAGTAACGGTTTTTAGCTTTTGTAAACCAAAATCAAACCGTAGAATTCTTAAACCGAACCAAACCATTGACAACGGTTTGGTTCCGGATTGGTTTCACGGTTTGAGTTTTTTGTGCCTTATTCAAAAATGAAAAAAAAAAAAAACAAGAAAGAAAGAAAAAACAAAGCTGTCAAAATTTTAGGAAATCATATATAGTTGTGTAAAATGCTTAATCAAGTTGTTTTAAATAACTAGCTATCTACTAATTTTACATAGCTTAAAAGACAAATGCTAAATTATTAGTGTTATTAAAGTTGGAAATTTAGAATTTCAAAAGCTCACACACGTAGTGACCTGCAGTGAAATACTAAAAATGAAAATGTGTTTAACCCATTTTTGTTTTAGAATAATTTAGCTATAGGTTAAAATAGATTTGATGTTATTTATATGTGTGTATATATATAATAAAAAATATTTAAAAATAATAAAAGAAAACTTACGGTCCGGTCCGGTTTTATACGGTTGGTTTTCACTATAAACCATAAACCGAACCGTTTACTGCGGTTTAAAAAGATTGAAACCGACCGACCGAAAGATAAGTAATAAAACCGACCGTGAAACTAAACCGATGACCGGTTTGGACGGTTTCACGGTTTGAAACCAAACCATGAACACCCCTACATTTAACCAACAAATTGTGCTTAAATGAGCCAATGGGTTATGCATTTATTGGTCTCTATAATTTTTGATGTTGGGCTAATAATAAATTTTGAGAGTGTTTGGTGTTTTAAAAAATTTGAGGGGTAGCGTTAATATAATTTCAGGGGTAACATAATATAATAATCGTAAAAAAATTACAAAAAATTACACTATGCCGGAAAGTTAACGAATGCCACCCCTACTTTATAGCTATGTCCACCCCTGGCAACAATCAAGGATACGGAGATACAGTAATGTAGGTATAAGAGCATTCATAGTAGATGATCTATATTAGTGTAACAGTACCGATTTCTGAGAAGATTAACATGGACCTTTGTATGACACCCTAGGCAAATCCCACATCGGCCGTGGCCAGGAGAGATCCTTGGTTCATAAGTAATCCAAAGCCTCTTAAATCACCAACGCGTTTTGGGCTTAATGTTAGTGGATGAGAGGAGAACTCCACAGTTAAGCGTGCTCAGGTGGGAGTAGTACTAGGATGGGTGACCTCCTGGGAAGTCTCCACCGGGGCAACCAAAAACAAATCCGTGAGCTCTGGATGGGCAACCCATCGGGGCAAAGCGGACAATATTGGTGGTGAGAGAGGCCGGATGTTACAAATGGTATCAGAACCACTCCTGTGTCATTCGGGATGGTGGGGCAAACCTCATCGAGGACGATGAGTCCCTAAGGGGGGGTGATTGTAACAGTACCGATTTCTGAGAAGATTAACATGGACCTTTGTATGACACCCTAGGCAAATCCCACATCGGTCGTGGCCAGGAGAAATCCTTGGTTCATAAGTAATCCAAAGCCTCTTAAATCACCAACGAGTTTTGGGCTTAATGTTAGTGGATGAGAGGAGAACTCCACAGTTAAGCGTGCTCAGGTGAGAGTAGTACTAGGATGGGTGACCTCCTGGGAAGTCTCCACCGGGGCAACCAAAAACAAATCCGTGAGCTCTGGATGGGCAACCCATCGGGGCAAAGCGGACAATATTGGTGGTGAGAGAGGCCGGATGTTACAATTAGTGTGAGGGAGGCCTCTATATTATATAGAGTGGATATAAGTGATTGTGAGTAGAGGAGAGAGAAAATATATAGAGGAGATACTGATCATCAGTAAATTTGGAGGAGACACTATTATTCACCCTCCATAATTTTTTAATATTTTTAAAAGTGGTTGTGAGTAGTAAGAGCATTAACAATAAACACTCTATCTCCATCTCAATAATTACACTAAAAATCACTACATTTCTCTCTCCTTTTCTATTTAATAATACATATTCTATACTTTTATCATTACCTTTTCTCTCCCCTCTACTCACAACCACTTTTAAAAATATTAAAAAATTCTGGAGGGTGAATAGTGTCTCCTCCAAATTTACTGATGATCAGTATCTCCTCTATATATTTTCTCTCTCCTCTACTTACAACCCCTTATATCCACTCTATATAACATACAATAGAATCTCTATAATTTAATACTCGATAAATACTTAATAACCTCAATAAAATTAATAATTTGTCCGGTCCCAACTTGGGACTAGTACAAAATTGGACATCTGATCAATAAAATAATAAGACTAATTTTTTTTTGAAATCCAAATGTAAATATATTAATCACAGCGAAACTATAAATTACTAATTACTAAAATGTTTAAAAATTCTAAGGTTGTCTAGTAAATATATTAGTCCTAATGTACATTAAATTGACAAATTCGTTAATGTGTAAATGAATGTACATGAGAATTTTGAAGGTCATTGTTTCTATTTTATTCAAATGGGTAAAGTGAACGAACATGAAAATTTTGAAGGTCAATGCATTAAATTGAGAGTTACTCACGCATATAAGCCAACGCTTTAAATTATTAATTTATTGATATAATAATATTTTTGTTAAATTAATAAAATATCACGATTCTAACATTATTAATTTATAGAGGTTTTACTGGAGATATAGGTATGAGTTTGGAGTGGTTATGGTTCTTGAGGCTAGCAATACAAGAAAGGGAGATAATGTCAAAAGCACGAAAAATATTATTTTTAACAATATTTTCAGTCAAGTTATAGTTAATCATATATGTAATATATTTATAAACACTATTGCCAATTCTAAGGTTATATGGTGTGGAATTGACCCCCTAAGGACTATATTGTATCATGTCAACATCACGTCAAAGGTGGCTCCCTTGCCTCATTCCAATAACACCCGACAATAAAATAAAGATCCCTCATCATTACTCAATAATCTATTTTTTATAACTTTTAAATATAAAATATAAAAATTAACATTAAAAAATACACCATTTAAAAAAAAATACATAACATTGAAGAAAAAAAAAACATAACATTTTAAACTAAATATATTTCAATATTAATAAACATTGGCATCAACTATAGGTTTGCAAATCACTAACTTAGTAATCGACCTTCCATTAACTCGTGCATATTCAACACAAGATTCTTCAACAACAGTCACATCATTTAATCATCTCCTAAATTATCCATACGTGTACTGTAGATATTTATGTGAAATCTCTCAAGAACTAAAGATATAGTCTCCCACTTTGACGAAGTTTTGTTCCCTTGTACGCTTGGTTGCAAGACTCGTTTCCTCGTTAAGTCTATCCTTTACGCAATCCCAAAATTCAGTACCAAATCTATTCCTTGTACCAACGTCTAAGGTCCTAAAATGTACAAAAACAAGGGCTAAGGCGTACTCATCGTCTTTGGTCCAAACTGAAACACGTGGACGCATTTGAAAAATAGGTTAACTTTTTTTTTAAAACATTACCGTTCAATGTTAAAAAAAAAAAAAAAAAATATCCCTATTGTGGCGCTCGGGAAATGAAAGAAGAGGCACTATTGGCTATTTTTTTTTAAAGGTGAAGGGTGGGTGAATCCATACTCTTCTAGTCTTCTGCCTAACGCTTGTTTAATTCCAGTTAATTATACCTACCGAGCCAAACTTAGTCTCTGAGCAGCAGAAAAAAAGAAAAAAAAGAAAAAAAAAAAGTGAAAGGTTGCATAAAGGGACATGTTCGTATCGGTAGCGTAAATTATATGTTCTTTTCTTACATGAAAGATATTAAAATACTGAAATTTGAGAAGGTGTAATTTTAGTATTATTCGATGTTATCAAAGTACGTCAAAAGAAACTATATAAAGTCTAAACAACGAAAACATATTATTGGTGATAAAAAAGTGGGAAATTGGATTGTATCGCACTCAACTATTTGGGATTGGCCGATAACGCACTGAACTATAAAAATGATCAGCAACGTACTGAACTTTAAACCTCTTGGATTATGTCACACTATGGCTGTGTTTGACCATGTCCAGAACCACTAAAACGATTACTTAGTGATAAAGAGGTTTAAAACGATTACTTAGTGACAAATTAATACAATTAACACATATGGATTCTTCCATTTGGACCTTGTCAAACACAGCCTTAGTGTGACACAATCCAAGAGGTTTAAAGTTCAGTGCGTTGGTGATCAATTTTATAGTTCAGTGAGCTATCGGCCAATAACAAATAGTTGAGTGCGATACAATCCAATATCCCTAAAAAAGTGGATATAATTTTATATTTGTTTCATACCTATACTATATATATTTACTAGATTATACCCGGGAACGTCCTGATGTTGAGAAATCTAGCACGACATATCAATTTTACATATGCAATAAAATAATGCGCTTTACAGTTAGGCTATAGGGTGTGGAGACACCAAAAATGTAATGTCTCAGTGCCACGTATGATGTCACCTCACCTAGTGAATGTCTTAAGCATTTTGAGACATGAGTGGGGTGTAGGAACACCAACACTCCCATGTCTCAAGCATTTATTATTATTATTTTATTTCTAATATTAATTTTATTTAGTTTTATAAAAGTAACAAATTAACAAAATAATGTTCAAATAAATACTAGATTTTATAAAAAAAATTATAAACCATCCTAAAAATTAAAAAAAATTACAAACCATCCTAAAAATAAAAAAAATTACAAACCAACCTAAAATTACATAAACTTTCAAAAGTAAATACTAGTCGTCATGTCCGTTGTTCCAAATATATTCGATCAAGTCGGCTTGAAGATGATGATGATGATGGATGTGTTCGTTACGTAACGAGAATTCGTTTTACTCTTGTTGCTCTGGGCCATCCGGAATAGTATTCTCCTCCATCGCGGTTTCATCGTATTTACAAATAGCTTGGCCTTCGTCTTCGATGATCATGTTATGCAGCAAGATACAAGCATACATACAATAACGTAGTTTTTTTGGTGTGAAATCACGTGCCGGGTTTGCAATGATGTGCCATTTTGCTTGTAGAACCCCAAATGTTCGTTCAATATCCTTTCACGCCGTTTCTAGATACTTAGCGAATTTCTTTCTTTTTTCGTCGGGAGGGTGCTTAACAGTTTTAACGAGTGTAGAATAGGTTGGGTATATTAAATCCGCAAGATAATACTCGTGCTTGTACTCAACCCCCGAAACCGTAAATTTTGAATCCGGACCGGTACCTTTTCTAACATCCTCAAAAGCCAATGATTGATTAAGGACATTAAGGTCGTTATTCGATCCGGGAACACCAAAAAATGCATGCCAAATCCATAAGTCTTGTGACGCGGCATCCTCTAAGATTATTGTTGGATGACCGTGATCGCCTCGATAAAACATGTCACGCCATGCATTAGGGCAATTCGACCACTGCCAGTGCATGCAATCAATGCTTCCGAGCACCCTGGAAAACGATGCTTTTCATGATGGAACTCATACAATTTCTGGACTTCATTGGAGTTTGGTTTTCGCAAATATTTTTTGCTGTAGATCTTGACAACACGTTTGCAAAACTTATGCAAGGATTCACGTGACGTTCTTTCGGACATCCGTAAATACTCATCCCACGAGTCGGATGCTGTCCCGTAAGCTAGTTGGCGCAATGCTGCCGTGCATTTTTTATAAGTTATGAACCCCCGTTTGCCTCTAGCAGCGTACCGTAATGTAAAATAAGAGTCACAACTGGCCAAATCATCGGCAATACGTACGAACAATCGATGGATCATTCGGAACCGACGCCTAAACATCTCATCCGTATACACCGGTTGATCGGCAATGTAATCTCCTGCTAATAGCTCGTGTGCACCTACATGTATGTTGTAAATAAATATAAATATAACTATTGTGGCGATAAAAATTGTAAACATAAAATATATTCTAAAAAAAAATAGTTGCTATATATTTTCGAACAAAAATTATACACTTACCCTCCCGGTCTCTGTTTATGGCCACTTGCCTAGTTCGTGGGTGCGAGCTCACTTCTTCGTCTTCCTCCGCCACAATTAGTTGTTCCGCTTCCCAAACCGCGTTCACAAAAATCCGGTTTTCTTCGGTCGACGAACTTGAGGAATCAACCAACGGTAGATATGGCATTATTTGGTATTTTTTATAAAGAAAGTAGAGAGTATTTTGGTATAAAGATGAGATGATTTGGTTGGTTTTGGTTTATTTGTGATGGTTTATTTGGATGGTTTGTGTTTATAATATGGTTTTGGTTTATAAAAAACAAAAAAAAATATAGCCGTTTCAAAAATGACCGTTGCAACATTCAATTAAAAAAAACAAATAAATAAAGGAATTGTTGTGATTGGTGCGTCCCATACGTTCTGAGAGAGACGGGAGGGACAAGAAGCTCGGGGACGGGGGAAGGGGGCGGTGCGCGTGTCTCGGACGGCGCAAAAATTGGAGAACGGGGGTGGTGCCCCGTCTCCACACCCTATAGCCTTACATGCAGGAAAGCTTCGGGTAGTACCTAACAAAAAAAACAATTAACAATGTATCTCCAATGTTAAAGCCTAACCTTAAACAATATATAACTCTAATATTAATACCTAACCTAAAACAATGTATAACTCCAATACTAACACATGTTGAAAATAGAATTCATATTTACTGATTTGAACATAATTAGTGACTTGTCTATATATTATTAACGAATTAACTGAACACTTTGTGTTTTTTTCCTATATGAACAAAACCCTACAAAAAAATTATCGTTTTTTCCTCTGTTTTTTATATAGCACTATGGTACTCGTTGGAAATATAATAAAATGCTCGTTAACTTGGTGTAGTTTTTTTTCTTTAAAAAATCTCATATATAAAAGATATTAACGTTTAAAAATTATGGGAATAAACATGAGAGAGAAATCAAATTTTGTTTTTAAATTTTTTTCCTAAAATCAATTAATGCCACATGGCACACTCAAGGGGGAGGATGTCCTCTTTGAATGCCATGTGAGATTTATTGCTTTCAATTATTATAACTAGGTGAAATCCCGTGTGAAAACACGGGAAGACTAAATCCAACTAAAGCTGGAAATCGATTCATTTATGGTTGTGCTTCTGGCTTTGGTAACCACTGATGAACAAAATAGCTGATTGGAAACCATTGATGAATCCCTAACCACTGATGAATGAAACAACTGATGATAAATCAACACACGCATGAAAAGCTTTGTTGGCATAACAGATGTTAAAAAGAAACAGATAATCTTAATCTTCAACTGATATTTCATTACTCTGTTTACCAATATATGTTGACTTGCTAACAAATTTGTCAAACAACTGTTATAAGATTCAAACTTATTATTACAACTACATAATTTCAATGAAATATCTGAGTTAACAAAACTACATACAAAATGAAATACTTGCAAAAGAACAAATCCAAATATCTATAAAAAAACTGCTTTAATGCCAAGTAACACATTTACAATATCCAAGTTAACAAAGTACATACAAAATACAAGCAAACATAAAAGAAGTCTTCTAACAAACAAACCCTACACAATGATCTTCCTTGCCATTGTGATCGCAACAAAAACACAAACACAATCAAAAGCAATACGATGTTACTCATGGCAACACCTTAAAGTCGAATGTCGAATGTGTTGTGGCGCTTGAGTTGAAAACTCCCATTTGTCACTTAAAGTGGAAAGTATGTAGTTAAGTAGAACTATTAAAAATGTGTGAGAATTGGATGTGTTGGTTATCTATATTTAAGTTGATTGAAATGATCCACATAGTAGACTAGAATTATGTGATAGAGGATTTGTTGATAATCTCGTTAGAATGGGTGTTGCATGTCGTTTAACACGTTTTGAAATAGCCCAAATGTTGCCCAAATTGCGACTTATCCTTAGCACTTTGATTTGCAGCCTTATGGGGTGTATGGTGGGTTAAAGATGATTTTCCGTGACTTTATAGCAGCTCTAGACCGTAGCTTATGGACCGAAGCCGTAGTAAGCTACGGTCCATAAGGCAAAAAGGACCAGGAGGTGGAAGTCGTATTCTACAGCTAGAAGGCCGTAGCTTACGACGTGAAATTTTCAAAAAAAAAATGTAGTCGTAGGCTACGACTGTGAAGTTGTAGCTTACAGCGTGATCCCTTTTCGAAATTTTTGAATGCTTTACAAAGCTTAGAACTAGCATTGAGATCTAATGATAGGTTTGTTAATTATCATAAGCTATTTATAGCTATCTTGTGAGTTGTTGGTTATGGTTAAATCGTAGATTGGGAACTAGGCTTCGGATGAGGAGACGCGTAACCAAGGGATCGAATACTTGAACTCTAAGACGCTTCCGCTCAATCATGGAACTCAATATATTGTGTTGTTTTGAACCTAACATAATAAGTTGTTTTTGTAAACATGAATGTGCAGGTTCACTAAATATTATAAAACTAATGGTTTTTGTAAATTTGGATTTTTGTATGAAGGTTTAAACCCATCTTTTGGTTAATATAGTGTTATTTATCATGAATATGACTATGGGTCTTACAAGTGGTATTCAAAGCCACATGTTTGAAGAGAAAAGTGTTCGGTTTCAAGCTCTGTCTCCCCATCCGGTAAGATTCATTGTGTAGTTATTGAAAATAGTAAAGGAGTTAAAATTAAAGCAGAAATTAAATTGAAATTAAGAGTGTAGTGCCTAGGCACTAGACTCTGAAACTACGCCGACAGGCGGATAAGTTGAGTTAAGACTCAACTAAAACAGTAAAGCTGAAACACAAAATCTCATCCTAACAAGGATGTGATTAAGCAGAATAAATATGGGTGATGTAACTCTGAAATGTTTGCAATGATGAATATTATTACAGTAAAATGACGGAGGAAAATAAATTTGATAATCAAGCACCTCTCACTTGGGAGGAAATGCAAAGCAGCATCGCAGTTCAAGTGGGAAAGGATCTTGAAGCCAGTATTCCCCACTTTGTAGAAAAGTTACAAGCTACCTACTAAACGCATTGGAAGAGAGATGTAATGAAATCAAAGTATTATGCAGGAGATGGAGAAGGGCAAAGTTAAGAAAACATGTTCTTATGAAAAGTTCATGGCTTTTAAATCAAGAAATTATAAGGGAGAGGTTAATCTGGTGGAATGCCAGAAATGGTTGTATGAAATGGAAGACATTTTGATAGGGTCCACTATGATCCCATTGACCGTGTGGCCTTTGGCACGGGTCAATTGAGAGGCATGGCCAAAAATTGGTGGGAAGTAATAAAAGGTGGAATGAGTGAAGAAGCATTAACAAATATGACATGGGCAGATTTTAAAATTCCATTCCTGAAACACCACTGTCCTAAGGTGGTGGTTAAAAGATTCCAGGAGGAGTTTATGCAGCTGAGGCAGAAGGGAGAGTCAATCGACAAGATCACTGGAGTATTCATGGATAAATGGAAGTCTTGTGGGGACTTAGTCCAAACAGAAGAGAAAATGACTTACTACTAATATAATATGTTAAGTGCTGAATACAGGGAGTTCATGACTCCTTCCATATTTGAAAATCTTACTGACATTATCAATGTTGCACAAGAAAGGGACATTGAATTAAAAAAAGGAAGTCGAAAGCGGTGAAAGGAGGGCTCAAGATGCCAAACCGAGCCCCACCAAAAAGCGAAGAACAGGGGAATCCCCAAAGAAAGATAAGGGGGTACTAAATGGGGGTCGCCCCAAAATTGCAAGATTTGTAGTAGAGCACACAAGGGTGAATGTTTCTTTAAGAACAATCCCTGTGCAAACTGTGGGAAAACGGGTCATAGGGTTGCAAATTTCCCTACGAAGGTGACAATATGCTATGGATGTTTTTAGTCGGGTAATAAAAAGGCGGAACACCTGGACCTAGTAAAAACGAAAAAGAAGACTGAAGTTAAAGCCGAAGCCTCAAGACCGCGTGCACGATCGTTCCATGTCACCGTGGAGGAGGCAAAACAGGACCCGGATGTGATATCAGGTACTATAATCAATGTTGCAAATGTCGCTAGGCGCTCCCTAGTCGGAGTCGGGAGTACTCAGGGAGTTCTCGGCCTAGTCGGAGAGTACCCGGGGAGTACTCGGCCTAGGCCTAGAGTACTCGGACCAAGGAAACCTACCTTGTAGCGTTACTCGGGAGTACTCGGCCTCCGAGACCTTATTTTACAACATTGACTATTATTATTAATTTGGTACCTGTAAAAATGTTTTTGACACCAGTGTGAATAAGTCTTTTATTTCTAATAGGATTATTCGACACCCATATTTTAAATTACTAAAATTTACTATGCCCTTAAAGGTAGAAATAGGAGATAACAAAAGTTTCTGTGTTTTTTAACATATGCCGAGACTGTGAAATCGTTATTGAAGATCAAATCTTCCCGATAGATCTGATTCCAATGGGGATGAAGGAATGTGAAGTTGTGGTGGGCATGCATTGGTTATCAATTCACCATGCCAAAGTAGATTGCAACTGGAAGGTGATTCAATTGTTGTCACCAAACTTGAAGTTTGTTACTATTCGTGGGGAAACCAATTGTCACCCCATAATGTTTATTTGAAAGCCAAGAAGCTAATCCAACATGGTTGCAAGGTTTTCCTAGCCTATGTGACTGATAGCTGGGGGGGGGGGACCCCAAAGTTGAAAGAGTTACCGGTGGTTTGGGAATTGGCGGATGTATTCCCGGAAGAGTTACAAGGAGTACTTCCTAAGAGAGACGTGGAATTCAGTAGTGAGCTCGTACCAGGGGCCAAACCGATTGCGAAAGCGTTGTATCGATTGACCCCTTTGGATCTTCAAGAATTAATGAAGCAAATTCAAGAATTGTTGGATAAGGGTTTTATTAGGCCGAGCGTATCCCCGTGGGGAGCACCGGTGCTATTTGTAAAGAAGAAAGATGGTAGTCTTCATATGTGTATATACTACCGTTAACTTAACAAATTAACGGTAAAGAACTGATATCCCCTTCCGAGGATAGACGACCTCTTTGATCAATTACAAGGTGCGAGTTGGTTTTCAGAAATTGATTTGAAGTCAGGATACCACCAACTGAAGGTTAAGGAAGAGGATGTGTCCAAGACGGCTTTCTGCACGCGGTACAGGCACTATGAGTTCTTGGTAATGTCCTTTGGGCTGACAAATGCACCTGCAGCCTTCATGGATCTCATGAACCGGGTATGCAAACCTATGCTGGAAATGTCGGTAATAGTATTCATTGATGGCATTCTAGTGTATTCAAGGAATGAAGATGAACATGCTCACCATTTGTGGGAAGTGTTAACTATTTTGAGACGAGAAAAGTTGTTGGCAAAATTCTAGAAATGCGCGTTCTGGCTTCGGGAAGTGCAATTCCTCGGATATATTATTAAAGCTGAAGGAATATATGTTGATCCCTCAAAGATCGAAGCAGTGGCAAATTGGAGCCCACCGAAAAACCCGACTGAAGATTATCTAATGAATGATTATACCCATGAGAATATGAAATTAGCTAAAAGGTTATCTAATAAATGATATTCCATTAGGCACAAAAGGAGCTTCATCAAGTGATCAAGGAACCACAAAAGGCCAAAGGAAAGGAGCATACTTAAAGATAGTGCTACGAGTTGATTGATCATTATTGATGATATGATATCTTGAACTGTTGATTATAAAGCCCAAGGGCTTTCATGAGAACCTTAAAGCCGAACATGTAGAAAATGAATGGTTTCTCATGAGTCATGTTACTCATGGCAACACCTTAAAACTCTCGTTTGTCACTTAAAGCGAAAAGTATGTAGTTAAGTAGAACTATTAACAACGTGTGAAAATTGGATGAGTTGGTTATCTATATTTAAGTTGATTGAAATGATCCACATAGTAGACTTGAATTTGTGATAAGATGATTTGTGGATAGTCTCATTTGAATAGGTGTTACATGTCGTTTAACCCATTTTAAAATAGCCTAAATATTGCTCGGATTGCGACTTATCCTTAGCACTTTGATTTGCAGCCTTATGGGGGTGTACAGTGGGTTAAAGATGATTTTTCATGGCTTTACAGCAGCTCTAGACCGTAGCTTATGGCCCGGATCCGTAAGCTATGATCCACAAGGCAAAAAGGACCAGGAGGTGCCAGCCATAAGCTACAGCTGAAAGGCTATTACGGTGTGAAATTTTCATAAAAAAATGTAGCCGTAGGCTATGGCTATGAAGCCGTAGCTTACGACGTGATCCGTTTCCGAAATTTTTCAGTGCTTTACAGAGCTTAGAACTAGAATTGAGGTCTAATGAGAGGTTTATTTATTATCATAAGCCATTTATAACTAACTTGTGAATTGTTGGTTGTGGTTAAACCGTAGGTTGGGAACTAGGCTTCGGATGAGGAGACGCGCAACCAAGGAACCGTATACTGAAACTCTAAGACGCTTCCGCTCAATCATGGAACTCAAGATGTGTTGTCATTTTGAACCTAACGTATTAAGTTGTTTTTGTAATTATGAATGTGTAGGGTTCACTAAATCTTATAAACCTAATGGTTTTTGTAAATTTGTATTTTTTAATGAAGGTTTAAACCCATCTTTTGGTTAATATTGTGTTAATTATCATGAATACGATTATAGTTCTTACAGCTTATAATAATTTAAGAGCTACATTACAAGGACAATAAAAAAACTTTCCCTAACACTTACCTACATGTTCATAAAACAAAATGATAGTTCTAAACTGAAGGTCAAGAACACTTTTGTATATCAATGAAATCCATGTATGAGTTGATGCAAGCATCTAAATGTGATAAAATTATAGTGTAATTCTTATTATCAAGAACCAAGTGGATTAAAACACCTACCTCAAGATAAGTGAGAGCAACTAATATAAACATGTCCTTATATAGATGACATTCTTTTGACAAGTATATGTTACATAAGTTATTTGTGCATAATTTTGACACTACGAATCTCTAAGACACCTCTTATGTGATGGGTATTAGAATACACCAAGATAGACCAAATGGGATATTAGTTTCATCCTATAAGTTTTACTGTAAGCGGGTCCTTACATATGTAACATACAAGATTTCTCTCCTTTAGAGGATAATCGGATAAATGAGATTATTACCTTATGGTTCATTAATTAGAAGCCTTATGGAAATTTAATCGATACTTGTTTATGATATTTTTCATATTACTTAACACTAAACTTTCCTAGATTATTGAAAAACATCTAATGAAACATTACAGTACCTTTATGAAAAGAGAGACTATAATCTAAAGAAGAAGTGAGAACTTAAAGTGATTGACTACTCTTATTATAACTTTTATTATATTCAAATAAAGATGAATGTCAATTTCAGGTTATATCCTAATGTTAGCAGACATAACTATGGAGGAGTCATAAAGGAGCTCTTAACAAAAACCTAGGTTATAATTACTAATATGTTGTTGATCACAATGAAATGGTCACTAAATGTTCTTGGTAAATTTATTAGTTTGACTTATAATTTAGTAACTCCATTTAAATACTATATTGAAGACTTATTGTAATAAAAGTCAGCTACCCTTGTTTCTTGAACAATAACAGTTCAAGTGGAACTGCATTAAAATTTCGATACAAAATTAATTGTTCACTTATCTTATGAACAAGTAGAGGAAGTTAAATATCTGTATCGAACATTCATAATATGTTTATGGATCCAATAACAAAATGTATATTACTCATAAGTCTTATGAATGCATTTATAAAGACGGGTTTTACTAATGACCATGTACAACCGCATATCGTCCTATGAATGGTTAATTATTAATTTTTCCTCATACGTTTAGAATTTGTTATGCCTCTGAATACATTCATGAATGCCTAAAAGAGGTATAGACACTACTCATACAAATCAACATTAAGGGCTTAATTGGCATGATTCTAATGTTAAGTTTTAAATTTGCGATGTAGTGTGTAATGGGGGCCATGAGTTGAATACTGACTCAATGACTATATTACTCTGCTATGTTTTGGGTTAGAACTAAAGTGAGTATTAAACTCTGATCAGACTTATCTAATCCTCATAATAAATGATTACTTGGCCAAATAGGATAATGTAAGAATATATTTAATATCTATAAAATGGTCATTATAATCATTTATCTAATAAATGATCATTTTATCACCCCTATATCATTAATTGGTAATTATTCAATGGACATAATTACCCTCATCAGATAAACATAATGTTCCCCTTAGGTGTATAAATAGTATTTTACTAGAGAGGTTTAATGACTAATGCATACATAACATGTAACACCCCAACCGATGGCGGAATCATCGAGGTGTCACATAGTGAAGATTGCTCAATAGCTCATGGTACTAAAATGTAAATTTGATTACATTGCATATAGTTTAATACATTGAAAAGAAATTCAAGTTACAAAGATTCTAAAGCGACAAGTCTAACTAAAGTAAAATAAAGTCAAAACTTAAATATAAATCCAAAGCTTAAAGGAAGCGTCTCAAAATAACCTGAAACATGTACAAAATAATTTTGTCAACACATATAATGTATTGGTGAGCATACCCTGTTTGAATACATATAGTAGAAAAAGTGTTTAGCAATTCATGTGTTGTATACCGTTTGCAATTATGTAATTAGTAGTATCAGTCAAAACCAAGCCTTGATGAATAATGACTAACACATGAATAACTGACTAACACATGAATAACCAACTGAATAATGAATTAACAAGACAATGACCAAGATTCTCTCAACAGAGTCTCAAGGGGGTATACCATAGTACTATTCATTGAAATGCTAGGCCGCAGAACGGTTAATGATTATGACTAAGCATACACACAAATTCACATAAAGCAAACACACATGAGAATTGCATTAAGTATAAGAATAACATTTGATAATAATGTACATGAGTAGCCCCAAAATAGTAAAACATGAAAAAGGGGAAAGATATACTCACAGTTTTGCGAAAGCGATCAAAATCCAACTTAAGCGGTCGTGAGCTAAGTAATGGGAATTCAAAGGAATTCAACCTATAACGTAATAGAATATAAGGAAATGTCTAAAAAGTCTAAGGTATCTAGGGTCTAAGGCATTAGGGTTTGCTAGGCTTATGTAGGGAAGATGAAGTTTAATTATATCTTGAATTTAATAAAAAATGTTAAATAAAGTATATCATGATTTAGGATTTAATATATGTCACACCCTCAAATTACCACATGCGGAGTTCTACCGTGAGGCGTGTGACACACCAGGATCCAAGTCAACGGTCACAATAAACAACACTATATGATAAGATACGTAAAATAAAAACATAAATCCAAACCATTTGAATTAACAGCGGAAGCATTGTTTTACAAACCAAATCCCAAAAGTTTCCAAACTTGTTTAATAACAAAACCATGAACCTAAACTAGACGCCGTGCAGACGCGTGCGCCTAAGCCCTGAGATGCTGCTACCTTAGCGACCTGAGAAATCATGCCAAAAACGGGTCAACATATAATGCTGGTGAGTTCACAGGTTTAAGTTTACAATAAGTTTCCGTGTGTTGCGCGTTGATCACAAAATACCATGTCATAAGATACGTTAAACAAATAAACAAACGAACAAACAAGCGTTTCCTACTACTACCACGACTGTGATGCTGAAACCATTACTGACAGCGTTGCTTGAGTTGCTGCCCGTGTTTGAGTTGCTTGTGTTGCTAAACTAGAGACAATATGCACCCGCCCGGCTCCTAGCCGACGGGTGGGGTGTGTCAGGCCCAATAGATCTATCCACATTTCCCCGTTGTGCTACCCCGCACATTCATGGTTTCCCCCGGGACTCCTTGTTTCGTCGTGTAGTAAACAAAAGTGTTGCAAATCAAGAGTTGTGTTTCAAAAGCTCTGCATTCAAAAGTGTTGCTTTCCAAAAGTGTTACTTCCCAAAAGTGTTTCAAAAGCGTAGCGTGTTTACAACAAGTCACTTCCCAAAAACAGTCACGTATTCAAAATGAGTAAAGCGTTTCCAAAAGAGTTACATGTTTATACGAAAGCGTTGAGTTTGTTAAATTGCGTGGCATGTTTCTCCCCCGAAAGAAAACGTATAAAAGAGGGGCCGTAAACTCACCTTGGGTTGCGTTACTTCGAAAGTGATTTAAACCAACAAGCTATGCTAGCCCCGTAAAGCGGCGACCTAACATATGACAGTTACAAGTACTTAGACTAATAACCCGTAGGTTAGTTAGTCCCTAGATGCCCAGACCATAACCAGGTTCGTTTGAAAATGCGTTGACTGTTAAACTGACCAAATGTACAAGACTCGACATCCCATTGGTGACCCGAGACCCCACGTGTTCATCTCATACTCAAACATACTCAAATCATGCAACTTAGTCCTTAACATGCGTTAAAGTTCAACGATTCTAACACATAGGTCAAATAACGTACGAACAAGTCCGAACACGTGTTACTATGTTGTTAGGCATGTCACGGGGTTCCTATCATGTTCCTAGGTGTCAAATCGGGTTTCGGGATGTTAAAATACACTTACAACAGCATTACGCGCGATTAGGAACTTAGCATGCAATTAGGAAAGTCAACACGTGATTAGGGATGGTCAACAGGCAATTAGCAGGGATAATCGCCACCTATGTTAGGTGATTAGGGCTAATCACATGCATATCAGGCGATTATGGTCATGTGGTATGCAATTCAGGGCTTAACTAGTGATTAGGGTCACAATTGCATGACTTGCTAGCAATTAGGATCACAATTGCATGACTTGCTAGCAATTAGGGGGCTAATCGCCACCTACAACACACGAGTAGCCCATCCTTTAGGCGATTATGCCGCTAATCGCCTGATACATAGGCGATTAGGATTGCTAATCGCCTATAGTGCAGCAATTGTGGTTTTTCGCGCGTTTAACCCTCCAAATCAGATCCGAAACGTGTAAAAACACCCAATAATCATCCAAACATATTAATGAACATATTTCAAGCAAAACCCCTAAGTTTTCATCATTCTAACAGTCCCGAATGTGAGCGTTTTCCCAAAATAGCAATTTATCATGAAAACATCACATCAACATGCAATAACTTGCCCTAAATAGCAAATATCCAGATCTAATCACATAATCACGTTGTCCGAAAGCATCCTACTGTTCTAACATCATCCTAGAGCAAACCCTAACATCAAACAATCAACAACACACCTCATATCATCCTAAATCATCCAAAATCCTTCAAACGGGTCAAAACATCAAGTATCCAAAATACACGACCAAAACCATTCAAACTCTTGGGACATCATCATACTAACTTGTGACAGCTATAAACATCATAATAACACAAAAACAATCATGATTAGATCCCAAAAACTCTATCTTTAATCACATATAACACATATAACACATGTAAAGGTGTGGGTTTGTTTAGAAACGGTTTTAAATGGATTTTCAAAGACAAAAACCTTTAAAAGTCAGGTCTGGACATTTAGGGAGTAAAACATAATCATTTAAAGGTTTGGGTTTGAAGAACACACCTTGTATTTAAGAGTAGATGATGGAATAAGCTTGGAAATGGTTGTTTGTGTGTAAAAATGGGTTCCAGAGGGTGTTTGTGGGTTGAGATATGTTATGGGACGGCTAGGGTTGTGTAAATAATGTTTTGGAGGTCAAGGGTGGTATTTATAGGTGTTTTTAGTCGTCAAGTATGTTGCAGGCGATTATGCAGCAGTTGCAGGCGATTAGGGCTGCTAATCGTCTACAGAGAGGGCTAATCGCCACCCCTGAAGGCAATTAGCCATGCTAATCGCCTACAGAGAGTGGCTAATCGCCACCCCTGAAGGCAATTAGCCAGGCTAATCGCCTACAGGGTCCAAGATGGTGTATTTGGCGCGTTAAACTCCGTTTTAACATATGTTAACACATTTTCACATACCGACAAGTCACATAATGATTATAAACACATAATACATGAAAGTAAACACGTTCACACTCGTTCACCAATCCCCGGGACTCGAGACTTACGTATGTTAAAACCCAAATGACGTGCGACTCGACTCGACCGACCGTGTTTTGTGTAACGTATGCGTGACTCGCTAAGGTAGACTTGCTAAGTTTTCAAAAGTTAGTTACCGGAAGTTGCCGGGTGTCACATCATCCCCCTGTTAAAAGAATTTTCGTCCCGAAAATTTCCCGAAGTCGAAAAGAGAAGACAAAACAAGAAGAAAAATTTTTCCGGGTCGTCACATCATCCCCCTGTTAAAAGGAATCTCGCCCCGAGATTCTTTTGGCCCCAACAGTGATGAGCGTCGACCTCTGTGTATGCCCAAGTAACGTTTCCCCAAGGAACAGCGAGTGGATATGAGACAAGAGACCCCCGATCGAAGGCCTACTGGGGACTACTGTGATCGGTATAACTAACCCACTGGTACCGTCCAAGTAACATCCCCAAAGGACCCTCATCGACCCCAAAGAATGAGAAGTAAAGACCAAACCCCAAGGAAACACCCAACGACACGAACACACAACATTGCGAAAGAGTAAAACCAAGGCGTACAAGCGTAACAAGAGATAAGAAAGAATACGTACGAGTAACAGTGTCTGGGTCCTCCTGGTTCTCCCTAGCCCTAATAACATAAGCACGAGCAGCTACACCACCGCCCTGGTTGTTCCCTCCATTTCTTGCTGTGCCTGCCTCTCCCTGATTCAGCTTTGGGCAATTTCGCTTGAAATGCCCTGTTTCACCACAATTGAAGCACCCTTGATTTCCCCGAGGAGTAGGAGTGGGGGCAACTGCTTGAACTTGTCCTGCCTGAGTGCTGACCCTACAATCCTTGGCCAGATGGCCATAGCGAAGACAACGGTTGCAACGAAACGTATCACAACTCCCAACATGATGGTACCCGCACTGGTTGCACTTAGGGTTCTTTCCCGTGTACCCACCCTGATTCTGAGTCGACGGTGACCCCACCGCCCCTAGCTTCCTGGTCTGCTGCTGTGGCTGTTCTTGAGCCGAACTCTTCCCCGAGCCTTCCA
This sequence comes from Ambrosia artemisiifolia, assembly GCA_032199755.1. Taxonomy (NCBI): domain Eukaryota; kingdom Viridiplantae; phylum Streptophyta; class Magnoliopsida; order Asterales; family Asteraceae; genus Ambrosia; species Ambrosia artemisiifolia. The sequence goes on from CM063521.1 coordinate 12,533,665, forward strand.
ACTTGCGCTTGCTGCCCTCTGGAGCCTTGACAGTCGAACCACGAGCAGGTAAAACACCTTCATTCACCTTCAGATTAGTCATCCGATGAGCCGATCGAACCACCTCTGCATAAGTAGGAAGATTTCCCGCAGCCACTAACCCCGCTATCTCTGGTACTAACCCTGAAATGTAGTGCTCGATCCTCCTGTATTCTGGTACGTGCAAGTCAGGACACAGCACCGCCAACTCGTTACGCCTCACAGTGTACTCTTCAATCTCAGACCCCACCATCTTGAGGCTCCAAACCTCATGTTCCAATTTTTGTACCTCCTTCCTGGGACAGTACTCCCTTTTCAATAGCTGCACAAAGCTCTCCCATGGCATGGCATAGGCTTCACCTATACCCATGTTCTTAGTGATGTTGTTCCACCAAGTCAGAGCAACATCTGTGAAGAGCCCAATAGAATACTTCACCCGATCCTCGGGAAGACAATTGCACATTATGAATACGGACTCCACTTTCTCTAGCCACTTGAGCATGCCTACAGCCCCTTCAGTGCCAGAGAACTCAGGGGGCTTACAATCCCGAAACATCTTGTACGTACACATGGCTGGGGGTGGGTTAACAACACCGCCTGAAACGAAACACGTAAGAAAACCACAAAAGAAGGATACCATGCTCACAACGAGGCAAAACTGATAGGATCAACTCACCGCCATGAGCATTGTGTCCTGCCTGAAAGGCAGCCTGCAGCAAGGTGTTCAGATCCTCCTGGGTTAGGTTCACCCCTCCACGACCACCGCCACCATTGCGTCCGCCAGTACGACCACCGCCTCTACGTCCACCGCGAATTCCAGACATCTCCTGAGAACGACAAGAAACAAACACTCAGACCCATCACCAACGCTAAACCAAGAGAATACGAAAAATCCAGGATTGGGTACAATGTGACCATTAATCCCAACCCGAGATCCACCAAGTCTTTCATGCATTTCAACTTATCATTTCGTGTGCACCCGAAATGATAAATTGCTCTACATGGTCCTCAAGGCGTGCCCCGAGTTCGAACCTCAAGTCACCCGACACCCACATCTTAGGAAGATATAACCAACTCAAAAGATCATCAAACAAGTTCCCACGACTGTAAACCCGAAGGAGAAGATAAAGTGAAGCTAGGAATAACCAAGAATGAGATAAGCAATGTGACACCGTGTGGTAAGGATACCGACACCCCGACAAGGTTAGTATGTTTACCAAAAGACACGACTCGAATGTATGTGACCGTCTAGTGTGTGAGACTCGGCTATAGTCTAGACTCTACATGCAGTCCTAGTTCACTATAACCATTGGCTCTGATACCAATCTGTCACACCCTCAAATTACCACATGTGGAGTTCTACCGTGAGGCGTGTGACACACCAGGATCCAAGTCAACGGTCACAATAAACAACACTATATGATAAGATACGTAAAATAAAAACATAAATCCAAACCATTTGAATTAACAGCGGAAGCATTGTTTTACAAACCAAATCCCAAAAGTTTCCAAACTTGTTTAATAACAAAACCATGAACCTAAACTAGACGCCGTGCAGACGCGTGCGCCTAAGCCCTGAGATGCTGCTACCTTAGCGACCTGAGAAATCATGCCAAAAACGGGTCAACATATAATGCTGGTGAGTTCACAGGTTTAAGTTTACAATAAGTTTCCGTGTGTTGCGCGTTGATCACAAAATACCATGTCATAAGATACGTTAAACAAATAAACAAACGAACAAACAAGCGTTTCCTACTACTACCACGACTGTGATGCTGAAACCATTACTGACAGCGTTGCTTGAGTTGCTGCCCGTGTTTGAGTTGCTTGTGTTGCTAAACTAGAGACAATATGCACCCGCCCGGCTCCTAGCCGACGGGTGGGGTGTGTCAGGCCCAATAGATCTATCCACATTTCCCCGTTGTGCTACCCCGCACATTCATGGTTTCCCCCGGGACTCCTTGTTTCGTCGTGTAGTAAACAAAAGTGTTGCAAATCAAGAGTTGTGTTTCAAAAGCGTTGCATTCAAAAGTGTTGCTTTCCAAAAGTGTTACTTCCCAAAAGTGTTTCAAAAGCGTAGCGTGTTTACAACAAGTCACTTCCCAAAAACAGTCACGTATTCAAAATGAGTAAAGCGTTTCCAAAAGAGTTACATGTTTATACGAAAGCGTTGAGTTTGTTAAATTGCGTGGCATGTTTCTCCCCCGAAAGAAAACGTATAAAAGAGGGGCCGTAAACTCACCTTGGGTTGCGTTACTTCGAAAGTGATTTAAACCAACAAGCTATGCTAGCCCCGTAAAGCGGCGACCTAACATATGACAGTTACAAGTACTTAGACTAATAACCCGTAGGTTAGTTAGTCCCTAGATGCCCAGACCATAACCAGGTTCGTTTGAAAATGCTTTGACTGTTAAACTGACCAAATGTACAAGACTCGACATCCCATTGGTGACCCGAGACCCCACGTGTTCATCTCATACTCAAACATACTCAAATCATGCAACTTAGTCCTTAACATGCGTTAAAGTTCAACGATTCTAACACATAGGTCAAATAACGTACGAACAAGTCCGAACACGTGTTACTATGTTGCTAGGCATGTCACGGGGTTCCTATCATGTTCCTAGGTGTCAAATCGGGTTTCGGGATGTTAAAATACACTTACAACAGCATTACGCGCGATTAGGAACTTAGCATGCAATTAGGAAAGTCAACACGTGATTAGGGATGGTCAACAGGCAATTAGCAGGGCTAATCGCCACCTATGTTAGGTGATTAGGGCTAATCACATGCATATCAGGCGATTATGGTCATGTGGTATGCAATTCAGGGCTTAACTAGTGATTAGGGTCACAATTGCATGACTTGCTAGCAATTAGGATCACAATTGCATGACTTGCTAGCAATTAGGGGGCTAATCGCCACCTACAACACACGAGTAGCCCATCCTTTAGGCGATTATGCCGCTAATCGCCTGATACATAGGCGATTAGGATTGCTAATCGCCTATAGTGCAGCAATTGTGGTTTTTCGCGCGTTTAACCCTCCAAATTAGATCCGAAACGTGTAAAAACACCCAATAATCATCCAAACATATTAATGAACATATTTCAAGCAAAACCCCTAAGTTTTCATCATTCTAACAGTCCCGAATGTGAGCGTTTTCCCAAAATAGCAATTTATCATGAAAACATCACATCAACATGCAATAACTTGCCCTAAATAGCAAATATCCAGATCTAATCACATAATCACGTTGTCCGAAAGCATCCTACTGTTCTAACATCATCCTAGAGCAAACCCTAACATCAAACAATCAACAACACACCTCATATCATCCTAAATCATCCAAAATCCTTCAAACGGGTCAAAACATCAAGTATCCAAAATACACGACCAAAACCATTCAAACTCTTGGGACATCATCATACTAACTTGTGACAGCTATAAACATCATAATAACACAAAAACAATCATGATTAGATCCCAAAAACTCTATCTTTAATCACATATAACACATATAACACATGTAAAGGTGTGGGTTTGTTTAGAAACGGTTTTAAATGGATTTTCAAAGACAAAAACCTTTAAAAGTCAGGTCTGGACATTTAGGGAGTAAAACATAATCATTTAAAGGTTTGGGTTTGAAGAACACACCTTGTATTTAAGAGTAGATGATGGAATAAGCTTGGAAATGGTTGTTTGTGTGTAAAAATGGGTTCCAGAGGGTGTTTGTGGGTTGAGATATGTTATGGGACGGCTAGGGTTGTGTAAATAATGTTTTGGAGGTCAAGGGTGGTATTTATAGGTGTTTTTAGTCGTCAAGTATGTTGCAGGCGATTATGCAGCAGTTGCAGGCGATTAGGGCTGCTAATCGCCTACAGAGAGTGGCTAATCGCCACCCCTGAAGGCAATTAGCCAGGCTAATCGCCTACAGGGTCCAAGATGGTGTATTTGGCGCGTTAAACTCCGTTTTAACATATGTTAACACATTTTCACATACCGACAAGTCACATAATGATTATAAACACATAATACATGAAAGTAAACACGTTCACACTCGTTCACCAATCCCCGGGACTCGAGACTTACGTATGTTAAAACCCAAATGACGTGCGACTCGACTCGACCGACCGTGTTTTGTGTAACGTATGCGTGACTCGCTAAGGTAGACTTGCTAAGTTTTCAAAAGTTAGTTACCGGAAGTTGCCGGGTGTCACAATATATGACGAAGAAATTATAATACTATGTTTCCACTTATAGGAATATTTTCTATTTTATAGAAAAATATCCATAAATCATAGTTTAATAATTTACATTTAACGAAATAATTAATAATATCTAATTAAATGTAAATAAACTAAAAATACAAGATATGATTCAAAAATGATATTTTTATGAAAAATAATTATTTTCTGATGTATAAAGGTGAAAATAATTTTTCCAAAATTTTTCTCAATTTATTTGTATTTAAAACAAATTTAATAAGTTTAAATCATGTTTAAATGATTAAAATAGGAAAATTAATAAAAAAAATATTTTCTGAACCAATAATTTTTATTCAAGTTCATGATCTTTAAAAATAATTTTTCAGAAAATTTGGGATTTAAATCAATAATAATGATATTTTAGTCAATTATTTATGATTAAAATTATTTAAATTAATAAAAATATGAAAATAATTTATTTTCCAGAAAATTTTTATGTGATAATTTTATTTATGGTTTCAAGATGTTACTCCTAAATTTTTATAATTTTTGGAGCAAAAATGAATTTACTATGAATATTTTATGTTTATATGTAATTTAAATAATTATTATAAGATAATAATAAAAACAAAATAAGAAATAACAAAAATATGGTGAGGGCCGCCTGGGAAGAGGCTCGAACCCGAGTCTGTGAGGATGCCACACACACTTGCTACCACTACAGCACATTTAGTTTTATTGTTAAACTTGAATCCAAATTATATTTATCTTGTATCTAAACCATCATCTTCTTCCCCAAAACATTAACCAAACCCTAACCCTAAGACAAATTTCAATAAACCCGATTCAAGCATGTTAACAACTCTGTTACAGAGGGCTTCCGAAGAGGAAGATATAAAGATTAAAACGGCATAAAGATTTGATGCTTACAATATATATATTGAACGGAATCAGAGCTTTAAGACCCGAGCAAACACGTGTTCGATTGGGAGTTTTTCTGGACCATTTGTGACTTGGTTTTTCGTGGTTTAGAACGTTATGAGGTCCAGAAAACGAATGGTAGGTTCGGTATATATTATAGGCTATTCAATAAAAGCCAAAATATATTTCATTTAAATAATGTTGTCATATACGCGTTTGGTTAAATGCAAACATTTCCAAAATAATCATAAAGATCGAGAGAAACTTAACTAATATTAAATTCAAAAATGATAGAAGTACAAGGGCTAGAATTTACAGCTTGATGAAAGATGAAGGTGACGGTTGTCACATAACACCACCACACAAATTCGTCTCCTCTCTCTCTCCCTAAAAACTGTGATCTCTAGATCACCTAATACCATCCTAATAGTACACCCTAAATGGAAACTCAATCAATATCATGGTGTCTTCCATCTCTGCAGTCATATATTAGACTGTCTAGCCTATCAGATATTATTTATTATCATGTTTTCCATTATATACAATCGGAATCGATCAACAAACATAGCTAATAAATCATAGTAATAATAAAGACTTTATATTAATTTATTCATTAGTAACATTATATGTTTATTAATATTAAACGTGTAGTGTATGGAACTTATAAATAAATCTTTTTATTCTTTTAGTTTAAAAATAAGAGTTGGGTTGTACACACCATAAATATATGTTAGAATGGATCGTAAAGCTATAGTCTCATGCGCCATTTTTAGAATGGTCAACTTAACATAATCCACAGCGTATCTATTGTATGAGCTATCACTACTACAAAACCAAATAAAAGACACGGTTAACTTCCCTTTCAAACGCGGTCAACTTTCATTTCAGACACCGTCAATATATGAAACTGCAACCAATGATCCAAAGTTGAATATTATTTTACTCCACTTTAAGATGAGGTGAATGGGAATAGCCGCGTCTGGTGATGCGGATTTCAAAGGTTTATTAAACCCAAATGAATAAAGGCAAACGTTCCGTTTCAAAATTAATAACTTCTCTCTTTTTCTCCACTTTCTTATGAGCTTTACACACACCAATCTACATGTCTTATCTTTTTCTCTCTTTAGGAACACACACACACACACACTTTCCTCTCCACATCTCTCTCTCTCTCTCTCCCCCTCTCTCTCCTTACACACTATCAAAAGCTTATAACACTGGTGTCACACCCCGCCTAAGGCGGAAACACAAGGTGAGACAGGTTTGGTGATCACAAACATTGTTTACATGAGAAATACTAAATGTCATTCATTTCACATAACAAACAAGGTCTTGATGTCAAATAGAGTTACATGCCATAACAAATGTGTTTAACGACTACATCAAATAACAAAACAAAAGACTTCTTTAGGCATTCCTAAGCTCGCCTTCTTATTATCCTTACTTGATTTCTTGAAAAACATGCTTAAATGTGTCAACTAAAAAGTTGGTGAGTCCATAGGTTTCAATGACTCGATAAAACAGTTTGTTTTTAGCAAAGTTTGTTGTCTGTATCTATACAGAATATAGTTACTATGAGCCCCATAACCAAACCCTGACTTCCTTGTACGCCCCAACCAATGCCTTATCACATAACATTAAAAAATATGGATAATATGCAATCATTTGACACGACGGTCGTGGTTAGCGCGACTAACCATGAAAGGGGGTGTCAACCCAAATAGTACTATTCATATGATCCACGGGTTATTGCTAAGTTAATGGTTATAGTTGTCCACGGACTTTGTTGTGATAATGTTGTCTAACTCATGTAACACATATTGTTGTCATGTACAAATGTAGGTATCAAGCATGTTTCTCCCCCAAAGTTGTAAAATAGTAAAAGGGGCCACGAAGCTCACCTGATGTCTGGTTATGTGGTCTAGCAAAGCAGATAGGTTGAAGTAACTACTGTCTCGATAAAAAGTGCCCTATAACGTCAAAGACATCTTAAGTTGTGTATACTTGTTGTTTACCATACAAGTTGTTCACGCGACTTGTGGACACTTGTGTCATGTATTAGTTGGACAATTACTTGTGCACGTGACAATTTTTACGTATTTCATGTGTACTTTGTAAAATATAATGTTTCACAAATTCCGGACATTTAATTGTAAAGACGTATCTATTGTTAATTTGAGCATAAAAGGGTAACCTTGTGTGCATTATTTTGTTATCTTGAAAATTTGTCAAAACTTCATACAAAGTGTGATAAGTTCGACTATATGTGTACCTTATGTATGGATCAAGTGGGCCGAAAGTTTTGCAAGTATTCGACTCTTGGTACACGATCCAACTTCGGGTTTAAGTGGTCTCCTTCCTAGGTCGAGTTTAGACATAATATGGTGACGAAAAACAAGTGCATTGTGTTGGTAGCTATATAAAATCATGATTTTGGTGACTAAGTTATTACATCATTGTTTTCGATCACAAATACTAGTTTGTACATTGATTAAGGGCCGATTATTGTAAGTAATAGGGTCATGGGTTGGGTGGTTAATTAGGGCCAATTGTTTAAGGATCAATAGAGGTTTATGGATAGTCATCATACCTACACAAGTTGAGGATGAACTTGGATGCTTGGGTCAGCTTCTAGCTTCGATTCCTTGGGTCCTGTGTCTTGACAATTGAGAGTAGAAAGAAAAAGATGATTATGGTGGTGTGGGGTGTTTCGGCTGAGAGCAAAAACAAGAAGAAAAGGAGGAGTTTGTAAGTTCTTTGGTGCGAGTATAAACCTTGATTTCCACCTTTATTTATAGTGCAACATATGGTAAGAAAAGTGTATGGTTCTTTGGTGTTTGGAAGGTACATTCCATTTTAATACAAGTGGGTTGTCAAAGTTGAAATGGACAAGTGGTCTTGTGATCTTTGGAGATGGGCCGAGTATAAAACAAAACAGGATCTCCATCATTTTTGGTTCAAATCAAGTCTAGGGAGGATCTTGACTTCAACACAAGGCCTATAAGTGTGTAAGAGGAGTTAGTTGTCCATTTGTGCCATGCATGAGCTAGTGAGACAAAATTAATCAATGGATGGTTCTTGTGTTTTCTTTGTCTCTATTATTCGGCCAAATGGGAGCAAGATCAAGGTTCTTATGGCAAGTCAACAAGCTTTGGGAATATGTGATAATATGATCAAGGCCTAATTTGGTATAACAATGGTTGTCATGTTGATAGAGACTTATGCTCTTGTCCTTGTTTTGGCCGAGAAGTGTCAAGGGAAAAAGAGATTCATCTTGTGCAATTACATGATCTCATCATGAGTGTCATCATGGATTGTCAAGTCCCTTTTGGTTAGATGGGTGTTTGTTTGTTGTTGTCTTTGGATAAGAGAGAAAAGGAAGGAAGGAAAAAGAAGCGTGTTGAAGGTTTGCCATTTAGTCATTATGGTATAAGTAGGGTGTAATTTTGTTTTATCTATAATACACACACACACATATATATATACTTACGCATGTATGTGTGTGTGTGTGAATTGAGTTTTGTCAATAGTCCATGTTATATGACTTTCATTGAATATTTATACATATGTGTAGCTTCATAAGTTGTTTCACTTATCATGTGTGTATGTATAATATTGTTTTTAAATTTTGATCATACACATAAGTATTTGCAAAATATAGTTTTTGGTTCCATAAAATATTATGTGAAAATCCATACATATGTTTGCTTTTGTTGATCCTTATGATGGTCATGGTGTTCGGGTAGGGTTTATTTCCACATGATTATTCAAATAATGAGGCGCACCGACACACTTATTCTAAACACATAGTGAAGCAAAACTAGTTAATTGTATGGAGTCGACTATTGAATTTTGGCGGGTGTCACAAGTGCGTAGAGGATGGTGGGGTTTGGTGACGGAGACGGTGGGAGTAAAGTGGATTGAAAGGCTTGGACTGATTTTTTTGGTGACTGTGGTAGGCAACTGTGATGGTAGATGATGCTGGTGGCAGAGACAATGGTTGGTTGAAGGATGGTTACAGGAGGACGAAGACGGTTAGATCTGGTTCATTCTTCCCGGGATCTAACGTTGAAGAAGCTTGAAGTCACTAGATGTGTGAGTTTATTGTGAGGTTTTTAATAGTTATGGTTAGTTTTCTTGTCCCACATTGGTACGAGAGCCTCATTAAGATTCAGCTTAGTTCAGTACTTAATGGTTGAACAACATCCCAAATCTTAATGGTTCAGCCTTAACCATTCCATTCAGAAGCTGAAACAAATGCGCTAATTATTCAGCACTGAATGGTTTAGAGCCTCATTAAGAGGCTTACCAAACAGCCATTAGTGTATGATTTTGAACGGTTCCGATTTGTAAGCTTTGAACATATGTATATGTTTGTATTTATATTGTGAAATTGATTTTGTATAATTTCTTCTTCCTCAATCTGCTAGCAGCTTTGAACAAATGCATGTATGCTTTGAAGTTATATGAACTGTGGTGGTTGTTTGAGAGGCTTCGGTGTCTTGCCAGAGCATTAATTTTTTTCCTGCGTATTGATCAAAAGACTTGGTTTATGTACCGCGTCTGATACTCGCTCTATCTAAAGACGCAATGCATTGAGACGCGGTTCATATACGCGTCTTTATCCCAAATCACCGCGTCCTTATCCACAAAACATCGCGTTTGTTGTTGCTTTCTACACTAGTGTAGGGGCGTTCACAGTTTGGTTCCAAATCGTGAAACCGTCCAAATAGGCTATTGGTTTGGTTTCACAGATACTTTTTTTTACTTAAGTTTCGATCGATTTCAATATTTTCAAACCGTAGCGAACGGCTTGGTTTATGTTTTATACCGAAAAACAACCATATTAAAGTAGACCGGGCCATAAAAATTTATTATAATAAATTTAAATATTTCATATTACCTATATATATCATTAGACATAATAAAAATAATATTGTTATACCTCTAGTTAAATTAAATTAAATTAAATCAAAAGTAAGCTAAGCCTATTCATAAAAATACACACATATCTTGTATAAAGGCCTAACAAGCCCATATCGTGAAACCAAACAGTTAAAAACGGTCTAGTTCGGTGTATTTAAGAGTTTTACGGTTCGGTTTGACTTAAAAAACGTGAACACCCCTAGTATGAGCATGTACGAATGATTGTATGCGAGAGAGATGAGTTGGTCAAAAAAATGAACCCTAGGAATAAGAAGTTATCGTCCCCTTTATAAGTGGGAGAGAACAACCCTAATGAGTTAAGCTAGAGTTGGTACCAACCTATTAACCATACTTGACCCATATAGGAGCACAACATATAAATTTGAAGCCGTGATTTAAAAATTTATATATACTTGTGAAATTAAGAGCACTTATTCGTTTATTTTTATTTCATAAACTAGATTATATTCCGGAAGTTTTGCGGGATAGATAAATCTAATATGATGTAATAAAATATGTGTTATAATCTAACATAGAAATTAATGTACTATAATATGAAAAATCAACAGTTTTCGTCATGTGAATAAGAATGAAAATGTATAATAAAAAAAAAGATGTATGTTTGGATGAGGAGCAGAGCTAGAAACAACCATTGCAAGGCGTGATTGAGGTGGTAGTCTTAAAGGTGTGACTTTTTTTTTTTTTTTTTTGAAAATGAGGGGTTTTAAACTATTCTGCTCTTGATGAAAATATAATTCCTAGTTTGAACATGGTTAGTGACTTGCCTTAACATTATTAATGAATTACCTGAACACATTGTGTGTTTTTTTCCTGTATGAACAAAAACCAATAAAAAGTCGTTTTGTTTTTTCGTTTTTGTTAACACTATGGTAGTCGTTGGGAAGATAATAAAGCGTTCGTTAATTTGGTGTAAACTTTTTTAAAAAAAAAATCTTGTATGTAAAAGTTATTAACTTTTTTAAAATGTGAGGAAACATGAGAGAGAAATAGACTTTTAGATAAAAATAAGGAGATGTCATATGACACACTCAAGGGGGAAATATGACCTCTTTAAATTTCATGTAAGCTTTCATGCTTTGGAATATAGATATAGAAGATATAGATATAGAAGATATAGATATAGATGAATAAACAAATATTAATTATAACAATAACAATAACATGTTTGAATTTCGTTGTGAAATTACATAATACATAATTTTGTATTTATATTTAATAAATAAATAAAATTTTCGATACAAAATAAATAAATAAGTAAGAAAATATAAATTATAATAATGATATAGATTCTTTCGGTACAAATAGTTTTTTTGGTAAGAACTGTGAGAATCAAAGGAGGGTATTTTTTTTTAATTTTTTTTTTTTAAATTTTTTTTCCCCATATTGTTAAACATGTATTATAGTATTGAAAACTAAAAAAAAAAAAAAAAATTGGTGTAGAGTAATTACGTGTAGAGTAATTACATAATTACTCTAGTGTAAACTAATGTATTTATCTTAATGACGTAATTACACTAAAAAAAAATTTTTTTTTAATTTTTTTTTGTATTATTCATCTAGAAAGAATGTTTAAGCACATGGGAAAAAAAATTCTAAAAAAAAAAAAATTTTTTTACCCCTTTGATTCTCACAGTTCTTACAAAAAAACTATATGTATTTGAGCTTTACTCTACAAACTAAACTATAAGTGAAATATTGTATATGACTAAAAGGGCGACTAAAAACCTTGGGTTTTTTTTCTTAATATATAAATTAAATCAAGTTGTTTGCTGGTTGTCTTCTGCACTTCCGTAACTAGCTGAAACTGCCACCATTTCCATTTTGTAACCTGCCAAGCACACAAAAAAACTGACGGACATAATGATTGCCATTAAATTTCATTCAAAACAATTATCAGCACATCGCATAGAACCAACTACTCACCCTTACTCTTTCGGTTTTAAGTTTCGCCATCGGGCACAATGAACCACCGTTGTTATTTGAATAGGAGACCAAGTTGCCGTAATCGCAAAACCCCTTTTTCCTCCTTGTGGTTTATAATTTATCTCAACCAACTCCCTAAAACAAAAGCCATTCCAAAAATAAGTGCTAAGTAAAAGGGTAAAGTTCTAATGGTTGCATGCTTTCATTTCTTTAAGACATCTTCAGAAAATCAATTTTGGGTTTGCAATTTCTGGTGGTTGCAGAACACGTAGTGAAGACGTTGAAGTATGAAGTCGCGTGTGAGAGATGCAGAAGGAGTGGAGTGTAAATAAACTGTCGTCGTTGTAGTTTGGTTAGATATGCCACTTTAGTCCAGATAGAATCTAACATTACATTTTTTTGCAATTTTCATCCAACCCACTAACTACATCTAGAATCTAAGGTTAAGTCAAGGCATTTATGTCATGTTTGTGCTTCTAATTTACTCTTTTTATTATTATATAAAAACAACAAAAAATATATATACCCCCCCCCCCCTCTCTTATGAATCGGCTCATCCAGCCTCTCTGGTCAAGAAAACAACCTCTCTATTATACACATCTCTACATACTAGAGAGAGGCAAAATCTTAGAGAAAGAGAGAGGCATAGTTCCTAGCGACCATCTTCGGTGACAGTGGCAGATGCTTTTGGTGGCTATGGTTTACGACGACGATGGCGGCACTGCAGATAGTTCTGTTAAAATGTGATCCATATTTTGCATGTTGCATGGCACATGACTAAGTCTAGTTTACGTTAATTATGTTTTGAATTCAAATAAGGGTGGTAGCCTAGTTTGTTAGTTGTTGAGAGTCATCCGGGTGATCCACCTTTCCTAGAAGAGGTTCACCTATTTAAGTTCGTTCGTTCACTGTTTGTTGATTCGCCATGTAATTTCCTTTTTGTTCATTAATAAGATTGAGTAATATGTGCCGACTCAATTTAGTTTCTTCTCCTTTGTTACTTTAATTATTGGAAACACGTGGTATCAGAGCCGGTACCATGTCTGATTCATCTAACACTCCTCAAGCCCCTGTCAATCCCATTCCAGTGTTCAAAGGCGGAGGTTTTGAACACTAGAGTGTTCTCTTGAGAACCATCCTCAGGTCCAGAGAATTGTGAGAGATTGTGGATCTGGGTATGACTGATTATGGTGATGATGTAGCTAGAAAAAGACTCGAATGGAATAATGATGCAAGGGCCATAGCAGTTATTCAGCAAGGAGTCCATGAACAATTTTTTTCATGGATTGCTTCTGCTGACACAGCTCAGGAGGCTTGGGATATTATAAAGATGGAATTTCAGGGTGATTCACAAGTGCAGGCCATAAAACTACAAGGATTGAGGCGAGAGTTTGAGAACCTGGGCATGATTGAAGGAGATCAGTATGGGAATATATTTTTCAAGAGTAATGGCAATTGTGGGACAACAACGCTCTTATGGTGAAGAAATCACAGATCAGAAGATAGTGGAGAAAATACTTCAAAGTCTCACCATCAGGTTTGACTTTATAGTTCCATCCATTGAAGTGGCTTATGACCTTAATACTTTAAGCCTTGAGAAGTTGATGGGGATACTACAATGTTAGAAGCATAGATTGAATGGCAGATCTGGTGATCATGGTGCAAAGGCTATAGAGAAGTCTGATGAACAAGCCTTGCAAGTATTCCAACCAAATAGGAGGGCAGGAAATGATGCTGGTATAGGTCGTGGTAGAGGATTTGGTAGAGGAAGAGGACAAGGCAGATCCAATGACAACAAGAATAGAGGACCTCAATGTCACCAATGTAACAGATTTAGACATGTTAAACGAGAGTGCTGGTACAATGATGACCAACAAGTGAATGCTACATCTAATTCTGATGACGATAAAGGAGGGCAGGATGACGTACCACATCTCTTTATGGCATGCATTTCTTCACATGCCATGATGGATTCAGGCAGCTACAACCATATGACAGGTGTAAGAGAAATCTTTACTACTCTAAACTCCTCATTTAAATTATCTGTCAAAATAGGAAATAAGATGCATATTCAAGTAGAAGGAAAAGGCACAGTAAAGATCAAGATGAGAGATGGAGGTTTTGCCTTGCTAGATGATGTTTACAATTTGCCTAGTGTGGGTCAACTGATGAGAAAGGGATATGCATTGACATTTGATGAAAGTGCATGCTCCATTGTTCATAAGCAGTCAGGATTAAAACTCATGAAGATACAACTTGCACCAAACAACATGTTTCCCTTGGACACCTACAAGGTGAAGCCTAATAGTAGCAAGATTCATGAAGACGCCAAGTTATGGCATGGGCATCTTAATTGTCAAGGTTTACAGCAATTGTACAGAAAGCAGACGGTGAAAGGACTGCCTCCAATGAATAAATTAGGAATGTGTGAGGTGTAACATCGCATATTTTTCCCCCAAATTTTTAATTAATAAAAACCATCACTTTACCTAGTATAATTTTTTTTCTTTTGACAATTTTTACATGAATTCAAAAACAATATATGTTTTAATAAAATTTTTGGATGTCGACGTTCTAGTATGTTTTAAAAATTATTCGTAACATTTTTTAACCTTGTGTAATCATAATATATATAAAATAATAGAGTTATATATATATATAATGTTTATAAAAAATATAATGGTTGGACCGGGACTCGAACCCGCGTCCAAACCAACACACACACATACTTAAACCAACTGAGCCAACTACTTCTTGTGTTTTAATCCCAGAACCAAATAAACATATTCCTTCCTTAATTATCATAGTCAAACCTTAAAAGTCAACACCCGAATCAATCCATCCAAAATTCCGCGTTTTGAATCGTGTTTAAGTAAGGAATGGATTAGGCCGACCTTCTCAGCTTATTCCCCACGCAAATCCTCATCAAAACATACCAATTAGAGATTAAATACGTGTTTTATTTTTGGTATGATTCAAAAATTCCAATTCTTTCAATTCGTGTGTTTGGGTATAAATTGAACCCCCATTATCAATCTTTATGTGCCGAAACTCATTTACCCCATATCACAATCCACATACTATCTCTCAAACTTATGAATTTTGAAGCTTGGTCCAAGAAATTCGTTTGCTTATTCATCACTGTAACCGCAGGGTGATATTTGGACACAAGAGCCACAACTATTTTATATCAAGGGATTCAATTCTAGCATTAAGGTGAGTTTACATAGCCCCTTTTTCTGTTTTACATTTTGGGGTGAAACATGTTTAAACATTTTATACACTATCATTTACTCATTCTTACATTATTGAAACTTGTGATTCAATTACAGTATCATTTACTCAATCTATCATTTGACTGTAACAAAAAGATACAGTACAATCATTAACATTGATCAAGCCGCCTGTTTAGATTATAGCGCTATAGGTCTGAAAAACCCATCCCCTCGCATAAATTCAGGGATAATCGATAACAGTTACACTTTTACTAACTTGCGAGTTAGGTCTCAGTCGACACAAGGTTTGATTGTACAAAAGACGCATTGTTACATGTCGGACTCATATTCTATCATTACTCATTATTATACTTCAACTATGATTGCTATACAACATATTGTTTTCAACTATATGCAAAACCTATGTATTCTCACCAACTGTTTATAGTTGCCCCCCCCCCCCCATCTTTCCAACTCAACATGTTTCAGGTTTTACTTGCTATTGGAAGTTGTACAAGTCTTGGATCACATAGGAGCTTTGGACCTAGTTTATGTATTATTAAATTGTATGACAAATTGTAAATTGTTTTGTAATATTTAACTTCCATTTAGTACCATGAGCTATTGAACAATCATCACTACGTGACATCCCGATGTTTCCGCCATCGGTTGGGGTGTTACAGATTGGTATCAGAGCCATGGTTATAGGGAATTAGGTTATTAGAAAAATAATCTAGTCTATAACCATAGGATCTTAACCAGTACTTGCTTCTTTTACTTGCAACCCTACTTGTTTCTATTCTCCATCCTACTTTTTATCCCTACAAGATGATTACTCTCCATCATTGGGTCTACCTTTAGACTAATAGGACAAGATCCTCAGGTCCTAACCTGAACTGCCTTATCTCGTCAAAGCTCTATATTCTAATAATGAACACGTGCAATCTGGAAGGGTGAACGCCTATATTCTGAGTTTTCTGTCTAGGACTGGCATTGCGCATATATCCCAATCAGACGAGGGACCCGGATGCCTACCTGGGAAATCTCGGGATGAGTGTTCACTTATAGGCTAAAGCATGTCTTCACTATGTTATTAGAATCTAGAAGCTTTGATAAGTCAACGTTTTCGTTTATTCGTTTTAATGAATAAATGATTACATTCCTTATTATATCTCATTATCCTTGATCCATTCTATGTCTCATTGAAACCTTCATTGTATCTCTTACAGATAATGCCTCCTCGTCGCAACTCTCATAATAACAACGATCATGATGGTGAAAGCAACAACAACAACAACCATGACAACAATGTCCAACTCGCTGCGATCATTTTACAACAAGTGGCTCAACAGATAGCGACGTTAGTTCCCAACTTGGTGGCTCAAGTCGCTCAAATGAATGGAAATGGCAATGGGAACGGGAATGGTCACCCTATTTGCACCCTCAAGCACTTCAACTCTTGCAATCCTCCTAAGTTTAGCGGGGAGGAAGGAGCCACTGGCCTCCTCAGTGGTTCGAAGGTATCGAAAATACCTTCATTAATAGCGAGTCCCCTAACAATCTCAAAGTTCGTTATGCTATGAGTGTCCTCCACAAGCAGGCACTCACGTGGTGGAACGAGGAGAAAAGAAATCGCGGAGCTGAAGTCGCACTAGCTTTGACTTAGGAGCAAGCTAAAGACATCATGAAGGCGGAATTCTGCCCTCGCAACGAAATCAAGAAGTTAGAAGACAAGTTTCACGATCTTGCCCAAGACACTGGGGAAAACCTAGCCTACAACACTCGTTTCCACGAACTTAGCTTACTGTTACCACATAAGGTCACCCCCTACCTATTGCAATCGAAAAATATATTGGTGGCTTACCCATGCAGATTCAGGACACGGTGTGGGGAAGGAACCCTGCTACCCTCGAAGAGGCCAAGCGTCTAGCAGCTACCTTAACTGACAATCACGTAAAGAACGGCACCTTATTTCGGAAAGGCGAGAAAGCAAGTATTGTAGCCGTGGTAACTACTAAGAACCAGAAGCACAAGACCAGGGATCCTGATGCAAACCCCACTACACAAGCTTCTAACAAAAAACCTTATGCATGAAACTTTCCTTTGTGTAACACATGCATACGTCATCATCCTACTGTTTCACCATGTCGCTTGTGCACCAATTGTGGTAAGTATGGCAATCTGGTCAACACATGTCGTGAGGCCCCAAACCCCAATACCAACCAACCAACCAACCCTGCTCCAGCTGCGAATCCTAATCGTCCCGGCAGATACAACTATGGTCAGTGTTATGAATGTGGAGACCCAAACCACTTCCGTAACCGGTGCCCTAACTTAAACCGAGATCAAGACCCTCCAGCTGCTTAACAACAAGCTCCACCATTAGAATGTTATTTGCTTTTAAAATTCTATGTATTGACGCATTTTGATTCAAGTAATAAATTCTAGTATTGAAACTTTTGTCTTTTATATGAGAGTTTGTTTATCTAGTATGTTCATGACACTTGAATACACGCCTGGTTGAGTGTGAACTAATTGCTATATTAATATCTAAATCTATACAATTTCAACTCACACACTATATTTGTTACACCTATAAACTTGCTTACATGAACATATTATCAATTTGCAATTTATGTGTGAAATAATTGTTACACTTAATCAACAACTGGTAGAGGAGGAAGCACTTGCTCAACAGTTAGTAGAGTACCAAATAACCTACTCAACGATTGGTAGAGGCCCTAACAACCTGCTCAACAATCGGTAGAGGTTCTTACTCACTGACTGGTAGAGGTCCTAACAACCTGCTCAACAAGTCTTTTTCCTACTCCACAGTTGGACTTATTTTTGGATACGTTGTATACGATTCAAACACAAGGTTATTTGGCACTGTGTGTGTGTCTAGAGTTATGGAAGGACACAAAACCCTAATGTAAGGTAAATTGGTGATTGAGGTCCGGAACGTAATTATGAATTTGCAGGTACGTTAAGGTGGTGTGAAATTCTAATAAGGTTTTGGTAGTTCATTTAGTTTTCCTATAGTCAATCAACTCATACATTTCCTTTAGGATTCCAAAAACTTAAGTTTAGTGTCTTGCTAGATTCTTATTCTCCTTGCTATTTCAAACGAACCTTATCCAATCCTTAAAACTCAAACCTCTTTTCCAAATTATTCAAAACAGATTATTCTATTACCTATAAATTCATGTCGTGCCTCAACCCAAATTTTCCAAACCACAGTTGCCCTAACATTTACCTAACAACCCTCAACCCTATGTTTTTATAACTTCGGGACGAAGTTCCCAAAAGTAGGGGAGACTGTAAGAAACAAGAAAGTGGAGTTGTGTGGTTATACAGATAGTGATTGGGCAAGTTGCATTAATGATAGAAAAAGTTTTTTTGCATATGTGTTTTCTTTGGGAGTGGAGCAGTGGCTTGGTCCTCTAAAAACAACACATTGTGGCTTTGTCCAGCACCGAAGCCGAGTATATTCTAGCTACATGAGCCGCTTGTCAAGGGATATGGCTTAGAAGGATCCTTGAAGATTTGAGATTGAAGCAGCTCAATGTAACAGTTCTTTAGTCTGAGTGTATGACAACAAGTCTGCCATAGACTTATCCAAGAATCCAGTGATTGATGGCATGACTAAGCACATTGAGCATAAACATCATTTCATACGTAATATGGTTGCTCAAAAGGAAGTGGTTCTCGAATACTACAGCACAGAAGGTCAGGTTACTAATGCATTGACCAAGGCACTAAGTCAAGCTAAGTTCATGTTTTTTAGGTACAAGATGGCCGTAGCTGAATATGAATCAAGGGAGGGTGTTAAAATGTGATCCATATTTTGCACGTTGCATGGCACATGACTAAGTCTAGTTTACGTTAATTATGTTTTGAATTCAAATAAGGGCAGTAGTCTAGTTTGTTAGTTGTTGAGAGTCATCCGGGTGATCCACCTTTCCAGGAAAAGGTTCACCTATTTAAGTTTGTTCATTGTTTGTTGATTTGCCATGTAATATCCTTTTTGTTCATTAATAAGATTGAGTGTGCCAACTCAATACAATTTCTTCTCCTTTGTTTCTTTAATTATTGCCAACAAGTTATTCGGCCGACAATGGTCCCGAGACTGTGCCGAACTAGTAACGAGATAAGGTTTCGATGAACGCTTGTTATCTTCATTTTCCATAAACTCTTAGATTGGCACCCACTTGTTCAGTTCCATATGTTTCTCTTGATTCCGACAAGAGAGTTAGCGGTCACAGCTTCCGGTGTCCTCCCTAAACAGTGGCGATGACCGCTAGCATGGGTACATATCCATCTATTTCATTGTCTCTCTCTCTCTCTCTCTAAATCAGGGGTCACATGGGTTTAGAACTAGTAAAGACAAGGTGATGAGGACTGTGAGGAAGCGCGAACGTTATGCTTGTGGTGGTGTGGTGATTTTGTGACGCAATGGTGGTTGTATGGTGGTTATGTGATGGGGTGGGTGACGGTGGTGATCGCAGAATGGTTGGTGAATGTTGTGGTTGCTTAGAAGAAAATAAGAATAAAAAGAGAAGTGTGTAGAGCGAGAGAGATAGGTCATTATGCTTTAACGTTACAAATGGATGGAGTTAGTGGATTGGATGACCAAAATGTCTCTGACTTAACGTTAAAAATGACCAAAATGTCTTTGTCTTAACGCTAAAAATGGATGGAGTTAGTGGCTTGGATGAAAATGGCAAAAAAAAATGCAAACGTTAGGTGCATAGATTAGAAAAAAAATAACTATTTGGACTAAAGATGCAGGTCTAACCAAACCACAACGATTAAAATGATAGTTTACTCTAAAATAATTCATTTAATTAACATAATCAACACGTAAGTATAGATTATTACATTAATAGCCAGCATATGCGAAATGACTAAAATTCCCTTACTTTTAAAGGCAAAAACTAACGGTATTACTGGGTTGGAGTGAATTGACACAAATTAGAAACCACAGGGAGTATAAAAGTGATTTTGAAACTAATGGAACGAAATAGATATTTGATCACATTTCAGGAAGCAAAATATAACTTAACAGGAGTTGACATGTTGCTTGTTATCTCTAACAACTTATGCTTCTCCTTTGTTACAAGTTGGAAGGAATAACCTAAATTTTCTCACTGGTCATAGGTACATAGGTCTTTATGCTTCTCCCCTATTACAAGTTGAAAGGAATTACCTAAATTTCTGTAGTACAGGCTATTATAATCTCTTTGCATCTCACTCAGTAGAGTAATCATCATTGATTTACATATGAGTTTGATTATGAACTTTTACAAAAATAAAAATCACACATGCAAACTATTTTCTTGTTCAACCTCTTGTCTTGATCATTTTCTTAGATCGTATAATTTAATAAGACGTGTCCTTGGAATGTCACTTTGAGAGAATGGGTGTATGTTTTCGAGTTTGTGAAATGCCAGCTTTGAATGTTGAAGAACTCTTGAGCCTATATGAAAAAAAAAAAAAAAAAAGTTAGGACCACATCATGCACATACACCATCGATCCTTGGAGTGTCATTTCTTAACAACTCGCTATTTGTCTTTTTATAACGCCATGTAGAGTGGAGGGGCTTTCTGAGAGATTTATGCATTAAATTATTAATAAAGTAAGATGTGAGGCTTTTTTTTTTTGAACGGCATCTCGCTCAGGGCTATACATGAGCAAAGCCTGGCCGATGTGGGATTCGAACCGGGCACCACAGGGTAGGAAACAGGCTAAGCCTGAAAACCTCCCACCTCACCTGCAGCCAATGGGAATCGAACCTGGCTCTCCAAGGAGAAACCAAATTCTTTCCACCACTAGACCACAGGGTCATTGGCAAGATGTGAGGCTTTATATAAAAAATGCGTGTAGTGGATAATGCCCTACTAATCACTGATTAATTATTGTTTTTTGTTTAATGTATACAAATTTAAAAAACAAATAACATTTCATTAAATAAAAAAACACTACATTTAAATTAAAAAGAAATTACAAATACTAAAAAAAAGAAAAATTACAAATACTAAAAAAAACATTACAAATACTCAAAAATCATATTTTTTTCTCCATTCGGGCCTTGCGTTTTAGAGCCACTTCCAACGCTTTTCCGGTAAAGTGGTCGTGCGGCTTCGAGTAAAATTCAAAGTCTCGTTCAAATTGTCGATCCTTCATAAGCTCGACCACCTCTGATTATCTTGGATACGTTGAGCCCCCGATGTCGCGTATGTCTTGAAGGCGTTGATTAATCTCGGAAAACGCTTGATTCAAGTCGGCTACCCCTGACGATGACTCCGTTCTCGTGGAATTTGAACTGCTTCTTCGACCGGGCGGACGTAATAACTCATCCGCCCCTTCCTCCCCCACAAAAAAGGATTATCTTCGGCGTTTAAGTCGATGTTTCGAGCGTCGGACGTTGGCGTTTTAGGCTCAACCGACTCTGAGGTCTTCGACTTCTTTGTCAGCCTTATATTTTTTGACCTAGATGAAGAAGTTCCATCCGTCGGGCGTACGTTGGCCAATTTCGTGCTATTACATACTCCAAACCTTCAAGTACGGGAAATTCCCTTTTGTGGCTTGACATTCTTCCAAAGCCGCCTCCATTATCATTTCGTCGCCATTGCATCTTTTCCAACCGAATTTTACGCGTTGATAAATCGCTTAAAAGTTTGTGTTTGGTGTTCATATCGCTCCACTTGCCCGATATGGAATCCGAGGCCCGATAATTCTCCCTCCTACCAACGAGGCCAAAAACTTCTTCTCGGATTAGTTTTCAAAACTCACATCTATTTTGGTAGTTTGCTAAAAAAACTGATATATATATATATATATATATATATATATATATATATATATATGGGAAAGTTAATTTGAGAACACCTATATTTCGTGCGAACCGTGAGAACGGCATCTAAAATCATTCAAATTCAAAATTTCTTTTTACACTTGTCTTTATTACTAAAATACAATCTCAAAAACACAATTTACGCGTAAAAATTCAAACGTATACGAAAGTAATTTGTTTTTACACATGTGTAAATTGACTGTTTATACATGTGTAAACTGTTTCATTTACACATGTGTAAAAAGATAATTTGAAAGTGTTTTTGCAAGAAAAGATAAATTATTTGGAAAGAAAATTCATTTATTAATGTAGTATTTTGATTATAATGAGGTTTGTATTAAAAAAATTGATTTTGGTTAATTTTTTTACTTGTTCTCACGGTTCTCATAATATTTAGCGTTCTCAAGATAACCCTCCCCTATATATATATATATATATATATATATATATATATATATATATAAGTGCGCGTTAAAAAAAATACTATGTATAAATTAACATAACAAAAAATATATGTCTTACCAGCTACGGGATTCTCCGATATGTCAATATAGCTCGGGCTAACGCGTACTCCTCTTCATCAACCATATTTGGACGTTTTTTTTTCGTGCGGGTCTCGGTCAGCTGTTTCTTTTTATGTGAATGTTTTTTTTTTCGCACGGGTTGTGGCTTCGGCTCCTCGTTGTTCGGTTGTGTCTCCGGAACGAAGTTGGGTTCTGCCTGTGACCCGCCCCAAGCTTGTGATGAGCCGAACATTTGTGACGGCCCGTACACTTTAGATGACCCGAAACCTCCCATGTTGAAGTTATATGTGTTCGGGTCCCGTGACGTGGGTTGGTTCAAGAGGCTCATGAAGCCGGATTGGTTTTCATTATACTCGACAAACTCGGTTCCATAAGAAAATGGTCGGGCGGGAACCGAACCCGGAGCAACGGGTTGGTTAGGGTCACCGCTTGATTGAGGAGGAACAAAACCAGGTTGTATGGATTCATGGTTGAAAAATAGGTAAACAAAATCTTGAGTTTTTATAAAAAATTGAGTGTATATATTTAGGATAGTAGTGAGAATGGTATAAAAAATATAGGGTAAGGAAGATTATACATACATACAGACACACACACACACATATATATAAGGATTTAATCAAAAAAATAAAAGAAAAGAAAACTAGTCATTGAACGACTATATTTTTTGAAAAAGGAGAAGGGGCAGCGTGTTATACAAATCACGAATGAACAAAAAAATTGCCCCATGGTACCGGGGGACGGTGTCCCCGAGCGCTATGGGGGTCATGACGCTCCCTCATCAAGCCCACTACACATGAACTAATCAAGTACTAGCTTTTTAAGCTTCACCCGACATCTTCTTGGTTTTTAAGCATCATGAAAACCATCATTATGGCATACTTTAATAGGAAAACAATTCAAATACGTTGAGTATGTTAGACATTCTAAATCTTGTGTCGTTATCTTAAGTGATGAATGTGTTTAAGACACAAAGAACATGTCATTGAGAAGATTCCTCAAATTTTAGATCGCTTGCAATTATCAATCTATTAGTTTTGAAGATTTGTAAAATATTTAGAGTTTATAAATATTTATATCTATATATATTTACTATAACAATTGGGGTAAAGGCACATGACACTTAGTGGGGCCATCTTCACCCTTATATTCCCGTTAAAAATTTTAGGTTATAAATAACTCAATTAACCCAATATTTATTAATTTATATTTTTTTATCTTTATTATTACTTTACAATATAAATATATAATAAATAAAAATCTTATGGTTATCTTATTTCTCTCTCGTATGAAATAATATTATTAAATCATAATTTCACGTTTATCTCTTATTTATTTCATATTTATTTTTCTTAGCTATTTTTTTTTTATATTTCCGTTTATTAAAAACCATTTAATATTTTATTGATGAAAAAATGTATACCTTCAAGACTACCGCCTCAATCACGCCCTGCAATAGTTTCTTCTGCCTTTGCACCTTAACCAAACATACATACTCTCTTTAATATATATTTTCATTCTTATTCACATGATTAAAATTGTTACTTTCTCATATTATCGTACATTAATTTCTATGTTACATCGTAACACATATTATGTCTTAATTTAGATTTATCTATCCAGAGATATAACCTGGTATGTTTATAAACATATGTGGCTTTTTGTTTTAGGGATTGCCTATATCCCTTGTAAACTTCATGGTTATAAAAAAAATTAGTTCTATAAAATATTCAAAGTTTTGAGTTTAATTATTTTGTAAACATCTTTGTTGACAATTCCTCATTTGAATTTTTTAGACTTCACTATATAATTAGTTCTAATTTTATAAAACTAAGTTCATAAGATTTATCAAGTTATCTTTTAACATATCTTATTTGGCATTTATGCTTCACTTTGTGATTTTATTAAAACTAGTTGTATAAAATCACGCGCGTTGCGCGTTTTACAATCGAGATTTAGATGAGGTGTTGATCAATCAGTGAATTATACAATCGAGATTCCATTTTGGTTGTAAACGTTAAAAAAATAAAGAAATCTACACATAAAGTAACACATGAAATTTGTAACGAAATTAGATAATATTATGTTATTTATATTAATAGTATATAATATAATAAAGTTTTTTAATAAAATAATAATATAGTTAATTGAATAAAATAATATACAATAAAATAATATTATACTTAATTAAATAAAATATTATTATAATTACTATTTATTTTAAACACTATTTATTTATATTCATTTATTAATATATTGTAATGTAATGCCCTGTAGATTTAAAGTCTGGATTTTTTTTAAAGGTTTGATAATTGGGTAGTCAATGCACAATCGTTCAACTACTTTTTGTTGCCTTATTGGCATCTTGTTATTTAGATTGCTTAAGGAGTGGGCAATGCATGGTTCGATCATAGTACTAGGACTTGTTTACTATTTCTAGTGGTGTAAATGACACATAGTGGCTCGATAGCTACCCGGGATCGGCTCAGTAAAACGCTCGAAGAAGCTGAGCCTTAACGAGCTCGAGCCCGAGCCCGAGCTTGAGCATGAAATATGGCTCGTTTAGTTATCGAGCCCGAGCTCGAGCCCTATATACACAGCTCGATTGGGCTCGCGAGCCTAAACGAACCCAAATATAATTATAAGTTATTTATATATCTCTTATAATTTATACCACATCTCCAAAGCCCAAGTCCTTATTTCATAGGCCCATTTAATAACACTCGCGAGCCGAGCTTTTGCGATCTCGAGCCGAGCTTTGAGCTCGTTTGAGATTGTTCCTAAATCACCTCGAGTCGAGCCGAGCCGAGCTCATGCTTTTGATTTTGCTAGCGAGCCGAGCTCGAGCTCAAGATTGTAGGCTCGAACCGAGCCGAGCTCGAGCTCGGCTCGGCTCGTTTACACCCTCCTAAGCTTTGATCAGTGTTCTTGAAAGCCAATCCATGGTCCTGCATTGAGATTGACCATGCTTCTTCTATATGTAGTTTTATTTTTATCTTTTTATTTTTCGTTTTCATACAGATTCATGCTTATAACATTAGAGGATAGATTATGAAAATATGACATTTGTAAATATATTTATCTGCGTATGTTCTTATTTTTTTCGTTTTCACTAACAACTCTTTTATGATGATAAATATTAGCATCTAGTAGGTGCTGATTAATTCTTTATAGAAACACAATAGAAACTAGATGATTAGAACATGTGTACTTGAAATGTATCGATGGAAAACAAATTTTTGACTAATCGGATTTCCGTTTAGGATGTATTGTTATGATGGTTAATATGATTTTTAAAGATCATGGTTTTAGAGAGACAGATTAAGGATGATTTTGATTATGGTGTTAATCTTGTCTAACCCATTATCTCTCTATAAAACTGCATCCAAGGGAAAACCATATTCTCTTTTTTTGAAAGCTAAATACGTCTATTGGATATTTTCCAATTAATGAAATAAGGATAATAATGTTAAATGATTATTTCATAATATAAATGATAATAATGACCACATTGAATATGTGTGTATATCTATACTACTATAGAATGCATTTTAAATGGGTAACAAGGTAATTTAACTTCATTAGAGTAGAGCATCATTGTAATTTACCTCAAATTTTATTATATATTAATACATTATTTATCTATACTACTATATAATGCATTCTAAATGGGTAACAAGGTAATTTAACTTCATTAGAGGAGATCATTGTAATTTACCTCAAATTTTATTACATTTTAATACATTATTTAATATAAACTTCTAATTAATTAATACTTTATTTAATAAACTTCTAATTCTAATTAAATGAACTAAATGCATTTTCTCAACAATAATTTTTATACTTATATAAATACAAAAACTAGGTAGATATACATACATAGAGAGAGGCTAACGTACAAAGTTTCTTAACATACAAAGTGTAAGAAGGATTCTCAGCCATTAGATTTAGGCGATGGCAAGATGGTAATTAACAATCCTAATCATATTTGGGTTAATCTAACCAAGGGTAAATTAGGAAAAAACGCGTTTAAATTTCTGTGAAATATTAACAACAGACATAATCGATGCAAAAATTTTCAACGATTGAACCTGATTTTTCATCGTTTTCAACTCGATTAAACATTCAGAATGATTAAACAATCAAAAACATTCGATTACAAACAAAATCAAAACGTATTTGCAGAAATAGAAGAAAACAGAGTATGATAATTCAATTGATAAAATTAATCGAATCATATTCAAAAATCACTATCAACACATGTATTATTCACATAAACGAACGATGTTGATAATAGAAGAAGAATTAAAGAAAAAAATGGGTTTCAAAAAAGTTCCAGACAATGAAGATCAGAAACTGTTAAACATAAAATCATAAAACGCACTTGGTTTTTTTTAAACGCACTTGTTTTTTGTAAAACGCACTTGGTTTTTGTAAAAAGCACTTGGTTTTTGTAAAACGCACTTGTTTTTTGTAAAACGCACTTGTTTTTGTAAAACGCATTTGTTTTTGTAAAAAGCATTTAGTATAAATAAAACTCACCTTTACCTCATTTTTCCTTTTATATTCCTCTGTTTTCCTCCAACAAACAAACAACCATATTCACACACAGTTCATGTAAGGTTTTTATGGATTGGTTGTTTTTTTTTTCTTTTTTCTTCTTTTTCCTTTGTTTTGTGATTAGCGAGAGACACAGAGGTGTTTGCTTGGTTGTCTTCTCCAAAGATAGAGGGAAGTGACTAGATCTGAGCCACGATTGAGGTCGGTTTGAAGGCGAACAACGGGAAGGGTTTTGAAGGCATCGGAGGTTAGAGGAGAGAGGAGAGATGGAGCGGTGAGGCTTTGGTCCGACGGTTGGGTCAGGCAGCGGCGGCGACGGTGGTGGTGGTGGTGGTGGTGGTGGTGGTGGTGGTGGTGGTTGTGGTGGTGGTTGTGGTGGTGGTTAATGAACGATCTGAAAGAAACATTACCCTTTACCCTTTTAATCAACCAAAATTGGGTTAGTTAGAGTTAACTAGGGTTTACACTTGTCAAGTTGTGGTGGCTTCTTACACTTTGTATGTTAAGGATACTTTGTATCCTATACTTTCTCATATACAAAAACTAGGTAGATATACATACATAATTACAAAACAAAATTAAATAAATTTATAAAAACAAAATACGTAATAGTATTATGTTATTATATATAACTAAGGAGCAAATAAATAGAATTAAAGTTATATATTTCTAAATATTATACCGTTGGCATAACAAATAAAATTAAAAATATTATAATCTTAAAACTAAAATAACATTATTAATTATATGTAATAAGAGTAAGTTATTTAATTAACATTTTATCAAATGCATTATATTCTTTAAATTATAATGATAATATTTAATATGATATGTAACAATATTAAGTTATTTAACTGTTTATCAAATGTTTAATATATAAAACTTGTCGACTAAGTCCAACTATAGATTATATTTCTTTTTGTACTGATGGTCTAAAAAAGCATTGTATTACTTATTAGGAACTTATATAAAAATTTACCCATGCACTAAATATAATTTGAAGATACGTGAAGAGATCTGTTGCATTTATTACAAGATATTCATGTTGGTTAAAGTTTTATTTTCGTGCTTTCGAATACATGAATTGTTTTAAGAAACTTATATTGAAGTGGATATTTAAGAAACATCACTAAATTGATATTGAAGTGATGTTTTAATAAACTTATATTTTAACTTCTTTAACAACAAACTAGAGAAAAAAAAGGCCGAAAAGTGTTTTTTACATTAACTTAGCCTAGAGATAACCCTTTTTCTCCTCTCAAACCAATTCGGGTTGAAAATAAGTTTGGATTCTTTTAAGAAGGAATAGAACTGGTTTTGGCCAAATTGGCACGGACTAGAAACCAGGATGGGCAAAAAATAAACCAAACCTCCTAGAACCGACTCGCGTTGGGGGGAAACTACAACATTTTTTTTTATTTTTACAATATTCAAGTTTTAGGTTTTTATTATTAGTGTTATAACTACTATTTCGTCTATATTTCTATTTAACTTTCTTTCAAATTGGTTTGTCCCACCGCGTAGCGCGGGGCCAGTTCTAGTGTATATATATATATATATGTATGTATATATATATATATGTATGTATATATATACATACATATATTCTTACATTCTCTCGCTTACCTAAATTATCATTTATTATGAGCATTAAGTAAGTCAGATCAAGAGTTAATAATTATTTTAGTTTTAAACAAAAACTGTAGCAGAGAAATATAGTGATTGCATCAGTATTCATTCATGATCCCCATTAGTCATACTACCAATCACCGTTAAATGACCAATAATTGCAACAAAGTTTTACCATTAAACTGATTTCTCTTTCAAGTTCACCAGTTAAAGTGTGGCAATTTAATTCCTTGATATTCGACCCAGTATTATATAATCTTTCAATCTGTAACAATCAGAAAATTTTTCTTTCTCCCCTAGCAACTTCGAGCAATTTCGGGACGGAAATTCTTTCAACAGGGGGATGATGTGACACCCAGCAAACTCAGGTTAACTTTCCTAACAACCACTTAAGTCTATCTTAGCAAAACATTTATTAAACGAACTTAACTGGACTAGTTGAGTAGATTCGGTGATTCAGGGAATAATCGGGAGTCGGTTTATACACACAGTGGTCATGGTTCGGTGGTTCGGGGAATCACCAGGAAGCACACGCGAACGAGTCTTGTATCTCGTCCGTTGGTGAAACAATAATAAAATATAGGTAATTTATTGATAATTACATGATAAATGATCATTGGTAACTTACAAACATCCGTGTACATGGAAATATATCACAATATGTGTTTCGTATGCAAAATGGGGTATTAATAGTGAAGGGATGTGGGTTGGGGCAAAGGGAGTGGGTTCAGGCGAAGGGCTTTTAGCCATGGGACCCTTCTCCCATGCTTAGGGGTGAAGGGCAAACCTCGCTTGGAATCAGAACCCTCACCCAGTACAGCAGAGACGAAGGGTAGCAGGTATAAATACCATACTTGACCTGTTTTCATCATTTCTACAACCCTAACATGAACCCAAGTGCTCTTTCTCAACCCCCAACCTCTGAAAACGAGTTTTCCCCCCAAAATCATTGATAGCCAAAACACTCACAAACCCATTATTAAGCTAATATATAAGGTGTGTAACTCATCTAAAACATTTTCAATACATTTTGATGTTTTCATAAACCCTAAATGTACAGATCTGATTTCAAAATATTTTCATAAGCAAAAACCTTCCTAAAACAATCCTAAACAAGATTTAAACTATCTTAACTGTTTTCATGGGTATTTGGGACTGTAAACTTATAACCGCTTCCGCTGCATTCCGTTGAAAGTTTTAAACAACATGGTTGGTTTGAATGTTATTTTACTCATATAGTTGTCGTTCTATGTGACCGTTGACGTGGATCCTGGTGTGTCACGCTCCTCTAATAAACCCTGCAAGTGGAATTTGAGAGTGTGACACGATCAAATCTTCTTGGTGCATAAATCAATCCAAAAGCCCAAAAAAAAAAAATTATGAATGAAGTCTCCTCATAACTACATGGAGCACATAGGTGGGATAAGAATGAAGCGTCTTCATAACAACATGGAGAATATAGTTGGGATAATGATCGACTAAAAATACCTTTGAGTTCTTGATATTGAAGCTCGGGTGTTTGATCATGATATCATGTATTGTTATACAAAAGTTGCAATAATGTATATTTAGCTCTCTGTGATTAGCTCACCCCTAAAGGATGCATAATAATGCCTTGTGATTGAAAAAGGATAGAGAAAAAATAAAATTACAGTAATATAAGAGGTTAGAGACTTAGAGTAAGGGGTTGATATTAGTACACTCTATTGGGTATTTTGACATCCTCTACTACAGATATAGATATAGAGAGATATAAAGTATGAAGGGTCTCAAAATAACCAATAAAGGTATACCAATAGCCCAACCGTAGACTAAACATGCATGCATCTCATTTAACAAATCTATACATATAATAAACCAAAGCCATTTTAATGACATGACACTTAAAGAGACATTCTCCTCCTTGAGTGTGCCTTGTGTCATCCCATGTGGCATTGAGATATTTTAGGAAAAAAATAATTTAAAAACAAAATTAGATTTTTCTCTCTTATGTTTCCTCCCATAATTTTTAAACGTTAATATATTTTATATACGAGATTTTTTAAAGAAAAAAATTACACCAAATTAACGAGCGTTTTATTATCTTTCCAACAAGTACCATAGTGCTATATAAAAAACGACTATTTTTTTGTTGAGTTTTGTTCAAACAAAAAAAACACAAAGTGTTCAGGTAAATCATTAATCATGTATAGGCAAGTCACTAATTATGTTCAAATCAGTAAATATGAATTCTATTTTCAACATGCGTTAGCATTGGAGTTATACATTGTTTTAGGTTAGATATTAATATTAGAGCTATACATTGTTTAAGGTTAGGCGTTAACATTGGAGATATATTTTTAATTGTTTTAGGTTAGCTGCTACCCGAAGCTTTCATGCATGTAACTGTAAAGCGCATCATTCTATTTCATATGTAAAATTAATATGTCATATTAGATTTTTCAACCCCGGGACGTTCCCGGGGTATAATCTAGTCAAGATATATAACAAAGCAAGACGTGTAAAATAAGGTACATTAGTCTCGTTTGAAATAATTGAACATAGAACATCATAATCATATGATTAATTAATAAAATTAAAATGCTACATGTAAAATGCATTAACAATGTGAACTTTGTGATGATTGTTTCTGAATCAAACTGTGAGCTTAGATTTGTTGACATGTCAATTAAGCTTGTCACTTATCAAGCGTAAATGTATTAAAGAAAAACACCAGTGACATTGTATATAAGCATACATTGTTAGAATCTCGTGTGCGAGCTAAATAAATAGTGTTATGTACTTAGTAATAAAAAAAATTGTTTTTAAAAAATCTCATGTATTGCACGGGTTGATTAAACATGTTTACTACACACGCTGAATAGAATGAAATATAATGTAATCCGTTAACACATACGTACAATTGTCAAGATATGTCTTTAGAAAATAAACTTTGTAAGGGTCCATGGGTGAAGAGGTGCTCCACGGATGCTCTGCTGGTGACGCCCTCCCTACCTAAGCCTATGAAATTAAATTATGAATATCATTCATCGGTACACTCAATTTGTCAAATTTATCTAACAGCAAATTTCCCTCATTCATCTCCAAATTATTTACATATATATGTATCCAGCAAGAAAGTGGTACCGATACACACCATTACACCCAAACTTTTCACCTACATCGTATTACATTACAAGGCCAAAAAATTAAAATTCACCCATTTGTCAAATTTATCTGCTATTATCTCAATGCAAGCTAATTTTCACAATGACAAAACATAATCAATTACTAAAAGCGTATTTGTGTGATTTTTTCTTGATTTTAGATGTGTTAATTATCTTAACTAGTATAAATTATCTCTTGTGTTAGCAGTGCGTATTCGGTTAATATTGGTTCAATTCATTATGATATCAGTACGGTATTGACATTCGTTATGTCAACCAAAAGATAACCTAAAAAATAAAGACATGGTTTGACCAAAATAATATCAACATTTGTTTTACATCGGCCGAAAACCATAAAAATAAATATCAGTAACGGTTTTGATTATCTCGATACCGACGTCTATGTTGTTCGATCGAAATCAATAGGGCATTGATGTTGCTAGACGGTATCATTTTGGTTTGTCATGGTACCGAAACTCGTTGTAGATTACGATATATAAAATATACTCTATACTGCTAATGAAGTTGTTTTGGCGGTATTGGTTCAGATAGTATAGTAAAGAACAAAAGGATCAATGGGCGATTTGGAATAGTTATGATAACTATGTGGACGATTTGGAAAGCTAGGAACGAGAAATTGTTTGGTGGAAAAGATCCGAAGGTCCTAGACGTGGTTGCTAGTATCAACTCTGTTTCCTTTTTATGGCTTAAAAATAGGTCTCGGTTTAAAGATATTAGTTGAAAGAATTTGGTTGTTTATCCTTTATACATGATGTAACACTTTTCCGATCCTTGCTTTGAGGATGGGTCTCCTATTCTAATAAAGTTTATCTTTCAAAAAACAAATGTCACATTGGATATGGAATTTGATAACAAGTTCTCATCATTATAACGCAATTTCGTTGGTGTGAAAATATATGAATTTGTTTAATAGAAACTATTTCTCTCGTGATTTACTCAATTCAAATTTGACGCGTCTTTCCCTTTCGTTACCGACCAAATGACTTGGCGACGACTTGAATATACCATAGTAACTAGTTTTTACCCGGGGGCGTCCCGGGTTGGAAGTTTTAATATTGAATGCAGTATTAGTAATGCAAAAAGACTTTTTTATGTATAAGGAAAAAAAATGAATGGTAAGAAATTATTTGGTGAAAAGGCAAAACTATAAATATTGGATTGGGCTTTTGATTATGCAATTAACAAATAAAATGATATTGGGTTAACAAATAAAATGATATTGGGTTGTTATGGTAATGGTAATTGGATTGGGCTTTTGATTATGCAATTAACAATTAAAATGATATTGGGTTGTTATGGTAATGGTATTGGGTTGCATTTTACTAAAAGTGGATTGATATTATATAATAGTTTCTACGCAATATAAAAGCCCAATTCGCCTTCATCCTTGTTATATCGTAAACGATACGTCCATCCATTTTGTAATCTAAGTTTGTCCATGCATGTTTTCCATGAAGAAATAGCAAACCTGACACCGTTTCTTGAAGTTTCAGCTCGAAGTGTGGCGGTCAACATGATTTGAACTTCAAAATGTAGAGTTATTTGTTGGCCATTTTCAAATTCTGCATTTCGACCAAACGGCATTGGAAACCTCTGACATAATGAATAAGTAAAAATTTAAAAGAATAAAAGAAAGTCTGAATAAATTATGAATATTATAAGTACTAATGAATTGGAAATAATGAAGGAGGGTATTACAAATCGATAGGTAATTTCTTTTTCAATCTGTAGATCTTGAACTGGATTAGAATGGACAGTTGAATGAACACAGTCGTTTACTTCAGCATTATTGACATTTTCAGGATGTTCATAATCAGCAACATTTTCAGCAGCATTATAATAGTCAACTATTATTTCTTCAAATTGTTCAGAAGCAGTGGATTCAGTAGATGAAATGCTGATTACTTCAATAGCAGGAACAACATTTAAGTGCTTAAGATGATGCGATTAAAAAGATTATATTCCTGTAATAAAGGTAATGTATTGTTATTTTTGAACAGAATTGTACCTTCATTGTTTGATGTGTTGTAATGTGGTTCAGAAGTGCTTTCATCAACTTGAACAGCAGGAGGAAGTTGTCCGGTTTGATCATCAACTATAGCGTGATAAACGTAAACATCATTATATTGTTAAACATAATTTTAATTGAACGAAATAAGCGTAAGTAGTTATTGAGTTAAAAATGTACATGTTTTGATTTGGTGATTGTTTTTCGGATCAACATACGCTCCATCACGAAGAAACAGTAACAGATTGAAAGAAGTGTCTGTTTGTTTTTCAAAAAGCAAAGAATCTCCCAATTGTAGATTCAAAGTTGTAGTAACATTGTCCCATCCATCTGTTAAGTAATAATTGTTGAAAAGCTTATCCACTTTCACTAACCATTGATGTGTGCTGCCAAAGTGAAAGGCAAAAGGAGATTTGAGATCTTTATCGTTAAAGTAACGGCTAGCATGTTCAAATGGCAAGCGCCGCATATTGAATGAAAAAAATAATATTAAGTATGTAGAAGTTAATTATAAAGAATATGAAGTTATTAAGTATAATGAAATTGAGTATTTTACCATGCATTTTGAAAGAGTTAAGATCGGAAAGTGGAATATGTTTGTAAGTTGTCGACTTATGTCTTTCCTTATAATGTTGAAGCAGAAAATTAGACCACCTATGTACTTGAAAAATATGATATTTTCATCCTTGATGTCACATTTAATCACGGCTTTATCCCATTCCTTTAGCATAAAAGTTATTTGAACATAATTAGTGACTTGCCTATACATGATTAATGATTTACCTGAACACTTTGTGTTTTTTTTTCCTGTTTTAACAAAACCCAACAAAAAATAGTCGTTTTTTTTCTCCGTTTTTTATATAGCACTATGGTACTCGTTGGAAAGATAATAAAACACTCGTTAATTTGGTGTAATTTTTTCTTTAAAAAATCTCGTATATAAAAGATATTAACGTTTAAAAATTATGGGAGGAAACATAAGAGAGAAAAATCTAATTTTGTTTTTAAATTATTTTTTTCCTAAAATATCTCAATGCCATATGGGATGACACATGGCACACTCAAAGAGGAGAATGCATCTTTGAGTGCCATGTCATTAAAATGGCTTTCTTTTATTATATGTATAGATAAGTCTTATATAGTGACGTCACTACATATATGCACTTTTGAAAATATATTTACTTTTTATTTGTTTAACACCATTAAATTGTGCCGACGTTTTATTAATTTCAGTATTTACTAACATTGTTATTTTCTTCGTATTTAATGCTCCAACATATTTCTTCTCAAGTATTTAATGCTAGTTTATCCATTTAGTGATATATTTAGAAAAAAAATATATGAAAATAATTAAGTTATTTTATGTATAATTTTATACTATTAAAAGAAATATTATATTAATTTTCCTGTTCTTCTAAATTTTAAATTTTCAACTACAGCTAACACCTATGTATCGATGTGTTTAGAGATATTTTATATATTTGGACTACATTTAAGTTATTTGGATAGGTATTTATATCAAACAACTTAAGCATTGTGGGCAACATTATGACGTCTTGAAATTTGGATATTTTTTTTTTTTGCGAAACTCTACGGTTCGGTTTCGGTTTAGAAAATTAAAAAACCGTTACTAACGGTTTGGTTCGCGGTTTGAACTAAAAACAGCGAAAACCGGACCACGGACACCCCTAACGGTTCCCACTTCCCCTCACGCTTTACTTTTGTGCTTCCAATTAAGTCCCTACTGGCCAATTGTGCTAGTTAATATTAATTTTAAAAGTAATCATTTTTTTTGAACGGCCAACAAACATTATTGTCCGACTATCAAGGGGAGTCCCACACTATGGACAGACTTCCACGATCAACCCAATGGAGGGCCCACACGTACCTGGTGCGGCTGGCGTAGTCAGCCCGCCCATGCAGTTCCCGAAACCGGGGAAAACCCAACCCATCACCCGCCCGTAGGCACAATGGTGAAGGATTGGTAAACCCCGGGCGAGATCAGGACTCAAACTCATGACCATTGGCCTGGAGTCATCCATCATTTCTCATTATGTCTTTCATGAGAATCAAACCCGGGATCTCCAAGAGAGATCCCTGATCCATTCACCAACTGAGCTACCCGTAAAGGACTAAAAGTAATCATTTGTTAATCACATATGCAATTGTCCTACTTTGGCTTATCCATCTCCCATCCTGCATATTTTTTTGATTAAATTCTTCGTATTTTAAAAATGATTTTTAATGGTTGTAAACGAAGAAGAGAGAAAAAAATATTGTACATTTGTATATTTAAGGGAACATTGTTCCCCCTGTTTATTGTTTAATATTTTCTAAAAGGGGTTATGATAAATGTAAAAAAAAATATTATTTAATTAAAAAGAAAAAGAAAAAGAAAATTATTATTTAATTAAAAAGAAAGAGAAAATATAGAGGGTAGGATGTGAATGCTTAGAACATTCAGAGCATTCACAGTAGCTACTCCTACTCAATCTCTATAATTACACTAAAAATCATTACTTTTCTCTCTCCTTTTCTATTTAATAATACTTATTCTATACTTTTATCATTACCTTTTTCTTTTTTCCTCTACTCACAACCACTTTTAAAAAATATTAAAAAAATTATAGAGGATGAACAGTGTCTCCTCCAAATTTACTGGTAAACAGTGTCTTCTCTAAATATTTTCTCTCTCCTCTACTCACAACCACTTATACCCACTCTATATAATATAGAGATCACACTCACACCATTATAGATGAGCTAATGTGAATGCTCTCGCAATTAGATCTGTATCTTCATCTTTATAGTTACACAAAAAATCACTATCTTTTATTTCTGTTTTTCAATTAAATAATATATTTTTATACTTCTATTATTACATTTCTCTCACATTCACTCACAACCACTTTTAATAAATATTACAAGATTATAGAGGTGAACAATAACTCACAAGCATTTACAATCACTATATATAATATAGAGAACTCACTCACATTAAAATAGAGATCCAAATGTGAATGCTCCTAGAGCATTAGAGCATTCACATTAGCTCCTCCGTAATGGTGTGAATGTGATCTATATATTATATAGAGTGGGTATAAGTGGTTGTGAGTAGAGGAGAGAGAAAATATTTAGAGGAGACACTATTCACTACTAAATTTGGATAATACACTGTTCATCCTCCATATTGTTTTAATATTTTTAAAAGTGGTTGTGGGTAGAGAAAAAAAAAGTAATGATAAAAGTATAGAATAAGTATTATTAAATAGAAAAGAAGAAAGAAAGATATTGATTTTTAATGTAATTATAGAGATGGATGGAGTACCTAGTGTGAATGCTCTTATCATCAGCATTTTTATCTTCATCTCTATAATTACGCTAAAAACACTACATTTGTCTCTCTTTTTCAATTAAATAATACTTTTATCATTACCTTTTTTCTATTCTTCACTCGTAACCACTTTAAAAAATTACAGAGGTGAAAAGTATCTCTTTCAAATTTACTGATTAATAGTAAGTTTTCTCTTTACTCACAACTATTTACAACCACTCTATATAATATAAAGAACATACACAAAAATATAGAGCATTCACAATAGTATTTTCATCCCAATCTTTCAAAAAGTATATTTTTTTATATTTACATTAATAAACACTACATTTCTCTCATCTTTTCAATTGAATAGTATATTTTTATACTTTTATCATTACATATTATCTCTCATTCACTCACAACCGCTTTCAAAAAGTATTAGAAAATGTAGAGGGTGAATAGTGTTGTATCAAATATAGAGATAAAAAGTAACATTGTCCCTCTCCTCCACTCACAACCACTTATCAAAATATAGAGAACTCACTAACAAATATATAGGGAACCAAATGTGAATGCTCTCACATTAGGATCTTCATCTTCATCTATATAATTACACTAAAAATCATTACATTTTCTTTTTCAATTAAATAATATTTTTCTATTCACCTATCATTATCTTTTTTCTCTCCTCCACTCACAACCACTTTTAAAAAGTAATAAAAAAGTATAGACGGTGAACAATGTTATGTCAAATATAGAGATGAACAGTAACAGTTTCTCTCTCCTCCACATACTACCAGTTACCAAAATATGAAGAACTCGCTTACAATATTATGGAGAACCTGTGACACCGACACCTTTCACTTCACACAAATACACACTTTTAGCCCCTTGCCTATTTTATAAATTTCACTTTCAAAACTCGCATTTTAAAAGATTGGAAACTACCGTGCAGATT
Organism: Ambrosia artemisiifolia; assembly: GCA_032199755.1. Lineage (NCBI taxonomy): Eukaryota > Viridiplantae > Streptophyta > Magnoliopsida > Asterales > Asteraceae > Ambrosia > Ambrosia artemisiifolia. The sequence continues at coordinate 12,571,916 of CM063521.1, forward strand.
AATTGTGATCGTCAGATCAAATTTTTTTTATTAAAACACGTTTTCTAACCAATTACACCTCTAATCCTACCCAAATTTTGAACGATGACCGACAACTTGGTCCCCAACCCACCCATGTTGTCAATTGGCGGTCAATCACGCATTTAATTGTATTTATTGCCATAATCACTCTTTAATTTTATAAAAACCCATTTACAACTCAAGTTTAATCACAAACACTTTTGCAAACGATTTCATTACAATTAAACACACACACATTCTCGTCTTCTATTCTATGATCTCTGTGATTTCCTCTTCGATTATTATCTCATGGTTCTCATGAATTTGGAGCTTATTATTGGGTTTTGTTTTTCGGTTTTCTTTTATCTTATGGAGCTAGCAAAATCATTGAGTCTTCGGTATTCGCCTCATATACATTCACAACGCTTAGAGGTTTATACAGCTTAGCGAATGTGAGTATATCTTTGCCCCTTTTTTGTTTTCACACTTTTGGGGTGATCATGTACACTTATTTACTCATTCACTTAATCACGTTTAAATGCAATATTTATATGTAACACCCTGCCTCTAATATCATCCAATATTGTCCGCTTTTGTAACACTTTGCCTCTAATATCATCCAATATTGTCCACTTTGCCTACTAGAAGCTCACGGATTTGTTTTCGGTTTCCCGATTGAGAAATTCCCAAGGGTCACCCATCCTAATACTACTCCCACCTGAGCACACTTAACTGTGAACTTTTCATGTGCTCCACAGCCAACTAAGCCCAAAACGTGTTGGTGATTTAAAAGGCAGGACATACTTATGAACCAAGATCTCTCTTGTCTACAGACTATGTGGGATATGTCTAGGGTGTTACAATTAGGCTGAGCAAAGGAGGAGAACCGACCCGACCCGATGTATAACCGACCCGATACCCGAAATGTGTATAAAACAAGAACTGACTGTTGGACCATAAACATGGGTCGGGTTTCGGTCCACACACATACAGTTCTAGTTGATCCATCAGTCTTAAACCGAACCGAAATCTGGAATGCAATTTCTCAGCTTTTTATCAGATTGGTGTACATTTAAGGCTCGATTCAACATCCAAATTGTTACTTAGCATGTTTTCGACTGTTAATAACTAGGGATGCTTCCCTAATCATATTTAGTGTCCATGTCATCATACGATAAAAAAAACTCAACAAATGGCAATGACATCACCCAAGCTACCAAGGTCGGGTTCTGATTCTAGGGTCTGGAGAGATCCAGTTCACTAGAACTACATAAACGACACCAATTTTCAAGTGAAATCAATCAAATAGTCATGATGTGGAACATATTGTTAGAGATCAAGGGAGTAATTTGATGTCAGAGTGTTCTATAACACCTCCCCGACGGTCTGAAAAGGCGATGACGATGGATGAAGAGTTAGAGAAGAGATTGAAGAAGAGAGGAATGGATGAGCGGTTCAATGATTTAAACGCATTGAAACAAACTCTAGAAGTTTTGCAACTCAAAGGTCTTCTATATTTTCCCAATAGTCATTCAAATCGAGACAACAATAGGAACTTTGTCTATGATCTGAATTCGCATTCTAACGAATGCAGCACTCACTTGAAACAATGGAGATCATTAGATTCAAAGGTTGATCAACATAGATCTGTAAATGAACCGCTCAAGCGAGACGTTGTATTATCAATAAACAGACATATATATTTACTAAACCAGTTTTGGTCCAGAAATTTTTTCGGTTTTTTTCCCTTACCCGAACTAGAATCGACCCGATACTGAAAACCCACAAAACCCAGAACCGACATTTTACTCATATGTGATTTTTCGGTTCAGGTACGGTCCATAATCGGAACGGTTCTTGGTTTTTTTTGGTCCAGGTCTTGTATGCTCACCCTTAGTTACAAATCACCCCCCTCAGGGCCTCATCATCCTTGATGAGGTTTGCCCCACCATCCCGGATGGCACAGGAGTGGCTCTGATACCATTCTGTAACACCCGCCTCTAATGTCATCCAATATTGTCCGCTTTGCCCACTAGAAGCTCACATGTTTGTTTTCAGTTTTCCGAGTGAAAACTTCCCAAGAGGTCACCCATTCTAGTACTATTCCCGCCTGAGCACACTTAACTGTAGAGTTTTCATGTGCTCCACAACCAACTAAGCCCAAAACGCGTTGGTGATTTAAGAGGCATGGCATTACTTATGAACTAAGATCTCTCCAGTCTACGGACGATGTGGGATATGCCTAGGGTGTTACAGCTTTGCCCACTATAAGCTCATGGATTTGTTTTTGTTTACCCAAGGGAAGACTTTCCAGGAGGTCACCCATCCTGATACTACTCTCACATGAGCACGCTCAACTGTGGAGTTTTCATGTGCTCCACAGCCAACTAAGCCAAAAACGCATTGGTGATTTATGAGGTAGGACATTACTTATGAACAAAGTTGTAAAAGGCGCTAGGCATGCTGTGGGTCTAGCCTAGGGACTAATCGGGACTAGGCGAGATTTGGCGAATTAATCGTTTTGGAATTTATACGTATTTTTTATATATGCACATAGATTTATATATATTTAATTTTAATATTATACTTTTTATGTATAAATTGATAAGTTTAGGGACTAAATGTAAACTAACAAAGATAGAGGGGGTTAAATGTTACAATACACAAACTGATTTTGTACTTTTTAAGTAAATGTTTACAAGTTATAGGGATTAAATGTAAAATAGTGAAAAATAGAGGGGTGTGATAATATAAACCAAAAGAACTTAGTTTTATCTATTTCAAAGTGCATGTATTCTATAAATGTCTAATTGGTTTCTAGGGGTGTGAATGAGTCAAGCTACTCATAAGATACTCGATATTCAATCTTAAAAAGCTCGAACTAAACCAAACTTAAATGAGCTCAATCCTAAAAATAAGCTTATTTGATAAACGAACATGAGCGCAAGCTTTATTTATCGCGCTCGAGCTATTTCGCCATCTTAAACGAGACTGTTGTTTATAGAGTTAAATGCCAAAATGGCCCCTGTGGTTTGACCCAAATTGCCACTTTGGTCACTTTTTTGAATTTTTTGCCAAAACCATCCCTCAAATATCGAAAAGTGCCAAAATGACCCATATTTAACTGAGTTTTTAACTGAGGATGGAAAGTCAGTTAAGTCTGAGGGGCATTTTCGTCCTTTCACTCTGTACTTCATCTTCTCCATATAAAACCCCAAACCTAAAAATCAAGCCAGACCAACCCCATTCTTAGACCACCCTATTCTCAATAAACAAACCAATCTTCAACCTAACAAATGCCCTATCTCGATGCAGAGTCACGATACAGACAATTAAAAACATACCAATCTGCAATATATATACACACAGACAATTAAACCTGCAGAGTCAAGATACCCACCATCTTCAACCTAACAAATGCCCTATCTCAGATGCAGAGAGAGAGAGATAGACAGACGAGGAGGATGAAGAAGACGACCCTACTGAATATTATAGAGAGAGGAGCTAGGGAGAGAGAGAGAGACGCAGATGCAGAGAGAGAAAGTAGAGGAGAGAGAGGCGGTGGTGGTGATGTCTTTTCTGTTAGAAACGACCGACCACCAACAGCTTTGGTGGTGGCGGTGCGGTGATGTTCAGGCCAAGAAACGGCCAGAACCGATACAGATTCAAAGATGATAGGTGGTGGTTGTTTGCAGCCCGATGGTGATGGTTTATGGGTTCGGCTTTGCTGTTATGTTGCAGATGGTGTCGAGGTTAGGTGGGTCAAGTTGTTGGTTCGGGTTTTGCTTTTTGTTGCTGTCTATTCTATTTATTAAATTATAGTCTAGGGTCTTTGTTTATGATGATTGCAAGGTTTAGTGTTCTGATCGATTTGGTGTTTATTATTTTTTTTCCGGTCATCTTCTTGCTTTATCAGTAGTCAAGATCAGTTTATGTTTGTGATTGGTGTTTTTTTCTTTTCATGTTATGTTGTTGTATATCTTCCTAACATTTATGTGATCACCAATTAGGGTTTTGATTATCATCTTCTCGTTGTTGGCAGCTGCAATGAAGGGGTTTGATTATGCTTTGAAGGGTAGGTATTGATTTTTAGTGGATTAGTACTAAATCTAATATGTGTGTTCATACACTGTTGAAATTGTTCAAATCGAGTAAAATAGGCCGGTTTGGCTGGATTAGGCTGAATCTCATGCTGTGGAGGGTGGTGGTGGAGGGTGAAGGGTGGTGGTGGACGGTGAAGGGTGAAGGGTGGTGGTGGTGGTGGTGGCTGGTGAAGGTTGTGGAGGTGGGTGGTGTTTATATTTGAAGAAGAAGTAGAAGAAGAAGGGGGGGTTGGGATGAAATGACGAAAATGCCCCTGATACTTAACTGACTTTCCATCCTCAGTTAAAAACTCAGTTAAATATGGGTCATTTTGGCACTTTTCGATATTTGAGGGGTGATTTTGGCAAAAAATTCAAAAAAGTGACCAAAGTGGCAATTTGGGTCAAACCACAGGGGCCATTTTGGCATTTAACTCGTTGTTTATATAATTTTATTTATCGCAATTTATATTTCAAAAATATAATATATGCTATGTTATATATAAATATTAAAATTAAAAAAAATTATAAAATAATTATATAAATTATTAAATAACAAACGAGACAAGTATGAGCTTGAAACAATTTCTCACATGGTAACCAAACCACAAGTAAAACGGGCTCGGGCTAGATCAGTAATTTACACCATTACAAGTAAAACGAGCGTGGCGTCCCATCCCACCTCAGCTTTCCCCCTTAATACCTCCCTCGTTTCCTGAGCGCCATTAGGGTTTGGGGTAGGGGCTATTGTGTGTCCGTTGCTGCAATAACGAAGGTCAACGGCTGAATTTGGTGGCATTTAATATATTTAAAATTTTTTGAGCGTTTCAATGGTCATATTTAAAAAAAAAAATTAACCGTCTATATATATTCGTTCATTACCCCACTCAAATTTTAAATCAAACCCACTCCACATACATTCATATTATACTTTCATTCTTTTTATATAATCTTCAAATGGAAAACCAAAACCCAAATTCAAACCCAATCCTGCCCCCACAAAACCGAAACCCAGTCCGATGTTGGACCGTGGAGGAAGAAATTGGCCAAAAGTAATATTACCACATTCGAGGAAACTGGACATGACGATTCGACACAGTTTTGAAACACGGTTGTGAATAGATTGCGTCAACAAACAGGAAACAACCATCGTACGAGGGATGCCATAACAGGAAAGTACATCGCTCTTTTTTGACAGGTTATTTAGAAGTGCGTTAAACCACAATTCGGGTTTAAACTAGAATGAAGCGATTAGGGAGGCCCGTAACGAGTATCGTATTGTGCACAACGATAACTCTCTCAACATTGCAGTTTGGAGGATTATGAGATACCGCTTTCGCTTTGAACAATGGTCAGGTCTTTAATATTTATTTGTGGTTTTTAATATTTTAATGTTATGTTTTTTTATGTCATGTTTTTTTATGTTATGCATTTTTTTATATTATGTATTTTTTTAATGTTATGTATTTTTATTTGTTTTATGTATTTTATGTTAAATTTAAATACAAAATAAAAAAATAAAGAAATGATTGGGTAATAATTGAGGAAGTTGTATTCTATTTTCTTATAGTTATTGGGAGGGATGGTCATCACACCCATTCTATCACACCCAATTACTTTGTGCCACATCAATTTATTACATTTTATCACATAAATCCCTAAATACATGGGGCGGCACACCATCACTAACATCACTAAATCATTCCTCACCAATCATAATATTCATACCTTTTCTCACAACCATCATACCCTTGATGGTCATCACACCTGATGGTTTTTATCCATCACATGACAGGCATGACGGTGTATCATAACCATCACAACTGTGTATCATGGATTGTCCTGACTCCCTAACACTTTTGACGTGGCGCAGAGGTGACAAAACGAAGCCGCTAAAGACTCAGCCTAAATTACCATTATGAGTCATCAATTTTCAATGACATGCAATAGTATTAATTTGGATAATAAAGGTTAAAACAAGAAACTCACATACACGTGACTTTAATGCCAGATGAACAGTTAAAAAGAGTCTTCATACGGATAGATCGATTCAATACAATGTAAATTCAATCATTGACATGAAACAAGAATAAAGTACAATCCTAATAATTCTATTTCTGAACAATTATAATTTTCTAAAAACTGTAGCATATTTATTTTTGGGTGGTTATATTTACACCCCCCACCCTTCTATTTTAACCCCCTCAAAGCGCCTCGCTTAGGCCAAAGCGAGGCGCTTTGAGCTAACTTCGAGACCGTCAGTACGAGAATCAGAAAAAACTGATTTTCAAATTCCAAGCGCCTCGCTTAGGCCTAAGCGAGGCGCTTCAAGGGGGTAATTTATTTTGGTAGTTGTTTTGATGTTTTGAGTTGGTTTTTTTTATTTTTTTTTTTAATTTAATAATTATAAAAAGTTAAAAAAATTTAAAAAACAAAGTAATAACCCTAATCATTGTCAATGACTTAAACTTTACATCATCAACCAACTTCAAAATTTCAACTTCCCGTTCAGGTGCTTAATACTAGATTGATGATACCTTGTTCCACCCAAATCAAGGGATCTGCTTGGAGTCTAAAGCTTCGTGTGTCATCTTGGTCGAACTCATGTGGCAACATTCGTCTTGTGTGTGTTAGGGTCCGAAATTTTAGGCTTTTTAGTGAATTTTTCCATCTTTGTGTTTCCAAATGTTTTTTAATTAGCTTAAATCTCTCTGATCCATGGTACCTTGAAGACTAGATTCGGTGCAGTCGACGAACATCATTCAAAATTTCAACTTCCCGTTCAGGTGCTTAAGTCCACCTTGAAGACTTGATTCGGTGCAATCAGACTCTGAATGCGGTATGCGCGTTAAATTTCATTAAACGCGGCTCGCTCAAGGTGCAGTCGACGAACATCATTCAAAATTTCAACTTCCCTTTCAGGTGCTTAAGTCCACCTTGAAGACTGGATTCGGTGCAATCAGACTCCGAATGCGGTATGCGCGTTAAATTTCATTAAATGCGGCAATCAAGGGATCCGCTTGGAGTCTAAAGCTTCGTGTGTCATCCTTGTGTTTTCAAGACACAGGCAAGTCCTCGTCTGATCCACAAAACAAAACAATAATCTTGAAGTTTTTTTAATATAGCCATTTTCCCCTGGGTTTACCAGGAATGGGTTGAAAGTGTGTGTTGCACCGGCTTGAGATATGAGTTTGATTAGCTTGAATCTCTCTGATCCATGATATCCGGTTGTCTTCATCGTTGACCGCTATCTGTCGGATAACAACTGAAAAAGTTGTAATTACAAGAAGATGATCAAGGATGCTACAACATAACTTGCACCGGCTTGAGATATGAGTTTGATTAGCTTAAATCTCTCTGATCCATGGTATCCACTTTTCAGGTTGTCTTCATCGTTGACCGCTATCTCTCGGATAACAACTGAAAAAGTTGTAATTACAAGAAGATGATCAAGGATGCTACAACATAACTTGCACCGGCTTGAGATATGAGTTTGATTAGCTTAAATCTCTCTGATCCATGGTATCCACTTTTCAGGTTGTCTTCATCGTTGACCGCTATCTCTCGGATAACAACTGAAAAAGTTGTAATTACAAGAAGATGATCAAAGATGCTACAACATAACTTGCACCGGCTTGAGATATGAGTTTGATTAGCTTGAATCTCTCTGATCCATGGTATCCACTTTTCAGGCTGTCTTCATCGTTGACCGCTATCTGTCGGATAACAACTGAAAAAGTTGTAATTACAAGAAGATGATCAAAGATGCTACAACATAACTTGCACCGGCTTGAGATATGAGTTTGATTAGCTTAAATCTCTCTGATCCATGGTATCCACTTTCAGGTTGTCTTCATCGTTGACCGCTATCTCTCGGATAACAACTGAAAAAGTTGTAATTACAAGAAGATGATCAAAGATGCTACAACATAACTTGCACCGGCTTGAGATATGAGTTTGATTAGCTTAAATCTCTCTGATCCATGGTATCCACTTTCAGGTTGTCTTCATCGTTGACCGCTATCTCTCGGATAACAACTGAAAAAGTTGTAATTACAAGAAGATGATCAAAGATGCTACAACATAACTTGCACCGGCTTGAGATATGAGTTTGATTAGCTTAAATCTCTCTGATCCATGGTATCCACTTTTCAGGTTGTCTTCATCGTTGACCGCTATCTCTCGGATAACAACTGAAAAAGGTGATGAGATAGATGAAAACAACATAACTTGCACCGGCTTGAGATATGAGTTTGATTAGCTTAAATCTCTCTGATCCATGGTATCCACTTTTCAGGTTGTTTTCATCGTTGATCGGTCAAAGTCTGTTAGCAATGATAACGAAATGATCGTTATCTCTCGAATAACAACTGAAAAGGTGTCTTCAATGATTCTAAAAAACTTGAAAGACTTGATTCGGTGCAATCAGACTCCGAATGCGGTATCCACTTTTCAGGTTGTCTTCATCGTTGATCGGTCAAAGTCTGTTAGCAATGATAACGAAATGATCGTTATCTCTCGGATAACAACTGAAAATGTGTCTTCAATGATTCTAAAAAACTTGAAAGTAATTACAAGAAGATGATTTTACTGTCTAGTTCTTTTGGCCACAGGTACTGTCTAGTGGTTGGAACAAGGTATGGATATGGAGAACATGGAATGAGATGGTTTCGATTTTCGTACAAAGATTCCATAAGTAAAAGTCAGTTGTTAAAAGTATCAAGACTATGAAATTAGTAAAACAACTTTACAGTTGTTTATCGGAGAGATAACTGTCAACGATGAAGGCAGCCTGATAAAGGCTGAACACGAGTGTAATCAAACAAGGTGCTATGAAAACCACCAACGATCAATTATAATATAGTCTGGAAGTCAAAGATATCAATTAAACATGCAAAAATTATGTTTTGAAAAAATATGGGTATCGAATGTTTAGTCGGAGGACCACTTACAATGATTCATCAAAGTTGTACAAAGCTGGATGTTTTTACTGGAAAACCAAAACGAGCAATAAACGAAGCGAAACGGAGAGATATAATTTTCTTGGCTTAGAAACAACTAAAAAGAAGCAAAAATGAATTAAAATTATTTTTTGGTGATTAACAGATAATTTTAAAGAATTAAAAGAAATTCAAGTTTTTTAAAAAAAAAGGCCAAAGCGCCTCGCTTTGGTCAAAGCGAGGAGCTTGTGGTCTAATCAAACCAGCACCCAAGCGCCTAGCTTTGGCCAAAGCTAGGCACCCAAGCGCCTAGCTTTGACCAAAGCTAGGCGCTTTGGCCTTTTTTTTAAAAAACTTGAATTTCTTTTAATTCTTTAAAATTATCTGTTAATCACCAAAAAATAATTTTAATTCATTTTTGCTTCTTTTTAGTTGTTTCTAAGCCAAGAAAATTATATCTCTCCGTCTCGCTTCGTTTATTGCTCGTTTTGGTTTTCCAGTAAAAACATCCAGCTTTGTACAACTTTGATGAATCATTGTAAGTGGTCTTCCGACTAAACCTAACTCGCAACAATTGTTTTTAATTCATTTTTAAGTGCTTTTAATTACTTTTCGAGAAATGATAATTTTCAAATATTACAGAGGTGTTACCAAGCATGTCAAGAAATGATAATTTTCAAATATTTGCAAGTCCAAATTATTGTACGATGTCTTTTTTCAGAGGACCTCGACTCTTGAGATGTTGCAGGTGTTTGAAAAGTTTGAACTGAAATTGAACTGTTATTTGGAATGTTCCTGTTTTCATATATTGCAGATCAAGGTGTTACCAAGCATGTCAAGAAATGATAATTTTCAAATATTGCAAGCCAAATCATTGTACGATGTCTTTTTCAGGGGACCTCGACTCTTGAGATGTTGCAGGTGTTTGAAAAGTTTGAACTGAAATAACTTTTAATGCAAGCAAGTAAAATTCAGTTGTTTTACTAATTTCATAGTCTTGATACTTTAAAAATCGGATCGGCATTAACGCGGGAACCTTCGTTTTTGCAAAAACCTTCCTTCCTTATTATTATTATTATTTACATTATTATCGTAAAACAAAAACGATAATAATGTAAATAATAATAATAATATGAATAGTGACCCTCTGGCAAACCTGCGTAAAGGACAGTGAGATTGATAACTGGACAGGTTAGCCAGGTGTTTGTCAAAAAGGTAGAGCATACCACTAGAGCAAAAAGTTGTGTGTATGAATAGTGACCCTCTGGCAAACTGGACAGGTTAGCCAGGTGTTTGTCAAAAAGGTAGAGCACACCACTAGAGCAAAAAGTTGTGTGTATGAATAGTGACCCTCTGGCAAACTGGACAGGTTAGCCAGGTGTTTGTCAAAAAGGTAGAGCACACCACTAGAGCAAAAAGTTATGTGTATGAATAGTGACCCTCTGGCAAACCTGCGTAAAGGACAGTGAGATTGATAACTGGACATGTTAGCCAGGTGTTTGTCAAAAAGGTAGGCCACACCACTAGAGCAAAAAGTTGTGTGTAAGTTTTATTTAGCGTAAAAAGTTCATTGTACATATACCTCCTTATCTAAAAACAAATCACATCATTTGTATGAACAGTGACCCTCTGGCACACAACTTTCTTCAACCAAATCATTTCTTCAAGTTCATTTCACCAAAAAAAGCAAAACTCAATAAAACAAAGATGAAACCGATTAATGTTCTAGTGGTGTGCCAGAGGGTCACTATTCATACGCAGGTTTGCCAGAGGGTCACTACTCATACAAATGATGTGATTTGTTTTTAGATAAGGAGGTATATGTACAATGATGGAAGAAGTTATCAATCTCACTTCTATTGTTTCGGGTTCCCTTTCATCGTTGACACATATCTCTCTAAGATGATTGATACCTTCTCTATGGAAGTTGCTAAAATAGTTAAACAAAAGCTGAAATTGAACAGTTATTTGGAATGTTTCTGATCATTACAGTAAAATTCATTAGCCGGCGTTTGTCAAAACGAACAACTAAAATAAACTTTTCATGCAAGCAAGTAAAATTCAGTTGTTGGACAGTGAGAGATTGATAACTGGACAGGTTAGCCAGACGTTTGTCAAACGAACAATTAAAATAAACTTTTCATGCAAGCAAGTAAAATTCAGTTGTTGGACAGTGAGATTGATAACTGGATAGGTTAGCCAGACGTTTGTCAAACGAACAATTAAAATAAACTTTTCATGCAAGCAAGTAAAATTCAGTTGTTGGACAGTGAGATTGATAACTGGACAGGTTAGCCAGACGTTTGTCAAACGAACAATTAAAATAAACTTTTCATGCAAGCAAGTAAAATTCAGTTGTTGGACAGTGAGATTGATAACTGGACAGGTTAGCCAGACGTTTGTCAAACGAACAATTAAAATAAACTTTTCATGCAAGCAAGTAAAATTCAGTTGTTGGACAGTGAGATTGATAACTGGACAGGTTAGCCAGACGTTTGTCAAACGAACAATTAAAATATACTTTTCATACAAGCAAGTAAAATTCAGGAAAAAGCTGACATTTTGTTCCTTGTTGCAGAAAGAAATCAACAGTCGGATCGACGATTTTGTTTACCCTCCCATTGACATAAAAAATGTTTTTTTGAAAAACGTCTGACTTAAAAAATAAAATGTTAAACCTTAATCTCAAAAGACCAAAAAAAAAAAAAAAAAAAAATTATTCGAAGCGCCTCGCTTAGGCCTAAGCGAGGCGCTTTGGGTCAAAAATCAGCTTTTTCTGACCTCGTACCGAGGTAGTTAAAAAGCAAAGAAAGCGCCTCGCTTAGGCCTAAGCGAGGCGCTTTCAACGGGGTGAAAATAGAAGTGGGGGGTGGAAATAGACCATGCCTTATTTTTTTATACATTTTTATTAAACATTTAGTAATGTACAATGTTTTAATATATTCGTCCGGAACCTGAATACACACATGTTATTACCCGTAGATGTTTCTTGTTTGGACTTTGTACTTATATATGCATCATTTTCTAACAGTAAATTTTTTATATTATTTTTTAACCTTGTTTGAATAGTAAATGCTTCCAATTACTATATTACACTTTAGTAGATCTTCAAAATGTGAATTTGAAAAATTTTACTCTTATATGTTGATAAAACATTTTGAGTTCTTACCTAAATAAGGGTTAAATAACAAATCTAAAATTGATTAAACCTTCAAGATGAATTAATATTAGGGACAATTCTTCCTACAATTATGAACATGACACAAGTAATCCTATTTTAGTTTACACTATGTACTCATTTGACAAACTCGTCTTGTTTGGTTGTATTAGAATAAATGAGTCAATTTGTTTACTTATCTAACTTTATTACAATTCACCAGCCTGTTTTGTCTGGCCCGCCTAGTCGACTCTCAAAGATGAACATGTTAAACCTATTATTTTGGATAATATCGTTTTAATTAAGTTTAAGTTATTGACGTCACAAACAACTATATATATATATATATATATATATATATAGGGTAAGTGTCCTTTGAAAACCCTCTTGAGTTGTGCAAACCCGTGAAAACCTTATGTAACAACATCGTTTTTTCTAATTTTTTTAGAGTAGGTTGTATACTTAATTTTATGACTTTCGGCTCAAAAAAATCAAAAAAAGCGCCGAATAGATTTTTTTTTTAAAATTACGTAACACAGATGTTACATATGTAACAATGCTGACGTATGATAAAATTCAGTTTTGTGTAACAGGGTGTAACAAAATAATCTACTCGGCGCTTTTTTGATTTTTTTTTTTTTTGCCAAAACTAATAAAATTGAATATAAAACCTATTCTGAAAAAATCAGGAAAAAAAAAAGAATTTTTACATAGGGTTTTCAGGGTTTGTACAATTAAAGAGGGTTTTTATTTTAGCCAAACCCTATGTGTATATATATAAGTATATTTGGACTTTGTAGTACTATATATGCATCATTTTCTAACCGTAAATTTTTTATTTTATTTTTTTAACCTTGTTTTGAATAGTAAATGCTTTCAATTACTATATTACACTTCAGTAGATCTTCAAAATGTGAATTTGAACAAAAATTACTCTTATATGTTACAAATTCACAACCTAAAGTACTTTTATGTTGATAAAACTTTTTGAGTTCTTGCCTAAATAAGGGTTAAATAACAAATCTAAAAGTGATTAAACCTTCAAGATGAATTAATATTAGGGACTATTCTTCCTACAATTATGAACATAACACAAGTAATCTGATTTTAGTTTACAGTGTGTACTCATTTGACACACTCGTCTTGTTTGGTTGTATTAGAATAAATGAGTCAATTTGTTTACTTATCAGCTTTATTACAATTCACTAGCCCATTTTGTCTAGCCCGCCTAGTCAACTCTCATAGATGAACATGTTAAATCTGTTATTTCGGGTAACATTGTTTTGATTAAGTTTAAGTTATTGACGTCACAAATAACTATATATAAGTATATTTGGACTTTGTACTATATATGCATCATTTTCTAACTGTAAATTTTTAATTTTATTTTTTTAACCTTGTTTTGAATAGTAAATGCTTCCAATTACTATATTACACTTCAGTAGATCTTCAAAATGTGAATTTGAAAAAATTTACTCTTATATGTTACAAATTCACAACCTAAAGTACTTTTATGGTTGATAAAACTTTTTCAGTTCTTGCCTAAATAAGGGTTAAATAACAAATCTAAAACTGATTAAACCTTCAAGATGAATTAAATTAGGGACAATTCTTCCTACAATTATAAACATGACACAACTAATCTGATTTTAGTTTACACGGTGTTCTCATTTGACAAACTCGTCTTGTTAGGTTGTATTAGAATAAATGAGTCAATTTGTTTACTTATCTAAACTTTACTGCAATTCACCAGCCCGTTTTGTCTTTGCCCGCCTAGTCAACTCTTAATGAACATGTTAAATCTGTTATTTCGGATAATATCGTTTTAATTAAGTTTAAGTTACAGTTGACGTCACAAATAACTATATAACTATATATAAAGTATATAAGTCTTGTTTAGGTTCGATCTTCTACTTATCAATACTCATCATTAGCAAACCCAACACTAATTAAAATACACAAATTCAATCAAATACATATACAGATTCACTAGCTGGATAACTTATGTCTCTACTAAAATGATAAATCCAATTTAAATTAAAACCAATAAATAAAGAGATATAAAGATACAAATTTTTTTTGAACGTTAAAGATACAAATTTTATAAACATAATGATTTATGTATTTCAAATTTACATAGAATTTAATTTAATTATAGTTCATTTTTTTACCATAATTACTTTCACCTGAGTTGGAACTTAGAACCTATTTGGATAAAAGAATTTAATATCCCTACTTAAAATCAAATTATTACACAATAATAATAAAAAGTTATTATTGTATTATCCGAACATAAAGTGTTACCGCCAAGTGCCCAACAAAATATCCACGTCATCATTCTCCTAGCCGCCCAAACCCTTATAAATACCCTCTACTCTCCCTCCATTTAATTCACATAACCTTCCTACAACCTCATCCATAACCTCACTCAACTCCATGGATACTACCATGAAAGCCGACAAACAACCACCACAAAGAGCACCGTTACAACTCCAACACCATGAACTACCACAAAGACCTATATGGCAAATAATAATGGTGGCCGCGATTGCAGCCGGAGTCCAATTCGGTTGGGCTCTTCAACTTTCTTTACTCACCCCTTATGTCCAACTTATTGGAGTCCCACATGCGTGGTCCTCCTTCATCTGGCTGTGCGGTCCCATCTCTGGGTTGATCGTACAGCCAGTTGTTGGGTACTACAGCGACCGATGCACTTCCCGCTTCGGTCGTCGTCGTCCCTTTATCGCTGGAGGAGCGTTTTTAGTCGCCATCGCGGTTTTCCTAATTGGATACGCGGCAGACATTGGCGTCTCCTCTGGCGATAAAATTGGCGCGCCTAGTAAACCGCGCGCCATCGCCATATTTGTTGTAGGATTTTGGATCCTCGACGTGGCAAACAACACCCTGCAGGGTCCATGCAGGGCGTTGCTTGCTGACCTGGCCGGTTCGAATTCTAGTAAAATTCGAACCGGAAACGCGATGTTCGCGTTCTTTATGGGTGTAGGAAATGTCCTGGGGTACTCTGCTGGGTCCTACACCCATTTATACAGACTTGTCCCGTTTACCAAGACGGACGCTTGTGACGTCTATTGCGCCAATTTAAAAACATGTTTTTTTATTTCCATCGCGCTGCTAGTCAGCATCACGGTACTGGCTCTTTCGACTGTGTCGGAAGATCCATTCGTACCAGAGCCGGTCGATAAGTCGACCGGCAAACAACTGGTGTTCTTCGGCGAAATGTTCGCCGCATTAAAAGAACTATCAAGACCCATGTGGATCTTGTTGTTAGTCACATGTTTAAATTGGATTGCATGGTTTCCTTTCCTATTATACGACACCGATTGGATGGGTAAGGAAGTGTACGGTGGCAAAGTTGGCGAACAACTTTACAACCGCGGTGTTCGGGCCGGGGCACTCGGGTTGATGCTTAACTCGGTTGTGTCGGGTCTCGCTTCGCTTTGCATCGAGCATTTAGCGCGGTGGATTGGGGGCGTGAAGCGGTTGTGGGGCGGGGTAAACTTTTTATTGGCGGTGTGTTTGGCGATGACGGTGTTGGTGACGAAAATAGCGGAGGCGGAGCGGGTGACCGCGCCTGACGGAACCGTGACGCGGTCACCGAGCTCCGGGGTGGTAGGCGGAGCTTTGACAATATTTGCTGTTCTGGGTGCCCCACTCGCGGTGAGTGATTCGACCGTTTTCTTTTTTTGCATGCAAAGTTATTTAATTTCTGAATTTAATAACTAGTCAAATTTCTTTAGTTTTTTATTGGATGTTAAGTGTTTAACATATGTAAAACACAAAAAATAATTAAATTTTTTATTTCTATTTGGTTTTAGCGTGTTAAAACTTCACCCACAAAACTTGTATATAGGTTGTTTTATGGTTAAGTATAAAACTTTGAAAATATTCAAACGGTAACAAATGGTTTGATTTTTGTTTTAGAATTTTTTTTAACCTTAAAAAAAGTAGGACAAATCGTAAAATTATAATACATATATATATAAGTTTTGGCTCATAGTTTGATTTAAAAACTGTTAAAACCGGACCATTATATATATGTGTGTTATAATAATAATAATAATAATAATAATAATAATAATAATAATAATAATAAAGGTATTTAAGTTTATAATAAATTACTATTTTTTTCTTAAAAATAATTCTAGGTATGTTTAGCTGAAAACTTGTCGTTATCCGAATATAAATTTATGGTGTTTTTTTATGGAATATTTATTAAAGATTAGTAACATTTAAAGGGAAATGGATAGAATAAATTGGATAATTACTTATTTATAGAATATGTTCTTTAAAAAAAGCTAATATTCTGGGAATAGATTCAAAAAAAGTTATTTCAAATTTCAGATTCGGTTTCTTAATATATAAATTTTTATATTATATTTGATATATAAATGATATTATGCTTCTGATTTTTTTTATTATAAACTTTATTTTAACTTGGACCTTTTTTACGATTCAGGTGACTTTCAGTGTTCCCTGTGCTCTAGCTTCGATCTTTTGTAACAACTCTGGGGCCGGACAAGGTAAACTTTTACTTCTATTTTCTAATAAAACAAGTAAAAATATAAATGTGAGTGTGTATATTAATATATTAATATATTAATTTCTTATTATTAAATCCTTACAGGTCTATCACTCGGTGTTCTAAATCTTGCAATCGTCATACCTCAGGTATAAAATCTGTTTACATAACTCTGTCTATAGTATTTAGAGTGTCATATTAATAATTTAATATAAAAATATTGTGAGTGAGAAAAGAGAGTAAGACCCGTATCAATTTTTCCTTGATTAGGTCTCTATCATTGACACAATAGTGACCCGTGACACAAACATTGTGGGCACTATAATAACATTCCATACAATTTTTATATAACACAACTTCATGAATAATTGGTCAAGTTTTTAAATATATTTAATTATTATTCTTTTATCACATAAAATCACCTTTGTAAAAAAGTCCAAAAATGTCACTTGTATTTTTTTGTGGAATTTAATATTTGATACCCTTTGAGAACAAAATGGACCACCCCCAATGTTCCTTGTTTTGTTATTTGTGGCTTGATGACACATGTATTAATCTTGTGATACATATAGTCTAGTTGCAATTGGACTCATTCATCAGTTCTCTACCACACCAAATATATGCTTTGTATTTATGTATGTTGTGTATATATATATGTATATATAAATATAAAAAAATGAATTTTTTAACAGGAAGTTTTGCCATCTAGTGAACATAAAACGTTACTTTTTCATCATTAAATAACATGACCAAACCATGTGTAACATCATGATCACCAGCTACACCATTTTTTGACTTCCATTGAACTAAAAAAGACACATGGTACGGGTCGGTGGATGGTCCCATAAGAATCAATATATGACCCATACACTTGTCCATATTCCATTGAGGTGACAACATCTCCTGGTCGAAATGGTTCGAAAAACCTACCAAAATAATTAATAAGTAGGTAATAAGTGTTTCTTTAACAAACATGTCGTGTCATACGGGTTGAATATTGATGTGTTTTGTTTGTTAAAGATTGGATTGATGTGTGTAGCAAGTTAAAACGGGCTGGATTTATTTGGAAATTAAACGGGTCTAATCGATAATGGGTTAGGTTGGTTAAAGAGATGATTCAAAAGCACTAGTGTTTGATGTTAAGTTCCATAAGTTTATGATATTGGTATTGGAACCTGATTCAACTTCATTTTCATTCAACAGATGGTGGTATCTGTACTAAGTGGACCATGGGATCAACTATTCGGTGGTGGCAACTTACCCGCGTTTGTGGTGGGAGCCGTTGCGGCCGCAGCAAGTGGAATCTTTGCATTCACCATGCTTCCTTCACCACCTCCGGATGTTGTACTTTCCAAGGTTTCCGGTGGTGGCATGCATTAGAGTAACTAACTACGTCTAACCAGAAAGGTTCCAGTCGAGTCAAGTCGAGTCGAGTCAGATTGGGACATGATTTAGGAAGAAAAAAAAAAAGTTGTATTTTATTTGGGTGTTAGATTTTGTGCATATATGCAAAGCATGATGCAGAAATCATTAGTGATTCATGCATATGTGATGTTTGTGTTTAAGAGAATGTTATGCCATTCCTCCATTATATGTGTGAGACACCACTTCATGCTTGATGGGATTGAGTCTTTGTTTTATTCATGTATACAACAAGTTGCTTCAAGAATAAAACTCAAGAGTGTTTTTCTAGGCACTAAGATGATTCTATGTTTATTTTAATGTATTTTGTTTCTTGTCACTAAAATAAAGAGTGTCATCTAGTGACAAAACTTACTAACATCAATCCAAAAATGTCTATATACTATTGAATTTTATTGGAATAATAAAAAAATAGTATTAATAATTAATTTTATATGAAGTTAGGGAAGTTTTAAGTAAAAAATATAAGTTTATTTAAATTATTAATAATTGATTTTATATTAATTTATTTGGTTAATAGTATAATGATATCATTAATTAATAAAACAATTATCTATAATTAAGTAAGATAGAAAGAACTAATATCTTTAATTAAAAGATAAGTATTCTTAATTAAATAGGAGAAATAATGTCTTTAATTTTTTTAAAGGCTTAGTTCAGTGGAAATCTTTGTATAACCCTAACCTAGCGGTCCCAAGTTCGAATCCCTACCCACACGCCGGTGTCCTCCTTGCCTAACCTCAAACCGTCACGGGGAATTTTTTTTGTGGTGTCTTTAATTAAAAGATAAATATCAATAATTAAATATGAGAAAGAGAAGGAAAAACCAAAAAATAAATAGCTCTAGTGAATAACATGTATCCAAACTTATATTGGTTTAATAATAATAATAATAATAATATAATAGATTATTAAGTATGAAATAGATGTTAAGGATTTTGTTAGCAAACTAAACAATAATAAAATAAGATTCACTAAAAAACAGTAAGAAGGTGTTTGGGATTGCGTTTTGAATCTGATTTTTAGATTATCGCGTTTTGAAAACGTAAATAATCAGTTTTTAGTGTTTGGATTGCGTTTTCAAAACGTAGATAATCAGTTTTTTAGGCTACCAAAACGCAATAATCTATAAGCAGCTCCACCCCTGCTTTTTCAAAACGCATAATCTGTTTTGAATAATCAATCCCAAACACCCCCTAAATTTATGTATGTTAATCCTGTTGAATTAAAATATATTATATAATAACTTAAAAATAACTAAATAAGAAAATGAACTTTAAAATATCTTAATATTTTAACTTCAAAATTTGTAAAATGGAACTGAAACAAATTTTAAGCACAAAAAGGCTTATTAAGTGTTTGATTGAAAGTGTTTATAAGAGTTTGAATATTGGTGAGAACTTAAAAATTAGGATAACTACATTAAACCTTGCACTATTGAGTTTTATTTTAATTCTGTTACATGTGGATTTCTATATGTTTAAGATTTAATCTTTAAAATATGATATTAACAGTCTTTTATTTAAATGCATATATACACTATATGCACATGTATATGTGTATTTTTTACATTTTGTAAAAAAAAAAGAAATAGATAAAATCAAAGACATAGTGGGAAGAAATAAAATAAAAAAAACCAATTGTTCGTTGAAGCAACGTGTAAAAATCTTAAATCTTTTCTCGCGGTCCTCGCCATACTATTTTTTTACCTGCTAACTCACACACCCGCACGACTGCCATCCGATTGATCGACCGCCCATGCAGGTTCAGGCATGTTTCCTCCACTTTCCTTACCGTTCAGTATTATTTTGCACATGTTGATTGGAATACATACCCATTGCAAACCTTTCCCTCTTTTATTCACGGATAATCGTGTAACTATAAAGACGCAACGTTCACTTTTTTACTAAAAATCGTATATGTTACACTTTCGTGTCACAATTAGATGTGTAGCCCTCCAACACTCAACCTACAGCCACCCTAACACCTTTGGTTAAGCCAGATATATATTACATTTTCGTGTCACAATTAGATCTGCTATGCCCCCCTATACAACCTACAGCCACGTAAACGCCATCAGTAAAGGCAAACCGAGTGTTTCACCATTTATAAGTATATTTAGTCAAAGAAAGATACAAAGCGCGATAACAAGATAAAAGTCAACATGAATCTTAATATTTTGATAACGACTAAACTTTAACTTCGATGATACTAGTTGTGCTAGGCTAGCCCCCACCACTCGACTTCTGGCCACACTATGAGTGTCGCTCTTTATCATTATAATTAGTCAAAGAAACATACAAAACACAATAAAAAGATGCTTAACTTTGATGATACTAAGTGTGCCAGGGCCCGACACTCAACTTACAGCCACGCTAACACCATCAATAAAGGCAAACCGAGTGTGTCGCTATTTATCATTATAACTAGTCAAATAAAGATGCAAGTCAAAATAACAACATCAAAATCGCACAAATTTAAATATTTGATAAGTGAACCTTGATAATGTTAGGTGTGAAACAAGGGGATAAACCATCCTAAAAGCAGCGAGGGTTTAGGGTATAGAGTCTAGAGTTTAACATAAAAATGTTCTTTTAGTACAACTCGTTATCTCCACATTATTGCTATTCTAACAATACACAAGTATGACTATGAGTGGATTATTCAAATGGAACCAAAGCATAAGAATAACATGTGGAAAAAATAGTACTTCCAAAACTCAAAATACATTCAAAAGAGTACACACACCCCTTTGATCACCCATCAAAAATCACCATAAGTTTATCACCCGTCACTTAAAACCCAAAACACGATATCAACCAACAGGTCATCACGGCCCATGTAACACGTCGACAGAAACACGAGAACACACATGCAAGATGTGTAGTAGCAATCAGAGTGTATAAATAAAATTGAAAAAAAAAAAACCTGACCAGGAGTGGATAATGACGAAAAAGCCCCTGTACACAAAATCCATGTCCAAGTAAACCTAATTTCTTCCTCTTTGATATTGAAGTTCTCTCACATAATGTTGAAGGTTTGCAGTGTTAAAATCTTGCATTGGGTAAACGCTAAATTTGCCTTTTCTTCAGTTGAAAGATAATACACAACATGAATCTAATAGAGAGATTGAGACGCACGGCTCCGAAAGAATGCTTGAAAACACTTTGCTAAATGACCAATTTGCCCATGAAATCTATACTTTATACTTTGAAAGCCTCTCTTTTACAGGTGGCTCCAATGCTGACATACACTGCTCCCATGCTCCGTTCTTCAGCATCTGTCACCCACGACCATAGAAACGTATTAATCATTTATGCATAGATTACAAGTTGTAAGTTGCAACAAGCTATAGGTAGAAAACTGAGTGGGTCAACTTTAGCCTAAAATGGGTGATTATTGTATGGGTCGAAACTAGCAGGGTCGGGCTGGGTTTCAGTCACAACACTTGCTGCCTTTTTTTTTTTGAAAAAAAAAAGGTTAGCAATACTTAATGGGTTAAATACAATAAGAAAAGCAACATCATTACAATAATAAACAAAATCGTTTAATAAAACTATACACAAGGTTGTATGCATTATAATAGACCAATAAAGATTTAATTTCACAAACATCTTCAAAACAAAAGAAGATCGTGTATGTGGATCTTACCTGCTTATAACCGAGCAGAACCTGTGAGACTTCATTGTGTAGATCCTCACTCCTTATTTCCTGCAAAAAGAAACACAAAAACATGTTAAAACAATAATATTTTCGTTCATTTTATTTAAGTAGTTTTTGCTAAACTATAAAGTCAGATTTCTTATTAATGGAATGTTAAAATGATCAGAACGTAATTTCTAAAAAAAGGACAGGCATTCTGTGAAACGGACATTGAACTCTTAACAATATATATATATATATATATATATATATATATATGTATGTATATATATATGTGTATGTATGTATGTATGTATGTAATTTTTTAAGCCCCGCCTATGACTATGCACATATAATGTGTGTATATGTGGCCCTCGGGGGCAAAAGTAAAGTTGCACTAAATTTAGAGTTAATCTACTAATTTCGTGAAAATAAAGTTAAAAATGACGGACGATTAAACATGCATCATGTGGTGGCGTTGATAGCCAAAAGACTAGGGGGTACATGCACCAATCGGGTTTGTCCCGATTGCTAATTATTGTGTGCCTTGTGTCCAAGGCTTGATACAAAACCACTATCGAGTCGAGGGTCTCAATGGAAGCAGCCTCTCCATTCCCACGGGGTAGAGGCAAGGCTGTCTACATCTTACCCTCTTCAGACCCTTCCTGGGTGGGGGATTAACTGAGTATGATGATGATGATATGTATGTAGTTTTTACTAAACTATAAAGTTGGATTTCTTATCGTGGTTTATAAGCATTTACCAGATGAACTGCTTTTATACCCGTATGTTTTTATACCGACATATGTATGTTAAGCATTGAGCTATGGTTATAATGGGAATAAGAAAACTTACATGCCAACTAGCAATAGCTCTACATAAGAAAACGAGTGAGCTCAAAGCCCCTGATGGGTTTGATTTAACCTGCAACGCAACCAAGCATAAGTTTGGCTTCCAAAAAAAATTAAAAAGAGAAAAAAAACAATAATATAGGCAGGTCCTTACCATTGCACATAGACCTCGAAAAGCATCCTCCTTTTCAATATCATCCCGAATCCTGCCAACAACAAAAAGTTATGAAATTTGGAAGCCACCAAATGACAAAAGATAACATTAGCCCATCACCTCATTATTAATTATTAAGTCATATAAAGAAAATATTTCTTGGTTTTAAAAGGCATGAGGCGCACCAAGGCCAAAAATTAGATCCACGAAGCCAAGGCGAAAGCGCAAGCATCATGTACACGAGTCGCAAGGTATTATATAGAGGTCAAAACCTCGATATACCTTGTGCCTTATGTGGTCAGAGGCGATGACCACCTCGCTTGAGGGCTACTTGTGTGCCTCAAGCGCGCTTTTTCAGAACCAAGAATTTTATTATGAAGTCTTAGTTTAAGACAACATAATAGATAGTGTCGATGTATGCACCAGAAATACTTACATAGATAAAGCAATGCACCATGACTGCATGAAATGCTCCATGTGGGGTGATACAAGCTCGGGACAAACCGAGGCAAGTCTGCCCAAGGTGATGGCACTATTTTCAATAAGCGACTTATTGAGTCCCTGCTCACCATCAAAAAATAAATAACATAAAAAAAAGATACAAAAGAAAAGTATAAAGCATATGAACCAAACTAAATCACCTCTGCATGTTGTAGGATTGGGACTAGGCATGAGATTACAGTCATCACCACAGGAGAAACTTCTTGATTAACCTGAGGCATTTAAAATACAAGAAATTGAATAAAAGCATTTATTTAAAAATAAAAAAAGAATCGATACGCATTGAAAGATAAAAATCCTATTTTCCAAAATAGAAATTAAATACTTCCATGGGTTCACACATGATGTTTGACAAATCTAGTCAATTCAAGTTGTATTTATCTATAAACCGATTCAAAAATTATAAATTTAATTTTCTTGAACAGACTTAAAGTCAACCAGACCAAAAACTGTCACCGTGGTTTTAAAAGCATGAGGCGCTCCGAGGCGTCATAAGCCCCAACAGCTGAGGCACGAGGCGTTAATCTATGTTTAACCAAATAAGCTTTATTTATAACCAGAAGTTATCAAGTAAACCGTTCATAACTTCTTCATCCCTTTGGTTTTCCTGAGCGCATCTAGCCTCAAGCGCGCCTTTTTAAACCAAACCAAGCTACTTACTACCCATTATACAACCCACCCATTCTGCCACCTCCACATCATAGTAAAGAAAATGCACCTTGATTGCTAATTCCCCGATGGCCCAGCATGCGTTATTTGCCACAGAGATAGTTTCCTTCAGTTTTGGTGTGTTCTGCAAGATATGTACATTTATATATTTTATGACGACGTTACGAATTAAGCGTACAGAAAAGAGAGTCTAGAGGTCATTATACCAGTTGCTTGGCAGCAACATCAAGGAACTCAGGTAAACGAGGACGCAAATGAACTGGACAAACCTGCTCAAGAGAACACAAAAACAAACAAAGTTATATTCAGTAATTTAAATCCTTGATCGTAAAATATCGATTGATTGTTGGACCCTGATTAATATTACCAACTTACCCTTGCAAGGTCTCCGAGCAACGCAAATGCACTCTGACGGATATCAGAACTATCATCCAAACAACATTGCAGAAGGAGATCCCTTAAATTACTTTGTGAAACCTGTGATGTAATTTGATCATTTGATGAAGCCGGTTGGTTAGATTCATACAAACTACACTAAGGGATTTTGAATTGTATCAGATAGTATATGGGGACATATGATTAAATAAAAAAAGTGAATACCAGAGACTCTATTCCGCTACCGAGACCTTCGGTCAGCCCAGAGAGAAGATCCAATGAGCAAACAACGAACTCTTTGTCAAATTGAACCCCGGCTGAAACAGGATCAACCTGTAACAAAAGTACATCAAACTCACAGAAGTTGACAAAAAAATAAAACCAAAATTTAAACCAACACAAAATGAAAGGTATTCGTATTCAAGTAGTTGAGGGTTCTAGTCCCGGGGTGAACAAAGGTGTAGATTCAAGAGTAAGATTAGTGGGGATGTAAGTTACGCCATTCTTAAAAAACAAAAATAAATAAAAAAACTAACACAAAAAAGTTACAAATATGACATATATGAATCATAGAGCAATAAATAATCAGACCATAAATGATTTTTTATTTTTTTTTGAAAGGCGTAGTTCAATGGTGAAATCCTAGTCCTAACAACCTGCGGGTCACAAGTTCGAGTCCTCCCACACGCCGGGCCCTTTCAACCTTTAATGGGTATGATTTTTCGATGGACAAGAATCGAACATGTGACCAACCCCGGGAAGGAACCCTCCGAAGAGGTAAAGGTAAACCATCCCACCTCAGACCATAAATGATTAATGATCACATGAGTACTATGTCATGTGCATGTCACAATACCACAAAGAACACAGAATCTACAATATACTAACACAATAAAACATATGTTATTCATAGAGCAATTAATAATTCAATCCGCAACCTTGGCAAGCTGTTGGCTCTGGATAATGTCTAGGCATCTCTGGAAAACAGGTTGAGCAAATTGCGAGAATCCACTACCCAATGCCTGAAAGACAACAAAATGTGTTATTTAAACAACAATTTGATATGACCCACAACAATTTCCCATCATATTAGAATGAAAATAGATTAAAGCATGTAGCCATATGTACTAGAATCACAGGACACATGAAAAAAAAATGTTTGTGATACCAGAAATAATGAAAACAAAACAATACCTGAGCTATGGAGGTAAAGCACTCGAGAAGCGGGAAGAGGTCTTTGTCAGCATTTGAAAGTTGCTGCCACTTTGCAATTAATGGTGGCATCAGGATTTCAAGGTATTTAGGCTGCAAACGACAACGAAGTTCATGATGTAAGCTTAATCCACTAAGCTTTAAACTCAAGAAAAATAATAATAGCAAAAAAAAACAATGAAGTGAGAATTTAAAAAAAAAAAGGAAAGAACATTACAGATTAAAGAATATGATGATGCTACTATAGCGAATAATATAAATATACATTACCTGATTCAGTTCTCCTCCAACTGCATCTGCTAAAGTACCAATAGCATCATAAACAATTCTGAGATTCCTCCTCTGCGTACCATCAAGGGAGACCGTCAGATAAAGTGAGAGAAATCATAAGCACGTGTAACACGGCCCAATTGTGGTATTCGACCCATTATTTATGACGATTCATTCAGGAAGTGTTTTATTTCTTAAAGACCCGAGTAAGGTTTAAACGAAAAATAGTTTCAAAGAAAACAGGGTCGCAGAGTAGGGATCAGGTCGGTACCGAACCGATACCGATTTTTGGGAAACTTGCGAAAATGAACCGGTATCGGTATTTTCGGTATCAGGATCGGTTTAGTTTCGGTATTTAATACCGAAATTTTCATCCCTATCGCAGAGGTCTAAAAGTCGCCCAAGGTGATTCTTTAATGCATAAAATTTCCTGTTATCCAAGTATCCAACCCATTTGCCACAATATAATACCAGGCAAAGAAAATTTAGAATCAACCTGGTATTTCCCAAAAGCGAGCATTAGGTGCTGTAAAATGAGCTCTAATCGTGGCGACAAAAGGTCCGCAGCTTCCTGAAATTAAAGATATTTTTATAATTACTATATATGAAAGATGCTTCATTTTCAGACAAATTAAACTATAACACACTGATTCTACATTAACCTCTTCAAGAATTGCAAAAGCTGAGCAAGCAGCCTCCTGCACACGCTTGTTATCATCCAAAATTCTTCTTAGAAGACCTGTGAGAACTTTTTCAAACTGTTCATGTCCCTTTTGATGACCTGTGCTCTGAAACAGAAAAATAAATAAATTAAGAACATTTCATTTTGTATAAGCAGCCTATCAAGTCATCTAAGTAGTTAACTCGGCCGATATATCGGTGATATATCACCGGTATCTCGGTTATCGGTCATCAACCGATATAATGGTACCGATATTTTGTACCAATATTATCGGCAATATTGGCCGATATTTGACCGATATATCACCGATATTCCCGATATTGGTGTTTTTCTTCTTAGTTCTTCCATTTTTCTTACTTCTTATAGTTGTTAGTACTGTTTTAAGTCTTAATTGTTAATAATTAGTGTTAAATATTAGTGTTTTAAGTCTTAACAAGTTCCCACTTACTACAATTGTTAGTGTTTTGCAAGTTGTAAAAGGTTATTTTGTTAATGGTAGGAGAGTATATTGAATTGTTAGTGTTAAATTGCTACACGCATGGATTTTGCATGATATAAAAATTGCCGATATCCCACCGATATCTCACCGCGATAACCTACATCTCAAATACCGGTCCTTCACCGATATCCAATATTTTAACTGTTTAGCAAGTCATAATAGTGGTTCTTTGTGAATTACAGTTTTGACATTCAACATTGTACAGAAATCTGAAAATAATACGATTTCAAATGCAGGTGTTATCAGCTACACCTGTAACAACGAATCAATATCATACCTGGACTATAAATTTGCTAAAACGTGAAAGTGTCCAACAAGAAATGCTCCGTATCAATGGAAATTTATCATCCAAAAGAGGGATGAGGAACGCTACGATCTGGCAAGAAAATAAATTTATTGAAAATTAAGACAGGAAAAAATAATTCTTCTATTTACACAATGAACTAACTATAAATCACAATAGTAATGATGGTTTTCCAAGGTAACATTTAACTAACAGAGCTTACATCTGAAAGAAGAGGATAAAGACCGTTAATGCAACCCTCCGCTATGGCACCAAGAGCTAAAACTGCAGCCTCTCTCTCTTTCCAACTTGAGTCATCTAACACAGATAGCTTAGACTGCGCAGGCCATAATTTTATATGATTTTTGCGACAAAAGAGTAAATCAATTGCAAAACAATAGCTCACTTAGAGATAAAATGTTAATCAATTACTTGGACAAAAGGCATTAAAGTTGGAAGAATCTCATCACCGAACACATTGGAAATCATATCCAAAGCAGCAGCACTGCACTTTCTGAGGTTCCATATATTCACTATGTCATCATCCTATAATTGCAAGCATAAAAGAGAACGGTAAACAAGTGATTAAGCATGTAAGTATGTAACAAGTGGCAAGATGGGCGAGTCAGATTAAAACAATCATTTATGGTACGGTACGCACGACCAGCGGTGTTGGGCTGACCCACACAATTTTTTGGTAGATTTTTATATAAATAATAATAATAATAATATCAGAAACATACATCATCTTCAGCATCATCTGATCCATGAAAACGTGACGAATGGAAATGTGGCTTCAAATCCTGCATAGCTAATGTAAATTAAGAAGATTGTTCAAGAACATATGTTTAAGAACAATCCTAAGGAGACCTAAATAGATAGAGAAATCAGAACCTGGTCTCTATCTGGAAGAGAACCGTCCTCCTGCAATTACGAACTTAAGTTACAATCAGCAATTAATAAAAAAATCAGTTGAAAAAAGAACACAGGAAAAGACTAAAAGAGTTGACCTCTGCATCAAGTAGTGACTCATCATCGTCAGCATAAGCCATGTTTGACAATAAAACCTGTCATACGCATTAAACAGACAGAAAAAGCGTTCCAGAATAAGGTATAAATTAATGCAAAAAGAAATATATGACAAAATATCATTAAAGAATTCGAGGAAGGCTATCAGGCTAACATACTGGAATCAAACGTGGCAAGAACGGTCTTAAATTATCAGGTGGCAATGGTGCCTCACAATATGCAGACCTGCAAATTTAAAGAATTGAAGATGTAACATCGAAAACGTAAAAGCAATGTATTACTACTTACTAACTTACCAAAATTCACAGGCTTCAAGTGACACTTCCTCATCAGGGTCGTTGTTCACTTGTAGAATGTATTCAATTACATTACGCAAATGCGGCTGCAAGCACAGAATCATGCGTGAACAGTATGGGATTAGATAGCAGCAAGATGTAATAAGCATGAATATGGAGGGAGGTAAAGTGCATAATTAACAAAATCCCACCTCGAGGAAAGAAGGACGAACTTCAATCAGCTGGACGAAAGCCGAACAAACCTATCCACCATGTGAGTGGTTATTATTAATGATGAAAGGAGACAAAAACATAACTTCAACTGAACAAGATTCTAAAAAAACTAATTAAAAAGAATAAAAGCTAAAAGGGAAGAACTCGTTTAATGAAAGGTATGTGACGCACAAAACAGTGGCTGATTTAAGCATAAAAAAGAATGCAATATTAACAAAAATAAAAAGACTAGCAATTGTTAGTTCCCATCAACTCCGTATCTAAGGAAAAAGAAAGTGGTAGCATTTATGAAAAAAAATGACAAAAACAAATAAACCAACTCCAATAGATACCGTTTTGTCTGAATATGAAGCTACAAAGGTTGAATTTTTAAATTCCAACGCCAAAGTAAACGACAAGGACAAGGGCTAGAGATATTTACCAATTTTCGTACTTCTGATGATGGATCATTAGCAAGAACAAATAAACCTTGCAGGTATGTATCCATAGACATAAACAAAACCTATAAAAAGTTTACGCACCCATTGATTAGTATTTCTGCAGGCTAATGTACACTTAATTATTAGAAGATAAATGATTAAATAGAACTTACTGGTGGCATCAACAGAATGAATTGATTTACAGAGCCCAACGCAAGCTTTCTAAGAGAGACATGTGGAGACTGAAATAACTGCACAAGAAAGAACACCATTTAAGAGTTCCGTGTTACTTGTAATAAAGAGTAAGCCAAGAAATTTGTAACGAACAAGATGTATGTTTGTGTGTATATATACTAAGTAATCATTATAGCAAGATGAAAGTGTTACCTGAAGTAATCTTGGGATAAATACATCAACGGGTCGGTCAGAAGATCCAGGACTTTCCGCATCCAGCACTTGAGGAGCATCCTCGCAAATCTGTATTTTACAATAACGTCAATGAGTAAGTCAATTAACCTACAGATTTAAAAGCAAAACCTCTAACAAAAGAAGCCTTGCTACATGACTGTGACCAGCATACTATATATATAGAATACAATTATCCAAGAGTGACAACAAGGCATGTGAAACTGGAAAACAACTTTATTTAATAAGATGGGTAGCATGAATAAAAGTATTCATGCATACTGTCTGTCCAGCATAACAAAAAAAAATAATCAAACTTAATATGAACAAATAGTATGCTGCTAAAAGTACGGTTCTTCAAGCATGTTTGCCGAAGTTGCATCAATAAAAGAGAATTCTACCTTGTTAATTTTAAATATGTACGCCTTGACTTGCGGAATTTTACCTAGAATTTATTGATCCAAAAATTTTTAGGGGCCATGTCGAAAAAAAGTTTTAAACATTTATACAATGCTTACCGTTTGCTTTCTATGGTCATAAATGCTATATCATAGCTAGAGATAGGATAAGAAAGCATTGCTCTAGTTAGTTATGGAGTAGCTAGTAACCACTATGATCCAAAACTACACTAGCTAAAATTTACAGCGTAAGAATGCTCGAGCTTTGAAGGTGAGTTTGGGTCAAAGATCTTTAAAGTACGTTTTGTGCGTTGAGATGTACATAAGGAGATACTTTTGTTAGAGAAAATAGTTCTCCATCTCTTGTAATTGCATTGGCAAGTGGCAATTTAAGTAACCAATAAACTTGCTCATAGTTCAAAATGTAAGGTCAACTGCAAAGAAAATAAATCCTCCTAATATGTCTAGAAACTTGTGAGAAGGTTAAACCATTTTACAGTGACCGACCGACCAAAATTAGAGATCTAGTGAATCAATCCATGTCTACCTTAAGTCCTTAACCTAGTTATTATATTTTGTTTTCGTATTATGGCACCTTAATGTCATAAGCATACTTAAACCAACAATAGTACAACACAAATGATTCACAAAGGTGTAAGAGACTTACCACCAATACAAGTGGCTTAGTGGCGGAAGTCTCGCATCATACAAGAACGGTGTTTTCTTGCTCTAGTGCAAATTTAAACTTCTATCCAACAATACATGTGACAAGCAAGATGTTACAACTAGGATGTTTGCTACATAAGTTAATAACTCTTTCAAATGACTTTTGATGTGGTAATATGATAATCACGTATATGAGTGTTCTCACTTATTCATCATTGTTTTGTCCCATCCACATTCTTATCTCCTAATAATATTTCGTTGGAATTCACCTTATTTGCACTTTTGCAGTCACTTGCATATTCCCATTAAAACTAGCTCTTGCCATACATGTTCTTATTTTCGTCTCCCTATGATTCTCAAATTTCTAGAATAACAAATTAGTGATCAAACACTCAAATAAATAACTATTATCATTCCATTGTTTCAGATTCAAACATTAGAAAGAACTCATGGTGTCAAGGACTCAAGGTACATAATCGAACAAAAGAAACAAGAATCAGATGAATAGAAGCTTCAAGAAAAAAAAATCCTACCCTAGACAAAGCATATACAATAAAAAAAAATTTAAATACGATAAAAAAATATAAAAATACCTTGGACAAAGCATCCATAGCACCTTCCATATGATTTAAATCAGTACTGTCCAAGCACTTGACAAGGGTATGCAGCAACTCAGGCCATCCTAAAACACCCCCGAGCTCCACAACAGCACTAATGATAGTTCCGGACGTAGACCTGATCTGTCTATCTGCTGATCCTAAACATGGTAACAGCTCAGCTTTTATGTATTCCTGATTTGCTACAGGCATTGACCTGAACGCCGTTTTTAGATTATTTTTCAAAAGCAATCCAGCTGCCTGCCGGACCTCCACTGGCTTTCCCTGTAAATTATACAAGTCATGTCAGCCCAAAAAACATGCATATTAAACACAACTCTCTTCATGTAGTGTCACTAGCAAACAAAAACAATTAACATCATTTATATCGAACCAACAAACTGATATGAAAAAAGGATGAAAAATAAAAGGATACCCATCGAGTGTTCTCTATAACAAGCAATTGTTTCTTCAGTGTCTTAAAGAGTACACATAAAAGGATATTAGCTTTAGATGCATTACAATATGTTTTTTAGTTCCCAATCTAATTAATGATGACAACCCCGAGCAGGTCATTTAATGTTTGAAAAATCTCCCTTCATTTAAAAAACGCAACAAGATCTATTTTGCGATGTCCTAAAAAGACGTTGTGGTTCCTTCTTTGAAAAGATATCTTTCCAAATTTACCTATCTAATTACTACGGTACTACCTATCATATAAGATACCGGCAATAGTTTTTCAACTAGGATGTCTTAAGGGGTATTTTGGGTAATCGATAATCAAGAAAAGACACCTGTTAAGCTATGTACCAAATCAAACCTAGCGCTTTTAAAACAAAAAAAATTTGTGTTTTTTACAGGTGAGTCAGATCTAGTTTCAAAATAGTTTCACGCAGAGCAACAACTTTCTTCGCTTGTAGTGTCCATGTCATCCCTAAACCTAGCTAATTGCGAATGGTTATAGCCTGCTATTTTGCATACAGTATATCTACATTAGTAGTGTGCCTCCACAAAAGCAAAGAGCACAAAAGATTAACCTTCCTCAAAAATAAGTCAATTTTTTTTCACTACGCCTAGGAAATAGGAATTCAATTATGAATTACCCAATAAATAAATAGGTCAACAAGAGAGGGAAGTTTCGAATTTAAATATGATTTGGTACTAAACAAGTAAACTGGACGTGAAGTACTTTATAAGTCTTGAACATTGTAGCATATAAAAACGGCTATCAATTTCATGCTTCCAATAAAAAATTGTTAAGGCGCAAGTTCCTTCCACAGTTTACATAAATCTTAGACAACACTCCATTAAATCTTACCTTCACCAACACCCTATGAATATGCTAAACTCAATAGTAACCAAAATTTAGTATAAAGCATCGTTCGCCACTTACGACTAACCAAACCAATAAGCGAAAACCGCAAATGAAACATCCAGAAAGCTAATTAACAACTGCACTGTAATATATTAATTGCTTAAAGTCTATTTTTAGTTTTTTACACTATGTTCAGTTGCTGATTTGTATTTTGCTGACTTTTGGCCATAGAAACTTTTTTTAGCATATAATGGCCAATAGCGCTAAGGCCCTCTTAGTTATTTAAAACATGTAGCAAGAACTAACGGGCAAGCCAACCCCTATCGAGTATTGCTTAACTTAAAGTTATGATCAACAAAACAGTCACTTCCAACTATTAGAGAGAAATACCATCTTCAATGACAGAAAAAACATAAGACATAAAAATAAAACTTTGAAAGAAAAAGATAACAACCACTTTCCAAATTTCAATTGGTAAACTTTAGTATTGCTTTTCTCACACTATCAACAGTAAGAAGAATAATTCCAAGTTATACAGCTTTAAAAAATGCACTTCCTCACGTCCTGTTATATTTTTATTCAAGTTCAAGACATCAAGGAATCCCACTCACTCAAAACTCTCCTTTTCCTACACATCGCGCTCCAATCAACACATTCAAAGATCCCTATGCTTCATCATCCCCCCCCCCCCCCCCCCACAATTAATATTGTTAACCAAGCCCCACATAACAACCAGTCAAATTATTAAAATCAGTTGTAACCAACTTCAACTTTATATCCTACTAAATTATCTAAGAAGCCAAAATCTTTACACATCAACAACAAATACCCACAAAATATAAGCTCTGTGTGATGCAATACAACCAAAGTAAAACAAGTTTAACACTAAAGAAACAGAACAAACTATTCAAAACTTCAACTTTAACATCCTACTAAATTATCTAAAAAGACACAATCTTTACACATCAACAACAAATACCCACAAAACATAATGTCTCTATGATGGACTAGAACAAATTAAAACAAGTTAACACTAAAGAAACAGATCAAATTAGTCAAATTATTTAAAAAGACACAATCTTTATAATCTTTACACATCAACAACAAATACCCACAAAAGATAATGTCTCTATGATGCAAAAGAACAAATTACAACAAGTCAACACTAAAGAAACAGAACCAATTAATCAAATTATCCAAAAAGGCATAATCTTTACACATAAACAACAAATACCCACAAAACATAATGTCTCTATGATGCACTAGAACATATAAAAACAAGTAAACACTAAAGAAACAGAACCAATTAATCAAATTGTCTTAAAAGACACAACCTTTAAACATCACCAACAAATACCCACAAAATATAAAGTCTCTATGATGCAAAAGAACCAAAGTAAACATTAAAGAAACAGAACAAAGTGGTTAAATTACCTCAGCACGAGCAAGAATAAAGGCAAGATAATTATTAAAATCAGGGAACTGGGAATAGTGCTGGAGTTGATTCCATATCTGGGATTTATCAGAAGATGGAGAAATCTGTTGTTCAAGTAACCCACAGATCTCCTTGAACCCTGCTTCTTGAGGCTGCCATGAAGCCGCCGCCATGATTGATGGGTTTGAAGAGGGCGGTGTTGGGTTTGAAGATGATGGTGGCAAAGGATTGAATGATGGTTAAGAAAGATGGGATTGTTATTTTTATTATTAAGGAGAGAATAATAATAATAAGAGATGGTGATGATGATTGGTGCTACTCTGTGTGTTCAAATGATGAACAGAGGGGTTTGTTTATGTTTATGACTTTATGTTTATGCCCCCTTTTTGTGCTGTGTTCTCTTTCATAAAGCCCTAACAAAATTATTGGTTTTAGAATTTTAGGTGTTCTTTCTTTGGCAATGAAACCGTACTCGTAGCGGTATCGTATCGTATCAAGTAATTTTTGGTATCAATTTTTGCCTTTTTTTTGGAACGGTACTTTCGGTTTGTTACGGTACAATATTTTGTGTTGATTTACCTTCGAATACCGGTACTGTATTGTATCAAGCATTTTCCGTTCCACTAGCCACTTTTTGCTTTTTTCGGGATCGGTACTGGTAGGGTACCGAGCTAGCTCACCCAAATGTTTAGTTTTTTTTTTCATGTCTAGCTTATCTTTTAACCTTTTTTAGGTAGGGATTAAAAATTTTGTACTAAAGATCTGCATACCGATCAAACATATAAGCTATGATATTCGGTTTTAAATTTAGCTCAAATTTAGTATTGATATATGTGATACGGTACCGGTTTAGTACTTTTAATGGTATTATACCATACCGGTACCGGTCGAATATATACGGTACGATAATCGGTTTTGATTTTTAGCTATTTTGGTACTTGTACTATTCGCAGTTTGGTACGATACCAATACCAATCTAAGACTATGGGGTATGTCCCCTTCCCCTTGTCCACATCAGCGCCACATCATTTTCCCCCTTCCCCTCCCCTTCTAGGGGAAATGGTTCCCCTTCCCCTTCCATTATTTAAATGAAAAAAAACAATAAAAAAAATGAACGTCTGACTCCACAAACCCATTCTTCTTCAACAACTCTCTCTCTCTCTCTCTCTCTCTCTCTCTCTCTCTCTCTCTCTCTCTCTCTCTCTCAAACCCATCTTCATCACCACTTCAACTTCATCATCCCTTCAACCACCACCGTCTGTCTCCACCAGCACCAACTGCCACCGTCTGAATCCACTTGCACCAACCCCACCACCGTCCGCCTCCACCTGCACCAACCCCACCCCCGTCCGCCTCCACCTGCACCAACCCCACCGCCGTCCGCCTCCACCTGCACCAACCCCACCGCCGTCCGCCTCCACCTGCAACCAGATCTGCTTCTCTCTCTCTCTCAAAACGTTTTTTTTTTATGCAACGGTCAAAAAATCATTGGAAAGTGGGACAGGGAGGATGGGGAGTATCTCCCGAGCACACCGAAGGCACAGCGGGGGGGTGTTCCTGTTCGGGGAAGGAAGCCAGCTCAGCTCCCCAAGCATCCTTCCCGAACCACACCCCATAGTCTAACATTAGGTTGGACTATGGGTGTTAGTCATGTTGGTTTGGTTGGTTTATAGATTTTTAGTTGGTAGGTTGAAATTCTTCAGCCTTCTCCTTATCCATGTTTTTATTCGTATCGTGTTACGTTGTGTTGTGTTGTGTTGTGTTGTGTTGTGTTGAACCATTTTCAAAATCATGTTGTGTTTCGGATCGTGTTTGTGAGTAGAAACTAATGATGTCATGACGATTTAAACAATCAAGTAGTCTTGACTCATATGACTTTTGTAACTAGTGTGGGTTATTTGATTGTTTTATTTTTTTCAATATTTCATTCCCAATTACATACTTCAGTTTATATATTTAGCTCGGTACTACCAAAAGCAAATGGAAATGATTGGAACTAACAAAATAAATACGTAGAAAGTGAGGAAATGATTAAAGGTTTTTTTGTAGATAATTTCAATCCATATCACGAGCTAACGTAATGGGTCACTTTCCGTTATTGTGTCCATTTATTTAACCGTCTAGTTGGTTATTACGTGTATCTTTGTCTTTTGTTGTATATGTTGACTTATGTTTCTTTCTCTAAGATATGTAATCGTGATAGCGAAAACGTGAATTTTAGTAGAAATTAGAATACAAGAAACAAGATGGAACACAATATTATTATTTGAAAATGAATTTATGTTTAAACTTTATTAGAATGTGGTAGTTATGAATACGACATTTTGAAGAATCTTTGTAAATTACATACCATGTAACGCTATATCATGACACTTGCTTCCTTCATGTTAATAACTAGTTTATCATCCGAGAGCTTTTCAGGATAGACAAATTTAATATAAAGTGACAAAATGTGTGTAGCATAAAAGGAATATGATGTTTGTTGAGATTTGAGGTTGACTTGTTATGATGTTTTAATGAATGAAGCGGTAAATGAAGGATAACCTGATGCGGAAAGTGCAGCGTAATACAAACTTTAAATCATAACAAATCAAAAGAATTACTTTCAACAAGTACTTTTATAAACCATAAAAGTTTAGCACTAAGTATTACAATTCTCCCCCTCAGACCGATCACTCACAGTTTTAATTGTACAGAGAATGTTTGTGAAAGTGATGAGTAGAATGATACAAGCATCATTCTACTTATAGACAATTACAAACCATGATGATCTAAGCTGACGAATGTCTACAGGAACTTTCTAACTAATCAACTTGAAATAAACAACTATTCTGACAAAGGTACTTTTACATAAGTCAAACATCTGTTGTCAGAAATATCTGTTGAAGCCTAACATATGTTGGTCTTCAACAGTTCTTCTCAGCAAACCTTTGATCAGCAGTTAGTTCCAGATGAGTTGATTCAATTCCAGCAGATCACAGCCAACAGCAGTTTAAGAGACTTGTATCCTAAGCACTGTTTTATTCCTTCAGATGTTTAGCATGTTTTGGCTTTTCATTTCATATGTTCTTCTTTGGTCCAACAGACCCAACAATCTCCCCCTAGAACAGATGATGCCAACACTTAGTCTTTATTTCTAATTTTTATTACTCATAAGACTCTCCCTTACTTGTCCTTTGAGTGAGAGCTCAAAGGTTAGGGAGGCCGTATCTTTTATATCCCTTTCTAGCTCTAAGTTAAGCAAATCTTGAAGATCACTTGTTGACAGACCATAAGCCTCTTCCATGCTTATCACTTGAGCATTTCTATCAGACATGAGCAGAGTCAATTCGTGGGTGTCTGTATTGGACTTCCACTTTAGAATTTTTGGATCTGAGGGATTTTTGGGTTGTAGGATTATTTGTGATGAGTTTGGTGATGAGGGCCCGCAAATCATTTCTCTAAATTTATCACTTACATGATCAGTGAAAAATTGAAATTGATACTTTATCCCTTCCTTGGCATAGGAATCTTCAAACCTTTTGTTGTCTTCCTCAGACATCTGCTTCTACCTTTTGAATAATTTCTTGGCAGCAATGGTGAGGTCAGATGTTGAGAGCAGACTATCAATTGTCAAGGTCTGTCTGGGATAAGTTTTCAACTTGTCATCGTCAGGGTAGATAGGTTTTCTAGGAAGTATGGGATCAACTTTCCTTCTTTCAACAAGAGCCTTATAGGTATCCACCATTCTTACTTCTGACCATTTGGCAACTAATTTCATTGGTCCATAGTCAGCTACTACCAACTCTTCTCTCATTCTTTTGAGTTGTGAAGCTCTGATGGGATCTTTGCCCTTACTGAAGTTGGGAGGATTGATCTTAACATTTGATTTGGTTGAATATTTAATCCTTTTGATTTCTTTTCTTAGGGCTTGAGTTGTCCAGCCAGCAAACTATTTTTTGAAACCCTTGTAAGGTTTGTTGGCCATGATATGATCAAGGCAGGCTTCCCTGACTTCCTTTTCTGCTTCACTGCTGATTAGCTTATTGGACATGGCTTTGCTCAGGTCCATAACATAGTCCTTAATTTTCATGAGTTTGCTAAGTTCTGATGATAAGATGCCCTTAGCAGTCCTATCATCCTTTCCTTTGGATTTCTCTTGACCAATCATCTCTGCCTGTTGACTTTTGTATTTTAAGAATTCGTCAACATTTCCATGTTTGGGCCAGCCAGTGAGAGATGGGAAGGATCTTTATAAAGGATCTTCAATATTGTAAAAAGATTGAATTTCCCCTCGAATTATGTCAAGTTCAAGAGGATACTTCACAATTAGTGGGGTCATGGGTGGTATGGTAGGTGGTGTTGATCTGGATGGATCATGTGTGAGGTGAGAATGAAGATAGTGGAATGGCAGGGATGGGATCTGGTGATGGTTTAGATGTGGAAGTAGGTAAGGGTGTGGTTTTAGTTTCATCTTCTTGTACCACAAATTTTCTTTTTCTATTGTATAAGAGTGTAGGAGATGGTCTTCTTGTGTGTGTTTATGGTAGTGGTTGTGAAGTAATAGGAGGGGTTATTTTTTATGGTGGAGATTTTAGTGATGATGCTTTGGGAGTTGTAATTTTGGAGGCAACAGTGGTTTTGGATGTTGTAGTGGTAGCAGTGGTTTTGGGTGTTGCAGCAGCTGTTTTCAGAGCAGATGGAGTTTGCCTAACATGCCTTGCATGCATTTTCTTCCTTTTTGAGGAACTCACATCTTCCTTTTCCTTTTGTTCAGCTACCTTCTGTTCAACCAAGCTTTCTGCTTTTGACTTTTTGTCCTCTTCTTTTTTCTGCTTTGTTTCAGCAATCTTTTCAGCAAGGGTATTTGCAGATTCGTCAATCTACCTTTGTCTGCTTTTTGTTGTTGAGTAGTGGTCTGTTTATGTTTTTTATATTTTGGGAAGTATAATTGTCTTAAAAAAAGATACTCTTCCCGTGTCATCATAAGTTTGTTTCATCATCTGTTACTTGGTTCATTAGTGGATAATCATCAGCTGTTTCATTCATCAATGGTTACGAAAGGCAGAAGCCCAACCATCAATTAATGGATTTCCAGCTTTAGTTGGATTTAGTTTTCCCGTGTTTTCACACGGGATTTCACTAAGTTATAATAATTGAAAGCAATAAATCTCACATGGCATTCAAAGATGACATCCTTCCCCCTTGAGTGTGCCATGTGGCATTAATTGATTTTAGGAAAAAAAAAAACAAAATTTGATTTTCCTCTTTCATGTTTCTTCCCATAATTTTTAAACGTTAATATCTTTTATATACGAGATTTTTTTAAAGAAAAAAATTACACCAAATTAACGAGCGTTTTATTTTCTTTCCAACGAGTACCATAGTGTTATATAAAAAACGGAGGAAAAAAAACACAAAGTATTCAGGTAATTCATTAATCATGTATAAGCAAGTCACTAATTATGTTCAAGTAAGTAAATATGAATTCTATTTTCAACATGTGTTATCAATGGAGTTGTACATTATTTTAGGTTACGTGTTAATATTAGAGTTATACATTGTTAATTTATGTAGCCAACTATCAAACTTCTCCTTTATTTTGGCAAAGGATTCGAGACACGTTTTTCAAGGCGATGGGTAGAGGGGAATATC
Source organism: Ambrosia artemisiifolia (assembly GCA_032199755.1). Classification (NCBI taxonomy): domain Eukaryota; kingdom Viridiplantae; phylum Streptophyta; class Magnoliopsida; order Asterales; family Asteraceae; genus Ambrosia; species Ambrosia artemisiifolia. Next base: position 12,611,601 of record CM063521.1, read on the forward strand.
AAGAAAGTGGACCGACATAAACGGAAGATGCCATGTGTTTCAAGAAGTTTCCAACGTATGAAGGATAGTTGGACCGACATAAGTGTTGATTTTAGACTTTTCTTTTTTAGGTATGTTTAATTACAAAAATAACCCATCAATCTACTACTATTTACTATTAACTCATGATCTTCCTCATGAGTCATGACCTTCCATTTACACTACACATCTAAAAAATTCCGATGAACCATTTTAACTTTATATTCTCAACATCAAACAATTAGCACAAGTTCACACAGATCCAGCAAGTTCAAGGGGGCAATTGAAATTTTTTACGGGGCGGTCAGGTTTACATGTACCTATAACAATAATTTTTTTAAGGGGGGCGGCCGCCCCGTTCGCCTAGCAATGGGTCCCCCTGTATTTAGTGTGTGTAGTGGAAGCACTATAGTGGCGTTTTGGCCCCCCATAACGCCGGGGAACACCGCCCCCCCCCCCCAAGCGCTATGGGGGCGTTATGGTGAAGAGGGTTATGGTTTTAACGAGCGTTTTCAACATTGGGGATATGATGATTTGAACGTTGGGGCATGTGTTTTGTGGACCGTTGAACGGTCATAAATAAAAAAAAACAATGAAATATTATTAGGTATTTAATATTATTATTTAAATAAGAAAACAATAATTAAGCAATGATTACCCAATCTATTAATTAATATATATAAAAGAATTGAACGTTGCTGACGTGGCGTGCAATGGTGGCTTCAACCTCTTCATGAAATTGCCACGTGGCATCATAATTGAAAGATTCTAGTGTTTTTGAATTTTTTTTAAACCTTAGCCTTTTGCCATTCTATTCTCTACATTCTTTATCTCTTGCATAATGCTCTCACAAACCAAATCTACTTATATTTTAAATATACTATTATTATAAATTCAAATTTTATTAAGATATGGCTATCTTCAAAATAAAATAAACATATTTACCATCCATATTATATTAATATATATATATATATATATATGTTTAGAATTTTTTTAAATTATTGTTTTTAAAAATAAAGCAAAGAAGACATGGACATCTTCAAATTTAAATAAAAAGATTATATTCCTATTTATTTAACAAGAATTTATTAAATGAATATTATAAATAGAGGTGAACATTCTGTTAGCTTCTACCTTTGATCAGGAGGTAAGGTTTATACCCATAATCTAATGCACAAATATTATAACTTTTGCTTTGACAAATAAAACAAACGATGTCACTGATAGATTTAAAACAAAGCATTAATTACTTTAACAATTATCATATATACCCTTAATAATAGATAATTGCGTGTACACTGATAGATTTATTAGTTGGAATTTTTACTTTAATTAAATATGTAATGTTTGTAGTTCAATATATGTATTAATAAAATAATATAACCAAGTACTTTAAAGTGAGACCAAAACGATGAAAACTTCAAAAATGTCAAAACCTCATCTGTAATCTTTAACCACTACAGGAGTATGAAGAGAAAGCCGAAGCTACTGCTTAAGTGAGCTACGAATCGTCACATTTGCTTCAAGGTTCGGGTCAGTGAACGCAAATGGGAATTAATGATCCGTATGACTGAGTTTACGATTAGTATGTTTTCTACTTTTATCATTTTTTTATTAAGTCATATTAAATTTTTCAACCCCGGGACACTCCCGGGGTAATCAGCTAGTCATTTATAAAGCCACATAGAGCCCCTTCCCACTACACCCCTTTTTTCCCATAAAGCTTCATGGAGCCCCTTCTATTATTTTATAATATTTTATTCCCCATAAAACCCCCCACTACACATGTCCTTAATATGTGTGTTTATATTTTTGACGTCATCAACATAAATATTTAGTAGTGAGCATGTATGCACCAACATGCTCAGTTAAGAAAAACTAGGGTGTTTCTGTGTCGCGCGTTGCGCGAGGGGTACACTGGTTTCTTTTCGGTACGATGTGTTTTATTTGGCGATTGTTGTCTTGATAGGAAGCTGGTAACGGTTTAGCATACATAGCATAAAGTAGTAGTTAAGTAGTGTAATAGAGCACTAAACTGTTACATTGGTTAACAGAATTTAAGTCTTTTTAAACATCAAAAGTTTGCGCGGTACTTGTGTTTGCACAAAAGTTTCAACAGTTGTTGGCTTCTTACTTTACTCGTCGACATCAGTATTCTTCTGGTTCTTCGATGCTGGGTTGATAGGAGAAGTTGGAATACCTTTTTTAGGAGTTGTGGGCTCTTTGTATGGATGTCGCGTTGTGGCTTGCAAGGGCTTAGAACCTCCCTTGAGGCGCCAAATTCCGTGCAACTTAGATTATACTGCATCAAGATTTTGTACCGTACTTGAATGCATATTGTCATTTACTAACAGTAATATATAATAGAAATGGGGTGGACGTTTTACCAAAGGCTCCCGAATCATGCGTATCGGCTCAACCTATATGCGTTAAACTCGGCCATACCATTTTCGTTGTTAACTCCATATGTTAGTCTCTTCTTGCTTCTCCTTTAATTCGACGACCTAAAAACACAACAAAAACCCATGGGACATCATCGAAAAGAAAAACTACCGGAACAAACTTTTTGGTGAATATTACACTTATGATCTCGATCATATTCTTTTATTATAACTTCAAATAATACAATCTGAATCATGGACCCAAAACAAACGTGATCAAAAGCTCTTTTTCAAAACACTCAAACCAAAATATGAATTTACCTTGAAGGTACCAAGATAAAGGCTTCAACCTTTTTAATGCTAAAACCATTTGAGGTTTGTGAGTTGCATATTTATACCATGGAAAAGAAAACAGATCTTAGCCCTAAAATATCCAATTACTAAGCAATTGCAATTGGAACCATACCTTTGATGTAGATGTGGAGTTGGTCCCTGCAATTCCTTGAAGTTCATCCCTGGCTTCAAAAGTTTTTTTCTCACCAGTCACCACCATTATTGACTCTCAGTGTGGTATAATAGATATTCCCAGCAACCACCTGCCACATCATACTTATCACCTTGATAACCATTTCATAATAAATAAACCTAATACGAAATAAAAAAAAACTAATCGAAAGCAACAATTATTCTCATTAATAACATAAAAACATCCAAAATAAAATAGCAGCAAACTTCAATGTTGCTAGTTGTTGAGCCACAAATGAAAGTAGGCCGGAGAGAGGTACCTTTTATTTGATATCCTCCCCTCAACGTTCCAAATGAGAATTAAATGTTGAACTTCGACCAGTGTCTTCAATCTCACCAGACCTCTTAATGCCCTCAATGCTCTCCTCGCCTGCAAAAGATCAGTTTTAGTCATTTAATTTATCTTATTTAAGGAATTAAGAGATAAACTGATCAAATAGGATATATGGTTATATCATGATCAGAATCACTTTATCCGCACACTAAAAACGATCATTTTTTCCGAAAACCAATAATTAAAAAATGATTCTTGACGCTTTAAGACGCGATAATAAGAAAATGAGTTTCGTAACGTGAATCCAAACGCCCCCTTCAAAATTCAAATTGAATATGAAACTGGAATTAACATTAGCATTAACATTAACATAGACATACCAAGTACCCACGAAATGTGGTTTGGATTTTGATAGCAGCTACTTCCTCCTTTGATTTCCCTGAATACCTAGTCAACTCAGCAAGTCGAACAGACTCAGCAGCAGCCTGAGCAGCGACGGCAGCCTCCTCAGCTGCTGCAACAGAATAGGCATGCTTTGCCTACTCATCCTCCACCTCAATTGGTTTCACTTCTTCGAGTGGATGAATCTAATGAGAACTCTCAGGTTCTACTATTGGAGTTACAACTCGAGCTTCAGTTGGAGCAACAGGTGGTTCTAAAGATTTATCATTCACAAACGCGTTCCTCTTTGCTTTCTATAATAAAAAAAAGTACAAAATTTATAGGAAACTAAATAAAATTCTGAACATAACAAAAATGACAACGATTTTGATCATATATTTGTCAAACCTCATTTTTCTTTTCTTTGGAGCTTGGACTCAACGCCTTTTTAATGGATGATAACCAATTGCCTTTCCTCCCCATTACTTATGATGTACTGATTATCCTGTATTAAATTCAATGTAGTTTATAACATGGATGAAGAACCATAACGATATACCTTGACAATAGAGGTTTATAATATTTTAATACACACACCTATATATTTTAGTGTATCACTGCATCTTGTAACCTTTCCTAGAACACCATGTTTAAAAAATTTGTCGTCGATATTCCCCAATTAAAACAACGTAATTATTGTATTACAATACACGACTCATATAAAAATCTGACTGTGATACATATTGCTAGTCAATTACCTAATTGTGAAAATCAAACAAACAAAGTCATATTATCATGTGATTAATTGAACACCTAAAAACCACTACTTACCAAGATTATAGCGTTGAACAGCTAACTTTTTTACCGATTCCTCTTGTTTGTGTCCCAGCAATCGTTCATCGGAATCTTCGTCGAAAACACCACCGTAGATCACCTACTCATCAGATCGACATTAGTCATCATATTGAGGTTGAAAGACAACCGATCTAACCAAATAGGTAACATGCAATAGAAAAGGGCTTACCGAAAACCTAACAGATTGGCCAAAGACCAAGCTCACATCCACCTAAGACCATCGCCACCAAAATAAACAAAGATGCTAAACTATGTCGTGGACTGTTTATGTACCTGGTTTGGCTGAATCGGCTCCAGATGTCGCAAGAACCACCGTCGCCGCTGTATGAACACGATGCGAGATCTGATGTAAACAAAAACTTAATGTGAAGAGGAATATGGTGGAAGGTGAAGAATACGGTGGAATATGGTGGAAGGCGAGATAATACCTAGGGTTCTTGTGAAGAACATGGTGGAAGGTCAGATAATAATGGGAGTCGGTGAAATGAGGAAGATGAGTTATGTGATGAGTACGCATGGAATGAGATTGTGTCTAAAGGACCAAAATAGGCTAGGTAATACAAATAATCACAAAAATGCCATAACTTACTGTTCAAAGAGTTTGAACATTAATATAGTGTAATATGGTTTAGTGTATTGCAGCTTTGCCATAAAAGATTAAGAGTACATACTTTTGTTTTTATTAAAACATATCTGTATGTAAGATTCCTTTTGTATCTTTCTTTATTTAGGCTGGTGGGTGTGGAGGAAGTTTATCATGGGCCTTCATGTAAAGTCGCCATGTCATCGGGGGCCGGTTCATCACCTATGTGATGGACCAAGGGTGTGGGTGATGGATCTTCCCCTCACAAATCTTCTATTCCCATCTCTATCTCTCTCTCTCTCTCTCTTACGTAGGCTCGTCACTTTCGTTAATAAATCTTCTCTACCCCCCTCTCTCAGGCTTGTCACTTTCGTCTGCAGCGGACGCGACCAACCCTAAGGGGGCGGTGATTCGGTCCACGATGCCCCTCGACAAGCCGGAGATGTGGCCCACACCCACCAGCCTTAGAATCACTTTTATAATTTTCACTTGTTTTATAAAACGTGTCAAATAGGTTTTTAAAATGTATGTGATCAGTAATCACAAGCTACATTTTAAATGTGGCTTGGATGTATACGAGTGTGTATACTTCTTGATATAGACATGTATGACACAATCATCGCCTACAATCCTACATGATACATGGTAATTTTGTTTTTTTTTTGCTGATTTGTTCAATCCTTGACAAGATCAATCTATTGGTGGTTCGTGCACTAACTACATGTCTCTTGTACCCAAATTTGGTACATCATATGTAATAATATTGTATTCATACAATCAAATCTAATGTTTATGGTTGATGAAAACTAATTAGAAGGTTTCATTCATGCATTCTAGACAATGTTTCTCATGACTTTGGACCCTTTTAAGGTAAATTGGGTCAAAATTATTATCTTTAGGAGAACCTACCAAGGCAAAGAAATAGAAAAAAATATATCTTTATACATAGATTGAGACAATTCTTCAACAAATGGTTTCTGAACAACTAAGTAAAAAAAACTTATCATGGACTCCATATAACCCATCAAGTTCCTTAGCAGTTCAGATGACTGTTGAACACATAAAACTAAGTACCGAATAGGGGACATGTCAATGTTATCGTGATAAATTCAACATATGCTCATGCAGAAGTTCTTCTTCTTCTTCAACTCATCATCGAAATTCGAACAATCGTGCAAGTTGACACTATTACTACAATTTCCGTATATGGATCTAGTGAAATCGGAGCCCTAATTGATGAAGCGTACATGTTGGAGCCTTATCTCAGACGAAAAGCATCAAACGTACGTGCAATTGGAAGGAGTGAATGAACACTGAAATTGGGTATGTCAGATGTAAGAAAATAAAACTTTGCTGCTTCAATACGAGATTGTAAAGCTTCATGCAGTGAAGACGTAAATTATATATCTACTATCAATAACAACCAGACCGCTGACACCACCATTTTCGGGGTAAACCTGATAGACTAGTCCGAGTTTCAAAACATTGTGTACAAGTAATCAAATCACAATTGTACATTTTATCAAAACTACTATCACATTTATTTTTTTCATTTCTTTTATTCTATTAAATAGTGTGATGTTGTATCAAATTTCTGATACAACATTGAGATTTTTTAATTTTTATCCTTGGCACCGGAAGCGGTGCGGTTTTTGGCTCGGGTCCAACGAGTAGTGCACAACAACTTTTCCACCCTCTAAGGGCGGGGTTTTGTTTTTAGCAGATTGAGATTTTCTATTCAAAAGGGGTGGCGGCACAGCTTGTTGCCCGCCTACCTACCATCCTTATGTAATTTACCTTTTGTCAATGGATTCATGAATTTTAATTGTTAAAAAAAAATCAAATGGATCAAATATATTTTCCCGTTACTATAACAAACTAAGCCGACACCGTCCGGACAAATTCGGTAGCGGTACCATTATTCACTTTTATGCTTCCCAACATAATTTTCGTCTTGATCCCGACGAAACAAAGCTGAAAATGGAGTTATATCCAGTGTAGTGTTTTTTTCATCGTTAACTATAACTATAACGAGTGCGAGTAACATATCAGTGCTATGATGAACTGGACTGATTCTGATTGAACATCAATACCGGTATCGATATCATCAAAAAATCATTACCAATATATGCTTATATAATTTCCAACCAGTTAAAAACATATGTCGAAATCCTTTTTTAGCATTTCATGACTACTTTATTTTTTTTATCTTTATGTTGTTATATCAAATATTGTATCTTGGTTATACCAATAGTACCAATTGGTTGAGTTCTACAAAGGCTACAAAAAACGAGAAAGGTGAGAAGCCATTAGAAAATGACATGTATTCAAATGATTAAACTAGTGAGAAGGGTAATTTTGTAAAAAAAAATATGCACATGCAAGTCACATACTATTTTCACCTTCATTTTTAAACGTCCGTAACTTTTTTATACGTCATCTTTTTTTTTAAAGTTATACCATAAGATTGAGCACCTTTTATCTTTAATATGAGTACCATATTGTTATACTTTTGAAAAAAAAAGTCAAAAACACAGTTGCGTAAAACACAATGGAGATAACGTAAAACGCAATAAGTACCAATTAAATATGCAATGAACAATAGGGTATAAAACACAATGGATGGCATACTAAATACACAATAAACAGAAGACTAAAACACAATGAATGAATACTTTTGATAAAAAAAATTCAAAACCCAGTTGCATAAGACACAATGGACGACATAATAAAGACACAATGAACAGAAGACTAAAACACAATTAATACTTTTGAAAAAAAATGTCGAAAACCTAGTTTCATAAAATACAATGGACGACATACTAAAGACACAATGAACAGAAGGCTAAAACAGAATGAATACTTTTGAAAAAAAAGTCAAAAACCTTGTTGCGTAAGACACAATGGAGATAACGTAAAACATCATTAGTACTAATTAAATATGCAATGAGCAGTATGGTATAAAACACAATGAACAATCTAATAAAACACAATGGACGACATACTAAAGACATAATGAACAGAAGACTAAAACACAATGAATAGTAGACTTAAACACAATGAATAACATAATAAATACAAAACCCATTTGCGTAAAACACAATGAAAGCATACTAAAAACACAATAGACAAAGTTAAATCATGTGTAGACTAAAAAACATAAATAACATATTTATAAAGCACAGTGCATATTATATAACACAATGAACGAGCAGAAGACACAATGAAGAAGAAAACCCATTTAACACGGATTTTTTTTTTCAATTTTAACATAGCAATGTGGTACTCATATTATAGATAAAAAAAACACTCGTTAATATGGTGAAATTAAAAAAAAAGAACATCGTACGAAAAGTTATAAACATTTTAAAATGATGGAGGGAATTGACATGTGCATTGCATGTGGAGAGAGAAAGTCAACAAATGTTGTTTTCCTTTTATGCTCTTCATATATTTTTTTTTCCACAAAGTACTTAATCATACTTTCATGCACTACAAGAATTAGAGCTATGGCAAGAGGAGGAAGCTGGAAAGGCGAAATGGCTCATCAGACACGAACTCAAGACCGACGACAACATGAAGACCGATGACAACATGAAGAACGACGACAACATGAAGATCGACGGCAACATGAAGACAGGAGGCATCACCAGTCTGAAGACTAGGACCAAGATTGGGAGACGTATCATGGGAAACACACAAGGAAAAGATTCTACAACAAGCATTTTTGTTTCCAACCTACCGGACGGAACAACTGATGGTATGTTGAAAAACACAATGAACAAACATCTTTGTTTCCAACCTACCGGACGGAACAACTGATGGCATGTTGAAAAACACATTCAAAGAGTATGGGGAAGTAATATCAACTTATGTTGGCAAAAAAAAGGGACGCTCAAGGCAACTTCTTCGATTTCATTAGATTCAAGGAAACCTGTAACAAGGAAGAACTGGTAAAAAACATGGAAAATGTCACTCTTAACGGTGCAAAACTTGGAGTAAACATTGCAAACTTCGATAAGTGGAGGGTGGAACAACCAATCAATCAAAGACCCCCAGTAAAACCTCCTCAAACACAACAAATGAATGTGCAAAATGTTCAATCCAAGACTTTCGATAAGGAGGCGGGGTCAAGTTCTTTTCGGGACATACTCGGGGATATCAATTACAAGTCATATTCCATAACCATTATTATCCCACCAGCTCTCACAACTGCTTACTCGAAATGGAAGATTGGTACACTGGTCGGGGACGTCAAAACAATGGAAGCTTTGTGCTCTATTAATCTCATCCTTGATCAAGGGGGTCTATCAGACTTTCAAGTTAGCTATGCTGGGGATATGACAATGCTCATTGAATTCTCAGACACTAAGTCAGCTGAATCATTCCTGAACGAAAAGAAAGATTGTTGGAAAAGCTGGTTCGATACACTGGAGAGATGGTCTGAAGAGTACTAGCTAATGGAGAGATTGGTCTGGATCAACATAAGGGGAGTGTCGGCCCACCTTTGGAGCAAAGAAACTTTCCATCTTATCGGTAATAGTCTGGGAAAGGTAGTACAAGGTTCCATGGCAGGTGTTGGTAACCTATCATATGAAAAGATCGGCATAATTACTAGAGCAAAGCATCGTATTAATGAGGAACTGGCACTCAGATGGAGATCGGGTGTATATTTCGTCATTGTGGAGGAAGATACTAGGCCATGGTCATCGGATTTCCTTCTAAATGGTGAATCGAATTTCGAGCCCACAAATCAGAGAGACGATTGTTTTCCGGCGGGTGGTAGTCCAACGATCGGGAACTCAAAAGGCTTGTTGCAAGGAGATAACAAAATCGACACCTTGGAAGCGGGAACAGTAATAAATGTTGCGCATGTGTCGGAAGATGATACTGCATTGAATGTAGAGAATGATAATACGTCATCAATGAATTTAATGCGTGATGATGTGGCGATGGCCTCACCAGTCACAATGGATGGAAACGTGGACCAACTTTTTGTGGGCTCATCCGGTGGTCCAAATCCAAGGAAAAGACAAAGAACGTTTTCTCCTGGGCCCTCTGAATCCGATCTGGATATAGTCCAAGAAGTTGAACCTTCTCCAATTATTAACCCAGGCCCCACCCCTGTTATTATTTCTTCTCTTCCTTCTGGTAAAAAGCCTTTCCCCAAAATGAAGAAGGCGTCCAAGTGTGCTTCATCTAGGGCTCGTGACAAAGACGAAATGGAAACACCCTGGATCTATCCCTTCCTTCCAATCTCACAAAGGCAACAACAGGAAACTAAACCCAGGGAGGATTCTCATCAACAGGGCGAAGGCAAATCATCGATTATGCTGGTGGACTCTGAAATCAAAGACACAATCTCGGTTGCTGAAAAGGTTGGGGCTGACCTAGAAAACATTGAAAAAAGAAGTTCGGGCTACAATGACAGGTGAGGCGTTCCAAATTAGTCACCAATGAATTTTCTACCCTTAAACATCAGGGGTGTTTGCAAACAAAAATGGGTTAGAGATTTGAAACATATGCATAAACTAAATTTCGTGGGGCTCCAAGAAACTCAGGTTACAGATCTGGTACAACGGGATATTAGAGCATTATGAGGTAGTCAGTCCTTTGTCAATGTGGGATCCCTCTGTTTTCAAAAAAAAGAGTCAGTTGTTAAGAACCGAAAGTTCTTACTGGTTACTGATCACTTGGTTGGTATTGACTCTTGCATTCACATCCTAAATGTATACGCACCACAGAGGTTTCCCTTGAAACGAAAATTATGGGATGAGATCACGGAATTAAAAGCGGCCAACCACTGGATTTGGGTTATGTTTGGGGACTTTAACTCAGTTAGGGTTATTGAAGACAGAAGAAATTTGGCTTTTGATCCTGTGTGTTCGAGGGTGTTTAGTGACTTCATTCACACCAACAACCTTCATGAATTTGCAATGAAAAGAAGGCGATTTACTTTTTTCAAAAAGAAAGGTGCAAAACTGAGTAAGATTGATCGATACTTGGTTGATGACAACTTCGTAAAGCTGTGGTCGGATGCTTCCCTTACTACTCTACCTCGGCACTTATCAGACCACTCCCCCTTGATACTCACCACCTCTCCAATTGATTTTGGGCCCATCCCATTCAGGTGTTTCAATTGGTTAGAAATGGATGGCTTTTCAGAAATGGTTCGGGAAGCAAATGAAAAGTTCTCATATCAAGGTCTGCCTGATAAAAAACTCGCAGAAAAGCTAAAGTTCCTGAAAGTCAAAATAAAAGCTTGGATACGTGGGCAAAAAGATAAAGAGGATGAAGACATGAAGTTGAAGATTGTTGAGGTTGACGATCTAGATGGATTGGTGGAGTCTAGAGATTTATCAGAGGATGAATGGTGGACTTATTCCACCTGTAGACAGGAAATTCTTGAGCTAGAAGCGCACAAGATTATGGATCTAAAACAGAAATCAAGAGCAAGACGGGGCCTCCTTCGGAGATGACAACTCAAAATATTTTCATGGCTTTATCAAAAGCAGTAATCTAAGAAACCGAATTCATGACTTGGAGATCAATAATGAATGGTGCAAGGACCCGATCACTTTAAAGAAAACTGCCCGCCGGTTCTTTGCCGATTGCTGTAAAAAAGATATGGTGGTTAGGCCAAACCTCACATGCAGTAACATCAAGAAACTTTCTTCGAATGAAGCGTCTGGCCTCATTTTCAGCCGAGGATATTAAGCAAGCGGTTTGGGATTGTGGAGGTGACAAGGATCTAGGCCCGGACGGCTTTAATTTCCATTTTATAAAACAATTTTGGGACATCTTCGGTGACAATATTATTGAGTGCCTGCACCATTTTCATGCTTCTGAACGTATCTCAAGTGGCTGTTCGGCGTCTTTTATAGCTTTGGTCCCAAAATGTAATGACCCTATTGGCCCCAATGATTATCGGCCGATAAATTTGATTAGGGCAATCAGCAAAGTAATATCAAAAGTGTTGGAAAATCGCATTAAAGGGGTTATGGGCAACTATGTTTTAAAAGCACAAATCCATACGCCTTATGTAACCCTAGGCGAGCAGTGTACGAAAAGCGCAAGAAAAAAAGCGAGAAAAGCACACTTTTTGTACACATGTTGTTTTTGTGCTTAAAATTGTTATACATGTAGCTAAAAAGGTTGTACCTTTTAGTTAAATCATATATATACCTTATTTGTATCTATATTTTGAGTAAATAATGCTAAAAACCTATAGCATATATAAAAAAATTTATATAATTGTCTTGCGCCTCGCGTACGAAAAGTCCACCGCTTTTGCGCTTTGCGCCTCGGTTTTAGACCCCGTCACTTTTGTGCGCTTCGCGCTTTTTAAAACCAAGACGGGCAGCATCATTTCAGATACCCAATCAGCATTCTTGCAAGGAAGAAACATTGTGGACGGGCCTTTGATCATAAGTGAGATTATCTCTTAGCTAAGAAAGAAGAAACAAAAGGCCCCGCCATTCAAAATCGACTTCGAAAAGGCTTTCGACCATCTGAGTTGGGAGTTTCTAATTTTGATCCTCGAACAAATGCACTTCCCAGCCAAATGGTGCAGGTGGATTCATGGGGTGCTCTACTCGGCCAGGTCTTCGGTATTCCTAAATGGCTCTACATCCTTCGAATTTCAGTATCAATGAGGGATTAGGCAAGGGGACCCGTTGTCGCCCTTCCTCTTTATTATCGGGATGGAAGCATTCTCGTGTATGATGGATGCAACCTCGGAGGAAAATATTTTTATTGGGTGCAAGCTACCTAATAACGGTTTGTCGATTTCGCACCTCCTCTATGCAGACGACGCCCTGCTAATTGGTGAATGGTCCGATACAAATGCAAAAAATATGATCAGACTGCTGAGGACTTTTTTATCTTGTTTCTGGACCAAAGATAATGTAACGCCCCAAAAATGATACATAATAATAGTGTGATGGAAACTTAATATGTATATGTATATGTATATATATATATATATATATATTGGTATGGATATATTGCGTATGCGTATGTATGTATGCGTATGTATGTATATATATGGGTGTGTAGGAGGGTGTGTACCCCTAGTTGTAAGTAGTGCATTGATAGTTGTACACTTAGTAAACCTAAGATTTACCAAGTTAGTTACTTGGGTAAATTGGTGGAAGCTTAAACTAATAAAGTGGGAAGGGGCTGAACATAAACCAACACTCATCTTGAAGGGTTTGTTTTGGGAAGACTTGAAGTGTTGGTTAGTTAAAGGTGTTAATTAACAAAAAGCCCAAAGTTGAGGGACTAAAGTTGACAAGTGGGAAACCTCATAATAAAATCTGCATTTTTGTAAGGGGGTCGACATTTGAGAAGGGTTTTTACATCTTGGGAGAGCTTGTGATGAACCTAACACACATACAAGCTTTAATCCAAGGTGAAATCATAAGACCATGTGGTGCATGTATAGTTTGAAGCCAAGATTGGATAATTGGAAGGGTTTCAAAGCTAAGGTATGAATTATTTAACACTAGATGATGAATTCTAGGTTAGGAAGGTATTACATGATGGAATAAGTAGAGCTCATGCAAAATTGATATGTGAATTCATGTAGAAACTAGTTGAAAGAGATGATTGAAACTTGTATTATATTAATCTTGTATAAATTATGCAATTGGAAGAAAATCTCATAAGGTTGGAAGTGGGTGTTGATCTTGGTGTGATCCAAGGCCATCCTTAGATAGATTAATTGATATTTTGAAAAGAAAATGATGATTTTCTATGTTTGACAACTATTGAGTAAAGGGTATGTGATGTAGGTAAATAATAAGATGATTGATGTTATGAGTTATGGAAGTATGCATGAAATGCTTGTACATTGTGTTTTAAATGTTGTATGCACACCAAGTGTTTGATGAAATGTCTAGATTAGTCTAACTTGCGAAATTGTAGGCAAGATTGGACAAGTATGAAAGTAGTGTGATAATTGATGCAATTGATAGTAGGTTAACAAGAGGATTGCGTCTTAGAGGGTATCCGTGTGGGAATTTATTGAATTATATGAATTGGTAAGAAGTATGCATTAGTAGTGTGTACACTATGCTTAAATAGTATGATGCACACCATGTGATGGATAATTGGTATGATGAATGACCTTGTATGTTAGTGAGACATGAATATGATGTTTATGGTAAAATACATATGACCTAGTATGTTAATATAGACATATGTTTGTAAGAAGAAAGTTTGAATGGTAGAAAGTGGACTTTCCGCCAAGTCAATAGTGTGGAATAACATGGTTAGGCTCTCAAACTTGATTGTGTGATTAGAAGCACTATGTGATGCTTAACATGTTAAAACTATGAGATATATATGATAATGAGGGGTATTACATGATGAGAGAACCAATGTGGTTGTGTATGTATGTTGTAGATATGGTAAAGGTTGACTAATGAAAGTCAATGTGTTATTTGATGGAAAATGATTGTTAGTGTGATATGATCATGTATGCTAACAATAATATGAATATGGTGATATGAAAGGATAGGAATAATGGACTCGAGCATGGGAAGCTAATGGGTCAAGGCGGAACAATAAACAAGCAAGAACTTGGAGTACACAAGGTAAGTGGTTCTTATTCCACTTAGGATAATGAATCTTAAGATGTTTATGTGTTTCATGGTAGTACGAGGACCGTGAGATGATGGTACCTAAATAACGAGGTTGAGGCTTGAATTGGAGTTATAATGGAATAAACGTGGCTTTGTATGAATTGGAACGGATCGAGTCGAGGTGGAAAGAAGGAAGAAAAAGTTCAAGATTTTCACCAGGTCCACAGTAGGCCTACGGCCTGGGAGTACCCCTACGGTGGCCCAGGGACACAAATCCAAGCCGTAGGCCAGGCCCAAACGGCCGTATGGTTATAATCCAGGCCGTACCCCTACGGCCATACAGTAGGGGTACGGTGGTCGCTGCAATGTTATTTTTCTATTATTTGATGATGTTTCGCTTAGGTGCGCGACCCGTAATTGCGTTTAACGCACCAATTAGCATCGTTGGACCTCGTGTGGGGCCTTGTAAGGGTGTAGCAAGTAATAGTAGTGTGGTTTTGTAAACATGATCGTAGTACGGAATGGTACAAGTGCGTGTAGTTTAATCGATGCATTATCCGATGGCATTAAATACGGTAAGTAGATTACCATGATTATGTAGTATTGTAGATGAGATGTACATATAAGTTCTCATGCTCAGGTTAGAGGAAGAGAGTTACTTGTATGTATGATAGCATTATATAGGTAGAAGTAGTATACTTGTATGTATGGTGGTATTGTAGGTGGAAGTTGCATACTCATATGTATTGTAGAATTATGCAAATGAATTGTATGCTTGTACGCATTGTAGTATTACATGTGGAAGTTTATGCTTGTATGAATTGTAGTAATACATATGGAGTTTACACTTGTGTGTATTGTGGTATCATATGTAGGAGTTTATGCTAGTATGTATTATGGTATTGTAGGTGGAGGTGTATGCTTGTATGAATTGTAGTATTAAACGTGGGAGCTATACTTGTATGTATTGTATGTTTTGTAGCAATACATGTGGGAGTTATACTTGCACGTATTGTATGTATTGTAGTAACACATGTGGGAGTTTTAGGCTCGTATGTATTGTATGTATTGTAGTAATACATGTGGGAGTTTATACTTGTATGTATCGTAGAATTTGCATGTAGGGGTTTATATCCTTGGATATACATATATATGTATTGCGAGGTTAATAACCTTTGTTATGAGGATGATATGAGATGCAGGTATGTAAATACGATTGTAAGAGACATGGAGGTTCGGATCGGGGTAACCCACCCGAACTTGAGAGAAGGATTACAGACAGGATCACAGAGGATTGTGGAATGCTACTTCGTGTTATGAGTAGATTACATGAGGTCACTCATTGAACTAACGTATTGGTTATGTGGTGGATGCAGGTTGTCTGGGTTACCTAACTTCTTCAAGGGAAGGATGGAGATCGAGCGAGGAGGCGGATTGTACGTGGTCACGGATACCTAACCAATAGAGTCGAGTCCTGTTGAATGTATTAAGAAATAACTTAAGATGTAACACCAAATTCCTTAGTAGAACCGGTTTTCTAAACAATTATGATTGTTTTATAAATGAATTTTTCGGTTGGTATTTTTCCGCTGCGAGTTTTCTGTAAACAGATTTAGGGTGTTACAAGTTAGTATCAGAGCCCTGGTTTGAGCGAAATCTAGTACAAGGAAGTATGTACTCGAACTCAAACTTGTGTGCTCCTGAATGAAATGACCCGTACAATCCAAGGCTCGATCAAGACCCAAAGGTAGAATTTAATATTAACTCACATGACATGTAAAAGCTAATTGTGGTGTTCATGTTAAGGTGAGCCTTTGTGGATAATGAAGAGATCTCAAGGACACGATCCAACATAGATCGCGGAGGTTGTAGATATGATGTGACAATCTCAGGTACGCGATAATTGACTATTTATACCGGGGGGAGGAAAATCCTCAGGGATGGTAAAACATAGAAGGAAATCGAAATGTGGCACGAAGCTGAAAACCAGTCCTCAGGCATAAGGTAATGATTACATGAAGGCACGTGGATAACATGTGGACTGTACACCTGGCCAGTGCACAAGAAACATGCTACACACGTGAGACCATGAGAATCATTACAGGTATGCCCGGTGGAATTGGAAAGTAAGTAGTCGTGTGGGTGAGTAGTTGGAATGAAAAGTTTGAGTCCATAGACAATTACGGATCAAATCAAAATAATAGAAATACCCTTTGTGGGTTAAAGTGGTGATTGACCTTAATGGGTCAAGTGGTAGAATTACCCTTTATGGGATAAAATGGTAGAATTGACCTTAAAAGGGTCAACAAAGTAGAAAAGCCCGTATGGGTTGAAAAGTAGAATTGACCTTAAAAGGTCAAATGGTGGAAAAGCCCGTATGGGTTAAAACAGTAGAGTTGACCTTAAAAGGTCAAAATAGTAGAAAAGCCCGTATGGGTTAAGACAGTAGAATTGACCTTAAAAGGTCAAATGGTGGAAAAGCCCGTATGGGTTAAAACAGTAGAGTTGACCTTAAAAGGTCAAAATAGTAGAAAAGCCCGTATGGGTTAAGACAGTAGAATTGACCTTAAAAGGTCAAATGGTGGAAAAGCCCGTATGGGTTAAAACAGTAGAGTTGACCTTAAAAGGTCAAAATAGTGGAAAAGCCCGTATGGGTTAAGACAGTAGAATTGACCTTAAAAGGTCAAATGGTGGAAAAGCCCGTATGGGTTAAAACAGTAGAGTTGACCTTAAAAGGTCAAAATAGTAGAAAAGCCCGTATGGGTTAAGACAGTAGAATTGACCTTAAAAGGTCAAATGGTAGAAAAGCCCGTATGGGTTAAGACAGTAGAGTTGACCTTAAAAGGGTCAAATGGTGGAAAAGCCCGTGTGGGTTAACATAGTAGAATTGACCGTAACAAGTCAAATGGTGGAAAAGCCCGAATGGGTTAAAATAGTGGAATGACCATGATGGGTCAAAATGGTGGAAAAATCCTTATGGGTTAAATTAAGTGGAATGACCATGATGGGTCAAAATTGTAGAAATACCCTTATGGGTTAAAATGGTAAAATGACCGGGATGGGTCAAAATTGTAGAAATACCCTTATGGGTTAAAATGGTAAAATGACCGGGATGGGTCAAAATTGTAGAAATACCCTTATGGGTTAAGATGGTAGAATGACCATGGTGGGTCAAAATTGTAGAAGTACCCTTGTGGGTCAAATTGAATGGAAAGACCTTAGCGGGTCATAAGGGCTGGAAGGACCTTAACGGTTCATAGGGTCGAGATCATGTATGATAGGTAGGAGGACCCTGATGGGGCAAGGTTGGAAGGACCTTGATGTGTAAGGATGGGTAATAACGTACGGTAGCTAAAATAGAAACGGATTGTTCCGGAAAGATGTATATAATTAGACATTCTAATAGAAACAAATTTTGTATAGACTATTGAAAGTCAGTTGTTATGAATATAAGGGGTATGATTAACCAATGATTTTGTAGATACGAATGGTCAAGATTATGGACTTGACAAAATCTACAAGATAGATGATATGAAGATAATGAGTTGGAACTAATTGTGAATGAATTAAAACAAGATAAATATGGCATGAAATTATTAAGGAGAAAGTTAAGCCGACGATGAGATGATCGGTTAACAATCCGGAAGGAAGGTTAGTGAATTCGGTTGTTTTATGATTGTCAAGTAGAGGATCGATATGACAATAGTACCCACGTAGGAATGTATGATATCTTACGTATGTGTAGCTTGAATGTTTGACTTTTAAAGGTCAAAAATAAATGAGTCTTAGCATTTGACTCGGTGTTGTTAAACAAATGACGTATGTGTCTACAGTAGATAGTGCACGAAATGAACTAACAACCAAATAGGTATGAATAGAATGACTCTAAAACCTACCAGGAAGGGGTGGGGTGAGTATGGTAAATATACTTGTCCCGTAGGGACTATAGAACGATGTCGGACTCTCAAGTCGAGTACGAATAAGGGGAGGTGAAGCAGTAGCTAGGTAGTAGTAGTTGGTATACTTGATAGTTGCTTAAAGGCTTGTGTTAATATTAGAAAGTGTGGACATATAATTATGTCTAGTCACGATTCAAGCTATAGCATAGCTTACAATGTGGGCTTGCGATGTGACATGAAACTTTGAATGAAGTGTCAAAGTAATTAAGTAAGTAGAGAATGCCTAGTAGGGTAGTAATGAAAGAGGTTTCGGGGACGAAACCTTCTTTAAGGGGGGTAGACTTGTAACGCCCCAAAAATG
Organism: Ambrosia artemisiifolia; assembly: GCA_032199755.1. Classification (NCBI taxonomy): domain Eukaryota; kingdom Viridiplantae; phylum Streptophyta; class Magnoliopsida; order Asterales; family Asteraceae; genus Ambrosia; species Ambrosia artemisiifolia. The sequence goes on from CM063521.1 coordinate 12,630,468, forward strand.
ATACATAATAATAGTGTGATGGAAACTTAATATGTATATGTATATGTATATATATATATATATTGGTATGGATATATTGCGTATGCGTATGTATGTATGCGTATGTATGTATATATATGGGTGTGTAGGAGGGTGTGTACCCCTAGTTGTAAGTAGTGCATTGATAGTTGTACACTTAGTAAACCTAAGATTTACCAAGTTAGTTACTTGGGTAAATTGGTGGAAGCTTAAACTAATAAAGTGGGAAGGGGCTGAACATAAACCAACACTCATCTTGAAGGGTTTGTTTTGGGAAGACTTGAAGTGTTGGTTAGTTAAAGGTGTTAATTAACAAAAAGCCCAAAGTTGAGGGACTAAAGTTGACAAGTGGGAAACCTCATAATAAAATCTGCATTTTTGTAAGGGGGTCGACATTTGAGAAGGGTTTTTACATCTTGGGAGAGCTTGTGATGAACCTAACACACATACAAGCTTTAATCCAAGGTGAAATCATAAGACCATGTGGTGCATGTATAGTTTGAAGCCAAGATTGGATAATTGGAAGGGTTTCAAAGCTAAGGTATGAATTATTTAACACTAGATGATGAATTCTAGGTTAGGAAGGTATTACATGATGGAATAAGTAGAGCTCATGCAAAATTGATATGTGAATTCATGTAGAAACTAGTTGAAAGAGATGATTGAAACTTGTATTATATTAATCTTGTATAAATTATGCAATTGGAAGAAAATCTCATAAGGTTGGAAGTGGGTGTTGATCTTGGTGTGATCCAAGGCCATCCTTAGATAGATTAATTGATATTTTGAAAAGAAAATGATGATTTTCTATGTTTGACAACTATTGAGTAAAGGGTATGTGATGTAGGTAAATAATAAGATGATTGATGTTATGAGTTATGGAAGTATGCATGAAATGCTTGTACATTGTGTTTTAAATGTTGTATGCACACCAAGTGTTTGATGAAATGTCTAGATTAGTCTAACTTGCGAAATTGTAGGCAAGATTGGACAAGTATGAAAGTAGTGTGATAATTGATGCAATTGATAGTAGGTTAACAAGAGGATTGCGTCTTAGAGGGTATCCGTGTGGGAATTTATTGAATTATATGAATTGGTAAGAAGTATGCATTAGTAGTGTGTACACTATGCTTAAATAGTATGATGCACACCATGTGATGGATAATTGGTATGATGAATGACCTTGTATGTTAGTGAGACATGAATATGATGTTTATGGTAAAATACATATGACCTAGTATGTTAATATAGACATATGTTTGTAAGAAGAAAGTTTGAATGGTAGAAAGTGGACTTTCCGCCAAGTCAATAGTGTGGAATAACATGGTTAGGCTCTCAAACTTGATTGTGTGATTAGAAGCACTATGTGATGCTTAACATGTTAAAACTATGAGATATATATGATAATGAGGGGTATTACATGATGAGAGAACCAATGTGGTTGTGTATGTATGTTGTAGATATGGTAAAGGTTGACTAATGAAAGTCAATGTGTTATTTGATGGAAAATGATTGTTAGTGTGATATGATCATGTATGCTAACAATAATATGAATATGGTGATATGAAAGGATAGGAATAATGGACTCGAGCATGGGAAGCTAATGGGTCAAGGCGGAACAATAAACAAGCAAGAACTTGGAGTACACAAGGTAAGTGGTTCTTATTCCACTTAGGATAATGAATCTTAAGATGTTTATGTGTTTCATGGTAGTACGAGGACCGTGAGATGATGGTACCTAAATAACGAGGTTGAGGCTTGAATTGGAGTTATAATGGAATAAACGTGGCTTTGTATGAATTGGAACGAATCGAGTCGAGGTGGAAAGAAGGAAGAAAAAGTTCAAGATTTTCACCAGGTCCACAGTAGGCCTACGGCCTGGGAGTACCCCTACGGTGGCCCAGGGACACAAATCCAAGCCGTAGGCCAGGCCCAAACGGCCGTATGGTTATAATCCAGGCCGTACCCCTACGGCCATACAGTAGGGGTACGGTGGTCGCTGCAATGTTATTTTTCTATTATTTGATGATGTTTCGCTTAGGTGCGCGACCCGTAATTGCGTTTAACGCACCAATTAGCATCGTTGGACCTCGTGTGGGGCCTTGTAAGGGTGTAGCAAGTAATAGTAGTGTGGTTTTGTAAACATGATCGTAGTACGGAATGGTACAAGTGCGTGTAGTTTAATCGATGCATTATCCGATGGCATTAAATACGGTAAGTAGATTACCATGATTATGTAGTATTGTAGATGAGATGTACATATAAGTTCTCATGCTCAGGTTAGAGGAAGAGAGTTACTTGTATGTATGATAGCATTATATAGGTAGAAGTAGTATACTTGTATGTATGGTGGTATTGTAGGTGGAAGTTGCATACTCATATGTATTGTAGAATTATGCAAATGAATTGTATGCTTGTACGCATTGTAGTATTACATGTGGAAGTTTATGCTTGTATGAATTGTAGTAATACATATGGAGTTTACACTTGTGTGTATTGTGGTATCATATGTAGGAGTTTATGCTAGTATGTATTATGGTATTGTAGGTGGAGGTGTATGCTTGTATGAATTGTAGTATTAAACGTGGGAGCTATACTTGTATGTATTGTATGTTTTGTAGCAATACATGTGGGAGTTATACTTGCACGTATTGTATGTATTGTAGTAACACATGTGGGAGTTTTAGGCTCGTATGTATTGTATGTATTGTAGTAATACATGTGGGAGTTTATACTTGTATGTATCGTAGAATTTGCATGTAGGGGTTTATATCCTTGGATATACATATATATGTATTGCGAGGTTAATAACCTTTGTTATGAGGATGATATGAGATGCAGGTATGTAAATACGATTGTAAGAGACATGGAGGTTCGGATCGGGGTAACCCACCCGAACTTGAGAGAAGGATTACAGACAGGATCACAGAGGATTGTGGAATGCTACTTCGTGTTATGAGTAGATTACATGAGGTCACTCATTGAACTAACGTATTGGTTATGTGGTGGATGCAGGTTGTCTGGGTTACCTAACTTCTTCAAGGGAAGGATGGAGATCGAGCGAGGAGGCGGATTGTACGTGGTCACGGATACCTAACCAATAGAGTCGAGTCCTGTTGAATGTATTAAGAAATAACTTAAGATGTAACACCAAATTCCTTAGTAGAACCGGTTTTCTAAACAATTATGATTGTTTTATAAATGAATTTTTCGGTTGGTATTTTTCCGCTGCGAGTTTTCTGTAAACAGATTTAGGGTGTTACAGATAAGCTCCAATAAATCGATTGTCATGGGTATTGGTGTCGAAGATGGTGTGGTTGCAAATTTTGCGACCCAATTCGGCTGCAACCATGGTTCTTTACCATTCAAATACCTTGGGCTTCCGGTTGGAGAAAACATGAATTGGGTATCAAGTTGGAATGCAATCGTTGACATTTTTGACAATTGCTTATCCGGCTGGAAAGCGAAACATCTATCTAGTGGTGGTCGATTAAAACTAATTAAAGCTGTTCTGGATGCGCTGCCAACTTATTTCTTCTGCATTTTTAAAGTGCCTGGCCATGTTATTGACGTGTTGGAAGCAAAAAGAAGGTCTTTTTTCTAGGGTGGAAGTACGGATAATAGGAAGACAAGGTGGGTCAATTGGGAGCGACTTACCTCACCCAAATGTGCAGGTGGTCTTGGTTTAGTACCACTTCAGGAAGCAAATGTTGCATTATTAACCAAATGGTGGTGGAGGTACAAAACGGAACCGGAAGCATTGTGTAGGAAGGTGATTGATTCAATTCATATAACAAACCATTTGTGGTCTACACTACCATGTGCAAAAGGATTCTCCGGAATATGGAAAATAATTGCTAGCTTGGGTAATCAGTTGGCCAAATCAAATTTGCAGCTTGGAAACATGATAAAAGCTGAAATCGGTGATGGGGCATGCACCAGATTTTGGATAGATTGCTGGATTTTCTGCCAACCACTACAAGAGGTGTTCCCGAACTTGTACCAGCTTGAAAAGAAGAAAAGGATTCGAGTTAAAGACTGTTACGCACAGGACGGTGACTCAATTTCATGGATGTGGAGATGGAAAAGACCCCCAAATTTGGTTGAAGAACTCATGGAATATGAAGATCTAATCAGGCTGATTGAACAGGTAACGATAAATGGAAACACGGACAAGTGGGTATGGGTTGAAGACCGTTCTGGAGTGTTTTCGGTGGCCTCCATGAAATCGGTTCTTTCAAAAGCTTCGGCTACTGCTGCTCCTTTTGTGATGGAGTGGAATAGCTGGGTACCTAAGAAAGTAAACATTCTCTTGTGGAAAGCGGAAATGGGTCGGTTGCCAATCTCTAGATGGGCTTGCAATCAGGAATATCCATAATGGACCTCTAACGTGCAAATTGTGTGGAGAAGCAAACGAGTCGGCGGATCATCTACTAACGGGATGTATTGTTGCGGATAGTGTATGGAATATGATAAGTCAGTGGTGTCGTATTCCACACATATAAGCGTTTTCAGTCAAAAATTTTATTGGAGGTGCACAAACACTTATAACTATCGAAGACAAAAAAGAAAATCATTCAAGGCATTATAATGGCGGCATGTTGGTGCATTTGGAACACAAGAAATGAGGCGACTTTCGCGGATGGCCAAGTACGAATCCAAAAGTTATTGGGAGGAATTAAATCCATTGCTTACTTATGGATTAGGAATAGGTCCACACATAGAAGACTAAAATGGATAGATCGGATGCATTTTAGTGTGTAACAATTGATGTATTTGTATGTTGTTCTTTGGTTCTAGTATCTTGCTAGTAGCCGTTTTTAATGAAAGTCGCCGTTAAAAAAAATTCCTTCTCAACATTTTTAGAAAAAAGTGTATTGTGTGTTTGATCTTTAACCCTACTACGATAACAAATTAAATCGATACCGACTAAGAGTGGTAAAACAAGATTTGCTTATTAATTAAAAAAAATAATTATTTTGTTATTTTCCATTTGTTAAGGTCAATCGACCCCCACCTACATTGGTACAAATGGCCTCTTGTCAGAACACCAAAACCCATCAACGCATAAAACAAAGCCTCTGCAAGATTCCATCTCCGACTCCAATCCAAACCCAGATTCATCACCACTCTTCACAATAACCCTTTTCAGATGATATTATTATTATCATCAACATCGTCATGTTTACAGGTAATCTTTTAGGATTTGGTTTAGCAGTATCTTCCAGTGCATTCATTGGATCAAGTTTTATTATTAAAAAGAAAGGTCTACAAAGGGCTGCTGCTTGTGGGGTTCGTGCAAGTAAGTTCCTTTTTATGGTTACGTTGATTTTGATGTAATAATTTGGGAATTTTGTTGATTAGTTTTGATTTTAAGTAATTTTCCATGAGACCCAAATCTTTGTTTAAGTGGGTCAGCTTGTTTGTTGCCCGTTTACCCGCCGCTTTATTTTAATTGTACTTCTATAAAGGAAGTAACTTTTTGATGAATTTGGTTGATTTTAGTGACTAGTGATTGGGAATAATTTGGGATTGTTTTGATTAGTTTTAATTTAAGTAAGTTTTCGATGATTAGGCCGAAACAGTCCCATAGTTATCAAAGGCGCTAGGCGCAATCAAGGCGCATAGGCCTTGCCTGGGGCCTAGGCGAGAGGCGCAAAAAAAAGCGAGGGCCTGAGATAAAAAAAAAGCATACACGAAAATAAAGTAAAAATATATTAAAATAATACTATTTTTCATCTAGTTAGTATCAAAATTTTTGAAATATTGATCTATTAGTGTATAGAAGTAGTGTTCCTTAGATAAAAGTAGAAATTGGCTGAAATCTAGCCATAATTTAACGAATTTGGCTGGAAACTCTCCGAAATTTGGGAATCTAGCTGAAATCCGCGCCTAAACCATCACCTGTAGAATTAAAGCGCAATTTCCTCGACTCAAAGCGCAAATGCATCGCCTCGCCTAAAAAATGGGCCTAGGCGCAAGAGGCGATGGCTTTTAACAACTATGAACAGTCCGCATCAGCAAAAATTAAATGGTTGTTTAGTTAGTGTGGGATCGTTTAGGGAAAATAGGTTAAAAGCTAGGACTGTTACAAAACATTTCCTTAGTTGGGACTGTTGCCGGCCAATACGTCAAAGTTGGGATTATTATAATCCAAGTTTTCTAATGTTAAGTAAGTTTTCGATGATTAGGTTGATTTAATTGTAACATGGAGTACATTGAGTTTGATTTCATAGATAATGTGAAATAATTTGGGGATTTTTATTTGATTAATTTCAGTTTTGTCAATCGTTATTTAGGATCGGGAGGATATGGTTATCTGTTGGAGCCGTTGTGGTGGATTGGCATGTTGACTAGTAAGCGTTTTCGTTTCTTTTGTTGTTTGGTTAATATTGTGATATCTTGAATTTTGATGTGTTTGTTTTGAATCATAAGTGGATTTGTTTTAAATATGCAGTGATTGTCGGAGAATTTGCTAATTTTATAGCTTACATATATGCTCCGGCCGTTCTTGTGACTCCATTGGGGGCATTGAGTATTATTGTGAGGTGAATGTTTGTATGATTGTTTAGTTTATTAGAGCGAGCAATCTTTGTGGTTCTCACTTTACTGCATTCTTGAATACATTACTTGACAGTGCGATTTTAGCGCATTTCTTACTAAATGAGAAATTGGGGCGAATGGGGATACTAGGATGTGTGCTTTGTATAGTCGGTTCCACTGTTATTGTGATTCATGCCCCTGCTGAACATAGCATAAGCTCGGTGGAAGAAATTTGGGACTTGGCAACACAACCAGGTGAGCCGTGCAATCTTATTAATCATTTCTTGGCCCTAGTTATGCTTATCCTTCAGTGAAATTAATAAGACGTATATATTTAGGGGTGTCAATCAGGTCGGGTTGGTGGGTTGACATGTTTTAAACAGGTCTCCCTGAACACGATCGGTTATTAAATGGGCTAGATATTACAACCAAAAACTTTCACATTTTCATGTTGAGTCAGGAATCGGCACCTAGTCCATAGTTAATGATTTTATGGGCTTTTTGGTCCAGCTTTTCTTTTGTATACAGCATCAGCAATAGCTGTGGTACTGTTCTTGGTGTTGTACTGTGAACCACGATACGGGCAAACTAATATGATGGTGTACATTGGCGTCTGTTCCATAAATGGTTCGTTGACGGTAAGTATTCTCTTCTTTTGTTTTTATTTTCTGTCCACCATTAAAGTTATATTTGCATTGTTTGAGCTTTAAAGGTATTGAATTTATTTTTATAAATATTTGTCAATTGACACAAATAAGTTATAAAATGTTTAGCTAACTCTTTAAATCCACGAAACCACAAAATGACACCTAACTTAACATACACAATTTGTTGGCTGTTGTATTCAACAATAAACAGATGAACAATTTTAGAAATACACGTGCCTCGCGTACGTGACGTGGGGTCGCCTCAGATTGACCCACGCTTTTATAACACTTATGGCACTTAGTATGTTGAAAACTACTGAACTGCCATGGTGATAAACGTCACTTCCCTGAATCTATATATCTATCTTCTTCCTGAAAGTTATGGAAATTGAGTTGCTATCAGTACACTTGGTTTTCATTCTATGAATTATATTATGTAAAATGGAGTATTGATGTGTAAGATACACATCTGAGTGCTTCTTATCTGCAGGCCTACATATAAAACTCTTCTTTTTTAACTTATTCTATTGCTTTCTTTTTGTTTTGCAGGTTATGAGTGTGAAAGCAATAGGTATCGCCATAAAACTTACGTTGGAGGGTTCAAGCCAGGTGGCACGCTACCAAACATGGATTTTTGTAATGGTAGTTGTTACATGTATAATCACTCAGTTGAATTACTTAAATAAGGTTGGTCATCCACGCTTTCTTCATTCCTGTTTTCAGATTGCATTTGTGCATACGGATTAGTGAATTTCTTAATCTAATAGGGCTTTAACTAGGAAGATACAAATCATTTTTCAAACTTAAACTTGAAATGACATTAAACCTTCTTTTATTTCAAACCATAAAACTCCATGTTGCCAATCAGCTTTACGGTCCGGTTTGGGATCGAAATGGAATCAGACTGGTATAAAACAAGTTTAGATTTATATAATTATATTATCTCACTTTCAATTTTGAGGCTATTTTTTTTATTTGTTGCATACTGTGTTACATTATGAATTCATTATGGACTTGGATCAGGCTTTGGACACGTTTAACACCGCTGTTGTTTCACCAATATATTATGCCATGTTCACATCGTTCACAATCCTTGCTAGTGCCATCATGTTCAAGGTATGGTATTGTATCTAGGGGTGTAAACGAGCTTGTGCTCTGCTCAATTAGCTTAACAGAGCTCAGCTCGTTTCAAGCTTTATTTCAATAGCTTCCCGTGAGAAATTTCCAAGCTCAAGCTTGACTCATTTATTATTTATTAATTATTATTTTTTCTATTCATATACACATATATGTGTAAGTATAGTTTTATTTATAACATAATATATGTTATTTAGAGGGTGTTCGAGATTGCGTTTTGAATCTGATTTTTAGATTATTGCGTTTTGAAAACACAGATAATCAGTTTTTAGTGTTTGGATTGCGTTTTGAAAACGCAGATAATCAATTTTTTAGACTACCAAAACGCAATAATCTATAAGCAGCTCCACCCCTGCTTTTCCAAGACGCATAATCTGTTTTGAATAATTAATCCCAAACACCCCCTTAGTTGTTTTGGTCATAATCACATATATAATTATTTGTATTATGTAATATATTTACTAAATAAAATAATTGTTATATTTATATAAGTAATATGCTCACGAGCTTTAGCCAAGCTCGGTATATAAAGCTTATCCCATTTATCAAAACGAGCTTATTTTTAGGCTTGAACTCGTTTAAGCTTGGCTCGGTTTGATGTTTAGCGAACCGATCTCAAGTAGCTCAAAAGCGGCTGGCCTCATTTACGCCCTCAATTGCATCTGTTTCATGCTTTTCCGCATCACATTTCTTCTGAACTGGCTGACAACTTGTACTTTTACCATCATAGGATTGGTCTGGTCAGAGTGCTAGCACAATTATGTCGGTCCTCTGTGGGTTCCTGACCGTGCTTTCTGGTACCATGATTTTGCACAGTACAAGAGAACCCGATCCACAACCTGTTTCAGGTAAACATATAAAGCAACTGTATACATTATTAGGACTTATGTACTCCTGTTTGCGCAAAATATTTACACAACTGTTGACTATAGAAAGTCAACTTGAACATTATTAGGTTTGTTGAGTTGATTTATAATAACTTTGCAGACATTTATACGGCACTTTCTCCTCAAATATCGTGGATTGTGCATGCGAACGGGGAGATCTGGAAGCACAAGGATAACGACGAATCATGCCCAGAAGTTGTTGCAATAATTCAACCTGATCATTTCAGATGACCCGTTTTTGCAGAAAGTGTCATGGAACTCCTCAAATATGATCATCGATATGTTAACTGCGCCTTTCTGCATTCTCAGTCACGCCATGGGATACAAGAAACATTCATTGAAAACCGATTAACACGCTATTTTTCGTGTGAAAATAGAATTGGGTTATATGTATTTGTTTGGGATCTTATACATCCCAATAGTAACTTGATTGATAACTAGTTCATTGATAGTATTATTATTACTTATATATATACATTTTACTCTAGGTGGTGTTATGTTTTGTAAATGTTTTAACAATAGTGTATACCTCTTCTTTCTCTCTCTCTCTCTAAGCAGCATTCAATATTTCAATTTCGTCGTTGTAGTTTGATCGCTAATTTGTCTAAACGGTTAAGTAAATTATAGAAAGAATTGTTGCGACTCGGTTGGAATACAGTCTAGGCGTGGCTAGGACGAACCCATGGTCTATAACCCCGGTTACTACATTTATAGGAACAAAATAGATGAATTAGTTTTTAAAACTACTATACTTTAAAAAAAGTTTGAAATTAGGTTTACGAGATTGTCCAACACAAAGCGGATGGTTTTATTTTTATTATCACTACTAGGTTAGAGTCCCGTGGGGACCCACGGTTCACCCGAAAGTAAAATGAAAAAAAAGTAGAAAAATAAGAATTGTATTTTGCAATTTGTTTTGGTTACTAAATGTTTGATAATGCAATATGTATGAATTTTGATGTTAAATGCAAAATGTCATCTAACAGTTTAATGTAACAAAATGATGGAAATATCGAGTAAGTAAAGTTTAATTTGACAACTGCAAACTACATAGCATACTATCACAATATCACACATTACATCATCTGGGTAATATCTATATTCTAATCATAACTAAGCTTAAGCATAGAACACTTATAATTTAGTTGGGGCTTAACGAACTTCAACCAATGGTCCATTTTCATTACTTCAATCAAAATCTTTCAACTCTTGCTCATGGATAGTTGATTTTTCACCTTCGAAGTTGTTATCATTGTCATCACGATCCAAGGAGTGCAGCTCATTTTCAATAATTTATGAAAACCTCCACCATTGTATTCCATATTTGTGTTCTACATAAAATATAGTTGTTGTAAAGATATGGATACGGTGATAAGTAAATCAAGAAACAATCCTTAACCCATTTACTTGAATGGGTAGCTTAAATTTTCATGTTATCTCTCCAATGGTTCAAACCGATTACATAGCTAAAAAACAACTAATAAGAAAATGGGTCCAATGTCACATGCTGTAATATAAATTTCCTATATTTTATTAAAAAATAGACACCAAAAGGATCAACCCCAGACCCATTTCACCATGTAGCCAAAAGGACCCATTGTACACACACTTTAGGCAACTTTTGACATGTTACAAAAAGCCGCCAAAAAAACGTCATTATTTAAACTGTGTAAATATAGTACTTAACAATTAAAAATCTTAATAAATAACATCAAAATCATATCAATCATTCAAATCAATGACATTAAAATAATCCGCATCTGAAATTGACTTACCCATTATATACAAATTATTATTAACATCTTAAAATTAGCACACTTAAAATTAGCACACTTATTGAAATCAAGATGATGATTATCGTTTAGTTACAATTGATTAAAGGAAAGTCGTAATATCAAAATGAAAGTCGGTCAACAATGTTAAAATGAAATTCGTAATATTAGTAACATCAATAAATAATATTAAAAATCTTAATAAATAACATCAAAATCGTAATCATCATTCAAATAAATGACACTAAAATCATCCGCGTCTCAAATTGCCTTACCTATTATAAACAATTTATTATTGACATTTTTAGTAATCATTATTAGTTGTACAGAAAGTAACATTTTGAAAATTTATATTATCATTTAATTTCGTTGTTAAATTTGGTATGACGATTAAATGATTTTATTATTTGTTAAGGTTTATATAGTATTGTTGTCTCTCGAACAATTCTGCAAAATCGGAAATACTGTGCCTCGATTGACGTGATCGAGTAGGAATATTTATTTATGTATTTGAATTATAAAAATAGAAGGATTGGTAATATATATAATGTACACTCCTATCTTCGGATTATATTTAAATTATAAACTGTTAAATAGATTTAACACTGTTAAATAGATTTAAATAAATGTTTAAAAGAAAGTCGCATATGTTTAAAAGAATATCGTTTCATGACAATTGATTAAAGGAAAGTTTTTGAATTACGAAAAAGGGAAGGATTGGTAATTGACGTGAATTGGTCAACAACGCTTAAAATTAGCACAATCAAATTCAAAGACATAAAGTCAAAGAATTGACCTCCATCAATTTAACAAAAACGTAAAAAGTTTTTACTCAGATTCGGTCAACAATATTAACATTAAGGTCGTAATATTAGTAATAGCATTGAAAATTATTTTGAATACATTATATATATTTTAGGAAACTGTTAAATAGATTTAAATTATATTTATTATTAAAAGAATAATAAAACTGTAGGAAAATAAATGTACACTCCTATCTTCGGATTATATTTAAATTATAAACTGTTAAATAGATTTAACACTGTTAAATAGATTTAAATAAATGTTTAAAAGAAAGTCGCATATGTTTAAAAGAATATCGTTTCATGACAATTGATTAAAGGAAAGTTTTTGAATTACGAAAAAGGGAAGGATTGGTAATTGACGTGAATTGGTCAACAACGCTTAAAATTAGCACAATCAAATTCAAAGACATAAAGTCAAAGAATTGACCTCCATCAATTTAACAAAAACGTAAAAAGTTTTTACTCAGATTCGGTCAACAATATTAACATTAAGGTCGTAATATTAGTAATAGCATTGAAAATTATTTTGAATACATTATATATATTTTAGGAAACTGTTAAATAGATTTAAATTATATTTATTATTAAAAGAATAATAAAACTGTAGGAAAATAAATGTACACTCCTATCTTCGGATTATATTTAAATTATAAACTGTTAAATAGATTTAACACTGTTAAATAGATTTAAATAAATGTTTAAAAGAAAGTCGTATATGTTTAAAAGAATATCGTTTAATGACAATTGATTAAAGGAAAGTTTTTGAATTATGAAAAAGGGAAGGATTGGTAATTGACGTGAATTGGTCAACAACGCTTAAAATTAGCACAATCAAATTCAAAGACATAAAGTCAAAGAATTGACCTCCATCAATTTAACAAAAACGTAAAAAGTTTTTACTCAGATTCGGTCAACAATATTAACATTAAGGTCGTAATATTAGTAATAGCATTGAAAATTATTTTGAATACATTATATATATTTTAGGAAACTGTTAATTATATTTAAATTATATTTAAATTATATTTATTATTAAAAGAATAATAAAAGTGTAGGAAAATAAATGTACATTGTTATCTTCGGATTATATTTAAATTATAAATTGTTAAATAGATTTAACATTGTTAAATAGATTTAAATAAATGTTTGAAAGAAAGTCGTATATGTTTAAAAACATATCGTTTCATCACAATTGATTAAAGGAAAGTTGTAATATCAAAATTAAAATCGGTTAACGATATTAAAATGAATTTCGCAATATTAGTAATATCAATAAATAAGATTAAAAATCTTAATAAATAACAACCAAATCATAATCAATCAATCATTCAAATCAATAACATTAAAATTATCATAAATAACATTAAAACTCTTCATAAATAACAACAAAATCATAATTTAAATTTCAAAATAAAAAACATCTTGTGGTGAAACATTAGTAACAAACATTTTGTGCTCGATTGAACACCATTTGAAGACACAATATTCGCCAATGGAAGTATCTTTTTATTAAAGCAAATCAGGTCATCCAATCACAGTAAACCTTTACAAAAGAAATAAGTATAGAAAATTTAGAATGTGTAACTAATTATAAAATAAGAATATTGTAAACATAAATGTTGAATATGCAAATAACAAACCTAGCGACTTGTGAAACAATTTCTGCACGTAATATATACATTCGTAAATTAATTCGGTCAATAATAAATAAATGAGCTTAAAAATCATAATATATAACATTAAATTCGGTCAACTATTATTAATGTCATTAAAACTCATAGTAAATATCATTAAAAAATAAATAAATCCTATTAATTGCAGGCAAGACCAATAATAATTGGAATGAATAGTAATATAAATAATATTAAACATAATTTCATAAAGATTGATTAAACATAATTTCGTAGTAATATTAATATAAATAAATGAGATTAAAAAATCATAATAAATAACATTCAACTTGGTCAGTTATTATTAATGTCAATAAATAACATTAATTCTAACATACTAAAAATACGTTAAAAATAATTAAATCTTATTAAACATAAATTCGAAAAAAAGTAATATAAATAAATGAGATTAATAATTTTAATAAATAACATTAAATTCGGTCAATTATTATTAATGTCAATAAATAATATTAAACATCTTAATAAATAACAATAAAAATGAATAAATCTTATTAATTGCAATCAAGACTAATCATAATTCGAAAACATAGTAATATAAATAAATGAGATTATAAATCTTGATAAATAACCTCAAAATCATAATCAATAATTCAAATAAATTACATTACAAACATAAAAAACCGTAATTTTAATTTGAAAATCAATGACTTCTTGTGGTGGAACCTTTGTAACAAACAGCCTGTGCTGGATTAAACACCATTTAAAGACGCAGCATTCGCCAATGGAAATATCTTCTAATTGAAGCAAACTAAAATCGTAATATTAGTATTAGTAATTAGTAATATATTCGTAAAAATAGTAATAGAAAATTTTAATTCAGTCAATAAGATATAAATGGGATTAAATTTAAAAATCGTAATATTAGTTTTAGTATTAATAATATATTCGTAATTTAATTCGGTCAATAATAAACAAATGAGCTTAAAAATCGTAATATATAACACTAAATTCGGTCAATTATTATGTGTCATTAAAACTAATACTGAATAACATTAAAAAATGAATAAATTCTATTAATTGCAGGCAAGACCAATAATAATTCGTAATATTAGTTCTTGTATTAGTAATATATTCGTAATTTAATTCGGTCAATAATAAATAAATGAGCTTAAAAATCATAATATATAACACTAAATTCGATCAATTATTATTAATGTCATTAAAAGTCATACTAAATAACATTAAAAAATAAAATAAATCCTATCAATTGCAGGCAAGACCAATAATAATTCATAAAGATAGTTTAAACATAATTTCGTAGTAATTTTAATGTATATAAATGAGATTAAAAAATTGTAATAAATAACATTCACTTCGGTCAATTATTATTAATGTCAATTAGTATTAGTAATATATTCGGTCAACAATACTATTTTTACGAATACTAATACAGGTTTTAATACAGGTTTTAATTTATTTAATGTTATTAAATAGGCAACATGTGTATTGCTCCTTGTTTATACTCGAAATTAAGATATAATTGGAATGTGTCAATCCGTTTTAATTGGAAATAAATGCTGACACAATACAACCTATCTAGCATAAGATTGCTCCTTGTTTAAAGCCCTTAATTTACGAATTTTGATTACATGAAAGATTTTATCTTTATATACTCATTATAATGGTATGTGTCAATCCGTTTATCAATCCATGATTTTAAAACAGTTAATTACATAAATTAATGTCTAGAATCCTATAACCGAAATAATTGTAACTTTTACATAATTTCAGTAATTAATGTCTACAATCATATTTAAGGAATGACTAATACGGTTTGAATTTTTTTAATGTTATTAAATAGTCGATTTTTTTATTTTTTGAAATTTATACTCGAATTGGAAATAATTGGAATTTGTCAATCTGTTTTAATTGAAAATAAATGCTGACACAATACAACCTATCTAGCCTAAGATTGCTCCTTGTTTAAAGCCCTTAATTTACGAATTTTGATTACATGAAAGATTTTATCTTTATATACTCATTAATATGGTATGTGTCAATCCGTTTATCAATCCATGATTTTAAAACAGTTAATTACAGAAATTAATGTCTAGAATCCTATAACCGAAATAAATGTAACTTTTACATAATTTCAGTAATTAATGTCTACAATAATATTTAAGGAATGACTAATACGGTTTGAATTTTTTTAATGTTATTAAATAGGCGTTTTTTTTATTTTTTGAAATTTATACTCGAATTGGAAATTATGACACATTACCACCTATCTATCCTAAAATTGATCGCTTGTTTAAAAGCCTTAATGAAGATTGCTAATTTTTAGCCTTATGTATTGATAAATATGACCTAATTTGTCACACCCTCAAATTTCCACTGCGGAGTTTTACCGCGAGGCGCATGACAAACCAGGATCCATAGCCATAAGTATCATGAACGACTCTAAATGCCCAAACCATTTAATTCGTTTTAAAGAAAAAGTTTCAACGTTTAACCAAGCAATTTAAAGTAATGCGGAAGCGTAAACAAAGTAAAACAATTGCAAAAGTCTGCGCAAAACAACGCGCCCAAAACCAAAGTTTAAAAGTACGAAATAATAAATATTCATAACCCAAGACACAAATGATGCATGCCCTAAATCGTGCTCCGTACCTAAGGACCTGCAAAGCATGCTAAAATGTGTCAACATAAAGTCGGTGAGTTCACAATATAAGTAAGCGATGTAAATAAAAGTGTAGGTTCTCAAAACCCCAAAAGTCGAGTGTACAACGTTGGCCTCTCAGACCCTGTAAACAAAAGCTAATTCAAATGTCAGGGGTAGCTAGCCCACTCATGATAACTAAAACCGGCGAATACCGAACTACTAATGAACAAGTTCCCATAACCGGGATAAGGTTGCCTTGCATCATTGTCTGTCGACAATGACATTATGTTTAAAGCTAATAGTTCACATCCGTGCTCCCAGCACGATGTGAGGTTTGTTAGACCTAATAGCGCTATCAACTAATTAACCCGCTTGCCCAACCGGCAATTGATTCGGTATTTTGAAGGACTTAAAAGACGTGTTTGGTTTAGTTCATCAAGGACATAAATATAAATTAGTAAAAACAGATTCACCCCGTGAACCATGCACCCCAAACCCGGGATGTGTAAAAGAAAGTAGCCTCAAGATAGACTAGAAAACGTTACCAATGTAGTCTCAACCCGAGACGCATGCTTTGAGAAAAAGTAGTGAAACTCACCTTAGGTTGCAAGCAAAAATATCCAAACTTCAACGTAATAGAGACTCGCTACCGACTCCCTATTATATGTGTCACTATGTGAGTACACTTGCATAACCAATATACCACATAGCACGTTTATTCGATTCTTAAAAGTTTCAAAATCGTGTAGTGACACCTAGTGACTCTACATGCACAAGTATGTCCTACGTATCCCGTTGGTGATCATGGTGACTATTACAAGTTTAACACATCAAACACATCTCATGCAAGTTTCTACACAATTACATGTCAATCGCATACCATATACAACTCAAATTATCACATAAAGACTTTGTACACAGTCTGCGTTTTCAGGACAGATTGTGCACCGTGAAAGACGCATCGTTTAACCCACTTAACGAATGAATTAAAACCCCAAATTTTTACTGAGTGTTCATGGGGGTTTGGTTGTAAACCCCTATTTTTATTTTGTCTTAAAACCACACACAAAAATTATAAAAATTCATACAACACAGCTATGTCCAGAAAATTTCCACAGCAGGTCAGTTTAGTAGAAAAATTTCCAAAAATTGTGTATTCATCCAAACGGGATGAATCCACTTGGAAAAGCCGAGTTTTTCCCATGTTGACCTACTGTAAAAATTTAATAACTTAATTCTTTGTAAATCTCCAGTTATGACCATTTAAAGTTGACCCAAATTTCAATTCCGAAAATCTGTTATGACCCCTAATCAATTAAAATTCCAAAAACGACTCAACCGACGTCCAAATCTGATGGTTTTGCCCATTATGAAAAGCTAAGATTATATACAACACAATCATGCAAAGAAATCATCAAAACTATCAATTTACCAACCCGTTACAGCCCCTACAAAACATACAAACGAATCTGCCAGAATTTAAAACTTGCATCCCAAGTTATTTACAAACCCTAATCATACTCAAAAATCTCTAACACATGCATAATCCATACTCTCATGATTAAACACATATATTATCATGCAAAAACCCTAATCATGGCAACTAACAACAACCATTAACATTAAATCATCAAGAACAATCAAGAACTCTTACATATATATATATGCGATTGTATACATATGGTTTTTAGAGTTTTTAAAGTTTTTCAATTAACATAATCTATCCAAGAACATATAAATCGCATACCTTGTGGTGCTAAAACTCCCTAGAGCCTTGAGATCAAACCCGAACTAGCTTGATTAGGTGTGAGATTAGTTGATTGATTGAAAAGTGAAGGGTGTGGGGTTGGGGATTGTTCACGGCGCAAACAATAGTGGGTTAGGGTTTTTATTTATTTTTTTTGAACTATAATTATAGGATAATGTTGCTTGTTACCCAAGTAGTTGGGTATTAGGGCCCCTCTTGCACCATATCTTGACCCGTTAAGACTAAACTAGCCCAATACCGGACCCAATAATAATAATCCCTCTAAATTGTATAAAAACCATTGTTTTTATTATTACATAAGATATTAGTCATGACGTGTACGTAACTTGCATGGTCTACATATTAATCATCAGTCAAGTGATAATTCACATAATTCACGTAATTCATACAAGCAGGCACTTCGCATCCATCACCATATAATTGCACATATTATGATTATGCAGGTCACATAATTCACCAACGTTCGGGATACAGGACTCATGTGTATGTTAAACAATACTTATCCTATTTAACACATATGTTAATAACCTCTAACATGTGTTAGGCCTACTTAACTAACCCTAGTTAAGTATCTACCCATGCACAAACGTAAGTTAACTAAAATATATCATGTAAGTTAACTAGAGTTCAGTGAAAGTATTAACCTGAAAATGCGGGGTGTCACATAATTAATATAATTAAAACCGTAAATTTGTATTATAATTAGTAAATTGATTATGGAAATTACAGAAATTAATGTCTAGAATCCTATAACCGAAATAAATGTAACTTTTACATAATTTCAGTAATTAATGTCTACAATCATATTTAAGGAATGACTAATACGGTTTGAATTTTTTTAATGTTATTAAATAGGCGTTTTTTTTAGATACCAAAAACCTGTTCATAGCTGTCGGCAATGTCTGGATCAAACATTAAAAACAACATTACGAGAATTAATATAATCAGTTTGCTTAAAGTTAACAAAGATAATTATCAAAACGAAAATTACAATCATACCAAAACTCTTGCGGAAGGGTCATGCATGACCTTGAAGAATTGCTCTCCCTTGTGATAAGCCATATTCGCAACTTTGTATTCGGATGGTAGTCTAGCATTCAAATGACAAAACAATCAAAACATTCGCGGCATATCATATTTGACTCATAAACATAAAGATGACAATGAATCCTCTTTGGATCTCAAATGAAAAAAAGATCAAACAACAGTTAATATATTTGTTCCGTTTCATATACAATTATTGACTTAAAAATCTGATCTTGCTTCCATATTGCGGATTGTATTCAACACGTCCATATTTAATTAAAACGCTGAGAATGAAGATTTTCTCTTCAAATATGAAAATGGTTACATATTAAATATTGTTTACAGATAGCCATGCGTTAATAATAAAAACGATGACAATATGGACTTGTTCCACAAATCGTTAACTGGTTCCATATTATCACTAAAAGTTTTACAGGTTTGAGATCCATTTTTGTTGGCTATATTTAACGTTTACGAATAGGAAAACGTTACAATGGTTGATCTTGCTTCGATCCAAATGAAAAAGAAAACATACCTAGAATGAAGAGTGAATAAAAAGAAGAGTGAATAATGTTAATTGGAAGATTTGTTAGTTAGGTATTGGAGGAGTGTAATGGAAGAATGTATGAATGTAGAAATAAAAATTAGAAAGAGTATTTATAGGGAGCTAGTTGGAGCTCCATATTGGAAATGGGTACCTCAAACACTCTCTAAGGCCTCCATTCAACCCAATCTCACCTCAATTATTATATAGATAGACTAGCCGATTACCCCGGGAAGGTCCCGGGGTTGAAAAATTTAATATGATTTAATAAAAAATGATAAAAAAAAAAGAAAACTCAAATCACGAAAAGAGTAAATAACTTAAATATAATCAATCTTAGTTAAAAAACATTTATTTAAAAAGTTAAAAAAATAAAAAGCATAAACCATATTAAACATAATAAAGTATTAAAAGGATAACCTTCAATATATAATCATCTTCACGTAAATTAAAATATGTTACAATTTGATTAATGAATAACCTGAACACTTTGTGTTTTTTTCTGTATGAATATAACCCCACAAAAAATAGTCGTTTTTTTTCGTTTTTATATAGCATTATGGTACTCGTTGGAAAGATAATAAAACGCTCGTTAATTTGGTGTAATTTTTTTATTTAAAAAATCTCGAATATAAAAGATATTTATGTTTAAAAATTATGGGAGGAAGATAAGAGAGAAAAATTTAAATTTGTTTTTAAATTCTTTTTTCCTAAAATAACTCAATTTAATTTTAGTAATTGAGAATTAAGAGATAGAGAGATAAATTTAGAAAAATACTCAAAAACACCAAAAACACTCAATTATTAAGCCACGTGGCACTCTCAATGGGCATATATGCTTTCTTTTATATATATATATAGATATAGATTTATATGGTTATTATATAGCCAATTTGGGGACATCTGACAAAAGTTGAACAATGTAGAGAAAATTAGCATGACATCTGCGCAAGGATGATACACGCAAATTAAGTAATGATCCAAAATACGGTTATTAATAACCGGATAAAATTGTAATTTTAGATAACAAATAACTGTAACATTTGTTGGGGATTGAATGTGTTACGATGTGACAAACGTTTGGGATCAAATTAAATGATTTAGACTTATCATGAAAGCCGTGAAACTAACTCTACTTTTTATGTATTATTGAATTTTTGTATTTCTTAAATTGTTCATTTCTTATGCACTGAATTATCTTTTACCCTTTTCTTTATTATTATTATTATTATTATTATTATTATTATTTTTATTATTACTATTTGTTAAAAGACTAAAGCTAAAACACATTAAATTACTATATTAATGAAACACTGTCTAGATATATTTTTTTAAATAATAATATATATTATAATAATTTCTTTTGAACATATTCATACATTGCAGAAATGTTAATGTTTTCCAGTGCTAAAAGAAACACTATTTTGTATGTCTATTTATCAATCATTGCCATTTGGTGTTATATATCGATTTGGAATCGTGAGCACCAAATTTTGGCACGTAGTTTCTTTTTGGGACAAGAATTAAATATCTTTTCTAGTTGTATAAACAATTAAATGTCACCTACGTGGTGAGTCGATTTTTTTTTCTTTTTTTCTTTTTTTAATTTTTAAAATTTAAAAAAGTTACATAATATGGTTTTTGATGTCAACCGTAAGATATTTCTTAGCATTTTTGTAATGTTCTTGATAAGACTTTTGGCTAGTGTAAATTAGATGAGGATTGAATTCTAAACATTAGTAATTGTAGATAGTGTTTTAACTCATATTTTACATAATAACATTATTAGAATCATCCAAATACATGAATATAACTGAGCATGTATGCATGAACATCGAATATGCTACTGCTTGCATTTACAAGGATTTGAACCATAATCTCACATTTGTAAGGGAAGACACCATACCATTAGTTTTGTAAAAGATGTTTCGATCTGAGTATTTAATTGTTTCTGAAAGATGTTTCTGGTGTAGTGGCAGCCCCATGATCTTCCAATGTGGAGGTCAGGGCTGGGTTACCAGCGCATTCTGAGGTCGCGGGTGTGAATGACCTTTTGCCGTTGGGTTTACTCGAATAATTTAGCTTTGGGGTCGTTAAAAAGAAAAAAAACACAACACAATTAAGCGTTTTGTTACCCACTCGGCAGTCCTTAAATGAGTGTGATGGATGGTTACATGTAATTAACTCTCAATGGATAATGGTAAAAATCATGTACTGGATCAGCATACGAAATTTAACCTTTTTCTTATTTCGTAAGGTTATTAACCAACTACGATCGATCATATATATGTTGAGAGATCAAACTCGTATAGAACTCAATGATATATATGTTGAGAGATTAAACTAGTATTATCTTTCATGTAAAGAAACTTCTAGAAAGTGTGAGTTTTCAAAACATGGAACATAAAATAAGTTTATTTATTTGAAACATATTTTTAAAAGCAAAATACAAAGTTAGAAATGGATAAACACAAAGTTGACCAAGTATTGAAAACCAACAAGTTTGATTATTCTGTTTTAGAAATTTGACTCTTTCAATCAAAGTTCAATTTAAATCCTTGTTCTAACTTCTAAATCATTGCTCTTAGGTTATGTTAATATAAAAGAATTGTTAAAATAATAGGTTTAGATGCAGTGACAAAATTAGCAAAGGGGCTGCAGTTTATATAATTTTGTTTTATAGTTTTTTTAAATCATTGCTCCTTAGGTTATGTTCTTACGTTTAAGAATACATATAAAAAATGTTACAATAATAGGTTTGGATGTAGTGACAAAAATAGCGAAGGGGGTGCAATTTATATAATTTAGTTTTTTGGTTCTTTTATTTTATTTTATCTTATTTATTATGATTTAAAATATCTTATATTTTTATGTTATATGGTCGATCTCTTATAAATTCTAAGCTACCGTTACATTGGCGAATCTTGACCCGAAACTTCGGGGGGTTGGAAGTCACAAGTTTCGGGGGGTCGAAACCAGTTTCGGGGGGTCAAGACCTTATATACCTAAAAATTTCTATACGAATACTATATAATCGGAACTTCTGAACGAAAATTCGGGGGGGGGGGGGGGGGTCGGCCGCCCCCTCTCGCCCCTTAAAAGGATCGCCACTGTACCGTTACAACTTGCTTATTTATTTAAAACTGGGTTATTAGACTATGTGGTATGGGGGAAGGCCAAGGCTCGTCGATGGCGTCTAGGGCCGGCCAACACCGCCCCGGCCGACCCTCACGCGGACAAAGCGGCTAAAATCCGACATTCAAGCCGGTTGTGTTGATTGGCTCTTTGGGTTTGGTGGGTCCCTCCCAACGTTTATAGGACCGTTTTATTAAAAAAAAAAAAACAACCTGCAAGTCCTCCATGAAGGAGATGGTGCCGGAGAGAGGGAGGAAGGTTAGATAGCGAAGGAGTTGGCCGGAGATGGTGCCGATGATTGGTGTTTGGCTTTGGTGGGTCCCTACCTCGCTGCTACTTCTTCGATCT
Source organism: Ambrosia artemisiifolia (assembly GCA_032199755.1). Taxonomy (NCBI): domain Eukaryota; kingdom Viridiplantae; phylum Streptophyta; class Magnoliopsida; order Asterales; family Asteraceae; genus Ambrosia; species Ambrosia artemisiifolia. Next base: position 12,653,392 of record CM063521.1, read on the forward strand.
TCTCCATAGTTCGCCAGAAAAAAGAGCAGGTTGGCCGGAAAAACAGAGGTCGGAGGTGAGATGATGTGCTGTTGCTATGATGAAGATGGTGTTGTGCTGCTATGATGAAGATGATGAAGTTGGTGTTGTGATGGTGACTATGATATTGTACAATTGTAATGTGATTTTTTTAATTATTTATTTTAATTATTATTTATAATTTAGAATTAAATAAATAAAATGGTGGACCAATAGGAGTGGAGGACTATCTAAGGAAGACTACCCCTACACCCTTGGGTAGTCCTCAAGTTGTCTAAATACAAGGGGGCCACACTTTTTGCTGATGTGACAGCAAGGCCTCCCAAGTCTTATCTCAACCACACCACATAGTCTTAATGGTAATGTACAACTAAACGAAGTACATACGTACATTTTATCAAAGCTACCTTATGACTTTTTTATGCCGTTTTTCTTTTTGGCTATTTTAATAATCTAATAAAGTGTTTTAAGAAATTTGTGTACACACTATGACATACATAGTGATAAGCTCGGTCCTAGTGCCATTACCAAAAATCGGAAAAATATGGTATTGGTACTGAAAATGCTCGGTTTAATACGATATCGGTACTGAAAATGCTAAAAACTCGATACTGAAAATGATTTGTATTGGGAATTTAGTACCGGTACCCGTTATGCTTATTTTAATTTGTTTTTCAATATAATTTTGTTTTCTTTTGTAACTTTTCATATATAACCTTTTATGAAGTTCTAAACCTAATTCATTTAGTTTGATTTTTTTTTTCTAATATGTTGTATTATTATGCTTAAAAAAACCTAATACCAACTTATTCCGAAACATTTTCGTATCCAAATCTGATATCATAATCTATATCGAATACCAATACCATAAGACGCATAAAAAAAAAACTTAAGTGATACCAGTGTTTTCAGACCCGAATCAAAACTAGTGCCTAGATTGGTCCGAATCATAGGTAGTGAAAACATTGATTGATACTGATGTTGTAGGGTACTCATTGGGCCAAGCCCAAATGCCCAAGAAGCCAAAATCATTAAATATAATATTGGGTCAAGCCCAAAGCCCAACAAGGAAGCCCATTAGGGTTAGACTATTCCTCCCTCTATAAATAGAGGAGCAAACCTCACATTTAACTCAGATTGGTCTTACCACAAGACCTCTCTCACTCTCTCTCTCTCTCTCTAAAACTCTCTCTAGAGTTATTCTTTTTAATAAGACTTTCAGCAGCAACAGGCTGAAGCCTTGAAGCCTTCGAGCTGCTGATATGCATTCTTAACAATATACATCCATGCTGATTCCACATCCAAGCCGGCTCCAACAGCCACTATATGTGGAATCACACTCTTTTACTCGCAAGTCTCAGCCTTCCTCAGGCTTACGTGGTTCGTCCCTAGTTGTAACTTGGGATCAAGAGTTTCTTTCTTCAACATCATACTCTTATTCTTTATCCTTTCTTAAGTTAATCAATAATAACAACATTCTGACTTTGGGTTGATCCCAAATCAGAATCATAACAACTAAAATATCAAAACTCTTGAACCTCCCATCTACGTTTACAACGTAGAGGGACACCACGACTTGCGTTTGGTGAACAGAAACCCTTTAACCCTTTCTGACGAGTTCTTTCATGCTGCTGGTCTAACTCTTTAAGCAGCAGACGAGGTCAGAAGCCTGACGACCTTGGAACGTTCAGACCTTCTCCAGATCTATATTTGTTGTAGCAACAAGTTGGCGCCCACCGTGGGGCCGTGCTACTAAGAACATAAACTCTTAGCAGTTCGGCTCCGTCGATCTATTTTCTATGTTCTTTTTATGTTTGGAGAGAACGATTTCGAGAAAGTCACTTCTATACCTCCTATTATGCTCCTAAAAACGATATCACATCTACACTAAAACTCCCTATTTGTACATTTAGTCAACTCAACTTTATAAAAAAAGAGGATCCAAGGCATATCCTCCTTATAATAATACAAAAGTACAAAGGCTCCATTTTAAAAAAAAAAAAAAAAAAAAAAAAAAAAGACAAAAATACATGTTTTTATCCAATGAGCAAAAGCATGGAACCCTTTAAACTTACTGTGCACAGAGCATCTTGCTTTTACCCAGCGGATAAACGCCTGAACCCTTTAAACGTACTGTGCACAGAGCATCTTGCTTTTACCCAGCGGATAAACGTTTGAACCTTTTAAACGTACTGTGCACAGAGCACCTTGCTTTTACCCAGCGGATAAACGTCTGAACCCTTTAACGTTACTGTGCACAGAACATCTTTCAGCTTTTCAGGCTAGGCTTATAGGTCTACTGTACACGGAAGCCTTTAAGCTTTTAAGCTATTACTCACTGCAACTTTATACATTACTGTTCACAACAGCTTTATAGCTTACTGTACCTACTGCAACCTTTTAAGCTTTAAAGCTACTCTTCAGCCTAGGTGCATAGGATACTGTGTACTACAAGCCTTTAACCTTTTCAGCTTTTAAGATATTAGTCACTACATCTACATAACATTTTTAGGTTGCTAACCACTACAACTCTTCAACTTACCGAGTTTTACAGCCTTTTAGGCTATGCTCATCAGAATTTCACAAGATTTTTAGGCTGCTACTTATCAAAGCATTTAAGCCTCACAGTCTACTACTTGAAGTCTTCAAGGCTACATTCGTCAAAAATTTCACAGAACTTGGAGGCTACTGCTCATCCAAGCCTTCAAGCCTGTCCGACTACTGCTCATCGAAGCCTTCAAGCCTTTTAGGCTTCGCTCATCAAAAATTTCACAGAACATAGAGGCTACTGCTCATCAAAGCCTTCAAGCCTGTCCGGCTACTGCTCATCGAAGCCTTCAAGCCTTTTAGGCTTCGCTCGTCAAAAATTTCACAGAACTTGGAGGCTACTGCTCATCAAAGCCTTCAAGCCTGTCCGGCTACTGCTCATCGAAGCCTTCAAGCCTTTTAGGCTTCGCTCATCAAAAATTTCACAAAACTTTTAAGCCACTAACCATCAAAGCCTTCAAGCCTTTTAGGCTACTACTCACCAAAGCCTTTAAGTCTTTCAGGCTACTGACCATCGAAGCCTTCAAGCCTTTCAGGCTATGGTTCTCTAAAGTCTTCCAACCTTTCAGACTATTGCTCACACAAGCTTTAAAGTCATTTCGGCTACTATCCATGGAAGCTTTAAAGCTTTCCAAGCTACCATTCCCTAAAAGCTTGATAACCTTTTAGGCTATTCACATTGAAGCTCTAAAGCCATTTGAGCTATTACCCACTAAGGGTTCACATAAGGCCTTTGAGAAATTTTGTAAATTAAAACTTTTGATCCAATTAAGCCACTCATAATCAAAAGTATTAAAGACTTTCATGCTCCCAACAATAAATACTTCACAGCCTTTTAGGCTAGTATTCGGCGAAACGTTAAAATTCTTTAAGGCTACTTCTCATGGAAGTCTTACATTAGAACAAGGTTGTTGTTCACTGCAGCCTTGCAACCTTGCAACCTTTTAAGCCCCTGAGTTCACAATATTTTGGGCTACAAATCATTGAAGCTTCAAAGCTTGTTGGGTTACTATTTAATGAAACATTCATAGCCTTTTAAGCTATTGTTCATTAAAACTTTAAAAGTCTTTCAGGTTTCTAATGCCTTACAGCCTTTTAGTCTATTCCAGCGGAAGCTCCAAAGACGTTAGGCTACCATTCAACAAAGCTTCACAGCCTTTTGGCCAAGTATCCAATGAAACGTTTAACCTTTTTAGGCCAATTTTCATGGAAGTTTTATATCAGTTCTGGCCACTAATCCTCGAAACTCTACATCCTTAAAAGGTTGCTGCTCATCAAAGCTTTACAACCTTTTAGGCTTCTACTCATAAAAGCTTTACAGCCTTTTAAGCTACGAGATTCATTAAAGACTTATAGCTTTTCAAACCACTATGCGTTGAAGCTTCACGACGTTCAAATTATAGCTTTTCAAACCACTATGCGTTGAAGCTTCACGACGTTCAAATTAATTATTCATGAAGCTTTGCTATTACTTAGATCAGCTTCAACTTCTAACAGCTTCAAAAGCTACACATGAACCATTTATACTAACGACCAAGTCAAAACAACAATAGCCACAAATACAGTTATGATGCAAACATTGTAACATTGTTTTTAAGATAAGAAAACGTCAAAATAAACATATGGTTCAAAATACCAACCTATGTATCTTCAAATCGCCAACGTTTCAAACTTTCAAACAAGCTTTTATTCTATGAACGACCTCATAGATCCGAAACAAAAGCAACTTCAATCAAGGAGTTATACACATCTTGCAAGCAAAAGAATCAAATAAAACGCGCCTCTAGCCATAAACACCTTTTACCAAGGGCTGATATGAATAAGTTGACATACTTAAATAAAGCAAGTAATCCTTGAAGCAAATAAGCATATCAGCTCAGAGGGTTAAAGGATAACAGGGCAAAAGGCTTCCCCTAACAGCAACCTACATAGCAACAAACCTTCAAAGGAGGAACAAAGAGGTTAGATGTACAACAACACTTTGATATCAGTCAGAATCACTCATCACCATGACATGACTACTTCTGACTGGGGGGCTGGTGGCCCGTGTGGACAAATCCACATTTAAAAGAAGTTGATAAGCAAAGAAGCAAAATGGTTACACATGTCAACTTATTTACTCAAATGCTGAGATGCCTTCAAGCATCTTACCATAGCAAAGAAACACGATAACTCAAAACAACGGCCTAGCTACTTTCTTTCGCGGAAGTTCAGAAGCTTAAAGGCTTACTATATTGGGTCAACATTATTCAAGGAAAGGCGAACCCCTTATCAAGACTAACCTTGTGTTCGAACAACCTAACGTCTCAATGGGACACGAATGCCACCTAAAGCATATGCTTTTCTCCCCTTGAAAAATATAAACAACTCAAGGAAGGAAAAGTCTCTCCATGCCAACAAGGTCACTTCAAAGGAATGAAAGAAAAGATCATTGCGTACACAAATCAACACCTCCCATACATCCTCCCTTAACACCACCTTAGCTAAATGTGTGAACAAAGTTAGGATCGTTCATCCAAGAGGTTATAAACCTCAAAGGTCCTTACAAACTCTAACCATGTAAACACAAGCGGGTTTAAGCTTTGTAGGTCCTCACCAACTGTAACCTCAGAAGCTTAGAAGGTTTAAACCTCACAGGTCTCCATAAGCCATGACCTTCAATGCTTAGAAGGTTTAAACCTCACAGGTCTCCATAAGCCATGACCTTCAATGCTTAGAAGGTTTAAGCCTCGCAGGTCTCCCTAAGCCATGACCTTCAATGCTTAGAAGGTTTAAGCCTCGCAGGTCTCCATAAACCACGACCTCCAATGCTTAGAAGGTTTAAGCCTCACAGGCCTTCATAAGCCATAACCATCAATGCTTAGAAGGATATGAACTTCAAAGGTTATCAACCCGGAAGCCTAGAAAATTATAAGCTTCATAACGTACCCCCTTTTTTGACTATAAAAGCTCAACGACAAGTCAAACTCGTTACCAACACAAGTTTTATACCTCAAGGATGACAAAGGTCAAAATACATCACATGTTCATGATAACATTGACATGATTCTTACATAAACTCCTTCGAACACGTCGTTAAAAGCTTCAAATACTTAGAAGTTTCAAAAATAGCTCAGAAGCTTCAAAATAAACAAAACAAGCTTTAAAGCTTAAAAGCTTCAAAGCTTAAACGCTTCAACCACGACAAGCTTAAAAGCTTATAAGCTTCAAATACAACAACTGAAGCTTACAAGCTTGAAAGCTATACAATAAGCATAGGAGGACAAAGAAGCTATACATGTGATGAGTTATGCTCTAAAGCTGAAACGGATACAAGCATCTTGCTAAAATGCAACAACTTAACAATCCTTGAACAAAAACCATGACAAGAAAAAGGCATATGAAGAAGCTATCAAACTAGCTATAAGCGAAAGTGTCTCTGTAACAAACAAGTTCTATCATAAGAACTCCCAACTAGGTGAACCGCCTATGATAATACTTGTCTTCTACTAAGGCTTTAGCATGAACAAAACATACAACAATAAAGATTATCCAAAGCAACTTGCTCAATCGCCGAAGCTCTTGCTAAAACATCAATGCTTCTCACTCACGCTAAGTGCAAACGCCTGCCTAAAAAATCTCTACCGAAAGAATGCTACCTAAGCTAAACATGAATACGAATTCTGAAGCTTCTAAGCCTTCAACCATCTTTGGAGATTTAGCAACTACAAAGACTACAAAGTCAAGACAAGCTAACCTAAACCAACCTGAGAAGCATGTCAACACTTAAGCAACTCACGGAATCGTGCAAAATGCAAAACAAGATGGGGATACATAAGAACAAATTAGTAATCGGTAATCTAACTTGGTAACACCAAGAACCACAATCACTAATTTGAATACACCTAAGGCTACAAAATAGCCGTAGCAAAAAGAATCAAGCCCCATAGAAGCATAAAACCAGAAACATTGAAGCATCATGCTATACACAAAAGAAGATTAAGGACGAATCAAATCGCAATGCTAAGGCGTTGAAGCTGTTGGCAAGATAACAAAGCAAGCTACTTAGCAACCAAAGTAGATTTGTTAAAACACCAACACCTTGCCAAAGCACTTTGATACAACACATAAGAGTCTTCCTAAAAGACAACTTACATGTTACAAAAACAAAACCTTGGAAAGCTTGGCCCAAAATAGGGTGAACGACACATTGTGCTCAAAGCTCACAACGGCAGATCCTACAAGCTTAATCGACCAAGAAGGAAAGAAAGTCCCAAAACATTGGGACGAGACCACCTTAAAAGGTTCAATGTAACCACAAATGGCCAAGAGATTTTTACCACTTCTTTGTGTGAACATTTACTTATCATTTGAATGAATCATAGTATTCTCTATCAAGATTTGTCTTTCTATCCTATAATCAGGTTGAGGACCTAGCAAGAAACTCCATGGCAAGGGCCATGTAAGGGGATGAGCTCCCAGGCCATTTCGCTCAATAGGTTCAAGGGTTGAATGGACCTATATAAGGGGTGAGTTCCTAAATCAATCCAACTCCATGAGATAAACAAAAAACACTTTTATAAATCTCATCGACGGGTTTGAACAGCCTACACCAATCGTTCCTTAAGTTTAGAAAACAAACTTACGAAAACATATTGAAACACTTGTGTAAGTGTACATAGGATAGGTGGCGACTTGTTTGCCTAGACTACCTTAAGGATAGGTGACTGCAGCACTTAACCTTTTAAGGTGCTACCGGTAAAACATTCCCCAACAAATACAAAGACAAAACATGCAAACATCCAAACATGCAAGCATCCAAGCATCCAAACATGCAAGCATCCAAACATCCAAACATGCAAGCATTCAAACATCCAAACATGCAAGCATCCAAAAATGCAAACATGCACAATCACAAAGATACACTAAGGTACAATTCAAAAGTGAAACAATCTCACTAGGCCATACACAAAACAACATACATGAAAGTTAGTACGAATGGCCATGATCGGTCACCATTCCTCACATCTCAAGCCCAAGCAGCTTGAAAGGTTCATCACATCTCAAGCCCAAGCAGCTTGAAAGGTTCATAATACCACAACCACATGTTAATATTCTAGTCATCTAAGGCTAACACCAAATGGAACCCTACAAGGTTTCCCAAACAACGCAACGAATGATACTTTACCAAAATGATGCTAAATGTTCTCGTGTTGAACATCATCCATTATCACAAAGAAATATTGTTGCAACTAATGCAAAAAGAAACTTAGTCATGACAACAAAAGAAGCTCAACTTCATACAAACGAAGCTTATAGACATGCTCTATATATCAAGCTTTGAACGAAGGAAGCTCATATCAATCTTCGAACGAAAGAAGCTTACAAACATAAATCATACGTCAAGTAGGCTCGCTAGCAAGATCATACACTCAACTTCCTATGAAAAAAGCTTGTGAATGAGAATCAAAAGCAAAGGTTCGTAAACAAAGAAATTCGCTATTTGACCTTGTTTGCTTCTGCTTACTTGATTCCATATCTTGTATCATAAGAAAGCTTTTATCACAAAACTTTGATAGCACAAAGAGTTAGGCTAGTGATGGATTTTATCCATAAGCTTAAAGGATGAAATCCACAAGCTTTTCAGCTATCAAGCCAAACTTCTTTGCTTAAAGGATGAAATCTATATGCTTTAGTCAACAAAAACAATAACTTTGCTTAAAGCCTTCGAAGCTTAGAATACATACCAGCTTTTTATCAAGTCAGGTCACGGCAAGTTAACCTTCAAGGCAATGTACTTCACTTTCATGTGCAAGAAGTCTTCCTTCGTACACATGCAACCTTCCTTCTGTCACATGAAGCTCATTTGCTATCTTGCTTAGAAATCGACCATTCGGTCAATATAATAATCCACCATATCTCGGATTAACTTCTCGACATTTGTTCAAAAATGTGACTTGCTAAAAACCTCTGTAAGTGCATCTAGCTACAATCATCTAGTGATACTTATCTACCTTGTTGACGCTTACAAGCATTTAAACTGCCATAGTCATTTGACAAATGAACCATCTCCTAAAGGCTTGTGCCCAAAATAAAGATATTTCCAAAAAATATTTTACAAAATTATGGAAATATCGTCCAAAGGAGCATACATGTCGGACATAGATGGTTTTAATCACACAACCCGAGATAACTTCGCAAATACAACAAACAAGCTTAGAAAATTAAGCTCAAAAGGCGAAAACTTAAAAGGTCAATAGCCGATATGCTGAAGCTAATACAAGCTAACAAGGAAAGAAGCAAGTAATGGAGAAATATCCAGCTCCATAGCTTCCATCCAAATAAGGGCTTAGCAAGCTGCAAAGCTTATCAGCTTAAATCCTTATAAGCTTTCAAGCTCCATAACTTCCATCCAAATAGGGGCTTAGAAAGCTGCAAAGCTTATCAGCCTAAATCCTTATAAGCTTTCAAGCTCATCAGTTGCTTCCACCAAACTAAGGGCTTATCAGCTTAAATGCCAATAAGCTTTCAAGCTCATCAGCTCAAACCCCCTAATAAGCTTTCAAGCTCATCAGCTCAAACCCCCTAATAAGCTTTCAAGATCATCAACTTAAACAAGTTTCAAATTTTATCGGTTTAAACCGATAACACACTCCACAACTCATTATGCTAAGGTTTGTTTGTTGATATTTATCCTACCTACACGAAGGTCTCTACAAATAAACACTCACCAAAACAACAAAAATTGGAAGAAAGCGCAAAGATAATGAATAGTTTGAGTCTAGTATAATGTACATACATATATACATTAAACTAGACTGGGGGGCTGATGTTGTAGGGTACTCATTGGGCCAAGCCCAAATGCCCAAGAAGCCAAAATCATTAAATATAATATTGGGTCAAGCCCAAAGCCCAACAAGGAAGCCCATTAGGGTTAGACTATTCCTCCCTCTATAAATAGAGGAGCAAACCTCACATTTAACTCAGATTGGTCTTACCACAAGACCTCTCTCACTCTCTCTCTCTCTCTCTAAAACTCTCTCTAGAGTTATTCTTTTTAATAAGACTTTCAGCAGCAACAGGCTGAAGCCTTGAAGCCTTCGAGCTGCTGATATGCATTCTTAACAATATACATCCATGCTGATTCCACATCCAAGCCGGCTCCAACAGCCACTATATGTGGAATCACACTCTTTTACTCGCAAGTCTCAGCCTTCCTCAGGCTTACGTGGTTCGTCCCTAGTTGTAACTTGGGATCAAGAGTTTCTTTCTTCAACATCATACTCTTATTCTTTATCCTTTCTTAAGTTAATCAATAATAACAACATTCTGACTTTGGGTTGATCCCAAATCAGAATCATAACAACTAAAATATCAAAACTCTTGAACCTCCCATCTACGTTTACAACGTAGAGGGACACCACGACTTGCGTTTGGTGAACAGAAACCCTTTAACCCTTTCTGACGAGTTCTTTCATGCTGCTGGTCTAACCCTTTAAGCAGCAGACGAGGTCAGAAGCCTGACGACCTTGGAACGTTCAGACCTTCTCCAGATCTATATTTGTTGTAGCAACAGATACTAACCAAAACAAAATCCCCACTCCATAAAAGAAATAATAACAATAATAATCAACTAGGATATGAGGGAGAATCATGTAAAACGTCTTACCCATCCAATGACTAATCTCCAAACCAAGTCAAAAGTCTTCCTTCATCGTTCATCGCCACTAATAAAAATCAACCCTTGACCATCTAATCATCTTCCCTAACCCACCATCATCCCCACTCAAATTCACACTCCTAAATCCTAAATAATAATGCCCACCACAACCACCCTCCTCGTCCTCTTCACCACCGTCCTCCTCCTCTTCACCACCGTCACCACCGCCGTCATCCTCCCCGGCCAATTCCTCTCCGCCTCCAACCCCTCCGCCACCTGGTCCTCCTCCAACAACACCTTCTCCTTCCGCTTCATCTCCACCCCCACCGCCACCTTCGCCGCCGTCACCTACAACAACATCCCTCTCTGGACCGCCGGCGGCGACTCCGGCGCCGTCGACTCCACCGCCACCTTCACCTTCCTCCGCGACGGCAATCTCCGGTTAGTCAACGGCTCCACCAACGCCCTCGTCTGGCAGTCAAACACCGCCAACCTCAACATCACCACCGCCGACCTCACCGATTCCGGCAACCTTATTTTAACCACCTCAACCGGAGCCACCATCTGGTCGTCGTTCAACAACCCTACCGATACCATCCTCCCTACACAAAACTTCACCCTTAACCACACACTCCGATCAGGTCCATACTCCTTTAACCTAATCAACTCCGGTAACATAACCCTCCGATGGAACAACTCAATCGTTTACTGGAGCTTAGGTTTAAACTCATCTGTCTCCACTAACTTATCGTCACCTTCCCTATCCCTCCAATCCATTGGCATATTATCCCTTTCAGACCCCATGCTTCCTTCCTCTGTTATTATGGCTTACAGCAGTGATTATGCTGAAGGCCCTGATATTTTTAGGTTCACTAGATTAGATAATGATGGTAATTTAAGAATTTACAGTTCCAGTTCTAGTAATAATAATAATAATAACAATAATGGTAATAATCAGAATGTAAGATGGGCTGCAGTGAGTGATCAGTGTCAAGTGTTTGGGTACTGTGGGAATTTGGGGATATGTAGTTATAACGGGTCGGATCCGGTTTGCGGGTGTCCGTCGCAGAATTTTGAACCGGTTGATGTAAGGGATAGGAGGAGAGGGTGTAGGAGGAAGGTGGAGATAGAGGATTGTCCGGGGAGTTCGACGATGTTGGAGTTGGATAACGCGAGGTTTTTGACGTACCCGCCTGAGTTGTCGTCGCAGGTGTTTTTTATAGGGATATCGGCGTGTAGGTTGAATTGTTTGGTTAGTGGGTCGTGTATAGCGTCTACGTCGTTGTCGGATGGGACGGGGCTGTGTTATTTGAAGGTGCCGGGTTTTGTTAGTGGGTATCAGTCGCCTGCGCTTCCTAGTACGTCGTTTCTTAAGGTTTGTGGACCGGTTGTGGCGAATGAGGGTGTTGGGGTGGAGAAGGGGACGCGGTGGAAGCTTAGACCGTGGGTTGTGGTGGTCGTGGTGGTGGGTACGCTTTTTGGTTTGGTGGCTGCAGAGATTGGTTTGTGGTATTGGTGTTGTAGAAACAGTCCGAAACTTGGTGTTTTGTCGGCTCAGTATGCGCTGCTTGAGTATGCTTCTGGTGCACCGGTTCAGTTTTCGTACAAGGATCTGCAACGGGCCACGAAAGGGTTTAAGGAGAAGCTTGGAGCAGGTGGGTTTGGTGCGGTTTACAAAGGGGTTCTAGCTAACAGAACTACAGTTGCTGTTAAACAGCTTGAGGGGATTGAGCAAGGAGAGAAACAGTTTCGTATGGAGGTTGCGACGATTAGCAGCACCCATCATTTGAATCTCGTGCGACTGATCGGGTTTTGTTCTGAAGGTCGTCACAGGCTTCTAGTGTACGAGTTCATGAAGAACAGTTCTCTTGATACATTTTTATTCGCGCCGGAAGAACAGTTACAGTCGGTTAAGATGTTAAATTGGGAGTCTAGATTCAATATTGCACTCGGGACGGCTAGAGGGATCACATACCTTCATGAAGAATGTCGGGATTGTATCGTTCATTGCGATATAAAACCAGAGAACATTCTTCTAGATGAGAATCACAACGCCAAGGTTTCGGATTTTGGGCTAGCCAAGTTGGTAAACCCGAAAGACCATAGGTACCGAACGTTAACGAGCGTGAGAGGGACTCGAGGGTATTTGGCTCCGGAGTGGCTCGCGAACCTCCCGATAACTTCCAAATCGGATGTGTACAGTTACGGGATGGTTTTGTTGGAAATCGTGTGTGGAAGACGGAACTTTGAGGTCTCGGAACAAACCAACCGGAAAAAGTTTTCCGTTTGGGCGTATGAAGAGGTGGATAGGGGAAACATCGAAGCGATTATCGACACCAAGCTTCGTAACCATGAACAAGTTGATATGGAGCAGGTTCGGCGTGTTATTGAAGTAAGCTTTTGGTGTATTCAAGAACAACCGTCGCAGAGACCAGTGATGGGAAAAGTGGTTCAGATGTTGGAAGGTGTGGCAGAGGTTGGGAAGGCGCCGGCTCCAAAGGCAGGGACCGCCATAGACGGGTCAGTGGCTGGGACCAGTACGAACATGAGTAGTAGTGTGCCTGGAAGTGTGAACATGAGTAGTAGTGTTTCTACATTGGCGCCATCGGTGGTGCCACCGTCGTCTTCATCGTCTCTACACACACCAAAAGGGTCATCGTTTGCTTCAGGGGGGATGAACATTGAGAAGGTGTCATCATCATTACTGATGCACTCGGATACGATGTGAGCTGGGGCTGGTTCGGTTCGGTTAAGCATGGTTTGTTTGACATCAAAATTGGGTAACCAAAATGCATATTTATGAAGTTTAGATATAGAATTGTGTATGTATGAAAGATGATGGGAAGTAGTAGTATATAAAGAAGATGTGTTGTTGTAAGTAGTAATGTTATTGTTGTATGTGGAATAGCTTGCTCAGGCCTATAACAATTTGATGGGTTGTGTTTTATTAGTTACAGCAACTTGTTGTAGATAAAAAGTACTGAAATGGCAACAATAATTTGGTTTTTGTTTTGGAGACAATCTGGAATTGAGTTTATTTCTGAGTTTATATAAATAAACTTATAAAACCATCTAAAATATAAAAATTATTCACAGTTTAGTATTTCAAGTAGCAAATCATTTGGGTGGGTTTGGAGCCTCTTAAAAACACTTTTCCTTTGTTATTCATGCTGGAGTCTGAGAAAAAATGTAGGGTCTCCGATAGAATTCTTGCCTCGACGGAATGGGGACAGTTTTGCTGGAAGTGGAAGCGCATGCCAAGGACGGTAGAGGAAGTGCAGCAGTTTAGGGGTGAGCATATTCGGTCCGGACCGAAAAAAACCCGAGTTCCGAACCGAAAATACCCGATAACCGATCCGAACCGAAAATACCCGATAACCGACCCGAATAGGAAAATAGGTTCTGGAATCGGTTATGTAAAATCACTATACTCGGTTTTCGGGTCGGGTCGGGTCGGTCCACACTGAAATCGGGTATAAACCTGCTGGACCGAAAAAAACAACCTTATAGGCTTATACGCTGCTGTGTACAACAACAAAGTCTACTACATTGCTTAACTCAAGAAATTTAACACATTATTTGTTAAAAAAAATGTTCTAATACAATTGAACCTACAAATTTTTTGAGGTCAAATCAGACTGTTATAGTGTTACCCACCCACCCATTTTGCCTACATATATAAGATCACTAAAGATAGTTCTATGCTTATTACATCAAAGTTTATCAGAAAAGCAATAAACACTTTCAGCAGTTAGTTGATTGCTGCAGGATTCTGGATCAGGTTCGACTTTGGGCAGGGAGGGATTCGTGGCGTTGGTTGGGTCACGGGTCAGATACATTTTCGGTCGCTGCAGTCAAGAAAATCGTTACACAAGAGGAGGTTCAACTGACTGACGTGATTTTCAAATAGTGCAAATGGATGCCTAATAAGTGTAATGTTTTCATGTGGCGAGCTACGTTGGGACGGTTACCGACAAGGGTGACGATCAAAAGACGAAATGTTTCGGTGGAAGAGCAAGGATGCAGTTTTTGTGGAGAGTTTGAGGAGACGGCGGACCACATTTTTACAGAATGCAGGATGGCGGGACTTATTGGTTATTCACAAGCACGCCAAAGTTTCCAGAGTAAAAGAAAGAAGTGATTTCAAGGTTTGATTATTGTAACGTGTTGGATAATGTGAAAGACGAGGAATGAAAAGATTTTTTCGCGCCAAAGTTGCAATGTTGTGGAGATTATTTCAGCAATTAAAGCTATTGGTTATTTATGGTTCAAAAATAGGTGTAAACCTAAAGGCATAGAGTGGGATAGTTGGGTTAATTTTAACATGATGTCATTGGTTTTGTTTTTGATACTCTTGTTTCTTCTCGAAACAGGTGGATCTTTGTTTTTTGGTTTGGTTTTAATTAGGGGTGTTTATGGTCCGGTTTTCGCGGTTTTTATTTCAAACCGCAAACCAAACCATTAGTAACGGTTTTTTAATTTTCTAAACCGAAACCGAACCATAGAACTTTTAACCCGAACCAAACCGTTAAAAATGGTTTGGTTCCGGTTTGGTTTCATGGTTTGGGCTTGTTTGGGTCGTTATGTGTACAAGTAGTCCCGTTTTCGCAAAAAAAAAGGTCCAAATTTCAGGACATCATAAAATTGCCCACAATGCTTAAGTTGTTTAACATAAATATCTATCAAAATAACTTAATATGTAGTCCAAATATATAAAAATATCTCTAAATACATCGATACATAGGTATTAGATGTGGTTAAAAATTTAGAATTAAAAAAACAGAAGAAACTCATATAATGTGAAATGGACTTAGCATACTTTTATTTTGCATTAAATTACTTATAGGTTATAATAGATTAATTTTTATTAATGTCTATATATAATATGAAATATTATAAATACTAGAATAAATTCTTACAGTCCGGTCCGGTTTTATACGGTTGGTTTTTGGTATAAACCGTAAACCAAACCGTTTTGTTGCGGTTTGAAAATATTGAAACCGACCGGTTGAAGAATAAGTAAAATAACTGACCATGAAACCAAACTAGTGACCAGTTTGGGCGGTTTCACGGTTTAAAACCGAACCATGAACACCCCATGAAGTTGATCTAAAAAAAGTAGCAAATCATTTATACAAGGAAGAAATTCACATGTAAACCAACTAAGTTAATTTTTTTTTTTAATTTCTTTAACCTCTTTTGTATCACAAGTTTGTTTATCACGTACACTCCGGTCTAGTTTTAGAAAGAGAATTTTTATGAACTATTTAAAATAAACGGTCATACGCTTCTATCTTTTGTTGTTTACTTCTTTCAAACATTCATTCAACTATTCAAGTCTTGATACAACTTTGATGTCTTCTTTTGAACGCCGATAATCAGTTGAATATTAGTTGATTTGTTCAATACATCTTGATTTGTTGATTGTTGGTGATTTAAAAATGCATGATATGAAAGTAGGAGTAATTATATTTTACATTTGTATCACATGATTTTTATCCTTAATAATATAAGGAATGTATTTCACAAATGTATGATGATGCGTGCGCTAACACCGACGATACCCATAGGGTTGTTTGGTTCATATTCTTTTTTTGGAAGTCATAGAAATATGTCAAGGGAAATGAGGTTAATTCCATTGATTTTTTTTAATTAAGAGTCAACAGTTAAAATCGTCTATGAGGCTTGGTCAGTTTTGCTGCTTACATCTATTTTTTATTTTTTTATTTTTTTGCCACTGAACATCCAAGGATTGTAATTTGGTGTCATTCATGTTCGTTTTGTTAACCCGGTAAAAAACTAACGTTAATGGATGGACAGTTTTGTCATTTTGCATAGTGATGGGTAATTTAGATCTTTCACCAATGATTATTTTAATAAAAAATAACCCTGAAAACCCAATTCATCTGTAATTGCAGAAATGAACAACATCAAATTAGCCCATATTAACCTCAACTCCTCAAGTCCTTAACAACACTAATCCCATTTTTATTTTAAAGCTGCTCTCTTTCATTTGGATCCTTTTTTCTTGATCATCGATGACGCACGATTTTCACTACAGTAGACCTTCTACGCCCTTTGCTTGAACCAATGGTGCCACCCTTGGCCTCAGTGGGCTTCTTGTATGATTTGAGCATCATTTGCAATGCTTGCATTTACTGCTTTATACTTTGAATTGCTTTGATTCTCATTAACTGCTATAGTAAAGGGGGAGTAATAACTCCTGTAAAAGTGATACTTTAACTTAGAACATTTATTATTCCGCTGTGCAAAATACTACTGATAAACCTGCAAACACATAAGTGTTCTATAACTTAAACTGTTAAAAGAGACCACTGATCCAACAATTGGTATCAGAGCATCTGGTTTACCTGATTAAATATCAATCTAACAAATTGAGAATCAGACACATGCTCTTATTGATATCCAATAAAGGATTAAAGTTCACTTTATTTTACATCCATCACTTTAAGAAAGTTTTGACAATCCAAACTTCTTAAAAATGGACCCTTATAATACTGGATCTGCCAATAAACCTCCTATGCTAGTCAGAAATGAATACAATATCTGGCAAAGAAGGTTGGCACACACTATATCTCAGACCAATATTGGGTGTTGGAGGTCTGTAATGTTTGGACCTCACAAACCAATAATAACTGATCCAGAATCTAAAGTAGAAAGACCAAAAGACCCTAAAGACTACACTGAAGAAGATTTCCAAAAAATCGAGCTAGATGCAAAAGCTTTCTCTATGTTGGCTATGGCTCTCCCAAATGAAATTTATGCTGGACTTTTACATTGTGAAAGTGCCAAAGAGCTGTGGGATAGCCTAAAAGAACAGTTTGGAGGAACTGAAGAGGTGATAGCCAACACCAGAGAAATCCTAGCCCAACAATATGAAACTTTTACTCATATAGATGGTGAAACATTAACTCAACAATTTGAAAGATTTTCATCACTCATCTTTGAGTTAAAACTTAATGGTCAGACCTATTCAAATGCATCTATGTTACATAGATTTTTAAGGTCTTTACCTTCAAAATGGGAAACTTATTCTATAGTCCTAAGAACAAGTTCAGATTTTAATACCCTGAACCTAACAAGGTTACATGGTAAACTGTTGACTTTTGAAAGAGAGATTAATGAAAAGAAAAAGTTACAAGAATCTGGTAAAACTGCTGATGACTATACTCCAGGTAGCACAACCTTATTGGGATAGGACTCACCATCTTGTTCTAATAATTTTGGATCTTTTGATCACATTGACATAACAGCTGGGATCTCATCAGATGGATTATTCCCAGCTTATGACAATGAAGACCTAATTCAAACTGCTGATAACATGTGTTTTATCATGGATGACTTAAAATATTTTAGCAGTGATGACTTAGAAGAAATGGATATTTTACACCAACTGGCCTTGTTAAGCATAAAAACTAACAAATTTTATAAAAGGTCAGGAAGGAAATTTCCAGGACTAAACAACTCTACAAAAGTTGGTTTTGACATATCTAAATTGAGATGTCATAAGTGTCAGAAGTTGGGACACTTTGCTAGAGAGTGTAGAAACTCTAGCTTTAACCAACCAATGTCTGGAAATCAATTTAACTCCTCATATAATAGGAATAATGGAACTCAAGGGAGTGCTCATTTTGTACAGGCACAAGCTCCTCAAATCCAATATGTGCCACAAATATAATATGTTCAAATGCCTGCTCAACACCAGGGCCAACAACAAATGCCTCCTTTTCCAGCTGCTCAACAACCTCCACAAATTCAACAACCCCCAACAAAGTCTATTCACATCAGGGTATGTTGACTGGAGCAGTCTTCCTTTTGATACATCTGAATGCAGTCTAGATGCAGACAACAAAGTCTATGATATCAACTGGGGAGAACATGATAATGGCAGAAAGAATTTTGCCTTAATGGCTTTTGAGGGATACTCCTCCAATTCTGCTCTATCTCAGGTATCACAACAATCTCTATTAAAGCTTTGTTCAAATTTTTGCAAAGAATCTTTTGCTTTAATTAGGGAAACAAATGTGCATTTACAAGGAAAATCTAATGACATGGAGAGAAAATACACACAGATGAAGTGTGATTTAGAAAGAAAACTTGTTTTAAAAAATAAGGAAATTTCTAAATTAACTAATAAATCCATTGAAACCCAGGCACAAATTAAAAGCATGATAAATGATGTGAGTCCAAAAGGACCACATATTTATAGTTAATTTGGTATTTTTATGTCTATTTGTGTGTAGATTTGCCCGGAGTTAGCTAATTATTCATGGATCATGGAAGAAACGCTTAAAATGCTAGAAAGATCATTTTACGAGCCTTAAGCGAGAGTATACGAGCCGGAACGGGAATCGGAGCAAGAAACGGTTGAAAACGATGCGGAAAATACATTTTCCTTACACAAAACTCCGCCGCGAAGCGCGGGAGGAAAGCTTAATCCTCCGCGGTCCGCGGCGCATTTCCAAAACAGAAATCAATATAATAATACCCGCAGAGCGCAGGAGGTTTATATATTCTCTCCGCGGTCCGCGGGGGAGAGTTAATGCGATTTAGAGCTGGAAGTCGTCCAGCCTGTTCTGCACTTGACTAGCTCGATTAATACAGCTCGCAAACCACCAAGAACATCGTCCAGCGTCTGTTGAGACCAAAAATCACTTCCAAGACACCATTTGAACACCATTTTGAGCATCAAGAAGCATATTTGAGGTGCTAGGAGCTAGGAGGAGGCCTGGGAAGTGTACAACAACATCAATTTGTCAAGAATCCGGCACCAATCGTTCTCTGTTTGTGGTTTGAAACCTTTCTGTGTGAATTATTATAACTCTACAAGTATGATTATTTGTGTTTTTGTTAGTCTTATGGGCTAAACATTTGTAGTTATGTAGACCCGATGAAGCTTTTGATTATGTGATTTGATTATTGTACGGATTTGTGGTAATTAGTTATGTTACTCTTCATGTTAAATATTTGATTATGTTCTTAGAATTTCTTGTTTGGTTAAAATCTGAGTTCTTGTTGATTTAGTGAAAGTTTACTTATGAAGGTTGGGAAACACGTAGGTAAATATTTATTAATGAATTTAGGTTTTTAACATGAAACTAGGAATAGGAAGTGTTAATCAACTTGTTACAAAAGATTTGACCATTTAAGAATTCTTGCATTTATGAACTTGGAAAAGTTGTAAAAGTGTTGTGGTAGATTCTAAGGATAATTAAATTGTGAGTTAGTAATTTAGGCCAAAATTATGAATCTTACATATTTTTACCAAAGATTTACCACTTGAAGATAACTATCTATTTTTCTACATAAAAGCAACTTAGGGTGATTAGAGTGTGATTATCGTTTTAGTTTTCCCTAAGTTGTCGAGTTAGAGATTTTGACAAACGACTTTCTCGCATTTAAAGGTTAACATGATTTAATCAAAATGAATGTCAAATAATGATTTTAGGTGATTAAAATGTGTTTAAAGTTTTAATTTTCCTAAGAGTCATTTAATTAAGCAACCATGACTGGAACTTAATATCTTAGAATTTTGCATTACCATTATTCTTCACCTTATGATCGTCACATATCATTAGTGGATTCTCGGTTTAGATAACTCTTGATTAATATTGTTGTTGAAAACTATCTTTATTCGCTTTATATTCTGTAATTTAATTTAAGATATTAAAAACCAACCATTTGAAAAAGACTTTACAGTAACAGAAATTTAGTATTGAGAAACCGCGTCCACGTATTTGATATCCGGTTCTTACCAACAAAAAGTTATATTACTATACGATAGGTACACTTGCCTTTTGTGTGTAGTTTAATTTAGGGTAAAAACCACTTTTAAAACTAGAAGTTGTGTCATAAAATATATATACGTTTTGCACACATCAATAAACAACCTAGGCAATGTTAGAAAAGAGCTTGCTGACACTAAGGTTGACTGTGAAAAATGGGTTGAGTCTTGTAAGGGATACCAAATGCTGCTTAACAAGCAAACTGTTGCAAATCTTAAGTTTGGCATAGGGTATACCCATACTGAATCACCAACTGATTTCACCCACAAAACTGATAATGATGGGAAGAAATTGATTCAAACTTTTGAAAAGGAAGAGTGCACATCCTTCCATCAGAACATTCTCAAAAATGAAAGTTCTGCAGAAGTTAAAACAATTGACAATAAGCCATCAGTAGTTTCATTTACATCAGGAGTTGAGACCCTGAAAACTACTGATGACATATTGAAAAATACTGATATTGTCAGTAATTTGCCTTCCAACTCTCTTGCTGAATTTAAAAGGAAATAGAAGGCAAAAGCGTGTGAAATATGTGGTCTGTTTAACCACATGACTGAACTTTGTAGATATAGAAAGGGAAATCCGTTTAATAAGAAAAATCAACAACTGGTTGTGGGAAACAAATAAGACAAGATTATGAAAACACTTTCTTTCCCAACAAACAACAACCAAGCAAAACCTTTTCTCAGAAAAAGACTTTATCTCAACAAAAGCCTTTTTCTCAAAGTTCATCTTCAGAAGTTACACCTAACTCATCAGTAGTTTCACAAACTACCGAGGTTAAAGATTTGATAAATTTGGTCACGAAAAAGATGCCACCATTGTCCCTAATGAAAAATCCATTGCCAAAAAGACATGGTATGTTGATAGTGGAGGCTCAATGCACATGACTGGATGCAGATACCTGATAAACAATTTTATCAGCCAAAGAGAAGGATCTGTGTCCTTTGGGAACAATGCCAAGGGATATGTGCTAGGATATGGCAATGTATCCTCAGGCAAAATGCAGTTTGACAAGGTCAATCTGGTTGAAAACCTTGCGTACAACTTCCTTAGTGTCTCACAAATGTGTGACAAAGGATATTCTTCCTTTTTCACCAAGACAGCATGCAAGATCATATCACCAGAAGGCCAGAAGTTGATAGAGAAGATCATTGAAGATCATACTTTGCTGATTGCCAAAAGATGTGGCAATGTCTATGCAGTGGACATTGAGAAAGACAAAGTACTGAACAACACTGCCTGTTTCTTCTCAAAGGCATCAACTTCAGAAACTGATCTCTGGCATAGGAGACTTGGCCATGTGAACTTTAAAACCATAAATAAAGTCACAAAAATGGGCTTGGTCAGAGGTCTACCTTTGAAGGAATACCAGTGTAAAGAACACTGTGTTTCCTGTCTTAAAGGTAAACAACATAAGTCCTCCTATAAGTCTATTGAAGAATAAAAAACAACTGCATGTCTTCAACTACTCCATATGGACTTATTTGGACCAGTCAAAATCATGAGCCTTGGTAAGAAGAAGTACTGCTTGGTCATCATTGATGACTACTCAAGATTTACATGGGTCTTCTTCTTATATTCCTAGGATGAGGCAGCTCAAATAATCAAGTTCTTCATTCTACAAGTAGAGAAGCAATATTATCTCTCTGTCAAAGTCATCAGGAGTGACAATGGGACATAGTTCAGGAACAAAACTCTTGATGAATTCTGTTTGTCTAAAGGGATTGTTAGACAATTCAGCATTCCCAGAACTCCTGAACAAAATGGTGTAGTAGAAAGGAAGAACAGGACATTGATTGAAGCAGCAAGAACCATGTTAGCTGATTCTGGCCTACCTTTGTATTTTTAGGCTGAAGCAGTCAACACAGCTTGTTATGTTCAGAATAGAGTTCTTATCAACAAGAGACATACCAAGACTGCCTATGAAATTCTTCATGGCATGAAGCCCCTTATCTCTTTCTTCAGGGCTTTTGGATGTCAATGTTTTATCCTCAACATCAAAGACTCTATCTCTAAATTTGCTGCTAAAGTTGATTCAGGTTATTTTCTTGGTTATTCTCCAGTGAGGAAGGCTTACAAAGTCTTCAATTCAAGAACCAAGATAGTAGAAGAAACACTTAATGTCAAGTTCAATGAGACCAAACACTTTCTCATTCCAGCACAACCTACTGAACTCTTTGACCTTGACAACTTTAATTTCGGACCTGAAAAGACTGTTGAATCATCCAAACCTACTCAATATGGTCATCAAGGGTTTGATGATGATGGTCCTACACCATGGACTCCAAACACAGTCATTAAATCTACGTTTAAACCTTCAGAAGTTTCACAAACTTCCACTTCAACAACTACTGATGAACATTTTGAAACTACTGATTCAGCTGAACCAAAAACTCCTGAACCTCAACAAACAGCTGAACCAGATATTATCAACCTCAGTGGTTTATTTGAAGAAATACCAGAGCCATCCTCAAGTACAGGTTTACAACAACTGATTGAACACAGGGATCATCCATTGGATCAAATCATGGGTGATATTGCATCAGGGGTGCTTACCAGAAACCAGCTTTCCAAGTTTTGCTTTTTCTAAGCATTCATTTCTCAGTTGGAACCAAAGAAGTATCAAGAAGCCCTCAAAGATAAAAATTGGGTTCAAGCTATGCAAGATGAGCTGCTTCAATTCAAGAAGCAACAGGTGTGGGAAATCTGTCCCTTACCTCCATACAAGCAACCAATTGGTACTAGATGGGTCTTCAGAAACAAACAAGATGAAGCTGGGATGATCATCAAGAACAAGGCAAGATTGGTGGTACAAGGTTATTTTCAAGAAGAAGGCATGACTATGATGAAACCTTTGCACCAGTTGCAAGACTTGAAGCTATCAGGTTATTTTTAGCTTATGCAATTTCCAACAACATAAAAGTTTTTCAAATGGATGTCAAAAGTGCATTTTTGTCTGGTAAAATAAAAGAGGAAGTGTATGTCTGTCAGCCACCAGGGTTTGAGGATCCTTCTCATCCTGACTGGGTGTACAGGCTTGACAAAGCTCTTTATGGGCTAAAACAGGCTCTAAGAGCCTGGTATGAAACACTATCCAACTTTTTACTTAAAAATCACTTCACTAGAGGCTCCATTGATAAAACACTTTTCATCAAACATGTTGGAAATCATGTCTTACTTGTTCAGATTTATGTTGATGATATCATTTTTGGTTCAACAAATCAAAATTGTGTGATGAATTTAAAAAGCTCATGCAATCAAAATTTGAAATGAGTACAATGGGAGAACTGCAGTACTTTTTAGGACTGCAAATCAAGCAACAAACAAATTGAACATTTATACATCAATCAAAATATGTTAAAGAATTATTAAACAAATTTTCTTTACAAGACTGTAAATCATGTTCCACTCCCATGACACCAACCACACAAGTTGAACCAGATGATCAAGGAAAACAGGTTGATCAAACCATGTATAGATGTATGATAAGTTCTCTTCTGTATTTAACTGCTTCTAGACCAGATATTATGTTTTCAACTTGTGTCTGTGCTAGATACCAATCTGCACCAAGAGAATCACACCTAATTGCTGTCAAAAGAATCTTCAGATATCTAAAAGGAACTCCTACTTTAGGAATTTGATATCCTGCTTCAAGCAATACCAAGTTAACTGCTTCTTCAGATAGTGATTATGCAGGGTGTAAAATGTCAATGCCAAAGCCTGCACCTATAACTACTACAATCATTTTAAACCCTACTCCAATCTCAATGCCAAAAGAATTACTAGAGAAGAGTTTAAAAGAGTCAATCAAGAAGGCTAAGGAAGACAAGGTATGGAATAGCCTGGAAGCAAGGGATGACCTAAGTTTTGATGAAAAACTTGTCAAGTATTAAGAAAAGCTTGATGAGTTAGAAGCTAAAGACAGAGCCAAAGAAGCTGATGCTGAAGAAGACAAAAGAGCACAGCTTATGCTTATAATCACAAAGAACACAAAGGCTAAAAAGTCTTCTCTGAATAGACTCTCTACAAAAGAAATGACAAGAAGAGCTTAACTTATAGCTGACAGGTTGGCAACAGAGAAAGACAGAAAAGCAAAGAGAGCTGAAATAGTTGATGAGTTGGTAGCAAATGGATTTGGTCCAAAAACTTCTGTGTCAAGATGGAAAGAAGACACTCTTTATGACACATACAAAAAATTCAAGGCTAGCAAAGCTGCACATTCAGAGAAGTACAAAACTCCTGAAGTTCCACAAACTTCAGTAGTTAAGAGATCTTCTGGTGCACTACAAAAGCCTGCTACCAGAAAGAAGAAGCAAGAGGAAACAGTCAAGACTGACTTCAAGATGGTACTATTGGAAGGAAGTCAGTTGGTACATGGAGACTTTGATGTTGAAGAAAAACCTCTACTTACACAATTCAGGGACCCTGCTACATATGCTTATCAGTTACAACAGACCATCAAAGAACAATCTCACACTAAGGTTGTTACAACACATCACTTGCCAAACTTTGCAATACCTAGTGCTGTGAACACTGAAGAGAGCAGGGACTCCTACTTGAAGGTCACTGAAATAGAAGACATTCCTCAATCAGGACAAACCCAGGAGACTAGCTTGGTCCCCTATGCCTCAGACTTTGACAAGTCTAAGGTAAACATAGTAAATTGGTCATTCATTGATTCTAACTCAGTGAAAGTGACCAGAAGAGATTGTTCAAGCAAGGTCTATAAAAACTTCAAGGAGTTGAGCATACTGTCAACAAAGGACCTACTCACCATACAACATCTTGAGCCTGAACAAGGATTTCTTACAAAGCAACAACAACACAAGCTTAGTACCTCCATGTCTGCATAAATATGGAGAATACTAGAAGCTAGGAAAAATGAAGGTAAATAAAGATTTGGATTTGGTTTTGGCTTCATCAATCCAGGGGGAGATTGTAGGGACAAAGAGGATTGAAGAAACCACTTTTGTTACCAAAGTTCAAATCATATTTCTGCTAAATTATTCTAAGTATGGAACTGCTGAAGAGTAAAGATACAAGTGCTGAAGAAGAAAAAGCAAAGTGCTGAAGAGTTAAAGCATCAGAAGTTCTGAAGTCTAACCAGACATTTCACTAAAGAACTACTGAAGACAAACTACTCATCAGTAGTTTGTCACTCATCAGTACTTTCATATCAGAAGCTTCTAACCGACTATGTAAGTTCAGTAGTTTAGTATTATATTGTTTTTTTAAAGTCTTTGAACAAGTTCCCATGCTACAGCCTGTTGTAAGCATTATCTTAGCTTATTATAATCTTAGATTACTTAGTACAACAGTTCTGTATTTGTCTATAAATAGTTGGGTTTATCCCACTATTTTAGACATGTGATTACACTTGATTTTAATTGAATTCCTTCAAAGCTTTTATAACTTATAATTCATTTCACATCTGAGAATCATTCAATACTTGCATTTACTGCTTTATACTTTGAATTGCTTTGATTCTCATTAACTGCTATAGTAAAGAGGGAGTAATAACTCCTGTAAAAGTGATACTTTAACTTAGAACATTTATTATTCCACTGTGCAAAATACTACTGATAAACCTGCAAACACATAAGTGTTCTATAACTTAAACTGTTAAAAGAGACCACTAATCCAACACAGAGCCACTCCTGTGCCGTTCGGGATGGTGGGCGCATACCTCATCAGGGTTGATGAGACTCTAACACGGGTTGAATGTGACACCTCAGGAAAATCCCACATTGGCCGTGGCCATGAGAGATCCTTTTGTTCATATGTAATCCAATGCCTCTTAAATCACCAACGCGTTTTGGGGCTTAATGTTAGTGGATGAGAGGAGAAATCCACAGTTAAGTGTGCTCAGGTAGGAGCACTACCAGGATGGGTGACCTCATGGGAAGTCTCCACTAGGGCATCAAAAAACAAATCCGTGAGCTCTGGATGGGCACCCCATCGGGGCAAAGCAGACAATATTGATGGTGAGAGGGGCCGGATGTTACATAATGTAAGTGGATGGGAGGAGAACTCCACAGTTAAGTGTGCTTAGGTGGGAGCAATATTAGGATGGGTGCGCTCTTGGGAAGTCTCCACTGGGGCAACCAAAACAAATCCATGAGCTCTGGATGGGTAACTCAACAGGTCAAAGCGGACAATATTGGTGGTGAGGAGGGTCGTGGATGTTACAAATGGTATCAGAGCCACTCCTGTGCCGTTCGGATGGTGGGTCAAACCTCATTAGGGACGATGAGACTTTAACAGGGGGTGAATGTGACACCGCAGGAAAATCCCACATTGGCCGTGGCCAGCAGAGATCCTTGGTTCATATGTTATCCAATGCCACTTAAATCACCAACGTGTTTTGGGGCTTAATGTAGTGGATGAGAGGATACTTAATAGTTAAGTATGCTCAGGTGGAAGTAGTACTAGGATGGGTGACCTCCTGGTAAGTCTCCTCCGGGGCAACAAAAAACAAATCCGTGAGCTCTGGATGGGCAATCCATCAGGGCAAAGCGGACAATATTGGTGGTGGGGGGGGGGGATGTTACACTATGCCCTTATGAAATCGAGTTTCATTGAGGCGTTTTATAAAACACTTGTTAGGCACGATTTATCCAATGTTATTTATAGGACCTAAAGACCACATGGATCCATTCCTATCTCATTTTCAATACCACTAGCATGTCAATAATCATTCCAATCATAGTTTCTTATTCATTTACATGATAAAAACTAGTCTTTCATAAATAAAGGTGATTCCTACCAAGCTACTAAGAAACCCAATTCTTCTCATAACATGGTTTCTTATGAACCAACTCATCACACAAGAATTTTACTAAACACACACAAATTAACATGTATTGAGGTTCCCTAAAGCTAGAGCAACCTTTACCAATCCTCAATTCCATGTTTTAACACAACCCTATTTCTCACCCATCTAATGAATGCATAATAACATCAAATCAAGCCAAATAAAAGTTGCCTATGTGTTTGTTACCCCTTGGTGATTCGTTTTAGACCAAATGCACGGAAAACCCCTTTGATCTGGGCTAGATTCTTGAGTTGTTGTTAAGTGTGTGTGTGTGTGTGGAAGTCGATCTCTAGGATATGGATATGCCTCCTCTTTTTTTTTCTTTTTTTTTTCAACTACTGCAATAAGATAAGTATGTTCAGAGGTGGTATTTAACCCTAGACCTCCATTCCCTAACCTTAATACGAAGGTCCCAATCATTGAATTAGATTGACACCTCGGTTGGTCATAGGCTTGAGTTAGGTAAGATAAGTTAGCTTGTATGAAATGTAACTAAAGGAAATAATCATGTGGGAGATAGGTTTTGAGCTCAAATCGCACTATTCATCCAACCTTAACAGAAGGATTTCAACCATTAGCTAGGTTGATTCCTCGGTTTGGTCATGGATTAGAGTGTATGGAATTAAAGTATGAAGACAAGACTAGAATTCCCAACTTAACACAAAACAATCAACCATTGAGTTATGTTATGTTTTGGTTTGGCAAATGGGTAAGTTAAACTATAATTATGCACAAGGTCCAGGTTTCTTTGATTAAAATATAGCCAAACCCAGTAAATGAAAATCCATTTAGAGGCTTTAATCCTTGGATTAGAGCCATCCTTTAGCCAAAGAAACATCCAAGAGTGATAAGAAATGAATCAGAATGGCGAGTCAAACTTACTGAAAGTAATCCTATGATTTCGACCAAGATAGGGAGCATTTGTGAGTCTGTTTGAGAAAGAAGTGTAAGGAAGAAGAAAATCAACGTGAGTATGTCTTTAATTTATAGAGAGGTGTTGCATGGGAGTGAGATATGTGGAAGGGGGGTCAATTTGAATAAGTTTGACCCCGCCTAAAAATGGTTGTGGTGCAATTAAGCGGGTAGTTGGAGGTTAACCGGATTAATTATGGTCTAAAGGAGTTGGTTGCAGATTAAGGCATGAATAGGGTTCATTATCCGGTCCAAATTCATCATTTAGGAGTGAAATTAGTGGATTTTGAGTGAAAATTAGCAAAAACCCATAGCTAAAACATACCAGGCCTGTCTGCAGAACTTTCACGGTACACACGAAAGTTTTGCGACAAACTTTCGCGGTACACGAAAGTTTGTCAGACTTGAGCTTTTGGTTTTATTTGCAATTTTAATGCATTAACTTCTTTTGTTTCATTATTTTATGTTTTAAAGTTTATAGAACTAATACAAATGTTATTTTTAAACTTTATATATGTATGTATGTAAGTATGTAACGAACAAGAATTAATAACTTAAAAGTTTCCAAGGTTTTCATTGATCACCAAATCTCACAATTACAAAGAAATGACATGAAAGTACGAGATTACAAATAAATGGAAAAGTACAGATATTACACCATAGTCAAAGCAACCCTTGATGCCGACGACCTTTGATAGGTGTGGGATCATTGTCTATACGTGCATGATATTGCACAACATGATCTTGAAAGACGATGAACGTGCAATATCACCAGCCACATAAGAGATCCCCAAGTCTAGTGTTAGATGAAAGTGCCAGTTGAGATACCCCGATATGCATTTTCAACTTCGAAATGATCTTATGGAACATCTAGCCATTATGTGTGTTGTATTTTTAATTTATAGTTTTAATAATGTAAGTTTGTTTTAGTGGAATAAAATGTTTAATTAATGTTATTAAAAAAACATTTCAGGGTAGTGCTGCCTTCAAAACTGTGTCTTGGTGAAGTGAATCAATGAAGTAATGTGACAGTGTAGGATTGGTAGAAACCGATGATGTTTAGTGAAGCTCCCCTCCCTCCCTAAGTGATATCTAGAAATTTTCAAATACTTGATGTGGTTGGGTGGTAAATAATAGTAAAAATACAATATGTTAAATAAAAAAATAGGCGGTATTAAAAAAATCAAACTTATTTCCAATTTAGAAAAGTGTTATAAAAATTTACTTAACAAACCTGATAACTATCATGTTAAGGTTTGTTTTTTAAATACATATGTTAACGGCTCTATATGTTAACAAATTACATTATATTTTATTGTGATAATATAATACACTGTTTTTTTCAACCGTGAAATTCATATGTGTTCTTAAACATAAACTTTTATTAATTATATATAAGATTATATTTATAAAAACCTTGTAATACAAACCTAGCTGTAGTACTCAAGTAAAATAATCATCATGATTAAAACAAAACACTAGTTAAAAGCAAGTTCCAAATATAGAAAGAAGATAATAAATCCGATAGGGAGGATATCAGAAAATCCAACGTGGCAAGATATAACGGGCCCTACAAACCAAACCCAATAGTTGATTACGCTTACATGTTGTGGTCATGGCTTACTGCACGCATTCCAGTTGTCATCGTATGTCAGGCCAGTCTAGATCGCGCACCACACAAGCCACATATCTTCATTTCTCCTAAATAAATAAATAAATCTTCTCCATTACAAATACTATTAATTTTCTCTCTCTCTCTCTCTCTCTCTCTCTCTCTCTCTAAAATTGTCATTATTCGTTAAACATGACCGCCATTGCTCCTGCTGCTGCTCTCTCTCTACCGATTTCGTGTTCTAGATCGTCTAAGTTTGTTAATAAAAAGGTATGGTATGTATTGTTTGTGTTTGCTTTGGATGTGTGGTGAGTTTGTTGGAGATTTCGGCAAAACATGTTTTATCGTGTTTAACTTGTATGGGATGATGATATAATTGACACAAGTATCAAATATGATACGGTCTTGTTTAACTACTTTATTTATAGCTCGTGTCTATAATAGAGTTGTATGTTTTATGTATCAAAATTACTAAAAGGAGAAATGATAGAACTTATCTTCTTATTTTAAATATTTTATAAAAGTTGTAAAATTATACCTGGTGTAATTTTCTTAAAAAGGTTTTATTGTATCTTAAACAGATTGGGAATTGTCAGCCCTAGATTTAGGTGTGTTTGTTGTTTATGAATTATGATTATTAGTTAGTTGATGAAGTTGAAGTGTTGATAGTAATCATGTAAGTTTACCAATGGAAAGGTAGCGGATGTGTTAACTCGAGTAATTATTATTATTACTTTAGTTGTAGCATAATAGTACAAATCGTGTAAGTTTACCAACAACCACGGAGTAGAGGTAAACTGTTTACCTCTTACTCTCTTCAGACCTTAGTGCTATTTGTGGGATTTACTTAGTATGATGAAGATATGATGATGATGATGATGAGTTGTAGCGTAATAGTTCAAAACACGATTGGAGGAATTGTAGCGTAAAATACCAATTAAGAGTCATGCCTCCAAAGTGGTATTTTAGGATAGTGATGTGGCAACGCACGATTGGAGGGAATAAGGGTACCCAAAGGTGGCGCCCCGTCCCCCTTATCTTGATAAACAAATGGATTAGCGCTGATCTATATGTGTAAAATAACAAGATTCAGTGACGATTTGTCAGTCTAGTAGTTTCATTGTTAAGGTGTTTTTTTTTTTTTTTTTTTTTTTTTTTTTTTTTTTTTTTTTGCAATAGCACTTACCTGTGGAACTTTTTTCTTGTTGAATGTCTTGGACTTAGGGCGTTAGAGGAGGGTTTGTGGTGTTTGCCATATCAGCTAGCGGGGAGGGAGGTGGGCTCGTGGACAAGAAAAACCCATGGAGCACTCTATTTAACGTCGAAGAGCCTAGGTGTAAAGCTCCACAAAGTAATGGAAAGTTCTTGGATGTAAATGAAGCATTTGAAGTGGCTAGATATGATATACAATATTGTGATTGGCGAGCGAGGCAAGATCTTCTCACAATCATGCTCCTACATGAAAAGGTAACAAAATTTTCATCTTCCTTACACGACAGGGACATTAAGTTTCGATATATATGAGTTGGGACATAAAACTATTTACATATCTTTGTTTTTGTACTTGTTTGATTGAGCTAGTTTGTATTTAAACAATCTTAGGTTGTCGATGTTTTAAATCCTTTGGCCCGAGAATACAAATCCATTGGAACCTTGAAGAAGGATCTAGCAGAGTTACAAGAAGAGCTAGCAGAAGCACATAAACAGGTTAGGAAAGAGTAAATAAATTGCTGTGATTTTTACTTGAGACTTGATTTGAAAGCTATATGATATTAATTTCAAAAGCCAATATCTTCTGGTTCGATTAAAATGGCAGATGCACATATCAGAAGCAAGGGTTGGTGCGGCTTTAGATAAGCTAGCTCACATGGAGACTGTAGTCAATGATAGACTTTTACAAGATCGAACCACAACAGCGGCCGAGATTACCACTTCATCGCCTCCTAGTACCTCTAAAGAAACCGTTGAAAGAAAAACACAAAGGAAAGGCCTGAATGTGTCTGGTCCAGTGCAACCTTACCATCCTCGTTTGAAGAACTTCTGGTACCCTGTTGTGTTTTCAAGAGACCTGAAGGAGGACACGCTGGTAAGCCATTATTATTTCCATTTTGTACTTTATTAAAATCAAAGAGCTATTAACTTTGTAAGTTTCTTTAACATTGTAGTTTATGCAAT
Source organism: Ambrosia artemisiifolia (assembly GCA_032199755.1). Taxonomy (NCBI): domain Eukaryota; kingdom Viridiplantae; phylum Streptophyta; class Magnoliopsida; order Asterales; family Asteraceae; genus Ambrosia; species Ambrosia artemisiifolia. Next base: position 12,684,918 of record CM063521.1, read on the forward strand.
CTAAACCGCACAAAAAAATGTGCATGATCACCAAAAATCTAGACTATTTTTTTTTTCTGTTGGTTACCTTTACGCATTATACATCAAGATGGTTCTCATGCAAATTTGAATTTTATCTATTTAATAATGCAGATTCCGATTGACTGCTTCGAAGAACCCTGGGTGGTATTTCGTGGGAAGGATGGGAAACCAGGATGTATAAGGAACACATGTGCGCATAGAGCATGCCCTCTTGACTTGGGCTCTGTAAATGAGGGTCGCGTCCAATGTCCCTACCATGGTAATATTTTCATTAAATAGATCTTTGCAGTTAATACCAATGATGAAAAATATTATCATTTATGAAAGATGTATGTGATCTATATTTCCAAATTTTGATTTTCAGGGTGGGAATACTCTACGGATGGGAAATGTGAAAAAATGCCGTCAACTAAATTTGTTAATGTGAAGATAAAATCACTTCCATGCTTTGAGCAGGAGGGAATGATATGGATCTGGCCTGGCAACGAGCCTCCTGCAGCCACAATTCCTTCACTAGAACCGCCTAAGGGGTTCCTAATACATGCCGAGGTATTTTAGAGGCGTTTTTAGGAAACAGTTCAAGTTTGAAAATTCTTAGGTCCCTTTGTTATAATGGTCATGTTATTCTATGAATTGACATTAAGATTAACGTGGACGACAGATTGTCATGGAACTACCAGTGGAGCATGGACTACTACTAGACAACCTTCTGGATCTTGCGCATGCACCCTTTACCCATACTTCCACATTTGCAAAGGGATGGAGTGTTCCAAGGTCCGTTTCCATTCTAACTAACGCTTTTAACATTTTCTTAATAGGTGGTTGATCATCTTAGCGTCTTTAAGTTGAGTTTATCACTTTATCTTGAATATAAGAAGTCAGTGGCTCGACGCATTAACTAATGAATGGGTCGATTCAGGTCATCTTTATTTTCCTTTCCAAACGGGTCAAAATACAATAGCTTAAAAGAAACAAAGTCAAAAGGGTCAAAATGTTGGTGTTAGTAGATGGAGAGTTTTAGATGACTGATGTTTACATTGTTATTGCAGCTTGGTTAAATTTTTGACCCCTTCATCAGGTTTGGAAGGATATTGGGATCCATATCCAATAGATATGGAATTTCGACCGCCTTGTATGGTGTTGTCAACCATTGGAATTTCAAAACCGGGTAAACTAGAGGGGCAAAGCACGAAGCAGTGTTCAACGCACCTTCACCAACTACACGTCTGCTTACCATCGTCAAGAAACAAAACGAGGCTATTATATAGAATGTCACTTGATTTTGCTCCGGTCTTGCAATATGTTCCTTTCATGCACATCCTATGGAGGCATTTTGCGGAAAAGGTAACATTATAACTTTATAAGTTATGATTGAAGTCATGATATGGATTCCGGTTCAAATTTTAGCGAAATGATTTAGATAGTAATCAGGTCAAAATTGTTGCAGGTACTAAACGAGGATCTACGGCTTGTACTTGGGCAACAAGATAGGATGATCAACGGCGAAAATGTATGGAACATGCCGGTGTCTTACGATAAGCTTGGAGTAAGATACCGGTTATGGAGAACCGCAGTCGAAGAAGGATCTAAAAAATTACCCTTCAGTAAATAAAATTAAATACAAACTAATTTTTGGATTCAACTCATGATTATCGATTAATTTGAGAGAAAACACGACACAAATCAGACCTTGCCTTTGTACAGAGTTTTTTTAGTACATTCACCCTTAATCGATTGATGCCCATAGGCCATCGGCCTGTGAGGATTTATGTGCATACATTATTTCCGATCGTGTAGTGATAAATAAAATGTTAGATGTGAGTTTAGTCGAGTTTTGGGTTTGTTTTTGCGGTTTGAATTAGGAATCAAATGACTTAACAACTGACACGATATGTGTATTTTGTTGTCGGTCTTTTTTTCATGAGTGGCCCGTCAAGTATGTTATCGAAAGCGGTACATTAATGTGTGACACACGTGTATCAAACAATTACTATCCGTACACCGACTTGTTTCACACGTTACGTAGAAACCTGTTTGAAGTGTTTTTAAATTTTAAGAAGGGTGTTAAAAACTCAACACTGGGAGCAGTAACTTCAGCTTTTGTTGTAGATTGAAACTGAAGAAACACTCATATAACAACATATATAGACGAGCACAGTTAAGAGATCATTTTATTGATATAGACTGGACGATTACAAAATACTCGAATACAAGCCGTTATGATGTTTCGACTATAATCTATCGTTCACAACTATCATAGAATTCTCTAGGTGTTTGTGTGTAAAACAGAATGAATCATTCTCCTCATGGGAGAAGGGGTATTTATAAGCTTGTAAGCCGTTTTGTGATTGGTTGATTTGAGAATGACAGCTGTTCTGTGCGGGTCCCACACGTTTGTCAACCGTTAGAGCTCAGGCGCTGTCTTCCTGTGATAGGTCCACGTGTCTTGCAATCGTTCTTTCTGTCCTTTCTCTGTACCTCGTACCTGCAGGTGATCGTTAAGCAGAGAATAGTGGCCTCTGATTGGCTACATGTCCCTTTCACTATCGGATCACAACTGGCATGTACTAGCAAACGTGCGCATGCTTCTAGAAGCTTTGGTCAGCGCCTCTGCTGACGTGTGTGGAGATGTTAAGCCGTGCGCACACGCGGGTACATATCTCTTTCAGAAATCATTTTAAGACATGACATATATATTTGGTACATCTAAAACATTTGAATAACTTGACATTATACACTTTCAATCGTTTAATGTATTTAATAAAATACACGAAAATTTTGATGAATAAAAATAATAATATGATAACACAAAACAATTAAACTTGATGTCCCATTTAATTGTTAAATTGATATAAGAAATTAAGTCAAGCATTTAGGCTATATTGTGTGGTCACCCTTTTCTTTAACTCCCTCAAATGTCACATAAACGTCACATCATTTTCCTCCGTCCCTCTCCCAAATCAAAGAAATTGTTTCCCCCAATTCCTCTTTCCCCCTTCCTTTTTATTATTTTTCTTTTTTATTTATTTATATAATTTATATTTCATAAATATTTTTTTCATTAAAATAAAATAAAAAACAATGCAATTAAATCCTAACCTACAGGTAGTATTCATACACTTGATTTCAATTAAAATCCCAGGTTGTATTGAGTTCTTAATCTATTGATGATTTGATAGATATTTTCTAAATGAATCAAGAGACCACGAACTTCAATTTTCCTTGATTTTATAACATTCTATGATCATCGTTTTCATCATGCTAGACAACTTTAAACATGAACCAGAAGTTAATTTTTTCAAAAAGGTGTTAGAATTTCTGGGCAAATTTTGTAACAATGGTTGGACATGATACCTACCAGCATTGGAGTTTTCTGTGGCATCGATGATCGAAGAGGTTCTTAAGGTGCATGATAATCAACTGACTGATGTTCATAAATCTACCAAGAGTGATTAAAAAAAAAGTTGTACCTTGTTTACACTAATTTTATAAGATATGGTTTCATGCACATAAAGTGTATGATGTAATGTCACATCAAGATTTTGACTTTGTACGTTAGGTTTTTGAGGAGGGAGTTTGGGGTAATTGTGGGGTTTGTTTGGTTAATTAAAATATATGATTTGGGGTGTATGAAGTTCTTGGGCACAAAAAAGAAATGGTGTTACTTGATATATGAATTCATGCACTTTAACATGTTTGATGTAATGTCTCTTCATGAATTGGACTTTGTACACTATAATTGTTCATATAATTTCATACATAGTATAATTCCAGATTGTCTCCAAAACAAAAACCAAATTATTCTTGCCATTTCAGTATTTTTCATCTAAAACAAGTTGGTGTTATTAATAAAACTCAACCCATCAAAATGTTGTAGGGCTGAGCAAGCCATTCCACATACTACAATAATATTACTACTTACAACTAACACATCTTTATATACTACTTCCCATCATCATAAATACATACACAATTCTATATCTAAACTTCATAAATATGCATCTTGGTTACCCAATTTTGATGTCAAACAAACCATGCTGAACCGAACCAAACCGAACCAGCCCGAGCTCACATCGTATCCGAGTGCATCAGTAAGGATGATGACACCTTCTCAATGTTCATCCCCCCTGAAGTAAACGATGACCCTTTTGGAGTCTGAAGTGACGATGAAGACAACGGTGGCACCACCGATGGCGCCAATGTAGAAACACTGCTACTCATGTTCACACTTCCAGCCACACTACTACTCATGTTCGTACTGGTCCCAGCCACTGACCCGTCTATGGCGGTCCCTGCCTTTGGAGCCGGCGCCTTCCCAACCTCTGCCACACCTTCCAACATCTGAACCACTTTTCCCATCACTGGTCTCTGCGATGGTTGTTCTTGAATACACCAAAAGCTTACTTCAATAACACGCCGAACCTGGTCCATATCTACTTGTTCATGGTTACGAAGCTTGGTGTCGATAATCGCTTCTATGTTTCCCTTATCCACCTCTTCATACGCCCAAACAGAAAACTTTTTCCGGTTGGTTTGTTCCGAGACCTCAAAGTTCCGTCTTCCACACACGATTTCCAACAAAACCATCCCGTAACTGTATACATCCGATTTGGAAGTTATAGGAAGGTTCGCGAGCCACTCCGGAGCCAAATACCCTCGAGTCCCTCTCACGCTCGTTAACGTTCGGTACCTATGGTCTTTCGGGTTTACCAACTTGGCTAGCCCAAAATCCGAAACCTTGGCGTTGTGATTCTCATCTAAAAGAATGTTTTCGGGTTTTATATCGCAATGAACGATACAATCCCGACATTCTTCATGAAGGTACGTGATCCCTCTAGCCGTCCCGAGTGCGATATTGAATCTAGACTCCCAATTTAACATCTTAACCGACTGTAACTGTTCTAAAGGCACGAATAAAAAGGTATCAAGAGAACTGTTCTTCATGAACTCGTATACTAGAAGCCTGTGACGGCCCTCAGAACAGAACCCGATCAGCCTCACGAGGTTCAAATGATGGGTGCTACTAATCGTCGCAACCTCCATACGAAACTGTTTCTCTCCTTGCTCGATCCCCTCAAGCTGTTTAACAGCAACCGTAGTTCTGTTAGCTAGAACCCCTTTGTAAACCGCACCAAACCCACCCGCTCCAAGCTTCTCCTTAAACCCTTTCGTGGCTCGTTGCAGATCCTTGTAAGAAAACTGAACCGGTGCACCAGAAGCATACTCAAGCAGCGCATACTGAGCCGACAAAACACCAAGTTTCGGACTGTTTCTACAGCACCAAAACCACAAACCAAGCTCAGCAGCAACCAAACCAAAAAGCGTACCCACCACCACGACCACCACAACCCACGGCCTAAGCTTCCACCGCGTCCCCTTCTCCGCCCCAACACCCTCGTTCGCCACAACCGGTCCACAAACCTTAAGAAACGACGTACTGGGCAGCGCAGGCGACTGATACCCACTAATAAAACCCGGCGTCTTCAAATAACCAAACCCCGTCCCATCCGACAACGACGTAGACGCTATACACGACTCACTAACCAAACAATTCAACCTACACGCCGATATCCCTATAGTAAACTCCTGCGACGACAACTCAGGCGGGTACGTCAAAAACCTCGCGTTATCCATGTCCAACATCGTCCAACTCCCTGTACAATCCTCTAGCTCCACCTTCCTCTTACACCCTCTCCGCCTATCCCTTACATCAACCGGTTCAAAATTCTGCGACGGACACCCGCATACAGGATCCGACCCGTTATAACTACAAATCCCCAAATTCCCACAGTACCCAAACACTAAACACTGATCACTCACTGCAGCCCATCTAACATTCTGATTATTACCATTATTATTGTTATTATTATTATTACTAGAACTGGAACTGTAAATTCTTAAATTACCATCATTATCTAACCTAGTGAACCTAAAAATATCAGGGCCTTCAGCATAATCACTGCTGTAAGCCATGATAACAGAGGAAGGAAGCATGGGGTCTGAAAGGGATAATATGCCAATGGATTGGAGGGATAGGGAAGGTGAGGATAAGTTAGTGGAGACAGATGAGTTTAAACCTAAGCTCCAGTAAACGATTGAGTTGTTCCATCGGAGGGTTATGTTACCGGAGTTGATTAGGTTAAAGGAGTATAGACCTGATCGGAGTGTGTGGTTAAGGGTGAAGTTTTGTGAAGGGAGGATGGTATCGGTAGGGTTGTTGAATGAAGACCAGATGGTGGCTCCGGTTGAGGTGGTTAGGATGAGGTTGCCGGAATCGGTGAGGTCGGCGGTGGTGATGTTGAGGTTGGCGGTGTTGGATTGCCAGACGAGGGCGTTGGTGGAGCCGTTGACTAACCGGAGATTGCCGTCGGGGAGGAAGGTGAAGGTGGCGGTGGAGTCGACGGCGCCGGAGTCGCCGCCGGCGGTCCAGAGGGGGATGTTGTTGTAGGTGACGGCGGCGAAGGTGGCGGTGGGGGTGGAGATGAAGCGGAAGGAGAAGGTGGTGTTAGAGGAGGACCAGGTGGCGGAGGGGTTGGAGGCGGAAAGGGATTGGCCGGGGAGGATGACGGCGGTGGTGACGGTGGTGAGGAGGAGGAGGACGGTGGTGAAGGGGAGGAGGAGGGTGGTGGTGGTGGTGGTCATTTTTTTTATTTTATTTTTTAGTGTGCATTTGAAATGAAATTGTGGGAAAAAAGGTTTGATTTTTTTTTAGTGGGGGATGAAGACTTTTTGACATGTCTTGGAGATTAGTCATAGGATGGGTAGAATGTTATTACATGATTCGTCCAACTCCTATTTGATTTTTCGTTGAGTGAGGATTCGGTTTCGGTTGGTATTAGTTTGGTTTGTAATGCGTGTTATGATACTAGTATGGTATCGGTATTAGGTGTATTTACGATTTTTAATATGAATACGATAAAATCTTTAGAATTCTTAACTTAAATGTGCGTGAAACTATAAGATATCAAGAGTGTATACCTTTTCTCACGATTTAAAGCAAAACAAGAGATAATCATGTATAGAGATCATGAGGTGTTTACATATAGTTTAAACAATTCAAGTGATTGAATCTTTTAGTTTGTTGTGTTTATATGATGACATGGTTTACTGTATGAAAAAAAAAAGATCAAGTTTAACAGTTTGTTCACTGTTCTTGAACTTTGAATTAGTTATGTTAACCAAACGTTCGTTGACCTTTATTATGTGAACTTTGTTTTCAATTTTATAAATATACGTAAGTATAATGTAAATGCAAGCACTTCACATTTTGACACCTTACTTGAAACAGGGCACTACCTCAGCAAACCCAACCATCATATGTTCGTCTTCACAACAATCACACGATAGCACCACCAACAATCATCAGACAACCCAACTGCAACTAGATTTCGCAACCCACCACCAACGTCAAACCATCATCCCTAATGGACCATCGACCTATACTTTTTCAATGTAATAATTTGAAGACGAACTAAATAGGAATCCACAACCCTTATTGAAACCTAAAATTGAGATTTTTTAATGAAGTCATAATTTTTTAGCAATAGAATGTAAAAGAATCATCAAATCATATGTTGCAAAGATATGAGTATACTATAATAGAGACATCTATTAACATAGAGTGTTGAAAATTAGCACCTAGATCGTGATTAGTGGGACCTGTGTTTAAGTTTTTCAACAATTAGTCTGCTACATGCCAAGATTACGAAACCAAATGCTTACCTTTTCCCCCAACTGAATTATAATAACCGACAAAACTGAACCAAAATAACTAAAGGTTAGGATTTTTCTCTTTCGAAAATCAAAAGTTACATTTGTTGGGTTACACCTGGTTCCAAAACCAAGCTACATTGAACATGGGAACTGAACCACATCAAACTTGTTTAAATGTTTGGGTTAAAATTGTGGTTTTAGTTTGATTTACCAACCCCCAATAATAATATCTTTAACAAAAAGAAAAAAAAATGACCAAAAACAAGAAAAAAGATTAAACATAACTTTGCAACTATGACACAAAGTGCAGATTTCTGTACACAAGACTCATGTGCAAAATGCAAACTCTAAAAAAAAAAATCTATCCAACCAACTTCGATTCGACTCAACACGCGGCTCGGTTTTAACACCAACCGATCGAAGACGGAAGACTCTTTAGTCACACACTCTTAATGTCATCCACTCGGTCAATAACATCCATAGCTTTAATCCTGTCAATATCAAAGTTAATAATCGGAACAGATGACGGTCTCTTGATCGGAAACGGGTCCCGCTTAATTTCCCGTGTTGGCGAATGACTACTGCTCTTGGTTAGCCTATGTTGCTTACTTAACCTGCTTCTAGTGTCAAACTCTTGGCTTTTACTTATTCCGGGAGTCAATTTTCGTTTGCTTATGTCCCGAAGCATCTCTCGGTCTTCGGTTGTGAGTGTTGGCAAGGGGGAGGTGGGCCGGTTTGGTGATATCTGAATTCCCTTTTGATTTGGAGACCGAATTGGGGACTTAACGGGTGATCTCATCCCACCGTTCATAGCCCTTGTTTGGCAGACGAGATGATGAAGCCAAACGACTAATTCAAGAATACATTCTTCGGTTTTTCCCTTATCTGCATGATGGAGAGTCTCTATTCTCAATGAGTCAACCGGGCAAGACGGTTTTCGGTTTGCCTCAGATCTACAAGGAATTAACTAGCCATTTAATTTTGAAACATTTACTTATGAACGGGTCAACTCAGATTTATCTCTAATTGGTTAAATAAAATAAGTTACCTAAACATAAAACGGGTCAAATAGGTTGGACATCACCCGAATTGTATTTTTATTGCATAATTCTTTGTAAATAATTTTATTTCAAAAAGATAAATTATTTTTAAAAATATTAGAGCTACTGACATCATATGTGGCAAACTAGAATTTCTAAAGTGGTAGGAAAAAAATGTTTCGGGTCAACTCAATCCGAATTGTACTACCAAACCCATCCTCTAGGAAAAAAACACAATGGAAAAAAAAACATACCCTGTATTTGCCCATTCTCCAACCCAGCCGAAGCCATGATGAGCTCTGTATCGATCCGATTTTTGTTTGACATGATGCAAGATCAGCGGTTAGTAAATAACAAAATACATCTACAAAGCTAGAAGTTCAATTACTTTTTCCTATTTTCAAAAGTGAAGGGGGTGTTTGGATGTGTATTTAAACTGATTATGATAACGGTAGTCCAACTTGGTTTTAAAAAGTGCGCCATATCTAGGTCAAAGTTTGTGAAAATCAGGGTCTGTAGGAGGCGAGTAATATGTAAAAACAACCAAAGGGAAGAAGAGATCATGAATGTTTTTGGTTGTATTAAAGCTTATTTGATTATAGAGCAATGCCTCGCGTACGTGAAGCTCTCACCTCACGCTTTTTAAAACCAAGGTGTGCATAACTTTAGGCATCTGATTAATATCTGATCAACTAATTCTGTGATTCCGATTCTTCAAGTCACAGTAATAAAAAAAAGAAAGAACACCCAAACACAACCCCTTCTTTTGTGAAACACCATACGTAAATAAAAAGAAAAATATCATAAATGTAGTGAATTACTTGGTTGTGTTTGTTGCAATTGGAACAAGCCATTGAAGAGTTTTCTCCATCTCTGCTTTAATTTCAGGGACGGTAAGCTGCAATGACGCAATTCCAGAAAACGAAAACAAATTATTACACACATTTAGAATGGCAAAAAACAGATGATAAGTGTTTAATCCGCCTTTTTTGGTCGGTCCAAATTGTTTGTATATCAGAACGAAACATAAGTATTAATAAGCATGGGAGTATTATATATATATATATAACAATTCACATCCTTAGCAATAGTAACCTCGCTAAACACGAAATAAAAGGCCTTCAGTTTCGAATTAATTACGAAAATGCCATCGTAGTAATTTTATTATTAAAACCAAAATAAAAAGCCTTTAGTTTCGAGGTAATTACGAAAATGCCATCGCTTTACTTTTATTAGTAAATCCTCTTTTTCAAGCGGTTTAGGCGCTTTGCTCGGTGCAGCGCGCACCGGCGTACCGACGGAACAATAGGACTCTCTACGTTGTGTTATCCGATTAGCAGACCCTCGCAATACCGTGGGTGTAACTCCGATGTTCGTTTGAAAAATCTGCAGCTTTTCACGAATCGGCGCCGGTTATGTTTCTACGTCGCGCTTAGCGCGGCGCGTAATTTACTAGTTATAAACAAATACAGAACATTTATTTTCTATTTATATGTTGTTTGATGATAGCAATATGTCTTTATTAACATCAATGACAAAAATCATTACAAATAGAGTCGTGTCCTTTCGTGTGTATGTTGGACCAAAACTTAAAGTGGACATACCTCTTCCTTTGGGTTAAAGGAATGTATTTTGGAGCGCATTGCTGACTTAATATTAGGCGGCAAACCTTGGTACAACGAATCCCTCGTACTTGGAGGCACAGAACCTGAGCGCGTAACCTGAAGTCATTAAAATACTTCATCAACCAATGTTCCGAAAACACTCATACTCCTATAATTAGATTAACTGAATAACAATACTAGTTAGTTGTGGGTCAATTTCATATATAGCCTTTAAAACTTGCATGATATTATATTATCAACCAAGAAAACTAATATGAAAGGTATCCATTCGATAAACCAAACATTGCATATTCACCAAACACGGTATATAATATGACCGTTATACCCTTATCTTTCTCCTCACACTCCAAAATCTTATATACTAATATACGTTTTATGGGAAGGGTATAAATGTCATAAATTCAAAAATGGGTATAATTGATATTCAAAAATGGGTATAATTTTGTTATATTAATTTGACATTTTTCTATAAATTAATATAACAAATAATAAAATATTAGTATCAATAACTACCTACCAAACAAAAAACTTATTAGTGTGCATTTTATGTCAAAATAACAAACATTGTGAATGCAGTATCACACAGCTAATAACATCTGAAAGAACAGAAACTCACAAGTGTATCAATCTGAGTAATAATATTTGCATAATGTAGAGCAAGACCAGCTGCTCCCAATTTCTGTCTGTTGCTCTTTACCGGAGTTTGGGTATCTGAAATATACATACATAAAGTAAATAATAATATATCCCAAATCGTGCTTTCCTAATACAATTATGAAAAAGCACACGATAAATTGGCAAGCAACGTTTGACTTGGCACAAAGTTAAACAGAAATCGTTAAGTAATGAACGGATACTGCAATATTCCTTAATAAACAAAGTTGCAGAAATTCGTGCATAAAAAAGGATAAAATTAAATAAAAAAGAGTTGCCGTTTTAGACACATACCAGCAGTTCCAAACGCATTATGAATCTCCATGTGTAAGAAATGAACAATGTCGACAAGTTGCTCCATCACCTTAAATAACAAATACAAATAAGTACCGAAATGCCATTCTCATTGCAAGAAAGTAACATTATACCTTAAACATAAAAATGGGTGTGTTTAATGTGATGGAAAAATAACAATAAGCCTACTATAAATGATAAAAACGTGTTCTATGCTCAACAAAAAAATATAGTTGTAGTTAGTTACCTCTTCCAAAATCTTGGACCAAAGTGACTTCTTTTGCAAACTTCTCACGTGCTTCCTTTGAGTCTTCAACTCTGCCTTCAAGAGAGCAAGGCTGTCACCTGTACACAATCAAAAACGTTCAATTAGCTTAAATAACTAATTGCATATTTGCATATCTAAAAAAACAAGAACGTATAATAGAACAGATCAGAAGAAGAAACGTAAAACAGAGTATGGTGATGATCATAGCAGGGTGTTTGAATATCATCTCTACATTAACTAAACCAACAAAATGTAAAACAGGTTTAGCCGTCCATGCAATCCTGCGCAATTGTTCTTATGACGTCACAATTAATGAGGTCCATTACTTGCTCCAAAAGGGTACTAAAATATAACGGCCTCTGCTGGTTTGTATTTAAAAAAAAAAATATGTAATACGCATTTATGAGCCACTAAGGTGAAAGGTTAATGGTTACCTCTTGGAGGAGCATTGGGATTCTCCTCTTCTTGTTGCTTACGTCGAAAATCTTGTTCGAACCTATCCAACGCATGTAACTCATGGTATAACTCCTGCGTAAAAAACACATCACTTTCCTTTTTAACACCATAATAATTTTCATACCAAACTTTGCCATTCAAAATCATTGCATAAGTTCAGCAATCCCAATCATGTTTAAAAAGTTACTTTTTAACTAGATGTATACATATACTCTCACACACATAAATAAATGCATACATACATTTATGCATATTACATATGTACATATATGTTGAAGATTGCGTTTCGGTTAATAATTTGTGATTGAGGATATGGTTTGAATTATTGCTTATCCTTTTAGGATTGATCTCAGTTTATCTAGTACTTTTTTTTTAATTATCTTCAAGAAGTTTGTGTATGGATTTTCTCAGGATTCTTTGTTATTACCAAATATAAGTTTTCTTGATCAATAAGTTTTGGGAGTAACTGTACATGGATACGTATTCCATATTCTTAAGAATTTTTTTGTGTTCAAACTCTTATTTGGTTCAATAAAATGTGCGAGATTGTTTTGCATTATTATAAGCCTTGGTACACTCTCTTTTCAGGTTAATCTTGACCCCTTCATGATTAATTTGCTTATTTTCTTGACCCCACACCGACCAGCCCCCGCACGTACACACACACACACATACACACAGATGCAGACATAGACGAACACCTCATCTCCGCCCCTATGCACAAGCATGCATACATCACACATGCATGTACGTGTGTGTGTGTGTGTGTTTATGCACTTATGCATATGCGTGTAGGTATATACGAGTGTATGCATATGCATAGGTACATATATAACACACCACACAACTTGGTGATACATTGAATTATTAGGCATCAATAATTGAATATTTAACAGAAAGATAAACTGGTTATTCGTTTGATTCTTAAAAGTAAGATTATCCTAGAGGCTAGAACTAGCGATTGTACTTCATTTCAACTTTATTAGTGTTGTACAAACAATCACAGAATGAATGGAACAAATATCCGCTACCAATTCCCATTTCTAAGTGTTTTCCTTATGTTAGATATTAGGGCTACCTTTATTAATGTCGGCAACCTATATTCGTATCTCAATTCATTTTTTTTTTCTGTTTTGTATAAGCTTTGGAATTACTCCTAATGTTTTCCCATCCAAATATGTAAAGAAATTAGGATAGAAACATTATAAATATTAATGAATACTCACGGCCGTATACTGAACCAAAATTTTCAAATGCTCCATGATGGTTTCGGCTTCTTCTTTTAGTTGCTTCTGGGGAATTAGTTCTGATTCCAATCTAAATAATACAAGACATTAGCATAATGTTCAGTTCTAATTCGACACAGTAGATTTATAGGTGGCAAAAGGGGTGGTCCGTACGGGTTAAATGAAGGGTTCAGGTCCAATGAAAGTCCGTACTCCGTAACACGTTTTGTCCAAATTGAAGGTTTTTTTTTTTTTTTTTTTTTTTTTTTTTTTTTTTGTAATAGTTGATTAGCGTGTTGAATGCGACACCAAAAATTAACTTATCTGGACTAAAATTAATTTTTTCGAATAAAATGGGTTAGGAGGCTTGGCTTGTTTCTTTTCAAGGTATATATATATTTTTTTCCCGTCAAACAACACATTCATCGGTAAATGGGTCGAAAATGCCATCTGTAATTTATGTCAAGAGAATTTACTTTTCAAAGTAACGGTCCAGGTTGTGCCATTGAGGATCTTTGCAGCGGTTTCCAAAACGGATCACCTCCCCGGAAAAGATTTTTAATTCTTCCCTACAAACATCATAAAAGCAAGACTATTTAAAAGACACACATTTGATTTAAGTAAAAAAGATCAATGGTTTTATCATTAGTTCTTTTCATGCTACTACCTCTTATCGGATGCAGCAATTCTTAGGAGCTCATCCATGTCTTTTGATATCAAGCGTTGCACACCTTCAGAAGGCAATACTACCTCCTTTAAGTGTTTAATGTTATCTTTTGAAAGGGCTTGCATAAGATTGGCACCCTTAACGATTGTGTTGGCAACTTCGAATGATAATATTGTTATTTTATTTCCCTTTGTTGTCACACCCGAGACAAAACCACTGTTGCTAAGGTGTAAACTTGTCATGCTACTACCAAGTGTATCCAGCACTTCTACTGCCTTTCCAAGACCAACGGTCCCAGCTTTACCCAAACGTGAACTCATTTCTGAAACCTGCATTTCTCAATTTATATGATATAAAGGTCATAAAACAGGTGGATCGGATAATGGGTAAAAAATCGATCAGGTTGGATCATCAACTTTTTTGGAACTCTAAATAATTAATGCATTGAATAAAATATAATTATAATTTTCTTTTCCCATCGAAATGGTTTAGGAGGATTTAGGCATATGGGAAGCACTGGGCGACTTTTCGTCCATTTGAACTGTTTCCTTTGTAGACTTCGACTTGTAGGTGAATTTCAATTTTCACCACCGTTTGACCCATTTAAGATAAAGAGTAAAGAACAACATAAATCAACCCAATTTAAAGTAAAAAGGATTGAAAATGCCATCACCAACTGCATATCTAAGAACTCATACAAGTATACAACTATAGTAGTTATAAGTTATAACGCAAAACTAGGTATTGAGCTTTCTTTAAGATTCATTTTGTAATGCATAAGTATAAGTATAATAGGGTTTTTATATATACCTAAGAGTGTCAAATGAGATCGAATGCATTTCAAAACATTCACAAAGAGATCAAGTTAGTGTACTATCCTTTTTTTTTCTTTAATTGTTATTTTATTCTTAAGAGTAGTTTTGCATGTATAGATGTAAGAGTAAAACGTACATTTGGTTCTTAATAGAAGAATCTGGGTTTTAAAAAGCGCGCCCTAGGCGCGCCTAGGCGCAAGGCGCATCAAGGCGCAAGCCTTTGGGCTTTTTGCAACACAAGGCGCGCGTTTTCCCGAAAGCGTGCGCTTTTTGGGATTTTTTGTAAAGCGAGAAAGCCTGCGCTTTTGCGCTTTCTGTACCCTAGGCGCAAAGGCTGGTCAGAAACAAAAAAAATAGGTTATGGTTTCAAGAAATTGTTGCTTATGTGTGATGAAATAAGAGAAATAGAGAAGTAATAGTAGTTAATTGAAGCTTACCATGCTTATATGTTGGTAGAAATTAAGTTTGATAGCAGATATTTGGTTGAGAACCAATTCACAAATTCATATCCAAGCTTGCAGATTGTTCTTCAAATTTGTAATAAGCCTATTATAGATCTGGAAGAGAGATTTCCTAAGCCTTGATTTAGTATTTTAACTAACACAAAAGAAAAAGAAATGTGGTGTGTGGAAAGAAAAGAGAAGATGCTATGGTAAAGTAAGAAGTTAATTTGGGAAAAGAAAAGATGACGGCTGTTATTATTATTATTAGGTTAAATGCATATTTTTTTCCCTTTTTCACCTATTATTCAACTAATTTACAGTTTTCACCCTTAAAGTTATAGTTTTATCAAATTTAACCTTGAATTAGACATGCTAGTGCATCAAGATGTTGTACATATATTTTTTATGCATTAGATTGTTGTACATCATGCTTTTTAAGTTGTACATGTATGTACTTTCAATATTAAAACATATATAAAGCTTAGTTGTGTTTAAGTATTGGGTAAATGATCATATAAACTTATAAAATATATATAAAAAAATTATATAATTAGTGCGCGCTTCGGGTACGAAAATCCCACGCTTTTTGCGCTTTGCGCTTCGCGCGATGCGCTTAGACCTTGTCGCTTTTGTGCGCCTAGCGCTTTTTAAAACCAAGAGAAGAATAGCTAGATCTTCAATTTCTACTAACGTTACTTCTATTCCTTCTTGGTAATTTCCCAAAGAGACAATATCTCTTTCTCTCATTTGACTACATTCCAATCATTTCTAGCTTTAATAAAATCCATAAAAAATCATTATATTTATATAGCTTATCGATAGTGCCCATCATATCTCCTTCAAAAATCAATTTTTAACCTTAATAAGATTGGTTTAAAAAACTATCTTTGCAGGTTTACTTTTGCACGCTACATCACACCTCCCGTGTTTGCATATTTTTGTTGCTATAAAACAGTAGTTTCACATATTTGCACAATTATTTATCTAAGTTTCCTAAACAAGGACTAATAGATAATCCCAAGTTCAATTATTTCCTAAATATTTACTCCGTGTCGAAACATAGGGTCCAAAACAACAAAAAAGGAATGAGAAACACACATATGAACATATTCTTCTCAAAAAACGCATAGTAAAGAAAGAAGTATCTTGACGGAAACATGGTAAGTAGGTAAAGTCAGACATAATGATTACAACCTTTCCTTCTCATTAGTCGTTCCTCTCCATCTACGCACAAACTTATAACTATTTTTCTACTTCCTACTCCTGATATCCCAAATTCCTAACATGTTGAAGCATGGGAATGATCACTAGACCTTTCTACATCCTATTAAAATATGGACATAGACACATAGTCACAAATAAGCTTCATACAATTGTTGTTATCTCATTGTTCTTGTAATGTCGGTGCCCATACATGGCTAATATTAGTTTTTCTCTGTTCATTAATGCTTATTCTTCCATTTGTTGAATTTACTAAAGTTGTATTGCGTAATTGAGACGAAATTTGAAGAATGTTCGGAACCATGTGATAACCAAGTTGATATCTTTAGTTGGTTGTCTCTTAAAGACATCTACCGCTTCCTTTCCTAGAAAACGTATATTGGGATAAAGAATGAATGTCATCCCATCACTCTTTACTCTTTAGCCACACACATGACATCAAACCGTACGGCTTTATGCTTACGTCGACTTTCTCCTACATTGGTTCTTTTACGCACATAACACTCACTTGATCATAATTTCAAGACAAATCCTCCAAAAACTTATATTCCAATAGCGTGGATATATAATCCTCATGCTAAATTAAGACATTCACTATTCAACAATTAAAGAGATTAATTATTTTCCAAATTGGAATAACTCATCACCTTACTTGATCATAATTTGGAGGTTTTTCCCATCCCTAAACTCTTTTTCTCTCTCTTCCACATCAGCGCCACATCAACTTTTTCCATCTATTCCCACTCCATCCCTAACCTTGGAGAAAGATCTTTCTCATCCCTCTCATCCCTAAAATATCTTCTTAATATACTACAAGACGAGAAGCGCAAGGTACAATACCCGTAAAGTATAAATGTTCCGGATGGCCTTCAGGGTAACTCACAACACAAGGTGAATTTCCGCCTCACCGCGACGGTTCCCCCACCAATCCCACTCCTTGCCACCTCTCGTCCCAAGCCATACCGCTCCCGCTTCCCCCCCCCCCCCCCCCCCCCCCTATTAACTAACAACAATGTTAAATTCTCAACCACTTAAGATATCCCCTTTCAACAACATCAAACATCTAAAAACTTCCTGAAACCTAACTTTATGAAAAACTAAAAACATAAATTAAATTAGACTCAATACAAATATGATCAAAACCACATTACCAACACATACCTTAGCAACAGCAGCCAAATTCGACTTCCCGGACCGCGATTTACTCGAAGAAGCCCTAGCCAACCTAGGAATCCCATCATTATCATCCAATGCATAAGCCCCACCACCACTCATCTCAGGAAACGAAAAGGGTTCCTTCAAACCACCACTCATACTAATAATAATATTATTATTATTATCACCATCATCATCATCATCACCCATTCTTTCCCTAACAACTGATGAAGCAGCTGATTCATCATGATGATCCAACGGTCCAGATTGATTACTGACCCCGTTAACTTGATGGGTCAAGCTTCCATTTTTAATATTATCTGAGGTTGATCTTCTTGAACAAAGGCCACCCATGTTGTTAAATTCATACAGTACAGAAAGTGTTGTGTTGAGTTGAGTTGATTGAATGAACTGGGTGTAGTGTTCGTTTGTTTCTTGGATCAAAGAGTAATAATAATAATAATATTGGGTTGGGTTGGGTTGGGTTGAGGGGGGTTGTGATAATCTAATCTAAAATCTAATCGGTGGCTGACGCTATGTTCGAGGGAGTAGTAGTAGAAGTGAAACAAGAAACAAAGCCAAAGAAAGACTCCATCATCAATTGATTCTTTCTTTGTTTCTTTCTTCTTAGTTTACTTCTTTGGTTGCCTTCTAGCTTTAGTTTTAGTTCTACCCCTTTTTTGTTGTTGTTCTTTGGTCAAAGTCAAACCCCCCATACACACACACAAAAACTAATAATAAATAAATAGAAGAAGCTTATTTGGAGGGTATGGTAAATAAATATTTGAGTAAAATGTAATGATGGTATATGTGGTTTCTCAATTTTTCAACATTGGTTTCTAACTTTTTGCTTAGTTATTAGAGGTGGTTTTATAAAAATTTAAAAATAGTATTCTAAGTATAAGAAATTATATTGATAGTTTAAACGTTTACAATTTGAAGACACTTTCAGTTTTTGTATGTCATCTAATTTCGTGGACCAAAAGTTTGAACTATCAACGTAATTTCCATACCTATGGACTATATCTAAAAGGGACTATTTATGTATTTTACTCTAGTTGTTATTTAGAGAGTTCTTTGATTGGATGGTAATTAGTTTGTTTGGTTAAGTTTTTGTAAAATGACAAAACAATACTTAAAAAAAATTATGATTATTTGAATTTCAAAACGTAAGTACATCATAATATACAAAATATAAACAATATAATATATATATATAATATTTTTTTTGGAAGGTATATATAAAAAAATATAGTTTCTACATAATAATGCCTACAATAATGAAACATTATTAGATAGAGTAAAGATCTTATACAAATTGTTTTTTTGGTAAGAACTCTGAGAATCAAAGGAGGTATTTTTTTTCGAAATTTTTTTCCCCATATTGTTAAACATGTATTATAGTATTGAAAACTAAGAAAATTTAAAAAAAAAATTTGGTGTAGAGTAATTACGTGTAGAGTACTTACATAATTACTCTAGTGTAAACTAATGTATTTACTTTAACGACGTAATTACACTAAAAAAAATTTTTATTTTTAATTTTTTTTTTGTATTATTCATCTAGAAAGTATGTTTAAGCACATAGGAAAAAAAATTCTAAAAAAAATAAATTTTTTTTATCCCCTTTGATTCTCACAGTTCTTACAAAAAAAAACACTTTGTATTTGATCTTTACTCTTATTAGATAACTGTCAGGGAAAAGAAAAAAAATATAAAACTTAATACTTTTGGGATTCAATTAGTATATAACTTCTAGTAACTGGGTCATATGTCATCAAAACTTATACCAATATTCATACGAATGTTGTTTCTATTAGTCTCATACTAGTCCCCATGCCCAAGTACACTTCCCATATGTTTCTAGGCTTCAGGGTGAGGCCTTTTTTAGTTCTTATCACTAGTATTTTGCCTATAAGCGTTATCTCACGAGCCTGTTACGTATCAACCAAACATAAATACCAACGTGAATGATTATACATTAAATATGTCTTCATAACCTACTTAAAAATTTAAAAACAAAAAAGAAAATACAAAAAATGACAATGTCATAAATAATTCTATAGGAGTGTGTTCACTCATTACACGAAACTACTTGTTAGGCCATCAAGTGATACAAACGCAAAATCTAGAGGTAGTCGAGATGAGGATGCTATGATAGATATGTAGGCACATGAGATTTGACCAAATAAGAAATAAATATTTCTGGGGAAATTAAGGGTGTCAAGTATTTTGGATAAGATGAGGGACAAAAGATTGAGATGGTTTGGAGATATATGATGACAACAATGGAGTGGAAGAGGAGCAGATGCAAACTTAAATGGACATGGGTGGAGCGGATTAGACATGATTTGCTAGACGTGCATCTCTAAGGAGAAATGATTGAGGATAAGAGTTTTGGAGATGTCATATTAAAAAATTAAACTTGTATGAGAGTGTATAGATTCGTATTCTCATTGTCTTAGAGCCTTAGCTTTTCCTACACTTTTGCTTACCTTAGCTTTAAGGGGAAATAGATTTGAATACTCCCAACTTTCACCTATTGGCGGATAATACTCCCAACTTTCACTTTGGCCATTAGCACTCCCAACTTGCAACTTATTTTGTTCCATCACATCCAAACTAACGGAGGTCTAACCTGGTTAGTCTTGGTGGCAAAAATGTAAAAACCTAAACTTAAGGGACATTTTTTAAACTTATTATTATTATTATTATTATTATTATTATTATTATTATTATTATTATTATTATTATAATAATATCTTGGATAGCGTGGGGGAGGTTGCGGTACCTAGGGGAGATGTTAGAAAGGAAGAGGACAATGAAAGGGAACCTAATATAAAGCAATGTCTTCGAAAAGTCAGAGATGGGCATTTCACGGCGGCGGTTAAGGTTTTGTGCTCCAGTGGGGTTGCCCCTCTATGTGAATCGACCATGAAAGCCTTCATTGATAAACACCCAGTGGTGCCGCCTCCATCCTTTCCTTCTAGCCCTATTGCCCTGCCCGCTTTGTCTGTAGATGGGGATTGTGTGCTCAGATGTATCCGATCTTTCCCTAAAGGGACGTCTTGCGGCAGGGACGGGATACGGGCCCAACACCTGTTGGATGCTATTGGTGGCGAAGGCTCGGTGACTTCCTCGGGTTTGCTCGTAGCCATTACTGAAGTCGTCAATTTATGGCTTGGAGGGGCCTGCCCTAAGACACTTGCCGAGTTTGTTGCCTCGGCACCCCTCACCCCCTTATTGAAGCCCGATAATGGAATTCGGCCTATTGCTGTAGGGGGCATTTGGCGAAGGTTGGTTTCTAAGGTGGCAATGAAGAAGGTTGGGAAAGACATTGCCCAGTACCTGGGGGACTTTCAATTTGGAGTAGGGGTACCAAATGGGGCAGAGGCGGTGCTTCACAGTGCAAACAGGTTCCTCAACTCTTTTCATGCAGATGGGTCCTTGGCCCTACTTACAGTAGACTTCTCCAATGCCTTCAACATGGTCGACCGCACAGCCTTTCTCCAAGAGGTTCACCAGCGGTGCCCGTCTATCTATCCGTGGGTCCAGTTCCTTTACGCCCAGCCTGCTAGGCTGTATGTGGGTAATGATTGTATTGGGGCTACCACCGGAGTGCAACAAGGAGATCCTTTGGGGCCCCTTCTCTTTGCTCTTGCCTTACACCCCCTTATCATGCGGGTTCAGGAACACTGTAACCTCCCTTTTCATGCTTGGTATTTGGATGATGGGACGCTTATAGGCAACGCAGCTGAGGTTGCTAAGGCTTTAAACATTATCAACGTGCATGGGCCATCTCTGGGGCTTCATCTCAATATAAAGAAAACAGAGGTCTTTTGGCCGACGTGTGACGGGCTGAAAGTTCAGGACGGGCTTTTCCCGAGAGGGATTGGTAGACCAGAGAAGGGGGTTAAGCTCCTTGGCGGGGCTGTTAGCCGAGATCCTATCTTTATTGGGGAGTTGGCAGGGCGGCGGGCTACGGTTGCGGTTGACCTTATGAAACTCCTGCCCCACCTTAGGGATCCCCAAAGTGAACTCCTGCTGCTCAGATCATGCATGGGGGTCGCTAAGCTACTTTTTGGGTTGCGAACTTGTCAACCCCACTTGATGGTGGATGCAGTATCCCTTTTCGATGATGGCCTTCGGGAGGCTATTGAAGATATAGTTGTGTGTGGTGGCCCATTCTTCGGGGACCTCCAGTGGCGCTTGGCATCCTTGCCGATGCGCTTAGGTGGTTTGGGCCTCCTTTCAGCTCGAGATGTTGGGGTTTATGCCTTTGTGGCGTCTAGAGCTCAGTCTTGGAAACTCCAGGATCATATCCTTCGAAATAGTGGGGTCATCGGGCTAGACTCGGACTATCAACAGGCGCTCGAACGCTTAAATGTCTATCTCCCGGACTTTGATATTGGCGGTTTTTCTAATAAGGACACCGCCCCCCCAAAGCCACAAAAAACTTTGGCGAATGCTCTATTTAGCAAAACTGCTCAAAGCCTGGGAGAAGTTTTTGAGTTGTCCTCTCGCCAGAAGGCGGTGATTGAATGCCTAAAGGGTCCTCATGCTCAGGATTTTTTGACCGTTATCCCAATTGAGGGTTTGGGTCAATGCATGTCCGCAGTGGAGTACAGGGCTATACTCAAGTACCGGTTGATGATCCCTATGTATCCGGAAGATGAAACATGCCCTATCTGCCGTAAAGCTTGCATGGATAAATATGGGGAGCACGCAATTCATTGCAAAGAGCTCCCTGGGTTCAAATACCGGCATGACTGGGTGAGAGACGTTCTATGGGACATCCTGAGAAGAGCTGGGATTTCTGCCAAAAAGGAGGCCCCTGTAAATTTTCTCACAGACCCTGCGGAAGGGAGATCCACCCTGCGACCAGCAGATCTACTTGTCTTTGGTTGGGAGAGGGGGAAACATGCTTGCGTGGACCTCACAGGGGTATCTCCTTTGGTTGGGTTAAGGGAAACAGGGTTTGTAGCTGGGCAAGCATCGAGAAAGGCGGAATCGAAGAAAGTAGATAAGCATGCTAAGGCTTGTGTAGAGAACCAACATGTCTTTATCCCTTTGGCCTTTGATACCTTTGGCTCCCTAGCGCCAGAAGCTATTCGTTTCTTGACCAGGGTCCAACGGGTTGTCCACAGCAACAGTTCATCTCCAGGGGGTCAAGGATTTATCTTTGGTAGACTAGGTTTCGCTATTCAAAAAGGGGTGGCGGCGCAGCTTGTTGCCCGTCTACCTTCTATTGTGATGTAACTTCCGTATTTTGTTTTAATGAAAGAAAGTCTGTTTATTTAAAAAAAAAAAAAAAAAAAAAAAAAAAAATTATTATTATTATTATTAACAACCCTCTTCCACCACCAGGCAAACAACTCCACCACCACCCACCCTTCCTCGGACAACAACTCCACCACCAGCCACCAGTCCGAAACCGCCATCCACATCGACCACCCACAACGCCTCCCCTCTTTTCCATACACTCACACAACCACACCCGCCATCTATCTCATCTCACATACAGTCACTCGCCCGCGTATACAGAAAGAAGAGAAAAACCAGAAAGAGAAAGACAGGGAGAAGGAGAGCAGGAGAAGAGAAAGGAGAATCGAAGAAAGAGAAAGAGATGACGGAGAGTAAGAGAAAGAGTAGCCGGTTGTGGGATTACAGGGGAATGAGTGACAATCGGTTGTGACTGCCGATGGTGGTGGTGTTTGGATGTTACTGGTGGACGACGGTAACCAATAGTTTTTTGTGGTCGATGGTTGTTGAGGGTTATTGTAGATGGTGGAACTTGGTGGGTGACAGGTGGCGGTCGGGTGGATAGGGTGGTACTGAGTGTGTTGGTAGTGGTGTTGGTGGCGGATGGTGGTGGGGTGGGGTGGGGTGATGGCAGATGGTACGTGGTGGTGTTTTAGAGAGAGAAAGAGACAGAGAGAGAAGGGGGTATGTCACCATTAGAAGGGGGTGTTTGGGATTTAAAATAAAAAGTTTTAAAAAAGGTCCCTTAAGTTTAGGTTTTTACATTTTTGTCACGTAGATTGTCTCTTAGTTTAGGTTTTTATATTTTTGCCACGAAGACTAACCATGTTAGACCTCCATTAGTTTGGGGGTAATGGAACAACATAAGTTACAAGTTCAGAATGCTAATGACCAAAGTGAAAGTTGGAGGTATTATCCGCCAATAAATGAAAATTGAGAGTATTTAAATCCATTTCGCGTAGCTTTAACTTTGTCTTGCCGTATAGGTGTTGTTGAGATAGTTCTTACTACTTTTTCATGTCTCTTCAATACCTTATTTATTTAATATTAAGTTATCTCTTCATTGTTATCAGTAGTTTACTAGTATCATTATTAGTACCATCTGTTTTGTGGATGTTTTGAGTTTGTTAGCCACACTTATATTATTTGGGTTACTATAGTTTACATTTTATACGTGGAAAAACAAATTGAAGTTTACAATCTCATAGTGAAAGCAATATCTCTATTCCATACAATCATATAGCTTTATTCCATACAATCATATATCTTTATTCCATACAAGCGAAAATGAAATTAAATAATCCCAACTTTAGGGAATTAGAAAGCAATAATCCTAACTTGCAAGTTGTAAGGCAACAGTCCCAACTTGTCTTGTATTTTATTCCATTGGACCAAAACTAACTGGGTTAGTTTTTAACAGACCCAGTTAGTTTTCTGACTAAAATGTAACTTTTTAAAAGATCAAGGATCATTTTTGCTATTAGTCAAACTTTTTAAACAAACTCATCTCTTTCTCCTGTGACCAGTGCTTTCCTCCAACGACCACCTTTCCTTCCCCGACGACCACCACTCCTTCTCCGGCGACCACCCTTCCTTCTCCGGCGACCACCCCTCCATCTCCGGCGACCACCTCTCATTTTCCATACATTTTCCATGACCCAGTTTGCAGGAAGCACAAAGTCGTCGTCCAAATTTTTTGATGTGCATTTCGTGATTATCACATGTTGAATGGGACTGATGATCGTCTGTTCAAGCATCGTCGGATTTGCTGCCCAATCATCGTCATTTAATTTTCCATTTGTTCGTGTTTTCTCTGGTAATTGTTTTGTGATGCTTTTCTTATCTGTTTTCTCTTGTCCGTGATATGGCTTCATGTTTTATATATTTTTACCCGGGGTTTTGAATGTATAGGTCGATGTTATTCGATTGTTGTTAATGTTATTTATTGTGTATGGGTCGATGGGTCGATAGTCGCCGGAGAAGGGAGGTGGTCGCCAGAGAAAGGGGTGGTCACTGGAGGAGAGCACCGGTGGTCGTGTATCTTGGTGCGATCGTGTATACATGTGTGTATGTGTGTGTGTGTGTGTGTCAACATGAGTTTAACTTTGGAAAAACAAGTTATTATAACATAAATTCGATTATCAAAACATTGTTTCAAGAGTCAAGTGTCGATGATCAAATGGGGCCGGGTGTTAAATGGACCGAGAGGTTAATGTTCACAAAGAAATATAGTAGTTAGACACCATACCTAGTCGAAACAATGTAGAGCCGATGGGTCTTGGGTCTTGATCTTCCTCTTGATCTTGCCTTGGTCTTTCGGTTGTGGGTTGTTTTGGCCGATGGAAATGAGGAAGGAAAAGGAGTGTTATGAGGTGTTGGTGCAAGAAAACGTGATGGTTATGAAGCTCCTTATATAGGCCGATTATATGGTGTTTGTCATTGATTAGGGAGGGCTAGTTAGAGGATAGCTTCCTAATTCATATAACATTCTAAGTTGTCATCGATTCATGCATTCCAATGAAGAGCCGATTACTTGAAGCTTTGGATGGATCATTATGGTAAGCCACTTCTTGTAAGAGTTATGATGGAAAAGACTAGGCCCTATTTTGGTGCAAACTTGGTAGCATATGTTGATAGTGACGCTTCATAGAACATGGATCTTCCTTGTTCTTTCCTAGTTGCAATCGTGGGGTGCCAAGGGTGATCACATGGCCGATTGTCTTGTAGTGTCTATAAGAAATAATGTTTGACCCTATGTAGGATGGTTACCTTAGTTGTTTTGAGTTTTATTAGTGTAAGAAGGTTGGCACATGGTTGAAAAGGACATGTGTGTGGGTGTGTGTATATTTCGGCCGATTAGAAGACAAATGGGGCAAATCTCACTAGTTTGGGTGTCATACTTTGGAAGTAGTTTATCATAGGTGTAGGTTCTATAATGGGGAAAGTTTAGTTGTTAATCATGGTTCCATGACTTGTCCCTTTCAGCCGAAAGTGTTGAAGGAAAGAGGAATGTTTGTTTGTTACTTAACATAGTTAAGGAATGGTTAGTTTTGTGGGAAGTGGTGTCATGAGGTTGTCCATTAGTCCATTTTAGTGTAAGTGTGGATCAAGACAAAATGATCATCTCATCCTATTCTTGGATCGATTGACACAAGGATAAGAAAGGAAAAAGGTAAGCTTGGAGATGGAGTGTGTGATGTGTAGTTGTATTCCCATTTGGTGTAAGTACAAGTGTCATCCATACATATTACATACACACACACATATATATATATATACACGCACATGGTATATAGGTGGAGTAGTGTTCCTATGTTTAGTCTTTACTAAGCTAAGATTTCTAGGTGCTTAACACCTTGGTCAACCGGCTTGTCATGTGTGGGTATGCACGTGTGTATTGAAATGTTTCGGCTATCATTAGTCCATCTTATGAGGGTATAGATTCGATGGTATGGATAATAATATATGTAGGTATAGTGTGTGTGTGTTAAATGGAATACTAGTTTGTACCGGTTATAGTCGACCATTTGCATAGGTATGTAGCTTGATTTCGTCTAAATGGCAAGGGTGCTCGATGACGATATTAACATGTATTGGTGTCCATTAATTGTGAACACATGTTGTTTAATGTTTGGGATCACTTGTGTTTTGTATACATGTGTTAGAGAGAAATTACCATGTGTTAGCGGGTGGTAACCTCTTTGAATACTTGTTTGGTGATTGTCCGTGTGTTGTATGAATAAAGGGTTGATCTTTGTTGAGTTTTCTGAATAACTCATTCTTCACTAGACTGGGAGGGGGGGTTATTGTGTGTGCAAAATGTCTAAATATGCACATATAGTGATAATAATAAATGAAATGCGTACGGATGTTGACCTGGATCGTTGACTATTGTCACATTCTCCCCTTGCTTTTGGAATTTCGTCCTCGAATTCGAGTTGACTTATGGTTCTCAACCGTCTTTGGAAAAAGCGCTGGATACTTTCGTTTCATCTAGTCTTCACGTTGCCATGTAAACTCGGGTCCGCGTTTTGCATTCCATCTGACTTTGACAAGTTTTTCGTGACTCCTTCTCAATTTCTTGACTTTCCAATCTGTCACTTCGATTGGCTCCTCAATAAAGTGGAGTTGATCATCGATGTGAATTTCTTCGGGAGGAATGATCAAAGAATCATCGGACAAACACTTTTTCAGATTGGATATGTGGAATGTGTCATGAACACCACTGAGCTCTTCGGGTAACTTGAGCTTGTATGCTACTGGACCAATCCGAGCAAGTATTTCGAAAGGACCTATGTATCGGGGGTTAAGCTTCCCACGTTTGCCAAATCATGGTACACCCTTCCAGGGTAAGACTTTTAAGAGTACCTTATCGCCAACCTGAAATTCGAGTGGTTTGCGATGGCAATCAACATAACTCTTTTGACGATCTCGAGCGGCTTTCAAACGTTCACGGATCTGAAAGATCTATCGGTGGTTTCTTGAATAAGCTCGGGGCCAGTCAAATATTTATCTCCAACCTCTGCACAACACAAAGGAGATCTACACTTACGTCCATACAAGGCTTCAAACGGGCAACCTTAATGTTGGTGTGGTAACTGTTATTGTAAGAGAACTCAACCAAAGGTAAATGAGACACTAAAACATTAAATAACAATAATATCAAAGTTCTAAGCATTGTTTAACAAAAAAATGAACAAAGACACTAAAACATTAAAAAGGAGACAAAGCGTCAGTACCCGAACGAAGAATTACAACTCAGCCCGTCGACCTTTGATGTAAGCTAGTCTTACCTTCTCCCTTATATTAACCGGATATTTTCACATTTCAAGTCGTTTAGTGGGATTTCTTTCTAAACTACTAACATCCACTTCCTTCATGTTGCTTGTGGATTTTGAGGAATAGCATGCCCTTGTTGATTGATTTGATCTGCTTCATTAACTGGTTCATTAATCAGTTCGCTTGTTGAAGTTTTTTGACGTTTATTCATATTTTCATTATTTATTCCCTCAGCTTGTTCTTCATTCGCTTTTTTGAAAAAAGATGCTATGGTTTTATTCTTCCACATATTATAATCTAATAACATAAACATTAAATCAAGTCATAATTATTTTCAACCTTAATTCTTAAACAATGTGATAACTTGACACAAAAGATTGAATAATAATAATAAAAAACAAGCAGCACCAACGTCCAACAAAGCTAAAGAGAAGATGATAGATATAGTTATCTTGTGGCATTTGGATAGTGACATAGACAACAATCGACTCCCATTTGTAAATATTATATTGGGTTGGTTTAATTAACATTCAACATCACAACAAGACAACAATCTATGAATCTATCCATTATTTACTAACCGCCAAAAAATATAATTAGTAAAGTAGATGTACCTTGATTCTTTGAATGAAGATAAAAGTATGAAACTATCAACTATGCGCAGGGGGTGAGTAGTGAGATTAAGAGACAGCAGAGGGTTTAGAGTTTTACTTCGGTTAAGATTTTAATTGGGCTTTTCCTAAAGAAAAAAAATGTATAAAATCAAACAATTGGGTTGTACCTCTCAAATCGTTTTATGTTGATAATCATGCACATATTGATTTTTGAAATAAGATTAATAATATAAAACATGACATGAGTTATCAATTAAATTGAGAGTTGAAAACATGACATGACTTATCAATTAAATTGAGAGTTGCCTACTCTATATCTGTATGAATATTGGGTTTCAATTCAATGTGATCATTAAATATGTTTGGTCCCTAGGATATTTACATCCAATCCAAAAAAAAATAATATAAGACACGTAACTATACAAAAACAAATAAATGACAACATCATAATATCACTTTATATATTTAAGTCGAGGGTGATTTTGGTAAACAATCTCCTTAACCCAAAAAACTGACTGAAACTCCGATTGAACTCAATTCAGCGGCGTTAGAACAGACTGGTCAGTGACAACAGATACTGATCTAGAGGCAAAAAACATTGTCACAATGTAGAGGTATGACAAAGCAGAGATTCCGCAGGGGTGTATTTCGACCTGAAGACATCTTACTCGATAGTTGGGCTTCCATCGTCAACATCATGTGTGTGCGTGTGTGTTTACAACATATATTCGTGTGCAAGATTTTATTGAGTCAATGTTGGACAAAACAAAGGTGACAACTGTGATCCTTAAAACTTAAATTTTGGGCATATTAGGGTTGTTAACTTGTTACTAATCACCAACTTCTCAAACAGGGAAACTTATAGATAGGGTAAAAGAAGCGGATTAAAAATCTTCCAAAGCGCGCTCTCGAATGCTTAAATCCAACTCTAGATTACTATATACGTCTTTATAACTTCATAATTTATAAACTTCCAGAGAAAAAAATGTTTTGATGGCTCTAGATGCACCCATATTTGAAAAGGCTGTTTGTTTTGATCCGAGCTCATTATAAGAGGTTACCTAAACCGCCTAGCAGATAATCAAATATGGTCAGATTTTCCATCAAACACAATACAATTAAAATGTTAAATTATGTAATTAGAAATATTTGCAAAGTTAATTAGCATTTTGAAAAATTAGAGGAAGTGAGAGAGACATCATCTCAAATCTTCCATTTTCCCAATTTTTAGTCATATCAACTCTAACTTCGAATTTTACAGGGCTGTTTTTACCGGGTTGCAGCAATGTTTTCAGTAATATTAACCAGAGTGAGTAAAAGTTTGGACTCGGCTCACTTTGGTCTTCCATGCCTTTATTTATTGATTGATCGCGTGCTTGCTTTCGGTAGCTGGACTTAACACTCTCTGCTTTGATGTTACCAAACAAGATTTCAGCAGCTTTGTTTTTTATGACAACAGGAATATATGTCGAGCTGTCCCATACGTATAACTGCATATCAAGACAGATGGAGTACTTTATATAATATATACTCTAATATATATATTATATACTCATAGAAAAATGTAATTATATTTATATATATTATATTAACTTTCTAAAATTTTGATATAAATGTAAACATGTGAAGATTTGATATTGTACAATGACAAAAGCATCATGTGAATACTTGAAATACAAACAAAATATGAGCACAAAGAAATTATCTAACTCGGGCTCATTTCAGGGCATATTGTAAGCTAGTTTCATGGTGTGTTTTTCTCAGCTGGATCTATGTTCAATTGTTCACAAGCAGCTGATACTAAGCTACATATCAAATTTAGAACTGTGTATGGCTAAACGGGTCAAACAGGTAAACGTAAAGAAATAAGCTAAAAATGAAAATGGGTTGCAAGGCATAGCTTGTTTTATTTCAGAAATTTACTATTAGTAAACAATTAAAATTCGCCGAAAAGAACATATTTATGCCCCACCCGACATGTTTTGGCCCATACTAATCATCAACCATTTCGACCTGCCCATTTCGCCCCTCATACAAACATCTATCAACCTATACCTAAATGTGTGTTAATCATTGACAAGAAAGTAGACATACCAGGAAAGGTCTGTATATCAAGCCTACAACATGAAGCCGCTTTGAACTTATTTGACAGTAGAGAGGAACGGTTTTTTGTTCAATTCTAGATCTGGATTCACAAGGTATAAAATACAGTTTAGAATCACTATAAGCATATAACCCCAAAAAGATAACTAAATAGCAACGCTTTATGCATACCCAAATTCAGAATTTAGAGGAGCACCACATAACTGACAGCCAGTACAAATGAGATCCTCGGCTAGGTTTCCAT
Source organism: Ambrosia artemisiifolia (assembly GCA_032199755.1). Taxonomy (NCBI): domain Eukaryota; kingdom Viridiplantae; phylum Streptophyta; class Magnoliopsida; order Asterales; family Asteraceae; genus Ambrosia; species Ambrosia artemisiifolia. The sequence goes on from CM063521.1 coordinate 12,715,518, forward strand.
AAGCAGATGAGCATATTCTACTTCTGATAAACATTCTTTCCTCCTCAAACTCAGGAAGATGCATAGGCAGAAACATTTCACCAACAGAGGCAAAAAAAGATGCGTTGCATGAATCATTTAGATTAGATACTTCCACTAGAGATAAACAATCCTTAAGCTGCATCTCCTCGGGGGATTTCCAGTTTGCTATTTGTTGATTGCTCTACATGAAAGTTAGGAACAACTCTATTACAAAATTTATTTTGATCAAGCACAGCCTAATGTGATTAAGTTTAACTTAGTTTTTTTCTGCTAAAGTTTACTGCGATTTTAGCAACTTTTTTTCTGCAATTTCCGCGTCCTTTTACATTTTTTTCTGTGACTTACATTCCATTTTAAAAGCAGTGAAAAACTGCTGCAAATCAAAGAAAACACACTATAAATCGCAGTAAAAGGTTACTGAAAATAGCAATAAAACTACTGAAAATTGTAGTAAAATTTTAAAGTAATAAAACTTACGGGTAAACAACTGAGTCAAAAAAGGCAGATTTGAAATTTCAAATTTTGGGAAAAATAAGGATAAAATGGTGTCATATTATGAATTGTTTTTTATAAAATATACTAAAACAGATATGCATGATATTTTAATTATTAAAGAGGGATACATCATACATATGATACTTAGAATTTGGTTCGTATATTTAGGAAATTTTGAAGGATATATATGAAATTCTACCTATATATTAAACTGTTTGCCTATTGAGATTTGAGCCAGTCATAGTCGACTCTCACCCTCTCAAAATTTAGGGAGAAATCAATAATATACAAGCACAAGCACAAGAAAGGAAGTGAATATTCACGGACAATACCTTGAAAGCATGCGATACACGCTTAAAAAGAATAGGTTCCACACGCAGCACCCATGCAATAACTTTCTTAAACTTTTCCTTTGATGCAATTCCAATATGCTGAACCTTCATCAAGTTGTCTGCACCTATAGAAACAAAGTAAAATCTCAGTTTAGCAAGCTCCAGCACCATCGTAATCGAGTACATCATGTTTGCTATGATAGGATTATAAAAAATTCCTGTATAAATTGGGCAAATTAATCATATTTAGTTATTTGTATATGAGTTTTTTGAGGTGGTTTATGTTCAAATCCCAAGTTGCTAGTTCTATTGACCAGGTTAACTATCTTGAAAAAGTGTGCATTAAGTGTAATATTGTAATAATGTTTTAAGTATTTGTGCTTAAGTACCTTTTATCTCAGGTATCAGCTAACACCGTCGGTGTCTAGCATGAGAAATTATCAGGATCAAAGAGACAGTGGTAACACAAGGGAATTAATACCATTTAATATGCAGAATGAAAAATTAAAAGATAATTTTCTGGAAAAAAAAAAAGAAAAAAAACCAACTAATAATGAACTTACCACAAAATCCTATGGTATTCATATGATTGCGATACACATTTTATTGTTCAAGGGTTAGGAACTGCAAGTATATTTATAACAGATGGATATAATTAAAAACCAGAACTGACATGTTTTATATCCTAAATCCCACTCAACAGCAACAGTCCATGATCATACAACTTCTAACAACTGACATTTGACTAAACCCATATAAGATCCTAGGATAGAATTGTTTATTCCTTATTCTTGAGAAACGTCCATGGTAATCTTCTTCATAAGTTATCAGACTAGTGGAATGTAATTTAATTATCCATAAACCAATGTAATCTGCAATTATTATTGAATAACACAGTTCTATGGTTTGATTTGGTATCATTATTTGCGGTTAAAGATCTTTGCAGGCTGCATTATTTCTTGGGTATTGAAGTGATAAGTCATAATGACAACTTGATTCTTTTGCAATGAAAATATATTTTGGATGTCACACATCGGATTGGGCTGGTCTTTCTCAATGCAAACCGGTCGCCACTCCTATGGCTGCCTCTCATGTTTTACTAGACGGTAGTCCTCTTCTTAATGATCCATCGCGGTATCGTCAGGTTGTTGGAGCACTTCAATATGCTACTTTATCTTGTCCGGACATTGCCTTTGCAGTGAATAAAGTGTGTCAATTCATGCATGCAGCAACTGAAAATCACTAGGCTGTGGTTAAACGTATCTTGTGTTATCTTCATGACACGACTCAACTTGGCTTACTTTTCCGTCGTGACTCTAACTCCAGACTACATGCTTTTTTTGACTCCTATTGGCATCAAGATGTACAAGCTTAATCAGAATCGGATTGGGCTGGTTGCCATGTCGATCGTCGATCCACGAGGGGACTTGTTGTATACTTGGGATCTAATCTTATTTCATGGACTGCATGGAAACAACGGACTGTACCTTGATCTTCCACGGAGTCAAAGTACAAATCAATTGCTGATACTGTTGCAGAACTAATATGGTGGAAATCTCTTCTTCAAGAGCTTGGGATAGTGAATCGGTCGCCTACACTTTGGTGTGACAATCTTGATGCAATCTATCTTTCTGCAAATCCGGTATTCAACACACGTACTAAACATGTTGAAGTTGATTTTCATTTTGTCCGTAAACAAGTTGCTCAACAGAAGTTAAATGTCAAGTTCATAGCAACCAATGATCAAATCGCTGATGTTTTTACCAAGCCCTTATCTTCTTAGAGGTTTCTATCACTACAGTCCAAGTTGAAGGTCGCTCCCCGCCCTCAACTTGCGGGGCAATATTAGACTAGCGGTCTTAGATATAATTAGCTTATATTAGAAGGTATTGGAATGTAATTTAGTTATCTATATAAACCAATGTAATCTCCAATTATTTTGAATAACACAATTCTATGGTTTGATTTAAGCTAACTACTTGGTACAAGTATTCTTATATATAGCTATATGTAACGAGGGAACATATTGTCAAGTAACATAACTTATTGTTAGTTGAAAGAGAACCCTAGGATACAAGAAAGAAAGGAAGAGTGAAAACCTTCAGAACGTATTGACTCGTAACTGTCAACCAAGCACTTTATGGAAGATTGCTGAACTGTTCTCGCCTCAACAGCATCACCAAATTGTGTCACTTTGACATCTACAAAGCAAAAGACATGGAATATAAGAACTCATTCAGCACCTTTTGGCATATAATGCTGACCAAAACTAGTTCTACTTTCAATATCAATATGTATTTGCTTATTAACATGTATTACAAAAAAGACCTCATTTTAAGCTCTTATTCCCCACAAGGATAACATTCTAACAACTAATCATTTAAATAAGAAAGATATTTAAAGAGTGTTACAATAAAACTGAAAGAATAAAAGATGGAAAATAAGAGATTTAAGTTAGAATGGCTAGGAGAGAATGTAAAGTACTCTCAAAAGAAAAACACTCGCAAGAAAATGAAAGCAGAAAAGGAATCCACCTGATTCACTTATCAACTTCAATAGGTGACAAAAATTGCCAGAAAAATGAAATTCTGGCAAGACAGTAGAGCACACGTGGCGGGACTGGCGGCATAGTGGTCAACTTGCCAGGCGCACCTACCGATGGTGTCGTGGTTGTGAGAAGCCACATGTGATAGTGATCAGGTTTCCAGAAAGTGTTGTGAGCAGCTAAGGTTTCAGGTTTGTAATAGGCAACAAATGCAGGTGCCGGCTAGGGTTTAGGAGAGCAGTTTGTACTTATGTGTCTCATACTGGCTAGATAAGTTATCAAAATCAGTCTAGCCAAACAATAAAAAATAACCCTTTAAAATCTCTAGAGGCCCCAAACACATAACACACAGTGGAATCTGATGCAGGCACGAAGCGCATTCAAACAGCTCAAGAACATTAATGATTTGACACAAATGATTCGAACCGAATGATTCGAAATCAAAAGCCTAAAGCTTACAATGTTTATCAAAATATCAAAAGTCCCCTAACAATTGAGTCCTAGATCTTTATTCAAATAAAAGATAATTCAATATCTGATGCTCCTGCATGAGAATCAGTCACACAACAAATCATTTACAGCACAAGTGCTAGCAAATTAAGGTACACCTACAGATGGTGTTGTGGTTGTGAGAAACAGCATGCGGTGGTGGCCAGGTTTCCGACAGGTCTCATAAGCAGCTAAGGTTTGTGATAGGCAATAAAAGATAGGCGGTGACTAGAGTTTAGGAAAGTAATATGTCCTTGCTAAGGCTCCATAGCAACTTGACTTCTCTCATACCAGAGTTTTTCTATATTCCTTGTATATAGATGAACACATAGTGCTAAATATATCGGATACCGTCTACACTACAAAATCACAATCCAAAATCACTTCCTGACTTTGATATTGGCGGTTTCTTTAATAAGGACACCGCCCCCAAAAAGCCACAGAAAACTCTGGCGAATGCTCTTTATAACCGGATCGCACAAAGTCTGGAGGAGGATTTCCGTTTGTCCGTCCGTCAGAAGGCCGTCTTAGAATGCTTGCAAAAGCCTCACGCCCAGGACTTCCTTACTGTGTTACCTATCGAAGGTTTGGGGCAACGGATGTCTGCAGTAGAGTACAGGGCAATCCTTAAATACCGGCTGATGATACCCATTTTCCCCGATGATGAAAATTGTCCGGTCTGCCGCAAAGCATGCCTTGATAAGTATGGGGAACATGCGTTACATTGTAAGGAATTGCCAGGGTTTAAATATCGGCACGATTTTGTCCGGGATGCTTTGGCAGACATCCTTAGAAGAGCGGGGATCTCCGCAAGAAAAGAGGCGTCAGTTAATTTTCTCACAGACCCCATGGAGGGGAGGTCCACCTTGCGCCCAGCAGACGTCTTAGTTTTTGGCTGGGAAGGTGGGAAACATGCGTGTGTTGATCTTACCGGGGTGTCCCCCCTTGTTGGGCTTCGGGATAGTGGGTTTGTGGCTGGGCAAGCGGTCATGAGAGCTGAATCCAAGAAAGTGGAAAAGCATGCTAAAGCATGTGAGGATAATCAGCATGTTTTCGTTCCCTTGGCCTTCGACACGTTCGGTTCCTTGGCACCGGAAGCGGTGCGGTTTTTGGCTCGGGTCCAACGAGTAGTGCACAGCAACTTTTCCACCCCCCAAGGGCGGGGTTTTGTTTTTAGCAGATTGGGATTTTCTATTCAAAAAGGGGTGGCGGCGCAGCTTGTTGCCCGCCTACCTACCATCCTTATGTAATTTACCCTTAATCAATTAATCTATATATTCTAGTAAAAAAAAAAAAAATTTCTAAAGGACACATAACACATAATTTCATAACTAATCACGACTACGCCCGGTTTATCTCTATATATTGTAATCCTGGCTAACGAATAGAATGAAGCATAAGTAAACTACTCACTCTGCAACAACACAACATTACCGGCCTTCAAAACGGATTCCATATGTTTATTCCAAATCGACACAGCGAAATACGGCCGTGTGTCGTCTCCTACCTGAACATCTGTCCTGATTACTCTACCGCCTCCTGAAGTTTTATACTGCGTAAATTATTATTGTTATTATTATTATTATTACATCTAATTAATCGAACAATTGCAGGTTAGTGATTAATATGTAAATAATAAAACTAGGGTTTGGAAAGTGTACGGCACCTGAACAGGAAGGGATTTATGAACAAGCACTAAAAGTTGAACGAAATGGCCGATGTGAGAAGATGCATCGGAGAGATTGATTAGTGGTCCGTACCATCCTATTGCTGCCATTATTATTATTATTTAACTTGATATGATATTAATATTATTGACGCCAAATTTAAACGAGCAAAAACTCATCTCGAGTTCGGCTCACCAACATTATTAATTAAAAATGAACATGTTCAAAAAACAAAATCTCATACATAAAAAAATAATATAACATTTGTTTGGGCTCATTTAGGCTCGCGAGCCTAAACGAGCTTTGTATCCAAGGCTCGAACTCGGGCTCGATAACTAAACGAGTCATATTTTAGGCTCAAACTCAAGCTTGGGCTCGTTAAGGCTCGGCTCTTTTGAGTTTTTTACCGAGCCGATCCCGAGTAGCTCTCGAGCCACTATGTGTCATTTACACCCTTATGGTTTAGTAGTCATCAACTACCATAATATTGCGAAGCACCTAAGATAACCCTCAGATCTCATGATGTATGATCACATGTAGGGGTGCTCTTTTTAACCGATAACCGATTACCAAACCCGACCCGAGGTGACCCGACCCGAGAAAGTACCTCACCCGATTAACCCGAACCCAACCCGAACCCGACTAGACTTATTTGGGTTGGTTATTGGATTAAATATAATTATTTTGGGTTGACCCGAAAAACCCAAAGAATTAAAAAAAAAACCTATTCACATTCTAAATCTTCTCCCACTTTTTAGGTATAAGTACGTTATCCTCATAGTTAAAATAAATCACAGGCAAATTGTTTTATATTCAGCCTCTCCAATTCCTTTGCTTGGTTCCTTTTTTTTTATCATAACAATTCATTAGAATACAACCACAACCACTGATACATGTTTAAAAAATAAGGGGCTTAATAGCAATAATAATAAGTGTAAAAGGGTAATAAGTGTCATAGGTCAATAGTTGAGGGACTATTATTTTCCTTACGCCTGTTCTCTATCACCTCTACGATCACCACCATTAACCATCTTATCACCACCATTAACCATCTTATCACCACCATTAATCCACCACGTACCAACCACTATTCATACCATTAGAAAGGATTCAAGGTAACAAAGTTTTTATATATTGTTTTGTCATTTGTCGTTTAAGCGATTTACAGTCACATAATCATTTTTGGTTTTACAACTTGTACAAAAGTAGTTTCTAGTTGAAGGTTTTCTGATAGCGTGTAATCATAGGTATATTGGTTTAAAGATAGTTGAAGTCTTCATTTTGAACATTTGAAATCGCAACAGTACGTAGTATGTAATCACGGTTTGCGAAAAGTTAATATTATGCCAAGTTAATATACATGGTATGGTAAGGAAAAAATATCAACTCCATGCATATAGCATGATGTATTGTAGATGAAATGGTTAAACAAATAATATTAACTTTTGTTTGGTAGCCTCAGTGAAAACCTACAGTCAAAATATGAAACATCAATATGTAACATGATAATAGCATGAGTACCTTAGTAGCATGAATCTTCTCAAATGTCTTTCTTAAGCACCAGCCCAATCACCCGATCCATTACCTGGTCATCATTGGACACCGTTCATAAGCGGCAAAGCTAAGGAGCTCTTGCACTTACATAGGCTTTTGTAAAAGGAATTTTCGTGTCAGAATTTAATCTACTTAAACACAAAATTGGAATAAATTTGACATATATCACCAAGTTGTTAAAGTAATTTCCTAGCAAAATAGCACAATAGCGTTTCGCCATTACTTCATGTAAAAAGTAATCAAAACATATAATAAATCTACATATTGTGTTACCAATCAAACAAATTCTCATGTTCAGCAACGATGACAACAACAACAATAGGTCAATCAATATTTAACATGAAAAAGTTCCATAATCTGAAGCGTGTCGGCTAATGGAAAACGCACGTTCATAACCTTTGTCGGATTTCTTTGTTGCTTTGCTGAAATCTGCTCAATACCACCACTGCCACTGTTAACGTCACCAATTTTGTTACCGGAATTGTGACTGCCACCTCCAGTCTCCGACGTCTGCTCATCTCCCTCCAAAGCCTTTCATCTTCTCCGGCGTTACTATCGTTATTACCAGAATTCGCAACCACCATTACACACCGTTGACCACGTCATCTCTCTCGAAACCCTTTTCAACACCATCGTCTTCTCTCTGTCTAGATTTCTCTCTCTTCTTTGGGTGTGTGTAAGGAACAGAGGGTAGAGTTTGGCCGGGAGACCGGGAGTTTTGGTGAACGACTTGTGTCATTAGGGCACATGGGGTGGTAAGCTTTCTATCACACCCAATCAGATTCTGCCACCTTATTTTATCACATTCTATCACATTCCATCACTAAACCCATGCGACAGTGTTCACATCCATCACATTTCATCACTAAACATTTTATTTTTTAAAATATATAAAAACATTACAGTAAATAAAAAAAACATTACATTAAATAAAAATAACATTACATTTAATAAAAAAAAATACATTAAATAAATAAAACATAAAAAACATAAAAATTAAAAAAATTAAGTGAGCGGTGGGTAAGGGTTCTCAAACTCGATATCTAAACCACCCACGTGTTCCATTAGATCAAATCGAAGCTGATAGTGGGTTTGTTCATTCCGCAACTCCAAAAGAACATCATCGGGAACGTTTGCTGGTATATCTGTATCCATAACGTAATCCGGAGATATTGCGCCCCCTTCTTCCTTTATGATCATGTTGTGCAATATGACACACGCGTACACAACACTCCTTATTTTCGCTTGATCAACCAAACGCACCGGGCGATCTATTATGCGCCATTTACCTTTCAATACACCAAATGCCCGTTCAACGTCGTTTCTCGCAGATTCCTGTAACTTCTTAAACAATTTTTCTTTTTCGATTGTCGGAAACGAGTAAGCTTTCACAAAAACTGACCAAACAGGGTAGATGCCATCAACAAGATAGAAGCCACGTCTATATTATCGTCCGTTCACCGTAAACGGACACGTTGGGGCGGTTCCTTGTATCTCTGTATCGAAAAGCGGTGATTGATATAGAACATTGATGTCTTACTAATAAGGGATGTTTGGCTTGTTTAATGAAAGTTGCATTTTAAAAAAAAAAGGTGCCATCCAGTAAGGACTTCCTTTGAATGACAAGGGGTAGGTCTGACCCGTGACCTGAAATGTTTGTAGAGGAAACTTTTAAGCATCAAAGACTCTTAGTGAATACTAGTATTTTTATTTTTATAGTATATGTTATTGAGTCCAAACATCCCCAAGAACATGAATCTGGACTATAATAATAAAAGATTGAATAACCTGCTCATGAAAAATGAGTATGATTATCCATCAATAACTATATATATAAAAGAATTGCACTATAATAACATGACATTCAATGAGACAACCTCCCACATTTTGAATGTGCCATGTGGCATTATCTGAAGCTCTCTTTTAAATTATTTATTTTGTTTTTTAAATAAAATCTATATCTATATTATTTTAAATTTCAAATATGTTAATTAATATCTTTTCCTTATTTTTCCTTCACATTTTTAAATGTCAGTAAACTATTAGTTATTTTTAAAAAAAATCAAATATGTTAATTTATATTTTTATCTTATTATTTCCTTATTTTCCCCTTACAATTTTTAACGTTAGTAACTTTTATATATGACGTTTTTTAGAAAAAAAATTTACACCAAATTAACGAGCGCTTTATTATCTTTCCAACGAGCACCATAGTGCTATACAAAAAACAGAAAAAATGTTTTTTTAGTGAGTTTTACGTTGTGTATGTTTTCTTCTTTTATCATATTTTATTAAGTCATATTTGATTTTTCAGCCTCGGGACCTTCCCGGGGTAATCAGCTAGCAAGATATATATTTTTTTAAAAATACGTTGGATGATTTACATTTTTATTATTTTGAATAATAGATTGCATGATTTTAGGAATTTTCAAAAACTAACTCAACAACATATGACTTAAATACCCCTAATCACTAATTCAACAATATGCCATGTGTCTATGTTTTATTGGTTCCTATTGTTTTTAGTTTTTACACAAAAGTTGGTAACCACATCATCTATATATTTAAACAATATGTCACCTATATATTGAACGATCTATAGTACCTTATTAAGGAGGAGAGATGGCTAGGATGGTAATTTTACTACCATTTTAAGATAGCATCTCAAAAGCCACAAGTATAAATCCCAAACTTTTACCCATTTCTTCCCATTATACCCTACCTTACAACATTTGATGATAAGTGTACAAATGCCTAAGGCAATCAATTCTAAATCATTAATATGTTAACAGGTTCTGTAATCAGTTTCTTTACCGCAAGAATGTGAACTGACCCTTCCCAATTAAAGCGCATGATCCCAAGTCCCAACACCCTACGAACCTTTAAATAACTGATACCAATTCAACCATTCAATCCCATGACATCAATTCAACCATTTAATCATAATTGCACATGAACCGTTCATCATCCTCATCATCAATTCATCGGGTAAACGCTAGGTTTCACTAATTTAATGCTAGCTGCTAGGTTAGTTTATAATGACGTTATTTATAGTCACCAATGCTTATTCTCGAGACCCAATTTGCTATTGGTTACCGCAACTCTGTTTCGTGACAACTCCTTGATCACAGTTCCAGGTAATTTGTGATCTGTTTTACATACATTCTTGAACATACTTGTTTGCAACTCTATTTCGTGACAACTCCTTGATCACAGTTCCAGGTAATTTGTGATCTGTTTTACATACATTCTTGAACATACTTGTTTGAACTTATGATTTGGAGGTGAATTGAACAAACTTCTATCTTTCTATGTTGCATAAAATTGTGCATACCAACTGCTCGATGAAATTCATGCTATAGTTAATACAAATGTTGATGTTCATTATGAGTTTTACTTGCTCTATTCTAATTAAGTTGTTGGATAACGTCTTTTAAATTTTAATATTTTATAGGCATATAAACATTGCTGACTTGCTGTGATAGTACTTCTTAAAGTTATACCTGTACTTTTATTGCATTTGATAAGGTCAAGAATTAAAAATTTAAAACATCTAAATATAGCTACTTTAGGCTATGACAAATAATGATACAGCAGTGGCACCAATTGCACCAGTTCGCATCCATGCATAATAAGAATGATACACATAGTATAGCCTTTCCTTAAAAACCGGCTAGGATGGTTCTTTAAGTAAAGTAGCATCAAAGATAGTTAGTATTAAACATGAGGATTCAAAATGTGAAAGTAAGTAGTGTGTGGAAGCTAGATGCATTAATCATGAACTGATAATAATAATATTGTTATAAGTTTGACGTCAGGAAGTCAACATTTGATGCGAATGTTAAAGATGTGATAAACTGTACGGGCAATGGTGTGTGTTTCATATGTCCTTTCTAAAGAATTGTATATGGGTTATTATTAATTATAAAAATAGCTTACTACAATAAATATAATGGTATCATAATTCATTACTGGGAAGAGGCAGCCTGCTCTTTATGTCATCAATATAAACAGGTTTGGACAGTTATTCAGTTACCAAGGTTTATCATAGAACTGAAATGAAGTATATTTTCTTTATTTAGTTTCGATTTGTTATTTTAGTGGATATGTCAGTGCTGTACAAGGGATTGGTAGGTCACCAAGTATGGGACAAGTTGTATGGGCTCCAACAACAAAAGAGTTACATGAGTATGTTTGGATCCTCGACGACTGTTGCATCAGCTATGCACGTTTGACTATCTTAGGTTAGGGTATGATTTGGTATCTCATTATAATTCTACAAAAACCTGTTGTGATTGCCTTGCTTTAGATAAATAATTTCATTTCTTTCAGCTGCGAGTTTGTCACAAGTTAACAACAAACTTGAGGAGAGAAATCATTCTAGGTTCATCCAGTCTTGACAATCCTGCCCAGTTTGTTGAGGTAGTGTGTGACTTTTTATTTATCCATTTGTTTATTTTAATTTATTAGATGGAACTATATAATATCTCGATTGATGGTATCTATGCCTGTATTCCTTTTATGCATAAACTGAAGTCGCTGACTCCAATTGTGGATGAAAACGAGAACAAGAATGAGCACGAAACTGAAGTCGTTGGATGATCTTGAAATCTGGTTTTTTTACCCAACACTATTCATTTAATTTTTTTTTACTAATTAAGTTATAGATCATTCATTGATGTAACATTCTTGCATTTTGAAAAAAATAGTTTGACAGGAGAATGTTCTGCAGCAAGTTTAGAGTTGCTCAACGGTTGATTTCTCGGGACACTTGTTGACAGAGCGTTATGGACTGTTGCAGTAGGTTTAGGGTCCTGATGAGAACTCCTGGCAGTGGACTAGCGTTCCGGTGTAATAAGTGGTGCCTTACACTAGGAATGGAGAATAAAACAATGTTACAGGAGACTGTTCTGCAGCACAAGAACAACTAATCAAGCACTGAAACAATGGTGGCACAAGAACAACAAATCAAGTTGTAGTCATTCGTCCATTAGGCTGTTTGACGGCTATTTATGCAAACGCAAAAAGCATTGCGCATTGCCCATTGGCTTTTTGACTCAAAACACATCAAAGCACACCACACATTTTAAAATCACGCTTCTACTTAATGTGCTTTCATTGAACAGCAGAGATAAACTCAATGTGTGTTGTTTCATTTTTCACATTTTATTATGGTTTTCCAAGTTATGATTTTTGTGGTATAATGATCCAAGTTATGATTTTTTTGTGATATAATGAGGAGGCTTGTAATCGAAAATGAAGTCAATGTTGATAATCATCGTAATAAAGTAACCAATAGCCTTGTCATTTGTTTCAGAGTATTAATTCTCAGGTTCAAAAGAAGCACTTACTTATTATACAGGTCATCTTATAAACCAATAATTGCTACATATCTTCAAACTTGAGTCCTAGCTTTAATCATCATGATTGTTTTTTACTTAACTAACTTCATTTTGATCCAAAAGAAACAATCCATACTTGTGCTAGATAATTTTCAATCATGTATTCACTTACTCAGTTGTTGTACATATCTCTGCTTTAACTAACATACCCTTCGCGGTTCCGAAAAAACATAAGCACCCGCGGCAACGCGCGGGCATACCCACTAGTTACTTTATTATGTACCAAAGGTGTACATGATTGTAATTTTGTATTGTGTACAAACATATAAGCTTAATGTACAATACAATTCAAGCTATTTTATAGGGATTAAAGTTGGACATTTAACAAAGTTTTAAAACACTTTAGGGGCATTTTAGGGATTTCACCTATACCATTTAATCTTTTTCTTGTACTAACTAATAATGCAATTCATTTATTACTCCCATGAGTTACGAATGTGGCTTTCAACACCTGGTTCAATGCTCATTCAGCGATTAAATGGAGTTCATTGCCATTGAAGTCTGAAGATGTAACGTCTCCATTCATACCATTACCGATATTCTCCATTTCAATCAAATCCCTTCTTCCTAAAATCTCTATATAAACCATTTCAAATGTCATTCTTCTCATCCACCGCCCCTACACCACGATAACCGCTGCCATGGATGAGGGTTCCGGCATGAACGTTGTTCAGAGGTGATTCATGTTTCACGATGAGTAAGTCTTGCTATTACTTTCTGTTTAACTTCAATCCGTTATCCAAATTCGTTTTCATTTACTCGATTAGGTTTATTTTGACGATTGAATTATGAGTTGATAAACTACTATTAGTTAACACATTCTTTAAGAGCCTGCAGTTCTATTATCCCAGACTATTTCTTCAAAAATGGGTTATCAGGTTTACATGAATATTAGAAGGGTTTTCTTCAGTTCTCACTTAATGAATGGTCTCATCTCAACTATTTGAGTAAACGATGTGCTAACGCTCTCGTCGATAAGATCCTGGAAGAAATGTATGCACTCTTCATCAACTAAGTCCAGACAAAGTTTCTTTTGAAGCTAAAAGATTTAACAGAGATCCAAGTTATAACCAGATCATGGATCCCGTCACCGTAAAATAACATTAAAAAAAGATTATTATAGAAAAGAATGGATAAAGTGCACCTTTAAAATGTGTTTTTCTGGATCAGAAGCTATATCAGAAATATTAGAGACAACCATTAGCTGAAAGAGGTCAAAATTAGGTTACTTGATTTACAAAGGATGTTATACGCCTCATAACAATAGGATTTGAACCTTGTATAATATTGGCTGCAGGAAAGGAACAAAAAGAAAGTTGTAAGTTTCATATTTAACTGAAAAGTATCTATATCTATATTCTGTATTACTTTATTATGTACCAAAGGTGTACATGATTGTAATTTTGTATTGTGTACAAACATATAAGCGTAATGTACAATACAATTCAAGCTATTTTATAGGGATTAAAGTTGGACATTTAACAAAGTTTTAAGACACTTTAGGGGCATTTTAGGGATTTCACCTATACCATTTAATCTTTTTCTTGTACTAACTAATAATGCAATTCATTTATTACTCCCATGAGTTACGAATGTGGCTTTCAACACCTGGTTCAATGCTCGTTCAGCGATTAAATGGAGTTCATTGCCATTGAAGTCTGAAGATGTAACGTCTCCCTTCATACGCACGCACCATTACCGATATTCTCCATTTCAATCAAATCCCTTCTTCCTAAAATCTCTATATAAACCATTTCAAATGTCATTCTTCTCATCCACCGCCCCTACACCACGATAACCGCCGCCATGGATGAGGGTTCCGGCATGAACGTTGTTCAGAGGTGGTTCATGTTTCACGATGAGTAAGTCTTGCTATTACTTTCTGTTTAACTTCAATCCGTTATCCAAATTCGTTTTCATTTAATCGATTAGGTTTATTTTGACGATTGAATTATGAGTTGATAAACTACTATTAGTTAACACATTCTTTAAGAGCCTGCAGTTCTATTATCCCAGACTATTTCTTCAAAAATGGGTTATCAGGTTTACATGAATATTAGAAGGGTTTTCTTTAGTTCTCACTTAATGAATGAACTCATGTTAACCTCTGCAATTTATCAGCTGAACTTGCATTTTAGGTTTGACGTCATTTACTAATTTCAGTAATTTGGTTTTTTTTCATTTATTTAATGATTGGGAAATGGCATTGTATTTCATTTTTATTTGGGTAAAGTTATGCATTTTATAGATTTCGGTCTTTTATTTTTTTTTTAGTTTGTTGTTTAAGTAAGTACCTTCCAAATTCATATTTAGAGCTACATGTGAGCTTTGAGTAATAAGTGGATACACACTTTCTTCGTCACTTTCTCATGTTGAGTAATAAGGGTATATATATACAACAACATATAAAGTTTCATCATTAGCTGAAACTTGTATGAGCACTACAGTAAACAGGAGATGATCAATAAAGAAGTACCTTTGCCGGATCTTAAGAGTTGAGTTTCCTCTTTTTATTGCTTTTAGTAGTACTTTCATATGCCATTCGCCTTTTAGTAGCTAACTTCAATTCATTTAATTGCATCTTTGTTTGTTGTTTCGTGAATATACTAATCTTTATATGCCATTTGCTTTCTGATCTTCACATTCTGCTCTTCACTTTCTGCATCTGATTTTGACTTTTCAGTTTCTGTTTGACCAACATCATGTTTGGGCTTCTTGTTAATAGTGGTGTGACTAACAGATGACTCGCCTCGAACGAAAGTTGTTGTGTACCGAATTCGTCCAGCCTAGCGAATTGCGTATTCGTACCGAAATGAGCCTACCCCCTTCGTACCGAATTCGTCCAGCCTAGCGAATTGCGTATTCGTACCCCGTACCCGTACCGTTGCACTCGTCGTACAGAAAATTACCCTATTTGACCCGTTAACCAACCTGCACATACTTGTTATCGGGTCAATGGACTGAAACTTTACGAAAATCTATTTTCGAGTACATAACCTCTAAAATTGTTTTATCCAAAGATCTTATTTCATTCTTGCGATAATGTTGCTTTTGTATTCAAATATGTTAACGAACTATGAAAGTTTTTAAAGCATGTTAAGTCAACCAAAAACCGCATTGACCCATTATGGCACTATCCACCCGCCTAACCCGTCCTATTTTACCACCCTTCGAATTACGGAGGGAGGATCAAATACAAACCCTTGTTTGTGTAAAAACAATAGGAACCAATACAATAAAGACATATGGCATATCATATGTTGACTAATCAGGGGTATTTTTGTCTCAAACCATTTACAAACACTATGAAAGTCCCTAATTTATTGCATTTAAATTTTGTAACTGACAGAAATTTTCGTGATTCTATTTTTTTTAATTTATAAAAATTTCCATGACTCATTCTGGTTCTTCATTGGCACGAATCGAATTTCCTTCTGGCTGTGTTGGTATCATTATGTTTTGTGCTGATATCATTTTGTGTGTAACCACTAACCACAATCATTATGAAGTGCTGATATCAATTTGTTGTGTTGATAACGTTTTATTTTCAATCAAAAACCACAATCATCATGATGTGTTGATATCAATTGTTTTGTGCTGATAACGTAATTTTGTAATCAAAATCCAAAATCATTATGAACTGTTGATATCAATTTGTTTTGTGCTAATATCAATTTATTTGTAATCAAAACTCATAATAACAAAAACAAAAGTAAAAGTTAAAGAAGAACCAACATAATATCTGATATCAATCTATTTGTAATCAAAACCCCCTGTCACAAAAATAAAAATAAAAAGTACAAAAGGTGCACCAACCTACCTATGCCCACAAGCATAAAGTGCTGATTATATATAGATTTGTTGTTCATAAAAGAAATTGTGCTGATGATCTTCATTCTGATTTGCTGGTCATTAATTTGTTGGTAGATGTACTGATTCACTCGTTCCAAATTTGATGTGCTTGTATCCTTTGCATTACCGATGTTTAGCGAGCGATGAGAGTACCATTTGAGACTTGAAGCCACATGACTGGTAAACAATGAGATCAACCCTAAAGCGAAAAAAACCACACCACAAACCACCGATCTCAAAGCCCGCTGCCGTTGTCCTTTCCCATCGCCGCCGTGTCCGCAACCGACCATAACCACCAAGAACAATGCATATGATGCTTCAAAACCAGTGCCCCTTCACTATACCTTCAAGTTTCTTCAATGTAACCTTAATTTCGGTTAAATAAACAAGGATTTTTTTATTGCAATCAAACAACAAGAGCATTGATTTTGAAAGGATATAACAGTACGAGTGATTTAAAAGGAAGAATTGGAAGAAACTATTGGATTGATTTTGGGAAAGAAATGATGAATTTCTGCAGACATTTGGGATTGTGATTTGAAAATCACATTTAATTTTAATTCTTTTATTTAATACTAGCTTTTATCCCGGAAGTGTCCCGGGGTTGAAATATCTAATATAACATAATAAAATATCTAATATGATAACATAATTAATGATTTGCCAATACATGATTAATGAATAATAATATTATTATTATTATTATTTATTTTAAACAAATTTCTGCCATAAGTTATCATATTCAAATATAAAAAAAGGAATCTCTGCCTATGAAGTTATGTTTATCGTTTGTGATTTATTAGTAGAGTAACATATATTTGAAAACAAAACCCTACAAAAATAGTTGTTTTTTTTCTCCGTTTTTTATATAGCACTATGGTACTCGTTGGAAAGATAATAAAACGCTCGTTAATTTGGTGTAATTTTTTTCTTTAAAAAATCTCGTATATAAAAGATACTAACGTTCAAAAGTTATGGGAGGAAAAATTAGAGAGAAAATTTAATTTTGTTTTTAAATTCTTATCTTTTCCTAAAATAATTATAATATATATAGATTTATTAAAAAATTCAAAAATTAAAAAATCCTACATGATGACATGTGGCACATTCAAGGAGGGGTTAAGACCTCCATTGAATACCACATCATCAAAGTTCAATTCTTTTATTATAAGTTATAGATAATTAGCACAATTACAAAAATACCCTTAAAACTACTAATTCACATGACTAATATTAAGGGATTTATATGTGATCAATATCATCCCTTGATTAAAATTTTAGATGGCCAAGATCTATTCTTATGGTTTTTACAATTAAAAGGGTTTGTACCAGGTCTCAACTCTCGAATTACGTATTAACATCTAAAATATAACAAAATATATAACAATTGGCCCCTCGATACTAAATTACACATACCCGCTTGAGAGATTGTACGCACGCACGGCAAATGGAAAGGTATTTCATTGATGGGTGAGTTCCGATACCCACTCGGACAAAAGAAGAAATTCATCGGAAGGGGACTAGTCGTGTGCCGGTGGTTAATGTGTGATCTAAATACCATTAAAGGAAAGGATGTGTCTAACAGGTTAATTAGAGCCTTAAAATGAAGAAACATGGGATAAGATTATTGTGATGAGGTCCTTTGCTTTCCATGATTGGTGACAAGGCAGGAAATTTGCTGGAGACTTGAGCTTTTTGGGTGATTATTTATTACTATTTTAAACAAAAGTTTGAATTAAAAATGGAAATGTTTTTTCTTTGTCTTAAATCCGTATGTGACTATAATGAGGAAACACATCATTACGGATTGTATTAATGCTGCTAATTATAATGTGTGGGGTCGGATTGGTAGGGGTCTTGGGTAGTGAAAGTGAAGTAAAAAAGGTGAAGATACACGTCGGATCTTTCTTCGGCAACCTTCAACCAGTAGAAATCTCATCTCTGGTAATTGGTTGGTTCTGCTAAAGAAGAAAGGACAGCAAGAAAATGACTAAATTTTAGGTTTGGGCTTCGTTTCAATAAAACCAGGCCCATTATCAAAACTTAAATTAATTAAAAAACTAAAGATATAGAGTATTGAGGCTTTTTTAATGACCAGTGAGGCTTTTTTATTCAAATTGGTACAATTACTATATCCGAATTATTTAGTAATTTTAGTTTAGTTAAATTTTTATTTGAATACATTATAACATTACTCTGATTCAGAATTTATTATTATATTATTTTTTATCATTATACATGAAAAAACGAGAATATGCATCTATTATTGTCATGTATTTAGGATTTATTATTTTTATATAACACATGACATCTTAAATATTACACTTTTTCTTAATGTACACTCACATTTCCGATTGTAAAGTAAAAAAAAATCCATTACGACCCTCCACTTCAAATGTTCTGGTTCCGCCACTGTTTGGATCCAATTTACGCGTTTGATATTAAAAATTTGCTTGAAGGTTATAAGACGGTCAAAGGTAGTAAGGTGAAGAAAAAGATTGTTCATGGCTTGATTATGGTTACCATGTGGATGCTATGGAGAGCGAGAAACGATACGGTAGTCAATGGGGTTAGACCGATTTTCGATAACATAGTAGGGAGTGTGAAGGCGATAGCTTTTGTTTGGGTCAAGCATAGATTAAAATGTAATAGGATTGCTTGGAAAGATTGGTGTAAATGCCCGATAGAGGCGTTGTAATTGGTTTGTGGCGTCGGTCCTTGTTTTGAGGAACCGGTGGCCTTGTTGAATGAAAGTTTAGTTTAAAAAAAAAACAATATTGAAGCTAGAACTCCTATAATTTAGTATACTACCTAAATATTATATCATTTAAACTTCAGATATGTATTTACCTCACATTCCAAAGATGCATAAGTACGCTATAAGAAAAAAAATCCATACGACACAAGCGTATACATTCCAAGAGTTTACAATATACCAGACTCATCCGTAGATTAGGATTTCGCTAAGACCATGTGTAATGGTGGGTGAAAGAGACATTTCTTGACACTTGGCATGTGGGGCCACTTTGGTGGGTGAAAAGGGCTTGAAATGAGCAAGAGGTGTAATTTTTTTTTGAACGGTCAACAGTGCACACCCATAACGAAGCCCCACACCCTTTCAGATTCGGCAAGAGGCGTAATGGTGGGTGAAAGGGGCATTTAATATATGTTAGTATTTTTTTTTTTAAAGGAATGGCCACATGGCCAAATCTGATTGGCTGGAGATTGTTTTCACCCACGTGAAATATTTCACCTGGGAATGCTTAGCGTCCCTTTAACAAGGGAGAGGACGACGGTGTGCTCATGTGAATAAGGCGCCAATTTTGCCCATTCACGCCCATTTAGCAAACCATTACACCTGGTCTTAGGCGAAAGCAATATTTCAGTCAATACCATTATTAAAGCGCAAGTTACATCTATATAGTAATTTTTTTAATCTAACCATTAAACGTTCAACATAGAAAATTAGAAACATCAACTTTCTAAAACTTTGTATAGTGTTATTGTGTTCCAACGAGTTTCTAATTTCTTTTCTTATATGTGTGTCGGTATACTTTCAGGTTGGTTTACGTTTAACGTATTGTTTTATAAATAAGCCAAGTCAGATTTAATACGTTTTCATTCTTATTTTTTTATATGTTTTTAGTTGGTTTACATTTGAATTAATTTCATATCTATTTGGTTGTACTACCACTTTACATTTTTAGTTTTCTTTTTAGGTTGCTATAGTAGCTACAATATTTTTATTATTTACTTTTTATATAATATTCATCACTGTCACATACCCGCATGAGAGACTGTACGCACGCAGTACAAATGGAAAGGTATTTCGATGGGTGAGTTCCGATACCCACATCTGTATGATAAGTTCTATTCTCTACATCCATATTATTATGTGAAATATGCTTATTTATTTCATTTGAAGATACCTATAAGATTTCACACTAACACTATCCGTTATTCGTTTTCGTAACAATTGCCATCATATCACATTTATTTACCCATATTTGTCCATCCTGATCCTCCCAAACACTGTGAAACATCTTTTAGCCATCATCATGTGATCGTGTATTCTCCTTGACTTACTTTTGTGTCTCTGAATTGTCATTTTCAACCTAGAATATAGTAGGGGGGTAAACGAGCCGAGCCGAGTCGAGCCCGAGCTTGACTAGGCTCGAGCTCGGCTCGTTATGCTCTTTTGAGGCTCGAGCTCGAGCTTGGCTCGGTTCGAGCCTACTATTCTGAGCTCAAGCTCGTCTCGAAAGTAAATCCTAAGAGCTCGAGCACGGCTCGGCTCGAGGTAATTAAAAAATAGATTTTAAATGACCTATTCGGCTCGGGCTCGATTCAATAGCTTAAACTAGGGGTGTTCAAAAAAATCCGAATCCGAATCCGAAAAATCCGATAATCCGAATCCGAATTATCCGAAATTTTGGATAATCCGATTTTCGGATATCCGAAAATCGGATTATCCGAAATTTCGGATTCGGATTCGGATCCTGATTTTGAAAAATTTCGGATAATTCGGATTATCCGAATCCGAAAATTAAAAAATAAAAAAAAACATATATAATATTATATAGACTACATAACACAATACACAATCATAAATCTCTAATCCTCCTAACCCTAAATCCATACTCCTCTAATCCATAGCAGTCGCTCCCTCTTCTCTTCTCTATAACAGCCTCCGTCCACCTCGTCTCCGAGCTCCATAGCCCCCGTTTACCAAACGGTAAGTTTTTTACATTTTTTTGTTCTAGTTTCGTTTATCTAACTTCTATTTTTGTTTTTTTAACAGGTTCACATTTTAGACATAAAAGAGAACGTTTTTTTATTTTTTTTATTATTTTTTATTTTTATTTTTAAGTTTCGGATTATCCGTTGGATGATCCGAATCCGAATCCGAAATTCGGATTATCCAAAATTCGGATAATCCGAATTTCGGATTCGGATTCAGATCCCAATATTGACTATCCGAAATTTCGGATTATCCGAATTTCGGATATCCGCACCCCTACCAAATTATGTGGTCGTATTGTAAACTAGCAAAAGGAGTATTTATATGTTGTTCTAAAAAGGGGAATTGGATTTTAATAATCTAAACTTTGTCTCATTGGTCGACAATAATCTGTACTTTGGAAATTGCTCACAACAGTCCCAACTTTCAAAGTATTGGCCGGCAATGAACTTTTGTTAAATGAAAACTAACCCATTTTCAAAACTAAAATAGTTTGAAAGTTAAAAAGTTCACTGTCGGCCAATACATTGAAAGTTGGGACTGTTGTAAGGAATTTATTAAGTACAGATTATTGCCGGCCAATGAGGCAAAGTATGGATTATTAAAATCCAATTCCCCTTCAAAAAAAAGGAGTATTTATAGGGGTGTGAGCAACTGGAAAGCTGAACCGCTTAATTTGGTTTTCGGTTTTATTTGATTTTAGACTTTTAGGTTGTTAAACTTATACCGGAGTGTTTGTGGGTTTGCGAGTTAAACTTGACACGGATTTGAAAATAGCGACTGGCTAGCACGTGAACTTGAACAGGACGTTTGTTTTCGTGGGTTGACATTAACATAATAACACTAACGGAACTTGTTTAACCTAAAAATAAGTTTATTTACTTTTTTTCATACACTACTTTAAAATTCTACTAATGTAAACTACGTTTGGTTTTTAAAGCGATTAAGTTTACAATATATAAATGTATTTTCTTTTATTGTTTAAAACTTTGGATAAAATAACATTGTACGTGAAAAAAGAACTAAAATAAATAAATAAACGGGTCAACCTGGTTGACACGAACATCCTAGTTTAGCTAAATGTGTTTGCAGTTTCGACCTATTAGACTATATCCATACTTGTGAATTCCGTGTTGGATTCTGAATAGTGTATTTATTTATGATAAAAGCTAAAAGAATCAAAGGCATGTTAGCTTTTGTATTGAAGAGTATTTGAATCACCATTAGATATTATGACATATTATTCTAATACTATAATGTTTCTATTTTTATTGCTATGACATATTGACATTAATAGTTGTTTAAAAATATAGCCTATATAATTCATCAAGGCTTAAGAGCTATTTTTTTATCAACTTACATAAGGCACTTAAATTTTCAAGAGCGGCTTTGATATACACATACACACAAGCTAGTTACAAGTTCCATTTTTTAAGGTAAACCATTCAAGAAAGATTTCATGCATTTTTATTGTTTTAGCAAACTAGCAAATTTTAATC
Source organism: Ambrosia artemisiifolia (assembly GCA_032199755.1). Classification (NCBI taxonomy): domain Eukaryota; kingdom Viridiplantae; phylum Streptophyta; class Magnoliopsida; order Asterales; family Asteraceae; genus Ambrosia; species Ambrosia artemisiifolia. The sequence continues at coordinate 12,738,115 of CM063521.1, forward strand.
TGTTATATAGCTAAATAACAACATAAATACATAATACACCAATGACATGATCGTGATCATCGTATTGAATCTAATTCCAAGGTTTCTAACTCATCCTTCAATTGACCACAAAGTTTCGACATTTCATATAGCAAAGTCGATGCACGTGCCTTATCTATTGATACTGTCTCCTCGGTTGTCGTATTCGATAATGGGTCCCTGATCAATTGCTCAAGTCGAGTACATAGCATCAGTGCTTTTGGATTCTCAGTGAAAGATTCAGATAATAACTGAACAAGTGTACGGTTTTGGTTTTCATGTAAGGAAACTGGAGGCACGAGAAACGGGTGTTGAAGTAGTTGTGGTATTCTGCATCTTTGGTTACGGTCCCATGCGAGACACTTTTTCATTAAATCAAGAAGCCATGGATTTGACAGCGGTTCGTATGGGATTTGGTGATCTGGATCTGTAACGACTTTAAACTTTGCCCAAAACGTTTTGTAATCTGCGAAGGGTGTTCTTCCGTATACCATTTGATAAAGTATGCAACCGAGTGACCAAATATCAGATGGACGACCACATTTGATTACGTTGCCCTGTGCATCCGTTTCGTTGCACATATATGCCTCTGGAGACATGTAACTCAGTGTACCTACCTGCAGAAAAGGTCGGTTGGGTCATTCTTGTATGCGTTGGGTGACCAAAACAGTTTTTTCCAGTTTCTTTTAAATATTTGTGGGCAAAACCTAACTAGAACAACTTTATTATTTCATTAATAACTTTGTTTTTATATAACTTTCGAAGAGGTTTAAATACACTATGAGCGACTTTTGACCCACTCATGACTCAACCTAATTCACACATTTCCTTGTAGCTAACTTTTGCTATTTTGTATATATGGATAAGACAAGCCGAATCAGCTTATTTATTAAAGGGTCATAGTTCATAGTAGCTGTAACATTGCCACCCACGTGCAGAAAACAGGCCGGTTTGGTCATTCTTGTATGCGTTGGGTTACCCGAAACAGTTACGTCCATTTTTTTTTTAAAATAGTTAGCATGCAAAAACTAATTAAAACAATTTTGTTATTTCAATAACCTTGTTTTTTAAGTAAAACTCTTTTAAGTCTTTAGGATGTTTAAATAGACTATGGGTGACTTTTGACACACTCAACCCATTTCACCTGTCTCCTTGTGGCTAACTTTTATTATTTGACCCATTACAGATAAGATAAGACAACCCAAATCCACTCATTCATAAAAGGGTCACAGCATCCGTAACAATATTTATAGAATTTTCAAAATAGTTACCCATCTTTATATAGTCAAATACTGTAGATGGCAAAAATGGGCAAACCATGTGTGAGCAGCAATGTCAAAAGTTAAACAAGTAATTTTGCGTCAAAATGGGCCACATTAACCCAAAACACTTTTTGTCGAAATTTATTATGTTTTCTCTACATAAATAATGTCCAATATGATCATAGAAATTATATCATTCCAATAATCTAATATTTTGAATAAAACAATTTAGGAGGTTGTAGAGTGTTGTCAAAACTCAAAAGGCCAAGGCGCACTCAAGGCACATAGGTTGCGCCTAGATTCGGCTGTTTTTGGTTGATTCCAACATTAAATTAGGGTTTTTTTAACCATTTTTGGCCAGAATTCAGCCAGAAAATCACCTGAATTTGTGCCTGAGGGTCTAAAAGGTGTGCTTTTAAGTCGCAACGCACAAGGTGCACTGGGCTGCGCTTCTCCGCCTAGGCATGCACCTTGTGAACTTTTGACAACTAAGATACACATTACGTGACTTTGGACCCATTGATCCGTTTCAGTTTTAAATATATTATAAATTTGACCCACTTATCATAAAACATATATGAATCAACGTGTTATACGTAACAATAAAAGATAGCAGGTTGTAGTCAACTAACCTGAGAATCTCGTTGAATATTTGTTGTATCGCTCAAAATTGCTTTAGCGATACCAAAATCAATTAGCTTTAGGGATCCTCTAACAAGGAGAAAATTAGCCGGCTTCAAGTCTGAGTGCACAATACGTTCCTCATGTATTGTTTTAACAGCTAAAAGTATTTGCTGGCATTCATTAGGAAAGATATTACAATTAGATTCCATCCCTTTAAGCCATTTTCATTTTCTGCACTTGAACTTTCTGTCTTAAACAAGGTAGGCCACTGGGCGTTATTGATGTTCAAGGTTGATAGGGCCTACCTACTCATGAAAGAACTCAAGTTATGTAAGATCTTTAACCAGATTAAATATAAAATATTATCCTTAAAGAGGAAATGGGTCAAAAGAAATAAATGTTACCCAAAGTATGTTTTGTATACACGAAACCTCCTAATTCCTTAATCATTTTTATTGAAAGATATATATTATTATTTCAACAAAACGATTTTAATAAACATATTTTACACATTAATCATCCATAAAGTTTTATAAAAAGCTGGACAAAAAAAGTATTTTGGGTCAACACACATTACATATTTCAGCCCGTCATAGAAAGTAGTTGTTAGTTGTTACCCAACTAGCCCGACCTATCCATATCAGAAAGTGAAAACAACTGGTAAACAGTTATAAGATAGTAAGCAATCATTAGATGATTACAAAGAAACAGTTGCAACAAATTAAAGAGTACCTGCCAGTAAAAACGAAGCCAGTTCTCATCTAAGGTCAACTTGGACTTATCCAGCTCTTTCCATTTTTGCGACAACATATGAGCTAGATCGATTTCACCATATTCAAGTACCATGTATATATATCCATCATCCTTCACTTTCCCATCATTGTTACTCAGACACCCACTCATGACTTCCTTCAGCAAACCCTTATCTGTCACCTAACAAAAAGATGCATATTAGTTATTTAAAAGGTGTTCAACTGTCAAAGAGTCATCCAACAAAAACGCACCATATCCATTAATATAGTGTACTGGTTGACAAGCGATTTTGTGCTATCATAGGACGAAAGTGATATGAATACGGATTATGTGCAAACAATATACATTTTTCTGTCCTTTCACATGTTATCACTATAGGTGACAAATTAACAGGTCTGTGCATTTTAAATACAATTAGGGTGAGTGGGTGACTTTCGACCCCGTTTCTAGTTCGCTAGTAGCTACTTTTTAAATTTTATCCATTTGAGCCGATGTAAAACCCAAATTGGCTTGTTTACCCATGAATGGATCGAAAGTGCCACCACTAGCTATGATTGGAGTAAAGGCAGTTCCTAATAATAGAACTTTCCACCTGTGGAAAGCCAACTGAAAGAAAAGGTTATTCTTGTTTAGTATTAAAAAGCACTAAGGTAAGTGAACATACATGCTCATGTCCATATGGGTCAAAATGTCAAACAACTATTTAGTAACACACTTACACGTTTAATGTAATATAGCTACGATTGAAGGTTGGATGTCTACCAGGGATAGGCGGACATCCTTCGTGTCTAGTGAAGTAAATGCATATCTTATATCGTATACAAAGATGTATTCTCCTTTTTTATGTCAGGAACCTTATTATTCTGTTTTAACTTGTGGGCTACAATCTAAGCTGTATAAATTTCAGTCTTTTTCTAGGTTGCACACTTGCATTAGTACGATGGTTGTACAAAGGCATGAAGTAAGACAAAGAAAAGGCGGCAAAGTGCCAAAGTTTGAAATTACATTCATGGTATGACAAATTCTACAACTAATTATTTGTGAACCCAGAACTCAGAAGCAACCAGACATCTAAGCCAGATGTTAACTACTAACGTTTAATGACTTTAATCACAACTCTTTTTACTGCTGTCATCCCCCCTAAAGCTGGAAGAGACATTAACGATCTAACTTGTTGTATATACATCAACTTAATCAAAACTCATAGTCATAGACTTAGGAACTTGTTTCACACAAAAACTCTTTTTAATGAAATGATAATTACATCAACAGCGCAGTTTAACAAACTTAATTTTTTTGAATCCGCAAACAAGCTGTGTTACCTTACTAAACTTATGGCCTAACAATGTATAATTCCACATCAGAAGTCATTACATGTCTAAAGAACATACCTCATAATCAATGAGTTGAATAATGTGGTCCTTTCCCTTGAGTTTGTTCAAATATTCGATTTCCTGACAAAATCCATACGCAGTGGCATAGTCACGGCCTTTGAGCTTTATCTTTTTCAAGGCATAAATTGTGCAGTCTTGAGAAATGACTTTATGAACCTCGCTACTTCCACCACTACCAATCTTTCCAAGCCTTTGATAAAGCTTCCCATTAACCTTGAAAAACAAGTCAGGATCGTAATTTCTCTTACTGGTACTTTTACTGGCATCAGCTTTTTTCTTTCTTTCAGGTTTATGAGATTCCATTTTCACATTGGAAAACTGGTCTTCTGCTATGGGAGCTTGAGACTGTATATCGGTAATATCACCAGAAAATGCATCCCCTTTAGTGGATCTATCAGCAAGGAGAGGAGGATCATTTGTCATGACATTGTGCCCTTCTTCTTGGCCTTGTTGACCCTTAGAAGGTCCGTGTCTCTTTTCAAGGTGAGATTCCACAGCAGCAGAGGAAACTAGAGATCTGACACTATCAGATACCATATTGCTATTATAATTGGACTCCTTTTCTACTTGTGCCATGGGTTGATCTTGTACATTAGAACATTCACCAGTCTGAAAACTATTGTGTTGAGGACGGGAACAGTGGGTGCTTGGGCTAAGCATGGGAGCATATTCTGGATTCACTAATGTTGTTGTGGCACAAGATGAGCCTACAACCGATGATTGGGTCATGTTATGACCATAGTCACTCTGTAGAAAATTTCTAAAAGGTTCAATTTGATCTTGAACTCCTACTGTACTCTTTAGATGCGAAGGTCTTTCATCATTAGTTTGTAAACAAAGAACAGCATCAGATTTCTGGAAATTCTGGAGCCTTGTATCTTGATCGAGAGCAGATGAGACATCTAACTGATTACTTCCATCGCATTCCATTTCTGTCAATGCAAGTGAATTCATATGAGTCAATAAGTTGTCTGTTCCTGAGTCCATGTGATCATCAGACCCTGCACAAACATTTCGTAGTTTGCACGATAAATGGTAATTATTATAATCCACTGGTTCGCGAGACTAATAAATGTTCATGTAGTACATCGAATTATAAACAACCCACTTATGGATTGATTTTACCTTAAGTTTCACATTCTTACAACTTACGATAGATGGAAAAGAAATGAAATATCTAACTAGTGAAACCTCATGAGATGATTTTAATGTAATATAAAGAGAACGTAACAAACTGGAAAAAGGCTAGCAAATATTACCATGAGATCTTGCATTCTTTTGCAATGCAAACTGAACCTTCTTTGGACCATGTTCATGTTCTACTGATGAAGAAGCAAGCGTGTCACTGCTTGTACAACCAGTACCTGAACTGGGTTGACCTCTATCAGCATTGATTGGTATAGAATTTCCTTCATCATTGGTTTCACCTAATATATTAGGTGGAGTAATTGAAGCATCCTCATGGTCAACAGAACCAGAAGGCCGCATATTTTTTGTCCGTAAAATAGAATCCTGTACTCTTTCACCTACCAAAACATTATGAGACTCAGCTTTCGTTTTCGAGTTGATTACTGGATCCGAGCTATTTGTTGGTTCCCCTCGAACCACCATACGCCTTGGTTTCAACTGTGGCATCATACCTGCAGCAATTTACACGTTAAAGTAAATAAAACCCATGTTTAGCACTCTTTTTAATAAAGTAGCGACAATGTTAACCGAAAAGAAGCAACTTAAACAAACCATAAACTAAACACAGGTAGTTATTAGTTTATTACTTATTAGAAAGAGATAAACAAACAAACAAACAAACAAACAAACAAACAAACGTACTCAATATAATCCCACTCATAACAAAGCTATTGGTAGCGTCTGTGGAGGGTACACCCTATCTGTATCCAAGGGGATAGAGAGCTTGTTCTCACTAAGACCCCCGGCTCCGAAAACCCTCTGTTTTTACAAGTATAGTATAGAATACAACAATCCATATAGCAATATAACATAGAATGTAGCTAAAAAGAAATTAAAGAATCAAAGCAAACAACCATACAAAAGTACTAATAATGGAAGTTGTAAACTACAGCTAAAAAGAGCATATAGACAAGGAAAAGCAATAGTAACTACATATAAAAGAGCTTATAGACAGGGAAAAGCAACACTAATCCATGTGCCAGTACCTAACACTGCCCGAAAAGGTCTATACATCAAGACAAAATCTAATACATATTTATACACTCCGCGAAAAGTCCATAACCCTAATACGCCATCTCCAAGAGATGAAGATCAATATTTGCTCTTAATGAGCGATTGAGCCCTGAAAATTGCATCTCATATTATAACTGAAACGCTAACACACGAAAGTAACAACAATGAATTAATGACCGCTAAGACGAAAACCATGTCCCTAGTCCCTACCGATGCTACATTAAACCTAATTATATCATTCTAGTCAGTAGTCACTAGTCATTCGCCATAGCTAACCTAAAACTGGAATCTAATCCACAAATTAAGCCGAAGCAGCCCTAATTTTCACATAATCAACTGAAAACTGTGCCCGTAAATCGTAATGAGGTTGCAGTAAACCTAATTATATCTTCTAGTCACAAAGCTCTGAACTAAAAGTAGTGTCTAATATGAAAATCAAGTGGAAGCAACCCTAGTTTTCACATAATCCACTGAAAAGCGTGTCCGTCCCTATCGAGGTTACAGTAAACCCAATGACATCATTCTAGTCACTAGTCATTAGTCATTGCTAAACTAAATCTGTTCTAATCCAAAATTAAACCGAATAAACACTAACTTTCACATAATTAACTGATATTTAGGGTGAAAACCGTGTCCCTACAGAGGTTACATTAAACCTAACCATATCATTATAGCAACTAAATATCTAATCCAAAAACTAAGTCTCAAAAGCTTTCACATATCAACTAAAAGCGTAAAATAAAACTGAATTAGACTTTAATTTACAATCCATAACAGAACATATACATATATATATATATGATAGATTTGAAGGGAAAGTGTGAGTACGGTAGCGTTTGAAGGCGGCTTGAACGTTACGAAGGAAGTCAGGAGGAGAGGAAGAAGAAGACGACGTCGTAGTGGCGTTGAATGAACGGTGGAAGTTTGAATCAGAGTTGTCCGCCGCCGTTGTGTCCATTGACAACGGATCTGATGCATATCACACACAACACAAAAAGCACAGAGCTACAACATAATAGATTCCAAGTTGAGTTTAGGCGCTTGTGAGAGAAAGAAGATTCGATGTTCAAATTTTCAACGTGTATCTAAAATTGTTGGGGTATTTGGATAAATAATCCAAACTTCGGGTCATTGATTAACAGGGAGAGATAACGTACAAAGCTTCTTAACGTAAGAAACAATCTCAGCCATTAGATTAACAAGATGTCTGGATGCAGATTAAAAACCCTAATCATACTTGGGTAAAACTAACCAAGGGTAAATTATGAAAAACCGTCAACTTTTTTTTCAAATCGTAACAACAAAAATCAATCAAAACAAAAATGTTCAACAATTGAAATCAATTAAACCAATCTGAATGGTTACACAATCAAAATAACAAAAAAACATTCGATTACATAGAACGAAAACAAAAAAAATTATAAAAACAGAGATTTACACTTAAACGATTTAATCATACGAAAAAACATACAAACAGGAATAAACGCTCGTAATAGTTGTCAAATACTTTCGATTTTGTTTCAATAAGTATGATTAAACATAAAAATTAGGTTAAAAAAAGTTGTAGAGGAAGAAAATGAAGTTGGTGAAAACAGAGCCTTTTAAATGCACTAACAAAATTTTAAACGCACTCAATAAAAAGTTTGGAAGCAATCATTGAAATTTAGACGCACTCACTAAAAAGTTTGGAAGCACTCATTGAAAAGTTTAGAAGCACTGATTAAAAAGTTTGGAAAACACTCATTGAAATTTGGACGCACTCACTAAAAAGTTTGGAAGCACTCATTAAAAAGTTTAGAAGCACTCATTAAAAAGTTTGGAAGCACTCATTGAAATTTGGATGCACTCACTAAAAAGTTTGGAAGCACTCATTAAAATTTGGACGCACTCATTGAATTTTTTGGACGCGTCATTAATAATTTTGGACGCACCTTTGATATGAACAGCAAACATTGAAAGTCAGAGAACAATTTAAGTTTTGACGCACCATTAAGTTTTCCCAATTTAAGTTTGGACGCACCCTTAACAATTTTAGACGCACCCTTAAATTTTTTGGCCACCTCCAAATATTTGAACACACTCACTTTTTTGGTCACCCTTAACAGATTTCTAAACGCACTCACTTTTTTGGCCATTATGTAAAACCTTAACAACTCTTAAACCACCTCCACAATATCTTCGAGTTGAGTAATGGGTGTTGTTGATGGGGGGAGGCTCCTATTCTGCCCTTTGTCACTGCTGAGGATCAGATCACGGCATTGACCAAGGCTGCTGAGGTTTGTCAGTTTTTGAAGGAGTCTGACGCTATGAGTTTTGGGTGATCTATTGAGGGGAATTGGTCAATGCCTTCAAAATATCTTTCACAATTTACACTCCTCTTCTGCAAAAAAAAAACACCACCGATTATCATGGCAACCGCCACCGCCACGTCGTAAGCTACCACCGCCATTCAATCATCTGTTCCTAACAGCTCGATCGATGGTGGTGGTGGTGGTGGTGGTGGTCAGATCTCGATCGGTTTGTTTCAAAAGAAGGATGTGTTAGGTTTATGTTATGAAAGTTTAGAACATGGAAGAGGAAAATAGGTTTAATTGTGGTTTAACTATGGTTAGGTTAAATTGACAGGTGGCAAATTCTAGTGGCTTCCTACACTTCTCACGTTAAGGAACTTTGTACCCTATACTTTCTCTTGGTTAATAATAATCCGAACTTTGACATTGGATCAGGATAATCTCAACTAGACATCTAGGTGTCAAAAATGAACCTTCGTTAAATATGAACTAACTGGGTTAGTGTAAGCTGACGTGGCAGCTGACACGGCATGCTGACCTGTACACCACTGCTGACGTAGCAGCTGAGGTGTATAATGACTTTTTTATGCCACATCAGTGAACAAAAAACAATAAAGGATTATTGGATTTAAATACTTTCAACTTTTCCCGTTTGGCCAACAATACTCCTAACTACTGAAATGTTTATCAGCACTCCCAACTTTTAAAGTATTTTCCACTAGCACTCCCAAACCAACCGTACTCTAACCCAGTTAGTTTGTTTGTTGATGTGTCATCTTGCGTGGCCTTTATTACTGAGGTGGCATGCTTTGTGGAAAAATTTTATATATCCGCAGACTGCTCCAATACCTACCACCACCTCATCTACCACTACTTTTACTGCTATATCCCAAGACCGTTGGCATCAACGTCTTGGACACCCGGGTGCCTCTTTATTGCATTCGTTAAAATTATCATCTTCTGTTTCTTATGATAAACCTAATAAAATATTATGTCAATCTTGTGTTTTTGGCAAAAGTGTAAAACTTCCATTGGCTAATTTTTGCAATTACACACCATTCGATTTTTTCCACAGTGATTTATGGACCTCACCAGTCCTTAGCATAGGTGGCCATCGATATTATGTTTTATTCCTCGATGATAAAACCAACTTCCTATGGACCTACCCCATTAGCCACAAATCCCAAGTATTCTCCATATTTTATCAATTCTATAACTACATTAACACACAATTTGAACGTAAAGTCAAACAACTCCAGTGTGATAATGGCAAAGAATATGCAAACAATTCTTTTCAAACGTTTTGCAAATTAAATGGCATGCATTTTCGTTTCTCCTGACCCTATACTTCTTCTCAAAATGGCAAGGCAGAACGCAAAATTCGGACTATTAACAATATGGTCTGAACCCTCTCGCCCAAGCTTCCCTCCCACCTAGTTTCTGGCACTATGCTCTAGAAACCGCCACCTACTTGCTTAATATCCTACCCGACAAATCCCTCAAATTTCTCTCTCCTACCACCCTCCTCTGCAACTGTCAACCCACTTACGGACATCTTCGTGTGTTCGCTTCCCTATGTTATCCTCTCCTACCCTCCACATCCATTCACAAACTTGCAAATCGCTCTAAACCTAGCCTTTTTCTCGGTTACCTACCAAACCATCGAGGATACAAATGCCTTGACCTCACCGATAATACCATTTTTATATCTCAGCACGTTCTTTTCGAAGAAACAATATTCCCTTTCACCACTACCTTACCACCCACCCCCACATCTTACGACTTTCTTCGAACCCATATCAATCCCATCCTTTGGGACTCGCTTAGCTCACCCACACACCTTCCCACACCACTGGCCCAAAACCATCTTATGGCCCCCACTTCACAGACGCCCCAAACTTCCACATCTACCTTGTCGGATCCGGCCCAAAATGCTCACCAGGCCCAAACTCCACCCGCCCCACTAAACCACTCTAATCCCGGCTCATCCACTCCCCTACCCAACCGCAAACGGCCAACCCTACTCCACACCACAAAACGGCCCCCTCCCCCACCACCTACTCGTACCATGCGCACTCATGCAATGGACGACATATCTAAACCTAAACACATTCTCAACCTTCACACCTCCCACGTTATCCCTATACCCAAAACTCCCTCAATCCGCCTTGTCCATACCCGAATGGTTTAATGCTATGAACGACACATTTAGTGCACTTATTAAAAATGAGACTTCAGATTTAGTATCTCGTCTACCCGACATGAATGTAATCCGTAGTATGTGGCTCTTTAAACACAAGTTCAAGTCGGATGGGAGTCTTGAATGGTATAAGGCTCGTTTATTGTGTGATGGTCGAAGCCAACAGGTGGGCATTGATTGTGGGGAGACTTTTAGTCCCGTAGTCAAACCGGCTACAATAAGACTTGTTCTATCCTTAACTTTGTCTAAGTCTTGGCCTATTCATCAGCTAGATGTCACCAACACCTTGTTACATGGGACTCTAGCTGAAAATGTTTACATGTATCAGCCAATATGTATCAGCCAATGGGATTTCGCCATTGGGATTTTTCTGATCATGTTTGTGGCCTCAAAAAGTCTCTCTGTGGGCTAAAACAGGGTCCATGAGCGTGGTACCAATGTTTTACTGACTTTGTTCTATTGCAGGAGTTTACTCAAAGTAAATTAGACAACTCTTTGTTCATCTATCACAAGGACAGTCACACAACTTATCTCCTAATTTATGTCGATGATATAATTCTTACAACCTCCTCAAATACACTGCGCAAGAACCTTATGTCTACTCTTCTTGGTGAGTTTGCAATGAAAATTTGGAGCCATTGACTTATTTTTTGTAAATTTCTGTTACTAGGACAGGTGATCAAATGTTTCTCTCTCAGCAAGCATATGGCAGTGAGATTATTCATCGAGCCGCCATGGACTCTTGCAAACCAGTTGCCACACCGGTTGACACCAATTCCAAGCTTGGCACCACCGGTTCTCCCTTTCATGATCATACCACTTTTTGCAGTCTGGCTGGTGCACTTCAGTATCTAACATTCACTAGACCTGATATTACTTATGCTGTTCAGCAAATTTGTATGCATATGCACACTCCTACCGAGGATCACTGGAACGCTCTCAAACGAATTATCAGGTATCTTCAAGGCACATCTGAATTCGGTCTTCACCTTGGTCCCGCTACAAATTTGTCATTAAAGGCCTACATTGACGCAGACTGGGCCGGTTGTCCAGACACTAGGCGATATACTTCTAGCTACCGTGTCTATCTTGGAGATAATCTTCTATCATGGTCTTCAAAACGTTAGCAGATTGTCTCTCGTTCTAGTGCTGAAGCAGAATACAGGGGTGTTGCCAACATTGTTTCTGAAAATTTATTGGCTTCTGAATCTTCTACTTGAGTTACATCGACCTCTCACCAAGGCCACTCTTGCCTATTGTGACAACGTCAGTGCTATCTAGCTTTCTCGTAACCTGGTTCAACATCAACGCACAAAGCACATTGAGTTGGACATTCACTTTGTTCGTGAGCAGGTATAACGGGGGTGTGTTCGTGTTCTACATGTTCCTTTTCATTACCAGATTGCTGACATTTTCAACAAAGGCCTTCCTCGAGTTCTGTTTGATGATTTTCAGACCAGTCTCAACGTTCACCCTCCTCCTATTTCGACTGCGGGGGGTGTAATAGCCAATAATTATGCCTAAGATTGTATCCATTATGTATTGCATAAAATTTAGGCGATATTGTTGATATATGATTGATAGGCATAAATAGTTTTCATACTTATTTTGTAAATTTGTATTATAAATTGTAAGTTAATGAGAAATTGAGAATGAGGGGATCGAGCAGCAAATGATAATTCCAATAATTATTTAGAAAATTTTTTATCATTCTCACCTGGATGTAGTGGCGGACCCAATGTTTTGTTTTTTAAGAGTGCAATTGAGGGGCTTAACCAAACTTTTCAAATGGTGCAATCAGAATTTGTCTATAAAATATACTAATTTTTTTTACGAGGTGTGCCCGCCCCGTTTGGCTACACTTGGGCTCGTCCATGCTTGGAAGAACAATACAAGATTGTGAAGATTTGCTATCGATTTTCTTGATGCATGCAGGCTGCAGCTTGGTTTTATTACTTCGTATACCACATGTAATAAGGTTGGAATATACAAAATTATGTTTTCTCTTCCTTCTCTTTATCATTATCCTATAAGTTAAAAAATTATCCTATTATCCTATAAGTTAAAAAACTAAGTGCGATGAACAGTATGATAGCACTGTTGTGATTAAGTGGCTTTCGAGGATCTTTTTGCTAATCATTCTGTGCTCCTGCTCCTCATCTCTCTTGTTAGCATAATAAATGGACGTTTCATTTCGAAGTGAATGATAAAGAGAAAGAATAGAAAACATAATTTTGTATAATCAAATTTCAAGTTGCTCTAGATACCTGATAACATAGGATGGGATAATTAAAGTAATTAAACTAATTAACATAAATACAGTAAACATTTGAAAACAATAAAACAAGTAATTAAAATATCGAAACCGATCCGATGGAAACCAAAAGACCGATCACCATACACCAGTCGGACAAAGGAGGACCGTTTGAACCGATCAGATAGGATAGGCCAATACACTTGGACAAAAAGACATAAGGACCGACGGACAATACACAAAAGGCTATTACCTGCTAAGTAAAACAAAGTCGGCTATTACCCTCCGGTACATAGCCGACTTTGAATAAAGAATATTAAAACCCATTCCTTGTCAGCCGGCAACAGTGACACCCGTCACTGTTCACGCCGACTGAATCATTGCATTCAATTAATGCGATGCTGCAACCACCCTATAAATACTGGGTAGTTGTGCACATTTACTCACGAATTAAATGCTCATCGGCAGTTACTCTGCCTCCGAACCATCGCAATAACCCATCACTAATATCCAACATTCAACATTTGGCGCCCACCGTGGGGCCGAAGCAAAACCACTAAAAGGCGCTCCGCCCCCACATCACCATGTCATCATCCGATCCCCCTCCTACAGACAATGTTACTCCACCCCCCACGAGTGGTATCTCCCTGTTAGCTACCCAAAGCACGGCTCCGATCGTATCGCCTGAGTTGGTGCGGTCTAACTTCCTTCAGATACGGCAACTAATGAACGAATACGTAAGAGAAGAAAGGGCCAAAGGCCTCTCACTCAGACTGTCATTTGATGAGGAGGATGCTAGGGGCAGTGGGACGTCCCAGCCGATACCGTTCCACACCCCCGGTCCTTCAACGGTAACTATGACTCCAACCTCCTGGCTGGCCGATATGGTCCAGAGAAACTCTCGAAATCCCCAGTCCACTACAATGTCGATGTCCGCCCCTTTGTTTCATATCCATGAATCAACGGTAGCCCCCGGACCGGTAACGTCCATGCCTTTAGATGAACTTTCCCAACCTTATCGGCCGTCCGGAGGATCAAAGTTTACACCAAGGATCGCCAACTTTGTCCCGCCTATGCGGATCAAGATGCCTGCCAATGTCAGAGTGTACGACGGAACGGCGGACCCGGAAGATCACATCTTATTGTTCGATAGTGTCGCTAGCAATGAGGGGTGGCCGATGCCCTCGTGGTGCCATATGTTTGTACAAACCCTATCCGGAGTGGCACGGGTATGGTTCAATAGTATCGCTCCGGATAGCCTTGACAGTTTCGACGATTTGAAGATCAGGTTCTTGGAACATTTCCGGCAGCAGCGAAAGCACATGAAAGACCCCGTGGAGCTGCATAACATCAAACAGAAAGAAGGGGAAAGTCTGAAAGAATTCGTGACTCGCTTCAAAGAAGAATCCCTACAAGTTAGGGATGCGGATGAGAGGATGCGTATTTCGGGTTTCTTGCATGGCCTAAGAACTAAACAGTTGGTAGAGAACCTAAATGCGAGAGTTCCGGCTACTATGGAAGAGGCCATCGAAAGGACCGAAGCCTTCGTCAGAGGAAAGGAAGCTGCTCAAGCCATCGAGTTCAAAAAGAAGCCCGAAGAATACAATCGGAGGGGAACATACAGGGGAAACGGAAAGCGAGATCAGTACTCTCAGAAGAGATACCGAGAAAGTGACAACAGGAGCCCACCGGCTGATAAAAAAGATTCACAAGATAAGTCCAGAGGTAGTGAAAGGAAGGGGCTAATCTTTACAGAGCTGACAAAGACTCCCCAAGAAATCTTAGCTTCTGAAGCGGCTAATGTTAAATTCAAACCACCTTTTCCCCTCCAGAAGACGGCTAAGCAGCAAAGCTCACGAAAGTATTGTGAATTCCATGAGGACAAAGGGCATGACACGAATGAATGTTTCCAGCTAAAGAAGCAGATAGAAGAAGCCGTTCAGTCCGGGCAGCTGGATCACCTCGTCAAAGATATCCGGAACAAGAAAAGAAAGAATGAGAAGGGCGGGAAAGAAGTATTAATGATACATCCAACGGTAGCTCTGAAAAGGCCGAGGATAATGATTGAGGAAAAGGGGGAGGTCCTGCATTGGACCGAACTACCTATCCACTTCCCGTCGTTAAGGCAGGAGGATGCCAGAGAAGATCCGTTGATAATCCGAGCGAGTATCGGAGGACAGATAGTACACCGAGTCTATATAGACGAAGGAGCGGCCTCCGACATCATGTATGAGCACTGTTTCGCCCAGTTGCCAGACTACGTGCAAAACGAGATCGTGCCAGTCTCTTACCCGTTGGTAGGGTTTTCCGGTGAACAAGTGTCCCCCAAAGGACAAATACAGCTCTATGTAAGCATCGGAGAAGATCCACAGATAAGAGTGGAAATGTTAACCTTCATTGTCGTAGCTGCTCACACACCCCACAACGTTCTGATAGGTCGACCAGGGATCAGGACGTTCGGAATGGTTACATCCAGCAAACATGGGCTGATAAAATTTCCTACGTTGGGAGGAATAGCTACTATGAAGACTTTGGTGTGATGCCAAGAGATTGGGTATCTGGATTCCGATGAAGGACTACCAGATAAGTGGTGCATAAACGACCGATACCCTGACCAAGTCATAATGGTAGGGCGAACACTCAGTCCGGAGTGTAAGGAGCACCTATATCGGTACTTGAAAAGGAATTCCGATGTATTCGCTTGGGAGCCTAGTGATATGACAGGCATTCCCCGATACATAATAGAGCATCATCTAAATGTTTATCCTCATCAACCCCCGGTTGTACAAAAGAAAAGAGCTCTGGCCCCTGATCGGAGTGCTGCGGTAACCGATGAGGTGCGGGCATTACAGAAGGCTGGTATTATGAAGCCCGTTCAATACCCTTCTTGGGTTGCAAATCCAGTAATGGTTGAAAAAGCTAATGGATCATGGAGAATGTGCATCGATTACCGAGACCTAAACAAGGCCTGTCCCAAAGACCATTACCCATTGCCGGAGATTGACTCCAAAGTAGAATCGGTGGCCAGTTTCCGATTCAAATGCTTCCTGGACGCTTACAAGGGGTATCACCAAATACAAATGGCCAGGGAAGACGAAGAAAAAACAGCCTTCCATACAAGTCATGGGCTGTTCTGCTACCGCAAAATGCCTTTCGGTCTTAAGAATGCAGGTGCCACATATCAGAGGCTAATAGATCAAGTTTTCCAGGATCAGATCGGAAAAAATATGGAAGCCTACGTTGATGACCTGGTCATAAAGAGTCCCGATGAAGAACGTTTGCTCCTTGACATTGCAGAAACATTTAATAATTTAAGGAGAGTGAACATGAAGTTGAACCCTTCGAAATGCTTCTTCGGGATGGAAGAAGGGCGATTCTTAGGGCACATTGTGGCTAAGAAGTCGATCAAAGCAAACCCGGACAAGGTCCGAGCAATCCAAGAGATGAGGTCCCCAAGAACTATAAAGGAGCTGCAGAGCCTGAACGGCAGGTTGGGGGCCCTCAATCGGTTCCTTTCCAAACTGGCCGAAAGGTCACTGCCTTTCTTCAAAGTCCTGAAGGGCTATACTAGAAAATCTGATTTTAGATGGACCGACGAGGCCGAAGAAGCATTCCAACAGATGAAAAAACATCTTTGTACCTTACCCTCTCTAACGGTCCCTGAACCAGAAGAGACTCTGTTTGTCTACTTAGCAGCGGGGAAAGAGGCGATCAGCAGCGTCTTATGTGCCAGCCGCGCCAAAGGGTTCATGCCCATTTTCTTCGTGAGCAGGTGCCTGCGGGACGCGGAGCTCCGATACTCGCCAATCGAAAAATTGGCACTAGCTTTAACACATACGGCTCGGCGCTTACGCAGGTATTTCCAAGCTCACCACATCGTAGTCCTTACCAATTCGGTGCTCCGAGAAATTATGAGCCGTCCAGAAGTAGCGGGAAGATTGACTAAGTGGGCAGTAGAATTGGGTACGTTCGGCATAGAATACAAACCAAGGCTGGCAATAAAAGGACAAGTCTTGGCTGACTTTTTGGTGGAAAACGTAAACCATGTTGATGACCCAATGATTATTGACACGGTCATTGATCAACCTGAAAGTTCAGGAACATATGAGGGATGGTGTCTGTACACTGACGGAGCATCCAGTAGGGATGGGGCGGGGGCTGGCCTCATCTTGGTGGATCCCGAAGGAATTGAAACGGCTTATGCTCTCCGCTTCAATTTTAAATGTACAAACAACATGGCCGAGTATGAAGCTCTACTAGCAGGCCTCCGAATAACAAGTCAAATGGGGGTGAAAAACCTCAAAGTTTTTGTTGATTCCCAATTGGTAGCAAGTCAAGTAACTAACGACTTTGAGACACGGGATGCTACCATGAAAAAGTATGCAGAGGCTGTTAGAAAGTTGATGGCTTCATTTGAAGGATGTCGTATAATCAAGATACCGCGAAGCAAGAACAAAGGAGCCGATGCGGTAAGCAAGATGGCTTCGGTAGCCTTTGCTCATTTGACAAAGATGGTACTAGTCGAACAGTTGGACAGAGCATCGGTGGAAGATCAGGTACCAACGGCCGTCCTAGAAGTCCGAAGGGAGGATGACTGGAGGAACTCAATCATCAAGGCTTTAGAGGGAGAAGCGTTGAGCGAAGAAGACAGGCTACGAAGCAAGTCATATGAAACGATAGACGAAGCTCTCTTCCGAAAGGGATTCCTGTCTCCATCATATCGATGTATCCTCCAACAAGAAGGTATAAAGTTACTCGAAGAGTTGCACGAGGGGCTGTGCGGAATGCACGCTGGTGCGGCCACCCTGGTCACACGAGCAGCTAACCTCGGATATTATTGGCCCACAATGAGACAAGATAGTGAGGAACTGGTCAAACGGTGTGAATCCTGCCAATTATACGCTCCCGTTCCTAAATTGCCGAAGCATGGTTTAGTCCCGATAACTTCCCCATGGCCTTTCTATCAATGGGGGATGGATCTCTTAGGACCTTTCCCAAAGGCCAAGGGAGGAGTCCAATTCTTACTGGTAGCAGTAGACTATTTTTCCAAATGGGTGGAAGTTAAGCCGATTGGTAGCATAAGCGGAGACCAGATAACTACTTTCGTCTGGGAAAACTTGATCTGTCGTTTTGGTCTTCCGGGAAAGTTGATCACAGATAACGGGACGCAATTTGCAGATAAGAGGTTCCGCAGCTGGTGCGAAAGTTTGGGTATAAAGCAAGTGTTCGCTTCTGTCGCTCATCCGCAGGCAAACGGTCAGGTGGAACGGATGAACCGAAGCATCCTACAGGGCTTGAAAACCAGATTGGGAAGATATGGAAAGAAATGGTTAAGTGAACTACCAAGCGTCTTGTGGTCCCTAAGGACGACGGAGAAGACCAGCACGGGAAGAACTCCATTCAGCCTAGTGTTCGGAACTGAAGCGGTTATCCCCGCGGAAGTAGGTCTACCAACCAAGCGGGTGTTAACAATGGACGAGCATACCAACCAAGAAGGGTTGCTGACAAACCTCGACAACTTAGAAGAATACCGAACGAATGCAAGCATCCAAGAAGCAAAGTACAAGCAGCAGATGAAAAAGTACTATGACAAAAGGGTTAAGACCATGACGGTGCAGCCTGGTGATTTGGTTCTGCGGTCAAATGAAGCAAGCCGAAAGGAGAACACAGGGAAGTTGGGACCCAACTGGGAAGGTCCGTACGTTGTGGTAGAAGTCCATGAGAAAGGGTCATGCAAGCTTGCTACAATTGAAGGAAAAGCCGTTCCAAGGCACTGGAATTTGGCTCAGCTTAAAAAGTACTATGCTTAGGCCGGACTTAACAGCGGCTGGTTAATAAAACTGTCATTTTGTAAAAGCCTTTTATAGGCAGCGACCTTACAATGTATTAATGAAATGACAACTTTTGATGTGATTTACTATTTGCATAACCAACTCAAACAACCAATTGGCCGAACAGATCACTGTTCGGCACTAACAGGGATAGCCCCTCCGAATAGCAAAGGGAACTCTCCTCCCGATTAAGGGTCAGCTCCTTCGAATTAAGCTAGCCGAACATACCACTGTTCGGAAGAAAGGGGAAGTCCCTTAGAATAACTAACAAACATCAAAGAAAAGAAAGAACAACCACACATAAAGTAAACAAACAAGTCAAGGATCATACGCTGGTCGGACATCCGACACAGCCAAAAAAATATAAGTACGACCAACAAGTGGTCAGGATTCATTGTCTTAAAACACATAAATAAACAAGTCAAGGAACATCCTTGCTGAGGCTGCCCGAAGGAGTAAGCTTCTCAATATCAGCAGAAGTCTTACCCTTCAACTCCTTCATACGTTCAACATACGGATACGTAGTAGACTTCCAAGCCTTTACCCCAGTCTCGTACACCGTATTAGCCTTCAGGTCATACCCTTCAATTCCATCAATTTTCAAACCAGCCGAACAACCGTCAAAACCTGCCACTATGCCATCATGAAATGCGGAGTTATATAGCAACGTCTCCATCTCTCCCAGAGGCTCTAGGAACTCCGTCGATTTGTGCAGTTTCGAAACGACCAATGGAATCACCTCGGTAACCAGCCGGTCCCTATCTTTCTCAGCATCCTCCAGAAAGATCTTGAGCTGATCAATTACCTTGTCCCCAGCGACGAGTGCCTCGTCGTAATTCACCTTGCACTGCCTCCACGCTTCTTTCTCTTCGGTGGCTTTGTCAATACGTTCCTAAAAAACAAAAAAAAAATGTGTTAAGGAAAATACAGTTAAACATAGATAACAACACACGAACATACTTGCAGAGATGATGAAGATTTCGTCAGCAACACGTTCTGCTCATTCAACAAACGGTTCTTCTCCTCTAACTCTTCAACCTCTTTCTCTTTCGCCGATAGCTTGGCTTGCAAAGATTCCATTTCCTCAGTGTGTTTCATCTTCATTTCTCCCAAGGCCCGGATGGCTTCTTTCCCTTTCTTCACACTCGACCGGTCTCCTTTCTTCCGTTTAGCCAGTTTTGCATCAAGCTTTGTAATCTCCGCACGGTATTCAGTGATTCGTCCTCGGAGTTTCTTCTCTACAGCCACCTTCTTAAAATAGCTTTGTACTAACTCTGATACAGAACTCAAAGCACGGACGATGGATACGCTGGCGCCCTCAGCAGGATAATCCTCCTTCTCATCCCGAGCCCGGTCCAACTCCCCGGGAGGGATGGCATGATGCAGGATCTGGTAGCATACTGCAGGATCGGTCAGAGTGTCACCATTTCTCACCTGCCACCGAGGCACATATGTTTCGGTGATGTCATACGAGTACTCGGATGCCTTGGACTCATCTTCAACACTAGCAGACTTTTGTTTCTTACCCTCAGGGGTTTCACCCACAAGATCCTCAGGATCCTTCCTCTTTTTGTGATGTTCCTTCCGAACAGGGCTTTCTTTGCCACCGGTAGCTTCAACACCCAACACAACCCCTTCCGATAACCCCCTCGGTGGAGACTGTGTGGCTGACGAATGGTTATCATCAACCGACACATGTTCATCATGCTCCGAGGCAACCACATCGTCCTCCTTCTGGGGATCCTCAGAAGAGAACAAAAAGGCATCTAGGTTGCCACGGCTGCTGGTCGCTTGATCCATGGGTTTCTTGAAAACGTCATCTTTCTCTTTGTCCGGAATACTGTAAGTTACTGCGGCAGTCCGGTCCAGTACGAAGTCTTCCGTAGCCTCAAGGGCACGAGAAGTGACTTTGCAACCCTTGCCTTTCCTCTTGACGAAACCTAGAAGACTCATTTCTGCAGACAAGAAATAAAAGGAATGATTAGGAACCCATTAACAGAACATTGTAAACAATTACAAGCAACAGCAGCCGTACCCTTGTTCCCCTTCTTAACAATGGGTTCTACCCCTTCATACGGCCACATACGGCTTATCCCGGTCAAGATTAGAACAGTCTCCGGGAAAACTTGAAGAGGGGTAGGGGATTCCAAGAGTTTGTCGTAAAGGTCACCGTCATAAACATCCTCTTGCTTCGGGTTTAGAGTATCTTTAGAACCTTTCCAAGGCATTTTGAAGGGAACAACATTATCGGGAACCCAGAAGAATCGGTTCTTCCAATTTTTCAAACCGGAGTAGGTTTCACTTAATATCGAATTGGATTTAGAAATTTCACCAACGGTGAACCAATCACCGGCTACGGTTAAGTGAAAAAATTGACGGAACAATCCGATAGTTGGTTCGCCCCCATTAGCCTGACATACGACTTCAAAATGTACAACTTTCATTGCACCCAACGGACTAAGTTGACGGATATCTAATTTATAAAATTGCAAGAACTCTAGAAAAAACACTGATAAGGGAAGACGAACCGATGCGAAGTCGAAGTGACGAGTATAAAAACCAATGTGCCCCTTCGGACAATCGGTTATTCGCTGGGTTGGTTTAGGAACAACGGGTTTATAAACTGACGTATCAAAATATTTACTACAAAAGGCCGTTAACGTCGGCTCGGACACGACGGAGGAGTGAAGGTGCATGTCTTTTTTACCGACCATGGCTAAAAGAATAACGAAGACAAGGGTTGAGAACAAACCTGACGATGGAATGGAAGCAGAGCTCTGAGGCCGAACGAAGTGAGGTAAAATTTTTTTACCCACAGAACAGTGCTATATATAGGGTAATTTGGGAGGATTCCAAGACTGACAGAACGTCTAATCAATGAACAGTGAGTCGGTTCGTGTACCGGCCAATCAGCGACTGACACGTGTCGCTTATAAAAAAAAAAAAAACAAAACAACAAACAGATTTTATTTAATAACCAATCGGCACGTCCACTTTCGTCCCACAAACGGAACGGATATCAGAAACATAACCAAACAGGAGACGATTCAGGCTACGAAGGAATGCATAAGTTTGGTGCCATCGTTACAAGTGAGTAACAAAGTCACCAAACTGGGGGGCTGATAACATAGGATGGGATAATTAAAATAATTAAACTAATTAACATAAATACAGTAAACATTTGAAAACAATAAAACAAGTAATTAAAATATCGAAACCGATCCGATGGAAACCAAAAGACCGATCACCATACACCAGTCGGACAAAGGAGGACCGTTTGAACCGATCAGATAGGATAGGCCGATACACTTGGACAAAAAGACATAAGGACCGACGGACAATACACAAAAGGCTATTACCCGCTAAGTAAAACAAAGTCGGCTATTACCCTCTGGTACATAGCCGACTTTGAATAAAGAATATTAAAACCCATTCCTTGTCAGCCGGCAACAGTGACACCCGTCACTGTTCACGCCGACTGAATCATTGCATTCAATTAATGCGATGCTGCAACCACCCTATAAATACTGGGTAGTTGTGCACATTTACTCACGAATTAAATGCTCATCGGCAGTTACTCTGCCTCCGAACCATCGCAATAACCCATCACTAATATCCAACATTCAACAATACCAATTTACATTCGTATTTCTTTTTATTTTTAGTCAAGTTATAGATTTAAGATTTGCGAGTTTCAATCCGAACCATCTTGAACGAATTTTATACATGGATCGTTAACTCTCAAACCAAAAGTTTATACAAGCCAAACAAACTCAACCTAAATTACGCTTTTCACCAAACCAATTAAGAAAGTATTATAAACGAGTTAGTCACAACTGAGGTTGCAAATCAACAATTAACTATCGTAGAGGAAAATTCAATATTGGCCTTTGTATCTAATTAAGGATTTAAGGCCACACGTTAGGTACATGCTACTCTCATTTCAAAATCCAAAAACAATCATTTTCTGAAAGTTGAATGGTTATATAACATAACAAAAATGTCATTATAATGTTATTCAAATGAAATAATTATACTTTTTTAACGGCTAACAAATCAATCCCGAGCACTCACGAAGTACCCAATGGACAAAGGAGTACTCCGAGAGTAACCCAGGTCCACCAGTAATTTCACACCAGTTCCCGGGGAAAACCCGCCGCCCGAAGGCCCACCGCAGTAAAACCTGGCCCACCAGCAGCATTTTGATGCCGATAGGACTCGAACTCCCCACCTCCAATAAGAAAAATAAGGAGGGTGCCACTCCATCATAAGGGGATTGGCAAAATAATTATACTATATAGGCATTAACAATGTTAGCCTCAAAAGATTAACATATATGATTATGATATATCTATTTCTATTCAATCAACAAGAGCAGGTGGTCAAAACACATATTAAAAATGAAAGTTGTTGGGCATAATTTCTTTTCTATAAATATGTAGTGTATTATGTAATTTAAAAATAGCATTTTTTTATAAATATACAGTTGCAAATCAACAATTGACTATCGTAGAGGAAAATTCAATATTGGCCTTTGTATTTAATTAACTCGATAGTCAATATACAGTTTATTACATGATCTAAAATGTTTTATTTTTAAAACTATACATTAATTAACCCTTTTTTTTCATCAATCATCACCATAGTAAGTAAATCATGCCATTACCAAAAATAAGGCAGGGTGTGTGAAGGGTAAGATAGAGATAGTCTTACATCTACTCCGTAAGAATAGAGAATCTGCTTCTAACTATTTTTTTAAAGTTATTTTAAATAAACTTCATCACACCAACACTTAAATCCCAAATCATAATTTATCACACACAAACAACACTACTTAAATTTCCAATCAGAATATGTCAAACACTTAGGGTTTTGAGTCTATACGTTGTATTTGTATGATGTAAGATTTAAATAGCCAATTAGAAGCATCCCTAGTGGTAGCTAGGGCCCACCCCTAAATATTGCACTTCCTATATAAGGTAATTAAGATCATATTTTGTACCATCAAGAGCCAACCACAAAGATGGATAGATTCAAAGGCTCAGATGTAAATAAGTATAGATGCTTCATGAGCGGAGAAGGTGAGAAGAACACCACATGGAAGTATGGTGCACCACCCAACTTTGATGTGGTCGACAAACTTTTTGAAGAAGGGAGAACCAAGGTTATAACCTTTCTTTACTTGTTAGGCTTACTAAACTATAAAAATATTGATCATAATTTATAAAAATCGTAAACTTTTCAAGTAGCAAGAGTGGAACTTTGATGATTTTGTAGACGATTTTGTTTTCTAACATTATGAGCAAAAAAAAGTAGTCTTACGGATTGCTTCAAGCTCGCTTATTCTCGAGCTCAAGAACATCAACTTTAGAAAATTTTAAAACTAAGTTGTGCAATAGACGTTTCTTAATCTTTTTTTGTTTATGAAGTAGGAACTGAATCACAGTGAATCAAATGTTACCTGAATGGGTTTTTCAAACAATTAACAAACCTTATACATAAAAAACCGTCTATTTTTCTCACATACTATATCTTTTTATATAATTTTGTATGATTAACTATCTTATTGTTCTCTATTGTAAAAAATAGGAACATAAAATAAGTAAACAGGAATTTAAAATAAAATAATACAAAAAACGACACGTGATAAAAGAAAGCGAAAGATGGAGAAAGAGAAACAAAGAAAAGAAAAGAAAACAAGTACGTAACGACGTAGTGTTCAATTATAAATATCTCTTTTAGTTTATGTTATTTTCTCGAGTGAATAGCCAAAATCAATCCTAGGTTTGGTTAATTTTGTTAGATTTATTTAAAGAAGTTTTTTTTTTCTTAACTAAACCACAGATGTTTACACTTTATAGTCATTTTCATCTAATTCAACAACTATTTTTAAAATTAACATTAACACATGGGTAATTTGGACATTTACCAATTTTTTTTTTGTTTTTCAATATTTTATTCTCTTACATTAAAAAAAATACATAAAACTAAGTATAACCCCACCTCATGCCACCTCTGTTTAATTTTGTTTTTTGTTTTTAGTTTTTGTCTATATTCACTGACGTATCTTCCAAAGTTACAAACTTTAAATTTTGAGATTTTGGTTTTTGGACATTGTTTGGTGAAGATTATCCCAAGGAGAGGAGAGCTGTGATTTCATTTGTGTATTTGCTTTGTATGTATGGATTGTTGTTTTCATTCATTTGAATAATTTTTTTTAAACGTAAAACGAAAGCCCGGTCTTCCGGAGAAATCCAATAGCAACAGGTCAGCTACGTCCACGAACGCAGACGACGCTGCTGACCCAGCCCACCATTCATTTGAATGAATTTTAAATTGTTGATTTTGGATTATTATCGCTAGTCATGTCCATAGTTTGAAACATTAAATTCTGAGATTTTGGTCTTAGGACTTTTATAATCTATATATATAATAAAAGAAAGCAATTTTAATGACATGGCACTCAAAGTAGCATTCTCTTCCTTGAGTGTGCCATGTGTCATCCCATGTGGCATTGAGATATTTTAGAAAAAAATATTTTAATAATCAAATTGGATTTTTCTCACTTATGTTTCCTCCCATAATTTTTAAACGTTAATATCTTTTATATATGAGATTTTTTAAAGTAAAAAATTACACCAAATTAACGAGCGTTTTATTATCTTTCCAACGAGTACCATAGTGCTATATAAAAACGGAGAAAAAAAAACAACTATTTTTTTGGGGGTTTTGTTCATACAGGAAAAAAAACACAAAGTGTTCAGGTTATTCATTAATCATATATAGGCAAGTCACTAATTATGTTCAAATTAGTAAATATGAATTCTATTTTCAACATGTGTTAACATTGGAGTTATACATTGTTTTAGTTTAGATATTAATTAGAGTTATACATTGTTTAAGGTTAGGAGTTAACATTAGAGATACAACCAAAGCCATTTTAATGACATGACACTCAAAGAGTCATTCTCCTCCTTGAATGTGTCATGTGTCATCCCATGTGGCATTGAGATATTTTAGGAAAAAAAATTAAAAATTAAATTAAATTTTTCTCTCTTATGTTTCATCCCATAAATTTTTAAACATTAATATGTTTTATATACGAGATTTTTTAAAGAAAAAAAATTACACCAAATTAACAAGCATTTTATTATCTTTCCAACGAGTACCATAGTGCTATATAAAAAACGGAGAAAAAAAACGACTATTTTTTGTGGGGTTTTGTTCATACAGGAAAAAAAACACAAAGTGTTAAGGTAAATCATTAATCATACATAGGCAAGTCACTAATTATGTTCAAATTAGTAAATATGAATTCTATTTTCAACATGCGTTAACATTGGAGTTATACATTGTTTTAGTTTAGATATTAATATTAAAGTTATACATTGTTTAAGGTTAGGCGTTAACATTGGAGATACATTTTTAATTGTTTTAGGTTAGGTGCTACCCGAAACTTTATTGCATATAACTGTAAAGCGAATCATTTTATTTCATATGTAAAATTAATATGTCATATTAGATTTCTCAACCCCGGGACGTTACCGGGGTATAATCTAGTTAGTTTTATTATATTATTATATTTTTATTTTAATGTAAAAAGAGAGTAAAATATTTTGAAAAACAAAAAGAAATAGATAAATGTCCAAATTACCCCTCAGATAATGTTAATTTTAAACATAGTTATTGATTTGGATGGAAACATCAACAAAATGTAAATCTCATTAGTTCAATTGAAAAAAAAAAGAAACTTTTTTGAATGGATATAGCAAAATTAACCAAACCTCATATATGGTTTTGGCTATTCACTCTATTTTCCTTAAACCCAACTAAAACTTGACATGTTCATTCATGAATGTATGGTTAGTATCACTTACACATTCACGATAAAATCCTTATCTCCATACATATGACTTAACTAAAATACATATTTGTTTTTTTTTTGTTTTACAAATTTGTTCATTTTTTTAAAATCTTCACATCAAATTCCTAGTATAGGAATGCCTAATCAAAGACCTAATGTTCAGCCTCTCTCTCATCCGTTTCCTTCATCTTTGTTGGCCCTTTACTGTTGTATATTTCCTACATTTAGAATAGTTAATTCCTCCATGTATTTCTCTTTGTCCATATTGTATAGTCCTCTATTTATACTCTTGTTTTTTTGAACGTTAACTTTCATTAAAAAAACACGCGGGGAGGACCAAAAAAAGGACGACGCCCGCAAATTACAACATATACAGAGGGCTAGAACACCAATCCTCCCAAAGGAGATCATTGTGTTTAGACCTATATTTTAACCACAAAAACGACATTGCTTTAACATTGCCAATGACAACCGGGACCTTCGGCTCCACACCCCTAAAAGTCTTCTCGTTCCTAGCCCTCCAAATCATCCAAAAAGTCACCAATATGATCCCGTGCACTATCTTCTTGCCCCACTTTCCTCCCGAAGCACTCTTGTATAAGACGAGCAAATCCTTCGTGTGAAAAACAAAGTTCGTATTTAAGCCGCACCACTTCCAAATATTAGACCAAACCCCGTATGAGAACCCGCAACCGGTGAAGATGTGGTCCGTTGTTTCAGTGGTAGCATCACATAGCTTACAACGGTCATTAGGAATGAAAACATTTCTTACTTTAAGCGCTTCAACAGTGGGGATCCTATCCAATTCGGCCCGCCAGGCAAAGAACTGACACTTCAACGGGACCCAGTTGACCCATTTAAATTTGAAAAAATTACCCGAATCCCTGTGCTTCTTCACATAATCTTTAACTTCAGCGACTGAGAACCACGGGCTAGCGGCCCATTCCCAGGAGTCTTTACCACCCGAAAGATGGGCCTGAGAAAGCTCAAAACACAATTCAGCCCATTCGTGAACCTCCCCCTGGCCCAAAGGCTTTGTATAGTCCACTGGACACCATGTAGCATTAATCCAACAGTCCTTAACAAGCCAATTCTTTGTATTTGCAGCCCGATATAGCAGAGGATATTTATGCATCAGGGTGTCATCTATTAACCACCTATCATCCCAAAAACGAATGCTACTACCATCGCCAAGTTTACCTTTTAAAAGCTCAAGAAAGAATTTATCCCCACATTTAAACCTTTCACAATTCAAAACAATCGCAGACCACACTCCACCTTTACCCGAAATGCGAGGGAGGCCGGACCACCTACTCCGACCATTATGACACGCCAAGATGATCTTTTTTCACATAGTCCCTTCCTCCATACGAAAGCGCCAAGCCCACTTCGAAAGAAGAGCATCATTAACATCTTTAAGGCGACTAATTCCCAAACCCCCTTTGGCTTTGTCCCTCGTCACCCGATCCCAAGCAACCCAATGAAGCTTATTTTTTTCGCTTGAAGACGACCAAAGAAAACCTTTCATAAGGCTTTCTAGTTTGTCAATCACCCCCGCCGGGGCTTTATATAAAGAGAAGAAATAAATTGGCAAGCTTTGAAGGACCGATTTAAGCAAAGTTATTCTCCCTCCAAAAGAAAGGAGATTCGCTTTCCAAGTAGAGAGTCTAGCTTCAAAAACTTCAACAACTTTCCGCCAACAATTAATTCTATTCATATTAGCCCCATCTTCAAACTTTAGAGCTTTCTCCTATCTTTCTTCTTCATCTGAATCTCCATTTCTAAAATATAAAAATTTTGCTATAGTAAATCTCTATATAGAGATTCACTATTTTAAGGTTTTTCAGCTCAAATAAAAGAGAAAGTTGATTTCATAATGCATGAATAATATTGCACATGGAGTATTCTGTATGGATTCTCATAGATTCAAATAAACTGAAATTTGAAAAACAAGAAAACTTAAATTTGCAACTCTATTAAGTAGACTTAAACAAAACACTATATTTGTAGTAAGAAGTATATAGCATACACATATGTTTGTAAAAAGTAAAAAACTTACAAAATATTTAAAAAATTAATATAAATTTAAGTTTTAACAATTTAGGTTAAAACTCTATGTTAATCATCTTTTAACTAATATTGTATACTTTGGTTGGTAAGATATGGCCACCAGGTTCATTGGAAGAACAAGTTCAAAACCTTGTGAAAACATGGGAAATGGAGATGTTTCATAAAGTAAATCCCCAAGATTTTAAAGCTGTTGATGTCACAAATTTGACATATTCTGTTAATGGTAAAAACATCAATTTTCCATCCTTTGGTTTCACAAGTTACTAAAATTTTATAGTTGCTAATGTCATATGAACCTTTTTTTTTAGGTGGGAAATCTTTGACGCCTAAAGATGTAGTTAAGATTGGTGGTGGCTATAATATGTTTCTTCAAACATCACTTCCGGAACAACTGCGATTGTATAATTCTGATAAAGAAACTGTAGACTCGGCTAAAGAAATTTTCGCAACCACATTTCCTCGCGGTTTTGCATTGGAGGTTCTTGAGGTTTACTCGGGTCCTCCGGTGATTGCCTATAAGTTTAGGCATTGGGCATATATGGAGGGTCCATTCAAAGGTTATCAACCTACAAATGAATTAGTGGAAATGTTTGGTGTTTCTATTATCAAGGTAAAAAAATGTTAATTGTAACTAATCTATAAGGGTCTAGTTTAGTCGGTTTTCCAAACTGCAAACCATGGATCGAACCGTATAGATCCAAACCCACTAAAATAGTTGACTTGCTTTAGTATGAAAACTTTCATAGGTTTATTAAACACTATTATTGTGTTACTTACCAAGTTTTAAATGAATGTTACATGATTTAATTACATAAATCATTTTCAGTTGAATGAACAATTCAAGATCGTGGGGATCGAGTTCTTCTACGATAAAGGAGAGCTACTTGCGAGTTTGATCAAGGGCGGGAGAGTGGCGGCCACCGGAGATTCTGCCATCGATCTACCATCATCAAAATGCCCTTTTTCTTAAAGAATGCAACTTGGTTACACGGGACATGACTTCATATACGACATGTTTTTACAAGGTTGGAGTATACAAAATTATGTTATCTAGTTCTTTTTCTTATCATTGCCATAATAAATGAACGTTGTTCATGTTGTATCTTGTTTGAATTATTTCGATGTAGATCAAATTCTAGTTCTGACTTTTGCGTTGTTCTAGTCGCAGAAGCAGGTTGATTGGCCCAATATAAAGTTAAGTTTGGACATGGATTATTTTTTGATGAAAACATGTTGCGGATCTAATATCAAGTTTAGGACTTTAGGGTATGAATTTAGGCCAACTTGACGGATAGGTTGACCCATCTAACCAATCTAATAAAAAAAAACATGTATGTTGTAACTTAAGGTGGTTGGTTATTTATACCAAAATTGTAAAATTAATTGATAAATGCCTTTAAGTTAATAGTTTAACGTCATTATTTTATATACATTTGTATTTAGTTATAAATTGAAATTTTTGAGTATTAATACTTAAGAGGATATAATTAATGACAGGTTAAACTAGTTGTGTTCATTTCCGCCGCGAATACGTGTGACATCTTCGGGCTTATTGTGGTTGACAATTTTTGGGTTTTTGGCGCGTTCATATATAAGATTATCAAGCTCATCTGTCAACCCAAGAACACAATTAGTTTAATAAGGGTGAGCATACTAACCAAAGCAAAACCAATTGAACCGACATAACTGAATCAAAATAACCAAAACCATACAAAAAAAGGGACAATTCGGTGTCGTATTTTCTGAAAACCAAGAAACCGTACCGCACTTAAAAACCAATAAGACATTTTTATTTCAATTTTTGTTGAGTTATGGATTATAATTTTGATTTTTTAATGTTAAGTAGTTTACAAGAATAATAATTTAAAGCAAAAATTTAATTTACTTAATTACTTTTTGACCGTTGGCCAGCTGCCAACGGCTAAGACTTTTGGATTTTCACCCGCTAGCTCACGCGAGTTACGTCGCTTGGGCTCGCTCACGGCAACGGTCGCTGACTGTTGTTATGGGCCGAGCTATCCAGGTGAATCATATTGTAGCTCGAGGCAGGCTGCTCGCGGGCCACAACGGATAGTCTTTATGTCTCACCAATTGACTTGATTGAATTATGTACTATTTCAAATAATCTTTTACAATGAACCAAACAACTACGGAAATCTTTGTTTATATCAATGGCACCCAAACATAATAGAATTGCATATTACAATTTATACTAAAATCTTTTATATTATCTGTATACTTTAACGAAGGAGATTACAACAAATAGTCGTACTTCTAAAAATAGCAAAACAAATCTACAATGTTGCCAGTGTTGACCAGCGAAACCGTCCAAAAATGCCAAACTATCCAAAAACCGATTTGGTTTAGAAGTTTACAAAGCAGTCTCAAGATCTAACATCTACACTCCCAGCCGGATCTTTAAACCCTTCATTCTTTTTTTTTTAACGGCCAACAAATCAATCATGAGCACTCACGAAGTACCCACTGGACAAATGAGTGCTCCGAGAATAACCCGGGTCCAACAATAATTTCATACAAGTTCCCGGGGAAAGCCCGCTGCCTGAAGGCCCACTGCGGTAAAACCCAGCCCACCAGCAGCATTTTGCTGCCGGTAGGACTCCAACTCCCCACCTCCTATAAGGAAAGCACGGAGGGTGTAACTCCACCATAAGTGGATTGGCAAAAACCCATCATTCTATACAATCCAAACCAATCAATGTATTCTAATGTAAACATTCTAATCGATTGCAACAACTTATAAACAATCAATAAAAAATAAAGGGGGAAAATCAGAAAACTAAAAGAAGATGTATAAATATACTCTAAAAGTCAACTCAAATTTCTCATCTCAATTTTCTACACAAAAACAAAAAACAAATTACTAATTACAAAATTCCAATTCTACCCCTACCTACTCATTGTTCAACAAAGGCAACTATGAACCCTAACAAGTGATCAACCAATCACATTACATCTTAAAAGTCAAACAAACTATGAAAAAGGTCAAAGTTTGGAGTTGTAGGTGTAACTATATGAGAAGATAAAAGATTTGTAGGACTAGCAACAAAAATATTATTATTACCAGGGCTTATTAACCCACTAAAAAAATCATTACCCACCGGCGAAAAATAGTTCGCCGGCACCGGCGGCAATGATCCCGGCGCCGGCGACAATATTCCGACGAAGTAACTCATCTCCAACCCTTCCACCGCCGCCACGTCACCCACCGGCGCCGGTTTTCTTCTTTCCGGCGACTTCACCGCCCTTTCAATTGACGCAAATCTTGCCGCCGGCGACATGGCGCCGCCGTCCACGGCGGCGAATGATGGGTGTACCGGAGATGGGGCAGATGGGCCGGTTAAGCGTTGGACGAGGGTCATGAATTCGTTGGGGTTGGTGTGGATTACTTTTGGGGAGACGGTGTAGATGATGACCGGAGGACGGTGGTGGGGCGGTGGTTGGTGGTGGTGGGGTGGTGGTTGGTGGTGGTGGTACGGTGGTGGGGCGACTGGTGGTTTGCGGATCTTGTGGGAGTCTTTGTGGACACGGAGAGGGGCTGGACGAGGGCCTTGGAGTGACCGGGGAGAGTTGCCGGTGCTATTTTCCGGCGAGTCCATGGTGGTTGGTGATGGTGGTGGTGATTGAGAGTTTGTGGAAATATAAGTGAAGGGAGATTGGATTGGTGTGTTCTACTTCTTTTTGTGCAACTGTATTTAGTTGTGGATATTAAATATATTGACGCTATTTAAAAAAATGAAAAATGAAAATGAAAAATAATAATATAGTAATGATTTGGAGAATAAAGAAATGGGAATTGCTGGGTCAAATATTGGAGGTGGGTCCCATGGTGTTTTTTTTTATAAAAAAGTTTGGGTGATTTGCATTTTTAGTTCTTGGGCCGGCCTTCATGTTAAGTGTTTTTAGATTCTTTTTTTATTTTCTTGTGGGAAGTCGATTATTTGTTATAGTAGTCTAGTTGGGAATTAGGTATGACTATATGGTTTGGTCGGTGATGAACTCAACCATTCTAACTTGATGTTATCTATATCGATATCTATGTCTATATCTATATATATATATATATATATATATATATATATATATCTATTTCTATATAATATTTCAAAGCATGAAATTCTACATGGTACTTAAAGAGGTCATCCCCTTATTGAGTGTGTTATGTCGTATCCTCCTTATTTCCATCTAAAAGTTGCTTTCCCTCTCATGTTTCCTCACAATTTTAAAACGTTAATAACTTTTATATACGAGTTTTTTTTAAATTACACCTAATTAACAAACGTTTATTATCTTCCCAACGAGTACCATAGTGTTATACAAAAAAATAAAACAAAAAACTGTCGGTTTTTGTTCATACAAGAAAAAAACCACAACGTGTTCAGGTAATTCATTTTTAAGCAAGTCACTAATTATGTTTAAACTAGGAATTCTATTTTCATCAAGAGGATAATAGGTTAAAACCACTCTTTTCCAAAAAAAAAAGGTCACACCTTCAAGACTACCGCCTCAATCACGCTCTGCAATGTTTGTCTCTAACTTTGCTCCTCATCCAAACATACATCTTTTTAATATACATTTCCATTATTATTCAGATGATTACAAATGTTTTTTTTCATATTATAGTACATTAATTTATATATTACATCATAACACATATTTTATTATATCATATTAGATTTATCTATCCCGGAAAGTTTCCGGGATATAATCTAGTATTGTTATATAATATATTAGCATTTTTTATGGATAGGTTGATAGATAATTATACATCAAAATTAAGATGAGATATAAAGGTCTATAAACAAATCATGTCTCATTCAAATTTTTTTTTTCAAACATACCTTTCTAACCTATAGAAATGCATTATGAGATTAATGATTTATATATTTACTTTTGTTCAGTAATTTTGGTTGTAATTTATCTATTAAATTTTAATCATGATTAGATGAAGGTTCCTCTAAATCGAGGTTTTTTTTATGGTAATAACTTTGATTAATGGACATATATGTATTTTACTCTTATGATAATTTTCAAATCATAAAGTAACTTTATGTTTTTAATATCTTAAATTATCATGCATTTTTGCATTATAAAAGGATAATATTAACACACATACATAGAAGTGGTAATGTGTATGTGGTTGATATGTTGAAGGACAATCTTATGGCAAATGTCTGTCTGTTCTCTGCTGCCTTAACCAAAGAGACATAATTGTGGCATAGGAGATTGGGTCATACCAACCTTCAAACTATCAACTCACTCTCCAAACAAAACCTTGTAAGAGGTCTACCACCAAAAGAATTTAAGTGTGATGAGCATTGTGTTTCCTGTTTAAAAGGCAAACAACATAAAAGCTCTTACAAATCCATTGATGAGTCAAAAACAAGTCAATGTCTTCAATTGTTGCATATGGACTTGTTTGGCCTTGTAAAAATCATGAGCATTAGGAAAAAGAGATTTTGCCTTGTTATTGTTGATGATTTTTGTAGGTTTACATGGACTTACTTTTTACACTCTAAGGATGAGACTGCAAGGATTTTGAAGGACTTTGTCACCAAAGTTGAAAAACAATATGACTTGCCAGTAAAAGTCTTTAGAAGTGACAATGGAACAGAGTCCAAGAATAAGGAGTTGGATGATTTCTGTGTGTCAAAAGGGATTGTAAGGCAGTACAGTATTCCAAGAACACCAAAACAAAATAGGATGGTTGAAAGGAAAAATAGAACACTTATTGTGGCTGCAAGAACAATGCTGGCAGATTCTGGTTTACCTCTGTCCTTTTGGGCAGAAGCTGTAAACACTGCTTGCTATGTTCAAAACAGAGTTTTAATCAACCCTAGACATCAAAAGACTACTTATGAAATTTTGTTCAAAATCAAACCACTGATATCATTTTTCAAAATCTTTGGCTGCCCATGTTTCATTTTAAATCTAAAAGATTCCATTTCAAAATTTGCAGCCAAAGTAGATTGTGGATATTTTCTGGGATATTCTTCTACTGCCAAAGCCTATAAAGTGTTTAACACAAGGACTAGGGCAATAGAGGAAACTCTGAATGTAAAGTTCAATGAACTGTTTGATTTAGATAAATTCAAATTTGAAGATATCACTGTGAAAACTGACAATGCAGGTACACCTCAGTCTCCACAACAGGATTACAGATATGACATTGTGACGCCACAATCTTTCTGCAAAATCTATCATGATTCAGGGCAAGCAGATGTTCAAAACTCTGTCACAGCTGAGTCAACCACTGTTGGCCAGTCTTACCTTCAAACCACTGCCTCTTCAAGCTCAACCGCTGATCCATCATCTGCTGACAAAAGTCCACTCTCAGTTGACAAAAGTCTATCCACCTCTACACCACTTGGGCCTATTCCCCCACTTCCATTCCAAACCTCTATTGGCACTACAGAAGTGCAAACAGATGTTTCAACAGCAGTTTCCTCAAACCTCTGTCCCTCACCTCAAAATGCCATAGTTCCATACAAAGGAGATCTAATCTTCCTAAGAGCTCATCCACCAGACCAAATTATTGGCAACATCAGTGAAGGGGTGCTAACAAGAAGTCAATCCTCAAATATTTGTCTTTTTGCTAGCTTTCTATCTCTCACACAACCTGTCAAGTACCAAGAGGCACTGAAAGACAACAGTTTGGTAGAAGCCATGCAAGAAGAGCTCCTTCAGTTCAAAAGACAACAAGTATGGGAACTTGTACCATTGCCAAAGGATGTATGTATAATTGGCACAAAATGGGTCTTCAAGAACAAAACAGATGAAAGGGGTATTGTTGTCAAGAATAAAGCCAGGCTTGTGGTTCAAGGCTTCAGACAAGAAGAAGGAATAGATTATGATGAAACATTTCCTCCTGTAGCTAGGTTGGAGGCCATCAGACTTTTCCTAGCCTTTGCTGTCAACCACAACATTAAGGTGTATCAGATGGACATCAAATGTGCTTTTCTTTATGGCAAAATTCAGGAGGAAGTCTATGTATGTCAGCCACCTGGTTTTGAAGACACATTCCATCCTAATCATTTTTACAAGCTTAACAAAGCATTGTATGGCTTGAAACAAGCACCAAGAGCCTGGTATGAAACTCTTTCCACTTTTCTCTTATCCATTGGCCTCACAAGAGGTAAAATTGATAAAACTTTATTTCTGAAATGGAAAGGAAAAGATTTAATGATTGTTCAAATATATGTGGATGACATCATTTTTGGTCCACATGTAACAAAATGTGTGAAGAGTTTAGACAACTCATGATATCAGAGTTTGAGATGAGTGCCATGGGTGAACTACAGTGCTTCCTTGGTCTCCAAGTGAAGCAACTGCAAAATGGAACTTTTATTCACCAAAACAAGTATGTTAAAAACTTACTTACAAAATTTGACATGAATGATTGTAAACCATGTAGTACACCCATGAGTACCACTAAGTTAGTCACTGTTGATGACAAAGATAAACTGGTTGACCAGACACACTATAGATGTATGATTGGGTCTTTATTGTACTTAACTGCATCTAGGCCAGACATTATGTTTGCCACTTGTGTTTATGCAAGATACCAGGCATCACCTAGAAAGTCAAATCTTA
This sequence comes from Ambrosia artemisiifolia, assembly GCA_032199755.1. NCBI lineage: Eukaryota > Viridiplantae > Streptophyta > Magnoliopsida > Asterales > Asteraceae > Ambrosia > Ambrosia artemisiifolia. The sequence goes on from CM063521.1 coordinate 12,774,489, forward strand.
TTGCTGTGAAAAGGATATTCAGATACCTAAAAGGTGCTCCCACATTTGGTATATGGTACCCTGCTAATGGGAACATTGAGCTTTCAGGTTATTTAGACAGTGATTTTGCTGGTTGTCAAACCACAAGGAAGTCAACATCAAATTCCTAGGCAATGCCTTGGTCTCTTGGGAAAGCAAAAAGCAAGCAACTGTTTTAACATCCACTGCAGAAGCTGAATACGTTGCTGCTGCAAGCTGTACAGCCCTACTTATGTGGCTTCAAAACCAGCTACTGGATTTTGGTATAACTGCTCTGAGGACTCCAATCATGCTGGATAGTCAAGCAGCTGAAAATATCATCAAAAATCCAGTCTCCCATTCAACAACAAAGCACATTGACATCAGTCATCATTTTGTTAGAGACAACTATGAAAAAGGTTTGATTTCTCTGCACCATGTTCCAACAGAGGATCAGTTGGCAGATGTGTTGACAAAAGTTTTAGACACATCTACCTTTGCAGACCTGATCTCTCGGATTGGTATGCTAAACATGAAATAAAATAAAATGTTTTCATGAATACAAGCATTAAAATGTTGTCAGAAAATCAAAAATTCATCCTTAAAAATAGGTTTGGTTGAAAAGTCTGTTCAAGGCAAAACAACCACTGTTTCATTAAGTGTAAATATCTGTTGGTAGGAAAATCTGTTTCAAACATCTGATCAGATAAAACAACTGTTTTCACAAACATCTGTTGACTAAGTCAAACAGATGTTATAAACTACTGTCATCCACCATATCAGCCCTTCCATTAGATGTTTGCCACGTAGGCTCTCAAAAGCAGCGTTTTGGCCACATCAGCGGTTTCCACCTGAGAATATAAAAACCCTGTTTATCCACAATAGTTGTTCCACCGTCTCATCGAATTCAAAATTCCAAAACCGCCTTCTTCAACCTAAAACCTCCATTAAAAATACATCGACTTTCTTTCTTTAATCCACAAAATGGATCTCCAATTGAAAGCTCCCCATAATTATCTTCCTTATCTGGCTAAAACAGATGAAAATCGTCATTTCCATCCCATCATAGATACTTTGAATGCTTCAAAATACAAAACTGCCCTGACCTCCAGTTCACTCATTTATGAGGACACACTTCAAGCTTTTTGGCTCAAAGCAAAAGTTCTGTTCACAGACAAAAAGCCAACTTTCATTGTTTCACAAATTGGAGACACTAAAGTCGCCATTACCCCACAAACCATATCCACTACCTTCTCACTGGTTGATCAGGCAGGTAAAGAAACTTTTGACAAAGCTGAACTCCACACAGAGTTCATAGAGAGAGGCTATGAGGGTCAATTGACTGGGGCTACAATTTACAAAAAGTTTTTTCCCCCAGACATGAAAATTTTCTTTCGTACTTTACTTGTATGCCTCTCTCCCAAAACTATTTCTTTTAATGAAATCCCTTTAAAAGTCCAGTACTTGGGTTATGCTATTTTGACAAATACTGAATATAATCTATCCCAAGCACTGTTTTTAGATTTGGTGAGTAATGTGAAGGGGGTTCAGGCTGGGTCAAATAATGCATTCTTAATGTATCCAAGAATTCTAAGTTTTATCCTACAAAAGGTTCTACCTGAAAAGGATTATAAACAAGGGCAAGGCCTTCAAATGAACAGCCTGTCCCAAGAAACTTTTACAAGGATGTTAGGTCCTAATCAAGAAAATCCTGCAAAAACAAAAGTTTCAAAAACACAAGCAAAGAGAGTTAAGACAACAACTGTTGTGCAAACCTCTGTTGCTGAGCCCACTGCTCCTGGTGATCATGACACTACATCCAGTGCTGTGAAACCCACACCAGCCACTACCAAAAAGAACATTCCATCCATAAAACCCCCCAAGAAACAACCCAAAAAGGTGACTCTGGAGGATGAGATACCAGAGAAAATTCTGTTGCAACACAAAAGCAACAAACAACCACTGTTGATATTCCTCTCAACAGGTGGTAAGTCTCAACCCAGCCAAACTCCTCATGAATCCTTTCAAAAGGATCATGTTGTAAGCCAAGGGGACACACATCATGGAATAGACGATTCACTTGAACATCTATTTACAAGTCCTCCCAGGGCTAATATTCTTATCACTCCACAACCCTCACCATCAATTCCACCAACTATGCAACCATTGTTTGAGGCCATTGACAAAACTCTGGACACAACCAGTTCCTCTCAACCACCTATCACTGAGAGTGTACCTCAACAAGTGACTGGTCCAGAGAAAAGTCCATTGGTTATCCCACAAACAGAGGAGGCCACACCCTTTGAGTTACATGTAATTCAGAGTGGTAGTTCAAGTGAAGCAGCCACTACTGTTGTAGAGACCATTGTCTCACTTCAGGACAGTGGTTACATCAATCAGACTTCCTTGAAGGCAACAACTGCTGAGGCAACAATATTGACCTCAATCCCAGTTGGAAGTCCCCAGAACCAAGAAAAAAGGGCATCTGGTTTCTTTCCAAAGGATACTCCTCCTAGGACTGAACCAGTTACAACTACCACATCTGGTAGGAATTCAGATGATCCCATTAAGTTGGGTGATGGGTTAAAATACCAGGAATTGACGGAGAGAGTAGATGCTATTGAATCATCAGTATCTAAGATCAAAGGTGATATCAAGACCATCATGCAAACCTTGGTGACTCTCAGACAAAGTAACCATCTACACAAGACATTGCTAGTGAGCTATGGAAATCAGTCAGCCCTATCATCATAGCTCATCGAACTAGCTGATCAAACCCAAGAGACTTACATGACAATGATTAGGAACATGGTGGATGCAAGGTTCAATGACACAAAAGCAGACATCAAAGCCATTAAAGATCATATGTTGAAGACATCTGGCTCTGCCCCCATAACTATATTAAGAGATGAAGATGATGATGAATTTACAACAGCTGATGCCAAAAAGGGAGAGAGTGGCAGAGATAGACTGAAGAAGCTGAAACCTTTTGGGGCTCCACCTTCACAACAAGAAAAGTCTGCTCAAGAGCTGTACCAGAGTCTGTTGAACAAACCACTGCTGAAGCAGCCAAGACCAAAGAAGTTGATGAATCAGCTAATGAAAGGGCTGAAAAGGTTGCTGAGGCTTAAAAGATCAGGGCTGAAACTTTGAAAACCAAGGCAGAGAATCTTTCCAAAAGGAAAGAAGAACAACAGCAGGAAAATGAAAATGTGGGAACTTCCAAAAGGAAGAAGAGGCCTGCTCATCATGTCAGGCAACCTCCATAAAAAACAAAAACCTCTGTTGTTGCCTCCACCAAAACAACTACAAAACCATCTACCACAACATCCACTACAACCACCACCACTGCTTTAGCCTTGACCTTATCACCCATACCATCACCACCTCAAACATCTGCTGGTACTACACAAGTTCCAACAGATGTTAGCACACCAATATCACCACCATCTTGTACAAAAGAAAGAGGAAATCCACTTTTGTTGTGCAAGATGAGAACATAGCCACCACACCACCACCAACTCAACCCATTCCTGCCATTCCACTTCAATCCTTCTCACCGCAAACTTCTAAATTTACCACCATCAAATCACCAACATCTGATATCCCATTAGCAGCTCAGTATCTCCTTGAGCTTGACATGATCAAGGGGGAAATTCAATCCTTCTATAATACTGAGGATGCTACACAACTATCTTTGCCATCTTTTTCAAGCCTGAACCTACCCAAGCCTAGAAACCTTGATGAATACCTAAAACAGAAGGTACAACAAAACAGACTTGATCATAAAAGAGAAGTGCAAAGTGAAGGATGACAGGACTGCTCAGGGCATCCATTCAGCAGAACTTGGCAAACTTAGAAGGATTGAAGAGTTTGCCAAGGACCTGAGCAAGTCCATGTCTGCAAAGCCCATCAGTGGTGAGATGGTGAAGTTGGTCAGGGAATCTCTTCTTGATCAGATTATGGCCACCAAACCTTACAAAGCCCACAGGAAACATTTCACAGGCTGGACCATTCAGGCACTCAAAGAAGAACTTCAGAGAATTGAAGAATTGAAAAAGGGAAACCAAAAGGCTGATGTACCTGACTTCAGGAAGGGCAAAGACCCTACCAGAGCTTTAAGGTTTAAAAGTGTTGGATCAGTGGCCTCTTTACAGAACACTTATGTGTTTGCAGATTTATATAAGAGTTATTGCACAGCGGAATAGTAAATGTTCTAAGGTTAAAATGTCACTTTTAACAGGAGTTATTACTCCCCCTTGACTGAGCAGTTAATGAGAATCAATAAACAGTTTAAGTATAAAGCAGTAAATGCAAGTTATGATTCTCAGATGTGAAATGGATTATAAGTTTAAAAGCCTCGAAGGTTTTTCAATTAATTCAAAGTAAATCACATATCTAAAATAGATGAACAAGCTCATCTATTTATAGACAAACATACAAGACTGTTGCACTAAGTAATCTAAGATATTTAGCTAAGATATTATACTTAGGATAATGTTTACAACAGGCTTTACATCGAAACTTGAAACAAGACTTTAACAAAACAATATAATACTAAACTACTGAAGTCTGAGTCGGTTTAGAAGCTTCTGATATGAAAGTACTGATGAGTGACAAACTACCGATGAGTAGTTTGTCTTCAGTAGTTCTTCAGTGTAATGTCTGGTTAGACTTCAGAACTTCTGATGCTTAACTCTTCAGCACTTTGCTCTTTTCTTCTTCAGTACTTCTGATTTCGTCTTCAGTAGTTTCTTCTATACTTAAGCAGAATATGATTTGGACTAAGGTTATCAAAATGTGGTTTCTTCAATCCTCTTTGTCCCAACAAGAAGAATGAGGGTTGAATTGGTTGATGCTGGATATGGTGAAATGAAATCTGTATCAAGATGGTCTGAACTGAGGTTGGTGGAAACATACAAGAAACTTGAAGAGCAAAGAAAAACTGATCCAACTCTTCCACTAAAACCAACTTACTCTGATGATGAACAAGGTGGAAGATCCCATCAGACCCTTTCATTTGAAACTTTACTTCCTTCATCAGACATTACAAATGCTGCAAGAAGACAAGTCAAGAGGCAGAAAGAAATGTCTGAAGAAGATCAAAGAAAGTTTGCTGAAACTTATGTGAAAGAGGGGATCTTCAACCAAGTCAAATACTTCTCTGAACCTATCAGTGAAGAACTCAGAAGAATCATTAAGAGACCTCCATCACCAAACTCATCATCAATAAATTTGCAACCCAAAAATCCATCTAACTAAAAAAATTCTAAAATGGAAGGTAGACAAAGCCAGCCATGAATTGACTCTGCTCAGGTCAGATGGAAAGATCCAAAAACTCACCATGAATGATGCATACAGTCTGAGTGCACATGACCCCATGGATCTGATGAGTTTGGAACTTGAAAGGGAAGCTGATGATCTCTATTCATTTGACTTTGAACTACAATTGAAGGGTCATATAAGAGAAAGTATGATGAGGAATAAAGATCAGGAATAAAGACAAGTTTTGGCATCATCTATTCTAGGGGGAGATTGTTGGGTCTGCTGACCTGGAAAAGAACAGATGATTGAAAGCCAAAATATTCTATCTTGCTGATTATGAATAAAACAGTACTTTATACAAGGATCCTCCCAAACGACTGATGACTCTAACTGCTGACAACTAAAGTGATGCTGATCTAAAGTGCTGCTGATTGAAGAAAACAACTGATGATTAAAGTGCTGACAAGGAACAAGACAAAGTGCTGACAAAGACCAAAGGTCTGTTGGAGCCAACAACACTTAGGCTCCAACAGATGTTGAAGATCAACAGAGTTTACCTATCAACTGTTTGTTTATCAGTGGTTTAATCAATGTAACAGTAGTTTAGCCTAGCAAATGTTTTATGTTGTTAAGGTAGTTAGCTGTCACTGTCTAGGTGACGTCAATCTTAGGTCATCAGTGCTTTGGTCTGTCTATAAATAGAACAGTGCCTATACTGTTCTATTCATCACTTCATACATTCTCTACAAAGACAAAGTAATTGAGTGATCAGGCTGAGGGGGAGAATTGTAATAACTTGTACTATTAATTCACAATCTGTGATGACTAATGAAAGTACTTGTTTGAAAGCAATTGTTCCATTTGTTAAGATTATATAGTTTATATTTCCGCTGCACTTTCCATCTTTAGTATCTATTCATCTATTTCATACTTAAACAATCTTAACAAATCAAACTCAGATCCTAACATTATGTACGGGTATTGAGGAGAAAAATCATACCATATGTACCTAAGTAGGGTGTGATCGGGTTCGGATATAACCGGGTAAGAGTCCGATTATTAATATCCGGTTTTATAAAGTAAGTTTTTTTGTTGTTTTGTTTAAAAATTATATTTGGTTTGTAATTTGGAAAAATAATAAATACAAATTACAATAACATAAATTCACTAAACTACAAATTGTTTGCTTTATAATATTCATTTTTAGAAAACGTAAATATAAAAGTTGTAAAGTAAATATAAAATATACTTTAAAGATTCGGGTATTAAAAAAAGCCGGTATCGGGTACAGGGATGACCGGTTTCAGGCATAAGGTATAACCGGTCTCGAGTATTTTCGGTTATAAATCGGGTACGGTTTTGGATACGGGTATTGAGCCCAAATGTATACATTAGGGATGCAAAAAAACAATAATAAGTTGATAGGTCCGTCAATACAGAAAGAGATTATCGATAGTTTCGTCTTCATAGTATGAAAGTGCGGTAAAAAAAATTTGAACGTTACCCCTAGAATTTTGGTTTAGATCCGCCACTGAAACCAGATAAAACTAGTTTTAAACTATTGCACGAATATATAAATGTGTTCGAATGTTCGATGTTTTACAAAACAAAATTTGGCTTCTAGAAAGTTTATATTTGGAGTAAACGCAAGAGGGGTAACGCCATGTCTATGGTGAGTATTATATAAAAAAGGACCCACTTTCAAGTACACATTTCAAGTTCTTTTGAATTTAGCATTGTCATCGTTTGCATTGTCTTTATTCACGTTTATAATAGTCAAAGAAGAGGGGAAAATGTTTGGTGAATTGTTTATGGGTCGTGCTAATTAAACCCCCAACTTCTAAATCAACCCCTTAATCCAGGCGCCTCGCTTAGGCCTAAGCGAGGCGCTTGAGAGTTTGATTAACCTTGATTCAACGTAAAGCCTGATATTCCTTCGAAATAATTACCCCAGGCGCCTCGCTTTGGCCTAAGCGAGGCGCTTGGTTCCATCAGATTTTGGCTATAAATTCAATCGATTTCATAGTTTTTCATTATAAACTCGTTCGATTTGAATTCTTTGTCCACAAACATATATAACATGTCGTTTTACGACTTAATTTTCGGTGATTCTTACGACTATAATTCATATAATGTCGAGGAGGGTCCGTCATATAATGTTGGGCAGGGTCCGTCATATAATGTCGGGCAGGGTCCGTCATATAATGTTTCGGAGGGTCCGTCATATAATGTCGGGGAGGGTCCGTCTAGTAGTAATGTCGAGGAGGGTCAGTCTGGCATTCGTTACCGTGACAATGCGGTACAACTGGACTTGAATACACAGTGGAAGGACCCGTATGAATTTGAAGACGAGCCTAGTCAACCTGCCTACGGTTATACTTACGACGCTAACCGTGGTGATGACACATCTGAAGAACAAGACTATACGCACTATGAAGACAGCCCTGTCGATGAGAAGCGGGTAGAAGATCAGGAGGAAGGACCTAACCCGATCAACCTTTGGTTCGAGACTAACCGGACATTTTCGACACGCGATGAGTTGGTCGATTGGGTACATGATACGGGAATGGGAAATGGTGACGTCATAGTTATAAAAAGATCGAAGAAAAGAGGAGAACATTTCGTGAAGGTATATATTTCAGTCACTGTTGTTTTTAAGTTATTAACAAATGCATATTTTTTAAATTGTTATTTAAAAAGCAACAATAAACTTAACTTATAAATTAGTTACTAAAAACACGTGTTTTATCGTTGGTCAAGGTGAATTCCCTACGGGTGCACCAGTGGTTTTTGGGCCACACACCTTTAGGATTACGTTTCTCCTTTGCTAAGAGTATTGTTAATTTTTAATTAACAAACTTTTTTATAATTTATTATTTAAAAAAATTATAAAAAAAACTTATTTTCTAATAAACTTATTTTTGTTAAGGTTGTATTTCAATGCACTCTTGGGGGGAGCATAAGAGTGTGGCTTTGGTGAGGAAGACGGGTAGCAAAAAAATTGGCTGCCCGTTTAAGTTGACAGGGGTGTTTGAAACTCGGACACGGGTTTGGAGGTTAAAGGTGAAAAACCCGACGCACAACCACACTCCCTTTGAACACTTAGAGGGTCACCCGTATGCCAGAAGGCTTTCTGTGGATGACAAGAAATTTGTGGGAGAGATGACAGAGAATGATGTTCCCAAGCGTAGCATCTGGAGAATGATGCTTTCAAAGAACCCGGAGAGAAAGACTACCCTGAAAGATATACACAATGCTGCTCAGATGATGAATGCTGGAAAGGGAGTCATTCCCAAAGGTGACATGGAGCACCTCGAATACTTTCTGACGGAGAGAGGATTCACCTACTACACGCGTGCGGATGAAACCACGAAGGCTCTCACGGATATTTTCTTCGTTCACAAACTTTCACATACTATGTGGTGCGCATTCCCGCATGTGCTGATGATTGACGCCACCTACAATACAAACATGTACAATATGGCGTTTGTTCAGGTAGTGGGTATGGCGTCGACAAACCAGTCGTTTTCGATTGCCCATGCGTTTATTTCTTCTGAGAGGATTGGTAACTACACTTGGCTGTTGGAGAGGATAAAGTCTATGTTGGACAGCTGTATGGAGCCGCGAGTGATTGTGACAGACAGGGACCTTGCGCTGATGAACGCGTGTGATGTGGTTTTCCCAAAGGCGTACAAGTATCTATGTCGGTTTCATATCTCGCAGAATATCAACAGGAACAGCAAGAAGGAGTTCACGGATAGGGAGTGGAAGGAATTTGTTCGAATGTTTTGGTGGCTGTGTGACTCTACGACGGAAACCCTATACGAATACAATTTGGGGCAATTTCAGTCATATCTGGAAAAGATGGATCGTCTGGGTAAGTAGTTTTACATAATTACATACGTACTTGTTTACATACACACGCCTGACAAGTTTTGGTTATATTTTTCAGACGTTTTTTCCTATACGAAGAATAACTGGTTGGACCGGTTCCGTCAAAAGTTTGTGTCTGCGTGGACTAACCAAACGCTGAACTTCCGCCAGACCACTACCAACAGAGTTGAGGGCATGCATGCCAAAATTAAAAGTCACGTTCCAGGCAATCGCAACTCGTTGTCGACAATTGTGAGGTCCGTTGATCAAATGGTTGATAAGCAACATAGAGACATTAAAAAAGGTTTTGAAGAAAGCCTAAGAAAAACAATGAACCACCACAAGAGGCAGCCATTGCTTAATAAGTTACTTCGGAAGGTTAGCAAACATGCTATTCAGTTGATATACGAAGAGATCGAACGTCTTCGAACGTCCATGCGCCTTTACAATAACACTTGTGGATGCCAGCTTTATAATAGTTGTGCTTTGCCATGTGCCTGTCGTCTCGAGCAGTTACAACTTAATGGTACTTAGTACTGTTGTCCATATGATATTACTACATAATTTATTACATGATTTAACTTTATAACATATGTTATTTATTCAGGTGAGGAAATCCATTTGTTATCGATAGACGTGTTCTGGAGGAAGCTTGACTTCAAACCTGCGACGACTGGTTGCGAAGCTATAAATGTAGATAATTTCTGGGCAGAATTAAAGGAAACGGTTGATACGAAACCAGTTTTTACCCAATTAAACTACCTGGACAAATTTGCACAAATCGTCACAGGCAACTACTCCCCCAATAAACCGCCTGTTGTGCAAAAGAAAACCCGTGATCGTCCAACCAAGAAGCAGCAAGAACACAAGAGAGAACAATCTGCAAGAAAGAGCTTGCATATGCCTGTTGAAGAAAGTGGGTCCGACGAGGAGTTTGAAGTTCCCCGGCACAGCTCTTTCATACCATCACAGGAGGACCTCGTACGACCTTCCCAGTCCCAGCCATTCCCTCCTTACGAGCTTCACCGTCACAGCTCTTACATACCGTCATCGTCCCAGGGGGGCGGCATTTGGGATAAATTCAATTTCCCGTTGCTTCCGCGGACAAAAAAGTTAGAGAACTTAGTAAGGAAATATGGGGATAGAATTCCATCTGTGTTTCACCCATATATATCTAAAATAACCGATGTGAAACCTGATGGTCATTGCGGTTTTCGAGCGGTAGCTGTGGGGTTAGGGATAGGTAAAAATGAACATATGTTGGTCCGATCCCAAATGCTACTCGAGTTGCGCAATAACGAAGGCTTGTATAGGTCAATGTTTGATCCGAATGACGAAGGACATTATCAGCGTCTCTGCGATAGCATTTCTTTTAGAGGGGTGGGAGAAGCCCTAGAAGAGAAGTGGATGACGACGCCGGAAGCGGGATTTATCATTGCACAGAAGTTTGGTTGTGTTTTTCATACACTCGACACTAGAGGTTCTGATACAGTTTTCCCTCTATTTTTAGGCCCAAGTGCTTCTCTACCGCCTATTCTGACGGTAGCAGTTTTGTTCGTGGACCGACATTACGTCAACATAACGCTTGAAGGATCATATCCAATGCCTCCCCCGAATAGAGTTTGGAGTGCTTTTAAAAATGATGGTGGTGAGGAATGGGCAACTATGTTTGAAAATCAAATCAATATGTACAAAGAATTAGTTTTCCCGAAACGGGACACCAATCAAAGTTCCGAAATACAAGATTTAGATTAGATATGTGAAATTTGTAAAAATATTTAAACACTGTTTACGTTCTTAAAAATCGTTTTGGTTATGTTTATGTCTTCTAACGGGCTTGTCGGGTCGGAACAGTACGGTTCGTTAACGTGCCGATCAGGTCGGAACAGTCCGGTTCGTTCACGTGCCGGTCGGGTCGGACTGTTTTGGTTCGTAAACGTGTCGGTCATAATAATAATATTAGTAATAATATTATTATTAATAATACGAATAGTAACAATAATAATAATAATAGTAATAATAAGGAAAAATAATAATCGTAATAATCGTTCACGTGCCGGTCGGGTCGGACTGTTTCTGTTCGTAAACGTGTCGGTCATATTAATAATATTAGTAATAATATTATTATTAATAATACTAATAGTAACAATAATAATAATAATAGTAATAATAGTAATAATAAGGAAAAATAATAATCGTAATAATCGTTCACGTGCCGGTCGGGTCGAACTGTTTCGGTTTGTAAACGTGTCGGTCATTGTTTTTACTGGCTTGCAATTTATAATTTGGTGTTAGTTCATTTATTATTTATGGGTTTAATATGGACCATATTTATTAGACAATTAAACATTCAAAACAGACAACATATATATATATAAACAAAAGATCAACTGCATAACAATAATAATAATAATAATTTGTCCATACAAAAAAAAATACAACTAAAAAAAGTCTACTACGGCGGTGGTGGTGGGGCCCCATGTGCTGGTCCACGGTGTGGTGGTGTGCGTAACTGTACCTGCCAATGCGTCGCCATCGCCTGCATCGAGTCGACCGTCCACTCCTGAATATCCCGCAGCTCACCGATGCGGCGATCGATGTCCTCCGCCACGAAATGCGCAGCAGGAGTGAGGTCATCATATATATGGCGGGGGTACTGCTGCTGTGGTGGCGGCGGAGGAGGTGGGGGGCCGTCACCGTCGTCACGCTCGTCGACCTGACCCGCCATGGAGACCAGGAGAGGATATCCCGGACGCACCTCAGTGTAGGGCGGTATATCATCGAAGGTAGGAAGGGGGCTGGCTCAAAAGCCCTGGTGGTTCCGATAGCTCGAAACCGCTGCACACCCTTCGAGACCTCGAAGAGGATCCCCATGCTCCGGGCATTGGCGTCACCGAGCACTACCGATGGGATCGAGGGCGACAACCGAGGGTCAGTATCTGGCGAGAGCCCCAGATTACGCGCAATCTGAGTGATGAACGCCCCGCCATGGAGATGTGACCGAGCCTGGCGTGTGTGGCAGCACTTAAAGTACTCGACCAGGGACGAGGCCAGGTTGCACGGCTGCCGCATAATCAAACAGTACAAAAAGAAAAGGTCACTCTGGTTGACCTTTTCCCGACTGTTCCCCCGTGCTGCGATAGAGGTGGCGATCGCATGCTGAAAGTAGTAGTACAGGGGGTCCCTAATCGACGTCGCCTTCGCAAAATTCTTGCCAAAGTGCGATTTGGCGATGAACCTCCAAAATTTGACCAGGGTCGGCCTATCCACCGTATGGAGAGTTTCCCGGTACAACGAAGACTCAATCTCCGGGGCTGTGTACAACCCCGAAGCAATAGCAAACTCCTGCAAAAAATAATTGTAAATATTAACAACTTTGGTAACATAATAATAAAATGACAGATAATTGAAATAACATACCTCATAGGTCATCCGCTGCCACTGTCTCGCCAACCGAAACTGGATGGGGCGAAAAGTCTCAGCCGGGTTCGGGTTCTGGTCCGGATCCAGTACCTCGAACGACGACAGAAACTCTATCGTCAAAGCCCGGTAAGAAGGCACCTGGGCTATGTCAAAGAGACGACGCCAGGGGGTGTCAAACCCCACAAAGTCGTTCGCCCTGGTGGTTTCGCCGACCCTCTCCAGAAGCCCCCAACTGATGTACATCTGAGGGTCGACAGCCATATGAGGCAGCTTCTTGCAGCTGCGCTGCGCATGGTCATACCCCTCCTCAAAGTGCAGGTACACGTGGTCCAGTAAGGGGTCCGGTGGTGGAGCCCGTCGACTCCTCTTCGGCGGAGGCCCCGGTGCAGACGACCCAGCGTCATCTCCACCACCAAAACCTGCATCTGAAAAAGCTGGCTCCATATCTATGAAAACAATAATTTTTAATTAATAATGATAATAACAGTAATAATAATAATAATAAATAATTTTATTATTAACAATAATAATAAATACTTTTCGGTTTCGGTATTCAGGGTGTTGCCACAATGTTAGTATGTTGTACGTCTAACAAAAATAACAACAGTCTTCTAACGTTCCTCCATTAGCTTGTCCATCCTACCTTTGCACATCTTGACAGTCTTAGGTGCGTTAAGAGAAGATGGACAAACTCATGGAGGAGCGCTACAGACCAGTATTATTTGTTTGTTAAATGCGCAATAAACTAATTTTGACTTAGCATGGTTGATGAACACAACGTTGTGTTGCCACAAGGTTAGTATGTTGTACGTCTAACAAAAATAACAACAGTCTTCTAACGTTCTTCCGTTAGCTTAACCATCTTACCCTTGCACATCTTGACAGTCTTAGGTGCGATAAGAGAAAATGGATAAGCTAATGGAGGAGCGCTACAGACCGGTATTATTTGTTTGTTAAATGCGCAATAAATTAATTTTGACTTAGCATGGTTGATGAACACAACGTTGTGTTACCACAAGGTTAGTATAGTGTACGTCTAACAAAAATAATAACAGTCTTTTAACGTTCCTCCATTAGCTTGTCCATCCTACCTTTGCACATCTTGACAGTCTTAGGTGCGTTAAGAGAAGATGGACAAACTAATGGAGGAGCGACACAGACCAGTATTATTTGTTTGTTAAATGCGCAATAAACTAATTTTGACTTAGCATGGTTGATGAACACAACGTTGTGTTACCACAAGGTTAGTATGTTGTACGTCTAACAAAAATAACAACAGTCTTCTAACGTTCCTCCATTAGCTTGTCCATCCTACCTTTGCACATCTTGACAGTCTTAGGTGCGTTAAGAGAAGATGGACAAACTGATGGAGGAGCGCTACAGACCAGTATTATTTTCAACTTTAGACTATAAGATATTACACGATTTGGGATAATAAATGTTTTACTTTTGGTATGACACGGATTGCACAAAATTCCATGGTAGATATTTCATGTATCATAAAAAGGTATAGATCACCAAATTTTGCAGAAAAGCAAGATTCCAAGCATAAACGAGAAGCCAAATTGCCTGAAATCATTGATGCTGATGATGATGCTCAAAAGAGAATGTTTCACTGATGTAAATGGTTTAGAGTTCATCTCTTCGATTGAAAGCAAGCAAGATCCAAAGAAAACCAAAAGAGAGCAACATGATAAGTCTAACGACATTTTCGCCAACTGACCATGATGCTCTCTTTTAGCTTTCTTTGGAAGCTACGTTCTTCCAATCGAAGAAAGGAACCCTAAACCATCAACATTAGTAAGATATCCTCCTTTGATCATCATTACCAACATCAATGATCTCAAGCAATTTGACCACTGATTAATGGTTGTAATCCTTTTTTCGATACAGTTTGGTGGTCTATATCCAAAAGTAAAAAAATTATTTTATCCCAAATTTTGAGTATATAATATCTACAATTTACGCTTGAATCATTATTAACTTGTTTTTGTTTGTGTTCGTTTATGTTCATTTGTGTTCGTGAATCATTATTAACTTTTTTTTGTTTGTGTTCGTTTATGTTCATTTGTGTTCGTGAATCATTATTAACTTTTTTTTGTTTGTGTTCGTTTATGTTCATTTGTGTTCGTGAATCATTATTAAATTGTTTTTGTTTGTGTTCGTTTATGTTCATTTGTGTTCGTGAATCATTATTAAATTGTTTTTGTTTGTGTTCGTTTATGTTCATTTGTGTTCGTGAATCATTATTAAATTGTTTTTGTTTGTGTTCGTTTATGTTCATTTGTGTTCGTGAATCATTATTAAATTGTTTTTGTTTGTGTTCGTTTATGTTCATTTGTGTTCGTTTATGTTCATTTGTGTTCGTGAATCATTATTAACTTTTTTTTTGTTTGTGTTCGTTTATGTTCATTTGTGTTCGTTTATATTGATCATTTGTGTTCGTTTATGTTCATGAACTGTTCGTTTAGGTTTAAATGAACAAACATAAATGAACACGACAAATTTCTTAATGAACGAACACGAACACAAAAATGTGTTCGATTATGTGTTTGTGTTTGTGTTCGTTCGATTCGTTTACAGCCCTATAATTAGGTGTGTAATTTAAGGTCTTTGGAAACTTTCCTAACAAATCTAACTTTACCTCTAATAATAATAATAATATTAGTAATAATAATAATAATAATATTAGTAATAATAATAATAAAATTAGTAATAATAATAATAATAATCGTAATAAAAATAATAATAATAATAATAGTAGTAATAATAATAATAATAGTAATAATAATAATAATATTAGTAATAATAATAATAATAATATTAGTAATAATAATAATAATAATCGTAATAATAATAATAATAATAATAATTAGTAATAACTAGACTTAAGCCTGCCGCGCGTTGCAGCGGCAGCATGACAAAGTGTAGCCTATAATTCACCCTACTTATTTCGAGCTAAATTCACATCGAAACACATTCGCTAAATCAAACTGTTACAAATACATTTAAGTTACAGCTATAACTAAGATTACAATAACTACAACTTCATTGGAAATAACACATTTATTTAAAAAAAAATACCAAAATAAGCTTCTTGCATGGCCAGTAACTTAATCTTTGCATCTGCCACATGCTTCGAGTTTTACCAAACGCAAAGCAACGATCTGGATGCCTTCTCTAAAGCCAATGATCAAAAAAGCGACTTTTTAACATGGGATCAAACAAAACACTATTAAAGAATGTGGGCATGTGTTAACATCAAAGATCATTACCAGTGCAAGCTTCTTGTAAGCATTCTTGACCTCTGCATCAGTGCACTCCTTTTCCAGTCCCAAAACATAATAAAAATCACTTCTTTTTTCCATCCATTATCAAAGCCAGAATATAAAAACAATGAATTGTTTAGTTATTTCGATGAATTGTAAATCTTGAAATAGGAGAGTTGGTAGTTAAATGGCGCCACTGAGGTTGACCAGGTTTTTAACGTGAAAAGTTTGTAGCGTGGGGTTAAAGAACAGGTGAAGCCACCGCTTATGATAAATACGCCGGATGCCGCAAGAGCGGTTGAGAAAAAGGCAAAGTGATCTGAATTATAGATAAGTCACCTATTTTTCTCCGTTTGTAATTTATCAAATGGTTCATTTAGCATTTTAGCATGGTAGCCTATTAATAGTATATCCTTAACCATTAATTTTAGGAAAATATATATATATTCATCTGTAAGTATAGTCTTACCATCCTGCAATGGAATTTTCCCCTTCCATCATCTAAGTTGAAAGTAACATCAGTGTTTCTTTCCAGTATGCTGAACAATATCCCCACCATCGACGACTCACCTAAAATCAAATTCCAAACTGAAGTTCACAACTAATTAATCTAAAAAACTAATGTAATTACATAAGTAAAAAATCTCATATCACATAAGAATAACTTTTGACCAGGAATATCCACTATTAGCAAAATGGCCCAGTACCCAACAATTGAAACTGCAACTGCATTTTTTTGTATTAGGAATAACTAATAATCAGTGGTTGATGTGCATCAAAGAGTCTGCTAATTGATTGAATAGAGTTCTACCACATGGTCAAACGGCTCATGCTTGACTGATTCCCTTCTTCAAAAGCATCCCGTACACTCTATCCACCTTGCTTGGATCAACATTAACATGCGATGTGCATCAATTTTTCTAATGACAATCATATTATAGACATAGTAT
Source organism: Ambrosia artemisiifolia (assembly GCA_032199755.1). Classification (NCBI taxonomy): domain Eukaryota; kingdom Viridiplantae; phylum Streptophyta; class Magnoliopsida; order Asterales; family Asteraceae; genus Ambrosia; species Ambrosia artemisiifolia. Next base: position 12,791,266 of record CM063521.1, read on the forward strand.
GTCTATGTGTCCTGCCTTTGGACAGTCCATCGGTCACACTATTAAAGGTAGAAAGTGATTCCTAAATTTCAAATCGGTTAACTCAATCTGCTTCACATACATAAAAAAAGGTTAGGTTAAAGATAAATTCTGATTTACCAAAAATAATGTCAATATATAACGCATTGTTAATCCTATACCTAGATGAAGGGGACTACTCATGTGTTCGTATTTATGTGGAAGACCGCTTCTCGAATTCTTCGGCCGTTGAACTGAATTTAATTGTAAGGAACAGAAGATTCTCTTTCATAGATTGCAACCTAATATTAGCCAAGTCAAGAAAAATAAAATTAATGAGTACAATGAATAACTAATGACTGATAGAAACTCGCAAACAATCGGAACTTCATGAACTGATCTGACCAAAAACGTGTAAACATTCATCAAAATCATATGAAGTTGAAAAGTTAATCAATGATAACCTTAAGGGATTACAAAGACGCATCATTGCATCAATGACTTTGTTGTCCCCATCTCCAAAACTCGGTGACCTACCATTATCAAAAGCAAGAAATATTAGCGAAAATTAACAACTAAAAACTTACGAAAATTACCCTATCATAGTTTGTAAAACCTTACCCATACGCACCGCAACGAATTCTTGCTTGCTTCGCTGTAATAAAACCTGTGACAAATAAACATGTCGAGTCGTTAAGACGTCAAGGGGTTAACAACTAACTGCTGATTTGTAAAATGTAGAACAACTTCTATTTTAATCCAATGTTGAATGCTTTCTCTTTGGAGACCTGAATTTAACATACATCAATTCTAAATGACATAAAAAAAATGTTGTGCAACAGTTGGTGAGTAGCTACCAATTACGCAAACATGTTGAACGGAGGTAGTAATATGCAAACACTAACTACAAAGCATCTTACTAAAGTAACCTATAATGACTAATCAATCTACTTGTAACATCATGAATTAAGCAACTACACAAAAGAAGAGGAAATGAGACTTTACATACATAGGCTTAAGAGGAGTAAACCCTCAAACCATATGGTGCAAACAAACATGTATTTTGTGACTAATCCAATTTTCAGAGGCTAAGCAAGAATCGAGCTCTTACCTCACCTCTATTCTCACCCTGAAACCATCTTCTTTTCGAAGGCGAGAGATCGGCATGTACCACCGTCGCTTATCGCCTTCGTTACCAACGCCGCCGCCTCAAGCAGCTGTAAGCCCAAGCCGGTTCCCGTTTTAACCCCAACTAACCACGTTATAAGATCCATCGGTTGTGAGAGAAATATGGATGACCAGAATGTGTGTGTGTGTGTGTGAGGGAAAGAGAGAGAGAGAGAGAGAGAGAGAGAGAGAGAGAGAGAGAACCTGAAGTGAAGGGGAGAGAGAGGGTTGGTTGGCCTGTTAATGTGAAAGCGAAAGTACCCACCGACTTACAAAACCACCGTACAGCCCTTGAAGCTTATAGTACAAACAACCATTGCACTCAAAACCACCGTACAGTCCTTGAAGCTTATAGTACAAACAACCATTGCACACGACCTTTGGTAATTAGAATAATTATAATAATAATAATAATATTAGTAATAATAATAATAATCGTAGTAGTAATAATAATAATAATAATAATAATACTACTACTAATAATAATAATAATAATAATAATCGTAATAATAATAATAATAATAATAATAATCGTAATAATAATAATAAAAATAATAATAATAATAATAATACTAATAATAATAATAATACTAATAATAATCCTAATAATAATACTAATAATCCTAATAATAATACTAATAACAATAATAATAACAATAATAATAATAATAATAACAATAATAATAATAACAATAATAATAATAATAACAATAATACCAAAGCGTCTCGCCGAGGGCAAAGCGAGACGCTTTGGTCGTCTTCTCCGACGAAGCCCCAACCGGAACCACCCAAATACGACAACCGGAAAAGAAAAAAGACGGTGGTTGGATCGAAAAACATACCTTTTTGACGACGGAGGAGCGGCGGAGGAAGGGGCGGTGGATGTGGCTTCGGAAGACGGCGGAGGAGGGCGGAGGAACGGCGGCAGACGGTGGTTGTGTGTGTGTGTGTGTGGAGAGAGCCAAGCGAGGCAGATCTGATGCCTCGCTTTGGCTTTTAAACAAAAAAAGAGGCGTCTCGCTTAGGCCTAAGCGAGACGCTTCGAATAGTAACCGTCTATCCGAAGCGTCTCGCTTAGGCCTAAGCGAGGCGGCTGATTAGACAAACCGTCTAAGCAGCCGCCTCGCTTTGACCTAAGCGAGACGCCTGGGTAGTTTTTTTTTTATTATTATTGTTTTATTTCATTTAAAATACTTTTGGGCGGTTAAAAATTTTTTTTAATTGATTTCTAATAGTTTTATGTTGTATCCAATCCAAAAAAATTTCGTTCGAATCGTTTCGGTTCGTTTGTTGCGTATTTGTGGATTTCGGTAAAAACATCCGAGTTTGAAGAACATTCATAAATTGTTATATGTCATACACGGACTAAACAGTCGATACCTGTTTTTTTATATTAATTAAAATTTCGCGTGTCTAATCGATATCCTGGAGTTCCGGTCTCTGTTTAACGTGTTTGGGTAGGTTTAATTGTTCGTTTGTGGTTTTCGGTAGAAACATCCGACTTTTAAGAACATTCATAAAGGGTACCCTTCATAAAACGTTGTACATCATGGACGGACTATACAGTAGACCCCACCGGGACGTGAACGATTATTACGATTATTATTATTATTATTATTGTTATTTTTATTATTACTATTATTATTATTATTATTATTATTATTATTATTATTACTATTACTATTATGACCGACACATTTACGAACCAAAACAGTCAGACCCGACCGGCACGTGAACGAACCGGACTGTTCCGACCCGACCGGCCCGCTAACGATTATTACGATTATTATTATTATTATTATTATTATTATTATTATTACTATTACTATTATTATTGTTGTTATTATTATTATTATTATTATTATTATTATTATTATTATTATTATTATTATTATTATTATTATGACCGACACGTTTACGAACGAAAACAGTCAGACCCGACCGGCACGTGAACGAACCGGACTGTTCCGACCCGACCGGCCCGTTAACGAACCGAAACAATCCGACCCGACCGGCACGTGAACGAACCGGACTGTTCCGACCCGACCGGCCCGTTAACGAACAGAAACAGTCCGACCCGACCGACACGTGAACGATTATTATTATTATTATTATTATTATTATTATTGTTATTATTATTATTGTTATTAATTTATTATTATTATTATTATTATTATTATTATTATTATTATTATTATTATTATTATGACCGACACGTTTACGAACGAAAACAGTCAGACCCGACCGGCACGTGAACGAACCGGACTGTTCCTACCCGACCGGCCCGTTAACGAACAGAAACAGTCCGACCCGACCGGCACGTGAACGATTATTCTTATTATTATTATTATTGTTATTATTATTATTATTATTATTATTATTATTATTATTATTATTATTATTATTATTATGACCGACACGTTTACGAACGAAAACAGTCAGACCCGACCGGCACGTGAACGAACCGGACTGTACCTACCCGACCGGCCCGTTAACGAACCGAAACAATCCGACCCGACCGGCACGTGAACGAACCAGACTGTTCCGACCCGACCGGCCCGTTAACGAACAGAAACAGTCCGACCCGACCGGTACGTGAACGAACCGGTGATTCTTACGACTATAATTCATATAGGGTTTCATATAATGTCGAGCAGGGTCCGTCATATAATGTCGGGCAGGGTCGGTCTAGTAATGTCGAGGAGGGTCGGTCATATAACATGTCGTATTACGACTTAATTTTCGGTGATTCTTACGACTATAATTCATATAATGTCGAGGAGGGTCCGTCATATAATGTCGGGCAGGGTCCGTCATATAATGTCGGGCAGGGTCCGTCATATAATGTTTCGGAGGGTCCGTCATATAATGTCGGGGAGGGTCCGTCTAGTAGTAATGTCGAGGAGGGTCAGTCTGGCATTCGTTACCGTGACAATGCGGTACAACTGGACTTGAATACACAGTGGAAGGACCCGTATGAATTTGAAGACGAGCCTAGTCAACCTGCCTACGGTTATACTTACGACGCTAACCGTGGTGATGACACATCTGAAGAACAAGACTATACGCACTATGAAGACAGCGCTGTCGATGAGAAGCGGGTAGAAGATCAGGAGGAAGGACCTAACCCGATCAACCTTTGGTTCGAGACTAACCGGACATTTTCGACACGCGATGTATAAAGTTACTTAAATTAAATAAAAAAAGTTAAAAAAAAAGGAAAAATAAAATAAAAACACTTCAAAACAAAACACAAAAAACACCCAAAACCCTCCCAACACCAAAAACCGTCCAGGTTTATCCCCCCTTAATTCAGGCGTCTCGCTTTGGGCAAAGCGAGGCGCTTGGAACACGTTTTTCCAGACTCCCATGCAACCTCGTACTCAGACTGACATTGATTTGACTGAAGCGCCTCGCTTTGGCCTAAGCGAGGCGCTTCAGATGGGAGTTGAAATAGAATGTTGGGGGGTGCCAATAGACGGACCCTTGTTTATTCATTTTTGTACATCCAAATTAAGTTTTTAGTACAATTTAAGTCACTATGATATGGTGGCTAAAAATGGATATTATGTAATACTCTTTCCGTCCTAATTTAAATGTCATACTTTCATTTTTTGTTTTTCCTAAATTAAATGTCCCTTTCCAAAAATAGAAATGTAATTTCCAGTTTTGCCCATAAAAGACAAAACACAATCACCACTTTTAAAGATATTATTGTCATTTTACCACATACAAACAAAATATTTCTTAAAATGTGTGTCTTTTGAAGTGGGACATTTAAATTGGGACGGAGGGAGTAATAAATATGTTTTAACGTTTATATACTTACCAGGGGAAATGTATGCGCTTTATTGCAGTTGTGTCTGTTTTATCACCTTGCAGTTGTTGCTCGGGTTTGTGGTGTGTGTATGCCGTTTGTGGGTAATTCTTTATGGCGACGAATGGTTTGTGAATGGGATGTGTGGGTGCAGATGAGAGGGAATGAAGGTGATGAGTGTGTTGGTATTTTATTAGAAGTGTATGATTTATCGAGGACTTAGAGTGGATCATTAAAATGTTCAAGTATGGCCTTGAATTAAACAAATTGGGAATTGTATACATGCATGCTTTATTATTTATATAGTATTAAACTAGTTTTTATCCTGGGAGCGTCCCGGGTTGAAATATCTAATATGACAACATAATTAATGACTTGCCAATATATGATTAATGAATATTATTATTATTTATTTTAAATAAATCTCTGCCATAAGTTATCATATTCAAATATAAAAAAAATAAAACGAATCTCTACGCCGGGGCATAAATCTAGTGCCATTACAAAATATTATATAGTGTTAAATGAATTCGGAAGTTTGTAATCGATTATTCTAAAAAGAACTAACATGAAATAAGGAAAAAAAGTTATTTATTGAAATATCGAACGCATTAGTCTAAGGGTTATGTGATGCGTTAAAAAATTTATGGGTATATGATCGGGTATATAGTTCGGGTATTTGGGTATGTGGTTTCGGGTAATTGGGTCGGGTATCACCTAATTCCAGGCCCGACCCAAACCCACAATTTTTTTTAAACTAATCCCAAACCTGACACAATACCTATCGGGTTACAAAAAATAGTCGTTTTTTTTCTCCGTTTTTTATAGCACTATGGTACTCGTTGGAAAGATAATAAAACGCTCGTTAATTTGGTGTAATTTTTTTCTTTAAAAAATCTCGTATATAAAAGATATTGACGTTTAAAAGTTATGGGAGGAAACATGAGAGAAAAATAAAAAAAGTTTAATATTTACATTTAGTAGATTAGGTATTTAATAGATTAGGTTAAACCATATTTATTCTTTTTTTTAATTGGTCTAGAGTTGCCACATCACATCCTATGTGGCATCTCTCAAAAGAGAGATTGCATAATATTATGACATGTAGGATTATTAGCTTTGCTATATATATATATATAGATATATAGATACAGATTACATGTAGTTTATGCATTATGGTGTTGTATGATATGCTTAGTTGGTGTTATGTGCTTAATGATGTTGGACATAAAAAGTTAGTTTACAACTTCTTCAAGCACTCATGGTTTGTTTTCTTTGTTTTTTTAATCTTTAACGTTTTTGTTTTCAACCCTCAAACATTTACATCTTTACAATATAACTTCAACACTTTTTCATTTTCAACTTCAATCCCATATACTTTTCATCTTTTACAATTTTTTCGTTGCACATCCCGGTCTAACTTTGCAAGTTAATACGTCGTAACGTGCGTGTGTGGTTTTACGTTTTAACGTCCATTTTTCGTCCAGTTTTTTTCGTTTTCTATTTCTTTTTATACGAGATTTTCCATTGTTGGTATCATTGACGGTGGTATGATATTGGTGTTACTTGACACAGTTTTACACCCCTGCCGCAATGCAGGGGGCTTAACGCTGGTTTGTAGTTAAAAGACAAATAAAATCAACTCTAAAATGTGGGGAATGGGTATGATGTAAGACGTACATGGTTGGTTGGGTGTAATAAATTATTGACTCTATGAATAACAAAGTTAAATCAAAATGTGGTTGGTTAGGATAATGCAGAAATGAAGAAGTAAGGGTGAAGCATGTAGGCTGTTAGTATATGTATATGTAAATTATATTATTAGGTTAATCACACCAACATGTAGCCTACTTTCACCTCCTTGTATCTATGATTTCATTTTTTTTGTCTACAATTGGCATTGTAACATACAAGTTTACTGATGCATGTATATAATCTGACCCATTTACCCCATCACCATTCTAGTTAAACAAAGGAATTCAAATTTGTAACACCCCCATCACAAATTGGCATTGTAGCACACAACAAACTCGCCTAGGTTGTGAGTATGTGACGCACTCACAAGTACCCAACACAACCTACTTCCATCCGCGCAACATAGCATCCACCCCAAAAAAGGAAAAAAAGGAATGCTTTAACCCACCCTCATACACAATCATAATTCAAAATATGTATTTAAAAGAAACCTACACTCGATAACACCGCATCTTGTAAGTCCCAAAACGATCACACAATGATATCAAATAACACTATAAATGGCATAAATAAAGATAATGTTAATTCAAGAACATGAATATCAAAAAGAACAATATTGCATAGCGTTATAGAGAGAGCTGTCTAATACAATATCAAACCCAAACACCGGAAATTGTTCTCACACGTCTAACCTCTCGCCTAAAATGGCTAACCCTGTAATGAAACTAAACAAAACATTATATAGGGTCACTAAACATCTCGGCACACATGCCTTAGCCCAAGCCCAATCCCTTTGAGAACCATATTGTTCTCGATCCAAGGCACCCACCAAGAACCACATGCTCTTGGTTTACCATCGATACTGAGTACTATTGATGAACCGTAAACATTTGATTGTAGCAGTCTCAATAATTTAGTCCCTACACATCCATATTATATGTATCTATATATATATATAAAAGAAAGCATATATGCCCATTGAGAGTGCCACGTGGCTTAATAATTGAGTGTTTTTGAGTATTTTTCTAAATTTATCTCTCTATCTCTTAATTCTTAATTACTAAAATTAAATTGAGTTATTTTAGGAAAAAAGAATTTAAAAACAAATTTAAATTTTTCTCTCTTATCTTCCTCCCATAATTTTTAAACATAAATATCTTTTATATTCGAGATTTTTTAAATAAAAAAATTACACCAAATTAACGAGCGTTTTATTATCTTTCCAACGAGTACCATAGTGCTATATAAAAACGAAAAAAAAAACGACTATTTTTTGTGGGGTTATATTCATACAGAAAAAAACACAAAGTGTTCAGGTTATTCATTAATCAAATTGTAACATATTTTAATTTACGTGAAGATGATTATATGTTGAAGGTTATCCTTTTAATACTTTATTATGTTTAATATGGTTTATGCTTTTTATTTTTTTTAACTTTTTAAATAAATGTTTTTTAACTAAGATTGATTATGTTTAAGTTATTTACTCTTTTCGTGATTTGAGTTTTCTTTTTTTTTTATCATTTTTTATTAAATCATATTAAATTTTTCAACCCCGGGACCTTCCCGGGGTAATCGGCTAGTATACTATATAATAAAAGAAAATTATGGGGGACATATGTCATCCATTGGGACTACCTTTTTTTTGAAAGCTGAACTTCATTAAAAAACGCAACCGGTCCTCAAAACAAGGACCGAAACGAACAAACTACAACATATACAACGGGTATAAAGCCCAATCCTTCCAAACTAATTTTTTTAAACCTGGAGCGCGACCTAAGCCAAAGGAAAGACAAAGATTTAACTTTAGCTACAACCTCAACAATTTTCGCATCTTTATCGCTAAAAATCTTCTCATTCCTAGTATTCTAAATGACCCAAAGAGTAACCATAACAATCCCATTAATAATCTTCTTAGATTCTTTGTTTCTTCTCCCGGTCGCAATCTGTAACAAGTCTTTGATGTCGAACGCATATATAGGGTTGATCTTACATCACGACCCAATAGCCGACCACACACCAAACGAGAACCCGCACGCCTTAAAACCTTCAAAGACGTCTCCTTATCCACATCACATAAAACACAGTTTACATCAGGAATATTTATATGTCTTATGCAAAAAGCTACCCGGGTCGGAACCTGATCCATTTCGAGACGCCAAATAAATTTTTTTACCTTCAATGGAACCCACGCGACCCACTGCATACTAAATTGCCTATGTTGGGATCTCTCTTGAATCAGTAAGTTTTTGAAGTCAGCTACAGAATAAACACCTTCGATTTTTCCTTCCCATTTCCATCGATCAGCTGCAGCAGAAAGATGCATCCCATAAAGACCCGACTTTAGTTGCATTAACTCATCCACTTTTGCAGCCGAATTAATATCCCTATTCCATGAACAAATGCAATCTGCGTCATTATTACTCCATGAATCTGAAACAGAAGCTTGTTTATGTTTTATAAACAGAAACAAATTAGGATACGCATCTTTAAATTAAACATTCCCACGCAACTTATCAAGCCAAAATCTAATATGTTTCCCATTCTCGACCTCACCTCTAGACTGCATGTTCAACCCCTGGGACTGGATAACGTCCTTATTAAGTAAAACAGCCAAAGCTTTCCATCCTCCTGATGAGTACTGGTTGAAAGGAAGAAGCTCCCAGTTGTTGTTTTGACCATAGCAGAATTCAATATCTTTACGCCACAAACAAGAAATGTCATTTTTATACCTCCAAACTCATTTGACAAGCAAGGTCAAGTTAACATCGGCTAACTTAGAAATGCCTAAGCCTCCATCCTTCTTAGGAGTCGTAACCACCTCCCAAGAAACCCAATGAATCATTTTAACGTTCTCAACACCCGCCCACAAAAAGCACTTCATAATAACTTCAATAACTTTGTTAGGTGCTTTATAAAGTGAAAAATAATAAATAGGTAAACTCGATATAACCGACTTTATAAGAGTGAGCCGACCACCAATAGAAAGCGTTTTCGCCTTCCATGACTTGAGCCGAGATCTACATTTATCAACAACCGAGTTCCAATTCCGAATTCAACTCATGTTTGCCCCAACTTTTATGCCAAGATAATCCAAAGGAAAACTACAGTACTTACACTCACTTATTTCGGCCATAAACATTAATTCTTCGTTGGAAGTATTAATACTATATATATTCGATTTATGTAAATTGATCTTTAAACCCGAACATATATGAAAACATGAAGAATTCGAACCATCCTCTTAAAATTGCCAATGGACCATCTTCCCACAAGTAAAGCATCATCCGCATAAAGTAAATGTGAAATAGACGGCCCATTATTACCGATTTGCACACAATCGAAATCACCCATGGTCGAGGCTTTGTTAATAAGACATGTAAACGCCTCCATAACGATGAGAAAAAGAAAAGGCAGTAATGGATCACCTTGACTTAGCCCTTTCTCACATTGGAAAATATAAGTAGGAGAGTCGTTAACAAGGACCGATGAACGAGCCGATTTCAAAACCCCTTCAATCCAAAGACACCAACGAATTGGGAATCCCAATTATTTCAAAATGGAAATCAGAAATTACCAATCTACATTGTTATAAGCTTTCTCGAAGTCAATCTTGAACATAAAAGATTTTTCGCCTTTCCTCTTTAACCAGGAAACAAACTCATTAATAATTAGTGGACCATCAAGAATAAACCGATCCGATAAAAAGCCACTTTGAGTTTAAAAAATAATGGATCTCATAACCTTCTTGATTCTATTTGCCAAGACTTTAGAAATGACTTTAGAAATTATACCAATCAACGTAATGGGCCGATAGTCCTTTAACCCGATCGGGTTCTTAATCTTAGGAATAAGCATAATAAAGGCCGCACTATATCCTTGATTAATTTGTTTCATAAAAATCAACCCCTTAAATTAAAGAAATCATCTTCGTAAAAAGCCCAAAAATGCTTCAAAAACGTGAAGTTCAACCCGTCTGGGCCGGGGGCTCGATCACCACCACACTCGAAAACCGCCTTCTTGATTTCTTCTCTCCTACTTAATTATGAATAATTACTCTTTTTAATTAGATATTTATTACTTATTATATCATTTATTTAGTTAAATATGAATACTTCTCATTTTAATTAAAGATAGTTAGTAATATTATATTATTAACCAAATGAATTTAATATGAATTTGTATTAGTTTTATGAATAAACTTATACCTTTTACTTAAAAGCTTCACAAATTTTAAAATTATGATTGTTAAAATATTTAAAAACGAAGAATAATATTATAATTGTTTTTTTAGTGATTTCTATAAGAAAATCAATAGTTAATGTGGTTGAAAGTAAGAATGTTAGAATACAATATGTTAAATAATATAAAATGAGTGGTATTAAAACATCAAAGTTAATACTTTGATAAAATGACTGGTATCTGAAAGCTGGTAGCTGGAAGTTTTTTAAATATATTTTGGTGTTTGGCAGAGTAGCCGGAGCTTTTAATAAAATGACCACGATGGACATAATTAAAATCTTGTAAATAAGGTTTTTATTTTATATTTAAAATACAATGGGTATTTGTGTCATTTCCTAATTAAAAGCTTGTGGCTAGTAGAGCTTTTTCTTAAAAGCTAGTACTAGTAGCTTTTCATTATAGAGCTTTTTCTCCAACCTAAAAGTTTCCAGCTCCTTCAACCAAACAAGACTTTTATTGAATATGAGTTTTTTCTTAAAAACTTGAAGCTTGAAAAGCTCTTAAAAGCTTTTAAGAAAAAACTCCTACTTAATAAAAAAACTTTGTTTGGTTGAAGAAGCTGGAAGCTTTTAGGTTAGAGAAAAAGTTATATAGTGAAAAGCTATTAGTACTAGCGTTTAATAAAAAGCTCTACTAGCTACAAGCTTTTAATTAGTAAATGACACAAATACCCATTCTATTTAATAAAATAAAAACCTTCTTTACAAGCTTTTAATTATGCCCATTGTGGTCATTTTATTAAAAACTTCAGCTACTCTGCCAAACACCAAAATATATTTAAAAAGCTTTCAGCTACCAGCCACCAGCTAGTTTTGCCAAACATACCCTAGCTTTTAAGAAAAAACTCTACTAGCTACAAGCTTTTAATTAGTAAATGACACAAATACCCATTCTATTTTAAAAATAAAATAAAAACATTCTTTACAAGCTTTTAATTATGCCCATTTTGGTCATTTTATACATTTTATTAAAAGCTCCAACTACTCTGCCAAACACCAAAATATATTTAAAAAGCTTCCAGTTACCAGCTTCTATCTATCAGCCACCAACTAGTTTTGCCAAACATACCCTATATGATGAGTATTCATAATTTTGCTTATTTAAACCTATTTATCAAAATCAATATTCAATAACTTCTAAATATAATAAATACCAAGTAAAATTGTTAAATTTATAAAATCGTTGGAATAGAAATGTTTTTGAGTATTTAATATTCTAAAACTGGCTCAAAGGTACCAATGGGTTGTTTGGCAACCTCTGTTTCATTAAATGTTGAGCCATTAGGAGGTCTGAGACTCTAAACCAGTCAGTGCTCAACCAGTTAAAGTAAGTCGATATGGTGGTGGTGGAAGAAGTGGTGGTGGGTCGAGGAGGTGATGCGTGAGTGGCCGAGTAAGGATTATAAACACATGTGAAGAGACAAAGTAATAAAATTTTCTTCCACTATCATTTTAAAACTTAATGGGTAGAGGTGTGTTTCTGATGAACCAAATGCATAGGGTTTTTACCTTTAAGGGCATGTTTGGATAAACTTATAACTTATTACTTATCTTTTTTGCCATCTCCTTATCTCCTTTTTCCAAAAAGTCACACATTCCTAACTCATAACTTATCTCCTTTTCCACTTCCTTTTTACCTTATTCAAACCTAAAAAGTTTTTTTCAAACCATCATTCAAACACTTTTAAAATAACTTATGACTTTCTAGAAAAGAAAATTCATAAGTAAAGGTGGTGGAAATAAGGAGTGCCAAACACCCTCTAAGAGCATTCACATTCCCTCCACCATTTTATACCCTATAAGAGCATTCTCATTTAGGGAACCAAATGTATGTGAGTGTGTCCACCAAATTATATGGGGTGGGTGTAAATGGTTGTGAGTGGATGAGCGAGAAAATATTTGGCGGAAACACTATTCATCCCTAAAAATATTTTAATATTTTTGAAAGTGGTTGTGAGTGAGGAGAGAGAAAATATAATGATAAAAGTATAAAAAAGCAATGTTTTAAAAACCGGTTTTTTAATTATACCGGATTTAGCTAAAAATGGTTTAACCGGTTGAACCGCGTCGTATCGGGCGGTTCAACCGGGTTGATTAGTTAGCTATGTAATTTCATAAATTACAACATTAACACAAAAAATAATCTAAAAGTACATAATTACATACTAAAATACTATCAAAAAGTTAATCAACAATTAAAAAAATAATCCAAAAGATAATCTAAAGTTTTTAATTTTTTAAAAGTTATTCCTTAATAAAAAAAAATCTAAAAATAACCCAAAAACTAATCTATGCCGGTACCGGTATAGCGGTTCAAACTAGTATACAAGATTTTACCGGTGGTATAAAATTGATACCGTTTCCCATATTTACCGAAGTGTTTCGTACCGGATTTCCATTCGAAAACGGTAATACCGGTATAACCGACCGGTATTTACTGGTTTTTAAAACATTGTGAAAAAGTATTATTATTTTAAAAAGGAGAGAGAAAATTTTAGGGTGAAATAGTGATTTTTAGTGTAATTTGATAGAGGAGATTTAGTAGAAGAGATGGGAATGCTCTAATATAACAAAAAAAATCGTACTTTTCAAATATTATCTCTTATTTTAAAAAACCTTCCACATCCCCTCCATCATATTTACTTTTATCTTACTCCCAAACACTTATTTTATTATATTCCTCGTTAAAATACACTCACAATAATTTGATAGGAGTGAATAGTAGCTTTTTATGTATAAAAAACTAGAAGATGGATTTTTCAAAATATAAAGATGGGGTATAAAATGGTGGATGGGATGTAGGGTGTTTTCATTAAGTTTTTTTAAATTTTAGAGATGGGAGAGGTTTGATGGAGGGGATGCGAATGCTCTAAGACTTTCCGTTGTGGGTAGAGGTGAGTGGGGGATTTATCGAATAATATTTTACCACGTCAACGCCTACGTGGCACTGGGTAGCGGCCGGCGGTTACTCGCGGCAGAGTGTTGTGGGTCAAGGTTAGCGGGTTTTTTTAACCAAATATGTTTAATTGTTTACCACAATTTTGTTTATAAAAAAACATTAAACTAAAAATAAAATAAAAATTACACTAAAATAAAAAACAAACGTTACACTAAAAAAAGGAAATTACACACTAAAAAAAGGAAATTACACTAAAAAAAATTACACTAGAAAAAAGAAAATTACACTACTAAAAAAAAAGAAAAACAAACCAAACGATCATAAAAAAAAACCTAGCCACGTAGGTGATCTCCCGAGCGCAACATTTGCCACGCCGAAACATGGTGAAAGGGGTGGCCAACCTTACGACGGTACTCCACATGGGTAAAGGCGAGGAACACGTCTTCTTTCTCCCCGGGGAGATCTCTCCTCACCTCTCTGCACGCGAGTTCGAAGTTTTTACACTTCGATTTCAAGTCACCGAATTTGTGGGAGATGGAGTCATTGGTACCCCCGACAAGGGTACCAAACTCGGCTAGCACCCGACGCCACCGCGGCCCGCGAGCGTTCGGTGATCCCTGGCTTGTTGAAGCACCCTGACCGTGCACTTGTTGGTATGCGATCACGAGTGCTAGTTCTTCTTCTTTTGTCCACTGCACCATGGTGATGAAGGTTTGAAGATTGTAGGTTGAGTTGTGAAGAGAATTGTGAAGGAATGTGAATTTTGGTTGAAGAAGAAGAATGATAATTAAGTAGGTAAATAAAAGGGGGTAATAAATAAAGTGGGTGAAAATTTTTTTTTTTTAATTTTAAACGTGTGGCCAGCCCGCTAACGGACACGAGTTGGCTCACGTCCCATCGCTCACGCAGACTTTAACGTCAGGCTGTTGTCGTTTAGCGCTGCCCACATTGATAAAGTTGTGAGTCGCAGCAGGCTACTCGCGGAACACAACGGACATCTAAGGGATAATCACTCGACTAATAGTCAAATTACTTCATGTATTTCAAACTCATAACACAATGATCATCGTCTGAACATATGCATCTCCTCTCTCTCTCTCTCTCTCTCTCTCTCTCTCTCAAGATCCAAGATCCACACTTTAATCTACAATCAGGTAAATCAAGATCTCATCTTTCAATATCATAACATCAAGATTCATAAATCATAACCCACCCACATAATTTATTCCAATTTTCACACCCAATTCCTCCTAAATCCCTCTCTGTCCTTTACAAATTACATTCTGCTTTAACCCTTCATCCATAACCCCAATTTTGCACAATCATCCATTACGTACAAGGTATGCTATGATTGTGATCAATAATGATGAACTATCAGTTCAATTCAGATAGTCCCAAGTCCTTTATTGCATACCCGAAAGGCGATTTCGATATCGAATCGAATTCGGTTAGAAAGCCCAGAAAGATTAAACCTTTATCATACCATCCTGTTATACTGATCAAATATTTAGGAAATAGAGTTATGTATTACTACAAGTTGCATCCTTTAATGCTGCTGTTGTTGATACTTTTGTCATTTGGAGTTTTAAGTTTTATAGTTGTTTCGGTTTATACGGGTGGGATTCGGGCTGATTCTAGTAAGTTTAGTGCTGGTTTGGATGATGGGTATTATCCGTTTTCGAAGCTGCGTAACCTGGTGATGGTTGCGGGGCATTCGGTGTATACGAGTAGTAGTTGTGAGAAGGTTGAGAAGGAGGGGTCGTGGTTTCTTGAAGCGTATCAGAGGAATCCGGGGCAGGCTGCTACTTTTGTGGAGCATATAAAGGAGGGGGTGGAGAGTGCAGCTAGAGATGAGGAGGCTTTGTTGTTGTTTAGTGGTGGGGAGACGCGGAAAGATGCTGGTCCGAGAAGTGAGGCGCAGAGTTATTGGACGGTTGCTGAATCGAAAGGGTGGTTTGGTGAGTTTCTGTAGCTTTTGATTTGTTTAATGTCTTGTGTAATGTGATCTGCAGATGATAAGTTAATTGAGTTTTGTATTGATTTATGCTTAATGTTTTTATGTGAAGATTGATGATCGATAGCTTAGTTTAGTGTATGAAACATTAAAACATCTATATCTAGTTTTGACGGCATTATATCGGTTGTATGTGTAGTGTGTAGTTGTACCATTAGCTCGCATGAGGCGAGAGATGTGTGCGGTGATATGGCAAATGTCTTAGGCATGGTTTAAAAAAACAGGTGAGGCGTGCGCCTTGAGGCGCCCCTCAAGGCGAAACTCTAAGAAAACAGGTCTGAGGCGCGCCTCATGGGGTTCAGATTGTACATACGCCTCTAGTTTAATGTCTTGTGTAATGTGATCTGCAGGGCTGAGCTGCTAAGAAAATGTGCGCCTCAGTTGTGCCTCGGGTGCGCCTCAAGTGGTTTAGGGTGTTTTTGATGTGTTTATTTGGTGTTTTAGACTTTTTGGGTCAATTATTTCATTTTTTATGTGTATTTTTTGATGTCTTAGACTTTTCTAAGTCAAGTATTTTATTTTTTAGACACATAATTTTTATATTTATTTTTTGATTGCGTCTCGGGATTACGCCTCGAGGCTTACGCCTCATGAGGCGAAGGGAAAACGCCTCGAGGCTCGTTTCCATTCTTTTAAACTTTGGTCTTAGGGTTTTGAGGTAACGCTTAATGCACTTCTAGGTATAAAATGGTTGAATTTAGGGTGTAGGAGGATGGTATGTAAAAATGAGCAAAGGAATGATTATGTATATTAAACACCCTTTGAATTAACTCAATCAGTCTTGCATAAATGCCAATGAATTTGTAGATATATTTATGGAAACGGCCTATTTTGATAACATCTGTCAGTTATACAATCGTTGTAATTGTACTTGCACTGTGATTGCGGATGCAGGCAACCAAGAGAAGGTGAGATGGAAAGCACTAACAGAAGAACACGCGAGGGACAGCTTTGAGAATCTTCTCTTTAGTGTATGCCGGTTCAGGGAACTTACTGGTTCTTATCCACAAAATATCACTGTATGTTTGTATATCCTTTTCTCATTATATACATTGTTACTCATAATTAATTAATTATTAGTATTGTATTATTAGTGTCTATATGTATATAACCCATGGGCCTGGCCGCCTCGTATAGGTTTTTCTAAGTTTTGCATAGGTTGGGTCGGGTTGAACCGTTAACAATATTTTATTTGTTTTTAAAGAACCTATACGTCTCTGAACGTATCGTGCTTTTTAAAACCAGCTCCAACATGTTTCTTTGACTAGTTTGAGTGTTTGACCTGTTTGAGATAAAACATAACTGACTTGTGACTCGACCCGTTCATAAGTAAATGGGTCAAAATTTCCACTTTTAATAAATTCGAATGGTTAACTAATTTAGTATTATTTTGCTTACAACTCTCATTCTAGGTTGTGGGTTATGATTTCAAGAAAGAACGATTTGTGAATTTGCACCGTTCTGCAATTCGGTTCCCAGAGACAAGATTCGCCTACTTGGGCACCCCAGCTGCTACAACATCAAAAGAGGCAGCATTAAAAGGCGAGGCATTAGTGAGGACTCAGTTCCAACACGACCCGTACGCGTGTTTAGGCTCCCTCCGTCGCAAAAAGATTGGTCGGGATCCTTTTCATAGGTCAATTCCTTACCCCAATGGCTGCCCAGAGATTGCAGGCTTGTTTAGATACTGTGGGGCTTCATTATATACAGGTTCCCTTCCTTGGCCTTAAAGAACGTTGATAATAAAGTCCTTTATGTTCCATATTATTTAGGATTGTACAATTTTAGACGATATAAAATAGATCGAATTCGATTTATTATATAGAATGATGAGATGCCAGTGGTTGAGTTCCGAAGAAAATTGTTGGGTGGATTGATTATATGAGATTCGTACGGTCTAAAGACGCTAGGGACAATGAACACTGTGTTACATTACAATCCTTGAAACGTAACAACTTGCGTTACAAGCGATAAAAGAAAGCCTACTCAACACCCCCCCCCCCCATCTCCCCGGTCTACACAAATACACAATTATACACGGATGAGGATTTGCTACCGAGTACTGGTATCATACCGATATCGTACCAATAGATATGGTATGGTATTCGGTATCAATTTTCATAAATTCGGTATCGGTATTTTCGGTATCACCACTAGTTCAGTACCAACACCAATACCATATAGAGATAGCATTTTGTAACAAGTACCGGTGCCTACCAATAGGTTCGTTATTGGTATCCACTTTTCCAAAAATTCCGTATCGGTATTTTCGGTATTAGTATTTGTTCGATACCGGTGGTGCGGTACTGATCTCATCCCTACAATTATATATCTATTGCTCACAAAAACTTAAGACCGACAAGTCTAATCAAACTAAGGCCAAACTCCATTGTCAAAGAGCTCAATCTTAGACTCGATTTTGTTTAAGTTTGCCTCAAATTGAACTCTTAGTAGACGGAAACCGAGTACCTCTTAGCTAATGGTGTAACTACTCATTAAAGCCCTAAACTAGAGTTGTAAAATTCGTTTGATAACAGAATCATAACAAGTTTTATAGGGCTATTATTTGATAAAAATATTTTTAAAGAATAGAAAAATTAGTAAGTCGAAATCAAGTAGCTTATGATGGTTTGACTCATTTAAACCCTGAACTAGAGTTGTAACATTTGTTTGATGACAAAAACGTAACACATTTGATATAACGATGTAATTTTATTTAATGATATTATACTAAGCATCTTCAGTTGACCCTCTTTGAAATGCGTATAAATGCATCAAGTTAGCTCACTCGTTAGATTTTCACCCATCTTTTTAACGCACCAATTTTTTTTTCTCAAATGCTATGTCCACTTTCAAACACTTTTCTTCTTTTTAAATAATACTTCGTCCTGCCTCCCATTTGAGATTCGAGATGAACATGTGTCTAAAACTGGATGCGATCTCCAACGTAGATGTCTCCTTTTGGATGCCATGTCGACGCCCCCTTCTAAGGCATTTGAAATGCTTATTGTTAGTGAAACTTCGTCGAAAACAAACCTTGAAACAACGATTTTCAGGAACCTTGACTTTGTTGATATGTTAGGAGGTTACTGATATTATGCATCTACATGTAAATTAAACTTTACAAAGTCTGAGAATCAGACCGATATGTAAGGTCATTGATATTATGCATTCTACAACGTACGTGCGAATAAGATTTTACAAAGTATAAGAATCAAAACCGAAACCTTGAAACTTTAATTTAAAGAATATATCATTTAGAATGTGACCATGGAGCTGCTGCTAAACGGTGCACTTCGTGTAAGAATTTGGTTTTCAGTAAAATCTATTGTTGATCGGTAAATCTACCATGCTCGTGTACCCATGTGTGTGATGTATACATCTTAGGTGAAGATACATCACAGTTGGAATAGCCCTGAAGAAAGATATATTATATACTTTTGCATCATGTGATTGTGTATCAAACTCTATATTAAACTTGAACCAACTTTTGCTAAGTAAATAAGCACAAGCTTAAAACTCAGGCAATATTATTTGTTTTAAACAGTTTTATTCAAGTATTATTATTGTTATCCAAAGTCAGTAACAAGAGGCTCACAAGACGTCCCATAGCAAATGCTGAGTACGTGATTAAAAGACATATAAAGGCGTCTTGATTGTTTTGATGTTGATTAGTCATTTCTTTCTGATTACGCAATTGGTATGCGACCGAAAGGAGGGTGCACAAGTATGGGTCGCATGTTTGCATAGAACATGCATTGACATCTGCGTTTACGGGCTTTAAGTGTGATACATAAGCAAAAGCTAATAAAAAAACCATTTATGCATCTCAAAATTGCCTCCAGTCAGTTGCTAAATGCTAATTTGTGCCATTCTTGTTAAAGCTCACCCACCCACAACACTACCTGAATGAAATTAGCTGTGCCCCCACTAAATATATAAATTACAAAAATCTACTGTAATATTAAAAGAGGGGGGGGGGGGGGGGGTGCTATACTGCTACGGATTCACCAGATCTATGGGAGGTGGTCGTTGAGGAAACGGATGACTAGTTTGAACCACTCACATTATATCTTTCGCACACTTTTTCACAGTTTTCCGACAACCATGTCTCCGCTTGTTGCTCTCCAAATCTTCTTCGGCTGCAAATGCACAAATTAACATCAACAAAATTCACTGCAAATACGACCTGTCGAGTAGTCCTCTCCCTTTAGCAAAAAGGATAGGCAGGTTATACTGATCACAAATTACAAGTTGATGGGCACATGGTTTGGAAAGTCTCCCAAATGTATTTTTATACAGACAGCTACTTAGTCTTAATCACTAATTTCATTTGTTGTAATATGGTTTTTGGAATCATATTGAAAGCATCAATGTACATTATAATTTAGAGGATGGACCCAAAGTATTAAGTGGGTCTACCCAGACTGACCCGTACCAACAATCCTCTCTTTTGACCCGTCACCCAACCCACCGATTTCTCCACTTCTAGTATCCATCAGGCTCCCCAGGTGACCAATTTTAACTACTGGAAAAAATATTTACATTCAAAAGAGTAAGCTAAAATGTAGGGGTACAGCGGGTTGGTCCTTTTATGAACCAGTTCCAGTCCTTTTCTCAAATTCCGCCCACCTCAACTTACTATTTTTATAAATACAAGCACAATTAGATGGATACTATAATTAATTTTTAATTTTCAAAAAATAAAATATACCTGAACTGCACTCGTTTGAGATCTGTAGTTACCGACATAAGAGACTGGGCTCCTAGGTTTGAAATTGTTATCCTCATCGTGGGGCGGTGAATAATCCTTGCTTTCAACAAAATTATTGCTTCCCAACTGTACCCCTACTCCATTTAGACACTCATTATTCTTGTTAGAGGTTCTAGATTTAGGGCTACTGCTATCATACTGCATTGGTTCCTCAGTCCTTGAAACGGTTTCAGTGGGACCTAATGAAACATTTGATAACAGTGTATCGTCTCCATTCACATAAGCATATTGAAGAACACCATTCTGCTCCAAGCCATTTGCTGACTTGGTGCTCTCTGCCTTATCCTTCAGCTGTAATTATATAGAACTCATAAGAAACTAGTATAAACACTGTCAGTAGGCCTTGGATGGTTTGTACATAGTAAAGGGAATCACGCTGACACGGTTATAGTGGTTGGTGTGGCAGTTTTGACTCAGGTTTTGTTTTGTCTCAAACGGGCCAAGAATAAAAATCCAAAAAGTAGTTAAAAAATGGGTCAATACGGGATGTATTTTGCGTACGCCTATTGACAAAAATATGTTTACATAGTTGAATAGATCAAACAGTAAGAAGTCGCCTAAAGTGTATTCCAATGCTACAAGCTCCTAATCGTTTTATTTACAAGAATCAGATTATTGTTTTAATCATACTTAAAACATTATATATTTTAAATTCAAAAAATGGACAAAAATGTATAGGTCAAACACGACCCAACCTGATCCATTTTACACGCGCTTAAAAGGTTACAACTTTTAACCCGTTACCCAACCCGCCCTACATCATTTAACAGATTAAAACATGTGCTGTAACAACGAATCAAATCACCTTAGCAGCCAAAGATTTTATCACATCTTGTGAAGCTTTAAATTTAGCAGATTCCTCAGCGGCTAACACCATAGCTTCCTGAGCCGCTTTTCTCGACTTTTGAAGTTCGCATTCTTGAATGGAACACTGACGCCTCAGGATGTCAACCTTCATTAGATTCAAAAACAAATTCCAGTTTAGAAAAACAGTCACCCAAAAAAAAAAAGGAAGCACACCCTTATTTGAGTTTGTGAATTACCTGACCACGCAATTTGAGTACTTCTTGATTTAAGAGCTCATTAGTTTTCTTTAAACTATCAACAAACCCTTTGGAGAAAGAAAGCCCTGATGTTGTAGGAACAGGTGTTCCTAATCGTGGTGGACTCGGATTTCTAGAAATTGGTGACACTGACCTCGAAGTAATACCAGATGGAATATTAATCGATTTTGGAATCGCTTGGTGAAAATCACCCAATAACATAACATCTTTGAGCTGCATCAAGGATGGACCTTGGGTTGACTGGCCAAGAAACGCATCACCTTTTTTCCCTTGTTTAGCCGCTTTGTTATCTAGAAGCTGGATCAAATCTTGATTAGAAGGCATCCCTGATTTTGCTAATTTTAACTCGGCTTTATCCAGCTTATCCTTGTTCTCACCCGATAAACGGGGTTTAACATTTTGTCTGCTAGTGATCCTGGTTTCAGCCATCTTACCTAACTTTGTATAGCATGAATCACACACACGATATGGTTTTCCAGGATTAGGAGCGAGGGCAGCACGTGGTGCTTTCTTTGAACTACATGAATGGCAGTGCACGAGTCCACAGTTGTAACAATTGTGCCTCTTTCTAGTGAACCCGAAAGCCTGCCTACAAGACGAGCACTGAGATTGCTCGGCACCAGAAACCCATTTATGAACACAAATGACAGCCGTAAAGTTTGAACCACAAGATATATACTTAACATGTCTATCGTTTAAAGATTCAACAATAGTTGGTACCTTACGGTCTTCAACATCTCCATGGCCTAACCTTCCATTAGCTCCCCTCCCCCATGTATATACCTCGTTTTTTGACGTCAATACAGCCACATGATACGTACCACAAGCAATCTCTTCAACGGGTGAATTGACCAGCTTACCCTCTACCGGACAAGGTAATTTCCCGTCGCATTCAGGATTTCCTAGTTGACCATAAACAGTGCTTCCCATTGTATAAACATGCCCTGATGTGGTCAAACCTACAGTCAAGCTATGCCCACAAGCAACCTTATGAAAATTGTAATCAATAAGTGCTGGCACGCATGTGGGTTTAAGTCTGGACTCTTCGTCACCATGACCAAGGCGGTTGTTGACTCCATCACCCCATGTAAATAGTTTTCCTGATAAGACACTTGGACTAGACTGTGCAACAATAACATCCACCACAGCAGCCGTGTGCCATACTCCACACGCAACCGCAACCGTCCTCAACCCCGAAAGAGATTCTACCTCTTTTGGATACGACACGTTTTCATGATTACCATGGCCCAAAACACCAAAGGTCCCGTCACCAAAGGTAAAAAGCTGTCCGGCCGACGTTATTAAAGCCGTATGCCATGGACCACATGCAACTGAAGCTACTTGAAGCCCTTCAAGAGGACCAGAAATTCTCTTCGGTATCCACTGACTGACATCTGTACCATGCCCGAGAAGCCCAATATTGTGTGTTCCATCACCCCATGTATACATCTCTCCAGACGATGTAACCGCACAAGTGTGGAATTCCCCACATGCAACAAAATCGATATTGGAAACAGCTAAAGATTCAACTAAATGAGGCTGACTCTCATCTTTTCCGACACCGTGGCCGAGCCGACCTCCAAATTCCTCACCCCATGTAAAAAGTTCACCTTGCCTAGTAACTAAAGCCGCATGCCTCACTCCACATGCTATGTGACAAACATCTAAAACCAAGTTTGATTCTAAAGGTCGGGGCAAAAGCACATCTGTTCTTGTGCTAGAAAGATTCACATTTTGGTCTGCGCCGAGCTTGACGACGTTGTCACATATTACCTCGCCCCATATATACACGTCCCCTAAAGAGTCAGAATCATCAAGGCCTGACCCGTGACTAGAAGTACTAGGTGCACTAGAAATGCTAACCCTAAAAGCATCGGAACTAGAACCTTTTAGTTGCATATTTGTTTGGTCTGAGGCTGCTGCATACGACCTCTCCAACCCTGGAGGATAACTCTTGGGAGAAGTAGTTGGGTTTGAACTAATCGAAATGCCCGGAGAACTAAAATCTCGAGGGGCACTAATCGAACTATCGCTTGCACTGTTTGATGCTAAATCTCTATTATCCTGTCGTCAGTTGATGAAACACAAATAATATTAATAAAAACAGACATCATATGCATTAAAGATAGCCAGCCAATAAACTACTGCTTTTTCGCTAAGATATCAAGGTATGCAGATATTCTGCATACCAAAAAGGATTGTACTTTCAGTAATAAGTTAATATCTCATTTTATCAAACGTTTGCCTCAAAAAGTGTTGTGATAAATAACAATCGTAACGAAAAAGAAGTTAATAGGCAGGAAAACATACATCAAGGTAAAGGCCTTCATCACTCCATCCATCAATTTTCAAACGCCCTTCTTGCAATGATGAAATCAGTGCTTTGAGACCTGCTATCCACACTTCAGCCTCAACCTTGTCCTTGCAGATCTAATATAAGTCACAGAAGTTCAAAAAAAATAAAGGAAAAAGAATTCATGTGCATGTGATGAATGATATATAGATGAATTAACCACTAACCAAATCAAGAGATCGTTTCCCGTTGTTGTATATGAGAGAAAATGAAAGATAGTCCTTTTCCGGACGCAGATAACGTCGGAAGACAGCCTAGTAGCAGATGATTAAAAGAAGCATTACTGAAAGATCTTACTCATTGAATATACTATATTGTCTATGACCAAAATGATGATGATATGCAAGAAACCAAAGGTATCATGATACATAATTAATGTGTGAAAGAATGTAGAATTCTCACAGTTCTTTGTCCAGGAATAATTCTAGAGACCGAGGCTAATTTTAAGCTCCTTTCACCACTTTCAGAAATCCAAATCAAAGATGATTCATCCTGTGGGTTCAAATTCCAGCCGTTAGCAAACGTCAAATGACAACAAGGAAAGAGCATAGGGCAATTTCAGCTGTACTAACAAGTGACAATTCTCGTATAAGTTGAGCATAGTTACCTAACACAAAAATCAACATAATTTAAGGGGATAACTTTTCCCCTAATCGTATAATTATCATCACAAATACTAGGCTGTTAATCTTTACTCCACACACATATAGAATCCGTTGAATTGCAAACTGTTTGCACCGTTGAATCAACATTAGGGCATTAGCAAGAAAGAACGATGAAGTAAAAAGACGTGTAGAAATGAACCATAAATCCATAATTATAAGACCCTACTACAGAAATTCAAAAATAGATTTCCAATGTTTAAATAGAATGCCAAAGAGATCAAAGCATATTTCAATCTATTGCTACCAATGTTATAAGTTGTTTGTGCTAATACAAATTTCCATGGAAGGAAGCATGGAGAATTAACTATATTTTAATCAATTTATTTCTGACCAGAGGATTTATCAGGTATATATGATTTATTATTAATATACAGGACTACAAGAGTACCCGCTCGATGGTTATGCAGCATTAGCAGTTGGCATTTAGAACGAACCAGTGAACCACACATTTGAGGTTACCACTATGTTTATGGCGCTTTACCATAAATTCATATAGTTAGTCATTGACACATTGCATATTTTTCTTTTTTCAAATGATAAAAAAATAACTCACATGAGAAAGTCTAAATGGACAAAACTTGGGCTTCCCCTTGCGACCGTATTTAAGTAAATGTGCACCCTTCTTCAGGGCAATTAGCGCCTGCAAAATGGTAAGAGAAGTAGAGAACCACATAAGAATGATGGAACTGCCAGTTGCAAAATCATGCGAAAATAATCTACTATACACCCAATAGATTTTCCATATAGGAATATTCAGCAATTCATCCAAGAAACTTTTAATATCATTTTGAAAATTTGGAAATTATCCATGTTGACCCATGTACCACACAAACAACTGTCAACATGTATGTCATGTGCTTGCAAACTAGCCTGCCGCCCATGCTTTGCATAGCTTACACTAAAACTCATAATGTAAGATAGTGAGCATGGGGAAAAGAAAATAACGGAAAAGAGGCAGCTCAAGGTATCAACTATCACTCATGTAAGATAGCACAAAAGCATGGTAAATTTTGGCATGTCTGATGATGCAGTCAAATAAGCAACTGCAATGTTTGGGCTATGTAGCCTACGCAATGAGGACATCTCTGCTAGTTCTCAAGTTTCTTCCTTAACTCTTATGTTTATGCAAGATTTTTTTGCAAACAAACAAGGTTTTCCAGATCAGGGATGTTTCTACAAACTAGGTTTACTTTGTTTTTCATTTCCTTTTAACACTAGACTAGTAACGGGCTAGCAAGACGGTAAATAACTAACGGCCTACTAGCATTCAGAAAATGTTGTCCAGAATGGTAACAGAGGAAGATACTAAGACCTTATATTCAATGAAATATATGACCATTTCCAAACCGAATGGTACATCCTTAACCATAGATTCTTCCCTTTCATTCATTAATAAAAATATGCTAAAACTTCCAATTTTGCTAACTACTACTTAATCACAATCTACCAAGTACTAAAATCCATATCTCCTCCTCCCAGTATATTTCATATCGACAAAACGGGCCTTATCGTGTTCAACAGGTCAGAGACAACGTGATTAACAAGTATCAAACTTGAATACAACTCGTTTAACTAATTTATACCTCATGTCTGTAAAACAGTTGTATGTTTTATGTACCAAGAACGAGAAGCCTCCTAATTTTAATTATGTACCAGGAATTGTCGGCCCTAACTTCAAACAGCAGATGAAACATAAGACCTTATATGGGTAAGCACTAACCAAACTGTTAACCGAAAACAAATGAAAACGAACCGAAATTAACCGAATTAACTGAAAATCGGTTGTTGGTTTTTTCTTGTACCCTCGGTTAACCAAAACTAACCGAACTAAACCAAACCATTCATATTTTAATATATTTTTAGCTTTTATGCCTCAATTCATTTATTTCATGTTTTATATTTTCATTTCATGTATTAATACCTAGATCATGTATTAATACATCAATTTCATGTATTTATGCATTCTTTTCACATATTATCCTCGATTTCATGTATATCCAAGAAAAAAATAAAGCTTGGTTTTGGTTATTTAACTGAAACTAACCGAACTGAAACCAACAAATTAACCGAATAAACTGAACCATTTAACCAAAAACCGATTGGTTAATGAAATAGACTAACCGAGGACTTTAGTTTTGGTTAAGGCTAATAACTAAACCGAATCCAGCTGAAGTTTGCACACCCGTAGAGCCCGGCCACCTAAGTTTAATTATTTTTTAAAAGGTACATAATGATTAATGACATAGTATGTCGGCCTTAATTTCAAACAGCAAAGACATATCTATATCTACATTTTTCTAAGGGTAACTTTCTATGTACCGACCGAATTGGTCACCGGGTTTCGTCAAAGACGATTACCCATCAACTCCGCCCGCGAACGTGATGTTCTATCGGGCCCCGGCAGCCGCGTAAACTGACCTTCGCCCAGAAACCATACTACCCCACACGAGAAACTCGCTGGGGTAATAGCTAGGTAAAACCGGGTTGCCCTCAGGATCGAACCATGCCTCGGTAGGAACTATCCATCATTGGGACGTCCCCAAATAAAACTTGTTGGGATCGAACCCAAAGTCTCCCAAGGGAAACTTGGGCCGCCAACCATTATCTACACTTCTACATATCTTTTATGGACTAACTATTATTTATTTATGAATAGTTATTATATTTATTAGCCAAGTAAATTTAATATGAAATTATTTATGAATTTTTTAAATAAATTTATTTTCTTTTTAATTAAAAACATCCAATGTCTCCCACTATCACCAAATTCAAAACCACGTTCGCTAAAACATAATTAAAAATAGGAATAATAATAATAAAAAATTATAAATGTCATGTTAAAGTTGAATTTTTTAAAAACATATCTTAACGACTTAATGTGTTAACACCTTACATTATCTTGTATTCAACCTGTATAACACACATGTTGATTCAACACGTGCAATACATAGGTTTTAATATTTTTTATTTCTAAATATATAAAATTACATTTATTCAACTCGTGTAATACCCGCGATTCTAACCTAGCAAGACTGCAAGAGCTTTATAAGATATACCTGTTCAATGTGACGATGTGAGTTAGCGTAGCTAACAAGATCTGCCATTCAACGTAACAACGGACTCACCACACCACCACCACCACCAAACACCACTACAGTCTCCGGTCATCATCAATCGGAATCATCCACGTTTCACTTCACACACTAAACCCTACCAAAAACACAAAACAATATTATTATTATTAACCATAACATTACAGTTTAAAACACTACATAACCTCATTGCACCACCACAACTCACCTTTTCCTCCCTCGTGGCACTAGTAAAGGAAGAAGATGGCACAAACAGAAGAATTACGGCAGACCAAATTATTATTAATATTATTGGTTATTAATTTATTAATTATAGTAATAAAATAAAGAATGAATGAGGGGAGACAATTTCTATTTCCAACGTCTTGCTTTTCCTTTTTTTACCTTACTTTTTGTTTTTTTTGTTATAAAGTACTTTTTTATTTATTTTTGAATTAAGCAAATTTCAAAATAGACTCGGATTGAAAGCATAAAAACGAATTCGGTATTGGTAACGAGACTGTTTGACAGTATCTGTTACAAAGTAAAAAAATTATTTATAATGTTTTAATTTTAATTATAAAAAAGTTGACTCATGTAACCCAATAAATAAAGTTGTGATATGTCTAAAATGATATCGATTCATTACAATACCGCTACGCTATCAATACTAGGTATAGTTAACAATATCAACACACGTGTTTAATGACTATCGACACTAGTTTTGATAACAAAGTTACTAATACTGATGTTGTGTGGTCAATAACGGTTCATTAGAGTACTTACACTCGATATAGTTTATGATCCCCAAAAGTAGTTTAGTTATTATATATGTTATCTTAACTTCGACTAACGAATGCGAATACGAACACACACACTTAAGCAAACAAATTTTTTTGTTCGTTCTCATTCGTCAAGACTATAAATTTGTTCATATTCATTTGTAATTAGTAAAGGCTTAGGACTAAACGTGTAAAATTGATAAATCATAAAAACCAACCAACCAATTAACTCCAGCAATAACAAGTTGGTTTGGTAACTTTCTATTTACAATTTATACTCTAAAAGTTTACAACAGTGTTTAATATTTAACAAATTCTATTTGAAGTTAAAATTTTGTTTTCGATAATATGTACATTTAAAATGGTAATTTTGAAAATTTAAATCTTCTTTAAAAAATTATTGCTTCAACATATACGTCCCTACTTCCTCGTGAATTTTCTATTTTATACATTGATTTCTTTACAAATAGTCATTCCTTGCTTGGTTTGTGAGAGATTTTTAAGATTGATTATATTATCGCTAATTTATAGCATTAGCATTAATATTATTTTTAGGCAGGGTGGTTAGGGTAGCGCCCTTCTCCACCTCAGCTCAATAACGTCCAACGACACCCCTTGTCCATTTCTTAAGCGCCATTATATCATTCGCTAGCCCATTCATAAACGATGACGAGCATGACCAACCTTGTAGTGTTAAATTGTGGGGAGAGTTTTGAGTTTTACTGCACTTCTCTTTTTACTTTTGACATGTTAGTTGTATTTTATGTTTTACTAGATTATATCCCGGGAACGTCCCGGGGTTGAAAAATCTAATATGACATATTAATTTTACATATGAAATAGAATGATGCGCTTTACAGTTACATACATGAAAGCTTCGGGTAGCAGCTAACCTAAAACAATTAAAAATATATCTCCAATGTTAACGCCTCCTTAAACAATGTATAACTCTAATATTAATATATAACCTAAAACAATGTATAACTCCAATGCTAACGCATGTTGAAAATAGAATTCATATTTAGTGATTTGAACATAATTAGTGACTTGCCTATACATGATTAATGATTTACCTGAACACTTTATGTTTTTTTTTCCTATTTGAACAAAACCCAACAAAAATAGTCGTTTTTTTTCTCCGTTTTTTATATAGCACTATGGTACTCGTTGGAAAGATAATAAAACGCTCGTTAATTTGGTGTAATTCTTTTCTTTAAAAAATCTCGTATATAAAAGATATTAACGTTTAAAAATTATGGGAGGAAACATAAGAGAGAAAAATTTAATTTTGTTTTTAAATTATTTTTTTTTCTAAAATATCTCAATGCCACATGTGATGACACATGGCACACTCAAGGAGGAGAATGCCTCCTTGAGTGCCATGTCATTAAAATGACTTTCTTTTATTATATGTATAGATTTTTAAAATAAGATTTACTTAAAAAAAAAGTTTAGTTACTTTGAAACACACTATAGGTTTATTTTTAAATTAAATTACCTTTAGTATGAGATAATTATAATGTATTTTCACTTTTAAAAATTATATTTGTTGTTTATACGATGGAATCATGATAAATGTCTTTTTTTCGGATATCCCATTATTATTAGATTAATATTAGTGGAAATGAAATTAAATAACCCCAACTTTAGGATATTAGAAGACAATAATCCCAACTTGAATTTGGAAGACAATAATCCCAACTTAAAGGTTGGTTTTTATTCCATTAGACCAAAACTAACTGGGGTTAGTTTTTAACAGACCTAGTTAGTTTTCTGGCTAAAAATGTAATTTTTAAAAGATTAAGGACCATTTCTGCCCATTAGTCAAACCTTTTTAACAAACCCATTTACTTCTCCGGTGACCGGTTCTCTCCTCCGGCGACCACCGCTCCATCTCCGGCGACCACCCATCCTTCTTCGGCGACCACCCCTCCACCTCCGGCGGCCACCCCTCCTTCTCCGGCGACCACTCCTCCACCTCCGGCGACCACCTCTCATTTTCCGGCGACCACCCCTCCACCTCCGGAGAAGGAGGGGTGGTCACCGGAGGTGGAGGGGTGGTCGCCGGAAAAGGAGGGGTGGTCGCCGGAGGTGGAGGTGGAGGGGTGGTCGCCGGAGAAGGAGGGGTGGTCGCCAAAGGAGAGCACCGGTCACCGGAGAAGGAAATGGGTTTGTTTAAAATTATTTACCTTAAAATACCGATACCATATCGATACCAAAAATATTGAAACCGAAAACCTCTATATGTGAGTACCGATACCGAACACCCTCGGCTCGATACAGGGTCGGTTCAGGATCGGCATCGGTTCGGTATTCGGTGCAATAAGCTCATCCCTAATTTATATTAAACATAAATGAAGATAAAAGTTAAAATTACAACTAAAGTATCTTAAATTGTGTTAACATAAATTATAATAATATAGTTACAAAATGGCCATGAATAGTAACTAACTAGGGTTTGGTTATATCTAACTAAACTACGGTCAGCTTCTTTTGTCTTCTTTATATAGTAACTAACTAGGGTTTGGTTATACCTAACTAAACTGCGGTCAGCTTCTTTTGTCTATATCTAACTAAACTACCTAAACTACGGTCAGCTTCTTTTGTCTTCTTTATATAGTAACTAACTAGGGTTTGGTTATACCTAACTAAACTACGGTCAGCTTCTTTTGTCTTCTTTACCATCCAAAGTTGACTGCTACGTTGACCAACGTTTAACATTTCTTCACCGACTCAACTTATTGGTATAATTTGCACTATTTTTAAGAATCAAATAAATTAAAGAATCATATAAGTGGAGTCATTTCATGATATATATATATATATACACACACACACCTATACGCTCCTAAAAACATACTTATTATTGACACTACTCCACGTGTGAATCTCCATGCAAACCCCAAAGTCACCATACATATTAGAATATAAATAAATATAAGGTACACCTTATGTTTCTTCTAATAACATATCCAACTACCACCACCACATCCAATCAACACAACAACCTACAATGGCAAAACTAACACTTGTCTTGCTCACTTTTGCCTCCCTTGTAGCCTTCGCTACATCACACAAAACCATCATCACCACCACCATCGATGATGGGGAGTCGGTCTCAGAATAAAGGCGCTGTAGCCAACGGTTACAAGGATCAACAACTGATCAACAACTCCGATTACCACCATCCCCGCCGCAACGCGCGGGAAACCACCTAGTTAATATCAAACAAAATTGTCTTTTGGTTGGTATTACTTTTCCCATTTTCAATACTATAACAAAATACATGAAATTAGTTTGGTTTAGCTATTTATAGCATTTGCAAGATCTTAGAAATCGACTATATGGTTCTAGTTGATAACTTGATTGTGTTATGTGGGTGTTGAGAGTTGGTTTGTAGTTGCAACCTTGAATCAACATATGGACACATACTTGATAATGAGCCTACTTGGATTACCTTGTTCTAACCAGCAAACTATGTAAAAAAAAAAAACACACCAACAAACATGTCAAATGGAGTGACATCACTAATATGTTGATTGTTGAGCACTAATATGTTGAGGATCGTGAGTATACACTCAATGTTGGATTAAAGTCTAAATGCTTAATAGCATTAAGCATAAGTACAACCCGTTCATCTTGCCACCTCTAGTAACACGCGTCTCCACCAACCAACATCAACACAAACACGTTCCAAGCTATTTGTTCGTCAAAAGGTTCATTTTACATAAACATGATTTTAATCGTGTCGAAAAAAAATTTGGAGTTGGCCTTGTTTTTATTAGACATATTAGAGTACAGTAACAAGAGTCACTACATCAAATTTACATAGATAATCTATAAAACCTCCATAAACCAATATCTATCCTATAACAATAACATAGCCATAAGATTTGCTGCATAACTCACATAAACAACCACTCTCTAGAACAAGCCATAAACCAGACCCGACCCATACTAAAACAGCTCATATTTGCATAGATGTTATTCAAGAACAATCTTTACCGAAACTTGTATACATTCCCACATCGCGTATATATCTACAAGATAATATAGTTGTACCTTATGCTTGTTTTTACCATTTAGTTGAAGTCCATGAAGCTAGGTTTGAGCTGACCCGCGTTATTTGAATTAGGCGTTTGCGTGTTTTGTGGCTGAGGCTGAGCCTGCTGACCGTTAAGGTTAGCAAAGTGATGAAGCGGTTGGGGACGTGATGAGTATTGAGGTGGCAACGAGGCACTGTAGGTCATCCCGTTAAGAAGTGGTGGTTGACCTGCCTCAAGTTTAAGACGGTTGACTTCTTCTCTCAGTGCTTCATTCAAAGCTGTGAAACAAATATCACATATCAGATGCATTCTAGCAAATCACACATAAATTGGGCATATTTTAGAAACCGCGCTTTCAAAACCAACAGGCAACAGTTAAGGGCCTAAGTCATAAAGTTTATAATCAGATTAGTGGATAAATTAATAATTTTTATCTACTTTTTATAGTGGACTTCCTAAAAATATTAAAGTCAAGATACCATTAAACTCATGACTAAATTTGTTTTAACTGTATACAAATGTGTTATTCACTAAGGACAGCACTATCTCTGGATCACTGCTTGTAGTGGTGTAAAGTGTAAACAAGGCGAGCTGCTCGTGAGCTACTCAAGATTGGTTTGCTAAAAGCTTGAATCAAGCCCGGGCTTCATACACCGATGGGAATCTCAAGCTATGGTGGCAAAACAATCAAGTTAGGTAACATGTCAAAACGATTGAATAATATGCCCGGTTGACATGCCACCATTTTTCACTCTTATTTTAAAATCTTATAAATAATTAATATGATTATAATAGCTATTAATGCAACAACGAGACAAGTTTTTCTAATAAAACAATACGCGCGTTAAGTTTTTAAATCCTTAACATAGTCAAATCGACCCATTTCAAGAAAAAAAATTGGTGAAGGCAATGAGTAATACAAAAGTAAAAGGAATTACCATCTCTAAGTTGAGCATGTTGTTCCATCGCTTCCAACCTGAGTTTGAGCTCCTTGTTTTCAGTCGTTATGTCACTAGTGTCCCGCTACATCACATGAAGTGACTGTCAGTTGGTGGGGGGTTTGGATGTGTGTTTTTAAAAAATAATTATACAATACTGGAAAATAAGAATCAAATTATCAATTGTGAAAAAATGGGCCATAGAAAATAGTGTTTGGATGTTTGAAGTTGTAAGATCAATCATCAACTAATATATGCTTCTACTTTAGTTATAATATCACTATCAAGCCACATTAGTTTAGGTAAAAATAAACCTTTACATAGGTGAAACTAACAAATTTAAGGCAAGAGATCTAGGGTACTTCCTTTAGAACCATATATTATGACTATCGTAGTCACGGATCTCGTTATTTTTATAGCCATGATTTTAGTTTTTAAAAGCGCGCTTGAGGTGATTGGGAAAACACCTCAACACCTCGAGGCGGCGCCTCATTCATGTCTAGGATAAACTTAAGGTATGTAGGACGATGATATGTAAAAACAACCAAAGGGACAAAGAAATCATGAGTGCTTCACTTAATAAAAAGGATTATATGTGTAGGAGACGAGATAGCATAGTTATCAAAGGAGCTAGGCGCACTCAAGGCGCATAGGCCTCGCCTAAGGCGCAAGGCGCAAAAAAAGCGAAGGCCTGAGATAAAAAAAAAGCGAACAAAGAAAATAAAGCAAAAAATATATTAAAATAATACCTTTTTCATCTAGTTAGTATCAAAAGTTTTAAAATATTGTTGTATTAGTGTATAGAAAAAGTTTTCTTTAAATAAAAGTAAAAATCTGGCTCGAATCTAGCCGTAATTTAACGAATTTGGCTGAAAACTCTCTGGAATTTGGGAATCTAGCTGAAATATGCGCCTAAACCACCACCTGAAGAATTAAAGCGCAATTTCCTCGACTCAAAGCGCAAACACATCGCCTCGCCTAAAAAATGGGCCTAGGCGCAAGAGGCGGTGGCTTTTAACAACTATGCGAGATAGATGCAACTTTTGATTAAATACAAAGCCTATTTGGTCGTACATAAAGCAATGCCTCACATACTAATTTACCTCAACGTTTGGGACCTAAACGTATCAAAAACCAAGGTCATGATTCAAACAAAGATAGTTAAATCAAACGAGTAATAAAACATAACTAGCGGATTTACAACCATTTTTTTCAATAGCAGCAAAGCAAGACAATCTTGTAAACAAAAACCGATACAATTCACAAGTTGACATATCATAAAATCAAATACAAACATATACCTGCAGCTTGGTAACCTGCGCAGAGAGCGTAGTGGCTTCCGTCTGCAGCGTCTTCACCTTCTTCTCCAACTCACTTGTATACCGCATTTTCCTCTCCTTCGACCGCGCTGCAGACTGTCTATTCGCAAGAATCCTACAAAAAAAACATCATTAAATCCCAAAACTTCACATAATTAATTCACTAATTTATATTTGCATCAACCTTTTAGCTCTTTTGGGATCAATCAAGGAAAGCTCAGCTAACTTATCAGGCGTAACCGCTTTCTTCGAATTATCAACCAACATCAACACAGACTCCCCTTCACCCGACCCATCAACCGAATTACTCCTCCGGTGACCCGAACCCAAACCCGACCCGAACCCCAACTCATCAAAAAAATCAGAACCAACAGAAAGACTCCTGAGATGGGTACCATAACCCACAGCCTTCTTACCGGAAGTTTGACCGGCGTTGACTCCGACGGCGGAGTCTTTCTCCGACGAAGTGGGAGGGTCGGGGGAGAGGGAGGGGAGGTCGATGGAGGCGAAATTGAAGTCTGCAACGACGTCGTCTAAGAGGGTGTCTTCGTCGGGGAAGGGGAAGAAGGTTTCCGATTGGGTACGGCGGTGGTGGGGTGGTTTTCCGGCGAAGTTTGGGTCCATCATAGTTGAAAGTGAGTACTGAGTAACTGAGGGTAAGGGGTTGTTACGGTTTACCTTTCGTTTGTTATTTATAAGCGTTATGAAGATATGTTTTTTTTTTATTTGATGATAATTATAGTTATTATGGTTGTAGTTTTAGGGGCTGTCTGGCAAGTGCTGAACCAGTAAGTGCTGAATCAATAAGAGGTCTGAATGGTTAAGAGGCTCTGAACCAGTAAGTGCTGAATCAATTTAGAGCTGTTTGGCTGTATCTCTGAATGACTGTGCAGAATGACTGTGCAGAATGACTATTTTACCCCTCTGAACTATTATGTGCTGAATGAATGTATCTGTTTGGCCAGAGTTCTGAATAGTGTACAAATTGATGAAAAATTGTAAAAGTAAAATACAAAACGTCATAGAAAATCCAAATTAAACATAAATCCTTTAACATCCATGGAAACATACGAAAATCCAAATACAAAATAACACAACATACGAAATCCAAATACAAATAACACAACTCTGCATACAATTTTAATTTGATGAAGCATTTGAAAGCAACTGATTAGCAATCTGGTCACGTAAAGAATTCATATAGTCAATACCTTGTGAACCCCACTCTATGTCATGAACTATCAGGCCATCATTTTCCCCACTTTGCATTTCATGAAACATCGTGTTCTCATCATACTCCATAAATAACTGATCATAAATATTGCATTTCCTTATAATGATTGCACAACAATATAAATGCATCACGTGAAAGACGCATCATCTCATGACATTGTGTAGAAGTACCATGCAATAATTCTTGCGTGTATTCATGACCGGTTAATGCCGAATTCAAGTCTCTTATCCTTTTAACATTTATTCTCGAGGCTAATGAGACCCAATACCAACAATAGATAATGAAAACTATAATCTCATCGTTCGAAGCCATAAGATACCTATCATAACATAAATAAACTATATCATCCACATAAACATCCATAAGATACATC
This sequence comes from Ambrosia artemisiifolia, assembly GCA_032199755.1. Lineage (NCBI taxonomy): Eukaryota > Viridiplantae > Streptophyta > Magnoliopsida > Asterales > Asteraceae > Ambrosia > Ambrosia artemisiifolia. Next base: position 12,827,715 of record CM063521.1, read on the forward strand.
CAAAACATAAACATCCATGACATAACATCCAAAACATAATATCCATAACATAACATCCATAACATAACATCCAAAAAAAAAACAATCAAAGCATAACATCCAAAACATAACATCCATAACATAACAACCAAAAAAAAAACAATCAAAGCACAAACTTAGTTAAACAATCCATACTTCGCTCCCGCATTCTTAACCCATTTCTCACAATTCTGCGGCTTAAGACGTACCCACAGTTTCCTAAGATCGGCACTCTCACCAAAAAGCAAAAGCGCAGTTTCGTATTTCGCATCCGAATCATCCCAACCCAATGTCTCCAACTTCGCCAAACATGCATCCATATCATCAGAAAGTGCTTGTTTCTCGTGAATCATCATTCCAACCAACTTGCTAATATCTTCACCAACATCTATGAGCTTTGACTCTAATGTTGCCTTATGTTTTCGTTTCTCTCCTTTTTCTTTTTTTTGGGACCGAATACTTGACTCCTGACTAACACCTTTACCTGGGGAATCCACTTGAGTGCATTCGACATCCACACCATCCAAATTTTGCTCATTCACTTCCTCAGAAGGATGAGGAAGCGTAGCACTTGGCCCCCAACTATCAAACCCATTTGAAGTAGACCCCTCATACAATTGACAACAAAGCTCGGGGTAAGCAAGTGGCGCAGTTCTCAAAGCTTCTACATACTTGTTAGACTGTGTGAAGAAATATTTTAAAATACTATAATATTAATGAAATATACCACTACTAATTATTAGTATAAAACAAATACCTTCATCTCAATTTGCCACTCTTCTTCTGACAAGTTAAAAGTGTTTGTAACTGGATCATAGACATTCCCGGTTTTGTTTTTAAGCTTTAACCAAGCTGAAAATTTTCCTTTTACAAAATCATAGTGATTCTTCATTTGACGTTGGTCCACTATGAAATTGTTTTGAGTTTTCAATTTTTCAGCTACAGGTTTCCACGACGCTTGTTTAAGACTACTTCCCTCACGTCCATTAACGGTTACTTCATGAACACATGCTTCAAGAAAGGTTTTTTCAACACCTTCTTGCTTCCAATTAATCCTAATCCTTTTTGCCATTTCTTTGGATATTGGTACCTAAAGATAAGGGATTTAAACCACCTCAATCATACCAACTATCCAATATTTCTAATATAACAACTACTAACAATCAACATACAACATAAAGAAAACATGCATCTTTTTTCATACCAATATCCATAACATAGAACAACCTATTTCTAAAAGCACAAACCAATTAACATACAACATAAAGAAAACATGCATCTTTTTCATACCAACATCCATAACATAGAACAGCCTATTTCTAAAAGCACAAACCAATCAACATACAACATAAAGAAAACATGCATCTTTTTCATACCAACATCCATAACATAGAACAACCTATTTCTAAAAGCACAAACCAATCAACATACAACATAGCCAAAACATGCATCTTTTTTCATACCAACATCCAACATAGAACAACCTATTTCTAAAAACACAAACCAATTCAAGCATAATCAATAATAAATTCAGAAAAAAAAATAAAAAAAAAGTAACAGAAAAAATTTCAGAAAAAATAAAAAAAAATCAGATTTGGGTTGTTTAAACAAAATCAGTATTTTTCAAAAAAAAAAAAAAGAAAAAACGGCCTGATTCTTTATAATCAGATTTGGGTTGTTTAAACAAAATCATATTTGGGTTGTTTAAACAAAATCAGATTTGGGGTTTGAGTGGAAACCCTAGATTAGGGTTTCTTTATAATCAGATTTGAGATTATAATCAAATGTAAAATCAGATTTTTTCAAAAAAAAAAGAAAAAAAAGAAAAGAAAACGTACTGTCGGAGGGAGGAAACAGGGGAGACGAGGGCGGCGCTGAGGGAGGAGGAGGAGGGTGGTGCGGCGGCGCTGAGGGAGGAGGAGGAGGGTGGTGCGGCGGCGGTGGTGGTGAGAACAGGGGGTGGGGGCGGAGGGTTGGGTGGTTGGGAAGAAGGGTTTCTTTTGTGGGAAGAAGGGTTTCTTTTGTGGAAGGAAGGGTATCTTTGGCAAGAGTTTTATTCAGCATGTGTCCATGTCTGAATGATTCAGACTTAAAAGATTTCATTAAGAGGTGCCAATTTTGCAACCAAACAAGCTTGCCTCTGTCCGAATAAGAGGCTAGCCTCTTAATGAATCATTAAGAGGCTAAACAAACAGCCCCTTAGTCTCACTTTTTCACTAACATCATTTTAACTAACATCCGTTGAAATAAGAGGCGGAATGTAACGGAACGGAGCATTACAATGAAATGAAAAATATATGGTATTTGGTTTGTTAATAGAATGGAACCATTTTGTTAAAAATGACATTCTATTCTCTCAATGGCTCAAAATCATTCCATCTACCTCGCCCCCTTGTTTGTTTTTTTTCATTTTGTTGCTTCCTGCACCTTTAATTAACACCATCACAACCCACCACCGCTACCACCTACCGCCGTGCCCGTAAACCCACCACTACCAACGCTACCATCGTCGTCACCCGCCCCCACCACCCATCGTTGTCATTGTCACCCTTCACTGTTGTCATTAGAGGTGCAAATGAGCCGAGCCGAGGTTGAGCTCGATTAACTTATGAGAGCTCGAGCTTGGCTCGTTTATTACCATTAGTTAATATATTAAATACAAATAATAAAAACAATAGGCTTGCAAGCTCGATAAGTGAAGCTCGAGCTTGAACTCGTTTACTAAACAACTTTAAATGAGGGGTAAATATTATTAAATATTAGTAAAACAAATATTACGCTAGGCTCGACAAGCCTAACGAGCTTCACATGTCATGCTCGAGTTCGGGTTCGATAAATAAATGAGCTTTGTTTTAGGCTCAAGCTTGACTCGCGCTCGATAAGGCTCGGCTTGTTTTGAGCATTTTCCTAAGCCGAGCTCGAGTAGCTCGCGAACGGCTTGGCTCGTTTGCACCCCTAGTCGTCGCCGCAACTCACCACCAACCATTGCCACCCACCGCGGCCTCCACCACCCACCGCTTTGCACCAGCCGCTGTTGTCGACACTTACCAACACCACATATCACCATCCTCCATCACCACCACTAACCACCACTCATTAGCAATTTCATTACTTCATCTTTCTTGCCTACCAAACAACACAAAGTAATGATTTATTTCATTCTTATTTGGCAACAAACAAAACATGGAATGCTATCATCACAATTACCAATCATGTGCCGCACAACTTATTTTATTTATTTTTTCTTAAAGAATAAATTAAACATTCTAATTTAACATAAACTAAACAAAAAACTAACCATTCATTAGAATAAATTCTAATAAAAAATTACATTAATTGAAACTAAAAAATACGAAAATTTAAATAGAAAAGTAAAAAACAAATCTAAAAGAGCTCGGTCAACCGTATTTAGCGACTATTGCACTCTTTCGATTAAGGATGACTTCCAACATCTGACTGGTCACTCATTTGTGCGGTTTCATAAGCATTTCAAGTTCTTTATCATACACTTGCTACCTCAAAGCCGCACGTTGATTCGTAAACAACGTTATCGCTTCTTCACTTTGTTTCATTTTAATTTCCTATCAACTTGTTTATGTTACCTTTTTTCACTGATTTATACGCACTAATGAAGGCATCATCGGGTGTAGATGAGTGATAGTTGTCTTCTTCCGATGACTTTCTTCTCTTATTGGAATGTCTATCAAAATCGTCACCCATCAATGAGGGTTTGGTCCATTTCCTATGCATGCGTACAATCTCTCTTGCAGGTACGTGAGTATAACCGCTTGGATGCCTAACTCTGTTATCAGTCAACGCTCTTTCCATTACCGAATAATCATTAGAACCACTCTGCTTTATACGCTACTATATAAAAATATAAATATAAATAGAAATTTATACACTTAAAAATAACTTTATATATATGTATGTATAAATTAATACCGCTTGAATCCAAAGTTCATTGAACTCATTTATTTGATTGTTCATAGTGCCCTATATTGAAGACAATTGATACAGCGTACGCTCGCTTCCACCCATGGTTGCTGTCACACCCTCAAAATCCACTTGCGGAGTTTTACCGCGAGACGCATGACAAATCAGGATCCAAGTCAACGATCACAATAAACAAGTCTAAATGAACATATGCAATTTCAAAACATAGTTTAAAATTTCCAAATAACAGCGGAAGCTTATTCTCAAAACATAATCAAAAGTAATCCAAAATATTCAATATTTGAAAACCATGCAACCCTAACTAGACGCCGTGCAGACGCGTGCGCCCTAGTCCCGTAGTGCTACCTTAGCGACCTGAGAAAACATGTAAGAGTTACGTCAGCACAAAAATGCTGGTGAGTTCACAGGTTTGTAAAATAAAGTACCGAGTTCAACCTGTCCATACTATATCAAATTGTAAACCAAAGTACGCTAGCTAGGCGTATGTTTTGTTACTACTACGATTGGAAAACCATTACTAACTCGCAAACCAGATGTTGTGCCCGAATAGTAAACCTGTTCCTGTTTGAGACAATATGCACTCGCCCGGCCCTCCAAGCCGACGAGCGGGGTTGGTCACTCCCAATAGATCTATTCACATTTCCCCGTTGTGCTAACCCGCACATTTATGGTTTCCCCCCCCCCCCCCCGGGACTTCCAAAGATCGTATAGTAAACCATAGAAACCCATAGTATAACAGTTGTTACCAAAACATAAGTTTAACACATGTTTTCTCCCCCAAAAAGTGAAACCAGTTAAAAGTGGGGCCGTGAACTCACCTTAGGTTGCGTTACTTCGTTATATGAATAAAATCAGCAAGCTATGCTAGCCCCGTAAAGCGGCGACCTAACATATGACAGTTACAAGTACTTAGACTAATAACCCGTAGGTTAGTTAGTCCCTAGGTGTCCAGACCATAACCAAGTTCGTTTGAAAACACTGTGACTGTTAAACTAACCCAATGTACAAGACTCGACATCCCATTGGTGACCCGAGACTCCCCGTGTTATACTTGCACCCTCAAACACACAATCATGCAATCACACTTAACATACGTTAAAGTCCAACAAGTTCTAGCACATAGTTCAATTATCACATAAATAAGTCCGAGCACATGTTACTAAGTTATTAGGTATGATACGGGGTTCCTAGCATGTTCCTAGGTGTCAAATCGGGTCCCGGAATGCTAAAATACACTTACAGCAGCAGTATAGGCGATTAGGAAAAGTCAACTAGCAATTACGTGGGTCGACAGACAATTATGAGGGCTAATCGCCTATACTATAGGCGATTATGGTCATGTGGTATGCAAATCAGGAGTTATTAGGCGATTAGGGTCATAAGACATGCAATTCAGGACTTAACTAGCAATTAGGATCACAATTGCATGCAACGAAGGCAATTAGCCCCCAATCACCTATGCTATAGGCGATTAGGGTTCATAATCGCCTTCAGCACAGCTGTTCCGGTTTTTCGCGCGTTTAACACTCCAAATCAAATCCAGAACGTGTGGAAACATCAAATATCAATCAAACAACCATATCAAACATATTTCAATCAAAATCCTTCGTTTAACCTCGTTCTACCAGCCCTGAATGCAACCATGTTTCCCAAAAACAATACACGTAGCATGAAACATCACATTAACATGCGTAACCGTAACCCTAATGAACAATTACTCAGATTTCATCAACATGCTATCATCATCAATCTGTAACTACCTTAATATTATGTTAACAATCCTTCTTGAATCACAAAAACCCTATCTTTTAATTATAAATACACATACACCATGCATAATAGCTAGAATCCAATTAACAACGATTATTAACGAATTTCAGAAGACACATACGTTTATAAACAGGTCTGGACCATTAGGGATTCAATAAAAACATTATTAAAGGTTGCATGAATGAAAACCACACCTTAGGTTTATGATAGATTGATGTAATAGGCTTGAAAACGTGTAGTTTGATCCAAAATCGTGTTCCAGAGGTTGTGTGTGTGTTGGGACGAGTTGTGGGACGGCTAGGGTTGTTATAATGAAGTTTAGGAGGTCAAGTGTTGTATTTATAGTCGTTTTTAGTCGCCAGGTACGTTGCAGGCGATTATGCAGCTTTTGCAGGCGATTAGGGCTGCTAATCGCCTTCCCTATAGGCGATTAGCCCCCTACTCGCCTAAAACCAGTCCCAGTCGCCTACTATATGTAGCTAATCGCCACCCTATAGGCGATTAGCCCTCCCTAATCGCCTATAGGGGTTGGTTCCGCGTATTTTGCGCGTTAAACCCCGTTTTAACATATGTTAACACATTTTCACATACCGACAAGTCACATAATGATTGTAAACACATAATACTTGCAAGCAAACACATTCACACTCGTTCACCAATTCCCGGGACTCGAGACTTGTATGTTCCCTATGCTTTGACGATTCTACGAATCGTCACCCCTTGTACACTTGGTTAAGGACTGACATCTAATGATCCTCTAGACTGACATCTAATGATCCTCTAGACTAAAATAACAGTTCCCGAACCATAACACGACTCAACTAACCCAGTTAAGTATAATATACGCGTGACTCGCTAAGGTAGACTTTAATCTAGACAACGTTGTTAACCTGAATTTGTCGGGTGTCACAGTTGCGTTGTAATGTTTAACTATCTTTTCCCACAAATAAATTATTGTTTATTGATTTCTGACTTCCTTGTTTTTGGAGCAATAACGCCATGCTTTAGCCAATACCACTTAGTCGGTGGTCCATACTTCAGTGTCTAACGTCCGGGGAATTTTGTTGGCTTTTCTTGTACCACCGCGACTTCATATTCGTCATCATGGATTGCATATCTTCTATATCATCATACAAATTATATTGATGATTTTGCGTTTCTGGCACAACATCGTCTTCATCAAGACCTTAAAAAATCGGGACCTACCGTTCCACCTCGTAAAGCAAGGGCCACGTAGAACTCCTCATTACATATCGTTCAATGTCTTATATCCGGTGTTCTTGAACGTATGCAATGAGATTAGGACCGAGTGGTAGAGTATGCAGGTGAAGTTGTTGTGTAAACAATTGTGGCATGTAATCAAATTGTGGGTAAGTGAACATAACATTTTGAGCTCGAATCCGCTCTTCTGGATTTGGTGGATTTCTTGCTTGCACGAACCTTCGATCTTTGAGAAATACTAGAAAATATCGGGGGACACTTATCATCATTTTAGACCATCAGTTGTTCGATTTTCCTGCCAACTTAAGTATAAAATTATTTTTTTAATTAAAAACTTCCTTTTAAATCTCCAAGTATAATAAATTCAAAACTACGTTCGTCAAAATATCATAAAGAAAGAATAATAATAATCAGAATTTATAAATGTCACGTTGAAATTCATTTTTAAAAACATATCTCTATGACACTATGTGTTAATAACTTATATTATATTTTATTCAACCCGTATAATATAATACTTGATTCAACCCATGCAATACATAGGTTTTTTAAAAAAAATTTATTTCTAAATACATAAAATAGCATTTGTTCAACCCGTTGAACTTTTATATGGTGGTATGAAACATAATTGGTTTGAAAAATCTTCTATTAAAAAAAGTTCCCAATATGTTTTAACGTATTGAATTTACAGTAACATACTATAGCGAAATACTTCACCATTTGGGTAATTTACTCTAATTTTCTTATTAAAGTCCTGTTCTAAATGTTTGAAAATATTTTTCAAAGAAATGATTAACTTTGATGTTATAATATGTAAGTTATTCCTCAAATGGTATGGAAATTTTCATGTGCAACTAAAAAACGGCTAAATTTAAAAACAAGAATTGATTCAAAATACGGTGACACACGTTCATATGTGAGAGCATTCATAATAGGTTCACTGTTGTTATCTTTTTTTAGAACAATAAAACGGAACCTTTTATTTTAAAAAACGTCAAAACAACTATACAATACAAACCAATAACCTCCACCCGAATTTCGCCTCGACTCATTTAGCAAGAGACTACCTGGGCCAAACACCCGAATACACACCAATAGTTTCTAAGTCATATAAAAGAAAGATGAAAACCTTCTGCTCCTTCCTCCTAAAGATTTTCGGTTAACCGTTGTCGAAAATAGTAAAGTTCCACCATCAGTAGCCCTCCTAAAGATTTTCGGTTAATCGTTGTCGAAGATTTTCGGCACCGATTTATTCGCATCCTTGAATACCTTCTCATTCCTGCCGATCCATAGTTTCCAAATACCAAGTAAAACAACCGCATGTACAACCTGTTTCTTCTTAGATGGACCAGCAACCGTTTTGTGAACCTCCACCAGATCCGAAAGCGACTGAAGCTGAGACAGATTTTGGACTCTAAGCCAACTTTCCATGTTCCACCAAAGTGCTCGCACCCATAAGCAATCCAGAAAAATATGTCTAGTGGATTCCAGCTCTGACCCGCATCGTTTGCATAAACCATCCCCAATCGCCACCCCCTAAAATGAAGGTTCTCTGCAGTCGGTATTCTATCCTCCACAGCTCTCCAAACAAAGCAGTTAATCTTTGGCGTCGCAATGGAGTTCCACTTGAACAGCCCCCTGACCCGCTAAAGGAAATAAAGCTTCCCTGACCCGTTTGACAGAAAACTCATGAAGCGAATTCCCAACCATCCATAACCATTTTCTACATATTACACCAAAATTCACTACATTTATTTTCTCCTTTCCAAATAAATTGTCCTAGATTAATGATGACAAATAACATTAAAAATCACTAGGCCTAGAATGATTGACAATAATATTTTCTCAGTGAGTGAATTCTCTATCAGTTTTTCAATTAAATAAAGTGTCCTAGAATGATGACAAGAAAATTTTACTAAAAATCAGTACATTTTCTCCCACACTCACTCACAACAAAGTTTTATAAATATTAAAAAAAATAAATGCACTGTTACAATGTTCTCTTAAACATTTTCTCTCACCTTCGCTCATAATCATTCACAAGTCACAACCCCATTCTAAAATATGAAAGATTCACTCACCAACATATGGGGAACCTAATGTGAATGCTCTGTAAGCAACCGTTGATCCTCTTCAACTTAGAAAAACTGCTTTTTATTTCATACAGTAAAAGTGTAAAACTAAGATGAAAGGAAGGGGGGGGGGGGGGGGGGGGTTGAATGGGTTCACATAATTAACTATGTATTAAATTGAAATGACATGAATAGTGTCCACCCTTTCTCATTGGCTGAGAGAGACGCTGCCTATTTTATATATTTTTTTCATTTATAGCATGTTATTTATTTTATATATAACAAGAATACTAGAGGCAAAGGAAGAGAATGATATGATACTACCACACAAACACACCGATATATAGTGGTCTTGGTGCCAGGTGTAACAACTTTACCCAACTATCAACTTCTCTCTAAAGTCGGTAAAAAAATTACCTACGAAAATCATAAAATTCCACCACTGCGTCAAAAAACGGCTGGGGCCGAGGCACCCCCGGGCCTCCACTATGCTTCGCCCCTTGTCTTTAGATTCTTTTTGCCTAATTATCCTTATATAGCCGCATGTTAGTAAATTTTTATGAGTATGTGTACGTCTTGTTTTACATGACCATGCAACTTCCTTGTTGGATCTTGAACTCTTCATAAAACATTACACGACTATGTATAAGAGTTTGCATAGCCAACTGTCCTAAGGTAAGTAGACACATGATTGGAAATCACACAAAGACGATGTCCTTTTTGGACCGTTGGTTGAAAGAAGCATCAACCAAGTTGAAGTTGGATAACTTAATGAGATGAGTGGTTACAAAGATGCCCTAATTACCCTTGTCGTGGTTTGTAGAATTTGGTATAGCCTATGTCACATTACTATTGTATGTTGATGAAATGTTAATTTTAATATAAGGAGTAGACAAGAGGGAAACCGACAAGTTGAAGAGACACTAACACACAATTTGACATCAAAGCTAAACAATAATAATATAAATCTTGTTTATATCATACTAAGCAAACATGATGTTAAACCTTGAAATCATAATTCAGTTTGGTTTTAAACTTTATATATATTATGTTAATAAATGAGATTGCAAGACTAGGTCATGCCAACGTCAATAAGTCGTAAATTTGGTACCAACATAAAGATCTTGTCTAGAGGAAATCTAAATGACACCAAACCAAACAAAATGTCAAAAGATATTATAAAAAGAATTAGATCATGATTAAAAAAACCATATCTTTTGAAACTTTGCTTACTTATAGGTACTTTATACGGCATTGAGACTTGACAGTATCACTACGACGTAGACCAGTCGAGTCGAGTCAAATCAAGCTAAGCAAAATTTAAGATTGGCTAAACTTGAGCTATGTTCGTTTACATAAATAGATCGAGCTTGAACTCGGTTTAATTCAAGCTCTATGTTTATCAAAAGGCCTTCAATTTAGTCACGATCTCATTTAAGTTATAGTACTAAATTTAAGCTTTGATAAAGCCATTGTAGAAAAACTCATGACCGACTAGACTAATTAACATCCGAGCGATATAAACAAAAATTTTACACATCTTCTCAGACTTTTACTCATAAAAAACACAAGCAAATAATATGCATCCATCCTTGTCAACGATCAGTCAAAATCCACTTTCTTTTCATTATTTTTTCACCCTTATTGTACTGCTCTCAAAATTTTCAATGTAGTAATTATTAAGGCAAAACTACAATGTGTTAGCTAGATGCTTCTAATTCATTCCCACCATGCCATTGTCATCAAATATTCTATTAACTAATCATCAAATATAAGTTTCAACAAGAAATATTGGGCTTACACCATAAAAGTTGATAATAGGTTAAGTGCATATTAGATAACACAAATTATATGAAAGATATGGTTCACAAGTAAAATTACCAATATATTTCGGTCCTTATAAATCTTTCACATCAAGGGGCCTTCAATTAAGGGTGAGCAAATTAGCCGTCATAACTGATAACCGAACAATAATCGACATATTCAGACCGATATTAACCGATAACCAAATAACTAATGGTTATGGTTGTTGGTGGTGAAATCCTCAAGATGATTTTACCTTATATATTCCATGTGACATCCTCAGGATACTAAAGGACTAAGCAGGGTTCAGGATGTAATAGTGTTTTACCTTATATGCATCATGAGGATAGACTAACGAATTATCTTATTGTGATATTATTGCAGGTACACTTAATCAATATTAAGGCTTGTAACTCTTCCCTAACGGCTATATTATCTTAGTGAAAGCAAGAAAGCTGAACATGGAAGAGTTATACGTGTAGAGCAAGACCATCGCTAAAGAATAGGTCAAATGTGTAACCGTCCAACGTTGAATGCAAGGCGAAAAATAGGGAAACGGTTAACCAACGTCTATATTGGTTAACCTCTCTTCAAAGACGACTTGAAACAGTCTTCTAGCTCATTAAAAACGGCGGATATCATGGGCTCTCTTATTTATTTCATTTGTAAATTATAAATAGGGGATTGATGAACGAAATAGGACACTTAGCTACTTCTTACTCACTTGATACTAGATTGCTCGTGATAGAACACCTAATACTCTCACACACAACACAACATTGTAATATTAGTACTTCGTTCATCACTCTTCCAAAGTTGTTAACACTTTTCTTATTAATATTAACAAACAAGGCAGGGGCTTAGACTCCTCCCGAGGTTTTGTGCCGACGATCATCATTTGATCAAGGACTTTCCTCGTACATCGAGTGTTGTTCCTTTGTTACATTACATTTACAATCGTCTATCTCTGTTTATTTAATCATTCTGTCAGACAGTTACATCCTCATGATATAACTGCCCATCCTAACCAGTTTTCTTTGCCATCCTGAACATCAACATCATCATACTCAGTTAATCCCACCTATAGCAAAGCTAAGGTAGAGTCTGAGGAGGGTAAGATGTAGACAGCCTTACCTCTACCCCTAAGAATAGAGAGGCTGCTTCCAGTGAGACCCCCAGCTCGATGTGGTTTGGCATCAAGCCTTGGACATAAGGCACAAAACACTTAGCAATCGGGACAAATCCGATCGGTGCATATACCCCTTTGTCTTTTGGCTATCCACGCCACCACATGATGCATGATTAACAGTCCGTCGTTTTTAACGTTATTTTCACGAAATTAGTAAAATAACATTAAAACTAGTGCAACTTTACTTTTGCCCCCCAAGAGCCACACATATATACATTATATGCGCACACCGTAAGTGGGGCGTTTTGTCATCCTGAACATAGTTGTCAAATACTATCTCTTTGTTATTTTAACATGCCATTTTGAAGATATAACTAAGCTTTTAACATATTTCACAGCTTTAGCACTCTACCTCACATTTTGTAATTTGGAAAACAAAATTATTTTTATCAAGTAATTTTTGACCAAAACAATGGTTATGAAATTTTTTAAGCGACTGAGCGGTTATGGTTATGGTTATGGTTATGAAGCTTTGGTTAACCGATATAACCAAAACCGAACTGAACTTGTAATATTAAGTCTATGTAATAAAATTATGTTTTACATTAACCATGTAGAGGTTTTTTTACTAAAACAAAATTATGTTATTAACAAAAAAATCTTGATATAGTGCTCTTTTTTATTTTTTATGATGAATTGAACTTGTAATCAAATGATGAAGAATTTTTTTTTTTTGTTAATATCTTATTAAAGTGATTCCACATTGGTAGTATAAAAAAAATGTAGTCTTAATTGTCTTTTAAAAAATAGCCCAAATTAAGTCCAACATGGTAGGTTACATTTTTAGATCTATTGGCTTTTAATTTTATATTTTCGCCGGAATTTAGTTTTAGTTGATTTTTTTGGCTAATAACCGTAATAACCATAACCAAAGTTTGGTTTTGGTTAAGGAAAATTCATAACCGAACTAGTGGTTATGATTATGGTTCTAGTTACAGTTAATGGTAAAAATTGAACCAAACTGACCCATACACACTCCTTCAATAATAATATTAGCAGCATGTCTTGCTATTTGGTGGTCGGTCTAGACTCTAGAGCAGAAGTAGATGAGATGACCGTTGATGATGATAATTGCAAAATCTTGGATGATATTGGCTATCGTGTATTAAATCGACAACCAAGTCCAATGTAGATTATAATATAAGCATATTACGTTTACAACATGCTCATGATCATGTTTGGTATTTTCTTCAAGGACGATAAATTCAGAACAATCTTGTGTACGTGAATAAAAGATAATTATGATATATTATTTCTAAAGGAACTAGTAGGGAATGATACAAAAAAGAATGAATAACACAGTTACAAATCACATGGTCGTATACCCTTCTTTGCAATTTCATAAGTTTACTTTTTATAAAAACCAATTTAACATATCAAATAGGCATGCTTGTTTCAACAATGACGTCAAGGTATCCTTGCGTATCTTGCTTCGCTTGTTGAAACATCTCTCTTATTAGCGACACATCAGATTCCACAGGTTTTTTTACCTAGTTTGCCAAATTACAGAAAATGTGTGTATTTGTTTCTCTTGCCATAACCAACTTTTAAGTAAAACTTTAAAAAACTAATACTTATAAATCGAACAAATCGAAATGATACTAAAGGTTACATGACCATTCCCAACGCTTCCTCACCTCCCTATTTTGCTCAAGCATTAGATACAAACTACTACCGCTCAAGTGATCATGGGGTGCAAGGAAACACTTCAAATCATTATTCTTTTCTTTTCTTTTCCCTCCTTTATACGCAAGTAGAGAAGATAAATAGATTGTAGTGAAAAAAATACAATGAAATGTGTATGGTTTCAACATAAGTATTATTATTTTTTTTTTATATCTATACCCCCCCCCCCCAAAACCCAAACATTCACTCCTAACGGCCACAAAGCCAATGACATGATCAACAACCTTTCAAACCTCCTTACCTCTGGTCGTCGAAGCCACTTGCTGCATGAATACCGTTATCCGTTATACGTGTGAGTAATTGGCTCACCATTACTCAGCACTAACGGGCGCATCTATTGTTGATTATATTTTGAGAACATCGGTAGAACATAAACCGTAACTTTGTAGATTCGATCACAAAGACTAAATTAGAGATCAAGATAATGGAACTTCTTTTTGTAGGAATCGAGACCTTAGAGAAAGACGGTGATGATACCATTGATCGATTATGATTTGGTTCCTAATAGGATGTCACTAGTTGATGGATATCTTAGAGAGAAAATTATTGGTATGTTCTTTTATTTATAGTGACATCAAAGGGAAACTCTAAAAAGCCCATATATCTTATGAGCCTTGTAACCACTCACTTTCTGGTGGAGTGGTATGGAGGCCTAATGATAATTGACTTGGGGTCTAATGGTCACAAGTTCGAGCCTTGAAGGATACCAGGTTTTACTGATTATTCACCGTCGTGCCTTCGGGCAAATGGATGGTCAGCTTTTCCCGGGATTGGTGGACCTAGAGGACCGGGTGCCCCGTGGGTTTCCGGAATTCGTCATAACGAGATTCTCACGGGAGCCCGTGACAACTTTGTTGGCCTTTAAAAAAAAATCTTATGAGCCTAATTAAGTCATTTGACTAATTAAATAAATGGTTTGAGACCATACTTTAGTGGGCTCATTCACAAAAAGAAAAAAAAAAACTTAATTGAGGTTTGCCTAAGAGCACTCACAATAAGGGTGATTTTTTGGATTTGTTTTTTATGCCACATGTTACTTACCCCACCAATTAAAACATTTCTCTCTCCGACCCTACACACAACAATTAAAAGCACCACTTATTTTCTCATTTATTGTCTCTCCTAGTCACTCTCACATTCATGTTTTTTGACGTTTTTGTAGAACAAAACCACCATCTCTAACTTCCATATCACCCTCTCTTTCTTCCACCCCACCTTTTTCCTCCTTAAAAACAGTATCAAAAACATCTATTGTGGATGCTCTAACATCTATGCCATGGCTCTCATGAACCACCGTGATGGTGATACTACTTAAGACTCATACCTTATATCTAAATGCAGCTTGTGACTTCTTTTTATCCTAGTTAGCTACATGTCTTAGTGTTCCTCCTCCACTTAAATCAAAGAGGATTGGATGACATTCAGGCTATTGGAAAGAATAGAAGAAGCTCCAAATTGGAACATTTAAGAAAGGAAAATTTGAAGATATGAGTTATGAGCTAAGTGAAGGACTGGAGGATGATGGTCACAAGTTGAAAACATGATTTGGATGGGTTTGGGTACCAAACAGTTGTGGTTAGTGGCGGAACCAGACCTTTTAACCGGAGGGCCACCGTGTAATTTAACATTCACGAGTGTACCTTAATTAATTTTTATCAATTGATGTACTATAAGCACGTGATGGACATTAAACAACAAACTTCATCGTTAACACTTTTACTGGTCAATATTTTTTTGAGTTTTTTTACGAATGTTATTGTAAAAAAAATACAAAAAACACCACTAAACATTGAATTAAATAACGCAATGACGATAATAAAGTAATCAAATTAAAGGATAACAACATCAATGTAAGATCCTACCCATTATAAGACAATTAATTAACATCTAATTCAGCTTTGGTCCCAGTTTAGCACATTTTTTAAGCATATTTGCACGCCCGGATCCTTGTAATATCCGCACGTGATATTATTAATTCGACATCTCTAAGCTTGACTACTATACACATTATATATTATTTAAACATTTAGCAAGGATTTTATGCATGTTTTGTTTTACTTTGAGGTACAAACAATTGATGCACTTCTTCTAGGTTCTTCCGAGTATTATCTATTTTACACCTCATCACAGGCGTTTGGTTTTCTCCCGTTCTCTCTCAACATTCTCTCATCTCTTTCTCTGTTTCTCCTACCCTATCTTCCTATTCATGTAATCGACCGTTCCTTCCAAAATTACCCACCAATCTTGATTGTTCCCACGATTTAGGGCTTGCATAGTTCGTGAATGTCGCCAATCTAGAAGGAAGGGTAAAGCAGGAGTCCCAGGTCCGTCTCCGGCGACTGCGTGATGACATAGTTGTTGCTGTTTTTTATTATCCGGATTTTACATTAGCGAATGGTTGTTTGTATTCAGCTTCCACGATGGTGGCGTTGAATTTCAGTTGATTGATGATGAAGTTGTTGATGATTCATCTGTAATTCCTTGGCTCTTCAAAGTGCAGGTAACCTTATTTTTCTTCAGAATTTGTTTGAAATGGAAGTTATGACTGTAGTGGTGTGATATTTGAAACCTTATTGGATATGATTTTGTGAGAGTATGTAATTTGGATATACTTTGTTTTATGGTTGGGGATCTAGATTAGTGGTGGGCTGGTGACTGAAAAAAGTATTAGTTGTGGGTGTGAGTTGATGAAAAGCATGAATCTTGTGTGTCTATGATATAATTACAAATGATTTTATCTTGATGTTGATTTAGGCTAATCATTTGTGGGAATTTTCTTTCGATTTCAGGTTATCAGGTTCATCGATTGCTCACACCGGAAAAGATGACGATGGTAAATCAGTAATCGACTCAAAGGAACTTGACCGCCACCAAACCACTAAGATGGAAAACCGAGCAAGGCCACCTCAAAAATGGATACCATTCCCTTCATTCCTTTGATTCCGGTAAAAAAAACTAGCTCGGGAATACCAAAATAAATTTTGTAAGTTTCAACTCATGCTTAATTAATGTGGAGGCATTTGTTCTTAACGCTGCAGATCTTGAAGAAGTCACCACTCTTTTTGTTGCATTCTTGAGTAATCACCGCGTTCAAATAGCCATAAAGTAATGCATCTTTTACACAGTTTTTGTTCAGAATGTGAATCTAACTTAATCCGCTATCTTTAACCACGTATGTGTTTGCTATGTTTAGGAACAGGAACGAATCTCCATATTGGCATAGCAGGGCGGCAACTACCGTTCAGGTGGCATGGAGATACCAGAAGAAGCCGTGAAATCATCCAGGCACATCACGTAGTGGTTATACTCATCCCTCCAAGTTAAGGTATTATTAGTTTGCATGGATTTTGAAGTTGTAATATGAAATGTATATTCACTACCAATTGTATAATTCGGCACTATGGCTTGAACGTCTTTCATGATTAGGGTGATAAGTGTGTAATGGTGAGCAAACAAATGAAAATTATGTATTTATAAGGTTGTGTGTTATATAGTAGTTTTCTTGATACTTCATTGTAGGGACAAAGAGGATTGAAGAAACCACTTTTGTTACCAAAGTTCAAATCATATTTCTGCTAAGTATAGAACTGCTGAAGAGTAAAGAGACAAGTACTGAAGAAGAAAAAGTAAAGTGCTGAAGAGTTATCTCATCAGAAGTTCTGAAGTCTAACCAGACATTTCACTGAAGAACTACTGAAGACAAACTACTCATCAGTACTTTCACATCAGAAGGTTCTAACCGACTCAGCAACTTCAGTAGTTTAGTATTATATTATTTTGTTAAAGTCATTGAACAAGTTCCCATGCCACAACCTATTGTAAACATTATCCTAAGCATTATCCTAGCTTATTATAATCTTGTATTACTTAGCACAACAGTTTGTACTCGTCTATAAATAGTTGGGTTTATCCTACTATTTTAGACAGTTAATTTTAATAGAGATCCTTCAAAGCTTTTATAACTTATTATCCATTTCACATCTGAGAATCATTCAATACTTGCATTTACTGCTTTATACTTTGAATTGCTTTGATTCTCATTAACTGCTATAGTAAAGGGGGAGTAATAACTCCTGTAAAAGTGATACTTTAACATAGAACATTTATCATTCCGCTGTGCAAATAACTTTGATATAACTGCAAACACATAAGTGTTCTATAAACTTAATTGTTAAAAGAGGCCACTGATCCAACAATTGGTATCAGAGCATCTGGTTTATCTGATAAAAAATCAATCTAACAAATTGAGAATCAGACACAGGCTCTTATTGATATCCAATAAAGGATTAAAGCTCACTTTATTTTACATCCATCACTTTAAAGAAGTATTGACAATCCAAACTTATTAAAAATGAACCCTTATAATACTGGATCTGCCAATAAACCTCCTATGCTAGTCAGAAATGAATATAACATCTGGCAAAGAAGGTTGGCACACACCATATCTCAGACCAATACTGGCTGTTGGAGGTCTGTAATGTTTGGACCTCACAAACCAGTAATAACAGATCCAGAATCTAAAGTAGAAAGACCAAAAGATCCTAAAGACTACACTGAAGAAGATTTCCTAAAATTAGAGCTAGATGCAAAAGCTTTTTCTATGTTGGCTATGGCTCTCCCAAATGAAATTTATGCTGGACTTTTACATTGTGAAAGTGCCAAAGAGCCGTGGGATAGCCTAAAAGAACAGTTTGGAGGAACTGAAGAGGTGATAGCCAACACCAGAGAAATTCTAGCCCAACATTATGAAACTTTTACTCATGTAGATGGTGAAACATTAACTCAACAATTTGAAAGATTTTCATCACTCATCTCTGAGTTAAAACTTAATGGTCAGACCTATTCAAATGCATCTATGTTACATAGATTTTTAAGATCTTTACCTTCAAAATGGGAAACTTATTCAATAGTCCTCAGAACAAGTTCAGATTTTAATACCCTGAATCTAACAAGGTTACATGGTAAATTGTTAACTTTTGAAAGAGAGATTAATCAAAAGAAAGAGTTACAAGAATCTGGTAAAACTGCTGATGACTATATTCCAGGTAGCACAACTTTATTGGGACAAGACTTACCATCTTGTTCTAATAATTTTGGATCTTTTGATCACATTGACATAACAGCTGGGATCTCATCAGATGGATCATTCCCAGCTTATGACAATGAAGATCTAAGTCAAACTGCTGACAACATGTGTTTTATCATGGATGACTTAAAATATTTTAGCAGTGATGACTTAGAAGAAATGGATATTTTACATCAACTGGCCTTGTTAAGCATAAAAACTAACAAATTTTATAAAAGGTCAGGAAAGAAATTTCCAGGATTAAACAACTCTACAAAAGTTGGTTTTGACAAATCTAAATTGAGATGTCACAAGTGTCAAAAGTTGGGACACTTTGCTAGAGAGTGTAGAAGCTCTAGCTTCAACCAACCAATGTCTGGAAATCAATTTAACCCCTCATATAATAGGAATAATAGAACTCAAGGGAGTGCTCATTTTGTACAGGCACAAGCTCCACAAATCCAATATGTGCCTCAAATACAATATTTTCAAATGCCTGCTCAGCAACAGCAACAAATGCCTCCTTTTCCAGCTGCTCAACAACCTCCACAAACTCAACAACCCCCTCAACAAAGTCTATTCACATCAGGGTATGTTGATTGGAGCAGTCTTCCTTTTGATACATCTGAATGCAGTCCAGATGCAAGCAACAAAGTCTATGATATCAACTGGGGAGAACCTGATAATGGTAGAAAGAATTTTGCCTTAATGGCTTTTGAGGGATACTCCTCTAATTCTGCTCTATCTCAGGTATCACAACAATCTCTATTAAAGCTTTGCTCAAATTCTTGCAAAGATTATTTTGCTTTAATTAGGGAAACAAATGTGCATTTACAAGGCAAATCAAATGACATGGAGAGAAAATACACACAGTTGAAGTGTGATTTAGAAAGAAAACTTGTTTTGAAAAATAAGGAAATTTCTAAATTAACAGATAAGTCCATTGAAACCCAAGCACAAATTAAAAGCATGATAGACAACCTAGGGAATGTCAGAAAAGAGCTTGCTGACACTAAGGTTGATTGTGAAAAATGGGTTGAGTCTTGTAAGGGATGCCAAATGCTGCTTAACAAGCAAACTGCTGCAAATGTTAAGTTTGGCGTAGGGTATACTCATACTGAATCACCAACTGATTTTACCCACAAAACTGATAATGATGGGAAGAGTTTGATTCAAACTTCTGAAAAGGAATAATGCACATCCTTTCATCAGAACTTTCTAAAAAAATGAAAGTTCTGCAAAAGTTAAAACAACTGACAATAAGCCATCAGCGGTTTCATCTACATCAGGAGTTGAGACCCTGAAAACTACTGATGACCTATTGATAAATACTGATATTGTCAGTAAATTGCCTTCCAACTCTCTTGCTGTATCTAAAAGGAAAGAGAAGGCAAAAGCATGTGAAATATGTGGTCTGTTTAACCACATAACTGAACTTTGTAAATACAGAAAGGGAAATCAGTTTAATAAGAAAAATCAACAACTGGTTGTGGGAAAACAAATAAGACAAGATTTTGAAAACACTTTCTTTCCCAACAAACAACAACCAAACAAAACCTTTTCTCAGAAAAAGACTTTAACTCAACAAAAGCCTTTTTCTCAAAGATCATCTTCAGAAGTTACTCCTAACCCATCAGTAGTTTCACAAACTACTGAAGTTAAAGATTTGATAAATTTGGTTAAACTTCTGATGACCAAAGTTGATGGTGGTCACCAAAAAGATGCCACCATTGTCCCTAATGAAAAATCCATTGCCAAAAAGACATGGATTTCAAAAATTGGTCCTCAACAAACTGCACTTGTTCTCAAGAGCAAACCCAACGCCAAATTGGCTTGGGTTCCCAAATCTAACTAATTTGCTATTTTGTGCAGAGGGTCTCCAGATGTTTGAATAGCATTTGGTATGTTGACAGTGGAGGCTCAATGCACATGACTGGATGCAGATACCTGATAAACAACTTTATCCGCCAAAGAGAAGGATCTGTGTCCTTTGGGAACAATGCCAAGGGATATGTTCTAGGATATGGCAATGTATCCTCAGGCAAAATGCAGTTTGACAAGGTCAACCTGGTTGAAAACCTTGAGTACAACTTGCTTAGTGTCTCACAAATGTGTGACAAAGGATATTCTTCCTTTTTCACCAAGACAGCATGCAAGATCATATCACCAGAAGGCCAAAAGTTGATAGAGAAGATCATTGAAGATCATACTTTGCTGATTGCCAAAAGGTGTGGCAATGTCTATGCAGTGGACATTGAGAAAGACAAAGTATTGAACAACACTGTCTGTTTCTTCTCAAAGGCATCAACTTCAGAAACTGATCTCTGGCACAGGAGACTTGGCCATGTGAACTTTAAAACCATAAATAAAGTCACAAAAATGGGCTTGGTCAAGGGTCTACCTTTGAAGGAATACCAGTGTAAAGAACACTGTGTTTCCTGTCTTAAAGGTAAACAGCATAAGACCTCCTATAAGTCTATTGAAGAATAAAAAACAACTATACAAAGAAAAATCTTATCATACACAAACGAACATGAACATGTTCATTTCCTCAATAAACGAACACGGACTAGAGAATCTTGTTCGGTAAGTATTCATAACATTTCGCGAACATGATATTTCCTTAATAAACGAACACGAACAAAGCCTTGTTCGTATTCGCTTTGTTCGTGTTCGTTTACAGCTCTATAAAAGCCCATCTAATAAAAAGATTAAATTGGGTTGTCATCATCTTTATCCATCTCTTTAAAAACCTAGCCATAATCACAGTTGAGCTGCCGCTGCAATTGTCGTCGGCCGAAGAATAAGCTTTGTTCATGATCACCCTTCTATTTATCTTCCTATATATATATATATATATATATATATATATATATATATATATCTTTGTTTTTTTCAACTCCGACGATAGATAGGGGGTCAAGGTATAGAAAAAACGTCACCGTCAGCTACCCTTCACTGTCAGTACCAGCCGCCAGAGGGTCAATGGACCCTCCTAACCCCCCTGTAGTTCCGTCCCTGCTTGTGGTGTCGATAAATTACTTCTTCATAAAGCACCAAGTTTAGGTGTTATGCTCATTGACGTTTAACTAAAATGCGCTAGGGTATGAAAGGAGATTAATGAGGCCCGATTTATAAAGAGACGTTGCTATAAATATGTTGAAAGGTGTATCATGTACTTGTAAGTAAAAACATAGAGCACCAAAAATCATATGGGGAAAATGCAACAAATAAAAATGCCATTTACAAGTGGACAAGTGGTAGTATATCATGATACTAGATCTTTGCTCGCGTTACACGCGGCTCACCAACGTACAATTATTTTGAGGGGTAAAACATATAAAAAAATGTAGCAGAAATATTTTATTAAGATTTAAAAGAAACCAATACACATTCTATTCAAATATCACTAAATATTTCTTTATACACCGCATTTTTTGTTTTAGTCTTCACTTTCCCATCAGCATCAAGTATAAGTAACTTCACGCCTGCCCTGCTTTTAACTCTTGACAGTGCGACATAAAGTTGGCCATGTGAGAATACCGGGTCTCTTAAATACAATCCAACCTTCGATAGAGACTGTCCTTGGCTTTTATTGATGGTCATTGCGAAACATATGCTTATTGGGAATTGACGCCTTTAGAACTTGACATAAAATAAAATATAACATTTATGATTTATAAAAAAAATAAACTATACAGTTGACATATTGCAAGTCAACTAAAGTAAATTGGCTTTTAAAATGAAAAAAACAAATCAAAGCAACACTTTCTTAAACCTTATCAACAATTACTTCATCATCTCTCCTTTCTTGTCCAATATTTCTTTTTAAATTTATAAAGAAACGCTAATAATCCAAATAGAACATAGAGATTTATTTTTCCCTTCCAACCATACTTTGTGAGTAGAAGAAATTAGGAGTTGTGCAAAGTGATAAGGAGTTATGGAATAAAACCCGATTCATGTTTAGCATTCCCCTCCTTTGTGCTGCAACATAGATCAGGTAAAAAAAATTAGACTCAAATTTTGTAAAAAAAAAATTACATACAATCGAGCGATATATAATTATTTTGCCCGCGTTGACACGCGGTTCAACAACTTACAATTATTTTGAGCGGTAAAACTTATAAAAAATATAGTAGAAATATTTTTCTGCAATTACAATTATTTGGATCAAGTCTTCAGCCGAATCCACAACCCATTAACTTACCACCTAGGGCGTAATACCGTTCACCTTCACCTCGATGCTACCATTTTCTGCAATTGCAACATTTTTTGTTGGAACATTCTCCATGGTCATGTGAAACAATTACATGTATATTATAGCCATTAGATACATGAATCTTTGGTAGCGTATTTTTTTTTATTCAAGTATATGCTTTTGCTTGCCTATGCCTGTAAATATTTTATATTTTACAGGCATATGATAAAAATACGCGTATCTATATGCAAATCTATACACACTATTTGTCACGTATCACATTAGTTTTTGAGTCATTTATTATGGGAAAAAGATTGATGTGTTACTAAAATATGGGTGATTAGTTTTGATATAACACACTATTTGTCACGTATCACATTTTTCTTTATAAAGGAATAGAAACCTACATAAACAGTAATGTCAATCAAGACACTTCTTTAAAAACATAAGAAATATGCAAATACATTAAAGCCCACTTATCTTATTTGGAACTTTAACACCTCCCCTGCTCCAGAATAAGTTTTGATGGAAGGATCGCAGCCCAAACCCACACCAATGTTTCTCAGAACCGTAGAATCAGTCAAGTCACGTTGCAGTTGTTATAACAATTAAGGCATAAGCTTTAGGTTCATATACTTCAAATTTAAAGGAGTAAATGTATTGAAATACCTGCCAACGTGAAATAGGCAATTTCATGCTTAAATGGTCTAAAATTGCATTAGCTATCCCAAGATTGCCTTCACTGTTTTCAAAGTCTATGGGATTGACTTTGTGAGGCATTGTTGATGACCATATTTCACCAGCCTTAGTTACCTACACAAGCACACAACAGTACCACGCACAGTGTCAAGATCCAATATGAAACCTATCACACAATCCAACTTGACATTGCACCTGCTTGAAGTAGCCGACAGATATATAGCCCCATATGTCTTTATCAAAATCAAGTAAGACCACACGTGAACCGGATGAACGAATGAAAAAGTTTAGCCATGTAGTCATGAGATTCAATCTGCATCACCAAGTGTTCTTAATATTACGTCATTCGTTACATCAACTTCATAGATTTTTATTATGACAATTTATGTACAACCAACAAATTTAATAAAAAAAACATGCCTGGGTCACGTGTGGATTAAAGCTTAATCCAAGAGAATTTACAAACTGCTTAGCAATGTGTGGCCAATTTACATCAGGATATGCCACAACATGTGCATTATAGTTACCAACTGCACCTGCAAATTTTCCCAATATCTCTACTTGTGAAATATCTCGCCTTTCTCTGTTTAACCTCTAAGCAAATATTACCATTTCTTTCCCCAAAGTTGTAGGTGAGACTGGCTACATATAACAACTTAAGAAAATGAGTTAGAAGTTCAAATATATAAATGTCATATAATAAAAGTTAATTGTGGTTTTATATCATAGTAAAAGGAATAAAGATTTTACTTGTCCATGAGTCCGAGAAAGCATAGGAACGTGAGCATTAGCTTTCGCCATAGAATATATTGCATTAATTAAATCATCCATGACCGGAAGAATAACAGAATTAACTGCTTCTTTCAGCATCAGCCCATGTGCTAGATTGTTTACGTCTTCTGATGTACAGCCAAAGTGGAAAAACTGAAGCACCTATAATTATTTCATAGATAAATTTAAACATGATACTGTACACATATATGATTATATCAGAACCTATGCATTCTGAGAAAATTACTTGAACAACAGCTAATAGAGACACACCTTAGCTATCTCAGGATCTTCTTGACATTTTGTCTTAACAAGGACAAGAAGTTGCCTTCAAGCCAATCAACAGTTATTGTTAATTATCAAATGGTAGTATGTACAACAATATAGAACCGTATCAGATTATTTTATTACCTGATTGCTAACAACTGGAATACCATTTTCCAATATAATCTGTAACCTCTCGGTATCAAAGTTAGTCAAAGCTACCGTCTTAATCTTACCTGCAAACCAGAAGATGAAGTAATCCAAACTTCTCGAAAGTTTCGTTAAATTACAAAAAAAAGTAACAAAGATCAAACCTTCTTCTTTCAAATCTGTAAGGTGTTTAAGGGCATCAAGATAGCCCTTATTGGCATAATCCCACATGGTTCGCGAATCTAATGGTAGATCAACGACAAATTGTTATTCATAACGGGGTTGAAAAATCTAATGAGAGATCAAAATCATAAAATGACATAAAATTGCCTTCCTTCGTACATAACCATAACAGCTTTTGGGGAAGAATCTAAATAATTCTAGCAACCAACAATATAAAAAACTAAAATCTCAACCAAAACTAAACGACTATAAGTCAAAAAAGAAAAAAAAGATCAATAACCAGACAAAAGTATGAAGTTGATGGAGCTAATAACTTAACACACTCTTACAAATTGTTTAATAAATAAAAATCACAAAAGGGTATTTCCAAAACAAAGTATTTAAATGTGAAGTCCGAAGAACATGTTATGCGTTGGGTAATGTGATCTGCAATGATTTCATGATGTTTTCATATGAAGATCCTATTGACAATACAATAACAATAATAAGAAGCTTGTTGACCTCAAGCGGCAACACCCCTATCCTAGACATTCTTAAAGTAGACAATGAAAAAGAACGCGTGAATTTACTTACTTGGCGAGAGATTGAGCTAAAGTACGCAATGAGGCCCTACGATCTGCTGCACATAGATGAGTATGAGCCTCTTCTCTCGCTTCGTGAAGACAACTCTCTAAGTAAGCACAATTCATCTGTACCACAAAAAAAATATATATATATACAAACAATACATTACTATTGGATCATAAGATTGTGTTTTAGATCTGATTATTACAACTTCATACAACATAGACACATCCAAACACCATTTTATACCTATATTTTTGAATACTTGATTATCTGATTCTAAATACTTAGGCCAGTTTTCTATATGACATTAACTTGAATCCAATTCATCTGTACCACAAAAAATTAAGCTACCTAAACACACACTAATGAAGTTAAAATATAATAAATTGGAAAAACCCTGCCTCTTCCCGCCTTGGAATACGTTTATTTGATCGGAGATCAACAACATCACGAACCATAAACCTTATACATGGAGCTGGCCGTTGGCTTGTTGCTAACTCCTTGAGATGGTTAAAATAAAGATCAGTAGTCCACCTTGATTTAGGGCTCTCATCAAGTTGTTTTCCTCATGGCAAACTTTATTGCCAGGTCCTTAAAGTTCCTGCAAAATCCATCATTTATCGAAAATAAATTAATCATATGATTCTATGCTCATAACATGATTATAATTTATTATGAGTACAAATTATAAAACAAACCTGAACGATGTGATGAACGATCTTTTTCTGGGACCATTCTCTGCTTCAAAAAGCTCACCGATTAATCGTATGATGTTAAAGTAATAACATCTATACATCTTCTACAGAGTACAAAGATATGGCCCACTCTACAAAATTCATTAAAAAACAACTAAAAACTGCACATTTGTACATAATTGTGTCAAATTAACCCTCAAACAACATAAATAGTAAACCTATTTATCATCAAGAAATAGTAAAAATTATATCTGTAAACATAAAGAGTGTCCGTGAAGAAGGGTGTTTAACTATCACATGTTAAACAAAACAAATTAAAGTTCTTCAAAGAAAGCATCAGGGATTATATATGTCAGAGAATAAGATCATTTCACCTTTGAGTCTCCAACAAATGATTCAAAACATCATTTGTCGCTAGTGTAGTAGGTATCACACATAGAAACAAATGGTGGGTCAAGAAAAAGCCTCTTCCAATGTACCTACAAAAAACGTAATTTAAGTCTCTTATCTTTCTATCATCCATGATATAAATTGGGAAAAAGCATATTATCCTCTGTCAGGTCAATCTTTGTTTGATTTGTTATATCAACTGCAAATTTATAGAGGTTAGCAACTAAAACAAAACCAAAACACAATATTCTTCTGAATTCAATCAAGCTATGCCATCTCCTTCCATTATCCCAACCCTCACCACCTCCGTTAACGGAGCCTTCAAAATCCCTGCCACCCCCACCTCCGCCTCATCGATCAGAAAACAAAACTGCTACAAGATGTTGACATTAATCGAGATGAAAACAACCTACAGCCACCACCACTACTGTTATGTTTCCTAAAAAACAAAAATTAAACAGTATATTAAATCAAAATCGAATGAACATTACAAACATACCTGATGTGAATGACAATCAAACAACGTATGATTAGAAAAAAAACCCTAAATATTACAACAAATCGAAATCAAACAAAAATAACAAAAATAAATATTAATAAGAACATACTTGATGCGTATCAATATTACAACAAATGGACAATGTAACCCTAAAGAAAACATTGCTAAGAATGATTCTTACCATAGTAGGCATATCAGGATAACCATAAACTTCTGCTGGTGGATACATAGCAGCATATGGAACCGGAGTCCCATAAGGTGGCATCATAGGATGCTGACATAATTTTATTTACAACAAATTATAATATAAAATGGAAAATATTTCACTACATCTGCATCTTAACAAATTTAACATGTAAGCAACGATGATAACCTAACCACCACATGCTTATAGATGAGGAGTTGGAGAGGCAGCGATTGAAGTAAAGAAAGGTGGAGCAACTAAGAAAAAAACCCACACATGAACGATGACATGAACCATAATCCCATACAGTTCATAACCCCTTAACTCCCCTTGAAATCACTTCGACATTCAAACAGCCTTATCAAAAACCCTAACGGGTTATTGGGTTCCCTGGTTACACGCATCACCACCTTCAATAACATAAAACACCAAAATATTTGAAATCAGTCAAAACACATAAAAAAACCTTAATCGACAAAGAAATCATAAAAAAACGAAAAAAATACAGACAAAAGAGAGAGATGAAGAACGATTGATTGACATAAGAATGGAAGAGAGAAAACCTTGGAGAGGAGATGAAGAACACGGTAAAGGATGTCTGATTCGATTGGATCGCCCTTGATTAGGGTTCTTGCTTTGAAGGAGGTTACGAACGAATGGGATGTAGGGTTATGGTCCGTGTTTTTTTTTTGCGTTTTATATTTAATGGATTTTTGATTTTAAAAAAAAAGAAAATTTTATTAATTTTCTAAAGGTGCCATGTGGCTTCACAAATGGAGGAGAGATAATTGCTAAGGGGGTAAATGATTGCCAAGTGTCCAAAATTGCTTCTAAATATTATATGTATAGATACTTGCTAACAATACCAAAGAAACCTAGGATGTTTGATGAAATGATGTTACATGGGTGATTGTGGATAAATTGATTAAAAGTGCTATTTATTGCCAAAATGAGAATCTTATTATTCGGAGACGATATATGGCGAAACTATACTTGAAATCAGTGTTGCAAAAATCGGGATTAATCAGTGATTAATCGGTGATTAATCGCTAGTCGGTAGGTTACTGAGTAATTTTTCGTTAATCAGTCCATTAATCGGTAGTCGGCTTAGTCGGGATTAGTCGGACCTAGTCGACCTAATCGGCCCTAGTCGGCCGGCCAAAAATAGACGATTCTAGCAAGTTTTTGGCGAAAATTTGTAATTCCGGCCAACTTCAGGACAAATTCTGGCCAAAACCTATAAATTTCGGCAAGTTTCCAATCAAACAATGTAGATTCTTGCAATTAGTCATGTATACTAAAAAAAATGGGTCGAAAGGGGTTAAAACATGTGTATTTAAAATAGTTGCCTATAAAAATGTGTGTATATATATAAAAAAAATGGAAAATTACACATAAAACACAAATACGATTAATCCCGATTAATCCTGATTAATCTCGATTAATCGCTAGTCCCCACCTCACCGACCGACTAGCGCCTAGCGAGTTCTACAACACTGCTTGAAATAAAGGGTGGGAAGAAAGTATGTCATCTTCTATAGTCTCGAAAATAGATTTAAGATTTAGCTCCTGTGTTTGAAGAAAATTCTATGAAGATCTATGTGTAAAATTGGTTCAATTCACGAGAGACTAATGGTAAGAGTCCAAGGTCCATCCAAACTTTACTTTATGTATTAGCCTTATAGGCATGCGACTTATGTTGGTGGTTATAGTCTTATTGATAAATCATATATCATTCACTTTTTCTTTGTTTTTGTTTTTTTTTTAAATGATTTCCCTAGTTTGTATCAATCGAAAGATGAAAATACAAAAACAAAGAAATTTGTTTGAGAAATTTTAGGCTTTGATAAGTTGGGTACCTCTCTGTCTTGATGTTTATTGGTTTTCCTTTGCTGCAAGTAACTTTAGAGCTTGTTAATATAAATCTAATCTAAACATTATTTAAATAAAACAAAAGTAAAACAAAAACATACTAAGATTAAGTTCTTTTACATCTCGTACCAAGATCCAAATGCATTTTAGTTAATTGAAGAAACACTGGTTAAACACCTTAATATACGAGCAATGTAAAGAGATATTTTATTGATATGCGATTAGATGATTACACAAGACTTGAATATAAGTGAATACAAGTATTTCGACTATAATCCTTCTTTCCTAGCCGTACGTGAATTATCTAAGTTTTTACGTAAGAAATTGAATGATCTCTTCTCCTTAGGAGAGGGTGGTATTTATAGTGCTAGGAAATGTCTTGTGATTGGTCCTCTTTGGAATGACAATTGTCTCGTGCGGGTCCTACACAGTTGACAACCGTTAGGAATTCAGTGTTGTCCTTCTGTCATTGGCCGAGTGTCATTTTAAATCGTCCTTGATGTCCTTTCTTGTCCCTCGTACCTACCAGGAGATCGTAGAGCAGGGAATTCTTCCCTCTGATTGGCTGAACGTCCCTTTCATTATCTGCTGACAGCTGGCATGTACTAGGATTCGTCTGCGACCTTCTATAAGCTTCCTTTGACTATTCTGATGACGTCACGGGAGATGTGGGTCCGTACACACGCGCGAGTAAATATCTCTTCATCAATAATTGCTAAAAGACAGAACCTTCAATACATACTTTAAGAAGTTAAGGAATATCAAGGAAACGAAAGAAAAGGTACTCTCTATCGATATATATCTACCACAAAAAAGTTTTAACTTTAATATTGTCTCGCATGGATTTGCACACAACGCTTATATGTAATAATTATTTGATTGAGCTAAAAATATTATGTCTTGATAACTCTTTACATATAAAACTTATGGCTCACATTAATTATTCTTAGGGCTGTGCAAAGGGTCCGGAACCGACCCGACCCGGACCCACAAGAACCGCATACCCTTTTATTGTGGAAATTAGAAACCACGAACCGAACCTTAAAAGGCTATGTGGTTCCGGGTCCTAAAGGTTCTGATGGGTCGGGTAAAGGGTCTGACCCACTAGAACCTTTTAATGTAATAGCCACTTTTAGAGGATTATATATTCCTATTTTTTTACCATGCTCGTAAAAGAATTCCTCCATATGGTTCTAATAATAGCCCATGAGTTTCTTTTTTAAATCACTTTTCGTTTCTCGACTTATGTTTTCGTAACAGTTTTGTCATTCTCCTCACTCGAAGCATTATCTGAATCTGTTATGTATACATCATAAATACAAACACACATACACGCGCACACGCACACACACTTCAGAGCGACATACATAAATATTTACTTCAAATTTGGATATAATATATATTATACAATCTCACATCTATGTATATACATCAAGCCAAAAAATATTTCAAGAAAAATACATTATTATTCTTATAAATAATATTTTTAATATTGTATGAACATTACATGAAATCGATTACAATAACACGTAAAAACGAATAGTGAAAAGACTAAAAAAAATTATTTTTTATTTTTTAATATAAATACAAACGGTTCTTGTGGTTCTTATATTAGAACCGTGGGTTTGGAACCGACCCGACCCGGAACCGATAATTCATATAAATCTAGAACCGGAAACCGACCCATATATTTAAAAAGGTTCGGGTCCAAGGTTCTCGTGGGTCGGGTCTAAGGTTCCTGTGGGTCCGAACCACAAAATGCTCACCCCTAATTATTCTAGACGAATAATGGAAACCCTTGACCAAGTCACATGTATAACCAAAACAAAGAATCAATATATGACCA
Source organism: Ambrosia artemisiifolia (assembly GCA_032199755.1). Taxonomy (NCBI): domain Eukaryota; kingdom Viridiplantae; phylum Streptophyta; class Magnoliopsida; order Asterales; family Asteraceae; genus Ambrosia; species Ambrosia artemisiifolia. The sequence goes on from CM063521.1 coordinate 12,858,817, forward strand.
TAACCATTCTTGATGAAATTAGATATTCTTGGACTTTTTGTCGTAAAAACACCAAAACAAAACAAAGAAAATGACAACCCATACATACACCAAATGGGCATGGGAGGTGATACAAATAACTAAATTCTTTGGGTATAATAAGTCCCAACGAAAAAAATCAGCAACCATGGCAAAGGAAAAAAAACAATCGCATCCCCTTTCATTGACGGATGAATATGCAATTACACACACATATCTTTATGGAATTCAATTTTAATAATTCAAACTTTCTTTTATTGGCTGACAATAATCTATACTTAAGAAATTTCTCACAACAGTCCCAACTTTCAAATTATTAGCCAACAATGAACTTTTGTTAACTGAAAACTAATCCATCTATATCTATACTATATTATAAAACATTTCCCAGTACCTCTTAAAATTTAATTTTTACACGTATAATTGTTTAGAGTACAATTTACAATGCATATATTAACTACTAGCTGATTACCCCAGGAGGATCCCGGAGTTGAAAAATATAACCATTCTAATAATACTAATACTAATAGTAATAATTATTACTTTTGTAATTAAATAAATAAAAAAATAATCTTGCTATAAGGTGACACCATGTGTTGCAGTGTTGCACGATTCTTTCTCCTAGCTTCTCTTGATGAAATATACTTATCCATCTTTAAAAGAGTAAAATTCCAATGATAGCATGACGATTGGGCTGAATTTCAACATCGTAGATAAGAAGCTGGTTTAAAAGAAAAAACATGATTAATGAATAACCTGAACACTTTGTGTTTTTTTGTTTCCTGTATGAACGAAACCCCACAAAAAATAGTAGTTTTTTTCTCCGTTTTTTATATAGCACTATGGTACTCGTTGGAAAGATAATAAAACGCTCGTTAATTTGGTGTAATTTTTTTCTTTAAAAAATCTCGTATATAAAAGATATTAACGTTTAAAAATTATGGGAGGAAATATGAGAGAGAAAAATTTAAATTTGTTTTTAAATTCTTTTTTCCTAAAATAACTCAATCTCTTTTAAGGTTTTATCTTTTTCTTTTTTTTATTAAAAAATAAAAATAATTCAAAATCACGAAAATCTTTCAATTATAATGCCACGTGGCAGTTTCATTGAGAGGTTGAAGGCACCATTACACGCCACGTCATCAACGTTCAATTCTTTTATATATATTACTAGCTTTTATCCCGGGAGTGTCCCGGGGTTGAAATATTTAATATAACATAATAAAATATCTAATATGACAACATAATTAATGATTTGCCAATATATGATTAATGAATATTATTATTATTATTATTATTATTATTTATTTTAAACAAATTTCTGTCATAAGTTATCATATTCAAATATAAAAAAAAGGAATCTCTGCCTATGAAGTTATGTTTATCGTTTGTGATTTATTAGTAGAGTAAAATATATTTGAAAACAAAACCCCACAAAAATAGTTGTTTTTTTTCTCCGTTTTTTATATAGCACTATGGTACTCGTTGGAAAGATAATAAAACGCTCGTTAATTTGGTGTAATTTTTTTCTTTAAAAAATCTCGTATATAAAAGATATTAACGTTTAGAAGTTATTAGAGGAAACATTAGAGAGAAAATTTAATTTTGTTTTTAAATTCTTATCTTTTCCTAAAATAATTATAATATATATAGATTTATTAAAAAAATTCAAAAATTAAAAAATCCTACATGATGCCATGTGGCACATTCAAGGAGGGGTTGAGACCTTCATTGAATGCCACATCATCAAAGTTCAATTCTTTTATTATAAGTTATAGATTTTTTGAGGACAAATATGTCTTTTAATTATACAATACTTACACATTTGTCCCCTCAACTTTACTCAAATTTTATTTATTTAAATAGTAATCACATTTTTGCACCCTTATTTTAGCCAACTATCCCCCACGATTTTTAAATGTCCATAACTTTTTCACACGTTAATATTTTCTTAATATTATTACACTGTATAAACGAGCATTGTATTCTCTTTAATTTGAATATAGTATTGTTATAGTGTTTTAAATTTAAAAAAATATTTGTTAGGGTTAAGCAATAACTGAAACGAAACTGAACCGAAATCAACCAATGTATCTATCTTTTATATCTCCATTTCATGTATTTATATATATCAATTTCATGTATTTTTATGAAAAAGGATCTAACCCAAGTTTGGTTTTGGTTATTAATAGATTTAAACCGATAATCTACAATTTAACGGATAATCCAAACTAATTTACCGAAAACTAGCTGGTCAATAAAACAGATTAACGAGTGACTTTGGTTTCGGTTAAGGCTAATGTCACACCCTTCCTAGGCGAAAACACGAGAATGCGACTTCGAAAGGTTTTCAAGCACAAAGTTTGAGCAATACATAAGAAACTGATAGAATTGATTCTAAATATTCAAATTGTTTTACAAAACAAGAAATAAATTGTCTAGATGGTCAAATCATCATGAAAACATATAAATGTCAAATTGTTTTAGGAGAAGACCCACAAAAGACGGTACCACACAGTGCATGCTCAAACCGGTTTCTCAAGTCCCGAGCGTCTATGAAATCAATTACCTGAAAAACATGCATAAAAGATTTGTCAACATAAAGTTGGTGAGTTCACAGGTTTAAACGTATGTATTGTAAAGTTAGTGAAATTCATGTATGACCAATCAAAGCTAGCTAATTAAGCCAATGGTTACTGTGCCAACCATGAGTCCCATAACCAAGCTTCTTGACTATTGTGCCTCGCGCATTGTACAATAAAGACAATGTATGAATTGTAGAAAACTAGCACTATTTTTTATGTGACAAGTTAGAGCGACTGACCAAGAGTGGGGTGTCAACCCAATATATGTATTTAAGTGTTCCATGGCTACTGATAGCTAATGGTTATAGTGAAATGTATGTACAAGGAACACCCAAGCCAAATCTTGAAGCCAGCGTGAGCCCCGTTAAGACAACATAGTCTGGCCAAAGTGGGGCAACGTGTCTCTCCAATTTGGGGAGTGTGGTGGATAAACACAAAAGAAAGTCATCGTCCAAAAAAAACTATGTCATTTGTCATTATTTTTATATATTTAATCAATTATAACCTAATTATGAATTTTATATATATAGGATTGGGATCAAATGAAAACTCCATTGAGTTGTGAGAACTAGAGAACCCATCTGAACCATTCATCAAGTGACACATCAACACTTTTATAATTTTTTGTATTTTTTTAATTAGGGGAATCAAAGTCTTTTTGTAGACAATATTATGGGCGTTTTAGTATTAACAACACCCCACCCCACCCAAGTTACCTTTTAAATAATAATAATAATAATAATAATAATCATAATCTTTCACCACTCTCTCTCTACACACCTGCTCTCTCTCTCTCTACCCTCTCTCTACCTCTCTATCTCTCTAATTGTCTCTCTATCACTCTCTCTCTATAAAAACACACAGATCTAGTTGGGGGTGGTTCAAATGGGTGGTTTGGTGGCTCGACAGAGCCAGCTTCTGGTGGTGGTTGATGGTTCGACGACGAGGGGGTGGATCTGATGATGGTGAAGAACAAATCGATGGTGGTGGTAATGATGAAGATGACGGTGGAGAGAGGGTTTTTGCAGAGGGGTTTTGAGATGGTTCGGTAGAGGGGTTTTGGGGCGGTGGTTCACGGTGGTTTGAGGGGTGGTGGGTCCCGATGGTCGATGGTGGTGATGATGAAGACGACGGGTGCAGAGGGGTCGTTGGTGGTGGGTTTTGCAGAGTGACGACGTCGACAGGGACACTGGTATATTTTTATTATTATTATTATTTCTATTATTATTATTATTGTTATTATTATTACTATTATATATATAGGGGAAGGTTCAATTGAGAACTCATAGTTAGGGAGAGAACTCGAGAACTCTATATTACACATATGTAATATATCATATGTTGTATATTACACTTGTGTAATATATTACTATTGCATATGTTGCACATGTGCAATATATCATATGTTACACATGTGTAATATATATTACACATGTGTAATACACTCAATATATCATATATTGCACATGCGTAATATATCATATGTTACACATGTGTAATATATATTGCACATGTGCAATATATGATATATTGCACATGTGTAATATATATTACACATGTGCAACATATGATATATTACACATGTGCAATATATATTACACATGGGTAACATATGATATATTACACATGTGCAATATATATTACACATATGCAATATATGATATATTGCACATATGTAATATAAAGTTCTCGAGTTCTCTCAATAAAATGAGTTTTCTATTGAACCATCCCCTATATATATATATAATATATATATATATATTATTAGTTTACAAACCTAATGAATAGTAAATTTAATATTATTTTATTCATATTAAACTTAATATCATTTTATTCATATTATTATTTTATTTAAAAACTTTATTATATTATATATTATATTATATACTATTAATACAAATAATATAATATTATGTAATTTCATTATTATTTTATTCATATTATTTTATGTAAAAAGTTTATTGTATTATATACTACTAATATAAATAACATAATATTATGTAATTTCGTTACAAATTTCATGTGTTACCTTATGTGTAGATTTCTTTATTATTTTTTTAACGTTTACAACAAAAATGGAATCTCGATTGTATAATTCATTGATTGATCAACACCTCATCTAAATCTTGATTGTAAAACGCGCAACGCGTGTAATTTTATACAACTAGTTATTATTATTATTATTATTTCTGTTATTATTATTATTGTTGTTGTTATTATTATTATTATTACTATTATTATTAATGATATTATTGTGAAAAGATAGGTTTTTATGTTGAAATTTTTGGGGTTTTTTTGTCAAGAGATGATGCTATGATGCTGCGAAGAAGATGATGTTGTTTGGTTTTAAAGAACTGATATTGTTGAGACGACGATGATGTTGTAGTATGTTGTAAGAAAACACTGGTGTAAACATCAGTTTTACACCAGTGTAAATATGAATGTATAGACGTTTTGATGTAAGAAAAACAACACTGGTGTAAAACGCCAGTTTACACCGGTGTAAGTAGGAATGTAAGCACACCATAATCTAGTTTGGTTTTTTACACTAGTGTATATTTGTAGAAGTTTGGTGTATGGCAGATTTACACTGGTGTAAATAATTACACCAGTGTAAATCATGGTAGATTTACACTCGTGCAAATAATTTACACCAGTGTAAATCATCCTCATCATATGTTTTGTTTGGTTTTTTACACCAGCGTAATTATTGTAAAAGTTTGTGCATGGCATATTTACGCTGGTGTAAATAATTACACCAGTGTAAAAACGAGAGTTAGATGACATAATGTACAATTTGATTTTTTGTTTTAAAAAATTAAATTAAGTTTAAAAAAATGAATATTTTAAAAAAAATGGTGACGTTTATTTTTTGTTTTAATTTTTTTTAAAAAGTAAATTATTTAAATTAAAATAATTAAATAAAGTTTAAAATATGAATGTTTTTGATAATGGAATAAAAAACTAACATAATATTATATTATTTTTTCTCTTCTGTAGGTTTTTACCTAAATACCCCTAATTATGTACTTTAATATATTAAAAAAATACTTATTAATCAAGTAAAGACAAAAACTCACATCCTTTGATCTCAACCATTGGATCATCAAGATCAATGGTCCACAAGAGTTCTCTAGTTCTCACAACTCGGTACAGTTCTCATATGATCCTAACCCTATATATATAAGAAATGGGGTGAGACACATGGCACAGGTCATCCAATCCCTTAATTTCCCTCCAAAATTATTAAATTATCTTTTTTCTCTCTCTTATGCATGGTACATATAATTCCTTTCACGATTTTTAAACGTTAATAACTTTTTATACGACATTTTGTTTTGAAAAAAATTACACCAAATTAACTAGTGTTTTATTAAATTTCCAATGAGTACCATAGTGCTTTACAAAAAACGAAAAAAAATATGACTTTTTTGTGTTTATTATTGAAACATATAATTAAATCATGTATAAGTAGAGAAAATAGTCGGGAGACATGAAAAGTTATCATCCTACAATCTTTTTAGTCGATAGCAGTTAGATCATTTTTATTTATCTTCAAAAAGGATCTTCACTGCTAACCTATTGATTGTTTTATTCGGTGTCACCCAAGATGATCGATTGTGTATCCATAATAAAAATTGAACATGTATGTTATTCTTTAACATATGCCCACTTTACATATCAGAATCGTCTATCATTATCATCAGTACATATCATTTGATACCAATTTGGTTTGTTTTTTTTTTCCAGATTCACATCACAGCTTCAGAGTGACTTGAGGATGTGACAAAGTTGTACACTCGAGCAAGAGGTGTACACGTAAAATTAGAAGTAGGTTTAATGAGTTATCAAGTGTTGATCATTTATATATATATATATATATATATATATATATATATATATGAAAAAAAACGGCCTAATCCTTTTATGCTACACATATTTTGTCATTTCATATTAAATTTGTCTACCCGGGACGCTTCGGGGGATAAACTAGTTTATAATTATAATTGCAATCTTCTTAGAATAATCTCTAATCGAAGGTGTTACGTTATTAATATTATGTGAATTAGGAAATAAATATTTTTTTTTGGAAAGTAGTGTTTCAGCGGTAAATCCCGTGTTGCAAAGCGACCACTGCCCAGGATCGAATCCCATATGAACCACACGGGTTTCTCCTTTCAAACCCAATGGTTATTTTTTTGGTGGAACGTGGGAATCGAACCTGAGACCAAACCCGGGCAGGAACCCTACAAGGAGGTAAACCTTCCCACCTCAAACCAGCTAGGCTGGAGATCATTGGCTATTCATATCTTTCGTTTTTACCAGAAGAAGATAAATGTCATAAAAATGTGGTCGAATGTCAAAAAAAAGTAAAGTGTGTTCATCTGTCCTTTTCTTAAATCTATTAATTATTTCTCAAGATCGTACTACAAACAAGTGACAAGACTTTTAACTTAGCGTATCGATCACATTTTGAAAAATCGTAATTCAGGGAAGATTGTAGGTTAGAGTATATAGTTTGTGACAAAATATTATACCGGGATTTGGGTCCACGGTGGATGTGTGGATCAGTGGCGTCTCTGAATATTTATGTGTTCTATATGAATGTACCAATTATGGATTCTTGTATTTTTTTTTTTTTTTTTGAAATTAAATTGATTATCTAAAACAAAATACGAAAATTACATCATAATAGAAGGTAGACGAGCAACATAAACTAAATTTTATGTAATACAATCAAAATTATAGCAATAACAATTAGTAAAATCATAATATTAGAATGAATTAAATTACATATCGATCAAAGTTGGGTCAAATTCTAAGTGTTAAACAAGTTTTCTATATAAAAAAATACACACATATAGGAACTTTACATTAAAAAAATTCTCCCCTAATATTACGGGCCCTAGCCCGGTAGCCAACCTGGCCACCATAAAGGGCTGGATATCCTTTTGTCTATTAGTGAACCTAAATGACTAAACTTTGTTGTTTTGTTAAAAAAAGAGTTGATACTTTTAGCCATAAGTTTAATATCTTTTTTTAACAACTAAATTTCGTCCAATTTAGGCTATGGGGTGTGGAACCCTTTCACACCCTTCCCCCTTCTCCACATCAGCGTCACATCATCTTTCCCCTTCTCCTCCCCCTTCTAGGGGAAATGGTTCCCCCTTCCTTTTTTTATTATTTTTCTTTTTTATTTATTTATAGATTTTATTTTTCATTAATATTTTTTTCATTGAAATTAAAAAACAAATTACATAGAATTAAAAAAAACCGAAAATAATATAAAAAACACAAAAATACATTTAAAAAACTAAAAATTAAACGCTCCTTCAAGCCATCTTTTTGTAATCTTGTCTTTTATTTTCTCCGCCACCGCATGCTCCGTTTCCGAAAGGCTATCGAGAGGTTCTTTCATCAATGCGACTTCGGTTGCTTCCTGTTTCGAAAGTTCCATTTCGAGGCGTTTCCTTTCCAACTCTAGCCTCACCGCTTCCCTCACTACGGCTTCTTCCTTCTCCTTCTTTTCCATTTGTAGCCTCTCAATATCCCTCGCCGCCGCTTCTTCCTTCTCCTTCTTTCTTTCCAAGTACCTCTCTGTTTGCTCCTATTTCAAGTCGTTAAAGTTTTTAAGCAACTCTTCAATTTTCTCCACCGCCTTATCTTTCGCATCTTTAGAACCGGAAACGGTATCGACACCCTTTCCTTTTGAGCTCGAGGCCGCTTTCTTGGCGCGATCCCTTCCAATCGGCCTCTCGGAGCGGTGTAGGCGCCTCGTCTTCAAACTTCGGGTCGTCATTTATATTGATAGTACAACGAGCATCCGACCCACCACCACTATAACTCCCCGATGCGCTCGTTTTTGTCCTATTCGCTTGTTCCACCTCATTGGGCACCACTTTGAACTTTTGACACTTGGAAAAAATCTCATACGCTTTCATGAACGCAAACGCCCCGTATTTTGCGGTGAATCTTTCAATAGCCAACTTAAAACGTTGTCATCACTTTGTCCCGTGGTACAATTATTCCAAGCTTGTTGATAGTAACCCGCAAAAAGTTGACATTTTCCCATCAATTCCCGACACTTGGTACTAACGGAGTGAACCCGACGATATTCTTCACGTTGTAACAACTTGAAGAATTCTTTACCAACTTGGTTCCAAAAACCATCCCTTCTCCGATTTGTAGCTACAATTATTTACTAAAGTTAGTAACCGAAAATATTTAAAAAAAAAAAATTGAACCGAAAGTTTAAAAAAATTATATAACAAAAAAAAATTATAAAAAAATGGAACCGAAACTTTAAAAAAAATTATATAACAGAAAATATTTTAAAAAAATTGAACCGAAACTTAAAAAAAAATTATAAAAAAATGGAACCGAAACTTTAATATATATATATATATATATATATATATATATATATATATATATATATATATATATATACGCGAAAATATTGAAAAAAATTCAAGCGAATGTTTAAAAAAAAAAGTAAACTTTTACCTAGTATTGGGTCGGTAGAAGCGATAACCCAAGCTTTTGCTAACGCCTCCAACTCATTGGGAGTCCAAGGAACGGGGTCCGCCTTCGTACTAGGTCCTTCATCTTGGCCGCGTTTTTTTTCCTTTTTTTGTAACTTTTTTTTCTAGGTGCCGGTTCGGTTAATGGAGGAGGCGCTTGGCTTTCGGGCACGTTATCATCGTGCGCGCCCAAAGAAACGAAATCGTGCTCGGGTTGTGTTTGTGTTTCGGGCAGTGGTTGCGATTGATGTTGTTGCATTTACATTTGCCATTGTTGTTGCATTTGCATTTACCATGGATTAAGAGGGGTGTTAAACGCGCCAAAAGGTTGTAACAAGGGCGTACCGGGTGTCGAGGGAAAACAGAACGGTGCTTGCTTTGTGGGGTTAGCGAGTGTGTTAGGGAAGAAATGGCGTCTTGGATCCATAAAAGTTTATAAAATTAAGTTGGAATGAAGGAAAAGTTTATAAAAAGTGTAGGTTTTGTTTGTTTGGTGTGGAGTAAAATAAAGGAAAAGGTTATTATTTAAAGGTTAAAGTTTATTTTTTTTTTTAAATTGAACCGTTTAAAACCAACGGATAGCCCAACGGCTATATTTGCATCAAAAAAGGGGATGGGGCCTTCGGGGAAAAATCACCGAACTCACCGTTTTGGGATCGGTGGTGGTGGTGGGGGGGGGGTGTACACCGACGGGGAGCCCTTCCATGTCAGCTCCCCGATCACACTAACAGTTCCACACCCCACCGTCTTACACCTTGTCCATGATTTGATTCTGATTCTCTTTTACCACTGGACTAAAACCCAAGTCACAAGTTTAATAGTTTTATTCCATGGATTCAATATCCACCCAAACTGAATTTTAAATATTGAAATATTTCTTGGTAATTAATTTTTACTACAATAAATTTTAAAGGAAATTTTATTACATCCTAATGATTAGCCTCCTAAATTTTATATATACCTAAATGTCAAGTATATATATGCTTTTTTTTGCGCATTAGCAGTCCCTTTCTGTGTGAAGGCCATGAGTTGTAGTCTTACTTAAAGTAAAATTATTTTAGGCAAAGTCAGAAATTTTATTAAAATGGGCTTTCAAGTACTTGGCTTTTCTCTAGAGTCGTAACGAGCCATGTCACCATCATTGTTTGTGTTAACAGGCGTGAGTGGCCTTTGCCATTAAGTTTACTTGATCGACCAGCTCTTGCTGGCCATTCAAAAAAAATTAAACATACATGTATTTAATTATTAAAACAAAAGAATTACCCTTTTTAATTTGTTCCATTAAAAACAATTAGAGTTAATGGTCAGAATCATTTTTAAGGTTTGGACAGTTTTGCCACATCAGTCCAAAATAGTTTTTTTTTTTTTACATCTGGATCTTTCAGGTTTACGTTTCGTTACCAAATTCGTCTCTGACAATAACCCCAGTTAAATATTGTCGTTAACTCTTGGGTATTTCTGTCTTTTGACTTACCCCTTTAAAACCCAATTTAAACACAGAACAACCATCACCATCAAAACCAGTCATCACTCGCTAACATTACTTGCCACCATATCCACCACCATCGATACCCGCCACCAAGCACCCCACATGCCCACGTCCACGTCCACCTCCACTAACCACCGCCATCATCACCTGCCACCAACCGCCACCATTACAACCTAAACCTAACCACAGCCACCTATTGTAGACATGAAACCCCCAATATTCACCCCCACATCAGCCATGGTTGACAGATTGTCCTAGGATCAGGATTTACCCGGTTGAAAGCTAGCTTTGTCCGAATTAACGCCACCCCTGCTATTTTTTGGATATCCATCCATAAAATCTTGAACTCTAAGACAGACTTCTTATATAAACATGGCACTTGAATATTTGCAGGAGATAGAGAAATAGACAATTGGGGATGGATTCCCTCTGATTCCAGTAGCAAGGAGGAAGATTCATAAGCTTCCTTTTCAAAATCAGAGTCTAAATCATGTGGTCCTTGCTCAAAATCCATATTACGGTATTAGGGTTTGAGCCCTTTGGTGATGGCGGAAACGATGTGGAGTTATTAGGCCCCCTTTGAGGATAAGTGCATGTTTGGCTTTCCTTATATGGTCCCCTTATAACTTATTGACTTAATCAAAAAGTTAATAAGGATAAAATATTGTTTGGGTAATGGGTTAAAAAGGAGGTTTTTCTGGGTTGAAAAGCAGATAAGTTATAAGTTAGAATTTATAACTTTTTGATTAAGTAGATAAGGAGATAGAAGAAGTAGATAAGGAGAAGGAGAGTCAAACATGGCATAAATAACAACATGCGAAGGAGAAGATAAATCAAGAGGCTTGTCTAGGTGGAAGATGAGAGAGAAATACCTCCAAAGTAATTTTTTTAAGACCAAGACAAAACAAGTTACATTTAGATGGTGGGTAAACGGATGCAGGGATGAATTAATTAGGTTAGCGTCAGGGATGAATTTGGCAACAAAACGTAAACCTAAAGGATGCAGATTTAAAAAAAAACTATTTTTAACTGATGTGACAAAACCTTATAGACGATTTTAGCCATTAACTAAAACAATTATATCTGCATTTTTCTTTATATCTTTACTTCTTTTGTAATGATGTTACTGATTTTATTGCGGTTTCCAACTGTTTTTTACTGCAAATTCCATCCTACAACTGCAAACAATTATGTGACTTATTTTTTTTTTTATAGAGTTAATAGTCAAAATCGTCTCTGAGGTTTGGTCACTTTTGCCACTTCAGTCCAAAACCCAAACATTTTACATCTGGGTCCTTCACTTTTATTTATTTTTGCTATGGGTCCTTCAGTTTATTTTATTTTGCTAAATTCGTCCCTGAGGTTTGGTCACCTTCAGTCCATACCCCAAACCTTGTCAGGGATGAATTTGGTAAAAAAAGTGAAACTCAAGGACCCAAGTATAAAAGGTTTGGGTTTTGGACTGAAGTGGCAAAAGTGACCAAACCTCAGGGACGATTTTGGCTATTAACTCTTTTTTTATATCTATATATGGTTTGTCAAAAATTGTGTTCATATGTAATTTTCCTAAATTCATAATTGTCTTCTGGATCGAAATCATACTCCAAACAGATGACAATTTGAAAAGACTTTTAACCTAGCATTACTAATTCCATAAAATAAAGAGTTAATAGCCAAAATCGTCCCTGAGGTTTGGTCACTTTTGCCACTTAGGTCCAAAACCCAAACCTTTTACATCTGGGTCCTTAAGTTTTATTTTTCTTGCCAAATTCGTCCTTGACAACGTTTAAGTTTTGGATTGAAGTGGCAAAAGTGACCAAACCTCAGGGACGAATTTAGCAAAACCCAAACCTTTTTCAGGGACGAATTTGGCAAAAAATAAAATAAAACTGAGGACCCAAATGTAAAAGGTTTGGGTTTTGGACTGAAGTGACAAAAGTGACCAAACCTCAAGGACGATTTTGGCTATTAACTCTAAAATAAATGAGCCCGCTTAGACAAATTCATATAGTAGCAAATACATTAACCACTTTTGAGAAATCTTTGAACTTTTTAGTCGAGTTAATTGCTAATTTAGTTCCTGAACTTTGTCAAAAATTGTCACTTTCATCCAAATCTTTTTTTTGTCATTTTAGTTCATGTGGTTTCATTTTTTTGTCATTGTAGTCCCTGTGAACTAACAAGATTTAGATGAAAGTGACAAATTTTGACAAACCTCAGGGACTAAAATGACAAAAAATGAAACCACATGGACTAAATTCACAAAAAAAATTTTGAATGAAAGTTGCAATTTTTGAATTAACTCTTTTTAGTCAAATATTTGACTCTAAATCATTTAAAACACAAAGCAAATAAGTGAGATACTTGTTGGCAAGACCCATGTGGCAAATATGCGACACTAAATTATGGTGTTATTTTTTATTTTTTTATTATTATTATTACTATTTTTTTTGCCTTTTTGAGCGGGTTGTGTACTTGTGTTCTAGCTTCTAGTTGGGCCTTGCCGGGTTGTCTCTTTTTGTTTTGAGTTTATAAAAGCCCAACATTCAATTATAATAATAAGAAAATTTGTTGGCAACATAAATTACCGTTTAATTGGATTTTTTTCCTTCTTTTTATAGCACGAAACAAATTTATTCACGTCCTTGATTGCATGTTGGATTTCAATGGAAATGATTGATGATGAATACAATACATAGTTGGGATTTTGTGTATATATGTTCCAAACCACCTTGTTAGTAAGAGGTTGGGCAATCTTCGAGAAATTCTCAATGAACCGAAGGTAATAACCAGACAAACCCAAAAATTGTCGAACTTCCGTTGGGGTTTTGGGTGCTTCCCAATCTTTAATCGCCTCTATCTTGGCGGGGTCGACCTGAATGCCCTTTTCGTTCACAACGTGGTCAAGGAAGTGAACTTCTCAAATCCAAAACTCGCATTTTGAGAATTTGGTGAACTTCTCATTCTTGAGCAATTACAATATCAACTTACGATGATGTATGTGCTTGTCCTTTGATCGCGAGTATATCAAAATGTCATCGATAAAAACAATCACAAACTTGTCCAAGTAGGGCTTGTAGACGCGTTTCATTAGATCCATGAAAACGGCTGATGCGTTCGTCAAACCAAAAGGCATAACTAGAAACTCATAATGCCCATAGCAAGTTCTGAATGCGGTCTTGGGTATATCCTCCTCTTGAATACGCAACTTATGGTACCCTGATCTTTGGTCAATCATTGAATAATAACTGGAACCTTGCAATTGATCAAACAAATCGTCAATCATTGGCAATGGGTATTTGTTCTTGATGGTCAGCTTGTTCAGTTCCTGATAGTCAATGCACATCCGAAGACTACCGTCTTTCTTCTTGACAAACAAAACCGGGGCTCCCACACGGGAAAAAGCTCGAACAAATTAAACTTTTGTCTAACAATTCATGAAACTGATTAGACAATTCTTAGATCTTGAATGACGTTAAACGATATGGATTGTAAGCTATTGGGGCAACTCATGGGACTAGGTCAATGCATGAACTAATCAAAAGATTCCATTTTTAAACACCAAACCAAACTTATTATTTTTTTTTTGAGTTAATAGCCAAAATCGTCCCTGAGGTTTGGTCACTTTTGCCACTTCAGTCCAAAACCCAAACGTCTTAAATCTGGGTCCGTAGGCTTTTGATTTTTTGCCACATTCGTCCCTGACACTAACCCAGTTAACTTATCTCGTTAACTCTGGGGGCATTTTTGACTTTTTGCATACAAAATCGAGGGCATTTTAGACATTTTGTATTTAAAGGTAAATAAATACAAGAAAAAAAATAAAAACAAAAACAAAAACCTTTGAGTTCATGGTGGTTAAGCTTATACGAGCAGAGAGAGATAGAGAGAGAGCTGAGACAGACAGCAGAGAGGAGAGAGAGAGAGAGCAGAGAGGGATATAGAGAGAGTAGAGAGGAGAGAGAGAGCAGAGAGGAGAGAGAGCAGACAACCACCATCAAACACCCACCACCGTCACCATCTCCACTTCTGTAACCCCATCAAAACCACCGTCACCATCTCCACTTCTGGAACCATAATACCCCTATGAATTCGTTCATAATCTGTAACGGATTCGAAAGTAATTGATGGATTAGGATGTTAGGGTTTATAATAGGATTTGAGGATTTTTCATTTGATTATTCGTCTTTCTTCGATACTTGAAGCCATCGACACCTTCATCCTTCAATCGCGTTCATGGTGGTGGGTTTAGGGAGGAGGTGGTGTTTGGTTGATGGTGACAGTGGAGGTCAGGAGGGGAACAAGTTGGGCTTTAAGGGTTTTTTCTGTAAATTTTGTTGCAGGTTGGGGATCTGCAGCGGTGGTGGTTGTGTTAGACGGTGGTGGAAGTGGTGTTTGTCAAGTGGTGCTGGTAGTAGTGGTTGTGTTGGCTGGGTTTTTACAGAGAGGCGGAGGAGTGGTGTTGGTGGTGATTGGGTTTTAGAGAGAGAGAAAGATAGAGGCGGAGGAGTGGTGTTGGTGGTTGGGTTTTAGAGAGAGAGAAAGAGGCGGAGGAGTGGTGTTGGTGGTGGTTGTGTTGGAGGTTTTCTTATCTAGAGGTTGAAGATGAGTGTGGAGGTGGGTCCCACTTATTAAAAAAAATATTAAAAATAAACAGGTAGGCAAAAAGTCAAAAATGCCCCCAGAGTTAACGAGATAAGTTAACTGGGTTAGTGTCAGGGACGAATGTGGCAAAAAATCAAAAGCCTGCGGACCTAGATTTAAGACGTTTGGGTTTTGGACTGAAGTGGCAAAAGTGACCAAACCTCAGGGACGATTTTGGCTATTAACTCTTTTTTTTTTTGAAAGGCACCAAATTTATTATTTCATGAACTCATTTCATTTTGAGTATCTTTGTTTCTGGGACCTAAATCCGGACCCCACTATCCACCCCAAATCCATTGAACCTGCAATAAACATAAACCCTAATAATAATATAATATTATTATATCATACACATTACAGATCTCTTCCTCTCTATATCTTCTTCACGATTTTCATCATCACTGTAAGTCATCATTCATGAATTCCACCCTCAGTTACTCAGATGATCATATAAGCTACTTCAATTAGGGTTTAATATTTGTTTATCTCCTTTATTTCATATGCAAATTTTAGGTGACTGATTAGGTTAAAGCAATGAAATTTATGTTCTTTAATCTGATAATTGTTTGCATCTAGGGTCTTTGAGTGTTAATGGGTATTTGAAGACAAAAATTAGGGTTTTTTTGGTTTTTTGTTTTTTTTTTTGTTTTCTTGATATTTGTTAATGGAAGGTAATTTATTTGGGTCTGAAGGAAGTTTTGATTTACAAAATTCTATGAGGGTTTATAATCAACAACAACAAAACAACCCTTTTAATATTCATCATAGCCCTCAATCCACTAGATAACAACTGTCCATGATTAATAATCCTTCGATTCACGAGAATTTCCCTCTTCGAATGGGAACGGTCCAAGATTGCGATAGGCATAACCGAACGATATCGTTAGCCGAGTTTACGAAAGGGGAGAGGGGGAAGGGTTCAATGAGTGATGAAGATGAGCCGCCGAGTTTTATGGTAGACGGTCATGATGTACGTAATGAGGAAGTGCGGGGGAAGAATGCATCGCCGTGGCATAGAGTGAAGTGGAATGATCCTATGGTGTAACGGTTGTTTCTTATATTGGTGAAGATGCTTCTGTGGAGATGGAGGTGGGTCGCGAAGAAAGTTTTTGAATTTGCAGAAGAAAGGGAAGTGGAAGTCGGTTTCGAAAGTTATGGCGGGAAGGGGTCATGTTGTGTCGCCTCATCAGTGTGAGGATAAGTTGAATGATCTGAACAAACGGTATAAAAGACTTAATGAGATTCTTGGAAGAGGTACGTCGTGTGAGGTTGTGGAAAACCCTTCGCTTCTTGATTTAATGGATCATGTTTCTGATAAGGCGAAAGAAGTTAGAAAGATTTTAAGCTCTAAACATTTGTATTATGAAGAAATGTGTTTGTATCATAATGGTAATCGTTTGCATCTTCCTGCCAACCCTAAACTACAACAGACACTGAGATTGGCTCTCAGAGCTAGCGATCATGAGAGTGATGGAACCCGAGGGTCGCATGAGGATGTTGATGACGATGTCGCGTCAGGTTGACTCATACATACTTAATACTAATATAGATATAACCACCATAGTATCGAAACACCTTGAAACGTTGTTGCTTCTATGAAGAAATGTGTTCTTTTGCATAATGTTGTTTAGGAGATTGTGTGCAAAACACACACTGTATTGTTTTGATTCGTTTGATCTACTTGACCCGTTAAAAGTTTAGCTAAAACTTTTGATTTAAATTGGGCGTCAAGCTGTGGCGAAACAAATCAGTCGTGTACTTGACAATGTGCAGGTTCAAAGGTTTGATCAGACGGGCTAAGTATACTCAAAATGGATCGGATGATAGAGATAGTGAGGCGAGATGTTGATCATTGTTTGGATCCATATATTTATACTTGGCAATGTTGTTTTATTTAGTGTTTAATGTGGTCACTAAAGTGTGGAAGTATATAAAATGAATGCTTCAACTTGTTAGAAGTTTCATTTATTCTTTGTAAAAGGTTGATTATAAATTTAGACAACAACATTGAGCCTTTTTACCGGCCTTTCCAATAACAGAACTGAACCTATCGTTCAGCGGTCTTGAAAACCGGATGTAAAAAGGAATTAGTTTTAAAATCAGCACAAGGAATGCGGTCGGATGGCCATGCAAGATTACTAGAACGAAAGCAAATTGTAAGCCAACCGTCACTTTCATGGTCCAAGTGTCAACTCGGGCTCAACTCAACTTGTTTACACCCCTAAAAACAATTGTACATTTTTGTAAGTGGTGTTAACTACTAAGTTAGTAAGAACCACCTAAGCTAGTGAAAAACTATGATTCCTTCCACATTATGAAAATGGAGAAATCCGGTGATCTACATTGAAATTTTCGTATACTAGTGAACGAAAATATTCTATTACGACCTTTCAATATGAAAGTTCTGGTTTCGTCACTTCACAAACCGAAACATTTAGTTGGTTAATTAAGTCGCACAAAAAGTTTGTGCATGGTTGTTTGAATAAGTTGGAGAAGGTTATTAAAAAAATGACCAATTTTATAATTCTAAGAGTGAAGGGAGTGGTGACGTTATTTGTGACGTGGAAGGCATCTCAAGCCCCACACACCACCCCTAGTGGCGTGGTTTATGGCGTTGCCCCTTGGGCTTGGAGAATTTCACCGGCATGGGGCGGGTGCTTCTTGAATATGATTGGCTTCTTCTTTTTTTTTTTTTAAAGTTAGGGGCTGTATGGTTGATTAAGTGTTGAATCATTAAGAGGTCTGAATGGTTAAGATGTCTGAATGGTTAAGTGCCAAATCATTAAGTTGGACATCTTAATGGTTAGTTTTCTTGTCCCACATTGGTAGGAGAGCCTCATTAAGGTTCAGCCTTAACCATTTCATTCAGAAGCTGAAACAAACGCGCTGAATGATGAATTATTCAACGCTGAATGATTCAGAGCCTCGTTAAGAGGCTTACTAAACAACCCCTTATACACACAAACTTTTCAAAAACCAAGCCCCTCCACTTCCCACCATTTTGAGAGCTTGAAAAGTAGAGCCTGCATGTGTCACGTGACAACTCATGCCCCCTTTCCAAGCCAGGCACTCCCCATGGTCTAAAATCTAAACTATGTTTGGTCGGCACTTTTAGTTTTTTTGGACTATTAGTGGGCCAGCTACACACCAGGCTGCAGCTGGGCCTAATCTCTCTGAAACCAAAACTCACTTTGTTTTTGTGTGTAATCAAATCAACCCCATCAAGATTTTTTTCCTAATACACACTCTAATCTTAACTATATATTGTACTATCAGAGATAAATTAGCCTTTGATTTGTTCTTGACATCATATAGTTCTATTGTGCTACATTGTTTGTTTGACTTTATCATTTGTAATTATTGGATTCATTTTTTATGTAACCATTTTATACGTTATAACTCAATATCTCAATATTTCTAATTTTTATTTTTATAAAAAATTATATTATATATCAATAAGGTTCTGATTCATTCTCGATCAATTCATCTATCTACATTATAAAAGTTGTATTCTAAGAATAAATTGCTAAATAAAACTGGTTTAAAGTGACCAGATTGTTAACACTTAACAAGACTTTTTTTCCCTATAAATGAAAAACCTAACCCATCTACAACCTAAACCACTTAACCATAAAAAAATCTAGAAACCAACACATCAATTATAGGTTTGATTTTAACCCATAACCAGTTCAACACATGCTACTTCTAAGTAGGGCTGCTCAGAGCTGAGCTGAGCCAAGCCGAGCTAGGGCAAGCTCGGACTCAGCTTGATTATAAACCGAGCCAGGTCAAATGGGCTCGAATTTGAAACTGAGCTTGAAATATATGCTTGAGCCCAGCTTGGTTTTAAACCAAGGTAGCTCAGCTCAGCTTGGATAGGCTCAAATTTAAAAAAAAAATTATACATAGCTTTCAAAATTCAATAATCTAAAATATTATTCAATAATTAAAAAAACACGTCCAAAATAAGTTCAATTTAGTACACTGTAGGCCAATATCAAGTTCAACAAAACACAAAATAAGTTAAAATTTCAACGAAATACAATGTTTGTTCATTAGCATCTAGATCAACACCCAAATATGCCATAGGTATCCAATTGCACTATTAATACCTGCAAATAATAATCATTTTTCATAATATAATATGTATATAAAAATACAATATTTTATAAGTACAATAATCCAAGCTAACTGAGCTGAGCTAACGAGCGAGCCAAACCATGCCAATCTAGCTCGTTACAAACTAAGTCGAGCTAGGCTCACTTTCTAACCGAGCCAAGCCAGCTCGACTCAATTTTAAACCAAACCATACAAAGCAGCTTTTTCTAGAGTTAAATCCGAACAAACACCGAGTCACAAGTTTTTTAAACAACCCTACTTCTGCTTTCGTCATTCCTAAAGTCGAAGAAAAGAATCTCAAACTTTGCCACACACCCCTAAACAAAGGGACTATAACATAAAATCCACTCGAAGGGTATTTTCGTAACTTCCTCACAAAGTAGGCTAACTTAAGATCATAAAGACCCTCAACCGTATATAACTGGTCTGCTTGACTCTTCTAGAGAGAGAAACTAACACAAAAAAAAACTTTCTAGAGAGAGAAACCGCGTGAGAAAGTCAAGGATCGATCACTATTCTGCTATATTCATCCCTTCACTACAAAATTATCACATAATAATAATAATATTAATCAAAGGTTTGCTTCTAAATTCAGCTATTCCATTGTTTAATATTCCTCAATTACAACCAATTCACTTGTATTACCTTTTTAGGTTTTTTTTTCCCCAATTTTTTCCTTAATTTTTCACTCAATTCCTATATAGAACAAGTAGGTATCTAGCTATATAATATCCAATCATTCTTGTTATAGAAAGTTGAGATTTTTAGGAGTATTATTTATGGTATGTGTTGCATGATTCTTGATTTGTTGCTATCTTTTAATGAAATTAATGAATCTTTGTTGTAAAGTTTTATGTTTGCTATTAAAAAGATGAATTGTTGTTGTATTATATTATTTTTGGTAATTATATAATTTAATTTGTGATTCTGGTTAAAACAAGAACCTCTGATTTCTATGATTTTGTTGCTTCCATGGTCTAAAGGTTGGACTTTTTTTTATTATAAAGTTCATAAATTTGCATCAATTAGTTTTATTTTTGTGCTATGAGCTTAGCCAAACCGAGCTGACCTTTTCTCGTGCTTGGCTTGTTCACTAACCGACCGAGCCAAAAACCGAGCGAGCGGCGAGTGCTCAGACAACCATAAATTTGGGATGTTTCCCTTGTCGGGTGAAGACTGAGGTCCGACCAACCGAGGATGACACTAAGCTTGAGGTCTGACTATCCTATCCGAGGATGAGGCTTAGGTTGAGCCCGGTGAGGTGATGAGCATACTACAAACCAAACTAGGGCGACCGGCTTGTTTGCAACAAGCATAAAATTTGAACAAGCATTTTCTGAGTGAGCGATGAGCACCGAGCAATTTGAACAGCCCTAGTTACAGTTCTTGTTTTGATCAGCGTGTTGAGGGGGGGGGGGGGGGGGGGGGGGTTGAGATGGTTAAAGTTAATGATTTAGGATTTTTAATGATTTGATGAATCTTTATTAGCATTTGGGAGGTTCTTTTGGTGTGGGAATCTTCTTTCTATCTTGCTTTTTCTCCTTCCATCTTATTCACCTTTTATCTTTATACCACTTTAATGATTTTTTCTTTGTTATTAAGCTATGAGCATCAAAGTTTCTTTCTTTTATTTCCCATTAACAGATTGTGAAACTAAAGTATAATCTTTGCATTTCAGACAGATTGGAATAAATGTCGTTTCGTAGCATAGTTCGTGATCTAAGAGATGGAATTGGGAGCTTATCTAGACGCGGTTTTGAAGTGAGACTTTCGAGTCTTAACAAAAGTAAATCACAAAGTGCTGCTCATGAAATTGATGACCACCTGGATTTTGTAACTAATAGCCCGTGGGTTGGTCTTCCTCCGGAACTATTAAGCGATGTCATTAAGAGGTTAGAGGCTAGTGAGAGTAGTTGGCCTGCTAGAAAGCATGTTGTTGCATGTGCGTCGGTTTGTAGGTCGTGGAGGAACATGTGCAAAGAAATTGTTAGCTCCCTTGAATCCTCGGGGAAGATAACATTTCCAATCTCGCTGAAACAGGTAGATTGGTTATTAAGTGTGTGTGTGTGTGTGTGTATGGATTTTCTTCTTTTGGTGTTTATGAATTATTATTGATGTTTTGTAACACAAGTTTACTTAATTGCAGCCGGGGCCTCGGGATCCCACCATTCAGTGCTTCATTAAGAGAGATAAATCCAATTCGACGTATTATCTATATCTTTGCCTTAGCAGTGGTAGGTCTTCGCTCTTCTCATTATAAGAAAATGTTCATTAACATTGCGCGTTTGAACTTTGAAGTCGCGATAATTAGTTTTCTAGTATTTGATAATTGATTACATATTGTGGGGTCTAATAATTAGTTTCATACAAGCTCCGATAAAATTATTCAATTGGTAAAATAAAATTTCCACATTACCTGTTTAGAACTACATTGAGGGACTTTTTACTCGTGTTAATTTTCTTTTTGGTCAGTTTATCTATTAGTTCCGTTTGATGTAGTCATGTAGAATACTAAAACATCTTATTATCCAATTATTACAAGTTCAGACAACTTAAGCACATCCAAACACCGTCTTTTTTTTTTTTTTTGTTGACCATGAGAACCATTTAGAGAAAACTCACGAGCCCTACCAATACCCTATTATAAGCTGCAGCTTACGCTGGACGGGTGACCTTCGAATTTAGACCTTTGCTAGAGGGAAATAAGGTGCTTACCACTGTGCCACCCCTTGAATGCTAACCAAACACTTTCTTTTTACAACCCATATCATTACAAGATTATCAGATTTTGGTTATTAAATATCATATAATGACTTCCATCATGCACATCCAAACACCCCCAAAGGCAGCATATGGCTTGGTGTGTAAATTCTAATCCAGTTTAACGGTTATACAACTGTTAAATGGTTAAATTTCATTCAGTAACCACAAAATTCAGGTGACCTTGGGAACCTGATTTGAGTATTATCAATATTTCTTATGAATTTGTGGGCTTTTGCAGCATTGACGGTGGAGAATGGTAAATTTCTTCTGGCAGCCAAACGGAATAGGAGAAGTACATGTACAGAGTATATAATTTCAATGGATGCAGATAACATATCCAGGTCAAATAACAGTTACATTGGAAAAGTCAGGTACTAATTTGCATGTGTTCCATATTTTGATATTCGTCATTCTAACATGGGTCAATTCATATATTACACCTCCGAAAACTTGCATAATATCATATTTACACAACCAAAAAATAACATCAAATATACCTTTTCAAAATACTTAAAAGTTTCATAATTACCCATTTCACTAAATATAGTTTATATAGTGACCGACTGACCGCTATACCCTTCTCTCTCCTTACACTACAAACTCTCTCCTTAGCCTTTGATACTTTTGGCTCCCTGGCACTGGAAGCAGTTCGGTTTCTCGACAGAATCCACTGGTCGTTCACAGCAATATTTTGACCCCTCAATGCCAGGGTTTTGTTTTTAGTAGGTTAAGTTTCGCTATTCAGAAAGAGGTGGCGGCGCAGCGTGTTGCCTACCTACCTGTCATCCTAATGTAAATTTGCCCTTTATGAAATGAATCAATGATAGAATTTTGAGGATTTGACAAATAATAATAATAATGATTGATACTGTACCAAGTTTTGAAGTGGTTATATGAAACCATCCCTTCTAGCAGTGAATAAAAATCATGTAAATTAATTTTATTTCATTCTTTTATTCTAATTGATATATATTGTAGGAGATATTTATACAATTTTTAAACTTTGGATATGCTTAATTTTACTCATGTTCTGTTCATTTTCAGATCGAATTTTCTTGGCACAAAGTTCATAATTTATGACTCCCAACCACCACATAGCACCGTAGCTCCGCCGGTTCGGTTAGGCTCAAGTCGTCGTTTTTCAAGAAAAGTTTCACCAAAAGTTCCATTGGGAAGCTATAACATAGCCCAAATTGCATACGAGCTAAACGTATTGGGCACTCGGGGTCCACGCAGGATGCAGTGTGTAATGAACTCCATCCCCATGTCGGCCCTAGAACCTGGTGGCGCCATCATCCCCGACCACCCTAACCTCATCCCACCTTCCCTTGAAGACTCGTTTAGAAGCATTTCATTTTCCAAAGCAATTGATAACTCAAGTGAGTTCGGTAGCTCCCGTTTTCCTGACATTATGGATCAGCCTGCAAGCACGATCAATCTACAAAACGGACAGAAAAGCATGCCTTTAATTTTAAAAAACAAACAGCCACGCTGGCACGAACAGTTGCAATGCTGGTGCCTTAATTTCAAAGGAAGGGTAACAGTTGCATCTGTGAAGAATTTCCAGCTGATTGCCGCCATCCCCCCTCAGGCGGCAGTGGACCCCCCACTGCCGCCACAAACTTCTCAAGCGCAGCCGGAACAAACTGCACAAGCCCAGCCACCATCGTCTCATGATAAGGTGATTTTGCAGTTTGGTAAGGTGGGAAAAGACATATTTACAATGGATTATCGGTACCCTTTATCTGCGTTTCAAGCGTTTGCCATATGCTTGAGCAGCTTCGACACAAAACTGGCTTGTGAATAATCAAAAGGTTCGACCTTTCGTGTTAGCAGTTGTTTCTCATTCTAAATCTGTAATTGTATTCTAGTGTTGGATTTTTAAGCAACATTATCCAGATAGTGATCTTGGTGCATTAGTATCGCATGGTTTTGACAATTAGTCATTCTGGCGATCCTGGTGCACCGAGATTCTCATGGTTTGTTAGGTTGTAACGCGCCTTATCAGTATGTATCATTTTTCTAATTTTCTTAACAACATTCTATAATTTCTGTTATTTAAAAACACATGTTCAGAGGTGACAAATTGGACTGCTTTAACTGTCGATAGTTTATGTTCCATTATTGTTTTTATCTAGTTCTATTTTTTTAACAGGGATTACATTTATAGGGGACGGTTATTCTACAAAGTAATGAAAACGTGCGAAGTGTGCGAAGTCACGTAACATACAAAATTACGTAACATAGACAGAATCACTACTAGTTCATAACTAAAATCACGTAACATATAGTGTCATTACGTAATTACGTACCATAAGACAGAATCATTCAAAACTTTACATAAAAAAATTTTCATACCCTTAAAAAACGTAACATACAAAATTACGTAACATAGACAGAATCACTACTAGTTCATACCTAAAATTACGTAACAAAATTACGTACCATAAACAGAATCACTACTAGTTTATAACAAAAAAAAATCACATATACAAAATTACGTAACTTTTGGTAATGGACTATATGTTACGTGATTTTAGTTATGGAACTAGTAGGTATTCTGTCCATGTTACGTAATTTCGTATGTTACGTGACTTCGCACACTTCGCACGTTTTCATTACTTTGTATTTAAACCTGTCCCTACATTTATATGCTTCATTGGTTGTTTTTTTCTCAATAGCTTTATTCCCTTTAATTTGATTATAGTGTGGTGTGTATGTATTAAAAATGTGACTTTAATAAAAAAAAAACATGTAAACATATATACGAGATTGCGCAATTATGTCTATGCTTGTTATTAAACGCAGTTGTGCGATTATTATCCCTTTTTTAATCAAAGGGCTTGTAACCTAGAGATATCAAGGTATGATGGAAATGTATCTTTCCTTACGAAGTTGAGTTCATATGGTAGACAAAAATGTGTATACTTGAGTCGGATTACTCCCTACACACAAAATAGCATCATGAATAAAAGAGGAGTAAATTAAATTAGCCTACATGTATTGGCACACCTTCATTTCTTATTTACACACCATTGCTCTCTATACTTTATATAGGGTCATACGCAGTGTATGTAGGGTGTGACAATGAGAATGTTATGGCCCTCAATACGTCACTTGTAGGTGGCCTGTACGTCGCGTATAGGTTCTGACATGACTTTGACTGATGGCTTTAATGATGAGTGGGTGTTTGTGCAACTCTCTATACACGCCAAATAGAGCTATATGCCACATATAGAGGGGTGTGCAAAGAATTTGGGGGTGTATCATTACCACACCCTTAAATTAAATCTTTTTTATTTCTGAAAATTCTCAACATTAAATTACTTATAACTTTTAGTTAATTTATTAATTAGCTGTAATTTAGTTAGACTAGTTTATCTTTGTACAAAATCCTTAATTTATAGTTTCAGACTTTTTAGTTACTTTGTTACAACTAGTTTATCTCCTAGAGGTTCGTGGGATAGACAAATGTAACATGAAGTGACAAAATGTATAAAAGAATAAGTTGTTTTTTCAGTTTTTTTTTTTTTTTTTTTTTTTTTGTAAAGGATCAACACTTGATAACTCATGAAACCTACTTCTAATTCTATATGTGCACAACTTGCTCGAGTGAAGTCTGTTGGAAATTTAGTGAAAATGCTATTTTCACAAAATATAGGAAAATGAGTTTTTCCTAACTTTGGACTAAAAAATATATTTGAAACAGATGTTTATTTATATATTTCTTTGTGGGTTTATGTTCTATGTTGTGAGAGCTTCGCAACGAACCAAACCATGTCCAAAACGGAGCTAAGATGAATGAGATATCGATGCTCAAAGATTGGTGAATGATGCACTTGATGCTGAAATGAAACAAAGTGGAACTTGTCCCACATAGGAGGAGTGATGATATCATGAGTGGTATAAAAGGAGGAACACTCCTTCCTAATTTTTTCATGGGATCTCACACTGTGGAACTCACGAAGGGTGCGGAGCACCCTAACTCGCACTCGCACACGCGCGTGGCGATGGGCGCAACGTGGCGCACTTTGCACTTCGCACGCTCGCATCACCGCGAGCCGCTTGAGAGCCGCCTTAGTATTTTTGAACACAGGCTCGTGGTCCTTAGCATAGGATCAGTGGCAGGTAATGCGCGCGAGTACGAGCTGAGCACCAGGTAGCGCCCTGGCTGGTCTGCGCGGATGTTTCTGCGCAGTAGCGCGTCCCAGCTTCACAGTGTGCGCATGCGCGCAGGTGACACGCGCGCGCGGAGACTCCAGCTCCTCAGCAACATCAGATCAGAAGTGTAACTGTCCAGTCAAGCAGTTTCGTCTGAAACTTTAAGAACGTAATAAATGCCATTAAAGACGTTCAATGACATTTATTTTCGTTTTTAATGCTTTCCGAAACTGATTGAAGATTGGACTCTATAAATACCAAAGGAGACCTTTGGTTTGAGACACACCTTACACACTGTTCTGAAAATCACCTCTCTTGTCTTCTCCAGCAATCTGTTCGTGTTCTTCTTGCTTGTTTCAGGTACACTTTCGGGTCAGAGCCAACTCCGGCAGCACTCTTGCTGTTCCGGCTGTTGTACCCTGGGAAACAAAACGAGTTTTGATAATAGACTCGGAATTTGTTTTAAGGGCCCCGTGTTCAACACGATCCTCAGCTTTTACTTTTTCTGCTTCTACTCCTTTCTTGTATTTTTGTTTCTTTATAGTTGTAATCGTATTTAATTTCTGCATTCGTTTATTTATTTAGTTGTAATCGTAATATATATATTGTTTATTTATTTTATATACGAGCGGTTCCTACAAAGTCACTGAACAACTTTGTTACTTCATCAATACATTCTAAAGTTGTGATGCGAACTTGAAAACAAACAAATTTGTATCAAATGATATGCCATGATTATGACGATGATAGACGATTCTGATGTGTAAAGTGAGTATATGTGAAAGAATGACATACATGTTCAATCTTTATTGTGGATATACAATCGATCACTTGGGTGACAACGAATAAAACAATCAATTAGGTAAGCAGTGAAAATCCATTTTAAAGATAAAATAAAATGATATAACTGCTATCGACTTAAAACATCATAGGATGGTAACTTTTCATGTCTCCGAAATCATGTGTTCAATAATTTAAATATTTATTTCAATAACCACATGTCAATCGATTTCAAAGTACATACATTAAAAATGATTTAAGAGGCGTGCATAATAAAGTGATTAGTTATCTAACTTATCAGCTTGAGATTTACTTAGTGTCTAAAAATCACATGTTCCATCTAATTTAGCAACCGGCCAACCGCAACACACCCGACGGGTATTATGCCGGAAATGTAATGCAAGACCATTTTACGAGTTCAAACCCCTCTTTAACTTTGAACTTGAATAAAGTCTCCTCATCCTCCTTGAAACCGAACAGAAGAGTGTGAGATTGAAGAGAGAAAAAAATGTTGAGGGCTCGAAGTCTGAAGAAAGCAACGGTTCCATCAACACTTATACAACATCCATCTCCCGCCAATCTCCACTCCAACCGTCTCTCTCTCCACGTAATCTTTTATAATTTCATCGTCTATTAATTTCCTGCTAATTATTATTATTATTATTATTATCAAACTTATAAAACCTTAATTACATTATAATTTTACTTAATCTATTACCCGCAGGTTAGCGAAGATGGAACCTCTTGCTGGGCTTATGTCGCTTCCGGTTGCAATGTTTATAGAATTATGGTACTCTCTACTTATTTTAATTTTTTTTATTATTATTATTTATTATTATTGTGTGATTGTGTGTGTGCAACAGTGTAAGTTAGGGCTGGTTATTAAGCAAGAAAGAAAGAGTGAATTTTATACTTCTATATTTATTTTATTTTATTTAGGACATAAATCCTAAACCCTAGCAAAAAAGGTTTTATTTGTTATGCTATAGATTCTCATGTCTTAAGATTGAAGTGACTATGGTTTTAGGTTTGTAAAAGAAGTAGAACTGAATGAAGAGGAACTAATACTAACACTTAAACGAGCGGTTTTGGTTGTTTGTGTTTGTTTGTTAAGAAAGTCAATGTGTTCGTGTTTGTTTATGTTTGTTCTCAATGTGTTCGTGTTTGTTTATGTTCGTGTGGTAATAACTTAATGTTCTGGACGAATGGTTCACGAACGTAAATGGATACCAATTAAAGTCTAAAAGTAAATTTGAATATCCAGATTAAAGTCTAAAATACCACCATCCTTATTTCCAAATTTGGAAAGAACACAATGATATTAAATTTAATTTAAAATGGGCTTAGGGTTTTAAAATATGAAAATTAAACCAATTTTATAATTCTAATTAATGTTAACAATAAATAACCTTGAACAATTATTTAAGTGAATGTAAATGAATGAACATAATTGGATGTTTGCGAATGTAAATTAACGAATGAGACATGTGTTCATGTTCGTTTGTTTGTTTTATTTAATGAGTGGACTTACAAATGGATTTCCCATTGAATGGTTCAACGAACTTTCGGTTCGTTTACATGTCTACAAATTTTGAATTGTTAGTTTTTTTACCATGCCATAACAGCATAAATACCACATGTATATCTAAAAGTCCTAAACACTATCATGACAACTGTTAAACCACTAGGAAGTTAAATGAGGCAGAAACAGAGGAGTTACAATCCTCATAGAACAAAAATCATTCTTTCTTCACTTTTCTAGGAAGAAGATACATTTTTATATAAAAAGAAGCCTTCATACTTCCCCACAGAAAGCTGGAACTAAATCATGTAAAAAAAGTTAACCGAATAACAATTTTCTGTGAACCAAGAAACTGAATAATAGCAAACATCAATTTAAACCGCTGGATGATCTTATGACATTGACAGCTAATTGAAAAGTTGAAATCCTATAAGTAATTCTTATATTATTCTAGAGTTCCATCACATTTGTTGTGTTGCATGTGCTACTTTGTATTTTAGGCCAATATACTATCTACCTGTTTCCAATTTTTCTCTTTTATTTCATAGGTCTCTTTGAAAGATTCTTTAGTCAATGAAGGAAAAGATAGCCTTCTTATACCTGAACAAACTCAGGTAAGCTTTGATATGAACTGAATGCTACACGATTATTTCAATTATGATCCAGTTCACTTCCACATCAGTCTCAAGTTGGTGTTACTTTGATGGATATATTATATGAATTTTAATATTTGAAGGTTGTGGACTCTGCTATAGTGAATCGCTGCCCTCATCGGTCTGAAATTCAGACAATATTATTGAATGATACTGAGAGTACGTACCATGCAATTCTTAATCAAGATATATTTATTATGGGCGTAATCAACTTTTTTCTGCAATTGTATATCACCATAACTTGTATTCTTCTAATTTATTTTGTGTTAATTACTTATTTCTTTCCACTTCCAAGTGTCAAACGTGTACTTATTAATTGACCCCCCCCCCCCCCCCACCCAAACCACACAAACACAATAAATAATAAAATAATAAACAAATTTTAAAAAAAAGTCTATACAATCATATTAGTTCGGAAAATCGAAGTAGTGTTGACCTTAAAATCAAAAGTAACATTGACTGCTGATCAGGAATGGATGTGGTGTAATTCTGTGTTTTCGCCTTTCCAAACTATGTGATTCAATTTATGCAGGCAGCGATTGCTTAATATTGGGAAGTGTTGACTCCTATGGACACCTTATTGTTTCCAAAATGGATAGTGATGGTAAAGGTACCAATTTGGACTTTATGTTCAAACAAAAATAATTTAATTCTTTTGCAACATTCTTTCCACTATTGATGTCATTTATGTATATCTTCTCAGTAATTTTTCAGATGTTGAAAGAGTTACATTTTCTGTATCACCTTGCGATTTTGGAGTTGGAGAAGCTGGGTGGGCCGGGCTTTGCTTCAGTCCAAGTCAATGGTCTACGGTACAAATTTGATTACTTAAGGCATTTTGATCATTCATGAAATTGTCATAGATCATTTTTTTCTTTTATTAATCTATTTTTATCTTTTATTTTATTTTTTTCTTAGTGGTTTAATTTGAGCTAGGCTATGTTCTCTAAATAATAAATGACCGACTGCTGGTGCATATTCCCTTAGTAATTCATTGTATATGACCTCATAATTTTGACAAAATGTTTCAGACTGCCGTGGCGCATAGCTTTGGCAAAAGTATTGATGTATATGACCAAGATCTTCATCTTCGCACTTTCCGTACGTAAGTTTTCTATGATTATCTTTTGTTTCTCTATGTTTAAAGGGAATTTGTGTTATTCATGTTCTTGTCATACCTTTTTCTGTTTACCGCATAATATGTACATTTCAATTGTAAAAGATCAACCCTTAATAAAATTCAGTGAGCAAGTTAATATAAAGCAGTGAAGTTATTTTGTTCCTACAATATTGGAAGTAAACAAAACAACATTTGACTTTACATAGTTTAATAGAAGCGACTATTGATGAAACATCTTAAATACTATATATCAAACACAAAAGGAAGTTATAGACAAAAATATAAAGTCCTGTTACCAACCGTCAAAAACGATAATATAGACTTAGGACTTATCTGGAATGAAATGTCACATTTTTTTGGGACAATCTAGGAATGAAAATATGTTTTTCCAGCAAGGAGGGAGTAGTGTTTTTATATGCATGAATGTTATCTAAAATTACATCCTTATTGCAGATTGTGGTACCCTACTGCAGTAAACTTTGTACAGGACTTATACGGTGGACATGAAAGCTCAATATTAGCTGTTACAGAAGGCTGCCAGGTACTTGTGTGTGATATAACTTACAGTGGTTCTTCTTACCTGTTCCATTAAACAGATAGAAGGAATTCGAAATACAAATCCTGTTTAACTTTTGCCATTTAAGGATGTGTGAGGACCTTACGTTGACAATTCTATGGCAACATCTAACTTACCAAAATAGGTAGAAAAAAATTGTTTTAAGGTCATCCCAATTTTGACCCGCCTATAAAAGTGACATGTTTCGACATGAAATCATTTGACTCATTACCTATCCCGCCTTTTTCTCCAGTTATAACCGTATTTAGAACAAAGCTTACATCATTGATTATAGGCAGCTTAAGTTAGCATGCTTACAGCATACATAAGTTTCCATTTTATGTGCTGATTATGTCACACAATGTCGAGGATAGCACCACATTAGGAGCTTTCTTACCGTACATAAAAGGTGCCTTTACTGCCTGTTGTTCATATGTTTGTGCCTTTACAGCTGTCAATATGGGACCTGAGAGTAAAAGAAAAAGGTGGTTGTGTGCATCGAATTTGTGGTTCGGTTGGAGATATACTGTATGCAGTTTGCAACTCATCAAGTGGTAACATTGCAGTTGGTGGAGCAGATCGCACTATGACCGTCTATGATCCCCGCAGGTTGTATATGGCTTTGTTGGTAGTAACTTTTATCAAAAAGGGAAAACCTAACAAATTGGGAATGTGTATATTATCTTAAATCTAATGGACTTGAATCACTTGATGCCTGATATTACTATTGAATCGTTGTTGTAGATGGGCAGCTGTAGCACGGTGGGTCAACTGCTCGAAATACGAGGTCAGTATGATCACTGCTTGCTTATGGGTGCTTTCATCTTTTGTGTTGCAATAAAAGCCTGAAGCCTGGCTAGTATATTAATGGCAACATAACTACTTTCAAAATTTCTGAGTATCCTGAATATTGTTGTTACTCGTTACCTGTATGTTTGATGCTAGTCTCATGAGTCATGAAAACCTTGATTTATTATTATTATGTATAAACAGTCACTTAAGTTGTGTAATTGGATATGAGAAACTATATAATTTATTACGATGATAATTTGATTTTGGAATAAACTGCTTTAGGAGACTATGGATTGAAACTGGAAACAACCCAGGCTAATGTTGACCCGTTTCCTTTTTGTCTTAACTTTTACACTGCCTATTTCACCCACTAAAAACGAAAGATGACCCATACGATCGACTTATAATTTATAAGTAAAGGGTTTATATATCCATGAAAAGTGAAACAGCCTCCATTTTCAGATAACTGGGCTATCTTTCTCTTCAGTTGACCCTGATTACGCCTACATCCAAGGCGTTGATTATGAGGTGATAATCTGAACTCGCAATCTAATTGTTTTGTGATCCTTAGTATTTGTTTCGATCTAACTGAAAGTTTATTTTAACGATATTGCAGGTATTTTGCGGACAATGGAAAGAAAACAAGAAAACATTTTCATTTAGAGGAGATTCAAATTGGCTTGGGTTTAGTAAGGTAGTTTGATGTCTTCTTCTGCAACACTTTAGTTCCGTTAACCATACATGTCTGATATAGTGGCAGAGAGAGAGAGACAGTTGCATAACTATCTTAACTGCATATATATTACACTATTGCGGTTAAAACAAGAAATATGTGTTTACGCAATTCTTACAGTTCTAAACTTAAATTTGGGTATGCATTAAACGCTCCGATGTATACTGCAGTGTCAGAAGAGGGATGTGTTGGGAGGATGGTGTGATTCAGGTAACATTTTCGTAGCCGACGTCGTCCAAAGATGAAGCCGGGCTCAGGTTAGTTGTTTCTTATGTATTTTTGTTTCGTTTGGCTAATGTAGCACTAGCAGTGGGGAGCCCGGATTAAAGTAATGTTTGTTGATGGATTCAGTGTGTAATATTTCATTGAAAGAATTATAGATGTAATTTTTTTTCCCTATAAAGGTACAACACAACCAAAAAAAACTGGGTGATTAGTATAGCTATTTGTAAATAATCATTTATTTTTAGACCAAACAACACGCATTCAAACCAGCATCAGTGCACTATGACCACCGCCCACCACTATTGCCGTTGATCCACCCCGATATGTGTTCACAATACCTGATGTTTCTAACATGCTATAAATACTTCGCTACATATATAAGGGTGTAGGGTATGCTTCAAGTCGGGAAACATTTTGTCGTCCCGATTTGGACGGAATGGTGTTCCCGGGTGGCCCAGAATCAACCTTCTCGAATATCTCCAAATCTTGGTGTGCTTTCCGGTTTTGAAGGCTTTTGTTGGCCCCGAATGGGAAGGGGCGTTTTTGCCGTGTGGCCTATCGACCACCCCAATCAACCTTTCCCAAGACCATGGTGCTCCTTAAATTTTAAAACTTTGAGATAGCAAGTCATAGCACAAAAGCTATTCGTGGGAAGGGTAAGATAGGGCCAAACCTTTCTCTATTCAAGAAGATAAAGATGTTGCATTCAGTATTGGGTTTAATTGTTTAATGGGCTTAAACTGAATCAAAAGGTTAATGGGTTTAATAAACATATTGGGTTTTTAAGTTCAATTATAGGTTTTTGTTTTGAAAAAGTTATATAATAAAGATTAAAAATCTGGAACCCTCGAGAAGCGTGGGTCTCTTACGGTCACCTATTTTCCCTAGCCCATTGGCTGGCCCTGGCTCTTATTGAGACCAATAAATAAAAAAATGCGGCTTCTTATCCGTTCTGGTTAGAGGTGAGCAATGACTCTATCTTTTCATATTGAGTCACGTAAGCGTCCAGTTGGCAGGGTGATAAAGCTGATGCTCACTAGCCTGATGGTGTCGTGGCTAGAGGTAAGTAACAACTTTATCCAGTTTTTTTTTATTTTTTTAAACTTTGTTTATTTTAAATTTATAATATTTAAATTTGTAACACAAATTAAATAATAAACATAAATTTTTCATTAATACAAAAATTAAAAAGACAGAGAGTTGGTAGCATCTTTGCCATTGTGAGGAATCCATAGATCAATCGGTTGTTTTTTTAATTATAGCTTGAAGAGTGTTTGAGGTGTAGTTTGTGTGTGACAAAAAAAGTTTTTTATTTTATTTTATTTTATAGCCAAACTAGCCGTTGGCAACGGCTAGTGGCTGCCAACGGTCATATTTCCAGCTCGCTAACACACGCGAGCCCACTAACGACTAGTAGCTCGCGCCAGCTCTCGCTCAAGGATGTTATGGATCCAGCTAGCCACGTAGATTGGTTTGTGGCTCACGGTAGACTGCTTGCGGGCCATAACTGATAGTCTAAGATGTCTTTTAACCAAAATCAAATCATTGAAAGAACCACATGATACTGTAACATATAAATTGAATAAAATAATTTTTTTATTTACCTATTACACAACTTTAAATAAAAACATAAAATAATTTTTTTTACATCTCCTGCAATTCATTTCGTTATTTTTTTCCCTTTTCTTTAACCGATTTACATTACAATACGTGGACTGTAATAAAGTTATCATTTTATGTTTTATAGCCAAACTAGCCGTTGGCAACGGCTAGTGGCTGCCAACGGTCATATTTCCAGCTCGCTAACACACGCGAGTCCACTAACGACTAGTAGCTCGCGCCAGCTCTCGCTCAAGGATGTTATGGATCCAGCTAGCCACGTAGATTGGTTTGTGGCTCGCGGCAGACTGCTTGCGGGCCACAACTGACAGTCTAAGATGTCTTTTAACCAAAATCAAATCATTGAAAGAACCACATGATATTGTAACATATAAATTGAATAAAATAATTTTTTTATTTAACTATTACACAACTTTAAATAAAAACATAAAATAATTTTTTTTACATCTCCTGCAATTCATTTCGTTATTTTTTTTTTCCTTTTCTTTAACCGATTTACATTACAACACGTGGACTTTAATAAAGTTATCATTTTAAGTTTTTAGCCAATTTTTTGTTACGTGATTTTTTATTGGTTTTGCTTTTTTATACCAACGCCTCATGCGAATAATTTTACCTACGTTTTGAAGTGGATTACAGCCCGCTATAAGGTGCGGTTGTCGTGTTTATCCATTATATATGTTTTGATGTAAATTTTGTTTGAATAATTTGGCTTTCGTATAAGAATATGTAACTTTCGTGACTTCAGAATATACAGGCGTGTTGTGCACGTTCGCAATATGTGTTTTTATCCATGTTTCAAACCCGCTGCTAAACATAAGTGATGATGACCCACTAGTTTACAACATACTACTAATCATTTTATCACGTTCCAATGCTTGAATAAGTTATGACTATCTTCGTGCGTTCAACCAAATTTGATGGTAAAAAAATTGTAATTAAACATTTAAAAAAACTAATTATAATTGATGTGATATTCTTTTAGTTCTTAATACAGACAAAAGCTAAACCTAGTTGGTATAAGAGTAGAGGGAGTGGGGCGGTGAAAGGGGCGGGAAGGATGAGGTGGAGGCGGGAACACTGCCCCCTTGGGGTGGGAGAGATGGGGCGGGAAGGGTGGGCGGTGGGGGAAAGGATGGCGTGGGGGGAGAGGTGAAGGTAAGGTAGCAGAGGGTGATTGGCTGCTTGGCTGTTGACCGTTTGATTAAAAAAAATCAAAAAATTTAAACTTATTACCGTTAATTTGCAACGGTAAAAAAAAATAAACTTTATATATATCACCCCATTTTATTAAAAAACACTCACTACATTTCACCACAACCTCTCATCTTCTCAAATTTTATACCATTCTTCACCAAATTTTATACATTTCTTCATATAATTTTTAAAAACATGAACCCATACAACAAAGGCTTTGACCCGAACAACCCATTCAACTACGTCCCGAACCCGAATACGTCACCGGTTCGTCCCGTACCAACCCGTCCACCCTATCCATCACATTGTCCCGACTACGCGGGTTACGCGGGTTATCTTAGTGGACAGATTTTTCCAAATTTTCCCTTTAACGATTCCCCCATTCCTAATTTTTCTTCACAACAACTCGTACCTTTAACGCCACCGGATAGCATACCCGAAACGCAAGAAGAAAATGTTGGGGGTTCATCGTCCGGTAAAAAACAACCTGGTAAAAGAACTCACAAAAAGAAGAAGCCGGAGGAGAAGGCGTTGGCCGCCGCCAACCTCTAAAGTGGACAACCGCTGAAGAAGTTGCCATTACGCGAGCGTGGATAAGTGAGTCGGAAAACGCGATTCAAGGTATTTGTAATATTTTTTTAGACATTATATTTTTTTAGACATTATATATAACTAACGGTTTATTTATTTTCTTTTTGTGTAGGAAATAATCGTCACAAACCCGACTTTTGGGACGACATAAACAACGCGTTCCATAAGTTGATGGATCGAGAGCTATATCGATTTAACGATAGTCTCTCGTCCAAGTGGACGGAGATAAACAGGGCGATGAACGCCTTCAAGGGTTTTTATTATCACGCTAGAAATTATCCAAGAAGCGGTGAAACGGACGACGACTACCTAGCTAATGCCCTAAAAGCTTATCGTGATGACAAGGGCTTGGACTTCAAGTTTTTGCACTGTTGGGAGATCGCGAAGAACCAATCAAAATGGGCGGACGTTCCATCTGCTTCCGATTCGTCCAAAAGGACAAAAACAAATTCATCTCATAACCGTCCGGGTGAACGTGATGTCGACGATGCAGTTAACTTGGATGATGATGACGAATTCGAGGAGGAGTTGAGTCGTCCACCCGGTCGAGACAAGTCTAAAAATAGGGCGCATAGGTCCTCTGCTTCGGGTTCGGCATCGGGATCGGGATCGAGCAAAGGTACTTACAGCAATGACTTGTCCGACATACATGACACACTCGTCCAATTCAACACGATTCAACTACAGAAGCTCGAGGAGAAAGGAACCATTCGCGAAGCCTTTGAAAAAAAGTTGACTATGAAAGAACAGCGCGAAAAGCGCGGAGATTTGAAATTTCTCGCGATGAACACCGATAATCTCGACGGTCCAGAGTTAGAGGCAACGCTACAAATGAAGCGCGAGATCATGGAAAAATATAATATTAAGTGATTTGTTATTTTTTAGGTTTTTATTTTTTTTTCATTTTTTTATGTTTATTTTTTATGTTTTATTAATTTTCTAGGTTTTAATATTAATTATTATGAATTTAAATTTAGTTTTTAATTATTAAAGTTATTTTTAGGCCTGGTCTATTTCAACCCCCACCTTCTATTTTCACCCCCTCAAAGCGCCTCGCTTAGGCCTAAGCGAGGCGCTTTGAACTCTTTTCGAGGAGGTCAGTACGAAGGGGCAGAAAAAGCTGATTTTTAAATTCGAAGCACCTCGCTTAGGCCTAAGCGAGGCGCTTCGAATTTAAAATTTATTTTGGTAGTAGTTTTGATGGTTTGAGTTGGTTTTTTTATTTTTTTTTAATTTAATAATTATAAAAAGTTAAAAAAATTTAAAAAACAAAGTAATAACCCTAATCATTGTCAATGACTTAAACTTGACATCCTCAACCACGTATAGTCAATGAATGCGGTATGCGCGTTAAATTTCATTAAATGCGGCAATACTTGTATCCGGTTGGAGTCTAAAGCTTCGTGTGTCATCTGTCATCCTTGTGTTTCCAAGACACAGGCAAGTCCTCGTCTGATCCACACCACAAAACAATAATCTTGAAGTTAAAATATAGCCATTTTTCCCTGGTTTACCAGGAATGGGTTGAAGGTGTGTGTTGCACCGGCTTGAGATATGAGTTTGATTAGCTTAAATCTCTCTGATCCATGGTATCCACTGGATTCGGTGCAATCAGAATCCGAATGCGGTATGCGCGTTAAATTTCATTAAATGCGGCAATCAAGGGATCCGGTTGGAGTCTAAAGCTTCGTGTGTCATCTTGGCCGAACTCATGTTGCAACATTCGTCTTGTGTGTGTTAGGGTCCGAAATTTTAGGCTTTTTAGTGGGTTTTTCCATCTTTGTGTTTCCAATTTTTCTTAATTAACTTAAATCTCTCTGATCCATGGTACCTTGAAGACTAGATTCGGTTCAGTCGACGAACATCATTCAAAATTTCAACTTCCCGTTCAGGTGCTTAAGTCCACCTTGAAGACTGGATTCGGTGCAATCAGAATCCGAATGCGGTATGCGCGTTAAATTTCATTAAATGCGGCAATCAATGGATCCAGTTGGAGTCTAAAGCTTCGTGTGTCATCCTTGTGTTTCCAAGACACAGGCAAGTCCTCGTCTGATCCACACCACAAAACAATAATCTTGAAGTTTTTTAATATAGCCATTTTTCCCTGGTTTACCAGGAATGGGTTGAAGGTGTGTGTTGCACCGGCTTGAGATATGAGTTTGATTAGCTTAAATCTCTCTGATCCATGGTATCCACTGGATTCGGTGCAATCAGAATCCGAATGCGGTATGCGCGTTAAATTTCATTAAATGCGGCAATCAAGGGATCCGGTTGGAGTCTAAAGCTTCGTGTGTCATCTTGGCCGAACTCATGTTGCAACATTCGTCTTGTGTGTGTTAGGGTCCGAAATTTTAGGCTTTTTAGTGGGTTTTTCCATCTTTGTGTTTCCAATTTTTCTTAATTAACTTAAATCTCTCTGATCCATGGTACCTTGAAGACTAGATTCGGTTCAGTCGACGAACATCATTCAAAATTTCAACTTCCCGTTCAGGTGCTTAAGTCCACCTTGAAGACTGGATTCGGTGCAATCAGAATCCGAATGCGGTATGCGCGTTAAATTTCATTAAATGCGGCAATCAATGGATCCAGTTGGAGTCTAAAGCTTCGTGTGTCATCCTTGTGTTTCCAAGACACAGGCAAGTCCTCGTCTGATCCACACCACAAAACAATAATCTTGAAGTTTTTTAATATAGCCATTTTTCCCTGGTTTACCAGGAATGGGTTGAAGGTGTGTGTTGCACCGGCTTGAGATATGAGTTTGATTAGCTTAAATCTCTCTGATCCATGGTATCCACTTTCAGGTTGTCTTGATCGTTGACCGCTATCTCTCAGATAACAACTGAAAAGTTGTCTTCAATGATTATAAAGAAAATTGAAAGTAATTACAAGAAGATGATCAAAGATGCTACAACATAACTTGCACCGGCTTGAGATATGAGTTTGATTAGCTTAAATCTCTCTGATCCATGGTATCCACTTTCAGGTTGTCTTCATCGTTGACCGCTATCTCTCGGATAACAACTGAAAAGTTGTCTTCAATGACTATAAAGAAAATTGAAAGTAATTACAAGAAGATAATCAAAGATGCTACAACATAACTTGCACCGGCTTGAGATATGAGTTTGATTAGCTTAAATCTCTCTGATCCATGGTATCCACTTTCAGGTTGTCTTCATCGTTGACCGCTATCTCTCGGATAACAACTGAAAAGTTGTCTTCAATGATTCTAAGAAACTTGAAAGTAATTACAAGAAGATGATCAAAGATGCTACAACATAACTTGCACCGGCTTGAGATATGAGTTTGATTAGCTTAAATCTCTCTGATCCATGGTATCCACTTTCGGGTTGTCTTCATCGTTGACCGCTATCTCTCGGATAACAACTGAAAAGTTGTCTTCAATGATTCTAAGAAACTTGAAAGAAGAGGTACTTTGAAGACTGGATTCGGTGCAATCAAAATCTGAATATTATATTACAATAATATTACGTTGAGCAAAAAGTTGTGTTTGAAGCCTAGTTCTTTTGGCCACAGGTACAGAAAGGTTATAAATGTTCATGTCGTTTCAGGTTGCCTTCATCGTTGACAGATATCTCTCCTATAACATAATAGTTATCTTCAAAATTGGGATGTAATGTATAAGTTTTAGAGTCGGTAAGGATTTAACTGAATCCATTGTATCCACTTTCAACTAAATCTTTCTCTGATAAACTCTATATCAACCGAAATTGAGTATCATCAATCTGGTATTAGTGGTTGGAACAAGGTATGGATATGGAGAACATGGAATGAGATGGTTTCGATTTTCGTACAAAGATTCCATAAGTAAAAGTCAGTTGTTAAAAGTATCAAGACTATGAAATTAGTAAAACAACTTTTCAGTTGTTTATCAGAGAGATAACTGTCAACGATGAAGGCAACCTGATAAAGGCTGAACAAGAGTGTAATCAAACAAGGTGCTATGAAAACCACCAACGATCAATTATAATATAGTCCGGAAGTCAAGCATATCAATTAAACATGCAAAAATTATGTTCTGAAAAAAATATGGGTATCGAATGTATAGTCGGAGGACCACGTACAATGATTCATCAAATTTGTACAAAGCTGGATGTTTTTACTGAAAAACCTAAACAAGCAATAAACGACGCGAAACGGAGAGATATAATTTTCTTGGCTTGGAAACAACATAAAAGAACCAAAAATGAATTAAAATTAATTTTTGGTGAGTAACAGATAATTTTAAAAAAATTGAAAAACGGAGAGATATAATTTTCTTGAGTGGTTTGATTAGACCACATGCGCCTCGCTTTGACCAAAGCGAGGCGCTTTGGCCTTTTTTTTTAAAAAAAAATTGAATTTCTTTTAATTCTTTAAAATTATCTGTTAATCACCAAAAAATAATTTTAATTCATTTTTGGTTCTTTTAAGTTGTTTCCAAGCCAAGAAAATTATATCTCTCCGTTTCGCTTCGTTTATTGCTCGTTTGGGTTTTTCAGTAAAAACATCCAGCTTTGTACAACTTTGATGAATCATTGTACTTGGTCCTCCGACTAAACCTAACTCGCAACAATTGTTTTTAATTCATTTTTAAGTGTTTTTAATTACTTTTCGAGAAATGATAATTTTCAAATATTACAGATCAAGGTGTTACCAAGTATGTCAAGAAATAATAATTTTCAAATATTGCAGATCAAGGTGTTACCAAGCATGTCAAGAAATGATAATTTTCAAATATTGCAAGTCCAAATCATTGTACGATGTCTTTTTCAGAGGACCTCGACTCTTGAGATGTTGCAGGTGTTTGAAAAGTTTGAACTGAAATTGAACAGTTATTTGGAATGTTCCTGATCATCATAGTTATGCCTTTTTTGGTCAAAAAATATATTACCAAACATTTAAAAATAACTTTTCATGCAAGCAAGTAAAATTCAGTTGTTTTACTAATTTCATAGTCTTGATACATTTAACAATCGGATCGGCGCTAACGCGCAAACTTTCGTTTTTGTTTTTCGAGAGAAAGGAACTAAGTTGCAAATACGATAATAATGTAAATAATAATAATAATAATAATAATAATAATAATAATAATAATAATAATAATAATAATAATAATGTAAAGGTAGATCATGGAAAGTTGAACTCAAGAAACAAAGATGAAACCGATTAATGTTGTCACACCCTCAAATTCCACATGCGGGGTTTTACCGCGAGGCGCGGGACAAACCAGGATCCAAATCAACGATCACAATAAACAATACTATATGAACACATGCAAATTTTAAAAACATAAGTTTAAATCCATAAAACAGTAGCGGAAGCTTTGTTTACAATCCAAAATCCAAAAGTAATCCAAATTGTTCAACATACGAAAACATGAACCCTAAACTAGACGCCGTGCAGACGCGTGCGTCTAAGCCCTGGGATGCTACCTTAGCGACCTAAGAAAAACATGCCAAAAGTTACGTCAGCACAAAATGCCGGTGAGTTCATAGGTTTTAATAAAAGTTACCAAGTTCCAAACGTGTACCAAGTTCCACCTGTCAATACTATGAAATGTTCAACCAAAGTACGCTAGCTAGGCGTGTGTTTTGTTACTACTACGTTTGGAAACCATTACTAGACACGTCACAAGTTACCAATGTTACAGCCCGAATAAAGTTACAAGTTACAAGGTCGAGACAATATGCACCCGCCCGGCCCTCCAAGCCGACGAGTGGGGCTGGTCACGCCCAATAGATCTATCCACATTTCCCCCGTTGTGCTACACCGCACATTCATGGTTTCCCCGGGACTTAAAAGTTCGTATAGTAACTCTAAATAACCCATAGTATGACAACAGTTCTCAAAACATAGTTCAACGCATGTTTTCTCCCCCAAAAGTAAAACCAGAGAAAGTGGGGCCGTGAACTCACCTTAGGTTGCGTTACTTCGAAAGTAATTAAAAATCAGCAAGCTATGCTAGTCCCGTAAAGCGGCGACCTAACATATGACAGTTACAAATACTCAGACTAATAACCCGTAGGTTAGTTAGTCCCTAGATGTCCAGACCGTAACCAGGTTCGTTTGAAAACACGTTGACTGTTAAACTGACCAAATGTACAAGACTCGACATCCCATTGGTGACCCGAGACTCCACGTTTTAACCTTATACTCTAAGTCATACAAATCACGCAATCATGCTTAACATGTGTTAAAGTTCAACAAGTCTAGCACATAGTTTCAATCAGCGCATAAATAAGTCCGAGCACGTGTTACCAAGTTACTAGGTATGATACGGGGTTCCTAGCATGTTCCTAGGTGTCAAATCGGGCCTTGAAATGCCAAAATATACTTACAGCAGCAGTACATGCGATTAGGAAAAGTCAACTAGCGATTAGGAAGGTCAACTGGTGATTAGGAAGGCTAATCGCCCCTTAAAAGTTTTATTTCAAAATATATAGAATCACAGTTATATTATTAGAACGTAATTTTGTTCCACATATAGTGACATTTTTGTGAAAATATTGAATCAAATCAGTATTCGTATATATATATATATATATATATATATATATATATATATATATGTCAAGAGTATTTTCGGCACAATTCTATATTTATATTCGTTTAAATAAGTTCCTTGATATTTTATTCCAATAAAAACGATGAACATTATATACTCCGTTTTATAATATAAATCTATCTTTGTGCATATATCGAAATCTCGGTTATATGTCATCCTCGATCCTTCCCAGAATTTAATAATATTTTGAACGGAAATATTATTATCCCGAAATATTGTAACAAGAATATATTATTTCGAATATAAAAGAAAAATAAAGAAAGGAATATCAGAATAATATGTGAAGGACACATACCTATTGTGATTAAAATAAATAAGTACTGGAATGTTAGGTGAGGTGGAATAGTAATTATGATCGCGACATAATTATGAATGCCACAGGCACAGGAACATTCGAGTAGGAGTTTATCGAGATCACAGTATGTTTGTGTCATAAACATATTAAAAGAAATAATAAGAAATAATAAGAAGAAGAAATATATAGTCGAACCATCAGCGTATTATATGTGTGAAGAATACAATCACAGAATTGACAATCTAATTAAAATTTCTTAGTAATATACGACTAAGAACATGTTCGCAGAATAAAAACCATCGATTGGTTAATTTCTACGAATCATAGAAATCAGTATATTGATTTCTGATTGCCAACTAAAGATAGTTGTATGTCCTATGTGCAATCTCCGGGGCAAATGATATCTGGACCCTTACGGAAGGTATATCCGGACAATTGCCACCAAGTCACAGGATTCTTTATAAGG
Source organism: Ambrosia artemisiifolia (assembly GCA_032199755.1). Taxonomy (NCBI): domain Eukaryota; kingdom Viridiplantae; phylum Streptophyta; class Magnoliopsida; order Asterales; family Asteraceae; genus Ambrosia; species Ambrosia artemisiifolia. The sequence continues at coordinate 12,902,235 of CM063521.1, forward strand.
ATATATGATGCTATGAACAAAGCTTTGTAGTCACTGACTCACTTCGTATAAAGACTCGTGCGAGTCATAATACAATCAAATTGGTAAAACGGTCAAGTATTACCAAGTTGAAATTCATGAATAAGAAGTGATGAAAGAATTGTTAAATCCTTAAAAAATAATAGATATAAATCTATATGGATTCAGAAACCGGAAATGGTAGAATCCAACGAATTATGAAAAGAAATAATTTATCGAATATATTGAAATACGATTGATACCAAGCGGAATCGCGTAGAGATTCGCAAGGTATAATCGAAGTGAAAATGAAAAATGAATAGAATTATGCTCATTTTTCCAGTGAAACTCTCTGGCCAAGGAATGACGGAATTCCTGTTCCGAGTTGAAGGCTGTAAGAGTTATTATAAGAAATCACTGTTCTGGCAAGAACTATCTATACAAATATTCCGATGAAATAAGCTTCGCTTATAATAAGTTGGATTAAGAACATATGATAGATTGCCTATATATATAAGTTTATCAGAATGTGTTTTCAGACACTGAAAGTATAGAATTTAATCGAATACATAAATATAAAAGAATTATTCCAAGCAAGCATATATTATAGAAATACTGGATTTATAGTGTCTGCTATAAATGAATATCAGTATTTGCTTGGATATAAATAGATAAATAAAAGAATATAAATCGAAAAATAAGAAGAACTATAAATTGAAAAGACATCCGATATGTCTGAATAATAGAAAGGCATACGAAGTGCCAAATAATTATCAGAATAAGAATATATATGTTAAAAGAAATTATAGAATACTTTATCGAGAACGTTAACAAATTCCGAAATAGTAATATCAAGAAGGAATAATTGCAGAAATACTTAAACGCAGTAAGTACTCCTGCATTAAGCCTGAATGATAATCATGATTTTGAGAAAGAATGAATGATGCACTGTTCTTAGAATTTTAAAGTCAAAGAATCGTAACAACAACTGTTACCAGTCGATTCCGAGACTATAAAGATAAAGTTACATATATTGACTATAGAATTGTGAAAGACCTCATTCACAATAATACCATAAGAAAAGTCAAATAATATGTAATAAGATACAATGCAGTCAATCATCAATGAAATAGTCAGTAAGATTATTATCGATGATTTAAGAAAAATCGCTATAACCGATTTCAGTAGGTCAAGATAATGAAAAAGGAAAAATGATAAGAATTCAATGTCAGTTGAATCATTATCAAAGAAAGAGTTATTAGAATATAATTCGAAGATCTTTCCTAAAAGACTCATCAATGATGATGCCTTTCATCTCTCCAGAGATAAAAAGGAACTGTTGAAACCGTGTAATTCAACAAGTTCGATTAGTCTTTTCCGGCACCTTTAGACTCCGGATAAGATACGTCTAATGATTCGAGAAATCACTTCTACTCTTTAAGAATCGGAATTACAATGATGGCAAATTCTAAGGTTCGGATAAAAGAGGTAGTAGCTCGGATCCCATTCGAGTCAAGATGACAATAAATGGATGGGACTTCCGTATCTATCTCTCTAGAACCATATAGAATCCATCATTGTAGTTAAATCCGAATATCAAACGATGAGTATATCGTATCGATTTGAGACTCTAGTGATGTTTGCTGGAGGTTTGTAAATCTTTCAGAAGACAAACAATTGGAATCTCAAGTATGTTTGAATTGTCTTTATATAAGAATAATATTCAGTCTATTTCTCACTCTAATGAGAAACAAGATAGGAAGAATATTCACAGTATAAAGAAAATATCAATTTATACGAAAAACCTTTGATAGTCATAAAGGTTAAAACGTAGATTTGAATTGATATAAGATCAAGTTCCTTGTAAACCACAAAAACTAATCATGTCTCACTAATAAATGTCCGGTTTAGATTTGTGACATCCTTATAGATTAAGGGTGTAAAGGACACGATCACTCAAATTTCGGGGACGAAATTTCCTAAGGGGGGGAGAGTGTAACACCTCGAGGTGTTACGGGTCTCTTAAACGGGTCGGATCGTACCCGACCACCTGATTATCTAATAAATTACTTAAGTTCGAATCTCGCGACTAACCGTTTTAACCGATTATATAGATAATAATTATTGGATTTTTATTATCTCGGCTAAACGCTCCTTATCTGCTATTCAATCGTTACCAAATGTTCCTTATCTTGTTGTTATAACCGTTACCAAACACCCGAGTTTCAGTTATTATCCTCGTGTCCAAACACCCCTTACTTTATTTCTCTTTTATAACCTTGCTTCCTCCTCCTAGTTCCTTCGCAGACCAACAGAATACACACACACTTTGAAAGCAGCAGCCACCGGAAAGCCATGGCGGCCGCCGCCGCCTCTGTTGCTTCCGGTCACCGCTGCCACCGCCTTTCCCCTTTCCGGCAACCAGCTTCCTCCTCCTTTATTCCGATGACAAGCCCCGGTGAGTACCTCCTTAACCAGGCATCAACCGGTAACCTACTCCTCCTAATCATCGAATCACCGACTCCGTTCTTTTGTATCTAAACCAATCGGACAGTCACCAAATCCGATGACTGTCATCGAATCCTAATAAGCTTCGATTCATGATGTGGAGGTAACCTGACACATCCTTCTATCTTGGTTAGTACTCGATAAAAACCAACCATCGAACCTTCATAATCATTGGTACTGAATCGTATCCGGTAACCCTCTGGTCAACCAAACCGAACCAAGTTAACCTTTTGTCTTCCTGTTTTGTTCTTGACAAACCCACCGGAAGATGTTTCTGAGTTAAACCTGATAACTATCAACAGTCAAACCCGAGCCTTGTTTCTGTGGTGTACCGGATAATACAACTCCAAACCCATCGAAACTATCTAGTTCCCGAGCTCTAAAACCGAATCATATAACCCTTCTGTTTCTGATCGGTTCCTTATAAACCACCTACAAAGTTCCTTTCGATTATCTCATATGACCATACGATGGTTTTGTGCGTGTTTGGGTACGGTTGACGGATTGAGTCAGCTTCTGGTCGTGCCCGACGTGTTTCCGGTGAATATCCGGTTACCAAACTCACCCTTAACATACCACTGTCACACACACACACACACACATCGATGTATGTGTGTGGTGTGGTATTTGTGAGTAAGAGATAATATTAAGCTAGACACGATCATAATCCGAGCTCCAATTATATTTCCGGTCAGGTTCCGATTATTATCTGATGATACTCCAATCCGTATGAAAAGCCGATCAATATGTGGTATGAAATACATAATTATCATTTGATTATTAGATATAAAATCTCTTGATAATTAACATATCTTTATGATTATTGATTGCGAGGTGTCATTAATCAAATCGGAGAGTTTAATACCGAGTCAACCCAGTGATTCGGTCAACACCCGGAATAGAACCCGGTCCAATAGCTAGACGAGGATTATTAGAATTATACGAATATATATATATAATACGGGAACGTACAGACTTGATATAATAATAAGAGAATAATAATCGTATATAAAATATATATGTTTGTATATATAAGATTCGATATATAAAACGATATACTAGACTCGGGTTAATAATAATATGCTCAGCCGATCCAGCATCCGGGTAAGTACGTGTCTAGAGTTCTGTAGGTTCGTGTGCCAAGCTGTAATGGCCAGCTTTATTAGCTACGAGTGCTAAGCTGTAATAGCCAGCTAGATTTAGGATGTCCGTGTCGTGTCAATAATAAACCCCGAGTTTAGGACTATCTAATATATACCGAATTCTATATATATAAATTGTATATATGATATATATCCTAAGTATTACAATCTAACAAGTCCCACGCGTAAAACGTATCGATATATATATGACATATAATTGTAATAAAAGAGACTATAGAAGATTATACGCAAACCTGTGAGTATCGTAAACTCCCCACTTTTACTGTTTTATTAAACGTTTTAGGGGAAATACATGTCATTTATAAGAAAATATAGAAATGCTTTACATAATAGATTTTATAAATGAATTATAATAGAAAAGGGGATAATAGAAACGACTAGGACAGTACTGACCGGTATATCGCCATTTCCTTTCTTGTCCGACTAGAGGACAAGAACCAGTCTTACCCGAGTAGAGGGTAGGAATAATTATATTTACCACAAGCAGAGTGGTACAATCGATAGGAATGACAACTAATAGAATATAATAGATGGACATATAATCGGTATAATTTAATCGAATTGGTATAATAGAATATATTTTCCCCTCCAGAACTAGAATAGTAAAGCATGTTTTATATAAAAGAATTATAAATAAACGAACTGGCCATTCACTTTATAAAATACACGACCTCACCAACTTTATGTTGACAGAAACTATTTTTGGCATGTGTTCAGGTAACCCAACAGATAAGATGACGTGGATCCTGGAAGAGTCAAGACTGTCATTATCCTGAGTTCCGCTGCGTAGCTCCGATAACCCGACCCGATGACCCGGCACTGACTGCCAGGGTTGTTACAGTTTTCCCCAAAATAGCACACTTAGCATGGAAACATCACATCAACATGCACAACTTTACCCTAAATAGCAAATACTCAGATTTCATCATGTAACAACGTTGTCCGATCATTCCCTACTGTTCTAGCATCATCCTATAACAAACCTAACATCATATGACTAACAAAGCACATCATATTATCCTTAATCATTCAAAATCATTCAAATGGGTCAAAATACCAAATATCCACAATACAACACCAAAACCATCCAAACTCCTAAGACATCATCATCCTAATACAAGCAAGCTGTAAACACCTTAACAACACAATAACAATCCTTTTTAAATCATAAAAATCCTATCTTTTAATCATATTCAACACATACAACATGCATAAGGGTTTGGACTTGTTTAAAAACGATTTTTAATAGGTTTTCAAAGACATAAAAGTTTATAAATCAGGTCTGGACCTTTAGGGAGCAAAACATAATCATTCAAATGTTTGGGGATGAAGAACACACCTTGGATTTATGAGAAATTGATGTGTAAAGCTTGAAAATGTGTGTTTTGATGCAAAAACGTGTTCCAGAGGGTGTTTGTGAGTTGGGATAGGTTATGGGACGGCTAGGGTTGCACTAAGGGTGTTTTGGAGGTCAAGGGTGGTATTTATAGGCGTTTCTAGTCGTTTAAAACACGTCAGGCGATTGTGCAGCATTACCAGGCGATTAGGGATCCTAATCTCCCTCAATAGCATGCGATTAGGCCTAATCGCCTATGGCTATAGGCGATTAGCCTGCCAATCGCCTGCTAAGGGCTCCCAATTGCCCCCTAAGCTGCGTAATCACCTATAATGTCATGCAATCGCGTGTAATCACGGTTTTAACATATGTAAACACGTATACACATACCGACAAGTCACATAAAGATCATAAACACATAACTCATGGAAACAAATACGTTCACACTCGATCACCAATTCCCGGGACTCAAGACTTGTACGTTTACTAAGGTTCGACGATTCTACGAATCGTCAATCCTTGCACACCTGGTTAGTGACTGACATCTAACGACCCTCTAGGTTGTAGTAGCGACTCCCGAACCATAACACGACTCAACCGACCTAGTTAAGTATAATATACGCGTGACTCGCTAAGGTAGACTTTGACCCAAACAATGTTATCAACCTGAGTTTGCCGGGTGTCACAAATGTTCTTTTATGTATGAATAATGACCCTCTGGCAAACCTGCGTAAAGGACTAAAGCCACATATCTTGCCATTAATACCAACGATGATTGCCAGAGGGTCACTATTCATATATAAAGAACATTAATCGGTTCATCTTTGTTTTCTTGAGTTGAACTTTCCATGATCTACCTTTATCATCTCGGAGAGATATCTGTCAACGATGAAAGGGAACCCGAAACAATAGAAGTCTTGAAGACTAAAAGTCTTTTTGCAAAAAGGTAGACCACACCACTAGAGCAAAAAGTTGTGTGTAGGTTTTATTTAGCGTAAAAACTTCATTGTACATATACCTCCTTATCTAAAACAAACCACATCATTGTACATATACCTCTTTCATCGTTGACAGATATCTCTCCGACAAGAGAAGATGAAGGGTTACTACTCTGCACTTCAAGTAGAAAAAGATGAAGAATAATAAATGAAGTCTATTATAGAGGTTAGTAGGTTACTCATTACCGTTGGACGTTAGCGGTGTGTGTTGATCGTTGAAGGTAAACATGGACTGTGAGTAATATGAATGATAACTTCTCTATGGAAGTTGCTAAAATAGTTAAACAAAATCTGAAATTGAACAGTTATTTGGACTGTTCCTGATATTTACAGTTTTGCCTTTTTTGGTGAAATGAACTTGAAGAAATGATTTGGTGGATCTGTCATGAGTTAAACAAAAGCTGAAATTGGACGGTTATTTGGAATGTTCCTGATCATTACAGTTATGCATTTTTTTGATCAGGAAATATATTCCCAAAAAAATAAAAAACAACTTTTTCATGCAAGCAAGTAAAATTTAGTTGTTGGACAGTGAGTAATATAACTGGACAGTAAGATTGATAACTTCTCTATGGAAGTTGCTAAAATAGTTAAACAAAAAGCTGAAATTGAACAGTTATTTGGAATGTTCCTGATCATTAGAGTAAAATTCAGTTGATGGACAGTGAGATTGATAAACTGGAGAGGTTAGCCAGACGTTTGTCAAACGAACAATTAAAATAAACTTTTCATACAAGCAAGTAAAATTCAGTTGTTGGACAGTGAGATTGATAACTGGACAGGTTAGCCAGGCGTTTGTCAAACGAACAATTAAAATAAACTTTTCATGCAAGCAAGTAAAATTCAGTTGTTGGACAGTGAGATTGATAACTGGACAGGTTAGCCAGACGTTTGTCAAACGAACAATTAAAATAAACTTTTCATGCAAGCAAGTAAAATTCAGTTGTTGGACAGTGAGATTGATAACTGGACAGGTTAGCCAGGCGTTTGTCAAACGAACAATTAAAATAAACTTTTCATGCAAGCAAGTAAAATTCAGTTGTTGGACAGTGAGATTGATAACTGGACAGGTTAGCCAAATCATACGAGGTGGCAGGAAAAAACTGACATTTTGTTCCTTGTTGCAGAAAGAAATCAACAGTCGGATCGACAATTTTGTTTACCCTCCCATTGACATAAAAAATGTTCTTTTGAAAAACGTCTGACTGCAAAAAAAAACTAACTCAAAAGACCAAAAAATAAATTTTTTTTATTCGAAGTGCCTCGCTTAGGCCTAAGCGAGGTGTTTCGAGTCAAAAATCAGCTTTTTCTGACCTCGTACCGATGTAGTTAAAAAGTAAAGAAAGCGCCTCGCTTAGGCCTAAGCGAGGCGCTTTCATGGGGGTGAAAATAGAAGTGGGGGGGTTTAAATATAACCACCCTATTCTTATTACTTAAAAAAAAAAAAGAAATATAAAATGTCACATGTCACTTCCCCCCTCCCCCCTTCACTCCCCACAATTTTTCCCTCCCACATGGACTCCACAAGTGTTACATGGCGCTTCACCCCGCTCTTTCCCCCTCTCCACTCCCTATAGTCTAATAAAAAATGCTAGTAACTTTAATTGGTTAAGACAAGACTTTGGGTGGGTTTGGAAAGTGGTTGCTATGTCATTTTTATGATGTAAACGTTTTGATTAACCATTAATAAAAAAATGTTTAGTTCTTTCTTTATTTTATGAATTCTGATAGTTCCGTCAATTTATCCATTCCATAATAAAAACTGAAAATATTACTCATTTATAATAGGCCTGCATCTTCTTCACCATTTGTATCTGTAAATTTTTGACGTCTCTTTCGTTCACCGCAAGTTTTCTCCGTTCTACTTTTCTCTATATAGGATTATTTTTAAAATGTGCCCTCCGATGAAACGTGCCCGAGCCGAGGTCCTCCCCGACCACCCCCTAGGCCGGCCCTTACCATCATCATAAGAACTAAAACGATAAATCATAAATTACCCCTCACATGAGGGCCGTAGTGCTCAATTAACAGGAAAGTTAACCTCCATTACTTGTAGGGACGAAGACTGTTAAATATTATAACTTTGGATACTGATAGTGTTAACAAATTTTGTTTTGAATGAATATTGACTTTTGTATCAAACCATATGGACAAAAGTTGAAGTTTATTCAATATTTAATATGTAAAAGTGTTTGATTCAACTTAATTTTTTTTAGTTTTTTGAAATAAATGTGATGTACTATTTAAAAATATCAATTAATCAACTTTTTTTTGTTAAAAATTTATATATAATTCTTGTATAATTAGCTAGGGTACAATAAACTATCATGTCATTGAACCTAAAACTATCGTTAATTCTATGTGTTTTTTTTTTTTGTTGAACTAGATTTAGGTTTGTAAAAATTTAACAAGATCAGTGTTTCTTTTTTCTAAAATTCTATTGCATATAAATGGGTTCAAACATACAAAGAGAGACAAGGAGAAAGGTAAGTTGCAAGGCTAAGAATAGTATTGTCGTATAGTGGCGATAATGATTTGATTTTTTGACCATCATATTGTTTTTTTGTGTTGACTAACCAAGAAGATGACGAAGAGAAGATGGAGAACGTTGTATACATACATACATACATGTGCCCTCACAATTACACCATACTAGGGGATAGTGCATTTACGAACCACGCATGTGTACTGTGCATGCCTTGATTCATATGAAAAAAAAAAACTTTATGTAAGAATATTTATGAATGTATCAGATATTCAGATGTGAAATTTTAGGGTGGTTAACTGGTTATATTAAAACCCTCATACTTCTATTTTCATTCATCTGAAAGCGTCTCGCTTAGGTCTAAACGAGGCGTTTTGGTTACTTTTTAACTACCACGGTACGAGATCAGAGAAAGTTGATTTGTGACCCGAAGCGCCTCGCTTTGGCCTAAGCGAGGCGTTTCGAATCAAAGTTTTTTTTTGTTATTTTTTGGTGTTTTGAGTTAGTTTTTTTATTATTTTTTTTTATTTTTTTAATATAGTTATTGTAATAAAAGCAACCCATACAGAGTTCGTTGTACCAGTTGCGGAAATAAATCAACAGTCGGATCGACGCTAACAAGCAACTCATACAGAGTTCGTTGTACCGGTTGTAGAAAGAAATCAACAGTCAGATCGACGATTTTGTTTACCCTCCCATTGATTTCAAATATGTTCTTTTGACAAACGTCTGGCTAACCTGAAGTTCCTTTGCAACCTATTTCCTTTTTATTATAAACATTATGAATCCTTTGATCAAAAATATATTCTCAAACAATTCTTAACTGTAATGATCAGGAACATTCCAAATAACTGTTCAATTTCAGCTTTTGTTTACTCATGATAGATCCACCAAATCATTTCTTCAAGTTCATTTCACCAAAAAAGGTATAACTGTAATGATCAGGAACATTCCAAATAACTGTTCAATTTCAGCTTTTGTTTAATTATTTTAGCAACTTCCATAGAGAAGTTATCAATCTCACTGTTCAGTTATCAATCTCACTGTCCAACAACTGAATTTTACTTGCTTGCATGAAAAGTTGTTTTTAATTGTTTGGGAATATATTTTCTGATAAAAAAAGGCATTATTGTAATGATCAGGAACATTCCAAATAACTGTTCAATTTCAGCTTTTGTTTAACTATTTTAGCAACTTCCATAGAGAAGTTATCAATCTCACTGTCCAGTTATCAATATCACTGTCCAACAACTGAATTTTACTTGCTTGCATGAAAAGTTGTTTTTAATTGTTTGGGAATATATTTTCTGATCAAAAAAGGCATAACTGTAATGATCAGGAACATTCCAAATAACTGTTCAATTTCAGCTTTTGTTTAACTATTTTAGCAACTTCCATAGAAAAGTTATCAATCTCACTGTCCAGTTATCAATATCACTGTCTAACAACTGAATTTTACTTGCTTGCATGAAAAGTTGTTTTTAATTGTTTGAGAATATATTTTCAAAACATTTTATAACCTTTCTGTACCTGTGGCCAAAAGAACTAGGCTTCAAATACTACGGGCATAGCCAGCTCCCATTTCCACCAGTAATGAGTAACCTACTAACCTCTATTAATAGACATCATTTATTCTTCATCTTCATCTTCTTCTACTTGAAGTGCAGAGTAGTAACCCTTCATCTTCTCTTATCGGGGAGATATCTGTCAATGATGAAGGAGGTATATGTACAATGATGTGGTTTCTTTTAGATAAGGAGATATATGTACAATGATGTTTTACGCTAAATAAAACTTACACACAACCTTTTGCTCTAGTGGTGTGGTCTACCTTTTTGCAAAAAGACATTTGGTCTTCAAGACTTCTATGGTTTCGGGTTCCCTTTCATCATTGACAGATATCTCTCTGAGATGATAAAGGTAGATCATGGAAAGTTCAACTCAAGAAACAAAGATGAAACCGATTAATGTTCTTTATATATGAATAGTGACCCTCTGGCAATCGCCGTTGGTATTAATGGCAAGATATGTGGCTTTAGTCCTTTACGCAGATTTGCCAGAGGGTCATTATTCATACATAAAGAACATTAATCGGTTTCATGTATGTTTCTTGAGTTGAACTTTCCATGATCTACCTTTATCATCTCAGAGAGATATCTGTCAACGATGAAGGGAACCCGAAACCATAACTTATTACATTATTATTATTTACATTATTATCGTATTGGTAACTTAGTTCCTTTCTATTAAAAAACAAAAACGGAGTTTAAAGGCTGAACACGAGTATAATCAAACAAGGGTTCCTCTTAAAAGACATCGTACAATGATTTAGACATGCAATATTTGAAAATTATCATTTCTTGACGTGCTTGGTAACACCTTGATCTGCAATATTTGAAAATTATCATTTCTTGACATGCTTGGTAACACCTTGATCTGCAATATTTGAAAATTATCATTTCTCGACATGTGGTTGTTCTAAATCCCAGTTAATCTAAAATGTTACTAAAATGTGAGGACCTTGATTGATTGAAAAGTAATTAAAAACACTTTAAAATGAATTAAAACAAATTGTTGTGTTTTAGGTTTAGTCGGCGGACCATGTACAATGATTCATCAAAGTTGTACAAAGCTGGATGTTTCTACTGAAAAACACAAACGAGCAATAAACGAACCGAAACGCTCAAACAAATTTTCTTGGCTTGGAAACAACTTAAAAGAACTAAAAATGAATTAAAATTATTTTTTAGTTAATAACAAATAATTTTAAAGAATTAAAAGAAATTCATTTTTTTTTTAAAAAAAAGACCGAAGCGCCTAGCTTTGGCCAAAGCGAGGCGCCTGTGGTCTAATCAAACCACTCAAGCGCCTAGCTTTGGCCAAAGCCAGGCGCTTTGGCCTTTTTTTTTTTAAAAATGAATTTCTTTTAATTCTTTAAAATTATTTGTTATTGACTAAAAAATAATTTTAATTCATTTTTAGTTTCTTTTAAGTTGTTTTCATGCCAAGAAAATTTGTTTGAGGCGTTTCGGTTCGTTTATTGCTCGTTTGTGTTTTTCAGTAGAAACATCCATCTTTGTACAAACTTTGATGAATCATTATATGTGGTCCTCCGACTATACATTCGATACCCATATTTTTCCGAATATAATTTTTGCATGTCTAATTGATAAGCTTGACTTCCGGACTATACTATAATTGATCGTTGGTGATTTTCATAGCACCTTTTTGATTACACTCGTGTTCAGCCTTTATCAGGTTGCCTTCATCGTTGACAACTATCTCTCCGATCACAACTGAATTTTACTTGCTTGCCTGAAAAGTTGTTTTACTAATTTCATAGTCTTGATACTTTTAACAATCGGATCGGCGCTAACGCGCAAACCTTCAGAGTTCGCTGTACCGGTTGCAAAAAGAAATCAACAGTCGGATCGACTAGATATTCCTCATGATGAGCAGGAATTGTTTACCTTCCCATTGATTTCAAGTATGTTGCCTTGATCGTTGACAACTATCTCTCCGATAACAACTGACTTTTACTTATGGAATCTTTGTACGAAAATCGAAATCATCTCATTCCATGTTCTCCATATCCATACCTTGTTTCAACACATACCTTCAACCCATTCTGAATGGTTTATCCCTCAACACAAGCTTTGTCATCACAGTTTCCAACCACTAATACCAGATTGATGATACTCATTTTCGGTTGATATAGAGTATATCAGAGAAAGCTTCAGTTGAAAGTGGATACCATGGATCAGAGAGATTTAAGCTAATCAAACTCATATATCAAGCCGGTGCAAGTTCTTTAAATGCTTACTGACTCTAAAACTTATACATTACATCAATTTTGAAGATAACTCTTCTGTTATCGGAGAGATATCTGTCAACGATGAAGGCAACCTGAAACGACATGAACATTTATAACCTTTCTGTACCTGTGGCCAAAAGAACTAGGCTTCAAACACAACTTTTTGCTCAACGTAATATTATTGTAATATAATATTCAGATTCTGATTGCACCGAATCTAGTCTTCAAGGTACCTATTCTTTCAAGTTTCTTAGAATCATTGAAGATAACTCTTCTGTTATCGGAGAGATATCTGTCAACGATCAAGTAGGTTGGTGGACTTAAGCACCTGAACGGGAAGTTGAAATTTTGAATGATGTTCGTCGATTGCACCGAATCTAGTCTTCAAGGTACCTCTTCTTTCAAGTTTCTTAGAATCATTGAAAGTGGATACCATGGATCAGAGAGATTTAAGCTAATCAAACTCATATCTCAAGCCGGTGCAAGTTATGTTGGAGCACTTTTCATCTATCTCATCACCTTCTTCTAATTTCTTTTAAGTTTCTTAGAATCATTGAAGATAACTCTTCTGTTATCGGAGAGATATCTGTCAACGATCAAGACAACCTGAAAGTGGATACCATGGATCAGAGAGATCTAAGCTAATCAAACTCATATCTCAAGCCGGTGCAAGTTATGTTGGAGCATCCTTGATCATCTTCTTGTAATTTCTTTCAAGTTTCTTATAATCATTGAAGATAACTCTTCTGTTATAGGAGAGATATCCGTCAACGATCAAGACAACCTGAAAGTGGATACCATGGATCAGAGAGATTTAAGCTAATCAAACTCATATCTCAAGCCGGTGCAAGTTATGTTGGAGCATCCTTGATCATCTTCTTGTAATTTCTTTCAAGTTTCTTATAATCATTGAAGATAACTCTTCTGTTATCGGAGAGATATCTGTCAACGATCAAGACAACCTGAAAGTGGATACCATGGATCAGAGAGATTTAAGCTAATCAAACTCATATCTCAAGCCGGTGCAAGTTATGTTGGAGCATCCTTGATCATCTTCTTGTAATTTATTTCAAGTTTCTTATAATCATTGAAGATAACTCTTCTGTTACCGGAGAGATATCTGTCAACGATCAAGACAACCTGAAAGTGGATACCATGGATCAGAGAGATTTAAGCTAATCAAACTCATATCTCAAGCCGGTGCAAGTTATGTTGAAGCACCTTTGATTATCTTCTTGTAATTTCTTTCACTTGATATTCACACTTGCTTTTGGAGCTCTGATCTTCTTCCTATTATCTTTGTTTATTATATTTGCAACACACACCTTCAACCCATTCCCGGTAAACCAGGGAAAAATGGCAATATTAAAACACTTCAAGATTATGGTTTTGTTTTGTGGATCAGACGAGGACTTGCATGTGTTGTTTGAGCATTTGCCTAACACACACAAGACGAATGTTGCAACATGAGTTCGACTAAGATGACACGCGAAGCTTTAGACTCCAAGCGGATCCCTTGATTGCCGCATTTAATGAAATTTAACGCGCATACTGCATTCGAAGATCAAGTTTTTCACATACTTGAAATCGATTGCAAGGTAAACAATAACTAACAAAATTGTACAACAAAAGAAGAATTAACGAAGATTAACGTTGAATCTTATGTCAAGTTTAAGTCGTTGATTCATTTAGAAATCGAAAACGCCTATATAGACGTTTGATTAGGGTTATTACTTTGTTTTGTGTTAAAATCTTTGAATATACGTGGTTGATGATGTCAAGTTTAAGTCGTTGATTCATTTGGAAATCTAAAACGCCTATATAGACGTTTGATTAGGGTTATTACTTTGTTTTTTAAATTTTTTTAACTTTTTAAATTATTAAATTAAAAAAAATTAAAAAATAAAATAAAAAACCAATTCAAAACATAAAAAACCACTACAAAATAAAAAAATGATTCGAAGCGCCTCGCTTTGGCCCGTACTGACTTCCTCAAAATGGGGGTGAAGCGCCTCGCTTACCCCAAAATGATACGCTTTGAGGAGGGTTGAAATAGAAGGAAGGGGGTTGAAATAGACGGAGCCAAATTTTATCATAGCTTTTTTTTTTCTATGGTTAAGGATGTTCATTCTCATCATCCTTTTGCCACATCACCATTTTTTCATCCTTAAACAAGAGAATCCATCTACACTATTCTCAAACCATTTTTTAAATAACAAATTGAAATAAATAAAATAAGATAGAGGATAGCGTACCCAATTGCCACGCCTAACCTAAAGATTATGTATATTATTCATATTATTAACAAAGAAAAGTTATTTAAGTTGATGTAAACAAAATTAAACTTAATATAAGTTGACGGAAATAAAATTAAACCCAAACATGATGATCGGGTGATGGTTGTTAACTGAGGCTATGTCAACTACTCTATTCATGTAATAATAATTTAATTATATTTTGTCGTCTACCTATTTGTAGGGTTCGATGTATCCAAATGTAATTACTCACATGTGACGTATTCTTGAGACTAATATATAATAAAATATAGTATATGCAAATGCATATGATATACAGTATACTATAGTGAATAGCCGTCGTTAAAAATAAAAGAAATATTTTCACTAATATTATGTATTTATTATAAACAATATATACACAGAGGGGCCAAATTAAATACGATACCGTGCATTTACTCCAGAGAGGCTTGCCTCTTGTGGAGGGTGCAACATCTGTCAAGTGGCAGGTGGCGGGAAATTTTCCGGGTGGTAGCCCTAGCGCCCTTTGCACAGAGGGGCACTGCCTCTCCAGGGCCGGCCACTCCCGCGACACCAGGCTTTGGCCTGATGATGCCGTTGAGTGTGTGGCTAGGGACCCCCAGATACTTCTGGGGGATGTGATGGACTCTGCCACAATATAGAAAGTCACCTACTACAAAAAAAAGTAGAGCGGGTGTACGAAAGAGCACAGTGCAATATTTGAGTGATATGTTTTTTTTTATATTTTTTATTAATGAGGTGCAAGGGTAGACTAGTAACTTATCTGTTTTAGATTCTAACAAAGTTTTCTTATATTTGCATGATTTATCAAATAAATATATGTGATTTAACTTGCGTGATTATTGCCATTGGGGTTGGTGGCCCAATGGTAGAAGCAAAGCTTCTAGGAACACCTAAGGGGGAGGTTATGGGTTCAAGTCCCATAGGGTGTAGAAATTTGCCGTTCAAAAAAAAAAACTTGCGTGATTATTATACATGGAATATACCAATATTCCAACTTGCGTAGGACTTTTTTGTTTTGTTATAGTTTGCTGTTAATTAGGGAATCACCCACATGACATTAGCTTAATCTAACAAGATCTTTTTATGTTTGCATGACTTATCGAAATAAATATGTGTGATTACTGATTATTATAACAACCTTGCGTGTAATATAATGTTTCGAAAAGGAATTCATAAACCTTTTGAATTATAGGCTGCGTTATTATATAGTGTTTTTATTATATTCACCATCTAAACTATCATCTTATACACTTTACATACCTTATGTTCTTCATGTGTTTCTTATATATATATATTCTTTGTTCTAGATGTTTCTTCTATGTATTATGTCGCGTGATCTTATTTTTGTAATAAAATAAAGCATGATTATTAAGATATTCTTGTAATAAATAGTGTAATTATTTTATTGTTTACAATATGAATTATATGCATACGAAACAATTTAACAATGCTGTGTGATTGCAATGAGTGGGTTTTTAATTCTGTCTCACGCTTTAGAAAGGGATAAATATTCTTCAGTCACAAACTGATCTATTTTATTTTCTGCTGTTTACAAATGTACCGTCGCTTTTTTTTTACCTTCATAGATAAATAGAGTGATAGGGTTGTAAACGAGTCGAGTCGAGGCAGGATGGACTCAAGTACAAGCCCGAAGCTAAACGAGCCTAAGAACAAGCCAACGAGCCTAGACAAGAGTCAAGCCGAGCAAGGCTCAAGCTCGGATCAGTTACAAAATGAATTGACTCGGCTCATGTCGTTTCAATTGGGTTTTTTTTTTTTAGCTAGTTTTTTTTTTCAAGTGAGCTACGAACCAAGCTGCAAGTCACGAGGTTTTTGAAAGCTGCTGCACTTCACATGGAATTTTTTAAACTTCTTCCGGACCGGTCTATATATAAATAAGATATCAATATTAATAATTTAGTGATTTATTTATTTTTATTAAAAGTCTTGTATATACATTATATCTTGTCGTATTGAGTTCGAGTAGGCCAACGTGTTGCGAGTGACCGGAGTGAAAACTCACCAATGAGCCACCTTACACACAACTGGCTTAGGACCCACGTGCTTATACTATATATTATGTGGTGCCAATTTAGTTTTCCTTCCATAAACAAAATTTAATAAATTATGTGGATATAAATAATTCACATTGAGCTATATGT
Organism: Ambrosia artemisiifolia; assembly: GCA_032199755.1. NCBI lineage: Eukaryota > Viridiplantae > Streptophyta > Magnoliopsida > Asterales > Asteraceae > Ambrosia > Ambrosia artemisiifolia. The sequence continues at coordinate 12,918,977 of CM063521.1, forward strand.
CTCCAAATTCTTGTACATGATATTAATTTGATCAATTGTTATTCTAACAACATGAACATGAGGGAGGACAGGGCTGGGTTGTGGGTTCGAACCCACACGGCTACACCGCCACCGCCGGCCCCTTGTGGGTAGGTCGTGTGGGTTTTTATATGGGTTTCTATACACGCAGGGGGTACTTGTGTGGGTGAGTGAATATTATTTTGTAAACAAGTATGACCGGTGGGTGTGGTGAGAGAGTATTTGTAGGTAGTGTTACCATTGATTTTATGGGTTTTGAGTAGAAATGATGTGACAATGCATGATTTATAGATGTTAGGGTATATGTGATATGTGGGTAGTACCCCTTCCATCCTCAACATTGAATGGTGAATAATACATAGGGGATATTAACAATAATGGTTATCTTGTGCATCAAAAAGAACAAATCTACCAACAATTCTTTTATTGTGAGGTAATATAGAATTGAAAAAGTTTTGACAACCAAGAGGTTGCTCATAATTTCTGTAATGAATATGGGTTAATAGACGGTTTGATATTCGTAAGCACCTAGTTAGGAGGCGCAATGGGAAAAATGAAATTTACAATGGCAACATATATGTGCAAGGTAAAAAAAAGGCAATAAAAATATGAACGATAAGATAAAGTTATCTTGTATTACATGAACTAGGCGTAATGTCACAATACATGTATGACTTTTTCCAAAGAAAGAACGGATGGTGGAGAAGTTTATTGACTAACACAATTATCATCTTGATTCTTCATCAAAAGCTTATTGTTCAATACATATATCTTATTGTTCTAGTGGTAATTGTAGAAAGACAATATCTTTATTGTTCAAAACATATATGAAACCTTCTCAAATCTTAAGATTTTGTTTGCCGTAATTACAACAATGATAATGTTTATTGGCTGATTATGAGGTGACTTGGGATAATAATTAAATATTTATAATTGCTTGAAGTCAATACAAAGAAAACATTTCTAAGTTGGTAATTACATAGCCTCAACCCTTATGGTGTACTGTTACTTTTTTTTTAACGGCCAACAAATTGAAATCACTCACGGAATACTGGAGTATCATCGTGCCACCAATGTTGTCACACGATCATATTCCACCACCAAGTCACCAATTCAGGAGGAAACTCATAATAATTATGAGAAAACCCCCTTTGTGAGATTCGAACACAGGACCTTTATGATCCCTAAGTCTTATCTCACCACCAAGATGCTGCTGGGCTATAATGCCTTTGGCGTACTGGTACTAACTTTAATGTTTAACACTCTAAACTTTCTAACTTGAAGACGATGGGTTCAATAACTATTTAGGACAATAACCGTTCAAAAAGAAAGTTGATAATTATAAAAAGTGTAGCTCTTAAAACTAACTCGCACACACTTGTATTTTAAAAACAATACACGGTCAAGATTCAAGTTTTGTAATTTTATAACCATCTCATTCCGTTCATAAAAAAATGTAATGCCAAATTTGGGTTTGATTACATATTTACAGATTTCAATCATGTTTTTTAGCAATAAGAAATGTGACACTTGTAAATTACAGCATTAATTAAATGTGACACTTGTATATAAGTTGATTTGAATTTATCTTATTGACATGATAATATTTTATTGGTATCCATATGCATATAATTATACCTATTTATTTGACTTGTAATTTTTTTTTGAACGGCCAACAAATTGGAATCACTCACGGAACACTGGAGTATCATCGTGCCACCAGTGTTGTCACGCGATCATATTCCACCACCAAGTCACCAATTCAGGAGGAAACTCATAATTATGAGAAAACCCCCTTTGTGAGATTCGAACCCAGGACCATATGGCCCTTAAGTCTTATCTCACCACCAAGATACCACTAGGCTATAATGCCTTGGTTATTTGACTTGGGTTATTTGACTTGTAATTATCTTGCTTTTTTTTACATGCACATGTGCATGTATATGTGTTTTGGTATCTGAACAAGTGTATGCTATGGATATAATTATTCTCTTCGAATTTAATATCATATTAATGTGTTTGGTTTGTAATTTTTTTAAAGTCATCGTATTTATAGTTTTTTTAGAAGCAAATGTCTATGTCATCTCGATTACGACTGCATTCGAATTTATTTGTAGAAAATGCGGTAGTTGGCAATCTATCTACTTGTTTATAGAAAGGGTCTAATTCTCCAACTTGAAAATTAAATTTAAATTAAAAAAAAAACCTAATATCCACCCTGTACTTGATTAAGAGGGTGTTTGAGGTCGAGTTTTGAAATGAAATTTTAGATTATTGCGTTTTGAAAACGCAAATAATCAGTTTTTAGTGTTTGGAAAAGTTTTATAAAAATAGATTATTTGCGTTTAGAAAGTTACCAAAATGCAATAATCTAAAAGTAGTTTCACCCCTAGTGCACCAAAACGCATAATCTATTTTCAAAAAACAATTCCAAACACCCTCTAAATTGGCTAACACAATTCCTTACTATATTTCCAAAAAAATAAGAGTTATGTTAACAATTCACATAACACATACACACACACACTTATATACATTCCAAGCAAGTTTTATAAATACAATCCTTTATACACTTTCTTAAAACCTATTCAAAGAGTTATACGTATTTATTTATATAATAAACCAAATGTGAAATTAAATGTTGTATTTCTTGGAACGAAAATAATATAAAATTTGGTATGTCAATCCCAAATATAAAAACTCATAAAGAATGAAGAATGATGTTGATATTTATTTAGACTGAATCATTTACATCACTATTATTCAATACATTGTACTTGGAAAAAAAACCCTTAAAGTATCAACGTATGTGAAACTTATGGTTGTGTTTTTCAAATGTTTCTAGTAATAATAACAATAAAAAAATTTAAAAACAAAAAAAAAATAATTAAAAAATAGTCGATGTTCTAGAATCTAGATGTATACTCGGCCCTAATATTATAACAACCATTAAACAACAAAGAAAAATTCATTATCAAATAAAAGATAAAAAGCCCAAAAGAGTACATAGAAAACTAGAAAAGGTCTCATTCCTCCAACTTGATAATCAAATTTAAATTAAAAAAAAACTTTTTATAAAAAAAAAATATTACAATTTCAACACACCACAATATACGCGGTCCATAATCCATAATCATTCACCATATAAAACCCCCCTTTAGGGTTCCAAACATTCATCAAATCATTTTCTTATTTATATAATATATCTTCACTCTGATTACACAATTTCCATCTGTGTTTTGCTTCAAATTCAATATCATCAATTGGGTTTCTTCAGTTTGTTATAAATTCCATTCTTGAATCAAAAAGCCCCAAAATTTCTTCACTTTCAGACCTCAATTGGGTTGAAATCTTTATCCATAAAGCTTCAATCTTTGAGGGTTTTTTTCTTGAATTTATTATTGAATTTTTGTGGGTTTTTTCTTTACTTTATTATCTCAATTGGGTTGAAATCTTTATCTAAAAAGCTTCAATCTTTAAGCTTTTTTTTTTGGAATTTAGTATTGTATTTTTGTGGGTATTTTTAGTTGATGTTATAAGAAGATGAGAACAGATTATCAAGGGTCATCATCTCCAAATTTTACTAATTTTGGGCGGTCAATATTGAGTATGAAGCGTGATCAAGTGGTCCATTCAGTAGATCATGACATTAATCAAGATTCTGAAGTAGAAGCTTTTCAAAGACAGGTAACACAAAGGTTTCATGAGTTATCTTTAGTTGATTCACATGAGCTTTTGTCTGTTTCTTGGATTTCAAAGCTTCTAGATGTGTTTTTATGTTGTCAAGAGGAGTTTAAGGCAATATTGTTTAATAACCAATCTGTGTTGAGTAAACATCCTATGGATAAGTTAGTGTTTGACTATTTTGAAAGGAGTGTTAAGGGGTTGGATGTTTGTAATGCCATTAGAGATGGGATTGAGCAGGTTAGACAGTGGCAAAAGCAGTTAGAGATTGTGTTATGTGCTTTGGATAATCAGAAAAGTGTTGGGGAAGGACAGGTGAGACGCGCGAAAAAGGCGTTGGTTGATTTGGCGATTGGGATGCTTGATGAGAAGGAGTCTAGTTCAAATATTGGACATAGGAACCGGTCATTTGGACGGTATCAGAAGGATTCGCATTCGCAGAAACATAACTTGAAGCATTTTAGATCATTGTCTTGGAGTGTTTCGAGATCTTGGTCAGCTTCAAAACAACTTCAAGCAATTGGGAGCAATATTGTTGTTCCAAAAGGTAGTGACATTATTGCCACTAATGGGCTTGCAGTGGCTGTTTATACCATGAGTTGTGTGTTCTTGTTTGTGATGTGGGCTTTAGTGGCTGCAATCCCCTGTCAAGACCGCGGTTTACAATCCCATTTCAATATCCCTAAATCTTTCATATGGGGTGCGCCAATTCTGTCGTTGCACGACAGGATTTTGGATGAGGCTAAGAAAAGGGAAAGGAGGAACACTTGTGGGCTTTTGAAGGAGATTCATGGGATTGAGAAAGCAGCGCGATTTATGAACGAATTGACTGATTCGATTCAGTTTCCGATAGATGAACACAAGGAAGAAGAGATTAGAAAACAAGTTGAGGAATTGAGGATTGTTTATGGAGGTTTAAAGAATGGATTAGATCCATTGGAGAAGCAAGTGAGGGAAGTATTTCACCGAATTGTAAAGAGTAGAACCGCAGGGCTCGATTCTTTGACAAAAGGAGGTGAATGATCCATGGTTTGAGCTCTTCAATCCATTCCTATTATCTTGTTGCAAATAGATCATCTTTTTCCTTTTTAATAATTTTGTTGTGTTTTAATCAAGAATGCATGATCTTGAATGAGTCTTGGAGGTGTAAATGATACAAGCCAGCATATATTAGGCACTTTTTTTTTGTTTTTTCTATAGGAAGGATGATATGTTCTTAGTGAAAAGCAAAATTTGATGGTTTGAAAAGCTTATGGCTTTAAATTTTGTTCTTGTTTTAAATTATTATCTCGTATATAGTGTTAGGTTAAATTGAGAACACGATCAATACATTCAATTTAACAATAGAAACGACATACAAATCAATCGGAATCAAAATATGTCACAAACAAACGACGAGTGTTGAATTAGAAGAGTACGTTGAAGTAACACATGTATCATCATTAATACGGCAACAACATAGTGTAATGACTGATGTGGACACTGATGTAGTATGAGTGTAGAGTATACAAAAATTCATACACAAATATGTCATCAGTATAATAAGATGTAGTGTATACGTATCTTTGAAATTAATACGTATCTTTGAAATTAAGGGTATTTGTGTACGTGAACATTTAATAAATTTTGATAATAAAAAAAAAAAAAAGGTTTTGTATGTTAGATATTTTTTTTTTGAACGGCAAATCGCTTTATATATAAATATAAAGAGCCAGCTAGGCGCTGAAAAACTACACGACTGAAACAAACCAGGAAACAAACAAAAGACAACAGACACAGCAGTTACAATAAGGAGAGAACATCAAACTTAGACCAAGCTTCCCAGTCGATTTTAGGCAGCCTCGTCCTATGGGTCACCCACATGAAGGCGTCTTCCTTGATCCTCTCAACCGTGACCCGCACCAGCTCAAACCTGCCCTCAAAAGTCTTCTCGTTCCTGGCCAGCCATAATCGCCAAACCGTGGCCAACGCAACAGTGTAAACGATCTTTTTCCATCTCTTTGACCCCGGGGCACCCTTCACAATCTGGATCAAGTCCGTAACCGTATTGCAATCCGGGGGCCAGGGAATCCTCATCCAAGCAAGCACATTCCACCAGATTGACCGAGCCCAAATACATCCCACGAGGGCATGATTAGCGTCTTCGTATCCAATAGCGCATCTATCACAAAGCAGGTTCGGAAGCACAACCCCGCGGGCACTTAGCTCCACCTTCGTAGCGATTTTCCCATTAATCGCCCTCCAAAGAAAGAAGTTGGATTTCAAGGAACCCCAAGAATTCCAGCTGAACTGGTCCCCGTCATTCTGCATACCAGATCCAGCCTCAAGCTCGCGTCTAAGCTCCTTCGTTGAGAAGCATAGGTCCGAAGGGTTATCCCAGACCCATTTGTCAGCATTAGTCGTAACCGAAACCCGCTGCAGAGCGCTGTTAAGGGCAGAAAACTCCTGCTCTTCAGCCGCCGAGAATAAAGGGGTCCTCCACACCCAGGTCCAGTCGATCTGATCACCAGAAACTGAAACATGATCGCTGACCCACGCATTCTTGTCGGAGGCTTTTTTGTACAGCAGGGGGAAAGCCGTCTTGAATGGTTCCTGTGCAGCCCAACAATCCTTCCAAAATTTGGATTTATTCCCATTCCCAAGTCTGACATTTAATTTCCCTTTTAAACAAACACCTTTCCTAGAGAGAAGGCCTTCAACATTACTTATGTCCTTCCAAACACCTGTCACGGCTTTCTTAACAGGAATGAGAGTCTTATCGCTATCCGAGGAATGAATGGAGTTAATGACTTTAACCCAAAGCTGGTCCGGTTCCTCTTTAAATCGCCACCACCACTTGGCGAGCATGGCCAAGTTAAAATCCTCAATGCTCCCCACCCCCGCTCCTCCATTCTTTTTTCCAGCCATAATCTTATCCCATCGAACCCATCTTAGTTTTGATCTTCCCCCATTTTTTCCCCATAGGAACTCCCTCCGAATGCTTTCAAGTTTCTTGACAATACATCTAGGCGCCTGGAATAATGACAGAAAGTATGAAGGGAGGCTTCCCAATACAGCTTTGATCAAGGTCATCCTACCCGCAAATGAGAGCGTCTTAGCTTTCCAGGCCGAAAGCTTGCGGTTAAACTTATCAATAACGGGTTGCCACCACTTAGCCCTTTTCATATTAACACCAATCGGAACTCCAAGATACACGAAGGGCAAAGTGCTAGCTTCACATCTCAACAAATTGGCGAAGCTAGACACCTCTCCCGGATCAACGCCTACTCCGAACAATTGGCACTTATTATGATTAACTTTCAGCCCTGAAACAAGGGATAAACATCTGAGAAACCGGTTGAGAAAGATCACATTGCTCCTTGACCACTCGCCCAAAAAGATCACATCATCTGCAAAACATAAGTTAGACAAAACCGGGCCTTCATTCGGGAGTTTGACACCATGAAACATCCCTAAAGAAACGGCTCTTTCCATGAACATCTTAACAACTTCCATTGCGATAATAAATAGGAAAGGAGAGATGGGGTCTCCTTGTCGCAAGCCTCTTTTAAAAGCGAATTCTTTAGTTGGCGATCCGTTGACAAGGGCCGAGCCCCTTCCCGATTTAAGGCACCCTTTAATCCACCCGATCCACTTATCCGGGAAGCCCATAAAAGCCATAGTTTTGAGAAGAAACTTCCAATTCAAAGAGTCATACGCTCTTTGAAAATCCACCTTAAAAACCAATAATTGCTTTTTGCTCTTTTTAGCCCATGATATAGTTTCGCTCACGATAAGGGGAGCATCGAGGATATTTCTACCGCCCACAAAAGCGGACTGTGTGGGACTAATAATGTCATCTAAAACACACTTCAGCCTTCTAGATAACACTTTTGAGATCACCTTATACAACGAGCTTATCAACGAAATCGGCCGAAAGTCGTTAAGACCTTGAGGGTCATCTTTCTTAGGGATTAGCGCAATGAAGGAAGGATTACACCCAAACGACAATTCACCGGAATCATAGAACTCCCTGAACACATTTGCTAGCCACGGCTTCAACACGACCCAAAACTTCTTATAGAATTTGCTCGTAAACCCATCTGGCCCCGGGCTTTTACCTCCATGACAATCTTTAATCGCCTCCAAAATCTCAACATCAGTGAAGGGGGTAACCAGCTGGTCAGCCTGCAGGGCCGAAAGTTCTTGGTTGGGTTGGAGGGGACAAAATGAAAGTTATTTGTTTCTTATCTTCAAAGTCTTCAACTTTGACTAGAACTCTTCTATACTCAACCATATTGACCAATTCAGAGTGGCTTATATTTATATGAATTCAATCTTATAGAAAGTTGACTTTGACCTTTTCTTTTAATAAATTCAAGGATAATATCAATTATCTAAACTACAAATTTCATCTCAAAATTATTTTCGAAAATTATCAAGTTCTTAAATGGTATAAATCTCCCCTAACCAAGAAGATTAAGGTTTAAAAATATAAAATTTACCATTAAAAAGTGATGTCATATTGTTTTATGAGATGCATGTGATGGGTAATTTGGACTTTTCAGTCATTTTGTCTTCAAATACTTAGTATTATTTTAAAAATCAAGCAAAATACAAAAAAGCAAGAAGCGTGGTCCTCAAGTTATTACATAATAATTATAGGGTGTGATAAACTTTTGATAGTTAAATCTTTCAATGATGTGAAGTTTAACAGTTTAACACTCTTTGAAAAACAAATTGGTAATGATTCTTCCTTAAAATTTTGTTGACTTAGTGTCAATCTTCTTTTCATAATGGTTTTGACATTGTTTTTTGTCGGTTTAAAGATAATTTTAATCTCTCTCTCTCTCTCTCTTTTTTTTTTTTTTTTCCTGAACAGTCAACAAAATATTATTTCACCAAGCGCTAACGGGGTACTAGCATACGCCATACATCACCAGTATTAAAACTACAAAGATACAAACATACTCAAAGCTAAAAAAAACAAACAGAAGCATATCACCCAAAAAAATATCACCACCCAATGGTTGAAACAACACCAATCATCCCATACCAGTGAGGACTTCCTTGCTCTTGACTTAACCCAAAAGAAACTCAAGGCTTTGATGTCTGATATAACATTCTGCAGAGAAGCTTGTTTTTGTTCAAAGACCACCTCATTTCGACACTTCCACAAGCACCAAATTGATGTCAAACAAACCGCATAAAACGTTTTTTTCATTTTTGCCGAGCCCCGGATAAAAGAATGCATTCGTAGTAGATCTCTAAAGTCAAAGGCGAAGAAAGCATCCATTCTACACCATTGCGAAACAACTGACCAAACAACCTGCGCAAAACCACACGAAACGAATAGGTGTTCGACTGTTTCAGAAAAATTTCCGCACAGTGGACAGGAGTCTTGACCCGCGACAATATTCCTTCTGATTAGCGCGCATCTGGTAGGAACTCTATCCAATTCATCCCTCCAAGCGAGAATAACCACCTTAGCCGGAACCCATGAATTCTTCTCCAAAACAAATGACGCTTGATCAAAATAAACTTGTTGCAGCCGCTGCTTGAGGTCACGGACAGAAAAGGCATCATCAGTGGCCGAATCCCAAACCCAAACATCTTTCGATAACGAAAGCGAAGGGAGAGGAACCCGACCAAAAAAATCCGTCAATTCATTAGTTTCAACCCCCGGTAGAGGAGCACGTTTCCAATTCCAAACCCAACCCGAACCCAGTTGTGAGACCCGCTCCGAAACAAAAGCAAATTTATCCATTTCTAACGCAAATAGAGCTGGGAACACAGCAGCCAGAGGCCTGTCCCCAGTCCACCTGTCAAATGCTCGACCCATTCCCCACAACCCCTTTAATGACCCTACCCAAATCCACCCCACGCAGCTTGCTTCCACGGCCCGGCTAACGATAGATTGTAAGGAATAGGATTCCAATTCCGTGAGGAATGATGGATTGCCCAAATAACCCTTCGTCACAAACCATTGGAGTCAACTTTGAATCGCCACCACCATTTCGCCATCAGTCTTTAAAGATTTAACTTTTCTTTTTGGAGAGTAGTGTTTCAGCGGTAAATCCCGTGTTGCAAAGTGACGACCATTGCTCAGGATCGAATTCCATAGCACCACACGGGTTTCTCCTTTCAAACCCAAGCGGTTATTTTTTCGGTGGAGTGTGAGATTCGAACCTGAGACCAAACCCGAGCAGAAACCCTCCAAGGAGGTAAACCTTCCCACCTCAAACCAGCTGGGCTAGAGATCATTGGCTTAAAGATTTAACTTAATATAATATTATTAATATTGTGTTTTTTTTTAAACACAAGATACCATCATTATTATTTTTCTAATACAAAACGACAATGTTGGTAAGAGCTCTACTTTTCCATGACTTACCATTGATCCGTTGAGCGAGGCTTCTGAATTACCCTAGTCGATCAGCATTCATGTGTATTCTACAAGTAGGTCTCACATTCAGTCTTAAAATGAGTCGACTAATAGCCAATTGAAATCAAATTAAAAGGGTTAAACACTAGCTTGAAAATAATGCAAGTAGGTAAAGAGTTTAGAGAGGTAATGACAAAAACATTTATATGTTGTGAAACTAGCCTAATAGCAAAGTAATATGAGAAGAAGAATAGGGAGAGAGATCTAGAATTTTCATTCATCAAGTGTGTATTACAAATAAGATATAATGGGTATAAATAGGAATGGGAATTCTTAGGAAACAAGCCTAATCTAATTTAGGCATTGATAACCACAATATAATATATTTATAACACTCCCCCTTGGTTATCAACTTCATACGCTTGGAGATGCTGACTCGTTAAAAATCTTGCCAGGAAAACCCAGTGGGACACAACCATAGCTAAGGGAAAAAGAGTGCAGCGCGTATTGTCTCCCCCTAATGATGTTGCCTCATTAAAAACCTTACTAAGAAAACCCAATGGGATAAAACTTAGTGAAGGGAAAAAGAGTGCAACTTATATAATGCTCCCCCTCATACGAACATCTATTCTCTAAGTGACTGGTGTAGATCTCCGTAGAATTTGCTCAAATCTTTTATAGTCAATGATTTGCGTCTTGATCACTTGACATAAAAATCTTTAATTCGAACGTTGATGCATGACATTCATTCCAAACTTTTAGTCCCTGCTCTCGTAAGTGCAATTCTTTAAGTTGAACTCTGTTTGTAAAACTAATGTCTCCTCTTCTCGTAAATAAAAGTCACAAGATCAACAATGTGATGTGTTATATTCCCTGCATCTACAAGATTAACCAAACTTGTTTTCATGGGTTAGTGAAATATAATCAAATATCGCTCATACCTGAAATATTTGTTTTAACTCATTCCGGTGTCTTCCTGCTTGACATAGGCTATATATTATGATAATAAGTTTATGTGGAAGATATAATAATCATGAATACCTAGTAAGACACTAATGCCCATGTGCATTTAACTATGGTACTTTTAGAATGAAAATCTCTACTTTGGTAGGAGATGAAATGAATAATCTTCCATATCAAGTAATTGGACAACCTTTAACGCACTTTAAGTATGAGCTATGTTCACTGTAAAATGTCCCACCATCTTTTCAAGGTATACTTTGATGGATTGCTAAACATATCATTACACATATACTCGAATTGTGGGTTAAGCAACAAGTGCGCTATGTCAAGAACTTTCAAAAAAAGTTCTAGACATCATTACTGTAAACTGTGAATGAACTTTTAAGAGAGAACTTTTGATAAAAGCTGGATAATACTATCAAGCTTATGTTGCTCTTTATTAGGATATCTCATGAGTTTTACAACACTCAACCCCCTTATTTTAGTCCATTATATTACCTTTACATAATACTTCTTAAGGTATTGATATCAATGCTGCAGGCATCATCAATCTATCAAGGACTTTTCCATCTTGACCAATTACGCAGGTGCATTCACTCTTCAATTGGAAGAACAATAACATCTATTTCTCCAATATATATTGTACCATTCTTATACATTGAATTATCATAATCACCAGGTTCAGTTTATTACTTGTGGTGTATTGGTGCACAATAATTACATCCTACGATGTTTCATATTACCTTTTAAATCACTTGGTTGCTTTAGGATACTCATGAGGAGTTCCACTTGTATTCAATTCCATCATATAACAAACACAACGTATTCAGAACTGAATCTATTTATTCCGATCATAACGTTCTCGAGAACTTACGTTACAAGATTTTGACACATTATATCCTTCATCAGGTATTTTCATGTAAACTTTCAGTGTCAAGTGAATCATGATATTTATTAGACGTATTTCAATTCTCTCTTTGCATTACCAGACTAATAACATAATGAAAAATCATTGTATCCACCACTTGAGATTGCGCCTCTTCATAATCAATTATGGGTCTTTGCGAAATTCTTGTGCCACCAATTTTATCATTTTCTTTTCAAATGTTGATTCACAAAAAGACCTTTTCATGTATATATGTTTTACAACTTTTGTTGTATGGACTACTGGTCCAAAAGCTTCATTTTCAATAGAGAATTCAACTTTGCCGTATTTACGTCTTTCCATTTTGGCCAATCATTTCTTTGTATTCATTCATAGGCAGGTCTTAAATCTTGATCCTTATTTCAAGCGCTACATTACATAAAATTTATAACGACGTCGATTTTATTTCGATTCCATACATTTCGTAGACATGATACTATATAACGAGATCTCTTTATTTTCAGGTACCTGAGGTTCTTCTGGAACCATCATGTCTATAATGTCTCTTCAGGAGACCTTTTTACTATAACCCCGACTTGACCATCTTTCTTACTTGCTCCAATTTCTCTAGGATTTTTATTCTTTGGAATCGACTAGTCTACCACGCTTCAGGCGTGCAGTAGGCTTATTGCCAATATACGATTGTCCTTCCCGGACACTCATCTTCAATGGAGCATTAGCAGTTGGTATATGTGACTTGATTAGCTATTCATCATATTTAGGTCAGTTAATGCGTCTGGTAATTAATTCGCTAATCTCTGTGAATGAATTATCCTTTGAACTTTTGGTTCACATTGTTTAGTACAAGGATCAATGATATTTCATTCTAACTCATTTCTATTTCCAACTGCCTTTTATCTCCCCCTGATGTTGGGAATGTTAATCCATTAAGATGGATATCAATTAATTGAGATGTAAATAAATCTCTTGTTTAAGGCTCTGTAAATCATCATATATTCCCTTTCACCTTTTAAGGTCCCATCTCCGTGCGTCGTGGTGGATCAATTTCAATATATGTCGCACAAAAAAAATCTTAGATGGGCAACATTTGGTTCCTGACAAAAACCAACTATAATGGGGAGAAACTATTACCACGTATTGGCTTGATGTGAATAAATGTTATTGCATGTATAATCAATTATAAACATGAACTTTTGCTCTCATGATCATTGACGTTACAATCAATAGTAGACGTTTTAGTGACCACCTCAATGAAAGCAATATGTGTCTAAACATAAGCTACTAGGAATTGAATTCACCAAATATGCCATTTTGGAATAATGTGCTTGATATCTTATTAGTTACGTCATATATCACACAAACTTCAGGTTGCGCACTTGATAACCATTTAGACGATGCATCGATTTTAAATACTAAATGGTATCATGTTAGGATATACGTATCCTTAAATCAATTCCAAAATATGTAGTGATAGTCACCCCACTTTATATGGAAAATATATAATTTTGCTTAAGAGCAAACATTACATGCTATGTATCAGATTGAAAAATCTTTAAGTTCTTCATTATGTTCACATCATCATCGACTCGGTGTGGTCTTACCGGTCATGCCAACTAATTAAATAATTATGATCCATAAACTCATGGTTTATGATCATATATGTATTACTTGCACGTATGTAATACAAACGTAAGATATGAGAGTATGTATGGAATCTTCAAACCATCATCTCATTATTAACATGACCATCATTACAATTCCAAATGGTCGATCTCATCATTACAAATTTCTCAATTATCTTTATGACCATTACCTATACAATGATCAATATGCAGTCACATTCGCTTTAGGGAATGGAGTATAAACGAAACAAGCTTCATAACTTTTCATTATTTACTTGATCACAAGAATATGAGATGATTTCAAACGTTTCATACTCTCTTAATGATATCGTTACTTCATGAGCACATCTGATATGTGACAAATGATAAGGATTTTATCCGATTTGTCCTTATAGCTAATCTTCTTATCACATGATATAAGTTGAGAAATAATTACATGATTGAGTCATGTTTACTAGTCTAAAAATTAACAACCTTCTATAAATGAATAATGTGATATACTATATTAAGAATTAGTTATATACTGTATTTAGGAGTATTGGATTTTGAAACCAAATCCAATACCGTCTGCATGACAATAAACTCTCATATTATGCTAAAAACAACTTTATAAATAATAGAGAAAATTACAATTTTTGTCCTTTATAAAGTCTAAACTATGGACTGGGTCCTTTAAAACTTTTAGTTTCAGTTTTTGTCCTTTATATGAAAAGTTGTCACAATTTTTGTCCTTTACACTTAACCAAGTTAATAAAGTCAGTTAACTCACCCCATGTGCAATGCACGTGAGGGTATAAACGTAAATTCACCCAATTTTATCTTTTCATACCAAACTTTCCACAAGTTTAAACACATAACTTCACAATCAACAAACCTAACTGATCACAGATCATTAGCTTTCCATACGAAATTCAAACACGTCATAAGTCTATATTAATATACATAACACAACAAGCATAAGTCTAACATACATAACAAGCAACAAACTTAATTAATCACAGAACCTTAATTTTCCACAAAAATTTCACACACTTCACAAGTTCACATCAACGATTACAGATCGATCTTAACCACGTCGATTTCGCACAGATCGATGAACAAATTTAGAGATATATAACATCGATTAGACTTACATGAGAAAACGAGTGCAGCAGCAGAACGTAGAAGACATGATCGGTTGATTTAGGGTTTGGATCTGAACAGATTTTGAATGGATATTATTTTATATGGATTTTTGTTTAGATATTAATTATACAAACAGAGCCTCTGCTTGATTGATATACAGACGACGTGCAACAACGATTGAGGTTTGGAATTTTTTTTATGGAACTCCAGATCTGATTTAGGGCTTTTATTTTCCACAAAAACTTGAATTGTAATTTGGAGTTTGGACTTAATTCCTCTACGTGGTTTCCGTACTTTGATTTGCATCGTAACAGATTTTTGGGTTTCAATTCCATTTTCGTTGTTGCTTATCAGACGGTAGAGAGGATGGCGGACTGAGGGTGGAGGTCGTGGTAAAAGACAATGGTGTTGATTGTAAGAAAATGGGAGAGGATTGATCTAGGGTTGTTGATTGTTAACCCTAAAAAAATTTGGGGAAGATGGTTGTTATTCAGATGGTAGGAAAAAAAAGGTTATATGGTATTAAAATTGGATGAAATTACGTTTATACCCTCATGTGCATTGCACATGGGGTGAGTTAACTGACTTTATTAACTTGGTTAAGTGTAAAGGACAAAAATCGTGACAACTTTTCATATAAAGGACAAAGACTGAAACTAAAAGTTTTAAAGGACCCAGTCCATAATTTTGGACTTTATAAAGGACAAAAATTGTAATTTTCTCTAAATAATATTTCATGATGAGAAGTTACCATAACTAATGTTATTGGATAATTCAAAAACAATACAAAGAAAATAGCAAAGAGACGGCCACATTAAAGAAAATATGCAAAACGATGTGGAACTTGAATGATTGCATTATACATATACTTAAAATAGTCAAAGAGATGATTGGATTCAGTTATCACTTTAGAGTCTACATGTAAGAAAAATGTATAGAGTTGTAAAACAACTTTGTTTAATTGACTAATTCATTAAACTGTAGAAACAATTACAAAATAAGTTTTACCAACGCTTAAACAAAACATATGATCACTTTATATTTATACAAAGTGGCACCGACCAATTGACGTTAACCGACAGAAAATAAACCGCACGAGACAAATCGATTGGTGGCTGGTCGACTCATATGGAGAATTTAGTTTTCGTATTTTATTAATTGTAATATTTTATTGAAGTCGTTATCTTTGATTAAAACAACGGGTAATAAAAAAAACTATGAAAACTCCATTACTAATTGCAATTTATCATTGTATATGTAGTGTTTATATACGAATAACAAGTAATCTTACCTGATTGAAGAACGAAGAACAAATCGATGTTTGTATACATCTTGATGCATCAGGTAGTCTCTTGGGTATGCGCAAAAAGATTGGAAGATGATTTAAGTACAGGTTGTTGGTGACGACTACATAAACTAGAGTTTTGGAGATAGCATTCTCGTGCTGATAACGTGTTGTGAAACTAGCCTAATAGCAAAGTAATATGAGAAGAAGAATAGGGAGAGAGATCTAGAATTTTCATTCATCAAGTGTGTATTACAAATAAGATACAATGGGTATAAATAGGAATGAGAATTCTTAGGGAACAAGCCTAATCTAATTTAGGCATTGATAACCACAATATAATATATTTATAACATTATAGAGTTTGTATCGAACACGTATATAGATTTGGTGGAGATTTTCTATTCGATAACCAATTCCGAACAATCTTTCACATTCACAAATTAATATTTAAAGGTAAATTAAAAATTAAAAGAACCATAATGATACTATGGAATATATATATAAGATTTGGTTTAATTGAGAACCTTTTCTAAAATTGAAAACTGTGAGAACCATTATCGACCACAAATTTCTCTAAGGCAAATTTTTTTTTGTTTGGCTTAGTCGCTGCTTAATATGCAGGGAAATTTTTTTTTAATTTTTTTTCAATATACACATATGTATAAATGAAAAAAAAATCAAAAAAAATTAAATTTTTTTTTTCTTGCATAAAATAGTGCGACTAAAGCAAAAAAAAAATATATTTTTTTTTGCTTTTATATGAAATGTGTGACCCAAAATGGTTCTCTCAGTTCTCAAATAGGAGTTGGTCTTAGAATCCCTACCTTATATATATATATATATATATATATATATATATATAGGGGATGGTTCAATAGAGAACTCGAGAACTCCTAACTAAATAAAAATAATAATAAAAAAAATCATAACTCAAAATTTAAGTAAAAAAATAGAAAACTAGTTCGGAGCTTCTCTTTATACTCGTTCAGAAAAAAACACCTAAAAAACGCTATTGCACATGTGTAGTATAACCTTAAAGCCTAAACCCCCCACTCCCAAATTACCCCCACCCAAAAACCTAATTCCACCCCAACCACCCTCACCAAAAAACCTAAATCGCTTACCCAAAAATCTAAACCACCCATCCACCCCCCACCTGAAAACCTAAACCCACTCCACCCACCACCTACCAAAAACCTAAGCCCCACCCGCCACGACCAAAACCTAACCCCTACCCAAAAACCTAAACCCACCCTACCCCCAAAAACCTAAATTTTGAGTTATGATTTTTTTTATTTTTTTCTTAATTTAAGTAGGAGTTCTCGAGTTCTCTCCCTAACTATGAGTTCTCAATTGAACTTTCCCCTATATATATATATATATATAGGATAGAGATCAAATAGGAACCACTACCCTAGTTAGGAACCGTAGGAACCAATCTGAACCATCCATCTTTGATTTTGATCTAGGGGGTATTTGTGTAATTAGACAATTAAATATTATCTTTTTATTTAATGTTAATTTTTAATTATGGCAGTTATCATCAACTGCATGCGAGTTATATGGAATTCTTGATTGTGTTTCCTTAATTCTCTCAACCAATATTATATTTAACAATTAACCAAAAAAAAAGCATCGTACGTTCATAATTCATAGGATTTACACCAGAAAATTATCGATACTCAGAAATAAATTCGATTTACGATTCATAATAAATTTTTCATTTTTTTAGAAAACATTTTTGTTTATGTTTGTTTCAATTTTTGGTATTAAATGTATGTGGGTCACCATTCCAGATGCTATCTAACATTCTTTTTATAAGTTTGTTTGCCCAAATACACTGATGTATATGTAGTAACTTGTATCTACTAATCTCATAATGTCTAATACTAAGTGTTTATCTAAGTACAAAATCAAAACATATATATCAGTGTATACACTACTAAAATGTACAATATTAAATTACTATGCGGTGTATAATACAGTATACCTGAAAGTATAAACACCAATATAAATTTGAGAACTTTATAATACAATACACATTCCGCATTATACATGTACATCAGTGCATATGGATATATAACCTTTCTATTCTGCATCCTGTACCTGACAAGTTTACTATAAGATTCTAATATTTATACACCAGTGTCTACTACATCATGCAAACAGAAGTGTTTTTCTAAGACTTTTATATTACAGTATGCCTGATAGTATAAACACCAATATAAATTTGAGAACTGCATACCACTATACACATTCCGCATTATACATGTACATCAATGCATATGGATATATAACATTTGTATTCTGCATCCTGTACTTGACAAGTTTACTATAAGATGCTAATATTTATACACCAGTGTCTACTATATCATGCAAACAGAAGTGTTTGTTTAAAACATTTAGAAGCAACACTAGCAAATGTTAACCATGAACATCAATCAAAAGTAGCATACAACCATACCATAAAAGTCTTAGAAAACTACCAAAACATTTAAAAACTTGAATAGTTCAAACTAAAAGTAAACCACATAAAACCCTTCAAATCATCTTCATCTTTTTCAATTACAGTAACGTGGATTCCTAGTCATGTACGCGTAATCAAAATTGTAATTTCCATTTCGAAAGCTTAAATCTCCATGTCCAAATTTGAAACCACAAGCATTAGTGTTTTCACTTGATGTCAACTTGCCCTTGTACCCAAAACCTGAATAAAATTAAAACAATACATAATTAAAACTAATAGCTATATAAGATTTCACCATTAAATACACCAACGTAATAAACAATACATTTTAGAGTCAAACATTTGTAGTATACACCAGTATAGTATACACTAGTGTCACACATATATAGTATACACCATTTTCACACATTTATAACTTATGCCAGTTTCACACAGTTATAGTATACACTAGTGTCACACATTTATTCGTGTTTATAAATGTGATATACACCCACGTATTAACCACTACATTCTTCCTATAAATTTTATCCATGGTGTCGCTATATATGTCACACCCTCAAATTTCCACTGTGGAGTTTTACCACGAGGTGTATGACAAACCAGGATCCAAGTCAACGGTTACAACAAACGACAACTATATGATTTAAAATAACTTTCAAACTTTGAATACAAATTTAAGAGTTGATAAAATACAGCGGAAGAAAATTTCAAGTTTTACATATCCAATTTACCATAAGTAAATAGTCTAACTTATGTAGACAATATTTGATGACCATGCATGACATTATGAGACACTGTGGGACTCCGGTGTCCTAGTTCTTGATTTACCTAGCAACCTGCAAAAGTTTTTGTTCAAGTGTATCAACATAAAGTTGGCGAGTTCACATGTTTTCGTATCCACGAAATAGTTGTTTAGTCCCTGATTATTTTCTGTTATTAAAAATCATGCTTTGGGTAGCTAGCCCGGTTTTATAGCTATTCAACAATATGGTGTACCGAATTTACTGGAACTGGTTCCCCCGTCGGACGGGTTCGTTTATTTTTGCCTTCCATCATCGTCTATCAACAATGACAAGTCTTAAAGATAACTAGTTCACGCCCAGCTCGGAGCCAGTGTGAGGTTTGTTAAACCTAATAGCGCTATCAACTAATATCCCGTTTGCCAAGCATCGTATGCCAAGCAATTAGATTCGGTAGCTATGAAGGTCTTTCTATGATAGAGTTGTTCGAATGAGCCATAAACATGAAATTTAAAATCCAAAATAATCTGTGTAATTGATTCCAATCCTGGAATCTAAGTAGTTTCACCTTTTCAAAATATCCTTTGTACTAGATCCCGATCCTGGAATCTAAATAATTTCAAGTTTCCACCTGTAATATAGTTATCCCAAAATCCGGGATGTATACTTTTGCAAAAGAGTAGTGAACTCACGGAACACCTTTCATTTCCTGTTTATTCATGTATAAATTTATAAAACCATTTATAAATTTATTTGTTTTCATAGAACTTTGTTACGCTTAAAAATTTATTGTTCTTCATAAAACAGGTATATCTTTACCCCGAAAACAGTTATCAAAACAGTAAAAAGTGGGGTCATGAACTCACCTTAGGTTGCGTTGTTTATAAAATTCCAACTTCACAAATTTATGTAGGCAATTCGTCTATCGATTCCCTATTTCAAAGTTGAATTTTATAAGTTTATTTCCATTCAAGTTCAACCAAAAATCCATTTGTTCTAAACTTGACAATTCCTTAGTGTGTTGTGTGACTCTAGTGTAACCATATATAGCAAGTAAAACCGACGACCCGTTGGTGATTGTTTAGTATATACATATCATAATACATATCACATATGATTCATATAAACACACATATACTCATACATGCATAATATACAAGTTAAGAACACTTAAACACATAAATACTACTAGTTCTTAAATCTGAGTTTTCTGGACAGATTTTGTGTCATCAAAACGAATTTTTATAAAATACCAAACGGACATATTAGACTCTCAAATTTTTACAGGAACTTCCCACATGTTTGGTTGATATGTTCATATTTTTATTTTACCATAAAAACCTCCCAAAAATTTACTAAAAATTCCCAAACACTGAAAGGTACAAAAACGTGGCTGTTTGCGACAGTTTAGGAGATCATTTATTAAAAATCACTCGTTGATCCAATTGACCTGAATCCAATTGGAAAACATCAACCATCCCTGTATTTAGTTGCTCACCAAATTTCATGATCAGAGGACTTATAAAACTCGGGTTATGACCTTTTAAAGTTGACTAAAATTTCCTGTCTGAAATCAGCTTTGACAACTAATTTTGTATGACTTCAAATAAATAGCTAGACTTATCCAAATTTAACAAATTAGGACTTTCTGAAAAGCTTAGACCAAGTAGTATATCATACAATCAAAATCTATAACTTTTAGATTTCAAATCAGTACGTTATGATCTATACAAAAACGGATTTCAAATCTGTCAAGTTTTTAATCTTCAATAAAACTTAATCAACAATGATTCTAGCAACTTAAATCTATCAAATTTCAACATGGTAACTATACATAAATAGAATATGATCAGATCCTTTTCTAAAAGATAATCATCTATAATCAAATTCAAGTTTATAACAAAATCTTTGAAGCTAAACTAACATAACAAGATTAACATGAATCCTATTGTTTCATAAGCATAATAACATCATCTAAACATATTTTCCAAGCATAAATTCATTTTAGACATGTTAATAAGTTCACTAATCAGATTATAACATAACTCTTATGAAAATATAGCAAGAACAACAAGTTATCAAGATTATACCTCAAGAACACAAGCTAAGATTCAAGGAGAATGATCAAACAACTTCAACAATCACTTAGAACACTTAAACACCTTGATAGGATGGATTAAAGGCTTGGAAAATCAGAGTTTTGGTGATAATAATCGAGCAGGAGAGTGTTTGGGGTGAAAATTGCGATCAGATCGGTTTGGTTATAAAGAAATGAAAAGTGATCGTAATACACGCTCCCGCGGGTCGCGGAAAAGGAAGGGTATCCCTTCCGCGTACCGCGGGGCAAACCTCTGACAGACTGTTTTCCATTAACTTTCCCGCGTGGCGCGGGAGCTGATGAGGCTCTCTCCGCGGCCCGCGGCGTAGTGTAAAGCGGATTTAATATTTTATTTTCAATGATTAACATCTTTTATATAAAATATAATTTTTATTATATTAATTTTATAATTATTAATAATATAATTATTAATAAAAGTTTTTGTATATAATTCCGAGTCCCGGTCCGGCCGGACTCGGTATATTACTTCACGTAACAACGCATAGTTTCAGATAATCACATATAAGCATAACTTCGCAAACTCACGTATAAGCACATAATTATCACGTAGTATATTCATAGTTAATATTTCACCAACGTTTCGGGTTCTATGACGCGTATATATAATCTGGTAAACCTAGTAATTCTCCGAATTACTAATTGTTCTAATCTTAACACACCGTAATATATCGTGCAACCATCTTAACTATTCCTAGTCAAGTGAAATGATATGAACGTGTAATTAAAGTTACTAGAGTTTGGTTAAAGTAATAACCTGAAAATGCAGGGTGTCACATTATCCCCAAGTTGAAAAGAATTTCGTCCCGAAATTCAGTAAAAGTGAAGACAAACGAAGACGTAAGAGGTAAAACGAGAGAAAATTTTCTGGTTGCTACATTATCCCCAAGTTGAAAGGAATTTCGCCTCGAAATTCAGTTTATTTTCTTTGCATTTGATCGATGCAAGCTTAAAGAATGAATACAGCTTCAAGATCAAAGAATAGATATCCAATTAAACAATCACAAGACTTAATCTAGATATACAACCTCAACGGGTCATTAAATATGTTTATGTGGCACAACCTCCAAACCGGTTGCCCATCTATACATGTACAAATAATATTTGTCACACGTTTATATATATCTTATGGTACAATTCTAACCGATTGTCCATTTATTTATGATTATCCGTCACTGTGCATTGTTTCAATCTGGATTTTCTATCACTTGCAAATTTTGGGTATCTGTTTTCGAAACTGTACTCATATTCCAATGAGTATTTATGAATATATGCAACTTGCATGATTAAAATAATGGATGGTGGCACTCCATGCCAAGAGTTTACATCTTTGGAGTAGATACAATCCAAGCTGGGTATTGAAGTGGGTTAGACATTTCCTCAGTCACTAGTCCATGCTAGAAAATGACTGATACAGTATTCACACATAAGCACTACTAGTTTAACAAACTTGAGCTTAAAGTTATGAGATAAAGATCGATTTCACTAAAGAAAAGAAAGCCCAAGGAATGAAAGGATTGTACGAATATGCTACGGCAGGCTAAAATGGATGACAATAAACACAAGGTAGATGGTAGGTAAAGCATTAGTAGCTTCAAGTTGAGCAGCCATACTGGCTATTTGTTGGTTCAGTAGAGTTATAGTTTCCTCATGCATGGAAATCTGTTCTTGCTGATTACTATAATTTTCATCCATTTCTTCAAGTCTGCGTTCAAGGCTATTACACCTTCTCTTTAACTGAGATAAATCAGTTTCGAGTTCCTTAATGCGAGATGATTGATCATGGGTTCCAGGGGTTGTATCTAACGCTGCTAAAGCATTTTGAAGAGTTTTAATCTGTTCCTCCTGACGCGAGCATCTACGGGTTAAAGTTGTCAAAGCTTGGTTGATTACTTTACTGGATAGTGTATATTCTGGTGTGGCGGTTGATGATTCTCCGGCTTCATTAATGGACCCTAAACCTTCTTCATGCGCCCAGTCTCTCAATTGCCTTGAGACGTGACTCCACCCACCATCGTCAATTTTTATCCTTTTTGGCGAGGACTCTTCTTCCTCAGGCTCAGCCTTGTCCTTTCCACTGGTCTCTCTAGACCTCCTACGAGTATCTAAAAGGCATTCATCCGATGCTGGTTGGGTATCTTGCCTTAATGGAATCGTGGCATCAGTGGGAGATGTAGGTGTGGGTAACAACGTAGGCACTAGCGAAGGTGTTTGAGATGATGCCTCATCTCCTGAGTTGGAATTTGAAGAGGTAGGTGTGTGACTTGTCATAGATTTAAAAGTAGTTAAGTTTCTGGATGAAACTAAAATTTTTAAGGTGAATAGAACTGGAAGAAAATGGTTTAAGCTGAAGTATGGAATCACTAGCTGATTGCTCCTTACTTATAGGAGTAGAATTAGAATGATTGCTATTAAAATATTGAAGTGGGTTACCCTTGTTCTTCTTAAAAACTGGTCCGTTTTGTCCATAACTGCGCATTAACCCGACCAATGCTAATAATAGAAACGATGGGACACCTCATTGCCTAAATCCTGGATAGGTGTAATGGTAGTGGAATTGTACTGTTTAAACGGACGTCCTTTTATTGTCGACGGTTTGGGGTTCGGATGATTCTAAGTTTTAAATATCAATAAATGATAAATTAGGGTTTAAAAAGGCATGGTTGGTTAAATGGTAATGCTCATTACTGGTGTTTAATACTACAAATAAAACATAAGACTGGAACACATACCATGATTTCCTTGCTTTAGCATCTGGCAATCACTTTTGGAATGGTCTACTCCACCGCATTTGATACAAATCTTCTTCGATAATTCTTGACAATCCCTCTTGAAATGATCCTTTCCACCACAATTGAAACAAACCTTAATTGCTTTTGCTTTTTGTGTTTGTTTGAGTTTCAGTTTAGCCCAACAATCTTTTGCTAGGTGACCTTTCTTATCGCAACGTTCACAATGAGAAATCTTGCACGGACCCTGATGATGACGTTTGCAGTTGTTACACATTGGATGTTTCCCAGCATAAGTGTTTTGTGTCTTAAAGGCTTTGAAATTCTTAATCTCCTTTTGAATACCATTAGACTCCCTTTTTCGCTTATTGTTTGATCCTTCACGAGTTAGTCCATGAGAAGTTGAAGTCTCAGTGATATTGGTTTTGTTAGAGTTCCCCAAGACTGGGTAATTTGAGGGTAAAGTCGGTGGTAAATTGATTGGCACAAATGATTCCCGAATTGGTTGGTTAGTTCCAGAAATGTTCAATCCCATGAGTTCCCTAGGTAGGTTCGATATCACTGGATACATGTTTGATTGTGCAAGGAGTCCTGAGGGATAAGTTGGATGCGTTCCTGGGGAATAATATTGCTGAGGTGGGAAGTTTGGAATAGTATTACTGTGATTCTGTGAATGATTGACAAGTGCCTCTGCCACTTTGGCATGAATTAGAGTGTGTAGTTCCTCCATGGATAAGCTGACATATACATGTTGTCCTGACATTTTCCTGGCATTCACAACACCACAAATCTTGAGATCAGTCACCATATGTTATTGCGTGAAGATTGGAGTCCAGAACCGTAATATAAGAGTTTTGAACAATAATATCCCAATAAGGACAAATTTGTAATTCATACAAATTTTGATTGATTACTTTGACATTCAATCCTTTAAGCGAAAGTGTATTATCCAATCATCTGAGCTTAAGAATAGGATAGTAAATATTGTACACAATTGAAATCATACTTCTCTATGATTTCTGATATACATCAGACTCTGATGATAGTTGGGTTTTGCTAAAAATAGCGATCCTAACAAACTTTTGATGAAATATTAAGTAACTGATACTTAATAATGTATGCTGACCAAGCACTAAGGGATAGTATGAATGAGACAGGAATCAAGCTTACTCATGACTATTTGCTCAAACACAAAAGTCACCAAGACTCTCATGTATCCCAACTTATGATTTCGTGTGCACCCGAAATGATAAGTTGCCATACATGGTCCTCCAAGTGTGCTTCAAGTTTGAGTTTCCAGTCACAGTAGGAAAATGATAGTACGAAAGAGTTGTTATCCTGGAATATGATTCCGCAAAAGTGTGAGTAAAGATAGTGTGTAGCAAGTGTGTGTCCATTGGAGTGTAAAAATGAAGTGCTCGAATCTTGAGTCTATCACTGGTTCAAGCCGAAAGTTACTCCAATGTTTACTACTGTCAGCTTAGATCCACTACTTGGTGTCTACATCTTCATATCTTGAAGAAGAAGGAATATAGAATAAGGATAGATAGAACAATTGATAAAATATAGGATAATGATGTTGACAACCCTGTAAATTTTTGTTAGTTTTTCTTCTAGTTTGTCTCATAACTGTGTGACCATCTAGTGTGTAAGACTCGGTTATAGACTAGACCCTAAATGCAGTCCTAGTTCACTATAACCATTGGCTCTGATACCAATCTGTCACACCCTCAAATTTCCACTTTGGAGTTTTACCACGAGGTGTATGACAAACCAGGATCCAAGTCAACGGTTACAACAAACGACAACTATATGATTTAAAATAACTTTCAAACTTTGAATACAAATTTAAGAGTTGATAAAATACGGCGGAAGAAAATTTCAAGTTTTACATATCCAATTTACCATAAGTAAATAGTCTAACTTATGTAGACAATATTTGATGACCATGCATGACATTATGAGACACTGTGGGACTCCGGTGTCCTAGTTCTTGATTTACCTAGCAACCTGCAAAAGTTTTTGTTCAAGTGTATCAACATAAAGTTGGCGAGTTCACATGTTTTCGTATCCACGAAATATTTGTTTAGTCCCTGATTATTTTCTGTTATTAAAAATCATGCTTTGGGTAGCTAGCCCGGTTTTATAGCTATTCAACAATATGGTGTACCGAATTTACTGGAACTGGTTCCCCCGTCGGACGGGTTCGTTTATTTTTGCCTTCCATCATCGTCTATCAACAATGACAAGTCTTAAAGATAACTAGTTCACGCCCAGCTCGGAGCCAGTGTGAGGTTTGTTAAACCTAATAGCGCTATCAACTAATATCCCGTTTGCCAAGCATCGTATGCCAAGCAATTAGATTCGGTAGCTATGAAGGTCTTTCTATGATAGAGTTGTTCGAATGAGCCATAAACATGAAATTTAAAATCCAAAATAATCTGTGTAATTGATTCCAATCCTGGAATCTAAGTAGTTTCACCTTTTCAAAATATCCTTTGTACTAGATCCCGATCCTGGAATCTAAATAATTTCAAGTTTCCACCTGTAATATAGTTATCCCAAAATCCGGGATGTATACTTTTGCAAAAACGTAGTGAACTCACGGAACACCTTTCATTTCCTGTTTATTCATGTATAAATTTATAAAACCATTTATAAATTTATTTGTTTTCATAGAACTTTGTTACGCTTAAAAATTTATTGTTCTTCATAAAACAGGTATATCTTTACCCCGAAAACAGTTATCAAAACAGTAAAAAGTGGGGTCATGAACTCACCTTAGGTTGCGTTGTTTATAAAATTCCAACTTCACAAATTTATGTAGGCAATTCGTCTATCGATTCCCTATTTCAAAGTTGAATTTTATAAGTTTATTTCCATTCAAGTTCAACCAAAAATCCATTTGTTCTAAACTTGACAATTCCTTAGTGTGTTGTGTGACTCTAGTGTAACCATATATAGCAAGTAAAACCGACGACCCGTTGGTGATTGTTTAGTATATACATATCATAATACATATCACATATGATTCATATAAACACACATATACTCATACATGCATAATATACAAGTTAAGAACACTTAAACACATAAATACTACTAGTTCTTAAATCTGAGTTTTCTGGACAGATTTTGTGTCATCAAAACGAATTTTTATAAAATACCAAACGGACATATTAGACTCTCAAAGTTTTACAGGAACTTCCCACATGTTTGGTTGATATGTTCATATTTTTATTTTACCATAAAAACCTTCCAAAAATTTACTAAAAATTCCCAAACACTGAAAGGTACAAAAACGTGGCTGTTTGCGACAGTTTAGTAGATCATTTATTAAAAATCACTCGTTGATCCAATTGACCTGAATCCAATTGGAAAACATCAACCATCCCTGTATTTAGTTTCTCACCAAATTTCATGATCAGAGGACTTATAAAACCCGGGTTATGACCTTTTAAAGTTGACTAAAATTTCCTGTCCGAAATCAGCTTTGACAACTAATTTTGTATGACTTCAAATAAATAGCTAGACTTATCCAAATTTAACAAATTAGGACTTTCTGAAAAGCTTAGACCAAGTAGTATATCATACAATCAAAATCTATAACTTTTAGATTTCAAATCAGTACGTTATGATCTATACAAAAACGGATTTCAAATCTGTCAAGTTTTTAATCTTCAATAAAACTTAATCAACAATGATTCTAGCAACTTAAATCTATCAAATTTCAACATGGTAACTATACATAAATAGAATATGATCAGATCCTTTTCTAAAAGATAATCATCTATAATCAAATTCAAGTTTATAACAAAATCTTTGAAGCTAAACTAACATAACAAGATTAACATGAATCCTATTGTTTCATAAGCATAATAACATCATCTAAACATATTTTCCAAGCATAAATTCATTTTAGACATGTTAATAAGTTCACTAATCAGATTATAACATAACTCTTATGAAAATATAGCAAGAACAACAAGTTATCAAGATTATACCTCAAGAACACAAGCTAAGATTCAAGGAGAATGATCAAACAACTTCAACAATCACTTAGAACACTTAAACACCTTGATATGATGGATTAAAGGCTTGGAAAATCAGAGTTTTGGTGATAATAATCGAGCAGGAGAGTGTTTGGGGTGAAAATTGCGATCAGATCGGTTTGGTTATAAAGAAATGAAAAGTGATTGTAATACACGCTCCCGCGGGTCGCGGAAAAGGAAGGGTATCCCTTCCGCGTACCGCGGGGCAAACCTCTGACAGACTGTTTTCCATTAACTTGCCCGCGTGGCGCGGGAGCTGATGAGGCTCTCTCCGCGGCCCGCGGCGTAGTGTAAAGCGGATTTAATATTTTATTTTCAATGATTAACATCTTTTATATAAAATATAATTTTTATTATATTAATTTTATAATTATTAATAATATAATTATTAATAAAAGTTTTTGTATATAATTCCGAGTCCCGGTCCGGCCGGACTCGGTATATTACTTCACGTAACAACGCATAGTTTCAGATAATCACATATAAGCATAACTTCGCAAACTCACGTATAAGCACATAATTATCACGTAGTATATTCATAGTTAATATTTCACCAACGTTTCGGGTTCTATGACGCGTATATATAATCTGGTAAACCTAGTAATTCTCCGAATTACTAATTGTTCTAATCTTAACACACCGTAATATATCGTGCAACCGTCTTAACTATTCCTAGTCAAGTGAAATGATATGAACGTGTAATTAAAGTTACTAGAGTTTGGTTAAAGTAATAACCTGAAAATGCAGGGTGTCACAATATATACACTAGTGTATACTCAAAACATACAACACGTATTAACCACTACATTCTCCTTATCAAGTTTACTCATAGGGACTCTTATATACACTAGTGTATACTCAACTCATACAACGATGTTCGTCGTCTGTTGTTATCCTGACAATATTTAATTAGGGTTTCATCGTTGGATCAATTACCTTTATTTATAAATAAACATCAATGTATAACATTTATAGTGTATAAACGAACATTTAACGACACAAAAACAATGTTCGACTACCAACATAGAATATTAAAACAACCAAAAACATGTTTCGATTATAGTTATGAAATCACGTTTAGTATTGAATGTCTAGTCGATAAAAGAAAATAAAAAAATACCAAAAATAGCACAAGCGAAAATACCAAAAATTAAGAATAAGAAAGAAAGATTGAATATTCATACATACCTGTACTCGAATTCTTGATCTTCATTATTTTTGTGATATGTTCTTGGTAGGTTTTTGATGTATACGAATTCTTGATCTGAGATTTTTTTGGTGTGGTCAGTTATAATCCATACCTTAATAACCTATTATTACTCATACACTAAAAGTCAATAATACCCCTATAATTAAATAAAGAATTGATTAATGTTTTATTTATTTACAATCATGCCATTAGAGGTCAAGAGTAAAGATCAAATACATATAGTTTTTTTGTAAGAACTGTGAGAATCAAAGGGGGTAAAAAAATTATTTTTTTTTAGAATTTTTTTCCCATGTGCTTAAACATTCTTTCTAGATGAATAATACAAAAAAAAAAAATTTAAAAATTTTTTTTTTTAGTTTAATTACGTCATTAAGGTAAATACATTAGTTTACACTAGAGTAATTATGTAATTACTCTACACGTAATTACTCTAAACCAATTTTTTTTTTTAGTTTTCAATACTATAATACATGTTTAACAATATGGGGAAAAAAAATTAAAAAAAAAAATTAAAAAAAAAATACCCTCCTTTGATTCTCACAGTTCTTACCAAAAAAGCTATTTGTACCGGATCTTTCCCCTAGAGATCAATGGCTAAGATTGGTTCCTATGGTTCCTACTTAAGGTATGGTTCCTATTTGAACCCTACCATATATATATATATATATATATATAGGGTAGGGTTCCTATAGAAAATTGGTTTGTGTGAGAAGTGTAGGAAGGATTAACAATTGATATGTATGCATCATTTTTTTGGACGTATTCATAATGTTTTGGATTGTTTTGCTTAGAAAAACAACAAACATAACAATTAATAACCGAAAACAATGTATTTTAGGCTTAAAACTTAAAACACTATGTCAAAAACATTTAAGCATAGTGTTTTAAGTAATTACTAGGGTGTTTTATCTATAATTTAAATTTAATGACTATAATACATTAGATTGTGTTTTAAATTGTTGTATATTGTTGTGTTAAGTGTTTTTCAAGCCAAAACAACACACACATCAATTTTCCTACAGGATCCTCTACCTATATATATATATATATATATATATATATATATATATATATATCCCAAAACAAGGATTATATTGATGATTGATCTGATTAAAAAAAGAATCAAAGTGATGGTTTAGTTTGTGCCATATAACCAGGGTTGGTCTTCGGTTCGGTATAACAACAATCGAATAATCCTTCTATTGTTGGTTTATTTGATTAAAATAGTTTTCAAAGATTTAGGATAGGACCATGGAACAGTTGTTCGTTGAGAGTTTTTAATCGACGGTCCAATGGATAAAAACATTGTTGATAGAAAGCAATATATAGACAGACATACACTGATCAATTGATAAGTTAACATAAGGTTTTTACAAATGAGTGTATCCATGTATTTACAGCACAGGTTCGGAAATTAACAAACACAACTGCCTAAAATAAGGCTGATGCGTGGTGTTTTATTAAGGTGGTTGTATGGTGGTGGAAGGATGGTGATAGGGCGGTGATGGGTGTTGAGTCGGTTGGAGAAGAAGAAGAAGAGTAGTTAGAAAGGAACACAGAGAATAAGTTTCACAACAGATTGATTATTATTATCCATAAACAACCCTATTTAACAACTCACACAACTAACAGATAACTACCTTATTTCTAACTTGACACTATTGACCCTCTTATTATGAATTATTACATTTAAGACTCCTCAACTATTCAACACATATCAAAGGATAAAACAATAAGAAAACTAGTTACATAAAAACTCAGGTTAAAACATAGTTATGCTAATAGTTCCAACAACAAAATGCTTGGAAATAGTCCGTTGGTGATTTATTTATCCACACTATGTTTGCTAATGGTGACTTCTCTTACGGTGGGGGAGCCCCGTTAGATATGTCACTCGATGAAAGCCCTCTGTATTTTAGTAGGAGGTATTGCAGAGGTTTCTCGATGATGGAGCCATGTTTATCGTTTTTGTCAAAAATGGTAGCTCCATATGTGCGAACGATCATTTCAAATAGGAGAGGAAACTCAAGTGCGGAGAAGAGAACAACGGGAACACTAGATAGAAGGAGAAAAGGCATGCATATTGACGATAGCGTGTTATGGAGCATAAGAAACATTGCAGCAGCAAAAGAAATCATCATGGTAACTATAGAGAAGAAAAGGCATGCAATTCCAATGATCAATTTGGTGGGCAAGGAAACTAGAAAATCCTCCTCCGCATATCGTGCAGTGAGAATTCCTAAGAACATCAAGATAGAAGTTGATGATGTGAAGAGAGCGAGTCCATTTGATATGATAAATATTATGAACGCCTTTTCTTCAATTTTGTTGGTGCTTAACATTACAGGATGGCCAGTTTTCTCATCATTCCCACCAGGTACAGTGAAGGCAGTTGCGAACATGACCGCAGCAATAAGAGTTCCTACAACCATACATGATCCTGCAGTGTTCTTCATCCATTTTGACCTTCTTTTACTAGATCTTTGTGTTCTTCACTGAATAACGTGTGAGGCTTTCTATGGCTTTCGTTCAGATGATCTTTGTAGTTTGGTTGAACTAACCTTTCCACCTCCTAAAATGTTCGTTGAATAAAGTTAATTAAACATTTACATTTCCAAAAGATACCAAAATGATCCGAGAGACAAATTTTGTTTTACCTTGTACCACTGTAGTTCCCTCTGCATTTGTAACGCGGCTCCTGAAATATGCTCAAGATGATCCGGAGGAGAGAGCTTAGCTGCAAGATGTAGAAAATTATTTTTAAATATATCATGCCGACTAGCCACTATGCTTTTCTTTGTTCCCAATCTATAAAAAATACTGAATATTTTTTCTTGGCGTAGAATAATTGCATGTGAAAAGATTGATCTTCCTCTTTTGTCTTCCCTCCATATGATGTCTGGATTGTATTTTAGTAGTTCCTCAACGAATTCAACTATTCCATACTTAATTGCAGTGTGCACTGCTTTGTCTATTTCCATTTCATCAAGCTTTGAGTTACTCACGCCTTGTGTTTCCTTGCAAATGCGGACAAGGAGGTTACTTGCTTCATCATTTACTAACTTCATGTCATGCAAATTCTTGATAACGGGTACTGCAAGTAAAATTAAAAACACATATTTAGATAGAATCAGTTTCTTTAATACACAATTTCAAGGAGTATTGGATTTAAATAACCTTAACTATAAGTGATTGGTCGCCACCAGTCCCAACTAATGAAATGTGGGATGGCGATGCCACCTTTTAACATATTCGCCATCAACGGATTATGACTTATAGAATACTAACTGATTATATGAATGTAACACATTTTTTTAGTAATAGTCCGTTGGTGGTCTATATGTTAAAAGGTGGGACCACCAATACATAGTTCGTTAGTTGAATTGGTGGCAACCAATTACTAATAGTTGAGAATATTTAGATCCAACAATCCTTTCAAGAAGAGAAGTGTAGTCGTCCAGAACTATGGCCTGCATACCAAAAAACTTTAGCAAGATCCAACCTAGCCGACGTAGTAAGCTAGGATAACTGATGACTTCTTGTTCATTAATAGAAATATCAATTACGTGTTGAGACCCATTTGTTCCTCTAGTGATTTCATGTTGAGAGCTATTTATTCCTTTGGTTCCTTTGGTGTCAACATCCCGTGGTAGATATCTGCACATGCCTGTTTGGAATGTATAGAGGCATCAATGTAGTTAATCCACACAACATCCAAAATAAGGTCAAGGTATAAATAGTAATCACCTAGGACCTTTACCAGCGTGCCTGAGGTTTTTATTCTACAAAAACATAGATTAGGGCAAGTCGTTTTTTTTCTTCATTTTTTTTTTATAAAAATAACAATGGCAAACGAGTCTATAACAAAAAGGTTACAACTTACTAGGATGTGTAACCTCTTAGAAGGTCTCCTCTAAGGTAACAAAAAAACAAATCTGCAAGTTCCTGGATGGGTAGCCCACCAGGGGGCAAAATGATCAATATTGGTGGGACGAGTTCTCATTTGTTATAGTGAGTTCTTACATGTGTAACCCATTGGGGGGTAAAGCAAACAATATTTAGGTACAATTTACTTATGTTATCACAAGCCAGGGCCTAGGTCGTGTGCCAATAAGGATTTGGGGCAACCTAAATGGTTGGTAGAGATGTGAGTTCGACACCGGTTGACCAAGAGAATGAAGCCTTCCTTATAAGTGGGTGGAAACATTCTCCACCATGATGCATTTTGTCTGACAGAGTAATTTGTCTAGTGAAACTAAAACCATGCGTTTTAGATGTGCAACATGTTAGGATTCGATCTCTCAAACACAAACGAAACTCAAGAGAAAAATAAAACAAAGATAAACACGTAAGATTTACATGGTTCGATCGCCTGACCTACGTCCACGGGCTACAACCAATATACTTTTACTGTTGCTTTCTGCCATACTCGTTATGATTACAAGTACAATGATTAGAATATATAGACATTAACTTGGAGTTTAGTAATTAATCCCCATGAGAACTAATTATGGGCTAATTAAAACAAAAACGGGCTAAGTATTCAATTTAGTTAATCTGCCACTTAATTGTCTTCTATTCTGAGCCCAAATCGGGGCTCCACAAAAACCAACAATCTCCTACTTAGAGGCTTGATAACCTATAAATTGTGGTCCGTGTGAACTTGTACCTCTTGTAATCTTTCCTATCTTTCTGGTTGCAGCGGCCTTCTCATCAGTTAACCTGAAGGACCCTTGAAGCTCCCTAGAGCTCCAACGCTTAGTTATGGCTATGTTTGCCAGTGACCTGTTCAGTGTCTCTACTGGCTCCCACTGACATGAACTGCCGGATCCTGAAACACTCTGAGAATAAACACTCGCCTAATTTAGCAAGTTATCCACTAGAGAGATTTTATTAACCGAAACATTGGTTCTCCTAACGTAGTGTCATCTAGGAACTCTGACTGAAGCACAACCTATGCTCCCACTACAATGAAAACCTCTAGCTGATCTACTTGAACCTTTCCTTGCTTATTCATCCTGAACCTGACATACGACTTTTGGTTTCTCACTTGCCAAGACAACCTTTTTTTCCCACGAGATTTGTGAACCTGACATTGTTTCTCTTTGAACTAGGAGGTCAATCCCTTAGATGATAAACTAACCATGTAAAGCAAACCTCACTTTGTTCCTTGAGCTATGACAAGATTTCCTTTAACACCTTTCCACTGTGTGTTCCTGAATTTAACCTCATGTTCTTGCTCATCCAACTGTCCAACGAAAATGAACTGTTTCTTTAAGCTTGGAATCACCTCGACCTCCTTTAAAGTCCATGAACTCGCTTGAGTAACTATGTCCATATCACTCGTGCCCTTAACATCAAGAATATCATTGTTCGCCAGTCTTACCTTACCAAAGTCAGCTTTTCTTCAAATTCTACAATGCTTCATTGTTGTGGGTAGGGCGAAATGAAACATCATAATCGATGACCATGAACCCCCATTTCTTTCTACACTACAGATTAAAGTTTCATCATCTGAGTTGCAAGCTACACTGTTAACTTCTTTTTTTCTCATTTTGATATTGATTCTTAATATGTCCAACCTCTTTTCAGTTTCAACAGGTTACGTCACTTCGAGCCGTAGACCGACTCCTCTTCCTTTCTTGCTCACTACCTCTGTTATTCTTCCTACATCTTCCAAAAAGAATTAATTCACCCGATGATCCACCTAAATTTCTTCGTCTTACTTATTCGCCCAAAATAGGATCCCAAATCCCATCAAAAGTGAACTCATTGGTAGAACTAGTAATCGCTGTAAAAGCCCTTACCAGCTATCAGGCAATGATGATAACAGTAGTAAATCCTAATCTTCATCCACGAATTTGAACCAATTGACCTAAGTCTTGACAAAATCGAGTTCAAGTTGTTGATCTGCTCTGTAACCGAACTTCCTTCTTTCATTAAACTAATTCATGTATCAGGAAAACCTTATTAGCTGCCGAAGGCTTCTCGTACATATCAACTAGTGCATCTATAATTTCACGCTCTATGGTTTCTTTTAGAATGTTGAACGCGGCGTCCTTTGTTAGCGACAATCTAATATCTGCCTTGGCTTTCTTATCTAAAGTCTCCAACTCGTCTTGCTTTAACTTCTCCGATTTATCATTCAATACCATGTCCAAATCCTTCTGAAACAGCAAATCCTCCATTTGCATTTTCTACCAACCAAATTAGTTCTTTCCATCGAACTTCTCAATTTGAAGTTTCCCACTCTCGGCTGCCTCAAACTACAAACTGCCTACTAATCGGTTCAAGACTGAAAATAGTATCAAACACAACAATGGCCGGCTGCCTGAACTTAACAGCTGTTCTATTGCACACTACCCTTTACTCAATCTAAAAAAACAGTAAACGCGTAAGTTCAACAATGCACCTAAGTAATTCCTGATTTTAGATATTAGCAAAACAACTAGAAAATTAATCTCGGACAAACAAAACAAACTCCGCTAATAAAAACCACACAGCTAAAACTACCCGATATATATGCCAACCACCCAGAATAATAATCAATTAGTGATAAAACCCAATGCAAAACCTTAATCAAGAAACTGAAAAAACAAAAACGAATACAACCTAGTCTTTATTTTTTCTTCCTGAAAGTTGACGAGAACCAAAAAAAAAAAAAAAAAAACACGTGCCCCCTTTTTTCTTGAATGATAAACAAATTTTATTCATCACCCAAAATATACAATACATTGTATGAGTAAGACACTAACAAAATGTAAGGCCCTAGACAAAACACCCTGTAGTTACTACTATTACATCATAAATTTCCTACCCCATGTCATTAAAAAGCGCCCATTTCTCCAACTCCACATTGCGTATAATCGCCTTCTGTTTGTACCATATGAAAACAATAAAATGCCTTTCTCCTAAGATACCGTCAATTGGATACTCCGCATTCATCTTCTTGCATTACCTCCGCCGTTCATATGTTTGTTTTTCTCCTCACCCTTTCCCACAGAAGCATCCCCATTGACCACAATATTTAAGTCCAAGGGCCAACAATGATCCCCCACCCACTAAGATTAAGAGTCCCAACAGGCCCAGAGGCTTGGCTTTGTTGAATTGGGCTTTTCAATCTCCTGGGGCACTTTCAAGGATTAGTCTCACCCCTTTTGCCCACTTCCCCAATTGAACCAAAAAAAATACATTTGACCTTTTTTACTACTCTCTACCCATCACGGAACGATTAATCCTGCGTGTGCCTCTTCCTTCATTGCGTTGATTCCTAAGGTGAAGAACCCATGTGGATTTAGAGACTTTAGACCGATAAGCTTGATGGGTTGCATTTCTAAGGTGGTGTCCAAGGTGTTGGTGGTGAGGTTAAAAATGGTGGTTTGGAAATTAATTGGGCCGGAAAAATCATCTTTCGTGTCGGGTAGGAGTATTCTAGATGGTAATTATTGGAAGAGTTCTTTACGAAAGAAGAACAAGTTTTTTCCTTGACCTTTCCAAGAGTTTCTTCTATTTCGCGAAGGTTATATAGAAGGGGGATTTGGTATTTGGATATTTTTTGTATCAATGATTTGGCCAATCATGAATGATTCGTTATGAAACGTTGTAAAGAAAAATTTGATCACGGAATATTCTAATACTAATAAAAAATTGAATAATGAAAAGCGAAAAAAAAAAACGATTTCTTTCTATTCTGAAATGTTTATGTACATTGATGCTAAATGAGTTGGTGGGATGGATGAGGAAGAATAAACGAGTGGGTATGTTGTTAAAGATTGATATTGACAGGGCTTACGATTCGGTGAGTTGGAAGTTCTTAGATAGTATTCTTCAACATATGAATTTTTCACCGGTTTGGAGTAGATGGATTACGGCGGTGGTATCTAGTTCTAGGGCCTCGGTTTTAATCAATGGTTCACCAGCAATGGAGTTTCAATGTCATCGGGGTTGAGACAAGGTGATCCGCTATCACCATTTTTGTTCGTTATAGTGTTGGAAGCGCTTAATGGATTCATGAAAAGGGATTGGGGGTTGGTCTTTATCATGGTCTACATTATGGGATGGAGGGGCCTATGGTGTCACATTTGCTGTATGCGGATGACGTCGTGTTCTTAGGCGATTGGTCAATGGCCAATGCGAAGAATTTGAGGAGAGTATTGAGGTGCTTCAATCTCATTTCAGGGCTTAAAGTAAACATGGACAAATGTTGGCTATATGCGATTGGGGTTGGGGAAAATGAGTTGATTAATATGGCTGCGGTATTCAGATGTAAATTGGAATTTTCCATTCTCATACCTTGGTTTGAAGGTAGGAGCTAACATGAATTTGTGTAAGCATTGGCAACCGGTACCGGATACGTTTAGAAGTCGGTTGTCAATTTGGAAGGCGAAAAGGCTATCTTTTGGGGGCAGGGTTACCTTGATTAAATCAGTGTTGAATTCATTGCCTACATACTATTTTTCTTTGTATAAGGCTCCGATACAAGTCTTAGATTCATTGGATCGGATGAGGCGGGTTTTCTTTTGGGGTGGGTCCGATGAAAAAGCGAAAATGAATTGGGTTGCGTGGGATATAGTGGTGGCTCATCCGGAATATGGGGGTTTGGGTTTTGGTTCCTTGCGAGATGCGAACTTAGCGTTACTATCAAAGTGGTGGTGGAGATTTAAAAGCGAGAAAGATGACTTATGGAGGAGGGCGATTTGGGCACTACATAATTCGTCTCGGGGTCGGAAGTATGTTCCTACTAAAATGTCGTTACCGGGGCCTTGGAAGAATATTGCAAATTTAGTTTATGAGGTGCAGAGGGCGGGTGTGGATGTTTCAAGAATTATTAAAGGTGTTTTGGGTAATGGAGAGGATATACGGTTTTGAGTTGATGTTTGGCATTGGCGGTGGTTTTCTCAAGTTTATTTCAACTAGAAAGAAAGAAGAATGTGACTGTCGCTGATCGGGTGGGTGGTCTGGGGTTGGGTCCGAAATGGGATTGGATTAGGGGGGTTGGGTCTGGTATAGAATCTGTGGAGTTGGGGCATTGGGTCAATGGGTTGGGACGGTTACTGTTTCATCGAGGGTTGACAAGTGGGTTTGGGACATGAATGGGGTTGGGTGATTCACTGTGGGAAGTATCAAAGAAGGTCTTAGAGCGCTTAGATACAACAGTCCAGAGTATGTGTTTCGCTGGAATTCTTGGGTGCCGAAAAAAGTGGAAATCATGGCGTGGTGAGCGGAACTTGGTCGACTACCAACATTGGCTGCACTGCAGTGAAGGAACGTCGCTTCTGGGCCTGTATTATGTCTATTCTGCAGAGATTTTCCAGAGACAGCCGAACATGTGTTCGTGGAGTGTGCTTTCATTCACTCAGTTTGGCAGGTAATAGCGCAGTGGTGTAGACTGGATCCGATTTACGCGTTCGGCATTAGAGACATTTTAGAAGTATATCGGTACATTGATGGGTCTCCAAAGAAAAAGAAGGTGGTTCATGCGATTTCTCTAGTAGTATTATGGAGCGTGCGGAAGATGCCGAATGAAGTGGTCTTTAGACAGGTTCAGTTCTCCACTCAAAAGGTGATTGGTGAGGTTAAAACTATGAGCTTCTTATGGATCAGTTATAGAGCAAAACAATTGTGGCTGGATTGGAACACTTGGAGGGGTTTTAAGGTTTATAAAGTTGGATGGTAGTGTACTGTGATGTTCTGTTTTGTGAGAGTTAGTTGTAAATATTGGTGTATGTAATACTTGGTATATGGCTATTATCCTGGTAGCTTTTTATGGAATGAATTTTGTTCATCTTTCAAAAAAAAAATGGACCTTCCTCATTAGGCATCACATTTAATTCATTCCTAGGATTTTGAGCCACCTTATTTGACCTAAAAGTTGTATCCTTCTCCAAAGTTTGACCACCTACAGCAGTAATAATAATATCAATGTTTAGTGTTTGTTTATTGGGAACATTTACAACCTTTTCATTCTCAAGACCCATTTGTTTTATGGGAGCAGTCCCTAGCATTTTATCTTCGAGATCCGAGCCCAGCCTTTGATCTTCCCCAAGATGCAACGTCCCAATATCTTTTGATCTTCGCAATTATTGTTGGAATTCATCGGATTTCCCTTGTCACCGTTCTATGTCCCACAGTTTCAAGATTCATCAATACATTTTTCTTCCTTGTATCTTTAATAAAATCCGGGGACCAATTATAATCCGTTTCTGTCACCCATACCGGAAAGCTCCCCCTTTCCACTGAACTCAATCTTTTGTTCAATTCTCTTGCTATGGTTAAGTAACACACCTACAATTTCCTGTGATAAGTCTCCATCTTTGGGACTGGCTGCGGATTCTGAATCACCGCACTGTACAAGTTTCTGATATGGGTAAACACCTCCTAGTCCCATAATAGTATTGGATCTCCTGGAATGTTTAACTATGCCACTCTTTCAAACGTGTATTGTCGACCCTAGAAATCTAGCGTTGTGAACCAATCCGACCATGCCTCTTTCGGATATCCGAAATATCTGCAAATTTTGAAAATCACTATCCGAACCCGAAAGTTCGGATATCCTCGAATTTTGGATACCCGAATTTTGGATAGTTTCGAATTCGGATATCGGATAATTCGGATCGGATTTTCAATTTGAACACCCATACGTATAACCACCCTACTTATGTTTATGTTGTTTATGAACTCTTCAATCCAACACAGCCTAGTTGCATCCCTGACTTTACCGATCACCGAGCATCCCCCTATGTATTTTGACGGTCAATAGTTTTTATGGGGGATCTTTACCACCATGTCTTCAACCTTCTTGTCTTGCTCCCCAGTAAGGCGCTCCTAAGTCCTAAAGGATTGATCCCTCTTGGTTTCCAAACCATATTCTTACCTTCATGCTGATATCTGCTCCTCAGATCCAAGTTTCCGACATTCTGTAAGTTTTGAAAATCCCCAGTGTACTATGGTTTTGGAATGTTACTATCTTCTTTCCCAAACTTGGCTGGGTTTGCTCTCACTTTGAACTCCCCAATATAAACATTGCTTAATGCCCTCACCCTTGCTTCCTGATTTCTGACGTCATCAAATCTTATGAAAGCAAAAAGCTTTCTCGCTCGATCTTTTATCCTAGGTAAGTACGCATTGGCCATCTTGCCGTACACCCAGAGCTCCTTTCACAACGTTCCTAGTGAGAATTTACCTGGTAGATTTGATACGTAGAAAGTCGTTGAATCTCTGCGTCCATTGTGGTTCGCTTGTGGTAAGTTCTAATACGGACGAGCTTGTTTCCTTCGCGGGAGTTGCGTCTCTTAGTCACAGTCTTGATTTCCCATTAACATCTTAATTAGCACTAATAATTGGCGTGTGCCCCTTTTTAATTATCCTTTTGCGGTTTGTTGGATCTCATATAAGACTATGCTACTACTATTAAGTCTTGACTACCACAAAATCAATATGGTGCAAAGGTTTATGGTGGCTGTGCTTTTAGGCCATGGGGTATATTTTAACTTTCTTTAACTCCACCTAGATGTCATATTCTCCACTTTGTCTACTTTCATACTAGCTCAAATCAAGGAAATGGTTTAATGCCCCTTAACTCTACCCCATTCCCTTAATTTTCTCTCTTTTGATTCATGTTAACATGTTAACTTAGTGCCAATTTAATGTCCATTAACCCGGAAAGAGAGTTGTTTACAATGAAAGTTAAAATGTCATATCACCGTTAACACACTTGGTGTTAAGGTACACCCCATAACCTTATTTGATTGACCAATCAAATAAATCAAAGGCAAAATATATAACTTATCTCCTTTGCAAACTAGAGGTCAACAAATATGGCTATACGAATTGATTTTTTTCTTGTTGACATGACCTCGAACAAATCAATCGAATATGGTGGACTGCCAAAAAAAAAACAAAAGAACTAGACGATCTACCTTTTGTGTTGTATTTTTCTAGTGTGTAACAAGCCAAACCTCTGATACCAATTGTTAAGATTCGATTTCTCAAACGCAAACTCAAACAAAACTTCAAGAGAAAAATAAAACAAAGATGAATACACGAGATTTACGTTGTTCAGTAAGGTCCATTGGCTTCAACCAATATACTTTTACTATTACTTTCTGCCTTACTCGTGATGATTACATTATGTGTGTGTGTGTATATATATATGATTCGGATCCTATGAGAACAAGGTTGAGTTGAGGGAATTGTGAGAACTCCGTCGTAAAATGTGAATTTTAAAATTCTTTTTACATACTAATGTAAAAACGGGTAACTTCGCCGTAAAAATGGATTTTTTTTAATTTACGATTGTTTACACTGGTGTAAAAAAACGGGCACACCAATGTTGACTTTAGACTTTAGAAGTAAATTAATATTTAATTCAATATTTTATTATGTTTTAATTTACAACCATAAATTCATTATTAAATAAAATAAGTGTCTGGTTATAAAGTGATTTCTTTAGTTTCCTTAACTAAATCTTGTTCTCGTTTTACCATTTCCACACACACACACACACACACACACATATATATATATATATGTATGTATGTAGAGGTTCCGGTACAAAAGATGGATTTCATAGGAAGGATAAGAAGCATTCTCATGTTGACACGTGGCAATAGTGTATTTTAAGACTAAGGGTAATAAGGTAATCATTCATATATCATTTATTTTTTATTTTTTGGTGGTTTTTAATTGAAGAGATCTTTTAGGGATTCAATAAAATCTTTAACAGATTATCTTCAACAGATTAAAATTTTTTTATCATTATTATTATTATCGCAATGCTCTCAGACGATATTCAATATTAAATAGTTATACTAGACGTGTGCTTGACGTTGTGTTTTATCTTCATGGACAAATATAGACAGTCTGCATGTTGTGTTTTATCACCAACCCCAACTCGTTTGTGTTTTAAAAATCAATTATGTTTCAACACTATCATTTAAACATAAAACACACAAAACAAGTATTGTTTGAACTATCGTTTAAACATAAAACACACAAATAAGGACAAGACTGTCGCTTAAACACAAAACACACAAATAAGTATTCACACTTGTGTTTTATTACCAACCCAAATTCAATTGTGTTTTAACACTAACCACGCTAGATTGAACTGTTGCGTTTTAAAATTACACCCAAAATAGTTAAATAAACTCAAAACTATAACTTTATGTGTTTTAACCCCAAATCAAATAAATGCAAACTAATATTTATATTGTGTTATACCATCATCCGATAAATGCAAACTAATGTTTTATTAAGTGGCAGTATCGCATACCAAGATGACCGCCTATAACATCAATAATAGCCATTGGTAGAAACTCTTCAAATGAGTAGTCTTCTTTACCACTAAATTGGATTTTGAGAAACTAATATGTAGAACAAGAAAATCATTTAACATTTACATGTTAGAAGGACGGTAGTTTTCTAAATAGTGATATATAAGTTCGAGCCTTGCTTAGATGGAAGAAAGATTTTGTTAATAGATTTCGATGAGGGGAGAGAGCTGGACAGACGTGGGCTACTGGAAAAGGCGAACACCAGTAACAACTTTTTTCGTGGCAAATCTACCGGCAGGTGTTTCGGATTCCTTACTTTGGAAGGCTTTTCAACAACACGGGGTAGTGAAGGACGCATACGTAGCTCGGAAACGAGATGCCAATGGCAATTTCTTTGGCTTTGTTAGGATGGCAGGTGTGAGAGATGCCATTTCAATGCTGATCGAAAGGGATGAACACGGTCACTATATACGAAGCTAAAGTAAACGTCTCATTAGCTAAGTTTGATAAGAAACATAACAGGATTGTCCATTGGTTTGAACAACAGGGGCAAAGTAACACGAGACCTCCTCCGCAGTCGCTAGAAAAGCAAGATCCACCACTGTCGGAGGCTTTACCGACATGTCCGATTGTGACAATGAGTGGCAGATCATTCAGAGCAGCCGTCACGGGGGCTTCAGAGACTGAGCAGAAGACTGTGAAAGTTGTGGAGGTGGACGAAAGGATCGCTAATTATCCTGATCATTGCATGATGCGGTCGGTAATAGTGGAGGTTAAAGATGTGTTGGGGTTGGAGGAAATGAGAACATCATTGGATGTCGGAGGTTATATGGAGAATCCGGTTCACTATCTGGGTGGGTTGAAGTGCATGGTGGTGTTTAAAGATAAAAGTTCGGCACTTCAATTTATTGATAAAGAAGTTAAAGCATGGAATAGTGTTATCAGTGGGGCTGTTTTGTGGAAAGGCCAAGACCTAACGTATGATCGACTGGTCTGGTTAAGGGTAGAAGGGGTCCCAGTCCACCTACGGGACAACAAAGTTTTCGATACGATTGGTGGTAGTTTTGGGAAAGTAATTAGTGGTTCGGATTTCTCTTGGTCGGATCCAGATAATTCTTGTGGTTATTGCTGGATCCTATCACAGGAAGGTAGGAGGATTGAGGAGGAGGTGGTACTATCTTGGGTGGGTAATCGGTACAGGGTCTGGATCTCCGAAAATAAAAACTCAAAGCTACAATCTATCATTGAGGTGTTATCATCGGTCAAGCAGTCGTCACCGGCCGGCTCGATGGGTTCCATGGCTGATGTTCCGTGTGACGTGGAAGAAGGCGAGATTATAGGCGAGGAGGTAACCGGTCCGATGGATCGGAATTTTGTTAGCCCGACAATGTCTCCGCTCAAAGGGAATTCGGCGAGCCATCATAAGGAAGACGAACGGTTGGCTTGTGGAAACGACGTGCATGGGAATACACAAGCACGCGAACAGTTCTTGGCGAAGGAATTTAATATGAATGGTGATATAATAAATATGGTAGCTGATATAGGAAACAATGTGGCAGTAAATGTTGTGCATGAATTCTCACGTACAAACAATAATGAGAAGTATAATACTGAGCCATCACAAAATAACTTGGACAATGTGCAGGTAGCCAAACGAGGTGATGCTTCAAATTCTAAAGAGAATGTTAGTGAGTCTCAGGATATTAATGAAGGTGGGGCCACCATGACTCTAGGTGACCGATTTGGACAATGTGCAGGTAGCCAATCGGATGGCCAATTGGTTTCTACTCCGGCCGGTTCTC
The DNA here is from genome assembly GCA_032199755.1 of Ambrosia artemisiifolia. Taxonomy (NCBI): domain Eukaryota; kingdom Viridiplantae; phylum Streptophyta; class Magnoliopsida; order Asterales; family Asteraceae; genus Ambrosia; species Ambrosia artemisiifolia. The sequence goes on from CM063521.1 coordinate 12,963,317, forward strand.
CACTTCCGTTTAGCTTGTCCTTTGCGCCTAAGTCTCGGAAGAAGGTTCGACCTAAAATTGATCATTTGGATTTGTCACTTGGCTTGGCCAGTGAAATTTATAACAAGTCCAACCCTGGTGTTCCTTGGGATGAGACAATTGACGTGGCTGAAAAAGAGAATGGCAAGATCCAAGGGAGAAGCCGTCGGGTGAGAAAAGGTGTTAAAGTGTCAAGGTTTAAGGTGATGCTTCCGGTCGAGATAATTGATCGGTTAGCATAGTTTTGGGGGTCTATGGCATTTTGCTTAGGTGTTTAAGATTTGGTAATGTCTGTTTCGTGACTTTCATTTGTTTTGGTGTACCTCTAGCTTCTTGCTAGTTTGTTGGTGGAATATAAATTTTCTTCTCCGTTAAAAAAAAACATGATAGAGAAAAGATCAGGTAATCATTGGTGCCATTGTATATCAGTGTGTTAAAAAAGTTCGTGAAAAAATGTCCAACCATGGCTGACATCGTGGAAGAATTGGAGTAAGAGGAGAGAGAGAGAGAAATTCTCTAATTTTGCTCTCAATAATTGATGGTTGAGGAGTGATTATTTAATTTAAATATTTGTGTTTTTACAAGTATACCCTCACACCATTAATTTAGTTATTAAAATTAGAACACAATTTACAATTTTGCCACTCTTTTAATCTTTTTCATCCAATTACATGATCTAATGGTCACATTTATTTCTTACCATTCTCACAAAACACATACTTTGTATCCTAACCCTGCCATATATATATATATATATATATATATATATATATATATATATAGTGGAGAGTTCAAATGAGATTAAATGTTCTTGTAAGAAGAAAAAGAAGAAATTTAAACAAGTAGAAATCCTCCATTTAATAGTTTATTTAATGTTAAATAAATTTTTAAGTTTTTGAAACTCCCATAGACTAGTTAAATAAATGAAATCATAATTCTTTTTCAAATATATATCTTTAAAGCTAAGATAATATAAAGCGAAGGATAAATTTCGGGATGTGTAGGATAAATGTATGATGAATTTCTGCATGTGTAGGATAAACCTAATGATAATTTCGATATGTGTAGGATAAAAACATGATAATTTCGATGTATGTAGGATGAATTTTGATATGTGTAGGAAAAGTTTTGATGTCTGTAAGATAAAATATTTAAAACTAGTTAATTGGATAATTAATGCGAAATGAGTTAAAGTATTTAATGTTATTTATTCTATTTCTTCTCAAACTAAAATTCTTCTTAAATGATCCTCCCATATATATATATAGGAGTGGGATAATATGAGAATCACTCGAGTTGTGAGAACTAGAGAACTGCTCTGGACCATTCACAAAGTGACACATCACCATCTATATAGTTTTTTGTATTTTTTTAATTAGGGGTAATAAAGTCATTCTACACATCCCACTTGTGGGCATTTTAGTAATAATAACACCCACCCCACCCCACCCCCACCCCAAGTTTCAGTTTAAATAATAATAATAATAATAATAATAATAATAATTCTACTCTCTCACCCCTCTCTCTCTTTATCAGTCACAGCTTTCTCTCCCTTTCTCTCTCTAACCATCTTCCTCACTCCCTCTCTCTAAAAACCAAACAGAAAACCATTGTTAGAAGGCGGCGGTGGTGATGATGAATATGGGGGGTGGTTTCAGGGGGTTTGTTCGATGAAGATAGGTGGTTTTAGGGGGGTTTTTTCAATTAAGATGGGTGGTTTCAGAGGCTGAGGAGGGGCGAAGAGACAGGAGTGGTGGTGGCCGAAGGAAGGAAGATGATGAACAGGTTGTGAAGAACGGGTTGCAGGTTGTGAAGAACGGATCTGAAGAACAGATGGGTTCGATGGTTCGGTAGAGGTTTTTGAAGGGGGTTGCAGGTTTGTTCAATGGGGTTGCAGAGGGGAGGACGGCGGTGGTTGATGGTGGTGGTGGGTTTTGAAGAAGGGAGGACGAAGGGACGTTGGTATGTTTTTATTATTATCATTGTTGTTGTTGTTGTTGTTGTTATTATTGTTGTTGTTGTTGTTATTATTGTTGTTATTATTATTATTATTATTATTATTATTATTAATTCTGTTATTATTTTTTTTTTGTTATTTTTATGTTATTATTATTTTTTTATGTTATTATTATTATTATTATTATTATTAATGCTACTATGGGATATTATTGTGAAAAAATAGGTTTTATATATGTTGAAAATTTTGGGGTTTTTTGTTAGGAGATGATGCGGTGAAGAAGATGATGTTTTCTGGTTTAAGGAGATGATGTTGTGAAGTTGACGATGATGGTGTAGTATGTTGTAAGAAAACATTGGTGTAAACATCAGTTTTACACCGATGTAAATATGAATATATAGTATGTTGTAAGAAAACACTGGTTAAACATCAGTTTACACCAGTGTAAATATGAATGTATAGACGTTTTGATGTAAGAAAACACTGGTGTACACCAGTTTACACCAGTGTAAATATGAATTTAAATCTTCCTCATCATATGTTTGTTTGGTTTTTTTACACTAGTGTATTTTTTTGTAAAACTTTGTGTATGACAGATTTACACTGGTGTAAATATTACACCAGTATAAATAATTACACCAGTGTAAATCATGGTAGATTATCCTCATCAGATTTTGTTTAAAATGATTTTTTTGAATAATTGAATAAAAATTAAAATAATATTATATTAATTATTTCTCATTCATGGTGGTTTTACCTAAATACCCCTTAATGTACTTTTATTGTATTAAAATATATTAATTAACATGTAAAGACAAAAAACCTCAAGATTTAATCTCAACCTTTGAATCAACAAGATCAATGGTCCACAAGAGTTTTCTAATTCTTCACAACTCAAGAGAGTTCTCATATTATCCTAACCCTCTATATATATATATATATAGAATGGTTCTAGAGAAAACCCTCCTTATTTGGTAAACTCTGGAAACTCTGACTTCCCAATATTATTTTTTTTTTGAAAAAAATAGGGCAAGTAATATACATGATTTTAAGCATTTTGGGCCAAAAAAATTAAAAAAGCGCCGAGTAGTTTTTTTTAAAATAAAAAAATAAAATTTTGACTAACACATGTTAAGCGCTAATAACAGGTGTTAACCATGTGTTAACTATATGTAAACAGTAGACGTTTTTTATTTTTTAAAAAAAAACCGTTCGGCGCTTTTTCGATTTTTTTGGCTCAAAATGCTTAAAAAAATGTATATTACATACCCTATTTTTTTCAAAAAAAAAAAATGTTGGGAAGTCAGAGTTTCCAGAGTTTACCAAATAAGGAGGGTTTCCTCCATATACTTTACCTATATATATATATATATATATAGGGTGAGGTTCCTGTACAAAGGTCATATTTCGTGAGAAGTGTGAGAAGGATTAAAAATTGATATGTAGGCATCGTTTTTTGAACTTAGTCATGATGTTTTGGATTGTTTTGCCTAGAAAAACACCAAACATAACAATTAAAAACCGAAAACAATGTATTTTAGGCTTAAAACTTAACACCATGCTAAGAACATTTAGCAGTGTGTTTTAAGTGTTAAGTAGTGTGTTTTAGTTGTTTTTTAAATTTAATAACTATAATATATTGCATTGTGTTTTAAATTGTTGTGTTTGGTGTTTTTTAAGTTAAAAAACTTAAAAGATCATTCCTAAATCCAAAACATGATGTCTACATGTCAATTCTTAATCCTTCTCACACTTTTCACGAAATATGTCCTTTGTACAGGAACACATTGCACTTGGTGAGGCCATCCTCACCTTTAAATTCCCGTAAAAAAATTTAGGTTATAAATAACCCAATATTTATTAATTTATAATTTTTATCTTTGTCTTTATTATTACTTTACTATATAATAAATAAAAATCATATAATTATCTTCTTTCTCTCTCATATGAAATAATATTATTAAATCATAATTGCACGTTTATCTTTTATTTATTTAATATTGATTTTCTTTACTAATTATTTTTATATTTCCATTTATTGAAAACAATTTAGTATTTTGTTGATAAAAAAAGCTACACCTTCAAGACCATCGCCACAATCACACCCTACATTGGTTGCTTCTGCCTTTGCACCTCATCCAAACATACATTCTCTCTTTAATTTACGTTTCATTTTTATTCACATGATTAATATTGTTATTTTATCATATTATAGTAAATTAATTTCTATGCCACACCGTAACACATATTTTGTTTTTATATTAGATTTGTCTATCCCGAGAAGATATCGAGATGTAACCTAGTTAGAATATATGGAGATTAAACTGAGCTTTACTACTAAATTCTTGAGCAAACTAATAATGAGCTAATTAAAACAAAAACGGGCTTAGTCTTTAATTTAATTAATCTGCCACTTAATTTGTCTTCTAATCCAAGCCCAAATCAAGGCTACACATAACTCGACACAACTCATCAAGGATAAAGCAACACTATCCCGACACAATTTATTTGGGCTTTTAGAGTTGTGAAGAGTGGAAATAAAAAATAAATGTTTATTAAAGCATCTGTTAAAAGTTATGGATGTTTGCAAACACACTAGTGAAAGAAAACACAGATTTTAGTACGTATTTTAAGGTGAATAATTGTATAGTTCTCATTACTCTAGAGATTTATACTTTAATAAAATTTGTGGTAGTATTTCTCAAGTCTTTTGTGTGATTGTAAAACTAATAAAAGTTGTACGCTCAGATTTTGGTTGTGACGATTTAAGATTTTAGTAAAAATTATAGGGATATGATTCATTCTTGAGCTATTGTATGAGGTATTTAAAATGTGACTACTTACAATTATGTATCCATTTTTTCCAAAATGGAAATTTGCTTCCACTTGCAAATGCCGAAGGCTTGTGTGCCAATTTGTGAAGAGCATAATCACCATGCTGATCCACCATGATGCCTAGATTTGGGACCAAGTTGAGTAGGTTGGAAGCAATATCTGCAGCGTAGAGTAAAACATCCTTAGTACAAGTTAGTGAACAATGACTGAAATCAGATGCCTTTTTCGGTTTATATATGAATAATAATAACTCTGAACAAAACAAGCCTAACTCACTAACCGAAGAATTCTGCAGTGATCAAATGATTCAGAAGCAACACACCATCCTGTCCTTTTAGCAGGTGTTTTGGAGTCTCTGAGTAGAGATAGTCAACCATTTGCTTTCTACCATACATTGATGCCACAATCACGGGAAGGGAACTTTGGCCAGTCTTTCCTCCTTTTATTGAAACCAAATTTTGATTCTTTTCTAGCATGGCTTTAGCCAATTCAGTATTTTCGGTCATCGCAGCAATTAGCGAAAGAGGAGTGTCATTAAAGGCATTACGGATTTCTAATCCTTCCGGGGGCATCTTCTTTACTAAGTCTAGTGCAATATCTGTTTTTCCACAGAGGATTGCGATATGTAGAGCTGTATCTTCATGTGAAGATACACTTGCTGTTGTTGCCTCGGGACGCTTCATAAGGATTTCATTTACTTTTTGGGTCTCACCATTTTCAATAGCGTTGTATAGGTCTTGATTTGGAAGAGGCTTTTTATCGTCTGTGATCATTTTAATACTCCTTTAAAATTGCACAACATTGAATCATTTTAATGCAAAAAACGGACCCACTAATTCACCGTACACTATTAGAAAACCAAACAACTATGAGTCATGAACGTTGCTACCACAAAGTTGGCTGTTGATTTGCGACTTAAATTGAAATATAGTTACAAAATTAACAGGAGATCAATATGTCGCAAATTTTGCGACCGCATGTTAATTTTGCAACTATATTACAATTTGCGTCGCAATATGGGTGAGGCTAAACATACCCTTATGAGATAAATAAAGAGCTGATATAATACCTAATAGGTGGGCTGGGGGTAGATTTAGTAAAACCCATTTGAAATTGGTATGTTTAGCCCAATTCAAAAAATAATAAGTAGGAATATGATATGTTTAACACAATTAAAAAGTAATGAGAAATTAGCTATACCAAGTTTGTCTTGTTGATCATGTGTAACCCCAGAGTGTTGTGGTGGGATGGTAATCATTTCCACCAAATGATCCCATGCGATTTTAGCGGTCACATGTGCGTTCTTCTTGAACTTGGCATAAGCTTGTGACCCACAGGCGAGTTGAATAGCATGCAAAGCCAGAGCGTTATTCCTTTTCCATTCTTCTGATTTGTCTTTCTCCTCAGGTGTAGCTTCTCTAATGACCACATCCCATAAGCCTTGGCCAACTAGATAACTTTGTAAGCATGTTTTCCAAAACTCATAGTTTTCTTCTTTGAATTCTTCTGTTACAATCTCCATCATAGCCATAGTTTTTTCCGGTTCTGTAATAAATTAAAGTGTTCATCAAGAAAATGGCCGATGGGAAATTGGATTTTAATAATCCAAACAATGACTTATTGGCCGATGGGAATCCATACTTTCAGTTTGAACAATGGTGCTAATAAATTTCAGTATTGTTACAAAAAAAAAAAAAAAAACAATCCCAATTAATTAATCGCATAATGGTCATAGATTTATGCCTAATTTCCACTCGATTTCTCTTACAATAATGATTATGAACGAAATGAAGAAACATACAAGCAAAATCAAGTATAAATCAAATGTATTGAATGTGAATCTATAATGATTTACACTTGAAATGGACATGTAATAACAATAAACTTTCACGTGTGTCCATTTCACAAGCAATATTTATATTCTATATATATATATATATATATATATATATATATATATATCTATATATTATAATATTCCAAAGGGATATATCCTACATGGCACTCAATGAAGCCATTCTCCCCCTTGAGATGCCATGTAGGATCCATGTGGCAACCTATGTTGAGAGATAATTAGGTAATAAAAAAATAAAATAGATTGGGTTATTTTAGGAAAAAATGAATTAAAAACAAATTTAGATTTTTCTCTCTCATGTTTCCTCCCATAATTTTTAAACGTTAATATCTTTTATATACGAAATTTTTTAAAGAAAAAAATTACACCAAATTAACGAGCGTTTTATTATCTTTCCAACGAGTACCATAGTGCTATATAAAAAACGGAGAAAAAAACGACTATTTTTTGTGGGGTTTCGTTCATACATGAAAAAAACACAAAGTGTTCAGGTTATTCATTAATCATGCATTAACAAGTCATTAATTATGTTATCATATTAGATATTTTATTATGTCATATTAGATATTTCAACCCCGGGACGCTCCCGGGATAAAAACTAGTATATTAATAAATCAAAGCTCTAAATCCTACATGGCACTTAAAGAGACCATTCTTCCCTTTTGGTTGTGTCACGTGACGTCCTCCTCTTTATTTTCATCTAAAAGTATTTTTCTCTCTCATGTTTCCCCTACAATTTTAAAACATTAATAACTTTTATATACAATATTTTTTTTTATTATGTCATATTAGATATTTCAACTCCGGGACGCTCCCGGGATAAAAACTAGTATATTAATAAATCAAAGCTCTAAATCCTACATGGCACTTAAAGAGACCATTCTTCCCTTTTGGTTGTGTCACGTGACGTCCTCCTCTTTATTTTCATCTAAAAGTATTTTTCTCTCTCATGTTTCCCCTACAATTTTAAAACATTAATAACTTTTATATACAATATTTTTTTTTTAAAAAAATTACACCAAATTAATGGACGTTTTATTATCTTTCTAATGAGTACCATAGTGCTATAAAAACGAAAAAAATGACTTTTTTGTGGTTGTTTCTTGCTCGGCTCATCATCCAATCATACATCTTCATTTTAATATACATCTTCCTTCTTATTCAATTACTTAAAATTGTTGTTTTATCAAAGAAGTCATCCCCCCCTTCGATGTGCCACGTGACATCCTCCTTATTTCTATCCAAAAGTCTTTTTTCCCTCTCATATTTCTCCATAAATTTAAAATGTTAATAACTTTTATATATGACATTTAAAAAAAAAAATTTACACCAAATTAACGAACGTTTTATTATCTTTCCAACAAGTACCATAGTGCTATACAAGAAACGAAAAAAAAAAAAAAAACGATTTTTTTGTAGGTTTTTGTTCATACAAGAAAAACACACACAATATGTTCAGGTAATTCATTAATCATGTCTACGTAGGTCACTAATAATGTTCAAACTAATAATTCTATTTCATCAAGAGCAGAATAGGTTAAAACCACTCATTTAAAAAAGAAGTCACACATTCAAGACCACCGCCTCAATCACGTACGCTATGCAATGGTTGTTTCTGGCTCTGCTCCTCATCCAAACATACATCTTTTTTTTAATATACATTTCTATTCTTATTCACATGATTAAAATTGTTGTTTTCTCATATTATAATAACATTAATTTCTATATTAAATCATAACACATATTTTATGACTTAGTATTAAATTTATTTATCTCGGAAAGCTTTCGGAACCTAATCTAGTATCTATATATACTCCAAGTAGTTGACTATTTGCATCATTACTAGAACACTGGGCGCGCAATTACTAATTTTACTTGCTAATAGCCTTTTTACGCCAATACCATGATAATTATTTCCATGGGTAATCCCATTTCGCAACCTATTTGTGACTGGGGGTTGGTATTTTTCGACTGCTTTTAGCAACTGAAATTTCCATCTCAAATGTTGCGACGGATTGGCATTGGATTACTTACAGTAAATGGAGACTGATAATTCTGCAAAATAAACAGGAAGAAAGAAAACGATTAACAGAACCGGGCTTGTGTTCGACACAATTCCCTTAAAAGATTCGTCGTCTGTTCCCAGGGTACACCGGGTGAACAGTGGCCCAAACAACATGAGTCTTTGGCCACGTGACATCCTCCTCTTTATTTTCAGAACCGGGCTTGTGTTTTACGCCTATATTAGGTTTTTAAACTCTTGATTTGAAAATTGACCCAAACAACATGAGTCCTCTGGCCACGAAGTCGATAACTTTTTTCACGCGTACGGTGATTTTGTTGGGTTTTACCTGAAGTTATGAATGTTATCAACGGCCTCCAACCTTCACTTGTTTTATATTGACGTTTCTACATTATTTAATTTCATGGTTTTATATTATCTCGATCGGTTGCTATACGGTCGACTGCCGGCCCTGTAATAAAGTGAACCAATACCAACTAAATTTCTGTCGTAACGCGTGGGTAAAAATACTAGTTGGTACAAGTAAGAAGGTTCACTACCTGACTACCTTACGTTATATATGCAAACAAAAAGTATTTTAATTTACAGCACGAAAATTTTGTAAAAAAAAATAACGAAACAACTCGTTACTACCAAATAGAATAGAACTAAGGCCATGTTTGGCATTCCTTATTTCACCTCCTTATGACTTATCTCCTTAATCAAGAAGGAGATAAGGAGATAGGTTTGTTTGGGTAAAGGGTTGAAAAGGAGGTTTTTGTGGGTTGAAAAGGAGATAAGTTATAAGTTAGAATTTGTGACTTTTTGATTAAGAAGATAAGGAGGTAGAAGAAGGAGATAAGGAGATAAGGATAAGTTTACCCAAACATGCCCTAAATATTTATATGATCTCATGTCATGTGTATATATTAAAGAAAATAATATTATAGATGAGCTTAACACAGTAATAGGAAAAATAAACTTACAATGTTTTTCTTTTTTGTTAACGTCCACTATGATGATAGTCCTAGGAATACATGCACTAATTATATATATATACAATTGGTAGATTCTGATGTGAGGGGGGATTACTGTAGCTATCACATGGCTGAGAGTCCCCCACGTTGCTGTCCCGACAATCTGACGGCTGAGATTCATCTAGCAATCTGACGTCCGATGCTGCCACGTGCCTCTGTCCTATAATCCACCGGTCAGGATCAACCGGCCAAAACGCTCAGAAAACGTGGTGAACCGCCGTCTGCGAGGCGGTTATGTGTCACGGCGGCGATTGTTAAAGTGTGGTTTCCGACGACGGTGTCCGGAGATAGTTGCTTGCTTCCGCCTGCATGGACCGTTTCAGGGTAGATCTGTTAGACTGAAGGCCTATCTCGCGTCAAACAAAGCCATTCCTTACCTGAACAACGAGAGAGAAGAGGGGGGGGGGGGGGGTTGGTCATGCTGGTGGCAACGGTTTTTTTAGAGAGGGTGAGGAACGGTGGTGGTGTTAAGAGACTTGGAGTCGTCGCCTTCATAACCCAGACGGATAAGACATAGCGGGATGACCGCGGTAAGTTGGTGCTGACCTCCGCGGATGCGCAGCGCAGGCAACCCACACCACCACCATAGGCACCGCGACGTCATCATCAAACAAGCGGAGGAGGTGGGTAGCTTTATTCTGATCAGAATTGTGAATTCTTGGGTTAGAGTTGACTAATGGTTGGGGGTGTTTGCAGAGAAAGAGGATATGGTGTAGATGGAGTAACTAGATTTGGGTGGAAGACAGATAGATTTATGGATGTCAAATGGTTATAAAAGTAATTCTAAATTTCTTTTGATGTCCACGATGTAAATAACAAATACTCAGTAGGAGTTAAAAGCAAAGAATGGTTTGGTTTTGTTTTACTACATTTATAGAAGATATCGTGGTTACTTTGGGTACATTATTTTTGCTTTCAATGCATGTTAAAACTAAGCCTAATAAAATAGGTAAATAGAAACCTTATTGCATATTTTATAGAGTTTTATTTCCTATTATATGTTACAAATATATTTTACGTTTGTCTAACCATTGTTGTAGCCCGAAGAAGACGCGACGCGACGCGCCGTCGCCTTTCGCGGTGCTCCGCCGTTGCTTCTCCGGGAAATAATAAAATACACGTTGAATCCGCTTTGCTAACATATAACAAACTCAGGTTAATGTCATTATCGCACCGCTTGCAATGAAATCGCAAACGCTAGGCCGTCGCTGCAACGCGCGACGACGGTAAAAAACTAGTTTATATACATTTAGAAAAACATTCATGAAGACAAAAGAAGGTTTCTTTAACCTCGTCCCAAGTGATTCTTCCTTTTGAGATTCTCTTTTTCTGTTTTGTTTACTTGCTCTTCGAGACATGGATAAAGCATGAGAAACACATTAGTAGTACTATAAGGGCAAGAAGAAAGAAAAGACACAACGGTTTATAAGTTTTTTACTAGTAATATTTATATATTGTTCTTTGTGTTGGGATATTCATGCAGTCCATACTCAAGTCCAACACATAAACACTACTAAAAAACAATGACACTAGAAACAATTCATGAATAAATCAACTAAAATCCCAATGAGTAAAGAAAAACGTAATCCGTCAAAGAATGTAGCTTACCAAAAAATGTGAAAAGAAAAAGGGAAAATCACGAAAATAGCCGTTGACTTACCCCACTTTACGAAAATAGCCAGTGGAACCGTCTCTGTGAGATGGTCGAGTTACCTTAACCGATTCCCATGACCTTTGATAAAAAGAGCCACTAAGACGTGGCCACGTGTCCCAAATCCTCCGAAACGTCTTTGAGACCTATTGACGCCGTCGTGTCCTATCCGAATATCTTGTAGACGGCTCCAGCACTTTTCGGCTCATGGCTTGAGCCGACTACCAAACGGCTCGACTAGTTTTTCGGAGACGTCTTTAGCCACTATTTTTTTAATTTTAAAATATTACGTCTGACACAGCTGACATAGTAAGACCACACAGAGTAGGAACCGAGTCGGAGACGTCTCAACCGAACAGTGTTTTTATATTTTTTTATGTATAAATGTTGGTTTAAATTTTTTTATATTATTATGTCCTCACATCTGTTTTTACATTATTTTGTTACAACTTATCAAAAGGGTTGGATCGTTGTTACATTTGCACGTTGTATAAGACGTGTAAAATGTAATTTCGGTTTTGTATTTTACAATATCCGAACGATCATCCATCCACCTCCCATATCTACGTCATGGCATTAGTTGAGATCGCAACCATAAACTATGTTAAACGCAACCACAAACCATGAAAAACGCAATTACAAACCAAGTTAAACGCAACCACATGGCATTAGTTGAGATCGCAACCATAAACCATGTTAAACGCAACCACAAACCATGATAAACGCAATTACAAACCAAGTTAAACGCAACCACAATAGCCATGTATACCTTTGCCATAACTAAGCTATCAGATATAGGGAAATGGGAGTTTCAGAAATAATGAGCGGGAGAAAGAGGAAACCGGATGTCGTAAGTAAGCTATCAGATATATGGAAATTGGAGAACTAGCCTTTTGTTATTTTAGAACCACGTCAAAATGTGTTTATTTATTTTTGTCCATTTAATACCGAGTAATTTGTATGTTAATCAGTCACTTGAATATATCATGATAGCAACATATAATTATGTTTTACACTATCTTGTTGTTTTATATTTATTTTTTAAAAACTAAATATTATTTCAAATCCAACATTATTTACGATTAAAAACATAAGAAACAATAACAAAAAGCATATTTAAGATTAACCTTTCAGTCCATTAAAAAAAAATATAAACAAACATTTTACACCACAATCATCACCACCACATACGTCATCAATTGCCAAAGCAAATATCACTACAATGAAAACGAACACCTGCGAAAGCTACCCGTTAAGCCTTTCCCTCATCATTTGCCAAGCAGAGATGTGTTTAAACTCTTTCTTTTGCTTGCACTGATACTCGACTTTGGTTATTGCGATGGCCACGTCTTCTGACGTGTCTGAAAAGTCTCGCAGTGTTTGATTGTGGTACGCGTTGAAGATTTGACACTTGGCATTCAAATCGGTCCATTTACGGTTTATCGAATCGATTGTTCTGTTGGAACCCCCTACCAAGCTATTGAACTCGTTTAGGATACGGTACCACTTCTTAATATCATTACTGCTGTCTTCAACGAGTTGCCATCCGACTACAAGGGCAATTTCTTCCTCTTCAGTCCAACGAGCTGGTGCCATTTATTTGTGTTGTTTTTAACCGGATTGGGCACTTCGGATCGGATCGTTACAAAAATTTCCGTCGAAATTTTTACGGTGATTGGACTAGGTGGTACATCTATATACTTATGGATGGAATTTGAATTCGATAAAAGTCATCTTGGGAAGCTTTTAGGATGGGACACGTGTAAGCATTTAGGATGGGACACGTCGATGTCAAAGAGAGTGATCCGTCACTGTGTCGTCTGATGCGTGAGAGACGTCACAGAGTGGGATCCGTCTCTGTGTCATCTTACTGAGTCTAAGACATCATAAATGCGACACGTGTAAGCATGCATTTAGCTAGACATAATTTAATTTAATTTGTAAATAATTTAATTTGTTAATAGAAAGTATAAATAATTGAAAGTGAAAAATGAAAGTAATTTAATTTCCAAATAATTTTTTTAATAATTTTTTTAATGTCAAACTATTTATATTATTGTTCTTTTTCTGTTTATTATATTTTCAATTTTAAAATATAAGTTAATTTGTAAAAAAAGGACGCAACTCATGAGATAAAACAAAACAAAGACGCAACTACTAGTTTTAACAGAACGCAATTATAAATTATTAGGGTAACTTATTATACGCAAATTCAAAATTTTTACAAAAACAAACTTACACGCAGGTACAAAAATAAAAATTATATTAATATTCCTCATAAATTTATTAAAGAAATTTTACTTGTATTATGGTATTATCTAGACGCAAGTAAAAATAAATTCAGACGCAATTAACATATCTACAAAATAGATATTCTAAAGAAAAGGTTTAGTAGTCTTCAGACTAAAGTCGAAAATACATACATCTTCGGACACAAATTGTAAAAAAACAACTATATATAAAACAGAATGATAGAGATAAATAAATGTTCAACTTCTACTTTGAAATAAAAAACCCAACAATAAAGTTCGTAATATATTTTTTTAGAAAGGGATATTATATTTCTTTTTTTTTTTAGAATTATGATTTGATAGTTTTCCAAAATTTGCAACTCCTTTCTATTCTGTATTATACAGTTTTCCAAAATTTGCAACTCCTTTGCATTTTGTATTATATAGAATATAGAATTAAGATTTGATATTTTATTTATTTATAAATTAAAAGTAAAATATCCAACTTATAAAATTCATTAAAATATTAAAAAAATATTATTATTACATGTATTAAAGGTACTGTATTAAATCATCATGAGGTGTATTTGAAAAGTCAATAATGTTTTCGAAGAGTAGTCTGACGGTTGAAAATCTCGTCTTGTGTCAGAGGCTGGTCGGACGGGACACGTCAGAGAGGTCACAGATTCGGTTCCGTCTCTGTGTCCTCTTACTGAGTCTTAATCGTCAGACGTTTGTATATAAAATTGAACCATACGTCCTCTAGATTTTCAACTCGTTTCCAAAATTTGCAACTCCTTTCCATTCTGTATTATTATACAGAATTCCAAAATTTGCAACTCCTTTGCATTTTGTATTATATAGAATATAGAATAATATATATAATATTCTTTTTTTAATACATCTCAGCTTTAGCTTTTCAATCCATGGCGTTTTTAAATACTCCACTTTTCCAACCGAAGCCTACCGCCTTATGTAAATGTTGTCCGATTATACTTGGATCGTTGTTACATCTTGTTAGTACATGATGTCCCTAAGCTAGTATATTAGTTGTTTGGACGTAGTTCGGGGTGTTTGGAGGCGTTTATACGCGTTTTGGAGGTCGTGGGATGATATAGGCGATTAGCAGTGGGTGTTAGGCGTTTAGCAGCTAATCGCCTAAGTCTGTTAGGCGTTTAGCAGCTAATCGCCTAAGTCTGTTAGGCGTTTAGCAGCTAATCGCCTAAGTCTGTTAGGCGTTTAGTAGCTAATCGCCTAATACTGGGCTGCTAATCGCCTAACACGAGCTGGTCGTTTCCGGGTGGTATAAATACCCTCATTCTCAACCCTAGACCTCAGTTCTTGCCTCACACACCCTCCAAACACCCTCCCCTGGTCATAGAACGTCTGATTTGATCTCTGTAAACACTCGTGCTCTGTTTTGGTGATTAATAGATAATCTTTTGACCCGTGTGTGTGTTGTGATTACTCGTTTCATTGTTTCAATCGTTGTTTCTGTTATTAGAGCATCTTAGAGGGATTCCGCACCTCTAGGATAAAACCCGTGATTGTTGGAACGCGAGTTCGACGGTCCTAACAAGTGGTATCAGAGCCGAGGCTCTTATCACGGGTGTTTTGATAACAAAAACGAGCAAAAACAGGTTGGTTTTGGTGTAAAAGTTGAGATTTTTAATCAAAAACCTGTTCTTAGTTTGAAACTTTGAGTTTTTATCAAAAACCCACATTTTTCAAAACTTTAGTGTGTGTTTTTCGGTTAAAAACGTGTGTTTTTGATCAGGTTTTGCTCTAAAACTATTTTGGTAACTTGTCTAATCATTTGGGATCAAAATACAATGTTTTAATAAGATTTTGAGTCAAAATAGGTGATTTTTGAGCAAAAGTGCGGCTGCAGATCAGATCAGGCGATTAGCAGACCATAATCGCCTAACCCATTAAGCAATTAGGGTTTTCAAAGCAATTAGCAGCTAATCGCCTAGAACCTTTAAGCGATTAGCCCTAATCGCCTAAGACCTCTACACGATTAGGGTCATAATCGCCTAGAACCTTTAAGCGATTAGCCCTAATCACGTAACATACCCAATCACCCTGAAAACTCCTAATCGCCTTGAACCTTTAAGCGATTAGCCATAATCGCCTAAGTCTTTAAGCAATTAGCCATAATCGCCTAAGTCTTTAAGCAATTAGCCCCATAATCGCCTAAAAGGTTCTGAAACATAAAAATTGACCTAAGTTTGACTCGCGTTGACCAAAGTTGACTTTCGTTGACCAAGTTTGACTTTAAAAAAAAAACGTGTTAACCGTCTTGGACCGAAGTTTGACTTTTGTTGACCACGAGTTGACTTTTTCAACTAGACTTTCTTAATGGCAAATGCAACCAAACCATGGGCTTTCGCGTCTTCAATGAACACCCAACCGGTTCAACAACGACAACAACAGGGAAGTTTCGGATGTAATCCGTGGGCCCATCTGGAGAGGAAATCAACGTCAGATGCTAGTCAAAGTCAACCGAATCCAACCAGACAACTTACCAATGTTCAAAACAATCAAGGAAAAGTTGTGGTTTCGGTTACTCCTGCAATTCACTCTGTTTCAGCAAACACGGATGCTGCGAGTGTACTTACTGTGCTTGCTGAGAAAGACCTTGACCAGAAGGCACAACTCATGGGAGGTGTTAATGGACAGATTGCGTGTTTTGCTCAACGAGCAGAGACTGTGGAATCGAGAGAAGCGTCAGAGAGTGCTCAAATCTCAGAAGAGAGTACAGATGCAGATAGTGAATCATCATCCAGTGAACAATATCCTGAACGAAGTTCCGAAGAAATCAACAGAGCTGATGCAAATTGTTCAACTTCTGAAAAGAGTGAATCAGAAGAGGAAGATGCTGATGATCAAAATCCAGAAGTTGGAATTCAAATCAAGCACGGAACTGAACCTATTGTACAAGGGTCTTCCAGGTTTGTCTGTTCTAACTGTACTGATCTCCAAAGTTTTATTGATAGGATGTCTGAAAACGACCAGACCCTTACTTGCGATCTAGCTAATTGTATAACTATCAATGAAGTTTTGAAAGCAAATGAAATGGAGCTTAAAAACTTAAATGAAATTTTAATGAAAGAAAATTCTGAGCTTTCTAAAACTCTTGAGGAAGTAAAGAAAGAATTAGCTCAAACAAAATCTGAGTATGAAAAAGCCCAACATAAGCTAGATGGTTTTCAGTTCGCAAAGTTTGTGTTAAATAAAAATGATGTTGATATTAAAAACCAGTCTCAGCAAGAAGAAAATCAAGGACTTGGTTACAATAAACGTTCTGTAAATAGACGGAAAGTGAAATTGAAACCAAAGGCCTTACCGGAGGTAAACCGTGAGGATTCTAATAAAGAATCCCAGGAAACTGAGAAGGCTCAATCAGGTTCACCTAGCTCTATTAAAAATCACATTTTGTGTGAACCTGAACAGGAAAAGAAGCACTTTCAGTTTCCTGAAGGCACAGAAGGGCTGTACATGTTGGTGGGATCTGACAAATTGTTCTCTGATAAAGAGTTTCCTATTAAATATGTTGATCAATCCTTAATTAAACATATTTTTGAGGAAATACCAGTTACTGAAGCTAATATCAGAAAACTAATTGATCAAAAGAAACATGTTGAACGCAAACCCACCAAAGATGTGAATCAAAAGAATCGATCTGGGAAAAATCAAAAGGGTCCCAAGATCAATGAACTTAAGCCTATCAAATCGAAAGGTACTGATCAGATGAGACATTCTCTTCAAAATCATCAAAGAAATTTTTCACCAAGATCATCTGATTATGATTCATATCCGAGTACCTCTCGATTTAGAAGCTCACAAGGGAGCTGTAGCCCTAGATTTTCTCAGGTTAGCTCGAGACAGTCACGGTATGAACCTCACTACTATGAGGAGTGGAGGTCATGCTATGAATGTAACGAGGTTGGACACTTGATTGCTAAGTGTCCCTATTTGAGAAAATTAAAGGGCAAAGCACTTAAGCCCCCTAAATACAACAACCAAAGATACAAGACACCTGAACAACAAGTTCAGGTGACACCAAAGAATGTGAAAAAGAAACAAAGGGTTGTTGCTGATGGTGCAAAGCCTAAAGCTGATCAGGCATCAAGCTCCAAGGCTCCACCTAAGGTTTCAAAACCCAAGGGAGGCCCAAAAGCAGGTCCAAAGACTAACCAAAGGGCAAAGCCACCAGCTGACCCAAAGGTGAAGTCTCAGGTACCACCCAAATCTGTCAAGCAAAGAACTGTGAAGGCTAAGCATGACCAGATTTGGAAGCCAAAAGCAGCTGAAGCTCCATCTGTGAGTTTATCTGCTTCATTAGCACCATCTACATCAACTGTTGTTGATGAGAAAACACCTACCCCTCATGGTAGATGGATGGAGCTACCTATGATTGATGACCTAGGCCGACCAGAGATGGTCAAGGCCTGGGTCCCCCTCGAGAACTAATCTTTGAACAAGTGTGCAGGGTGTTCCAGGAGGAACTATCAGCAGTCATTTGATTGTTGACAGTGGGGCATCTTAGCACAAATAGGTGTCATATTGCTCCAGTAAATTGATCAGAATATCTTTGGAGAATATGAAACCTTAGACAATTAAGGAGGGGATTTATTATCGAAGAAGAATAAAGAAAAGAAGATGCTCGATGAGAATAATTCAAGACCCAGTGTTTAGACTTAACAACGGATGTCAGTAATGAATAAGAGTGGACTGGGTGATTGCTGCAGAACGGTTCCTTCATTATCTAAAGGGTTACCGACCAAAGGTCTATGGTACCCTAATGGCGATAAGTTGGATCTCGTTGACTTTAGTGAATTTGTTTATGGTGGTTACAACATTGAAGCTGGATCTGCAACGGGTGGATATCAGTTCTTGGGAGGGCGTCACATGTGTTTCCTGCAACCTGCGAAGCAGAATCAGGTAGCTGCATTGAGCTACTGTTTCCAGGTTTATCTTTGGATACTTTTACACACATGCTTGACTACGGTTTGCATTCTCTTATCACCTCCATCCTCTTATTAATAGTGTAACTTCCATAACAATCACTAAGGATCCAGTGATTATTTATGTCCACACTGACTACCGAATTGCCAAAAGTTTTACCAAACCATTTGACAAATTTAAATTTGACTATCTTTGAAAGGTAAAAGGCATTTTGGGAAAATCTGAGTAAACCACATCGGAAAATCATTTTTAATATTTTTATTAAAAATTTCTTTTCGCAAATTTTTAAATTTTTAGGGGAAGAAAATTCAAAAAATACAAAAACATCAGAAAATTCAAAAATCAAAAAAATTGAAAAATTTCAAAAATGAGTTTCTTTGGTGAATATAGGGAAGATGATTAACCAATCAGTCGGACTGTCTGGACCTTTATCATCTTAAAAATATTGGATCTGATAAGTAGCCTCTACAATGATGTGTTGGTAGGCGCGAAATCATTTCCAAGTTCGGCACGGTGATATAAACCAAATCTACTGGGAATTGTGTGGATTAACGCCGCGTTGGCATATGGTCTAAAAGCCTTAAATCTTGTTGATAGAATGCCAAAATCCGAGGTTTCTGGTCTTTAAGAGGTTGGTACATCCGGGGTGAACTGGACGTCTCTCAGAATAAAATGGGGTGGCATAAGTGACGTACGTTGGGTTAGCAGCCTACAACTGAGACACCTCTTTGCCATACTCAGTAAAAGAAAAGAAAAACAAAAAAAATAGAATAAATTCTGATAAGGAGACGTCTGGGAATCCTATAAGAGCAAAAAGATCATGAATGCCAAAACCCTATTCTCAAAGAGAATCGCTCTAAGGTATCAAATCATTAATACCTAAAGCATCGTACCGTGAAAAATAAAAAATGTACGGTATTTGACTTGAACCCTGGTCTGGATCTCACTGGTCTCTTTGCTGCAGCGTTCTTGCAGACCTGATCACCACTGAGTCCATTCCTTGTAAATACGGATGACAACAGCTTATTCACCGGTTACGAGGAAGCTTTGTGCATGCCTTGACGCGGGAATATGTCGCGTGTGCGGGGAACACCTTTAATCAGCTTTAATATTACCTTAACGTATCTAAAGTGCCTAGCGATAAGACTTGATTTTGAGTTTAGGTGGACAACAATACTGGCAGTTGTTGTAGGATGCTTATTGGTAATTTGAATTAAAACTGAACACATAAGAGTTCTAGATTAGTCCGTACACTGATATGTTTCCCTAACAGATGAAACTCTCAAAAATATGCTTTTGAATAGTTTTTACTTTTCCTGCATTTTTTTTAATTTCTGGTTGATTATTATCTTAAAAAAAAAAAAAAAACCAAAAAGATTTTATTTTGTTTTGATTTTTGATTGACCGATGTTGGAATACAAGTATTCTTCAATTGGAATCTCAGATCCGAAGCCGAAACACAAATAAAATCTAAATTTTACAAAATTCAAGGGTCATATATCACTTTCAGGGTCACAAATTGTCAATCGTGAGAGTTCAGGGTGAAATTTGAAAAGATCTAAATGTTCAGGGGGAGAATGACTACTTTCTCAAATTGGTGGTCAAAATGGACAAATCTTGAAAGTTCATCAAATGATAAACTTCAAGAATTTGATTGAGTCCGGATTATTTGTCGTATCTAATACAAGCTGTAGTTTGTGTGCACTTTTATTAATCTTTCCTGCAGGATCAGACACAATGACTGTGCATATAATGTTTCAAACGACTAGGCTTGAAGCTGAACAAGGCCCGAACCTGAACAACAAAATCATCCTGAACGGCAAGAACCCGATATTTCATCTTCAGAGAAACCAGATCGTGGTAGAGCTCCAGCAATCAAAGCTGAAGAAGATGGGAGTCAAGAAATGAAAGTGATGATGATATTGATCTTCGTCCAAGTCACAGAATCATCAATCATAAAAGCGGAGATTTCTTGTTTCCTCCCAAGTTATCGAAGCAAATCGACGACCAAGACGAGATCTTATGAAGCCACGACTAAAGCTCAAATCAGTTGATATGTTCAAGTCTTCAGAGGTTATACATTGCGGTGTCACCCTAAGTTGAAGAATGCTGAACATGAAGACTTGAGGACTCGAAGACCATGTATCTCCAGCTAGGTCCAACGAGAAGTCTGTAAATGCACTTCTTGTGTGTCCCTAGCTAGATGATAGGTTGAGTCTGTAAATCACTATCTAGGTCCAAGGGGGAGTCTGTAAGTGCATTATCTGTATGTCCCTAGCCAGTGATAGGTCTCTATAGGTCGTTGGCTAGGTTAATCGAGCAGTTTATGGCTCGTAATCGTATACTTGCCTGGTCCAAGGGGGAGTCTATTAGTACATGATGTCCCTAGGCTAGTATATTAGTTGTTTGGACGTAGTTCGGGGTGTTTGGAGGCGTTTATACGCGTTTGGAGGTCGTGGGATGATATAGGCGATTAGCAGTGGGTGTTAGGCGTTTAGCAGCTAATCGCCTAAGTCTGTTAGGCGTTTAGCAGCTAATCGCCTAAGTCTGTTAGGCGTTTAGCAGCTAATCGCCTAAGTCTGTTAGGCGTTTAGCAGCTAATCGCCTAAGTCTGTTAGGCGTTTAGCAGCTAATCGCCTAATACTGGGCTGCTAATCGCCTAACACGAGCTGGTCGTTTCCGGGTGGTATAAATACCCTCATTCTCAACCCTAGACCTCAGTTCTTGCCTCACACACCCTCCAAACACCCTCCCCTGGTCATAGAACGTCTGATTTGATCTCTGTAAACACTCGTGCTCTGTTTTGGTGATTAATAGATAATCTTTTGACCCGTGTGTGTGTTGTGATTACTCGTTTCATTGTTTCAATCGTTGTTTCTGTTATTAGAGCATCTTAGAGGGATTCCGCACCTCTTGGATAAAACCCGTGATTGTTGGAACGCGAGTTCGACGGTCCTAACACATCTGCGTAAAGATACTTGGATCGTTGTTGCATCTGCGCGTGGGTTAACCCCCCGTGTAGATGTCATCTTCGATTTTTGTTGTTCTACATTACTGGCAAGTTCATTCTCCTCCCCAATCTATTTCATTCTCCTCAGCAAAGTCCATTCACATGAATGAACTTCTGCTCATCTATTAGGGAGTACTTGCCGGTGTGATTTTCACCGATTGTAAACATCTTTCCTTACCTATATTTCTTCATCATCCGTTGATGAAGATGAGATAGGACAATCGGTGTAAATCACGTCCCCTACTGGATTCTTTATCAACGCCTGTGAGGGTAGATCCGTTGACGATGTGTAAGTCGGCAAGGGTATCGCTATCGTCGAGGACAATATCATTAAATAGCAGCAGGGGACGAAACATCTAACATTAGGAACTAGTCATCAATAGTAGGTTAGACATGTAGTTATTACTGCTGAAAGATACGTTGAGCAAAAATGTTGTGTTTCAAGCCTATTTCTTTTGGCCACAGGTACAGAAATCCCATGAACATTTATAACCTTTCTGTAACTGTGGCCCAAAGAACTAGGCTTCAAACACTACTTTTTGCTCAACGTATCTTTCAGTAGTAATACTACATGTCTAACCTACTATTGATGACTAGTTCCTAATGTTAGATGTTTCGTCCCCTATTGCCCTCGATGATAGCCATACCCTTGCCGACTTACACATCGTCAACGGATCTATCCTCACATGCGTGGATAAAGAATCCAGTAGGGGTTGTAAACAGTGATTACAAAGCTTGTGTTGAGGGATTAACCATTCGGAATGGGTTGAAGATGTGTGTTGAAACAAGTAGGAAACTGCGAACATCAGGATCTAGTCTTCAATAGTTTTAGACATTTATTATAACAACACGAGAGTTGTTATTGTCTTTAGTTTCTTTGATTACTATGTCACATATGTAAAAAATTCTAAGAATTATTATCATGTGTTTCACTTATTATATTTTTCTTAATGTCAAACTCTTTATGCTATTATTCTTTTTCTGTTAATTATATTTTCTATTTTAAAATATAAGTTAAACGCAAATAACATTATTAATGCACAACAAACTAAACGCAACTTATGATGTATAACAAAACAAAGACGCAACTACGATTATTTAACAAAACGCAAGTATATATTATTATGGTAACTTGTTAACACAAATGCAAAAAATAGAACTATATTTTTATAAAAGAGACTTACACGCAGGTGCAAAAAATAAATAACATATTAAATATTATCCATTAATATTTTAAATAAATTCTTCTTTTAATATCGTGTTTTCTAGACGCGATTATAAAAAATTCATTAACAAATAAAAAAATTATTCTTATTACATGTATTAAATCAGGTGTATTTGAAAAGTCTTGATGTTTTCGAGGATTAGTGTGACTGTTGAAAATCTCCTCTTGTGTCAGTGTGTCACGTCAGATGGCACACGTTAGAGACGTCACAGAGTTGGTTCCGTCTCTGTGTCGTCTTACTTAATCTTAGACGTCAGACGGGGCTATTATAAATTTCCATAATTATTTCCCCCAGATTTGTAACCCCTTTTAAAAAAATCTAACCCTTTTGCATTATGTATTTTATAGAATAGAATTTCTTATATTTTTCTTACAATACATCTCACCTTTCAGCTTTCCAATCCATGACGTTTTTAAATTCTCCACTTTTCCAACCGAAGCCTGCTACCTTATTTAAAAGTTGTCCGGTTATTCTTGGATCGTTGTTACATCTGCGTAAAGATAGTTGGATCGTTGTTGCATCTGCGCGTGGGTTAACCCGGAGAAATATCATCTACGATGTGTGTTTTCCTACATTAGTGGCATTTCCATCCTCCTCCCCATCATCAGGATCTAGTCTTCAATAGTTTGTTAGACATTTAGTATTACAACAAAAAGAGACGATGGATGGATTAGACGGCGCAATGGAGGAAACTTCGAACATCAGGATCTAATCTTCAATAGTTGGTTAGACATTTAGTATTGCAACACAAGTGGTGTTATTGTGTTTAGTTTGTTTGATAACTATTTCACTTATGTAACAACTTTAGAAGAATTATGATTATGTTTCATTTATTAGGATAAATTATTTTCTTTTTAAACTTTTAATTCTTTCCTCTTCTGAAGATAAAAAATTATTTTTTGTTAAAAGTTAGTCAATAAATTTATTAAATAACTTTTCAATTTATACGCAAATACAATTAACATTATACGCAAATGAAAAAGTTTAATTAGTTTTGTATTTTCACATTTTGGGAGACGTGTTGGAGAAGTTTAATAATTTTTTTTAAACTTACTCTACATTTTAATGTTTTTTTATTTATTATTATAAATAATTATTTTAAAGTACCTCATTTTGGTAGACGTGTAAGCATTAAGTTAGAGATGGGACATGCCAGAGACGACACAGACTGGTATCCGTCTCTGTGTCGTCTTACTTGGTATAAGACATGATATTGGGACACGTGAACAGAGATGTGACAAGCCAGATACGTCATAGACTGGGAGGATCCGTCTCTCTTTCGTTTTAGTTACTTTAAGACATCATTTGTAAATAAATCTTATAATTTGATTTATTTTGTAAATAGAAAGCATCATATTTACCTAATATAATACTGTATTGGTTTAGGTTATCAACATGTAAATATCCCAGTGGTGTTGGAGAAGTTCGGAGAGTGAGTTTAAAAAAACAAAAACAATCCCAACAATTTATGTCCAATATCATAAAATCTTTGATTTATCTCTAATATAATACTTTTTATACTAAAATGCGAAAGGGCAAAATAGTAATTGGACCAAAACAATAAAAGAGCGGCAAATTACAAACATCAACACTAGATTCTAATCAACACAACTACGGTTTTTATCTACTCTCTAAAATCAGAGAAACAGAACGATAAACCACAAAAAAATGGCATCAAAGGAAAAACCAGGTATTTATATACAAAATTTGTGATAATATTCTATTTAATTAGTTGTTAGAGTTAACAAACCAACATCATATTATACATGAGTTGAATATGAAAGGCAAGCAAAGGGAAACCATGACAGGCCGGCTAAAACTTCAAGATCAGTTTCGCTGAACAATTATAAGCGGTTAATAAGTTTTCATATTTTGATTTTATATATTTTTTTAACATATACATGTTTATTGCGTCTTTCAATGTATTATGTTCTTAGGGGTTTTGTAATGACGATCCATGTAAATTTGTATTCAATATTATTTGTACTAGCATTACCTACTGTCATTGTAAATCAGTCGGCTTTTGCAGTAAAAAAATTATAATAAGTACACACTAATAAAGAACCCTAACCTAATCTCCACAATTAACCTTTATATATAATAAAAGAATATGAACAATCATACCATTTTCACTTGCGTCTGCTATATCAAAAAATAAAAAATTAAATTACAATGTCAAAACGTTATATCTCTCTCCAAGAGCACCAAGATGAAGTAGACGCTGCTGATGCCCTACTAATATTGAAAGAAAGTGGTGTTGTTGATGATCATATACAACAAGCAATAGATAATGACGTTTTAGACGCACTTAATAACAAAAACAACCAAGATCAAGTTCAGGGTCGATATGGTTTGGTGTATCATCGTAGGAATAGAAACCATTTAGTTCCTGCTCAAGAAGGAGATGTTGAAGCTGCACCGGATTTACAAAATGAAGCTGTTATTGAAATCAATAATAATGTTCAAGAACAAGAACAACAAAATGTGAATATGGAAGAACAACAAGAAGGGGACAACAACATAATCTATGATGTGTGGCACACTCCAGAAGAAGTGTTAGCATCCCTTAGTTAGCACATGATCATCCGACGCTGTATTTAACATTTGTTATGTAAATTGGGTGATTTTGTAATACGCAAGTGGTAATGTAGTTAAACGCAAGTGGTAAGATTACAATTAAAATTGATCAAAATCTTGCAAGGCTGATGTTTTTTCAGTATAAAAGTTTGTACAAAAAAAAACCACACGTTAAGAATCACATTTTTTATAAGTATTAAAGTGTAAATTACTTTTTTAAAGTTTAAAAGTTTGTACAAAAAAAAAGAAAGAATAAATTAATGTATTATAAAAAGTAACAAAATTAACATACACCCGTAAATACATGTGATTTCACAAAATTAATTTTTTGAAACGTGCATAGTTATCATAACTGCAGACTGTTGAAGTTATTAGCCCTTGTGATCATTGAAACGGCAAAAGTCTTTTGAGGTAGTATAACCTAACACTATAAAATAACCATCAATTGTACACATTTTAACACACATCTACACCATCAATCTCTCTAGAAAACCCCCAAAAACTAAAGTCACTTCAAACTCTAAACAAAAAATGGCAACCAACGCAAGCCTAAGCATATGGTGGTATGAGCAGACTACTTTCTATCTGCTCATGAGTGATAATAAAAAAACATGTGTACAAATGTAAAGAAAGTGTGCTACGAAATTGTAGCAAGGAGGTACTCAAAAGAATGTTGGCTTTAGGTATTCCATATCTAAGCCATTCAATAGAGGTGGACAAACTCTTTCACGTTTTGAAGAAAATGTTTAAGAATTGTGAGCTGAGGGGAGTGAGCAGATGGGAGTTTTTTGAACACAGATTTGAGGTGGATGTGACGTTTGATGACGGAAGAGTTGAAGAATTCCAGCCTAAGGAGATATCTTTCTCCACTGATATGGGTTTTCTGAAAAACCTGTCGGAGAAGCCACTCATAGACCAAAGTGGATCAGGGTTTGGTTCAAAACTTGTTTCTATGGTCAGGGCACAGGTTGAATTGTGGTCTGGTATGGACCCGGAATCAGACTACGAAGAGGAAGAAGGAGACCTTGATGACTACAAGTTGTATGACCCAGAGCTCATGGAGGTTGTTCATGAGGACATGACTAATTTCTCTCCTTAGTTTTTTTTAAGTTTTTTTTAAATGTTTCGTTTCTTATTAATGTAACTGAACAACTTTTTTGGTAATATTAATATGATATTAATATTAATGTTTTTTTGTATGCTTTATGATTCAATTTCAAGTCACTTATATGAAGTGTGATTAAGGCAAGAAATAAAACTTAAACGCAATTGATAAAAAATTTACACGCAAATGCAAAACAATTTAAAACGCAACTTATGACAGACGCAAAACAAAAAAAAATACATACAAACTAAAAAAGGACGCAAATACTATTGCTGTGACTTAATTCTCAAGTTCTATTTTACTTTAAGTTGTGATAAATTTAGACAAATGTGTATCATCATGTTGGTCTGTTGGATTTACATATATATGCGAACAATTTATGAGAATTAAAAAACCCTAATTTTTAAGAAATTAGTTATTTAATGGTATACAATTAAGCTCTAATATTTATGAAATTATGATTACATGTATTAAATTCCTGAGGTGCATTTAAATGAAAAGTCATGAAGTTTTCGAGGAGTCGTGTGACGGTTGAAAGGCGGGTGAAATCCTTGAAAATTTCGGCAAATTTCGTCTTGTGTCAGGGGCGTGTCCCCCACGATCAGAAGTGGACTGTCACTTTCCTGTAGGTGGGACACGTGTCGCCTAAGCTCACGTTGTGGGCTCTGAAACGTCAGCCACGTTTCTTCCACCTTTTTCGCTACATTCATTGCAGTACCTATACCTATATATATGCATCTTCCTTGAATTGTTTTCTTTTAATTTATCACTTCACATTTCCAACTAATTGCTTTTCTTCTCCGGCCATCTTTGCAATCCTTCGAGTTTTTTAACTCCGAAAAATAAATAGTTTTCTTTCTTCTCCTTAATAAAAATGTCTGAAGATAAACCTGCTAAGCCCGAGTTGGCCATGGTAGAGGCCCAGATCAATTGGTCTCCTGACAAATACACAACTCTTCTTGAAAACTATGAGATTCTGAGAGAGTGGGAGCCTGAATTTCCACAAAAGGGGAAAACGCCTATCGATGCCCCTCCAGGCAAGATCTGCCTGTATGAGGCGTTCTTCAAGTATGCATGTTTTAGGATTCCGACGAGTCGGTTTCTGATTGATGTCTTACAAAAATATGGCGTGCATATAACCCAATTGAGCCCGTTCGGAATGGCGAGGGTGATGCACTATGAGGGTACATGTCGTGCGATGAGAAGGGAGCCTGTTTTTGACCATTTTAATTGCTTCTACAAGCTGGAGGTGAAAGATAGTGGGTGGGTCTCCTTTGCTGAGCGGTCGAAGTCGGTGTCGTTTGTGATAAAGGGAGGCTCACCGAAAAGCTTTCGGGACTGGAAGAGGTGTTTCTTTTACGTTAGAAAGGAGGTGATCCCTGTGAATATGGGCTGGTTCACTCTCCGGTCTGGGCAGCAGCCTCCTTCTTTTGAGTTTGAAAGGCATTTCCAACAGCAGGACTGGTGTAAGATCCTGGTGTCTCATGCTACACGGTTGGACAACTTGGAACATTGTGATGAAGGAATGCTAAGGTTGGTGGGCCTGAGCTGTGTGGGTATGAGGGAGGGCATGGATGTCCTTCCCTATGGCGACGGAGGTATGGATCTAGTGGCAGGTAGGTCGTACTTTATTTGTGTATCTTTTTTGCTTATCTTGTAATCATTGGATGATGTATATTGTTGTCTTGTTATGTAGGTAAATGTCTGTTTGACTTTTGGGCGAAGAGGGTGTCGCGAACCATGTTTACGCCCGTCCCACAGGGTGAAGTTGCCGGTGTCGACCTGAAGCGCGCCAATTTTATTTTCCCTGCGCGGATAGAAGGTGCGCCTGAGAATCCTTTAGCTCTTGGTTTGTTACTTGATCCCGAACCCCTTTCTGCGTGAACTGCGGAAGGGGTTGACTGGGTTGTTTTGTCTGATGACGAGTCTAGCGGCCCGTCTTCTAACTTGATTCCCCGTTCACGTCACTCTGTAGGTGGCACGGCGAACGATTCCAAAGGGAAGGAGAAGGGTAAGTAGTAAGCTATACTTGTTAAGTTGTAATTTCGCGTGAGTCCTACTTACCTTGTCTGTTCATTTTTGCAGAGGGGGAGCTTAAGCGTCGTCGTCTGGTGATGACGGGGGAGGGTGACGTTGATCAACCCGTTCAGAAGAAAACCGCCCCGTCCAAGGGTGTTGAGATTAGGCCATCAGATCCGATGGGTTTAGATCTTACTCCTCCGCCAGTACGTGAGCCGTTTGGCAAGAAGACTCTTCGTAAGCTGAGTGGTAAGTGATTGTCTATTTGAGCAATACTTTTGAATATGATTGATCTTCTCTTATTATTGTTGCTCTTTGTAGGTTCTGTTGCAGCTTCTGTTAAGCAGTCTCAGGAAGAGAAGAGGAGGAAGCTTTTGGAGGTAGAGCGGTTGAAGGCTGATACTGCTTCGGCTCAAGGTGGTGTGGCGCCTGATGCTGAGGCTAAAAAGAAGCTTAAGGAAGATAATCGTGATGCTGCTGCCGCTTTAAAGAAGAAGGATGAGGAGGATGCACGTGTTAGGGAGGCTGCCATTAAAAGGCAGCGTGAGGAAAAGCTGAAGGAGGAGGAGGACCAGCGTCAAGCTGAGTTGAAAAGGCTGAAGGAGGAGGAGTACCAGCGTCAAGAGTTGCTCAGTAAGCATGCGGCGGTGGTGGCCATGAAGAGAGAGGAAAGTAGGCTGCCGTCATCTTCAGGTGCTGGTGGGTCGCATGCGGAGCCAGTTGTGGTAGATTTGGACGGGGGTGACGTCCCGGTTGATAGGTTGGTTGTTAGCATGGCTGGTGGCTCTACTGGCCCACAAGTTCAGAATGTAGAACGGGCCAAGGCGTCTACAAGTGAGCCTGGCTTTAAATTGGACGCTCCAGTGTATACGCCAACTTGGCGTATAACTGACAGCTGTCGTTTCCTCAGCCCATTCGTGGCTGAGGAATTTGTGAATTACTGTCTTCCTCCGGCTGAGCGAATATATCAACGTTCGCAGGACCGCGCAACACTGTTCTCAGAGCTGTGCATGAACTTGGCGCAATCTCTGGGAAACTTATATGCGTTGCGTCGAGAGGAGGATGATTTTGTGGATCAGTCTTCTGCTGTGAAAGCCAAAACGGATCGCTTGGCGAAGGAGAAGGAGGTTTTTGAGGGTGCCCAGCAGAGGTTGGTTGACCAGGTCAGGCAACTGGAGTCTGGCTTGCGTCAGAAGGATGTAGAGGCGGCTGAAAAGCAGAAGGCCTGGGAGGCATCTTCTCAGAATATCAATAAGGAGCTTGAGCGCCGCCGACTGGCGGTGCAAAAAGCTGAATCTGCTTTGGCTGAGCAACAGAAGATTGTCGCCGCAAAGGATAAAGAACTGGAGGTTTTATCCTCAAAATATGCTGATGCCACGGGGCAGTTGAAAAAGAAAGATGATGAGGTGGTGAAGGTGACCAGCCGCGTGTCGGAGTTGGAAGAGCAGGTCGGAGCCTTGTTGAGAGAGAAGGAAGCCTGGGAGCTGGAGAGAGCTTTAATGCTTGATACTCAGAAGTCTTATTGCGAGAATGCTTTGTGGATCATGTCGGATGGGATCTCCGCTGTAAGTCCTGTTCTTCTGTTTTGCTCATCTAATTGGTATTTCTTTTTCTGACTTTTCTTTGTGTTGTAGGTCTTTGATCGTTGTTGGAATGAGCCAAAGATGGGTGAACAGGTTGCTCAGATTGTGGAGGCTGCCCGTATAACGGGCCTTCATAGTGGCTGGTTGGAAGGGTACCTGTGTGCTACAGACGGAGCTCCTGTGGAACACCAACCTTTCCAGGTTTATAATACTGAGCAGGCGCTGATGGCGGAGCTCGATAAGCTTGAGCGGATGGTGTTTCCTGTGCTCCAAGTTGTTAGGCAGTGCCTGGCTGATCCTGACCCTATTGCGCGATTCAAAAGGTGGGTGCAGGATTGCGAACGTGCTGGCCGCGAGCGGGCTGAAAAAGAAGCTGCTGATGCTGCTGCGAAGGCCATTGGCTTGGGTAGTTCGGGGACGGCCCATGAGCCTCCCCAGTAGTTTGGATAGGTTAGAATGGTAGTTTCGGTAGGTTAGAATGGTGAATCTAACTGTCTTTTATATATGTAAAGATGCTTATCTTATGAAATAGAACATAACATTCTTGTCATGTTTTCCCCTTTTGTTGGATGAATATAATGTATAGAGATTGGAGTTCGTTAATGAATCAACTTTGACAAGTAAAGCTAGCGCCTGTTGTAAAGAGTGAATTCACAGTAACTTCATATATTAGGTGTAGGGATGACGCAGCGTCACCCGCCCGTTCTACGTCGGCGCATAGACAACGGATGACGCAGACTTGAGCGCCCGTTCTACGTCGGCGCAGCATCGCCCGCCCGTTCTACGTCGGCGAGACTGACACACAGTGAAGCTTCTTCAACAAGATAGACAAAGCTTCACCAACTTGCGTGCAATTGTCTTCTTGACGTATTAAAATTTAGATATCTATAGAAAATTAAAACATTAACCTTCATTTAAAAACTTCGAAATTACATCCATTACATTCTTAAAGTTAAACATAAATATGGACGTAACAACTGCCACGCCGAAACATATATGAAGTCTTCATCGTAGTCCAACAGGTACAGGTAGTCAATCGGGTGTTTTCGGTAACATTG
Source organism: Ambrosia artemisiifolia (assembly GCA_032199755.1). NCBI lineage: Eukaryota > Viridiplantae > Streptophyta > Magnoliopsida > Asterales > Asteraceae > Ambrosia > Ambrosia artemisiifolia. The sequence goes on from CM063521.1 coordinate 12,994,452, forward strand.
TGCCAGGATGTAATTCCAAGAATTTCTTCTTGGGTCCAGGAGGCCTTCTTTGTTCTTTTGTGTGTGTGATATGTTAGAAACGTTTTTATGTGAAGAATAGGTGTAAAAAATTATGTAGTTAAAATAATAGTATATTAAATAAAATAATTTATATATTTATTTTATTTTAATATACTATAATTTATATATTTAGTTAAAATAATAAAACGTTTTTATGGACAACGGCTGTTCGGACTTTATGTCGTTTCAATCTGTCTAAGACGTCATAGAGACGGGACACGTGTTAAGGATCGAGCGTATTCGATTGTCTTCTGTCAGAGAAGGGACTACTCCCGAGACGTCAAAGAAGTGATCCGTCTCTGTGTTGTCTTACAGACTCCAAGACGTCAAAAAGAGGAGTAGCGATTTTCAATGTTGTTTATAAATTGCTCCCCAAATTTGCATTATACTATCCAAAAAAATGTTTTCCGATAATTTTTCGGTTCACATAATATGTATGTTTATTCGAAATATCAAACCTAATACTAGCAAAATACATCAACATTCCACGAAATTTTTTGGATCGTTGTTACATCTGCATAAAACTACTTTGCCGTTGTTGCATTCGCATGTGGTATAACCCATGTAGACTGCAACTTTTGTCTGGTAGTTTTATAACATTGCAACGATGGTGAACCTCCCATTTCTATGTCGTTGAGCGTTAAAATGACCGTTCTCCACGTATGTAAGGACATCGGTGGATTTGTTTGGAGTAGTGGATCCCGATGAGTTCCTTGATCACACTTGGTGTAACGGTAATCATTATTGACGATAGGATATGGGGGAATTCGGTTTTGTGATTCCCTTCAATATACAGGGTTTGTAAACATCCGTTTGTATATCCTTCCAAAAACGCAACATGTTCGTGTTGTGGTTCAGGAAGAGAAGGGAATCATTTCAAACTTGACTTATGGTCTCAGCCGTTACCGGTTGCCACCAAGTCATGTTTATAAAACCCGTTCACCATTGACCGCGAAACAAATTACCAATATATCACATTTGGCAATTCAATGGCCATCTTGCCTATGTTGGTAATTTATTTACATTGGGTCGATGTTACATCTGCAGGAAACAAGGACGTGGTTGTTTGCAATCATCAAGTCATGAGGCAAGGTGTCATATCCGGTACACCATTCCAGTTGGAACTAGTTCACAAAGTCACTTGTTACAGGAGACCTCATTATTGCAAAGGCTGTATACCACACTGAAAGTTACTATACGGACGTGGTGTATTGCAGTTTTCAACGGCGTCGTCAACAGCCTAGGGAAAACAATTCGTGCAACAACCGCATATCTGTTTTCATTATTGTAATAGCATTAAGAATTGTATCATTTTCCATTGTAAAATTAATGTTACATGTACGTATATATTATATTGCATATTATATCATGAGAAACTTTACGGTAGAAACGGTTAATATTGTACAAATTGTAACAGGTATTTTAATAAAAAATTACAACATAACTTTTCCATACCATATTGTGTCTATATGTAAACACCTTATTTATTACTTGCGTTTAAAAATTTCTAAGATCAAGTAATATACGTACTTTTTAAAAATTTGCTGCGTTGATAGTACTTGCGTCTGAATTTTGAACAATTGCGTTTATAATATTGTTCAAATTGTAACAGGTATTTTAATAAAAAATTACAGCTTAACTTTTCCATACCATATTGAGTATAAATGTAAACACCTTAAATTATTAGTTGCGTTTAAAAATTTCTATGTTCAAGTAATATATGTACTTTTTAAAAATTTGCTGCGTTTATAGGACTTGCGGCTGAATGTTAGACAATTGCGTTTATATTGTAACAAGTATGTTATTTATAAACGCAAGTGTTTAAATTTTAGTCGCAAGTACAGATACTATTTTTTAAAATTACAGATACTATTTGATCGGGTATAGAAATTTTTAAACGCGAGGAACAATAACTTAATCAACGGAACATTGATGTAACCAATTGTTGTTTCATCATGTTTGTTTAACGAAAAATATGTCTTAAAATTACAATAGAATTACAATAAGTTAAGCAACGTTCGGACGGGGTAAACACCGCCAAAAATACATTTTTTCGGCCATAAACCGTCTGTATGACAAACATTCTTGATTTAGATCACCATCCACGGCAATGGGTTTATCAGTGACTAAATGTTCCATTAGCATACAAAGATACACCGCATCGTTACCAGATAAAGAATTGGATGGCGCAACATATTCTTCATTAAGGTTAAATGTCATACATTTTTCCTGATGCCCTGACTTTTTCCAGTATCGCATGTGCACTAACGTAGCTCCTAAATATATTTGTACCTTCGTCAACCTTGGGTGAATATTGTTTCTGTATCTTCCACCGATACAAACATCTTGATGAGCATACATGACTAGCTCTTGGGACAACAATTCGAGTCGCACGAGTAACCATTCATTATTTTCAAGTGGAAGCGGGAAAAAGACATAATCTACATCAAAGAATGACGGAAACGGTTTTACCTTACCATTGCAATAGTTGACCACGTTTTTAGGAACAGATTGCAATAAACAATCATAAAATTGTGGTGGCATTATCGTCCACCGCATATTTAGCGAACCATTTTCTTGAATCTTTCTACTCCTCCAGTTCATTAGTCTTCCAACCCATCCTTCTATATGCTGTAAATAAACGTCAACAACGTTTTAGATTATAAACATAAAAAAAAGGAAATATCAAAACATTTACTAACTAACTGTTACTGAGAGTGATCGGGTAGAATTGACTCCTAACAAAGTTCCCCAAAATGTTTTATCCAACGCCACTGTTCTTGAAAACGCTGCCGAATAACAAAATGGTGCGTCACCTCTACGGTAAAACTCAAAAACATCTTTGGACCACTTATCCGTTTCATCGTCTGAAGTAGCCCATTTTCCAGTATTGTGTTGGTGTAAGCTTTGTCGATTGTGTACATATTTTCTTTCTTCAGTATTCTCTGCGGACTTAGAAGTTTCCGCCCTATTTTTGGGTTGCCTCCATTGTTCTAAGATCCAATTGGATGATTTCTCTGCTGGTAGAGAAGAGTATTCCGCAGGCGGTAAGTTCTTTAGTCGTCTGTCAGACATTTCGTTGGACATTTCTTTATGTGAAACACTTGCTTCCAAATAACAATTCTTTGTAAAGTTATTTATAAAGATTGTTACACCATCCCCACTGGTGAACAATTACCGCTAGTTCAATTACAAAGATAAAAAAATAAGTTATAAGTTCGCAAACATGTTCTGGTGGACCAACATCGTGAACAACGAGAAATGACACTTGTCAATGTTTGACTGGCAAATTTTTTTTTTCTAAATAATTTTTTTTTGTTTCTCATACCCACATATTTTCTAATCATTTAATTACCCAACCAAATGACTTAGTTTATTTTTTGAACATTTGGATATAAATGTTATTAAAAACAGACTTGTTCAAAAAACTTTGTTTTTACTATATAAAATTTAAAGGGGTTTGGTTGGGTTGGGTAAAGTGGTCCCCCATCCCAATAAGTCAAAGACGTCTCACATTTTTCGATAAGAATTAAATTCGTGTCACACATTCCGAGACGTCTTCTCACACGTATACGAGTTCCTTTGCCGAGCTGTCAAAGATTTCTTTCCCACTATGACTAGACACAAATACGGTTCCCGAAATTATTTTTTCTAAATTCAAAAGTCTTGTCCCAAACCATCTCGGGACCACACCGACAACCCATCCGAAAAATCCATGGACCACATCGCTGTCCGAAGGCAATTCCGGCAACTCCTTCAACTCCGGCGACCAATCACAATTCCGGCAACTCCTTTAACTCCGGAACTCTTTCAACTCCGCCGACCAATCCCAATTCCGGTAAATCCTTCAACTCCGGTCCCACAGGTAAGGACCACAACACGTTTCGGTGCTACGTCAAAACAAAGTTTATCCAACCAACCGCATTTGTACCCGACCCGGTTTAAATAGTAATACCCGACCCGTTTGACAAGTCAAATGGATCCAAGTCAATCCGATGACCCGACGAATCTCACGAATCTACTGTTTTTCACACAGTTAGTTGACCTTGCAGATCACACTGATCTGAATCTGCAACAGAATTATACCCAAGAACAACCTAATTATTTCCAGCAACAGAATTATATCGAACAACAGATTTGTAACCAGCAAGCGAGAATCGATTATATGCCGCAAAACACGTTGAACTACCAGCCAGCCAACTATAATATTCACCCACCATCTATTTGTGTGCAACAGACAGCTAATTTAATGTGCCAGCAAACAAATTTGGTCCAGAATCAGAATGTTAACACGCAACCCATTTGTTACCAGCAACAAATTCCCAACGACGACGAGGTTCCAGTGGTAAGTTATTATTTTTTACATTTTCTTCATTTTTTAAAATTTTATGTTCGGTTGTTCTGTTGATTGACTGTGTTTAAACATTGCCTACTGCATAGGAGGATGGTAGTGTTAGGGTCCGAATTGCTTGGACATTTTTAGACAAATTCAAAGAAAAAATTTCAACATTAGGAGATCGTGGCCGCTCCATAGAATCCAAATTTAGGGAAACATGTTTTGGCCGCTTTCTTGATGTTGAGGCGAGGGTATGCTGTAGCAACGTCTTATACGGTGTTCTTCAACATCATGTTGATACAAATAACCCACAAGACGGTATTTATTATAGAATAGGGGAACAAAAAATATTCTTTAGCCCTAAACAGTTCTGTCTAGTAACCGGTCTCCGGCTGGGGGTAACTGACTGGGTACCGCATCACCATCCCCAGTCTTTCAGAAGAAGATTTTTTGGACATAACGAATCGCGTAGAGTGGGTGTTCATGAGGTCGTGTCCCTTTTTACGTCTGATTAGACTACCTTAGGGGAAGATGATTGTGTTAGAATTTGTATTTTGATGATGTTAGCGGAGTGTTTTAAAGGAAGCCAAAAGAATGGGCAAGTTGATCAGAAACTCATAGATTTGGTTGATGATTTACATGTTTGTATCAACTATCCTTGGGGGAGTCATTTTTGGGATGAGCTGTGGCCACAGTTGTATAATTTGCACCGAAAAAAAAAAGAAAGACAAAAAGACTGTCAGCGTAAATGGATTTGTTTGGGCATTCAAGGTATTTGTTTACAATAATAAATGTTTTCGTTTATTCCAATTCGATTGTTTGTCTTACAAGTTCTGTATGCAGATTTGGATCTTTGAAATTTTTCCGGAATTTAAAATTGGGCGAAACAATTTTTTTATTAGACAACAAATTCCTAGATTTCTAGGATGGGGAAAATGTAGAAGATTAACTAAGGGTAGTGTTGAGACCATCATCACGGATGCAGCTAAGGTAAGTTTCGATGCTCACGGTTTTACAAAAATTTATTTAGGGTACCGGAATATTAATGGCAAACTTATCACTCAGCATGTTGATTATAAACCTCTCGAATATTTGGTGGCGACCGAGTCGGAGATGCAATCCGATTGGTACATTTCAAGTTCCGCTTTCCTGGATGCCCAGATGGCAATGCGAAATCAACAACTGCAAATTGATAATGTTACACACAATCACCAGGGCAATCCTGCAGGTGATATGCTTCAAGTTAATGATGGGGTTTATCATTATCATCAGTCGAATAATGTTGATGATTCGCAGTGTGATTTAAAATCAATAATTAAACGGTTGTTGGATGAACAAACCAACACGTTACGTGACTTGTTTAGGGAGGTATCGTTTACTGACATCATCTTATTTTATGTAAACATAGCTAACTGAACATTTTAAATAATTTAACGATATCTTTGCTCTTAGGCACAAAAGTCAATCTCTTCGAAGTCGTCTAAACGAAAACAAGTAGAGGATGAAAAACAACAGGACGATGAGGTTTATATGATAATTTTTTTATATTACATTGCTGAACAAAGGTAAATATAAATAAATAAACCAGGTTCATTTTAACTGATTATTTGTTTTGTAGATTAATCAGTATTTAAATCCCAATGGTTACAACGAAGAGATCACCAACATGGAAAAACTGGGTGAAGCCAATGATGTAACTTAAAGCCACATTATAGTTTTATTGTTTAAACGTGTAAATTTATATATTAATTATTAATTTTTTTTAATTACAGAGTGATAAGGCCCAACATGTCGAGTTGAGAAGGTCAGAACGGTCAACAAAGCCGGGACCTAAAACGCTTTACCCGTATGTAGCTCCGAAAAAAATCCAAAAGAGAAGAAGACAAACTTCAAAAGAGGATCAAGATAGGATAACAGAAATCAAAGCTTGGTATCCAAACAATGGATCTAGAAAATGCGTCTTGACCGGAGGAAATCGGCTACCACATGATTTTTGGAGTACCTTGCTTGGTGATGATGGTGATGGCTGGTTGAGCGACGAGGTAACCAATAAAATATTATTTTTAGATACTTTGATTTGTTTGTAATTTTATAAATACAACGTAGTAACTGAAATTGGCATTGTTTAACACCATATTGTCGGGTGGATAAATCACCTGTATAAATCTAGGAAGGAAACCGACCGTTGGAGCATTCTTCCTCCATCTTTTCACCAGGGTTTGATTAACCTGCTCTCAACAACGACCTTTGGGGATTATTTTCACGGCTCTGCACCGTATCCATGCATCCGAGATGTTGAGGAGGTATTCTAAATATTTAATAATATTTTTTTATTATAAATTGTGGTATAAATTGTGCTTTATTTGATCAATATATAAAACGCAAATACATTCAACGTCAAAACGCAAAATAGTGATATAAACCAAGTTTTATTAATAATAGAACGATAATAATTATTAAAAACTTACTTATTAAAGAAAATAAGTGTTGACATTAATAATAAGTTTATTTTTTAAACGCAAGTTGAATATATGTAACACAATCTAAAACGCAAGGGTACATTCCTTTAAACGTTAAAGGTATACATTGGGTGCTTGTAGTAAAATATTGTATTTTTTTTGCAGGTGTACATTCCTTTAAACGTTAAAGGTATACATTGGGTGCTTGTAGTATTCAACCTATAACGGAAAACTCTAACCGTATACGACAGGTATGTCACGTTTCTAATTTGGTATTATTGATGATGTATACGTGCATTTTCTAATTATTTATTATATTCTGGGAATTTCAGTTATTCGAGTGCGCCGCCTGGAATTGCATTGGATTCCAGAGAGTCTACCTGTCATATGAATTTTGCATTTGACAGATGGTTACGGAAGAACAATTATTACAAAGAACAGCAGGAACCAAATCACTCCTGGTACCCGTTCGAAAATGTTTATCCGCCTGGAGTACCTCAACAGGACGGAACACAAGGTGATTGTGGGGTTTGGGTCTGCATCTTTCTTGAAAGGTTGATTAATCAACAACAAATTAATCAAGATGAAGACTGCCAAGCTGCAGAACATATGAGACGTAGGCTTGCACTGTTGTTTCTTGATAACATTTTGAATGAAGATGATGTTCCGGTGGCCTCTCCGATTCGGGTTACAAAAGATGATGTTAAAATGTTGTGAACATTTATTAAATTTTTATTTAAGTTTAAACATCTAAAAAAACACCATATTACAAGAATAATTTATTTAAAATATTTATGGAGAATATTATTAACATTTTTATTTTTACACCTGCGTGTGTAAGTCTATTTTTTCAATTGCGTTTTAAGATTTTTGCATTTGCGGTTAATAATTTTCGATACGCAACTCATCAGTTCCGAATCGTCCTTCACCGTTTTGAGCTGATACGGTGTTTTCAATTTATATTAAAAAAAAATTGACGTTAAGAAAACACGGTTTCCCAAGGCATTTCGGTAACCGTGAGACAACTAAAAGTCGTCTCGGGAGCCGTGAGACGATTCAAAGTTGTCACCTACGTATATAAATACCCCACTTAGCTTCAGAAATTGTACACACACTCTATCATGTTTACTAAAACTTTATCATACCTTGGAGCTTTCCAATTCATGCGGGTTTTAAAACCACACCCACTTTTTCAACGAAGCGTATCGGCTTACGAAAATATTGCCCGATTATACTCGGATCGTTGTTACATCTGCTTACAGATACTTGGATCATTGTTGCATCTGCACGTGGTTAGAACCGTGTAGATTGCCTCTATGATGTGGTGGTCTTTTTGCATTTGCTAGTTCGCTTCTTTGTCTATGAAGAGCACAAGAGGCATTCAAGCAAATGCATATCCCACTGCACGGATAACTATCGGTGGTCGACGTGTGCAACGAGTTACTTTACGTTGGCCCCAGCTAGCTTTAATTGTTAAAGAGGTTAGCTGTTTCTGAAGGAGATCTAGAAGGAGAGTTCTCTACGAGCTGTAGACCGGTGCAAATATGTTTTAAACAGGTGCAAATAAGAGGCGCCTTATAATAATGCATTTTATATTGGCCCTTGTGTTTAGTTGTTGGCCAAATGTAATATTTGTTGTGCTTTGAAAATCAAAGTTGTTGTAATATTGGGGCAAAATGTAATGTAATAAATTATATTAATTATATAATTATATACATTATATTTTATATTTCTAAACAGTACATGGTTGAATTCTTTGTGCTGCTTGAATCGGTTCATACTGTCTGGGACACACAATACGTCATGGTTAGACGTCTCACCAGGACCCCATGCCGTTTTGGGAGACGTCTTTTGCTTTTGCAGGTATCTTGTAGACTACAGAGACGCAACACAGTACTTGACCCACGTGAATGGTTGTCAAACGGACTGTCAAATGACACTGTCAATGGGCCATCTTGGTCATTTTACCCATCTTTAAATACCACCTACTATGTGCCCACAATGTTGTCATTACTTGAACCACCACCACCATAATGACCAACATACCTAATCCAGTAGAAAACACAAATTGGTTACATCGAACAGACAAATCAAGTTTTTGGTCGACAAATGTTCTGGAATTTTATTACGAAGGGGATAGCTCGTGTTGCTTTTCAACCTATATGGGCAGAACACCGTTAAGCAAAGAGTGGTGGGCTAGTCTTTTAGGTTATTACGGAAATGGTTTTATTCAAAAGACGGTACGTTATGAATCCAGTAAAATATACCGATGTAACTATGCAGAAATAATTTTTAATTTTTATTTATTATTTATTTTACAGCATGTGCGTGCGTGGTGTAACTACTTGATGTCTTTAAGAGATACTGAAGGAGGGAGACAAAGGTCTTTTTCTAGTAATAATAGTTGGTGTGTACTCCAAGCCAATTTTTATACTCTTCTGCTAGAGCAAGATAATCATGCATCTGAATATGCAGACGGTTCAAGAAGAGTCTATCCTCCCTTTTGGGAAGTTGATACGATATATATACCGGTATCCTTAGACACAAATAACTGGTTAATTTTAAAGGTTGACATGCCGTCGATGCAAGTAACTGTGTATTTCGAAAATACTTGTAGTGAGAATAACTGTGGTGACACATTCTGCGTTCACAGAAAAATTCACCAAATTCTTATAGAATTTGAGTCTGCGTTCTTATGGTTTCTAGAAGCAATAATGTACTGGCAAAAATCTGCTAGTGACCAAATCCATTCTATACAAATTTGGGGAGAAGTGGTCTGGCCTGGCAACGATCAAAAAATAGGTCGGCATTCAGGGGTCATAGTTTGTATGCTGCTGCGAAATTTGGTTCAAAACAGGCCAATGAGGTGGGAAGAAATGAATCTTCATGATGCATGTATGAGATACCGTCGTTTTATGGCAGATGAAATTTATGCTGCCCGTTTCAACCCGTAAAATATTTCAACCTAGCAGCTTTAGTTTTTATTCTTATCTTCATATAACGTAGTATATGTTTATATCTAGTATCATTATGTACGTGCGAATTAAAGTAAATAAAAAAGAAACCAAATGTATTATGATGAGTTATTAAAAACATAACATTATATATACAAATAAACAAATGACACATGCCGAACTAACGGCAGAATACAGTTGTTTCATCGGTTTTCCATATGACGCGCACCTCTACCTTTAATTACCAAACAAACAAACGGCTAATCATCATCCAAGTTAATTGTCGCCTCACACGTATTTTGATAAATAAAATCTTGGAAGTTTTTAGGTTCGACATAAATAGGAGACGGTCTTTCACAAACATTTACGTTCCTGCCTGAACCTGAAGGACGCCTTGATAATCTCGATTCAGATTTGGCTGGTGCTGGACATCGGTCACGATGATGCCCATAACTTTTACAGCGACTACAGTACACTGGTGTGGGTTGCTCACCTCGCGATAAGATTCAACTGTTTTCAGGAGGACGACCTGATTGTCGTTTTGTAATATGCGGTGGTTGTAAATGTATTTTTCCATCGGGTATCTCCCAATCAGACCTATGGGGAAGCGGATAAATCGCCTCTTCATATGTTCTTTTGTATAGCTCATTGCTGTACCAACGAGAAGTATGATGACTACAATCATCTTCTCTTAAATATCTTGATACCGCAATCATGTGCCCACATGGGAAACCAGATATCTGAGGCACCTGACAACTGCATGTTCGATTCTGCATATCAACGAAGCCATTTTTCTTTCCATCTTCGACTTGAAAACTGTTAACCTCAACACCATGAACAGTCCACGTCCTAGACCCTTTAATTTTTTCCTGAATTTTTCTCACCGCGAAGGGAGTAAGTGTGTGGGTGTTTTCAATACCTTCCTTTCGACGCTGATAGTACCAGCGCTGAAGTCTTTCTCTAAAGAATTCAACAAGGTGGGTGATGGGATTTTTTCTTGAATGCTTGCATAATGCGTTTATCGACTCTGCACTGTTTGATGTCATATAATGATATCTTTTACCCGTGCAGTGTGCTCTTGTCCACTTGGCCAATCCGATATTTAACAAAGTATCCCTTACTCGCGGGACCTCTGCACACAAGGAATTGAAGTTATCATTAAAATCTGATATTCGATAAGCTTTACAAGTTGCCCACCAGAGGTCGTGTAATTCCTTCTTTTTATCTGAGGGTAGGTTTAGGTTGACCAACAGATGGCGACAACACAACCCATGATAAGCACGAGGAAAAACAGTACGTATCGCCAAGTCTATGGAATTCGCGCGATCCGAAATAATCGCCAGATCTGGATGTTGACCGATACACTCTTTAAGCCTAGACAAGAACCATATCCAACTTTCACCATCTTCTGATTTGCCGATACCAAATGCAACCGGTAAGATTTGGTTGTTACCGTCCATTCCAACCGCGAGTAACAACGTTCCTTTAAACTCACCGCGCAAGTGCGCCGCGTCAATAATTATCACAGGTCTTAAAGAATGAATAAAACTCCTAATCTATAACAAATTTAAAAACCAAAAACAAATCGTCAGTTTTATAAAAAAAATAAACTTATAACAACTTGTGAAAAGTTTGACACTAACAGCAGCACCAATGGAAACAAATAGAATTTCAAACCGACTCTCCTCATCAGTCCGGATGCGAGTAATTGTCCCCGGGTTCGTCCTTTCCAAATTGTAGCAGTAAAGTGGGAGCTCAGCAAATGAATCTTTGCTATTTCCTTGCAAAAGTGCGAGAGCGTGACACTTTCCACGCCATGCTTGAGCGTAAGTTATGTCCACGTGAAATCTTTGTCGAAAATCTATGACAATTTCATTACCACGATAGACACGACCACTATCTCTCAATTGGTCTTTTAATATGTTCCCAACCACTTTCGGGTTAGCTTGACGAAGATGAGGGTGAGTTTGAGTCTTGGAACATGTGTGATTATCATTAAAGTGTTTAACAAAATACTTTTTACAACCGTTGAAGGAAAATGCCGTAAAACGCCAGCTACAATTCTCACTGACACATGATGCCACATAACGTGTTTTACTAGATCTTTCTACTTTATAAGAGAAACACTCTGACAAACACAATTTCCCCAACTCCAGTTTCATTAAGTCTTTGTCAGGAAATATATAACCTTCAGGAAAAGGACAAGACGAGAGAACTTTTCTTTTTCTTTTTCCTAGAGAAATATACGGGGTTGCGTTCTGATGTGAAAAGTTTGCGTTTTCATTTGAAAACAGATTTTTGTAAGGAGTTGTGTAGTTTTCGAAAGGCACATTTAAATTAGGAATTTTAAAATCATTTGACGGAAAGCAATTCGACGTACCGACACCACAATCGGAAATAACATATAACTTGAATATTTCAAGAGGATTTTCCTCAGCAATTTTAAAAAGATAGGATACATCACGGTCATTAAGCATGTCGATTGTATCATCAAACTTAGACATTTTATATGATAAACGTGAAATTGGCAAAACCTGAAACGTATCCGCCAGATAAGATAAGATAATATACCAAGATAAGACATGCTTGATTCGATTTCAAGAAGACACCTTCTACTTTTTGAATCAACGACATATTCAAGCCTGCCATTTACGACATCCCACTTCACATTAAGGTATACGACAAATCGAACCATTATATTTTATTTTTTTTAACTTATTTAATATAAATAACAAACACAAGAATGACAAACAGAAAAAAATTTCGGGAGGAAACATTAAATACAGTGATCCGATCCCTTATATACAACTTCGCTTATGTACGGATTGTACTTGTCACAACGTGCATAGAACATCTGACATACTAAAGCCTTTCAAAAAAAAAAAAAAAATCTGACATACTGAAAACGTTCGGAACTCACCAAGAGTCTTGAGGAGCCGTCTTTGTCAGCTTATGGGACTTCTCCGAGACGGATCCAGGTAAGCCGACTGACAAAATGGTAGTCGGCTCAAGCCATGAGCCGAAAAGTGCTGGAGCCGTCTCCAAGATATTCGGATAGGACACGACGGCGTCAATAAATCTCAAAGACGTTTCGGAGGATTTGGGACATGTGGCCACGTCTTAGTGGCTCTTTTTATCAAAGGTCATGGGAATCGGTTAAGGTGACTCGACCATCTCACAGAGACGGTTCCACTGGCTATTTTCGTAAAGTGGGGTAAGTCAACGGCTATTTTCGTGATTTTCCCAAAGAAAAAAGTTGGATTTTAATTCGTGGACGATTGACAGCCACCTACGATCACTGGTGGGGTCTAAACATTTACCTTTTCTTTTGCTTTTAACAAAAAATAAAATATTAAAAAAATAAAACAAAAACTCAAGTTATATAGCACGTTGTCCTTCCACTGCAGAGCAGCTGGTTGGACATCTGCAATGAAGATAGAACCTGGTAGATGGCCAGGTTCGAATCTGAGCAAGGCCGGTTTTCAGTCTGTCATTACTCCAGCGAGATAAAATCTCGTGTGGAGGTAGATAAGGTCTCCGGTAGAACGCCACAGCCCCCACTCAGACCAGCGTGGACCCGGTTCAGACAAAATAGTCTGGCAGGTGGTGGGTTAGGACCCGCACAAAAAAGCGGGTGTGATGATCTTCTGCCACAACCGCATTCAAGAAAGTCACCGTTAAAAAAAAAAAGTTATATAGCACGTTTGCAATTACCTACTGAAAAAAAAAATTGATTAACGGTTAATGACCCATCACATAATTTGAAGATATGGTTTTTAGAGGGTGTTTGGGATTGAGTTTGTAGATGCAAAATTGCTTTGGGTCATAAGTGTTTATTGGCTTATGACTTTTTGAAAGAGTTTTTAAAAAAGTGTTTGAATTAGCTTTTGGGACGAGAAACGTTAAAAAGTCAATAGATTGTTTTTTGTAAGTGTTTCGCTTAACTTATTGTGAATATTGGTTGTATGGGTGGTAGATTTGCAAATTTTTCCAAAAGTCAAAAGCCAGGATTTCTAACTTCTCAAAAACAGTTTTTCCACCTTTAAAAGCCAAAAGCCAAAACAGAAAGTGCTTTTGGGTTACACAAACAGCTTATTAACTTATTGGCTTCTTGGAAAAGCCAATAAGTCAATAAGCTAATTTGAAACTCAATCCCAAACACCCTCTTAGAAGTTGCCAGATAAACTTACTTTGGATTGATGATACTATAGACATTTATATCCAGGTAGTTGTTGCTAGGCATAAAAATATCCTTAACATGTAGCATGAGACCTATCTCTCGCTCTATCTCGTCACTATATATTACTAGCGGGAATGCTCGTGCGTTGCTGCGGGAGCGTTTGTTTTATTGTTTTGTAGTTGTTATTGGGGTTTGTGGTGTTTGTGTGTATGACGTTTGTGTATAATGATACGAAGTATGTAGGAACCAACAAGCTAGTAGTAGGATGTAACGCATAAATATTGGTTACTAAATTTTGAAACTCATAAACATAGACTACAATAACATTAAAGATCCGAACAAGTTACTGATATCCAGTACCATTTGTTTGTGTCCATTATTCATTTTTTTTTCTTGATAAGATTGCTTTATATCCCTACATTGTTTGCCAAAATATTGGTGAGTCTGTTCCTAATGTCAGTGGTTCTTTTGAAACTATGATTTATTAAATAAATCTACATATTAATAAGCATAAAACATACCCAAAACATCAACGTTGTTTAAGTTACAGAAGTGAACCTCAAAACAAAATATGAACACATCACAAGACAAGCAGAGTGCATACAATTTTTTGTTGGTTTAGTTTGATTCAGGCCATTTGAAATTAGTTTTGGCGAGTCCACGTCAGTTGAGACGCTTTTGCACATTTCTACGTTTGAAGCAGTTTTGCAGGGCGTCGCCTTGCCATGTGCGTCTTTAACGTTTCTTTTTTCTTTAAGGTAATATGAAGTTGTGTTCATGAAGAGGTCGCTCCTCTCGCATCATTTGTTTTCTCAAAAACAAGATCCTATTGGCTACGTGCAGGCAGACCAGTCTCTGATTCCTTAATACGGAGTACCTATCAAAGTTGCAAATGATTAGATCTCCGGTTCAAGAACAAAATGGGCATCATATTTAACTAATAATATCCACATTATGTGTGTGTAGGATGTACCATAATCCACATTATGCCTCTTAACTGTAATCCTTTTAGTGAACCATTGATGATCACAAAAAGGTGCAACATTAGTGGCAACATTATCATTCGATAGATATTAAAAATATCTAACAGTCTGTATATAAGATTGGTTCACACGGTAGCTGGTTAAGCAGGTCAGGTGGTTTAGATTCCAAGTTAAAAGTGGGTTTAAGTTGAAACATGTCATTTTTAGTACAAGCCAAAACTGGCCATGTCGATTAGGAAGGTATGTGAACCTCATCTTCTAGTTTTTTTTAGAGAGTCTATTTGTTTGCAAAATGGGCTAAATTTTAAACCAAAAAAATAAAAAGAATGTATACCTTAAATGAACTTTTCAAATAGGCCATTTAAGATTTAAAATAATTTGTAACCAATTTATTTAAAACTAGCATATGCCTTGGCTAATTTAGGATCTTACTTGAAATAAGAAAGTATCTTCCTAGCATCTTCTTTTTGTGATTTTACACAGGTACCCAGAGAAGAAAATGCTGAAGCATATGCCTTGGCTAATATAGGATCTTCCTTGAAATTACCAGAATGATCCCAAATTCCAATCATTCACATCCTGAAACCAGCAACTGAAGAGTTGCATCCAGAGGATAACACTGTCCTTGCTATTCAGGATCAGGATGACTCATCTTGGATGACACCTATAGTAACGTATCTTAAGGATGGTGACATTCCTGATGGAGAAAATGCTAGGGCTTTTAGGATGAAGGTATCAAAGTTTGTTATCTTAAACGATATATTGTATAGAAAATCTCTTGCAGGTCTATATTTAAGATGTCTCAACAAGGAAGAAGCAATAGAAGTTCTTAGGGATATCCATGAAGGAGATTGTGAAAACCATATAGGTGGAAGAGCTCTATACTCAAAGACCCACATAACATGATATTATTGGCCAACAATGAAGAAGGATGCTATGTTTTATTCTGAAAGATGTGATGCATGTCAAAGGCATAGTAACATCCTACATCAGCCTGTTGAACCATTACATCCTATTATTTCTCCATGGCCTTTCATGAAATAGGGAATGGGTATAATGGGAAAACTACCTAAAGCTCCTGGTGGAAAGGTGTTCATGCTAGCTATGACCGATTAATTTTCGAAATGGATAGAAGCTGAAGCTTTTGTACATGTCCGAGATAAAGAAGTGGTGTCCTTCATCAAGAGAAATATCTTGACCAGATTTGGTGTTCCAGCTGAGATCATTTGTGACAATGGATCTTTGTGACAATGGATCTCAATTCATCAGTAAAAGGACAACCAGTTTTTGTGAAAGTTGTGAAATCAAGATGATAACTTCAACACCTGTCCATCCTCAAGCTAATGGATAAGCAGAATCCTCTAACAAGATCATTGTTAATAATTTGAATAAAAAGCTAGGAGAAAAGAAAGGAAAATGGGCAGAAGAACTTCCATTTGTATTGTGGGCTGATAGAACTACTTCTAAGAATACAACTGGCCAAACACCCTTCTTCTTGGTTTTTGGTATAGAGGCTATGCTCCCAACAGAGATGGTAATGCCCACAGCCAGAAAACATCTTCAGGATGCAACTACCAACTCAGAAGTTCTATTACAAGATCTTGAAGTAGTGGATGAACTTAGAGATGCTGCTAAATTGAGTATGGCAGCTTATCAACAAAGGATAGCTAAAGCATACAACAAGAACATAAGAATTCGAAGGTTCCAAGTAGGAAACTTGGTTCAAAGAAAAGCTTTTCAGAATACTACCAAACCAAGTGATGGTAAACTAGCTCCCAAATGGGAAGGACCATATTTGATTGATTCTAAGGCTCGTAAAGGAGCATGTTGGCTCTCAACCATGGAAGGTGAAATCCTTCCCAGGTCTTGGAATGCAATTCATCTAAAGTACTGTCACATGTGAGGTATGAAAGCATCTATCTTTATTAATATTTCTAACAATATTACAACTAAACATGGACTAGAATATACTCCATCCTGAGAATTTTACAGAACCATCCTAAAGATGGAACTTTGAAGACTAGGGGGTTGGCCACCCTATCCTACGTTAAGGTATCTGATACCTTCTTATGGTTTAAACGTTTTCACCTTTCTCCCAATTTGGGTTTATACACCCCGCCTGGAGCGCACGTATTCATGTATATCTTCAAGATGGTGGGACCAGTTCATGTAATAGTGGCTGACAATTTCATCATTTTTGGAGTATACATTGAATCCTCAAGGTTTAGGCATTTTTCAATATCTCTTATATTTGGCCTTGTCGCCAGTTATCCTTAGGCTATAACGCCAGATCATCTTTGGCCATGTCGCCATCTATCTTCAAGCTATAACACCAGAATGCGCTTAACCCCAATTTTATATGGCCTAGTCGCCAGAATGTTATCTTTATTTACCTTTCTATAGGTTATCCTTAAGCATTATTGATAAACTTTTATCAAAGACAAAAAATATCTCAAGTAAATCTTGAGGATAGATTAGACTTAAATACTGGGGCATCCTAAAGATGATAAAGCATATCCTAAGAATGGATAGAAGAAATATTGGGAAGAATGAGAAATATCTTACGGATGGAACAGAACCTGGGGACATCCTTAGAATATTATGATTTATTAAGAGTTTAAGATATTTCTTAATTTCTTCTCAGGGAACTTGAAGACAATTTGCTAAACTTATCTGAAGATAAAGGTATACTTCTACAACTTGTATTTTCTATTCTATGTTTGTATTGCAGGATAATAAAGGAGAGAAACATAAGGATGTAGCGTCAAAAGATTACCATTTTATTTATTTATCAAAAGGATGTCAACCCCTGGCTTCATCCAAAACCAGGACCTATCCACCAGGGGTCAACATCTATGGTCCAGGTCAGGGAAGATTTGGGGCTTTGTCTTGAAACTCAATATCCTCCACCCCAAACCTTCTATTGTTCAACATGCATAAAAAGTAAATTGGTTACAGTCCATACTACCACAAATCACTACCACAGAAAATATTAAAAAAAGTGGGCTCAGGCATAGTCTTCACATCCTTCATTGCCCACAGAAGCTTGCACCTCCTTTGCCACCTTCACCACGCCCACCTCAACCTTGCCACCAGCGTCCTTAGGCGCCACAAGTGCATCCTCAGGAACTTCAGGAGTAACAGGGTCATACACAACCTCTTTTCCATCCAAGCTCTTAATTTTATCCTGGACATCCCAATCCTCTTTGTTGAAGCTAGGATCCTTGGCTTGGAGGGATATTTTGACCCTAACTTATAGGACAGAAATGGTGCCAGACTTGACGAGTCCATCTCTGTATTCCTCCAGTTCCTTCTCATGCCCCTTCGAGATCTTGGCCTTCTCGGATTTCACCCTCTTCACCTCAACCTCTACCTTGAACAACTTATCTTCAAGGTATTTTCCCTTAGTGAGGGAAAACTTCTTTACATCTTCAGAGCTGCCTTGGTGTCATTGAGCTCTTTGGCGGAATCATCCAGGGACTTCAACATATACTCATGTCCCTACCAGAAAGAGAAAACAGGTAAGTATACTATCCTTAAACCCTACTTAAAATACTGATGTCATCCTCAGGATAACATTGTACCTGAAGAGTGAAGTGGGAAAGCCTAGCTAAATATCCTCAGTACCAAGGCCCTCAAAGGGAGAGGCTTCTTGTCCTAAAGAGGCAGCAGGCTTCCTCTTCTTGGAAGTTTGAGCTTTAGGCTTAGGAGGAGGACTGGCCATCCTGGAACTGGATGGAGAGTTGATCTTGGCAGCCTTGCTGACATTCTGGCTGTTAATGTCGTCCAAGTCAAAGAAAGAAGATTTCTTGGCTGAAAATATCAAAAAACAGGGTTAGTTAATATAATATTGAGGAAACATCCTAAGGATGTAAAGAGAAATACTTACAAGACATTTCGGTGGCTTGGATGGTGGAAATACTTTCTTCTGCCTCAAAAGTCATTGCTACATGAGATAAGTCAATGACCTCCTTGACTCTAATGAATGAATCATTGAGAGGAGGAGCAAGCTTGGTAAAAGCACTTGTAACACAAAAAGAATTTTCAGAATATTAGTAATATCCTCAGGATATAACTATAAAAATTTTTCATCCTAAAAATATTTACCACTTTTCAACCATGATAAAGGGATATTCTCTCCATTTGGGATGGAATCCCTTCTCACAAAGAAAATTTTTGACTTCCAAGACCTTTCTGACTTAATGACATTGTACATGAAAGGAGGATTTTTGTTAATAAGCTGAAGAACAAAACGGTTTGATCCATGTGTTTTCAACTTATAAACATAAGACAGGTCCCTATCTGTAGCTGGATGCCATGGTTCTCATTGATCTTGTTACAGATCATTAATATTTTCCACACCTCGGGTATAGCCTGAGCATATGCCATCCCAGTGACTTCAAAGAATTCTTTGATAAAGTCAGGGAATGTATACTTCAGGCCAAGATGGAAGGGCGGGTACAGGAAGCACACCCATATCATCGATGCAAAATCAGACTTTGCATTCTGGTCATATGGCCGGAACACAGCTGAATCAGGGAAGGCCCCTGAGTTTTGCAAAGATAAGTTATCCTTGTCTGTGAATGTACTGACTTCGTTTGCAGGATCCTTTAACAGGTTTTGTTGTATGAAGTCCTTGTGGACTCCAATACTTCCTGCAGCCCTCGTAGATTTCTTACCCATCCTGAGAATTTTTTGTGTAAAAAGTTTGAAGATTAAGAAAAACAGAGAAGAAAGAAGAAGATACCTTTCTAAAATAACTGTGATGAGGTTATAAAGGAAGGATCAAGGTGTAAACATAGGCGGTGAGATGATGTGTGTAACGGTCATCCCTGAATCATTGCCTAAAAAGTAGCTATTGATATCCTGTCAGACGTCTAATCAGCCTCATCAGATAAGATTTTAGAGTTAAAAAATATTATAACCGTTGAGATATTAACGGTAACATTTTTTTGGGGACCATTGTTGGTGTTGAAATCTTCAGGATGATACTAACTTATATTTACTATGTGACATCCTTAGGATACTAAAGGCTGAACAGAATTCAGGATGTAACTGTATAATATCATATGAACATCCTGAGGACGGACTAACAAATTATCTTAATATTATGAATGCGGGTATACTTAAACAACACCAAGACGCATGACAATGCCCCAACGACTCTATTGACCTATTCTAAGTCTAAGGAAAAGAAGATAACATCTAGAACAAGTCTTTGATGATGAAAGAGTCAAATGTAACCGTCGAAGGTTAATAATAGGCAAATATCTCGGAGAGGAAGTTATGTAACGGTTGTAGCTCATTCAAATAGAGGAACATTGAGCTGAAACAGTCCATGCATGGCTGATTTTTAGGGATATCTTGTTTAATGCTTTTTCTATAAGAAGGGGTGTGATGAATGAAATTAGGACACTTGATACTTTTTACTCACTTCTAGGCACTTGAACTCATACTTTCCTTAGTGTCACACACAATACTGAATTGTAATCTTAGTAATTCATTCATCCCATTTCCAAAGTTGTAAACATTTTTCTTATTAATTTTAACAAACAAAGGCAGGGGCTTAGACTCCTCCCGAGGTTTTGTGCCGGTGATCATGACTGATCAACGGTTTTCCTCATACATCGAGTGTTGTTCTCTTGTTGCATTTTACCTATATTCATTCTTTATATTTTTGGCTTAGACAGTTACACCCTCAGAATATAACTATCCATCCTCACCTTTTCCTTTGTCAACCTGAACATAGTTGTCAACAAACATCGTTTTGATATTCTTAACGTACCATCCTAAAGATATAACTAAGTTTTGAACGTAATAAACACTTTTAGCACTCTACCTCACATATTCTAATTTGGAATACAAAGTTATTTTTACTTGATAATTTTTTACCAAAACAATTCTTAAACAAAGACTGTTATCCAATCATGTGGTTAGAACAACCACTATCAAGAAACCAAATGTTGGGCGGACTAGCATCACCTTTAGTTGTCATCAGGGCTTGGTTATCTTCACTTTCTTAAATGGCCATGAACAATTGCCCTTCCTTCTCATCATGCTCATCACCAAGAGCTGGCGATGCCTGTGGTTCATTCCAGCAGTCCCTGCTGAGATGACCATATTTGTTGCAATTGTAACATTGAACATTACCTTTGCCACTACCAATACCTCTACCTCCACGTCCACGTCCTCTTATGAAGCCTCTTCATCTTGTGAATAGGCTTTTCTCTTCTTCCTTCACTTGAAGAGCCTATTCTTCTGCAACATTTTCACCACCTCTATTCACTATTCACCCTAGCTTCATGGGATTACATATCAGATCCCATCAGTTGATCAAAGGTCAACACACTTAGATCCTTTGGTTCTTCAATAGCTGCAACAATAGGATCCCATTTGACAGGTAAACTTCTCAACACTTTCTCCACCACCTTTTGATCTGTCACAGTCTCCCTATATGCTCTTTGTTGATTGACAATTTTCATGACTTTGGATAAGAAGTCGCCCACCTGTTCTCCATCTTTCATATGGATTGTTTCAAAATCTCCGTGCAAGCGTTGCAGTTTCACCATTTGGACCTTTGTGTCACCTTCATACTCATTCTGCAATAAGATCATGCTTGCTTAGATGTGGTGGCCCCAGCTATTCTAGAGAATAACTCATCATGTATACCAGACTAAATAAGAGCAAGTGCACGTGAATCTTTCCTCTTATGATCCCTTAATCTGGTTCGGTCAGCATCATTATCATTATAACCAGTTTCCACAAAATCCCAAAGATCTTGTGACATAATGATCGTCTTCATTCTTATCTTCCAGAATTCATACCCTTCACCCTTGAAGATCGGAAGGGAGGATGTGGTGCACCAGTATTGTGATTGTTAGCCATGAGAGCAATAAAGAATGATGGAAAAGTGGTGTGAGATGAAGGGTTGAGAGTGATTTGAAACTGGATATGCTCTGATGCCAACTATTAGAGCAAATACAAGAGAACAATCACAATACTTCAAATACTTTTGGATGATTTTATTGAATGCAAACATAGCCTTATATAGGCAAAGTACATAACGATAACAAATCAAAAACAAACAAACTGAACAAACTAGAACTAGTAAACAGGAAACGTGCATGAAACCTGGAGTGCCACCTTGACCATGCATATTATTCTCATCCAAACTAACAACCTCCCCGGCTACATCTAGATTGAATTATCTCCAATAATGTTTGCTAATGGTGACTTCTCTTACTGTGGGGGAACCCTGTTAGATATGTCACTCGATGAAAGCCCTCTGTATTTTAGTAGGAGGTATTGCAGAGGTTTCTCGATGATGGAGTCATGTTTATCATTTTTGTCAAAAATGGTAGCTCCATATGTGCGAACGATCATTTCAAGTAGGAGTGGAAACTCAAGTGCGGAGATGAGAACAATGGGAACACTTGATTGAAGGAGAAAAGGCATGCATACTGACGATAGCGTGTAATGGAGCATAAGAAACATTACAGCAGCAAAAGAAATCATCATGGTAACTAGAGAGAAGAAAAGGCATGCAATTCCAATGATCAATTTGGTGGGCAAGGAAACTAGAAAATCCTCCTCTGCATATCGTGCGGTGAAAATTCCTAGGAACATCAAGATAGAAGTTGATGATGTGAAGAGAGAGAGTCCATTTGATACGATAAATATTATGTACACCTTTTCTTCAATTTTGTTGGTGCTTAACATTATGGGATGGCCAGTGTCCTCATCATACCCACCGGGTACAGTGAAGGCAGCTGCGAACATGACCGCAGTAATAAGAGTTCCTACAACCATACATGATCCTGCCATGTTCTTCATCCATTTTTGACCATCTTTTACTAGATCTTTGTGTTCTTCACTGAATAATGTGTGAGGCTTTCTATGGCTTTCATTCAGGTGATCTTTGTAGTTCGGTTGAACTAACCTTTCCACCTCCTAAAATGGTTGAATAAAGTTAATTTAACATTTACATTTCCAAAAGATACCAAAATGAGCTAAGAGAAATTTTAGTTTACCTTATACCACTGTAGCTCCCTCTGCATTTGTAACGCGGCTCCTGAAATATGCTCAAGATGATCTGGAGGAGAGAGCTTAGCTGCAAGATGTAGAAAATTATTCTCAAATATATCGTGTCGACTTGCCACTATGCTTTTCTTTGTTCCCAATCTATAAAAAAGACTGAATATTTTTTCTTGGCGTAGAATAATTGCATGTGAAAATATTGATCTTCCTCTTTTGTCTTCCCTTCATATGATGTCTGGATTGTATTTTAGTAGTTCCTCAATGAACTCAACTATTCCATACTTAATTGCAGTGTTCACTGCTTTGTCTATTTTCATTTCGTCAAGCTTTGAGTTACTCACGCCTTTTATTTCCTTGCAAATGCTGACAAGGATCTTACTAGCTTTATCATTTACTAACTTCATGTCATGCAAACTCTTGATATCGGGTACTGCAAGTAAAATTAAAAACACATTTACATAGAATCACTTTCTTTAATACACAATTTCACGAATAGAAGTGCACATGTCCCAGAACTATGGTCTGCATACCTAAAAACTGTATCAAGATCCAACCTAGCCGACGTAGTAAGCTAGGACATCTGGTAAATTCTTCTTCATCATCAGAGATATCAATTTTATGTTGAGAGTCATCTGTTCCTCCGGTGATTACATGTTGAGAGTCATTTGTCGTCCCTCTAGTTCCTTTGGTGTCAACATCCCGTGGAGGATATCTACACACACCTGTTTGGAATGTATAAAGGCATCAATGTAAATAATCCGCACAACATCCAAAAGAAGGTCAAGGTAGACATAGTAATCACTTAGATCCTTTACCAGCGTGACTGAGGTTACCATGCCACAAAACATAGAGATAGTCAAGTAGTTTTTTCCTTTTTTTTATAGAATTGACAATTGTAGGCAAGTCTATAACAATAAAGGTTACAACTTACTTCTAAGTTAATTTGAAGGTGTAAATTAAAATTGTTAGTACTTATTAATATAGTGAATTTTAGTGTTAAGAGGAATTAACAAAAAAAAAAGTAAAACAAGTGTGTGGAAGTAGTAATAAAAAAACTTAATTCTTACAAGTGTGTGTAAATAGTGAATAATGATAGAATGAAGTTAAACATTTCCAAACACATATATCTTACACATCTCTATATGTACTTGTATAGTGTATAGGCCATCCAATGTGTACGTTCTTGTTTATTGTGATAAAATTATCATGACCAAAGATCATTGGCATTTGTGGCAACCTTCACAAAATGCAATACCGACTCATTAAGGGCCCAACATATTAATTAAGTATTAATATTTAGATAAATGAAGGATGATATTAGTAATTAGTTTTACTACTATTAACTAATTTAGATTATCTTATTATATATGCTAAGATAAAGTTAGATAGTAGCTGAACTAATTTTAAATTAGTAGACTAAAGATTCTTGTAGGTAAAGTTTTTGTTTAGTACTTATTTCCCTAGTTATTTGGTTTAATGTATTCCATCAGTATGTAATAAACAAGTTCTTTGTGTGTCAATCCTCTTGTGATCTTGTGTTCTGCTCTTTATAATTCAATAAGTGGTATCAGAGTTTGATGTTGATGGTTTTGAGAGTTGTTTTCAAAGAAGGGCGAGCAACCCGCAATTTTGGTGAAACTCATGGTGGTTGAAGACTAAGAAAAGAAAAAAAAGGATGATTTTCCGGTGTTGCTTGAATCTATTAAAAACATTAGGATTGTTACATTCAAATAAATAAATATGAATAACCGAATCGGTTTCGCGTGGGATTGGAAGCAGCATACTTTCAAGGTAAATAAGCGGCATACGCCCAGATCACTAGCTAAGCCCCTAAATGACCACTCAATGATAAAGAAGGTAGGGGTGCAAAGACAACCATGAGGTTTGCCTAGGAGCAATCATCCTTGAAATAGTGTGTAATAGCTAACTGATCAAGCACTTTTGCGCCGAAGATGAATGACGCTAAGCGACCTGCCGAAGCTGTGGGATGTAAAAATACATCGGTAGGGGAGCATTCCGCCTTAGAGTGAAGCACCCGTGCAAGAGGTAGTGGATGAAACGGAAGTGAGAATGTCAGCTTGAGTAACGCAAATATTGGTGAAAATCCAATGCCCCAAAAACCTAAGGGTTCCTCCGCAAGGTTCATCCACGGTGGGGGGGTGAGTAAGGGCCTAAGATAAGGCCGAAAGGCGTAGTCTATGGACAATATGTCACTATTCCTGTACTACCCCTTGTTAGTCCCAAGGGATGGAGGAGGCTAGGTTAGCCGAAAGATGGTCATCGCTTCAAGGACGTAAGGTGACCATGCTTTTCAGGGTAAGAAGGGTAGAGAGCACAGGCTACAGGAACTGTTCAGGATATTTTATAAAAGCCAAAGGTTTTTAATGAACTTTGCCCTATTTTATGTTTTTTTATTTCTTTTTTTCTTGCTCTATTCGTATCTATTTATCATTGCTTTTGTAAAATCTTTTTCTAAGGAAACCTTATCTCCATGTGCTCCGAGTCATTATGTTTATTCAGATTCAGGAACACTACCAAAGTCATCTAAGCGTTGGCTAGGTAAGCGCCCTGTAATAAGAGGAATAGTTATGAACCCTATAGACTATCCACAAAGGGTGGTGAAGGGAGGGGCCCATTTGGTTAAAAAAAACCCACAACTCCTTGGGGTTATCCTGCACATGGAAAAAGAAGTAGAAAAAGAAACAAATATAGGGCAAAGACCGTGGGTAATGGGGCGTGAAATCCCACATTCACACAAAAATGGTCGGGTACACCCCACCCCTCATGGCGTGAAAAGGACATGAAAGGCAATATGCATGAATTTTTCATGGGACAAGTTTCAATTAAATGAAGGGACTAGCTGTTGCAACCCCCTTTTAACTTTTTTTTCCCTATATAAACCATTTAATCAACAACACACAATCCATACTTCTACTCATACCACATCCAATCCAAACATGCAACAATACTATCTCAAAGTCTATGATTATGAGCATTTATCATCATCATCATCTTGGAGTAGTGACGATGGCACATCTTCAAGTTCATATGAGATCGATGATGCAATTACATGTGCGATACAACTCATGGTCAAGTTTATGATGTTTGTGGAGGTAACCGATTATTCTTTATCTATTTTCAAATGTTTGGTGTATTCAGTAGCTGACTTTCTTCTAGATTTGGGGTGATTTAATCATGGTTAATGGAGAATGTAGATGAAATAAAAAAAAGAAGCTGGTGATTTGGACCAATAATGTTGTGAAACTTGAACCAACAAAATGCAAATGTTGTTCACCAAAGATTCTAATTTTTTTGTATAGACCAAGTATCTATCTGGATCACACATCCTGTTCAAAATACACATGACCTACGTGCTACTACAGACCACCCTTTATGATAGGTAAAAAATGAATCCGTTAATAACAAATAATGAGTCCATTGGAATGAAGTTTAGGCTAGCGACTGAATAACACTTGGATATAATAGCCCGCCAGAAGTTGTTTCGGTCTGTCATCATTATTTCGATTTCCAAAATAAATCCCCTTTTCATTTTACACTCCTGTCAGCTAATGAGGTATGATAAGACTGAGTTCACCATTCCTCACCAAACTTGTCAATTCATCCTGGATATATTTCCACAATATATTTGGCCTAATTCACGTAAGTCTAATATTGCAAGCTTTTCGGATAAGGCCATAGTGGGTAAAGTAAATGTAAGATTGGACGGTCAAATGAAGGAGAATACTGAAAATGGTGAATTTTATTACTCTGGGTCAAGGGGGAATGGCGCAAAAGATCGAGACTATTCCTAGGAAGTGGACTAGACGTAAGAGAAGCCCAACTCAAGAAGGCTAAGCACCTGTGAGGAATGGTGAGGAGAACTACCATACGAATGGGGGAGATAACACAAAAAGATGAATATGTTATATCAAATTTGCAGTATCCTTGGAGAAAATCATCTCAGGGTTTTCACAGGGTATAAACATAGGGCGATTAAACGCATTATGGAGTGGGAGAGATGGGCGATTTTTGATGACATGGGGTAGGAAATTTTGTTGTAACGGTAGTAACTACAAGTGATATTGCGGGCGTTTTACATTGTGTTAGTGTCTTACTTGTATAATGTAATGTATATTTTAGGTGTGGAGTGAAAGTAATTTGCCGATAAAAAATGTCTAATATTTTAAATTATCTTGACAACAATTATAGACCGACATCATACTCAATATCGACCATCACACCATACTCAATGTCAACCATGACTCTGGGAGATGATGAGATATGATCGGGTTAATCTAATTAAACTAGACAATACTTATAAATTGAACAACAAATAAGACGCCTAAGGCGGACAAGCTGTATTATATTATCCAAACTTCACATTCGTAGTCAAAATAGTCATAATCAAGCACATTCAGTGTTAAAGTCGCCATCACATTTCAAATCATAAGAGCTATGGTTTAGCATGCTACCCTCGCACGTACTTCAAAAACAAGATTCAAATCAAGAGGGCGCAACACGCAATAAACACTAGTTCGCAAAGAGGGAGAAGACACAAGATTTTCCATCTCAAGCACTCCTAATGAGGCTAGCGCTCCACCTAGCACTTGCATATGGGAGCAACACTAGACTAGGGGGACTTGAAGAGGTATGGTACTAAACCCACCCCGACCTGACGTAAACGCTCGATCGTAAGGAGGATACTGATTACTCATATTATTTGCCATATTTATGATATTATTTATTATTGTCGATTCAAAATTTTCTCTTACTAAGGAACAAATTGGTCTAGTCAATAAAATCGGTTTAAAACAAGTCGTTGAAAATGGGTCGAGTAAAACCAATTCATATCATGTGTGTGTGTGTATATATATATATAGTATAAGGTTATATTGGAAACCCTTGTTATATGGTAAACTCTGGAACTCTAGCTTCCCAACTTTTTTTTTTATATGAAAATTTTAGGGTATGTAATATACATGATTTTAAGCATTTTGGGCCAAAAAAAATGGAAAAAGCGCCGAGCCATTTTTTTTAAAAAAATAAAAAACCTTCTTCGGGTAACAAATGGTTAACACGTGTTATTTTCGCTTAACATGTGTTAGTCAAAACTTTATTTAAAAAAAAACTACTCGGCGTTTTTTTGATTTTTTTGGCTCAAAATGCTTAAAATCATGTATATTACATGCCCTATTTTTTTCAAAAAAAATAAAAATCGGGAAATCAGAGTTTCCAGAGTTTACCATATAACAAGGGTTTCCACATTATCTTTTCCCTATATATATATATAAAGGTAAAGGTTCGGGTACAAATGCCATATTTGATGAGAAGTGTGAGAATGATTAAGGATTGATACTTAGACATCATGTTTTGGATTTAGCATGATGTTTTAGGTTGTTTTGCTATAAAAACACCAAACACAACAATTTAAAACACAATGCGATATATTAAAGACATGAAATTAAACAAAAACAATTAAAACACATAGCTAAAACATAATAATTTTGAGTAAATTAATTACGCTCACAAATTAAAAATAAATAATAAGTAAAAGCGTTATAACTATTATTAAAATGACAAGAAAAGGGACATTGATTATATCACTTAACATAGTACCATTTTTTTGTCAGGTGTAGATCAGTGGAAACCCTTTAACTTAAAACCCATTTCTTCCCAAGTTCGAATCCCTCTTACGATTTATTGGATATGGCTAATCACAAAAATGCCCCTCACTTACTTGTATTTACCATGTTACCCATCATCTTCCTCACATCACTATTGCCTGATCTGCAACTCCTACAAAGTTATAATTTTTGTGATGAACTCCTTTCAACTTTTGCTGCAATTTTTCTTAGACCAATAATCTTATGGGTCAAAGTATGCAGGTCATATGAAAAATGGATCTACTTGTTACTAATTGGCTGAACCTACGGTGGGCACATGCCCACCCTTCTAAAAGGGTACATCCGTCCCTGTTGTCTACTAACCTAATAGTAAGGCCTAGCACAATGTATCTTATGTTACACTTACAGGGCATGGGTTTGTGGAGGTAACCCCCTAACTGGGCATATCCATTAGGTTATGGGTCCATGATTGTGGGCCATAAGTTCCCTATGTAAGAGGCCTTTATCTCTAATCTAGGTGAAGATGTTGGTGCCCTACCACACTTTATGTAGCTGTGAATAGGATGAGACTCTTGAAAGTCACCTCCAACCCCATGCTTCCTTTTCCCTTCTTTTATGACAGATCCCAACCAACTAGAATCCGAATCTCCTGTTGAACACGACCTTACCTAATCATCTGGGTAATATCCTTTCTTTGAATAAGTTTCTTATTAATACATACATCTTGGAAGGTGGTGGCTGACGACCAAATAAACACAACCTTTAAATCAATAGACACATCCCCTTAACAATATATATATATATATAGGATCCGAAGAAAATCAGAACTCACTTGAGTTGTGAGAACCACGAGAACTCTGGTCTCCCATGCAAATTTTTAAACAATTTTTTTTACCCAAGCATATAAAAATGATTAACTAAGAAACATGTGAAAATAAAAAAAAATTGGCTAGGACCTTACACCAGTGTAAAAAACTGACGTATATTAAAATTTCTTCACTTTGCATTTTGTTGTAGGTGACTCGTTTCATGGACCCATCTATAAGTTAAATCTATGTTTTCTAAATACTGAATTTCGGTGTAGCCTAGAATGAATTCTGTCCGTTAGATTTTAGGAAAGTCGGAATTGATGGTTGTTTACTTTGCTGGACAATCTACTTTGTCATCCATCCGAGCCTTGATTGCCTTTTGAAATGACAGTCAGGTTGTTTCTTAACTGTTGGAACCTTCATTTTATCCAGATCTTTGTGTAGTTCCCATGAAGTAATTTCATGGCGCCATGTCTAATAAATAATTTTTGCTCTAATTTTGCTTTCTTCGTTTCTCATTATGTTTTCTTCTCTTCCCGATTGGTCTAAGCATCTGTTTCATTTGCAGCTTCTAGCATTTTACACGTCCTCTAGGTAGTTTCTACCAATTTGAGATTTCCCATCTCATTCAAACGAGACTCTTCCTTGTCAACCATCCAAATTTGAACGCTTGGATATCCCTCTTTGGGCAACCTAGAAGTCTAATCAGGCTGAGATGGTTGCTAATCGAGTAGCGAGTGCAACCTTACCCTAATTCATTAGTGAGCGCCACCCTACCCTCATGACTGCTCTAGGGTTGCATCATTATTGCTTCAATTCCCAGTAATAGAACCAAATTATAGATGTTGGAAATCATAAGCTTGAAGTTAAGATAAACCACCTGATTCGAGATAGGCTAAATCCCCATAATTCTTATTTGTTGAACTAAATTAGATTACCAAAATCAACAAAACCCTAACTAAACACAAACTAAGACATTTAAATGTAAACTAAACATCAAGTATTTCCCATTTATCGAGCCCCACTCACCCACTATATCCATTCCTAATTTCCATCCTGATTTTCTCTCCTGAATCGAGTTTAGATTCATATCAGATACGCTAATGCTGTTTCATTTCATCCATAATACACTGCCTCTTCTAATGTGACTATCCGGGTTGATCATCGGTCATTGCTACTCTTCTTCTTTCTTATCTTAATTAGCAATCTCAATCTTTCTTTTCTTTCTTAACGGAGATAGCGATCTCAATCGTTCTTTACATTACCTGTCTGTCTGCTTTTGCTGCTACTTCTCAAGACCCTTAGCATCATCGCCTAGGACCTTTAGGCCTTGTGTTTATATTCTTTATCTAAATGCTTACCTTTTCATTATGATTATGTTCAGTTTTCAGACAATATGAAGTTTGTGTTTTGGAAAACATATTAAATCTCCAATGAAATATAAGAATTCCTTTACACATTCCCCATTTCATATTGTGCATAGTGACTCTTGAATCTCACATGTGCATACCTTTGGGGTCACCATTATTATATTTTGTTTCTTGTTGACAATACAAACTTTCATTGGACTTGCCCTTTGACTGATAAATCACATGTATTCTCAATTTTTCTTCATGCACACACATAAAATAGTTTAACCATGTTTGGGTATCTGTGTTACCCACTTTTTCCATATACAACCATTAACAAACTCAAAAATGGTCCATAATTCGTGTGTTGCTCATCTGACACTACAACCATCTAGGGTACATTTGTTGTAAGCTACAAACTCGTCAAATAATCCTATCTTGTTATGTGGCTTTTGACAATATCACATTTCCTTTCTCTATATTACACTAACCTCCTACTTCATATGATTTCCACATCAATACCACTGTACACTCCTACATATGGTTATCCCAAGCTACCACCTCCCTTCCATCTGCACTACTTGTCTTACCTCCTTTCACCACACATAACATCGAGCCGACCTCCCGCACTCAAGCCCATCCCTCCCACGCCAAACTAACCAACTAGTACTAACCAATCTGCTACTTGTGATAGTCCATAGACCGAACCTGTGATAGACCAATTCTCAGTGTGTAAATGATGAGGAATGATGTACAACTCAAACTGATCAAATAAACATGATAAATGCGAACCTTCACAATTTTTTTTAAACCAAAAGAGTTTACATCAACACTAGACACCGGGGAGATCACACAAGCGTGATCTCCCCTCACACATATGCACATCCGCTCAACCAGAACCTGATTTCTCTCAACCCTACAAAGGGTTTGATAAGTTCTAGGGGTTGTGTAAGAAGAGGATGACCAAGGCTAGTGGATGAGGAGCGTGGCTCACCTATTTGTAGGTGTTGGCCTATTCGCCCGTTCTCCACGCTCATTTGCGTGGTCCCTAGTCTTAACTTTTACCTCATAAACGGGGTTGATTGGGTATTTATATATATGGGCCATATCACTAAGACTCTTAGTGATTGTCATGTAGTATTTACATTAATGATACATGATACCCAATCACCAAATCTCCATATTACAGGACAATCACTATCATCTATAAACATTAACGCTCAATATATTTGCATAACAACGGACATACACATAACGTGCACTAACAACTTGTCCATCTATACCTCACCACTCGACGATTCTAACCTAAAACATGTTTCCTCCAATGCTTCGGTGCATAACTGTTTATATGCATCAACCCTTGGGTTTTCGTGACCATGATATCTAGATCACATTTCTTAATGTAGAGGTGCTTATATGGATTGAAATTTGCACATTAGGCATGGTATTAATGGTTCAAGGATTATGTGTAAACCTTGGGGCTCTCTTACAGCTAGTGTGACCACTAATGGTGTGTCTATAGGCTAGTAACGATAGAACTTATTTCCAACAATATATTTATGATATCGTTCTTAATACTTTCAATGCTCTTCATCATTGAATATGATTCTTTTTCACCAAAGAATTCGCCATGAAAGATCTTCACCCCTTATCTACATTCATGGTATTGAAGTGACATTTAATGGTAATTATTTGTTCTTATTTGAGCACAAGTATGCCATAAAAATACCTGACACATCCGGGATGTATGTTTGTAACTTAACGGTGACTCCAGTTGAAACAAACACTAAACTTAGTGTTGATGATGTATCATTTTGGCTGACTCTACAAAATAACACTAACTTGTGGCGTCCCTTCAAAAGTCTACTTTCACCCACTCAAACATAATGTATGTTCTTCAACAGGCATGCATACACACATGCCCATCGTAACTCTCATAATAATACTATTAAACACTATATCTGGTATTTTAAGGGTACTATTCATTTGGTGTGTCTATCATAAAATTGCCACTTACCAACATTGTCTCCAACACTAATGTTGACTGAGGTGGTTGTCCTAATACCCGATATTCTACATGGGCTAATGTGTTTATTTTGAGGATAACCTGATTTCCCGGTCCTCTAAAAACTAACCCATACTTTTTTTCGCTCTACTTTGACCCCATGGATTGCACATCCTAGAACTCACAATATTTTCTCCTGTAGAGTTGCTCCTGGGCAATACACATGCTTGTAAAAAAGATTTACACCCTCTATAAGGTAGAATTTGCTTTATCCCCTCAACTAATTTGGGACATACATCGTCTTTGGGACATAGGGCATAATCATGGCATCAGTGGTTTGCCCCATCCATTGTAGTGTGTAAGGTCCACGTCGTCTCTATTGTTATTCTGGACTGAGAGTAGCACTAATTAGTTATTGATTATTGAGAGGTCTATGGATGGAAAACCTTGTCGAAAACGATAATTCCATAAGGGGGTGATTGTATCAACTTTGGCCAATCCTACACCGAGAGTGGGTAGGATTGATTCCTGGCTCTTAAATAATGCCCTGTTGAAATATCACCAAAGTGTATTGGGCGCATTGGTTGTAGAGACGATGAAAACTCCACCATTAATCGTGCTCAGGTGGGAGTAGTACTAGGATGTGTGACCTCTCAATAATTCTCCAACAGGGCAACCAATAACAAATCCCTAAGTTTCTGGATGGGTAACACATTAAGGGCAAATCGAACAATGTACGAGTGGTCATTTGTTACATTGATTTCGTGGATGTGTAACTCATCGGGGGTAAAGCAGACAGTATTTTGGTAGAATTTACTTAGGCAGTCACAAATGGTATCAGAGGCAGGGCCTGGGAAGGTGTGCTAGGAGGATTCTGGGTTGCGTAAGGGGTGGGGTAGATGTGAGTCCGACATCGGTTAACGAGGAGAATGAAGCCTTCTTATAAGAGGGTGGAAATCTTCTCTATCGGGATGAATTTTCTTCTAGCCGAGCAATTTGTCAGATGAAAACAAAACCTTGAATTTTAGATGCGCAACCCATCGAGGATAGGGGTGAGCAAGATTTAGGTTCGGACCGAAAAACCAGTGAACAAACCCGGACCAACCCGAATTCCCCAAAAATACCATTATCCGGTTCAAGCTTCGGTCTTTAGAATTCATAGTTTTGACAGTGTTTCTATAGACACACTAGTGAAAGAAAAACACATTTTAGTGCATATTTTAGGGTGATAGTAGTAAAAAGTGAATATGGTATCTCTAGGCTATCTTACAAAGCAGAAGTGAGGCATCCTAGGTAGCAGCTTTCATTAATACAGAGAATTAAATTGTAAGAAAATTTGTGGTAATATTTCCTTAGTCTTATATATGATGTGTAAAACTAATATAAGTTGTGCGCTCGGACTTTGGTTGTGACAATGATGATTATAGATTTTAATAAAACTTCGAGGGATATAATTCCTTGTTAAGCTATTGTATGTGAACATAAAGGTATTTAAAATGTGACTACTTACGATTATATATCCATTTTTTCCAAAATGGAAATTTGCTTCCACTTGCAAATGCCGAAGGCTTGTGTGCCAATTTGTGAAGAGCATAATCACCATGGGGATCCGCCATGATGCCTAGCTTTGGGAACCAGTTGAGTAGGTTGGAAGCGATATCTACAACGTTTAGAGTAAAACATTGTTAGTACAAGTTAGTGAAATGACCGAAATCAGATGCCTTTTTCGGTCTATTTATGAATAATAACTCTGAACAAAACAAGCCCAACTCACTAACCAAAGAATCCTGCGATGATCAAATGATTGAGAAGCAACACACCATCCTGTCCTTTTAGCAGGTGTTTTGGAGTCTCGGAGTAGAGATAGTGAACCATTTGCTTTCTACCATACATTGATGCCACAATCACGGGAAGGGAACTTTGGCCAGTCTTTCCTCCTTTTATTGAAACCAAATTTTGATTCTTTTCCAGCATGGCTTTAGCCAATTCAGTCTTTTCAGTTATCGCAGCAATTAGGGTGAGGGGAGTGTCATTAAACGTATTACGAATTTCTAATCCTTCTGGGGGCATCTTCTTTACTAAGTCTAGTGCAATATCTGTTTTTCCACAGAGGATTGCGATATGTAGAGCTGTATCTTCATGTGAAGATACACTTCTTGTTGTTGCCTCAGGACACTCCTTAAGGATGTTACTTACTTTCTCAGTCTCACCATTTTCAATAGCGCTGTATAGGTCTTCATTTGGAAGAGGCTTTTTATCCCCTGTGAACGTTTTAATACTCTTTTAAAAGATAGCACAAATTAAGTTGAATCATTATACTATTACACAAAAATCTAATAGAAAAACCGACCACAAAGTTGGCCATTGATTTGCGACTTAAATCTTAACGGTCGCAAAATTAACAAGCGGCCAACAAGTCACAAATTTTGCGACCACCCAATTTACGCAAAGCCCTTGCAAAATTCTTAAAAAAAACAAACTGTATTATTAATACTTGTTGCATATACATGACCAAAAATAACCATTTCAAATTGGTATAAAATTCTTAAAACAATATGGGTGAGGCTAAAGATACCCTTATGACATAAAATAAAGAGCTTATATGACTTATTTAGTAGGTGGGAAGGGGGTAAATTAAGTAAAAACCATATGAGGTGGATATGTTTAGCATAATTTGAAAAATAATTAGTAGGAAAATGGTACGTTTAATACTAACTCAATAATAATGAGAAATCAGTACTGTACCATCTTGTTGATCATGTGTAACATCAGAATGCTGTAATGAGCTCGGACACAATTCCACCAAATGAGCCCATGCGATTTTAGCGGTCACATTTGCCATTTTCTTGTACTTGGCATAAGCTTTTCATCCATAGGCGAGTTGAATAGCATGCAAAGCCTTAGCGTTCTTCCTTTTCCATTCTTCTGATTTGTCTTTCTCCTCAGGTGTAGCTACTTCTGGAGAGACAACATCCCACAAGCCTTCACCAACTAGATAACTTTGTAAACATGTTTTCCAATAGTCATAATTTTCTTCTTTGAATTCTTCTGTTACAATCCCCATCATAGCCATACTTTTTTCCCCACACTTCTGTAATAAATTAAAGTGTTCATCAAAAGAACTAAGGACGTGTAATTGTATCATAAGGCAAATTGGATTTTAATAAGCCAAACAATGATCTATTCGCCGATGGGAATCCATACTTTCAGTTTGAACAATGGTGCTAATAAATTTCAATATTGTTACAAAAAACAATCTCATTTCATAGCATAATGGTTATATATAGATTTATACCTGATTTCCACTCGATTTCTCTTACAGTAAATATTATGAATGAAAGGAAGAAATGTACAAGCGAAATCAAATATAAATCAAATGTATTGAGTGTGAATCTATAATGATTTACATTTGAAATGCACATGTAATAAGAGTCAACTTTCACATGTGTCCATTTCACAAGCAATAATATCTATATATATCCTCCAAGTAGTTAGACTATTAGCATCATTACTAGAAAACTGGACAATTGCAAAATTTCATTGCTTATAGCCTTTTTACGCCAATATCATGATAATTATTTCCATGGGTAATCCCATTTCGCAACCTATTTGTGACGGGGGGTTAATATTCGACTGCTTTTAGCAACTGATTTTTCCATCTCAAATGTCACGACGGATTGGTTGTAGCGGCTAAAACTGTGATTGTTGTTATCTCGGTCGCAAATGCCTCATTTGTGGATGGAACATATTTACAAAGTTGTTCACATACATCAGTCGGCTACTCTCACATGATGTTCATAATTTTGGCTAGATACACACTGCCACCTGCCTTTGGAAGTAGGAGCTAAACATAACTAGACATGCATAACAATTAGGACTGTTCAAATCGCCCGCCGCTCGTGGATCGCTCGTCGCTCGTTTGGAAAATGCTCGCTCGATCTTCCGCTTGGTTGTATATGAGCCGACCGGCTTGGTTCAGTTTGTAAATGAGTCAAGCACGAGCAAAGGTACGCTCGGCTCGGTTCGGCTCGAATAAATTTTTATTTATTTAATAATAAATATACATACAATTTACAGATAAATTTATGGCTTTATGTATAAGATTCTATTGGATTTGACTCAGTATATGCAAACAAATATAACCAGCCCACTTAACTCAATAAAAAAATTAACACTAGATTTAATAGTAAAACAATAAGTCATGAGGTGACAGTCTTGACTTCTTTATGTTATTAGTCGTCTATCGCTAATTGTCGCTTGATATCACAGCTACGTCATAATGCAAAAACTGTTCTCTGACGTATGCTTATCACCTCACCAGCCTCAATCTAAGCCTCATCCTTGAACATTGGGATCTCAATATTAGTGTTATCATTGAACATTTCGACCTTAGTTGTCACCCGACAATGAAAACATCGAAGGAAACATCCCAATTTTATGAACGTCCATATTATTCTCCGCTAGATTCTCGCTCGGCGCTCGCTCGGAAAATTTGCGCTCAAAGAATGTTCGTTCGGTTTTCGGCTCGATTGTAAACGAGCCGCTCCGCTCGGTTCGGTTTGTAAACGAGCCAAGCACGAGCAAAGCTCCGCTTGGATCGGCTCGGCTCGTGAACAACCCTAATAACAATATAGCATCACTCCTGTTTCTACACATCTAAACAAATTTTACGCGTATATATATTAGTAAAAAAAAGAACAATTGTCGCAAGGTTTTAATACTCTTGATTTGAAAATTGACCTGAACAACGTTGGTCTCTGGCCACGAAGTCGTTATCTTTTTAAACGCGTATGGTGATTTTATGGGTTTTAATACTAGAAGTTATGAATGTTATCAACGGCCTCCAACTTTCACTTGTTCTGACGTTTCTGCATTATTTATCTTCATGGTTTTATATTATATATGCTTCGCGGGGCGCCCTATAGTAAGTGAACCAATACCAACTAAATTTATGCCGCAATGCGTGGGGTAAAAATACTAGTTGGTACAATTATGAAATTAGTTCACTACCTTAATATATATAATATAAACAAAAAGTATTTTAATTAACAACACGAAAATTTTGTAAAAAAATAACGTCACAAGTACTCGTAATATATTACAACCAAATAGAATAGAACTGAACATTTAAATCATTTCATGTCATGTGTATATATTAAAGAAAATAATATCATACATGAGCTTAACAGTCTACAGTAATAGGAAAAATAAACTTACAATGTTTTTTCTTTTTTCTTGACGTCCACTTTGATGATAGTCCTAGGAATACATGCACTAATTTATATACATCAGTAGAAAAACATTCATGATGACAAAAGAAGGTTTCTTTAACCTCGTCCCAAGTGATTCTTCCTTTTGAGACTCTCTTTTTTCTGATTTGTTTACTTGCTCTTCGAGACATGGATAAAACATGAGAAACACATTAGTAGTACTATAAGGGCAAAAAGCTAGCAAAGATACAACGGTTTATAAGTTTTTTACTAGTAATATATATTGTTCTTTGTGTTGGGATATTCATGTAGTCCATACTCAAGTCCAACACACAAACACTACTAAAAAACATAGACACGAAAAACAATTCATGAATAAATCAACTAAAATTTCAATGAGTAAAGAAAAACGTAATCAGTCAAAGAATGTAGCTTACCAAAAAATATGAAAAGAAAAAAGTTGGATTTTAATTCGTGGACGATTGACAGCCACCTACGATTCTCTGGTGGGGTCTAAACATTTACCTTTTCTTTTGCTTTTGCTTTGAACAAAAAATAAAACATTAAAAAAATAAAACAAAAACTCAAGTTATATAGCACGTTTGCAATTACCTACTGACAAAAAAATTATGATTAACGGTTAATGATCCATCACATAATTTGAAGATATGGTTTTTAGAAGTTGCCAGAAAAAAGTGGCTTTGGATTGATGATACTATAGACGGATTTATATACAGATAGTTGTTGCTAGGCATAAAAATAACCTTAACAGGTAGTATGAGATCTATCTCTGATCGTCACTATATATCATGGTTATTGTACGTTGAGGGTTTGTGGCCAAGACTTCTAATTTGCGATGTTTTATAATCAATGTGTATGCTGCCCAACTGGAGGCGGATAAAAGGATGTTTAGATCTTTATTTCTTCTTTTATAGATAAAATCAATGAGGGGAGTATCACATTTTTTTTTTTTGCGACTTTAATTTGGTTAGAAACTATTCAGACTGTATTGTTGATTAGTTATGAATATAAATAATAGAAAACACAATTATAAAAATACATGACAGATTAGTGAGGCTGACAACTGATATGCAAAGAAAGTGTTGATGACATCTTTGGCAGTATGGTCAGGTTCCCATTAGGGTGTATCATTCTGATGGGGTTATTATTCTAGGAGACTTGGTTATGAGAGTTAGGCAGGGGAGGATTTCCTGAGACCAATGCTTTAAAAACCGGTTTTTAAATCATACTGATTTGGCTAAAAAAATGGTTTAACCGGTTGTACCGGATGATTCAACCGGGTTGAGTAATTAGCTATATAATTCTGCATATTACAACATTAACTCAAAAAATAATCCAATAATGCATGATTATATATCAAAAGATAATTCAAAACTTAATCCATAATGAAAACATAATTAAAAGATAAAACGAAAATATTTAAATATAGTCAAGGTTGTTTTATGGTCAAAAACCCAATCACATTCTGATCCATCTTCATCGTTCCTTCCCTGCCTTTCTTTTGATTTTTTCAACCAAACTTCTTCCATGGCAAACCCAAAAACGTTGGTTCATGTCATAGCCACAAATCACTTTCCCGCTAAACTTTCCACCATGAACTTTAAGGTATGACGCACTTTGAGTTTTGAAGCAATGGTATATGAATTGGAAGCATCAACTTGGTGAATGAAGTGAAATGATTGGTTGTATATGTGATGGATGAATAAAGGCGGTAGGTTAAAATTGGGGAATAAACTGAGTAAATCAGTAAACAACAGATGGGTGTTAACACTTTTAAAGTCCAAACCCAGAACTTACCTTTGACGGTACGGTATGCCGGTTCGAACCGGTATTCACCATTTTACCGGCGGTACAATCCATGTGTCGTTTTCCCTAAATATCGGCATGTTTCGTACCGGCCAGTTCGTACTGGTTTTTAAAACATTGCCTGAGATTATTGGTGTTATAATTACTGATAAACTCTCTATTTATATACCTATTGTTAACTTGGGGATATAATTTTAATTGATCATTGTAATGTAAATGATAATGATGGCCAATAATAAATATAATAAACAATATTTATATTTATTATAACATTTCCCACTTGGCCGAGTAATCATTTATTATGAGTATTACATTAGTCTGCAGATTAATACTCGTTTCAGTTCTAAATCAAACTGTAGAATACATATTATAAGTCATTAAATTTAAAATACAGATAAAACACACAGTGTATATTAATAGTGGTTAATAGTTTTGTAAACGATTTTGGAATACCATCCTCCATCATCCATACATGGAAAACTACTTCATTGGCCTCTGCATGATGTTCAAGCACAACAAGAGACTCCCTCATCTTACAAATTGACAAATTATGCATACGCTGGTGTGCTAAATTGTCTAGAAGGTTTACTTCGCTGAATTCTTCACTTGTCATATCAAATGCAATAATTAGACTATAATACTTAAATCGACCATCAACAGTAATCCTATCATTTGCAAGCCAATAAAAAACTCCATTTATAACTACCTTACGATAGTAATCAAATTCAATCAAATTACTACGAGGGAGATTGCGGCAATATGGAGGCCTCCAAGCCCTGGTGCTTAATGTAAAAACCTCAACATGCCAAGGGATGCAAGTTACACCTTTACTACAGCCCTGCCTAATAATATTTGTAATCTTAACAATCTTAGGGTCAAGAGTCTCACGACAAACCCCATAACCAAAAACTGTGCTATACATTGTCCAATCTGCCACATTAGGCACATAAACGACAACGTCTTTTCTAATAGAAGGATTCCAAATAATAGCCTTGCATGTTCCAGAGAGGGGACCATCACAGCCCTCTTTATATTCACCGTACAAACACAACAAGCATTAGAAGGGTAATAAAAAAAACCCGGGTACACCGGGTTTTTTCAATACCCAGCTATACCGGGTATTGAATTCTTTTTATACCATCACGTCGAAGGGTGTTGAATTCTTTGGATGAGACGCGTCAATCTCGGGTTATCGAAGTGGTCAAATGACAATCCCTCTTGAATCACGAAGTGACTCATTCCTTCCCAGACCGCCTCAACATCAAAATGCCAAATAGTCCCGTCGCTTGACATATACTTTTTGAGTATTCAAAAAACCCGGTTCCGGGTATTGGGAAAACCCAGTCCCAGGTATTTGGAAAACCTAGTTCTGAGTACAAACCGGTTCCGGGTATTTAGAAAAACCGGATAAAATCGGGTATAAATCGGGTCCGGTTTTGGGTATGGTTTTTTACATAGAAATCTATACCCTATGCGTACCTGGCGGATAGGGTCGGGTACGGTTCTGGGTATAAAAAAACGGTTTTTATAATACCCGGTTCCGGTTTTTTTGTGCACCTCTAATCAGTTGTAATATAAAGTAAACGAATGGGTGGTTTGTTTAAAATTGTTAGTGAATAAATGAATGCACATGAACAAAAAAAAATTTGCTCATTCGGTAAAAAGAACGAATACGAACACACGTTTTATTAGTTCATTTATGTTCATAAACATCCGTATATGTTCGTTTAATTACATTTGTTTAAATTTTAATAAGAGAAAATTGCAAAAATGGTCATTGTGGTTTGGTCCAAATTATGGTCTTGGTCTTTGGACCTTTTCTTTTTCTCTTGTGACCATCAATATAAACTCAAACTACAGGGATAATCCAATTCATTTTTTTATATAACTATTTGTTGTTATTATTTATTTATTATGGTTATCTATATTATTGTTATTATCATTATATACACACATGTACACACTGTTGGTTCAGGCATGGTTATAAAAGGCGCTAGGCGCACTCAAGGCGCATAGGCCTCGCTTGGGGCCTAGGCGCGAGGCGTAAAAAAGCGAGAGTCTGAGATAAAAAATATCGAACAAAGAAAATAAAGTAAAATTATATTAAAATAATACTATTTTTCATCGAGTTAGTACCAAAAGTTTTATAATATTGATGTATTAGTGTATAGAAGTAGTTTTCCTTAGATAAAAGTAGCAATCTGGCTCGAATCTGGCCATAATTTAACGAATTTGGGTGGAAACTCTCCGGAATTTTGGAATCTAGTTGAAATATGTGCCTAAACCATCACATATAGAATTAAAGGGCAATTTCCTCGACTCAAAACGCAAACGCATCGTCTCGCCTAAAAATGGGTCTAGGCGCAAGAGGTGATGACTTTTAACAACAATGGGTTTAGGCCCCAAAACACACACACAATAGACACGCTAAACTCACGTGAATGTGCAAAGATGATTGAAACTTTTGTTGTAGAGGGAAAAGTTTAATTGGCTTTAAATAGCCTACAACTCCAATAGAAACATACCCACTTCTCTTAAATAATTATTTTGTCAACACGAGGTTTTGATTGTGACTTAGAAAAATAAAAGGTGGGAGTTTATTGCATGAGATTAGGGCCGCAAATGAACCGAACGAACATGAACAAGGCATTGTTCGTGTTCGTTTGTTAAGGAATATATGTGTTCACGAAGAGCTCATGAACACTTACCGAATGGGTTTTTCTGTTCATGTTCGTTTGTTAAGAAAATGCCCATGTTCGTGTTCGTTTGTGTTCGTTTGTTAATTTCGTTCATGAACGCAAACGGACATCCATGAATATAAACAAGTGTTCATGAACGGAAATAAGCACAAACGAAC
This sequence comes from Ambrosia artemisiifolia, assembly GCA_032199755.1. Classification (NCBI taxonomy): domain Eukaryota; kingdom Viridiplantae; phylum Streptophyta; class Magnoliopsida; order Asterales; family Asteraceae; genus Ambrosia; species Ambrosia artemisiifolia. Next base: position 13,037,142 of record CM063521.1, read on the forward strand.
TTTCCACTGAATGGTTCATGAATTGTTCGCTGAAAGTTCAGTTTGTTTGCATCCTTACATGAGATGATGGTTCATTTAGAAAGAGTAAGATTGAACCTTTATGGTTTCAGTAGAAAGAAAAATCCAATTTTTGATTGAGAAAAGAAGAGACTTGTGGTGTTGCAAGAAAGTAAGAATGTAGCAAGCCATAAGAAAGGAAGAAAGGGTGTCGATGAGAAAGAAGAAAGAAAGTTCGACAACCGAAAGAAAGAAAGAAACGTACACGTGAGAATGATCGAATCTTTGTGATTCGAAAGCAAACAGGTAGCAATTAGCCTGTAATTGAAGCAAGTTAGTAAGCTATTGAGTAGAAGAAAGCAAGATCGGTACGTTTTACTCAAGAAAGTAGCAAGAAGAAAGAAGCCACAGCAAGATTATGGGGTGAATGTTGGGTATAATCTTGATTGGGTCGAATGGGTACGAGTTGAAACCAAGTAGCATTAATGGGTTAGTTAGGTTGTTGCATAATCGGTTTAGCTTGACCGAGTATTATGGATGTGAACGTTGGAGTGGAGAAAGTGGCTTTAATTTAGGATTATGAGAGTCTAATTTATATGTGAGGTTGTTTATCCGTTGGAATGTATGGCTATATATTGTCCTTTGTTTATTGAATAATAATAAGCTCTTTGTTTCCTATTCTCTGTTAAATTTGTATGCATCCTTTGCTTTGATAGTTAACACAATAAATTAATTGTCCTTTGTACGAGAGTTTGAGTGTTAAGCTTGGGGCCTGAACCAACACACATAACAAAAAAAAGAAATTAATTAACTACCAAATACCCTTAGCTTATATGTAATATGAACAAACTAATTACTTACTAATTTCTGAGTTAATGGGCTTTATAAAAAATCATTTAACATCATAAATATAAAAACCTTAATATTCTTTTTTTCTTTTCAATGTGTTGAACACACAAGACACACAATGTCAGTGAGAGAGAAGGCCGATGTGGGGGCTTTGGCGTGTATCCAAATGTCTGACTCGACGGTGATATATCGCAACACACGACATTGGTAATCATAGTGGCTCACCTCCAACTTGTGCACCAGATTTCACCTAGATCATGGTGATTTGGGGGTTACGCGAAGATTGGATGCATATTTCGGGTTAGGCTTTCATATGAAGATTTTGGAACTAGGGTTTCAGATGAAGGTTTACGAAGATTTGATGTAGTCATATCTAGTTGCTTTACGAGGTAGATTGCTATATGGACTTCAAGTCTACTCAAAACCTTAACATGCCAAATAATGTATGTTAATGAAAATATTATAAAAAGTAAAATATTTATCACCAAAATTTAGTATATTTCTTTAGACTACCTCCAATGCATCCTTGGAGTGATGTCTTTGGAGACCCTTTCAAGCCCTTACCATTGGGAAAGTTTGTACATGTGCCCTTAGCCTCCATGCCCTTCCATAAGGGCTTTGTTTTTCTTGGTTTTTGCAAATATGGTGGGCCCCAAGTAAAAAAAAAGTTTTATTTGAGTATTGTGTGTAGTTATTAGGTGATGAGGTGGAAATTATGAAGGGTAAGGGTATTTATAGGGTTGGAGATGAAATAATGGTTTTTAAAAATTATAGGGATATGATGTGGCAGATGACGTGTCAGCTAAGGGCACTTAAGGGCGTACGTAGCATTAAAGACAGTCTTATAACCACAAATAAAAGGGTAACATGTAATGCAACCCATATATAACGACTAATAACTAATGAAGCATTGTGCAGTATTTGTAATGTTTACTTCTAATTTTACTAGCTCATTTATGTGATATGTTAGATATTATTATAATGTTAGGCATACCCCGTATGAGCAAAATAGAACATTGTTCTCAACGAACAAAGAACAAAATTCAACACTTCCGATGTCAAAGAACTAATCCATAAGATAATCTTGAATTTGGTTATGGCGAGGCGGTGGAATTATCCTATATATTAGTTTTAGGATATTGATGAATAGTATTGTGTATGATGTTTTCTAAGCTATTTAGCAGTTGTTCTGTTATTTGATCAAAGTAACTTTCAGTCCCATTGGTATGCTTCCGTGGTTATGTTAGTTATGCCCGATTCCGAATCATGGAGCTTAAACTTTTTTTTTCCTCCCTGATTTAATTATTGTTATTTTTTGCTTGCGTGTTATCCTGCATGGCACCACAACTGTCCATTTTTAATCCAACCCACTTGTACACCATTACCCCTATCCTCTACGTGTCTTCATCTCTTCTTCATTCTCTTCTCTTTCCCTCTCTCCTTTTCTTCATCTTCTCACATGCAGCATTATTATCCATTTATTCCCCTTCTCCTTCTCTCTCTTTCTCTTCCATCTCTACCCCTCCTCTCACACAGACACACATACAAATAACCCTTTCAAAACCTGCACATGACAGGTGTTTATCAACCATTTAGAAAATCAAGAAAGAGGGATAGATAGAAACTGAAGAGAAAGATGTGGCGATATGTGCATCGCTGACGATGGGAAGATCTAAAGGCATCACCGTTTGTGGATCTCAACATGACCATCGCTGTTAATTTATTCGGTACTTTCACTTGAATTTGGGAATAAAATAGTGAGTTTCTGAAAACTCATGTCTCATGATTTTAGTAACTATTAATAGCGGCAAGCATATGTTTGATTATGGATTATGATTATGTTTATTATCTTGTAGGGATGGAAATAAGAGGAAAGTCTTGGCACGGATCCAAGGTTATGTGTTTGGTATTTTGGTGTGACTTTATCTGCACGTCTTCATTCCGTTTGCCTTCGATACATTTGGATCCCTGAGGCGGTTCGCTTTTTGGAGCGGGTGCAGAAGGTTATGTGTTTGGATCCACAATGACTCGCAGAGCCCGAGGAACCAAGGGTTTGTATTTAGTAGAATAGGCTTTGCGATTCAAAAAAGGGATAACGGCACAACTTGTTGCTCGCTTACCCATTATCCAGATGTAACTTAGTTTTTATTGTGGAATGAAAAAAAAACTACCATTTCAAAATCTCATTAGACGTGGTCTTACTATACATGCATATGTATTTGTTGATTTCTTGTGTGACTTCATTTACATCTTCAAAGTTAAATAAATATTTATGTAACAAAGATCGATCAATATTGCATCACCATTACAACTCCAGTCAACAAACGTGACCTATGTCTGTCTAAATCCACCAACAGTCGAGAGAGAAATTCTAAAAAATTTCTAAGTACTGCCTATTTCTCATCTTATATAATTTGCACATGCCAAATCTGTTTCAAAAATATGATACACAACTTTCGAAACACAAGCCCAGATCTAAGATATAGCTCTATTTGCAAAGGTAAATTAAATAGACAAGAAAGCAGTTTAAATATTGTCACACACCATTTATTTTTTATAGTAATTATCCTATATATTAGTTCCTATATATTAGTTTTAGGATGTTTTTTTTGTAAAGCAACTTTCATTAAAAAACGCCACAACGCGGACCTCAAAACAAGGACCGACGGGCAAACAAACCAAACAAGAAACAGATTACATCACATCTAGAGGGTATTTACACCACAAAGCCCAATCCATATTTTTAATTCTAGATCTATGGCGAACCCAGAAAAACGACGTAGACTTGATATTCTCGAGGACTTCAATCGGCCTTCGCTGCTTATTATTAAAGATACGATCATTTCTAACATTCCAAACCATCCAAAGGGTCGTATAAAAGATACCCCGAAGAATATACTTTTGTCTTTTCTGCAAGGCTTGAGCTTCCACCATGTTTAAAATGTCAGAGACATCAAATGCAAAGAATGGCCCCAACCTGCACCAAGCGCTAATACGATCCCAAACCTCCTGCGAAAAGGAGCAGCCAGAAAAAAGGTGGAGCGCCGATTCTGGTCCGGAATGACAAAGGGCACAGTGATCATCTGTGAGAGCTACACCTCTTTTAACAAGTTCCACCCGGGTAGGAAGCCGATCGCGAACCGCCCTCCACACCATAACTTTACACTTCAAGGGGACCCATCCTTTCCATTTAATCGGAGTAGACCTGTTAATATCCAATGCTGAGTACAGTAGCTTTCTAGCCGATCTGACAGAGAAAATACCGTTACCATCAGCCTTCCAAACCCAAGTATCCTGTCCCCCTCTACCAGAGAAGCTGTACACGTCTTCCAGGAGGTTAAACAGCTCTGTGACAGCAGCCCCATCAGACGGATTTGAGCGCCAGCTCCAGTGCAGGAAGTTCAAACCGTTAACCTGTTGCAGCCGATCACGAACCGAGGCCCATTTATGGGATTCCAAACGGAACAGGTTAGGATACAGGAGGCGCAAAGGTTGTTCGCGAAGCCAAGTGTCTCCCCAAAACGACGTACTCGCGCCATCTCCGACTGTTCCATAAAAATAATCATTCAGTGAAGTACCATTCGGAAGACGCTTATTCCCAATCTTCACAATATTCTTCCAGCAGCCGCTGGCCGAATACGAACAAGGCATCGCGTTCCAATTAGTTTTAGGATGTTGATGAATAGCATTTTTATATACTAATTTATCAAAATTAGAAATATATGGTTCCGAAGCTTCAGGTAAAGAACCTTTAAATGTATTATTTCAACTATGTGATTAACCACTTGTATCTTAAGTGTGTAGTTAGTGGAGCAAGGGAAAGACGGACGACCAAATACATATGTTTGAGCCGAATCATTGTCAATAGTGGTGGTTAGGTAACTGCATATTTGCTTCCTACATTTCGTTAATTGAAGGGTATTTTAGTCTTTTCACAAAAATATTATGTATAAATAATATGAATGATATATTTTGGCTACGTTGTTGATTATATGGTGGTCTAATGGCTTCTCCTATTCTTATTGAACAAAAACTAAAACATGATTGCATAAAAGGCCTATTTTCTATAGTATGAATGTCGTATTTTGGCAATATCGTGTTATCGTGTGGTAGTGGTTACAAGATGTGGTATTAGTGATATGTTGGCGTGGTAGTCGCCAAATAAAAAAATGAACCAAATCGTTATATGTTATTACAATATTGTAGGTGCAATTGAGGTAGAAATATCATCTGGCAACCTACAAAGTTGAAGTAGTTTAGGGATTTATATATAATCCTATAGAAGTACACATGTTAGGTAGCCTAATATTTATTGTTTTAGTAATGTAGCATTTATGAGTAATGGAAGTCATCTAACCAGCTACTCATTTTGCTTCTGTGACATGACATTTTTCTATTGCCTCTTATTCTAAGATTGACGAGCAGATATGGAAGCCCCTTAGAGCTTGATAAAACAAGGCATTAATAAAACCTGGAGCTTAGGCAAACTACAATATAATATTAAACAAGTGAATGATTTGCCTTTTCATTATTACCTAAATGCATTTAGTGATTTGGTGATAATATTATGTTGTTGCTCTACGATTTATCTACATGGCTTTTGCACTTCCTAATTGCATATTAACATTTTGACTTTGTAGCATGTGCTATAAAGTATAACATCTCATATTTCTATGAGAACCTTTGTGAAGACTTTGCTTGATCGCTTTTGAAAGCTTCGAAGGCTGGGCGTTTACTAAGAAGTTTTATGATTTTTTACAAGTCCTAGACATCAATTTGATTCAACTTTAAGAACACTTGTTTTTTATTAAATAATGTGCTTAAGTACTTGAACTATTTTTTATGGTTTTCTGGGGTAATCTGACTTTATGATTGGTATATATGGATTCCATCACTTTCCTTTAGAGAAATCGATAGTGAATTTGACGAGAGGAAATGGCTTTGTATCTTTAGGAGCGCAACGCACGCCTTTCAATACCACTAGTTAAATTTGAAGGTAAGTACAATTAAGACTGTACAATCCTTATAAACGAGTTTTGGTATACATCATCATGAGCAACAGAATACTAAACAACATCAAGACAAAATGGGTCATGAACGTATAAATAACCAAAACAACTAAACAAGAATCTTGAAAGCAGAATATAATCTAAATAAGACTCCTAAAGAAAAGTATGAGAGTACGTGTCACTGTGTCAGGTCTTCCCCAAGACCGTCGTTTAGGTAGAAAAGTGGCTTATTGATGAAAAATTCTATGACTTTCCATATTCTTATTAACTTAATAGGACCATTCTGTCACCAACCTGGTATGACCCATTACCTACATGCCTGATTTGCAAGACTTAGTACTCCAAGATTGCATCATATACAAAATTGAATTACTCCATGTATCTGAACAAGAAGATGAACATAATCCAAGGAAAAAATGAGAAAGAGGAAAGATGTTTTGTTTCGACATTTAGGCTTCATAGTGTGTTGGTTTTTGACATTCTTAGATGTATAACCTGTTAATCCATATCTTAACTATTTCAACGGGTTGAAATAAGTTAGTCATAATATATGGACATAGGTAGAGGACCTTGTAGGAAAATTAGTTTTTGTGAGAAGTATGAACAGGATTAAGAATTGACATGTAGCCATCATGTTTTGGTTTTAGGAATGATATTTTGGGTTGTTTTGGCTTGAAAAACACTACACATAACAATTTAAAACACAATTCAACATATTATAAGTCATTAAATTTAAAATACAGATAAAACACACAGTGTGTTACACACTAGTAAACACTTAAAACACGCTGCTTAATGTTCTTGGCATAGTGTTTTTAAGTTTTAATCCTAAAATACATTGTTTTCGGTTTTTAATTGCTATGGTTGGTGTTTTTCTAGGCAAAACAATCCAAAACATGATGAATAAGTTCAAAAAAGATGCATACATATCAGTTTTTAATCCTTCTCACACTTCTCATAAAAACATATTTTCCTACAGGATCCCTACCCTGTGGACATATAAGTTCAAAATAATAGTTAAGCAAGAGATATTTTTTGTATTACTGTTGTTGTTTCATTAAGAAGCCTAGTGTATTCACAGCTTTATGTCTTTATATCGTTAACCTAACCCATCTAACCCATCCAAACATATGGAAGCTGATCATTCCATATAGATGCTATCTATCGACAATATTAAATTTACTGAAATCATCCTTTTTTTTCAAAAGACCAAATATGTATTAAACTGAAGTATTGAACCCAAAAGTGCACAACATAATAACCCAAAAAAACAGCCACCAAGCTAAGACCATACGGGGGGGGGGGGGGGGGGGGGGGGGGGGGCATGAAGCGCCATGTGGCACTTGTGGGGCTTGTGTTTGAAGGGTGGGGGGGGGGGGGAGGAATAATATTATTGTGTGTAAGATTTAGAAAAAAAAAAAGACAGCAAGTGCCACCTGGATGCACCACCCGCCCCACGCCGGTAGGATTTCTCCCGCCCAAGGGGCTCCCCCCCCCCCCCCCTCGACGCCCATGACGGATGGTGTTTTGGGCTTGAAGCCCCCCCCCCCCCCCCTCTCCGGACTGTCTAATGCAATTGTAGAATATGATTAAATAATTAAATGAAGCATGGAAAAGGAACCTTTGAGTTCCCAGGTAGTAAGAAGATGCTGAAACAAGGGATGCTACAAATGCCCCTTATTCAGCATTGGTAATGCCATGTAATAATTTCTGAAACTATTAAAGATCACACAAACCAAACAATAAAACCATAACCATGTTCCTAAAGACCATGTGTAGTGGTTCAAGCTTTTTAGGGGCATTTTCTGCCATGTGGACGCCATGTCATCAAGGAATTTTTTAGCCAAAAAATGGTGTAGTGGTTCAAGCCCCTTTCTTACCTCTTCAATCATTACCAAATTATTAACTACTTTTACAATCTTTTTATTCAATTATTTTTTAAATAAAAATGGTACAAAATAAAAAACATAAAATATTTCATTAAAACTTGAAAAAAGTACAAACTTAAAACATAAAACATAAAACGTTTCATCAAAATTTTAAAAAAAGTACATAACCAAAAAAATAAAAACCATTTCATTCGTCACCATCGAGGCCATATTTGTTTTTGATTCGTTCTTGCAATTTCAAGGCGAGCTCACGTTTCAAGCCTGGAACTTCGGGGATGGGTTTCGACAAAATTTCAAGATCAATAGCCATTTGTCGATCTTTTTTTAGTTCAAGACGTTCTTTCTTTTCCGCTTCTTGTTTTTGCTTTAGCTCTAAACGTCTTTGTCCAATTTCGGTTATTGTTTCTAGTCTTTTATTGTTTCTAGTTTTTGCTTTAGCTCCTATGACTTAACTTTCCTCTTGCGTCGCGTCTTTGTTGAAAATAAATGTACTCTCGTTCCAAATCGTGACATATACGTAAAAATAAACGCTTAGTCATCCGAAAGCGGCGCCTGAAATCTCTAGGACCGTAGAGTGGGTCATCACAAAAATAATCACGCATTAACCGCTCGTTGGCACCTTCACGGTCCCGTTTGATACTCATTCTTTTCATGATTGGTCGTGGAGGATGAATAACATGCTCCATAAACTGGACCGCAAGTTGAACTGCACTTGTAATTGCAACATCAATCTCATCCTCGTCTGAGGAAGTACTATCCTCACTAGTTGATGATGATGAATAGTATTCCATTTTTCTAAAAGTTTCTTTTCAAAGTTTTAAAAAAAAAAATGGAATACTATTCATCATCATCAACTAGTGAGGATAGTACTTCCTCAGACGAGGATGAGATTGATGTTGCAATTACAAGTGCAGTTCAACTTGCGGTCCAGTTTATGGAGCATGTTATTCATCCTCCACGACCAATCATGAAAAGAATGAGTATCAAACGGGACCGTGAAGGTGCCAACGAGCGGTTAATGCGTGATTATTTTTGTGATGACCCACTCTACGGTCCTACAGATTTCAGGCGCCGCTTTCGGATGACTAAGCGTTTATTTTTACGTATATGTCACGATTTGGAACGAGAGTACACTTATTTTCAACAAAGACGCGACGCAAGAGGAAAGTTAAGTCATAGGAGCTAAAGCAAAAACTAGAAACAATAAAAGACTAGAAACAATAACCGAAATTGGACAAAGACGTTTAGAGCTAAAGCAAAAACAAGAAGCGGAAAAGAAAGAACGTCTTGAACTAATAAAAGATCGACAAATGGCTATTGATCTTGAAATTTTGTCGAAACCCATCCCCGAAGTTCCAGGCATGAAACGTGAGCTCGCCTTGAAATTGCAAGAACGAATCAAAAACAAATATGGCCTCGATGGTGACGAATGAAATGGTTTTTATTTTTTTGGTTATGTACTTTTTTTAAAATTTTGATGAAACGTTTTATGTTTTATGTTTTAAGTTTGTACTTTTTTCAAGTTTTAATGAAATATTTTATGTTTTTTATTTTGTACCATTTTTATTTAAAAAATAATAGAATAAAAAGATTGTAAAAGTAGTTAATAATTTGGTAATGATTGAAGAGGTAAGAAAGGGGCTTGAACCACTACACCATTTTTTGGCTAAAAAATTCCTTGATGACATGGCGTCCACATGGCAGAAAATGCCCCTAAAAAACTTGAACCACTACACATGGTCTTTAGGAACATGGTTATGGTTTTATTGTTTGCTTTGTGTGATCTTTAATAGTTTCAGAAATTATTACATGGCATTACCAATGCTGAATAAGCAAAAAACATATTAACTACATCTATAAATTGGCACATTTATATGGTCATCCATGTTTTATGCTAAATCCTAATAAAGCTAAACTCAATAGCACATTATTGGTCACTATCTTGGTCAACTAGAGAAATTCCATGCTTGTTTCTTGATTATTTCAAAACTATACATAATACATATACCCATGTTTACCCGACACAAACATAATACATACCCCCTGAATGGTCTGACTTTATGGTGTCAAATATCGTCTAGGTGTTGGGGGGTTTCGAGTGCCCGGCTTTGTGTAGTCGGTGTGTCTGTTTTTTGTTTATGTTGTTTGTTCGGACTTTCGGTGTTTGTTCTCTTCCCGTTTCTTGCTGGGCTCTATATATATATATAGAAGTTTTGCCGTTCAAAAAAAAAAAATACATACCCTCCCAACTTCCGCGGCCATTTAATAACTGCCTCTACTTAGTAAATCTATTTGCAGCCTCTATTTGTACTTTTGTAGCCATTCACACTTCAAATAGTCGCATAGTAGTAATTAGTATTAGAAATCAAAATATATAATCCCATAATCATCAAGACGCCTAGAAATTCAATCCAGAATCATGTACTCCTATTTTCATTTCATGTGTTGTTTTTGTCATGGTTTTAAAAAACGGTCGAGCCGCGCCTCCGGGCGGTTCAGGGCGAAAATGAGTCTAAGGCGACGCCTCATGGTTTATTTTTTATGTGCGCCTCAAAGGCCTGTGGCGGTAAGAAAAGGTGTGCCTCAAGGGATTTCAGGTATGTTTTTGATGTTTTAGACTTTTTGTGACATTTTTTTATGTGTGTTTCTATATATGCTTTTGATGATGAAATAAGTTAGCATTTTATTTTCTATAAGATACATAACTTTTTCTATTTATTTTTAATTCCACCTCAGGCTTACACCTTGTGAGGCGAAGGGAAAACGCCTCGAGACTCGTTTCCGTACTTTTAAACCTTGGTTCTTGTTTAAGAATGAGAAGAAGAGTACCATGTTTGATATGTATATGATCTTAAATTTTGTTTTTTTACATTTGGTTATCAATTTATCATTAAACCAGAGGCATGTTCATATAGATATGTCACATTTTTTTTTATGTTTTAGTAACGTAGATACTGGTTCATATATTATATAAATCCACATGTATAAAATATACATGAACTTCAAATTTATCTAATTTAACAAACAAATACTAAATTTTCACAGATATCCAGAATTAATAAAAGAAATAACAGAAGCTTCTAAATACTTTAACTATAGCTTTTAAGAAATTACTATTACCATGACTATTGAAGAAGTTAAAAAAATTATTAATAGGGATGGCGACGCAACTTGTTAAAAGAAGTGCAGGTGGAATTTTTTTTAAAATAAAATCTAGAATAACTTAGATTCAGTTCCAGAAACATGAGGTGATTCACAATTGAAGGGCTTACCAAATATGAAGTGATGGAAATTATGAGTACAAATCATCTTGAAATTTGAAGACCATCTCATGTTGAATAATAGAGTACCTGAAGTATCTCCAAGCTATTGGCTCATACATTGCTTTAATGCTTCTAAAGCCTTATGTTTCCTCTTCTTCAAAATGAACCGTTTACCTTCGTTATAAATACTTAAATCTCGTTGATCAAGCAAAAGCAGTGTTTCCATGTAGGGGTACACACAAAATGAACACTTAACTACATCAAACCCCAGATTGTGCTTAACGAAGCGTTTTGAGCATGACTCATAAACAAAAAGTTGTCTATGATGATCATCTTTAATAATTTCAATAATAGGTTCACCTGTCTTCTTAAATCCCTTTACCGATGCATATGGTGTGTTAACATTAAAAGTGAATAACTTTGTAAACGAACTTGGAACCCCATCCTCCATCATCCATACACCGAAAACTGTATTATTGGTCTCTACATCGCATTCAAGCACAACAAGAGACTCCTTCAGCTTATAAACTGACAAATTATCTATAGACTGGTGTGCCAAACTATGTGGGAGGTTTACTTCTTTAAATTCTTCACTTGTTATATCAAATGAGATAATCAGATTATAAGATCTAAACCCACCATTAGTGGTAAACGTATCATTAGCAAGCCAATTAATAAACCCATTTACAACCACATGTGAATCAAATAATCGAATTGACTTACGAGGGAGACTTGTGCTATAAGGACGTCTCCAAGCCCCTGTGCTTAATGTAAAAACCACAATCTGCCAAGGGATGGCACTTACGCTTTCCGCATCTCGGCCGCTTTCAACATATGTAACCTTCACAATCTTGGGGTCATTAGTCTCACGACAAACCCCAAAACCCGAATGAGTTTTATATATCCCAGCTACCAGAGGCTCGTCATGCTCAACAATAGCAACAGCCTTTCTAATCGAAATATTCCAAATAACAAACACTTCTGTTGCAGATAAGAACAAACCTTGCAAGCACAATAAGCCTGTTAGTGATTGACAAATTCTGCACAGGTCTGACTTTGATTCTGCAAACGAATTCTGCAGTGGCGCTTTATGTATGTGGGGCGATGGGTAGTTATAGATTTGGAGGGAAAGAGAGTAGTTTGAAAGTTAGTTATTTAACATAGACTTTCTTATTAAACAAATGAAACATCCGGTCCCTTAAATAGGTTATGAACCGGTGTCAATGTTAACAGACGCGTCGATTACAATTACACACTTAGGACATACTTATTTACAAACCGGTGTGATACAAACCGGTTAATATTATCCATCTAGACTTAGGATATACTACTTAACATAAGTTTAATAATACATTAACATATGAATAAATCAAGTTTACTTTTATATCTCTAACAATCTCCCCCTTAAACTTGATTTCTTCAACCTTTTTCTTCATTCGTCACTTGATGATGATGATCGGCTCCTCTTCTTAGGCGGCATATCTTCATCCTTCCATTTGTTGCCTTCACTTGTGCTACCTTCTTCATTGTTGACTTCAACAACCAACTCGCGGCCTTTGTATTTGAGATGGTACCACTCCATCATCTCTAGATATCTAATAAACACAAGCCGAAGTGTAGTTGCGATCTCTTCTTTCTTTGCGAGACTAGGCAGCCCTCTTCCATATCCCATACTCATTGCAACAATCGCCCAATTTTCATCTTTAGTGACTTTCTCGTATCCACCAAACACTTGAACTTTTGTATATAAGTCCAAAAGACTAATCGGATAACCGGTTGTGTCTCGTGGTGGCATAGGGGCTTCAATTCTTATTTTCAAGAAATCTTGCATGAACCATTTTACAATTTTCTCAAATTCTAATTCGAACTTACGTTTGTACCTTTCAACCGTTGTTGTAACATGGAGCATATCCATGAAAACTAAGCAATCTTGTATGCGCGAACCATTGGTTGGGTACATGATAGGACTTTTCTCCATATTGCCTTCATAATTGTCCTTATCAATAGAGAATTCTTGAAATTGTTTGAACATGTGAGCCCTTTCTTTATCTTCAACACTTAGTGATTCTTTTATGCCTTCAAATCTGACCCGTTTGGTTGAGAACCTTTCTAGCGGTCCATTTCCATCTTTCTTAACAATATTTTTCCTTTCGGGGCATTTAAATGTGAAGTGACTTTCACTATCACAAATTCGGCATAGAATCAACTTTCTTTTCTCTTGTAGGATCGGTCGATGTATGTGACAAGTGTCACCATCGAATTCTACTTCTAGGCCTTCTTGATTTAATCTTTCTATACTTAGCACATTTTTTCTAAGTGTAGGGACATAGTATACCTTCTTGATCTTGTGAACTTGCCCTCCACTTGTGATGATTACCGATCCTCTTCCTCTAAAATACTCCCTCCTATATCCGCTTGGTTGGCCTTCTACTCCAAATGATTTTGTGAATATGGCGAATTGGTCCTTGAAACCACAACCATGTTCTTTTCTTGTTAAACTTGCGTACCAAACATCATCCCATCCTTTTCCTTCCGTTCCTTTTACCATGAATTCTGTTTTACCCATCTTCTTTGGGCAATTTTTTCTATAGTGGAAGGGTTCTTTACATTTACCGCAACACATCGCGTGTGGATATTCGGGGGCATCCTTTATTTGATTGTTGTACTCCTTTTGCGCATGTTTCTTCCTTTCTACACGCGTCTTTGGGCCTGATCCGATGTGAAATTTGGAGAAGTTGATGTTCGAAGGGTCCATACACTCCTTCTTAAATTCTGCGATCTTCTTATCGAGAACAATTTGATCCACACGATCATCTTCACTATATGGAGACATCGGCCGCTTGCCTTTGTCTTCGGAAACATCTTCGGACTTCTCTTCGTAATCGAACATACCGTAAATCTTCTTTTGATCGGGCTCTGATGCCATGTTAGTGATTGACAAATTCTGCACAGGTCTGACTTTGATTCTGCAAACGAATTCTGCAGTGGCGCTTTATGTATGTGGGGCGATGGGTAGTTATAGATTTGGAGGGAAAGAGAGTAGTTTGAAAGTTAGTTATTTAACATAGACTTTCTTATTAAACAAATGAAACATCCGGTCCCTTAAATAGGTTATGAACCGGTGTCAATGTTAACAGACGCGTCGATTACAATTACACACTTAGGACATACTTATTTACAAACCAGTGTGATACAAACCGGTTAATATTATCCATCTAGACTTAGGATATACTACTTAACATAAGTTTAATAATACATTAACATATGAATAAATCAAGTTTACTTTTATATCTCTAACAAAGCCATGGGAGCTGCCGACTACTGTAGAATATTTAACCATGTGAACCAATAGAGGAAGAGTCACGGGATCTGTCTTCTGTTGAGGGAAGCTATCATCATCAACAACCAAATCATATTTGTTCTCGACTTTAATTCCCTGTTCATACCTTACAAGTAGATGTTGCACCTGGCCGCTGTAACCAGTAATAAAACGAGAGCTATTGATGAGAGAATTCCATGTTTTGGACACCAATCGGAATCTAATCAATGATTTCACAGGAACCCTTTTCATGATTTCCTCTTGGATTCCTAAAGGCAACATATTGGTTTTTACTTTTTCTGACGTTTTGAAGTTGTAGGGTTTATAGCCAGCGATGTAATATATATGTTTTTGTTTCAGGCGGTGTAAAATCTAAACAACGTCGTACAACAAATAATGGGCTGGGATAATTTTTATATACAAGTCTGGGCTGGTACTAAGAATAAAAGCTTGGAGGTTTGGTCAATCCAGATCCAGTTGAATTAATCATGAAGTTGGGCTAGTCTCAGTAATGAACGTGTGTGTATATGATACCTAGGCATAGACGTGAGCAAAAAAAACCGGTTTCGGGGCCGCAATTGGTAAAACGGCCCGAACCGGTTCGTACAAAAACCGGTTCCTAGAGGAACCGGTCCGGTTTCATATACAAACTGTAGGGTTCAGCATCGATTCCTCCTATTTACCAGAAAAACCGAACCGGTTCCTACACGAACCGGTTCAGGAACCGATCATAGAAACCGGTTTGGAACCGGTTTTGACCGTTTGAGCGAATAGAGCTGTTGGAACTAGCCGTTGGGCTCGTTTTTGACCGTTTTTTGCACCAAAAATCACCATTTTGCCACCCCAAGTTAGTATAAATAGGTTTAGATGTTTTTGGTTGATCACAACACTCAAAAACGCCAAAAACGAACCCACAAACCGAAAAAACGCAATAGTATTCGCTCGTTTATTTTTTCGCTTTGCTTCTTTGCTACATCATTGATCATTCCATGGCTTCATCAAACCCATCTCAAACCGGTTCTTCAAACCAATCCACCATTGTTAATATTCTTGAAACGACACGAACTGCCGAACTATTTGGCCACGAAACCAGTTTTTTTGACTTGTGTCTTTTGTCGAATGGCGAAAAAAGGCACGTTGTAGAAAGTATGGTATCTTTCTCCAACCAAATGCAAACTCTACCTTGAGAAATCATAAAGCTAAGTATTGCAAGATTGTTAAAGAAAATCCGCTCAAAAGTTCTCAAACGACTATTGATACTCAAGGTGGGATTTTTCTTTACGCCTTTAACAAGGTTCAAGACCGAATGGCAAAGTGGTTAAACATTTTTAAATATAGTAACGATACAAACCGTCCCTTTTTAGGTTCGAATTGGGACGTGCCGACTAGGTGGAATTCAACTTTTACAATGTTCAAAAGTGCCTTCAAACAAAGAGAGACTTTACAATATTTTCATAATAGGCTTGCTAGGCATGGTAAAGTAACAGAATTTCCTAATGAGGATTGGGATTGTATTGAACAACTTACGGAATTTCTTGAGGTTTTTAAAAACGCTACTACAAAATTATCGAGGGTTTATTATCCAACTAGTAATGAAGCATTGCAAGAATTATATTTAATGGTTCAAACAATATATGATTTTGATGAAAAAAATGAGTTGTTTGAAAAAATTATACAACCAATGGTTGAAAATTTTCTTAAATATTTTGAAGAAATCCCACATGTTTTTATGTGTGCATTGGCTTTAAACCCGTGCTTAAATGCTACGGGGGTTTATACTATAATCGATGAAATAAATATGGCTTTACGTTTTTATATTTCAAAACTAAATTGGTCACAACTCATGAAAAATACTTTTGATAAAGATTTTCAGGAATTGTATGATACTTATTTAGAAAAATATGGTCCCAACATGCAAATACAAATGGGTTCAATGGTTCCACCGCTTAAATATATGGTCTTCACACTCAAGTTTCTTGGTTGCCATTGTTACTTCAAAAGTATTTAAGTAGTGACTGAGCCTGCAACACAATCAATAAACTAAACTTACAAATCTACCAATACATCTTTAATATAAATGAATAAAATAAACATATGGGTTTTATTCGAGTTAATAAATTGAGCCTTTAAACCTAAGGTGATTTAATAAATAATAGATTTTACCTCTTGAACTTCTTCTTCGCTGATTTGGCCATTGGCATCTTTATCAACCCTAAATTTATGTTATTGAATTAGTATAACCTTTTCCATATAAAAAAAAACCCATGCACTTATAAGGTCTTTAGTAAGTCCTATATTCGAAACATTTTCTTCGAATACCTTAAGTGAGAGACCTTTAGTAATTGAATTTGTGAGCGTATCATTAGTACTTATAAAAATGATACAAAGAGTATTTTCCAGCCCTAATCGAACAGTTATCTAAGAAAATCCAACCCCAATAATCGAACTTTATCCTTTAGGATGGTAGAAGTTATATATATTTCTATTTAGTTTGTGACAATAATAGAATATGTTTTTGTTTCCATTTTGTTTGGCCATAAGTTAACATTTTTAACAATTAAGAATACAAAGGATCATGCAAGAAAAAAAACAATGATATTAGTTTTCATGTCAAATGGCAAGATGAGAGAATAAGCCACATTTAAAATGCTAAAGACGGTGCTTCATGCTTAAGAGGACTTCAACACCGTTAAATCAATTCAGGTGAGACTTAAGGGTTGTTTGGTAGCATCTGGATAGTTATTAAAAGGCTATATCTGAATGGTTGATAGGCTTTTAATGATTACGATGTAATCTTAAATATGAATGGTTAAAATGTAACATCTTAATGGTTGCCTCTAAACCATTCAGATGTTATGGCTCAAACCGGAATCGAACACTCAACCTCCACATGACCTCAGTTCTAGCTCCCTAATTTTCACCAACTGAGCTAGACTTCACTCGCATTTGGTTTTTCTTCTAACGTAATCTATTTCATCCCGTAAATGGACCAATATTTTACAAGTCAACACAACCTTTTACATTAATTATTCATAGACTTAAATTAGCTGACAACAATGAGAAGATTATATTGAAAATTCACAAAATGTGACATAATACTAGTACAAATTTTGCCAAGAACAATGTACTATATATGAGAAATAAATGAAAGTAGTAGCTCAATTCTGAGTGAATTTTTGATAGTAGGTTATGGTATAATTGTCATTGACATGATGCAATTACTATGCAACCAACAGAGGTAGCTCCTCCTAAACTGAGGAGTAGAGACAAGTTTTTAATACAAAGTATTGTTATCTCAAAGGGGACTAAGGAGGGGGATGTTACATTTATCATGGTTAGTGTTTTGAGTATCTTATGGATGTATTGGTTGAAGGTTCACAGGATCGATTGAGGGTATGAGATTGAGAGAGAATTATATATGTGAAAGAAACAATACATAATAAATGAATACAAGTGTTGGGGTATTTATACATGTGAAGGGGTGTGACCCCTTTGACTCAACCGACAAACCGGTTGGTTTATTAACCGACACACCTATTCCTAACTTAGGATATCTAATATATAAGTAACAATATGTATAATACTTATGATATGTGGAAATCAGGGAATTATGTCTAACATTCTCCCCCCTAATTCTTGATTTCCCTAAGGTCTTCAACTCCTATGAGACTTCGCATCTCTATGAACTTTATCCTTGGTAATGCCTTGGTGAGGATGTCGGCTTTCTGCATCTCTCCACTGATATGATCAACTTGTATCTGCTCGTTCTCTATGCATTCTCTGATAAAATGATACCTTGTGTTGATATGTTCTGATCTTCCATGAAACACAGAATTCTTCATGAGTTGTATTGCTGACTTGTTATCTACTCGTAGAGTTATCTTCTTTGCTCTTTCACCTGTGAGTTCGCTTAGTACTCCTTGTAGCCATATTGCTTGACATGTTGCTGATGTTGCTGCCATAAACTCTGATTCACATGATGATAAAGCTACTGTGCTTTGCTTCTGACTTGTCCATGTGATAGGTGAATCTTTGTAGTAGAATATTGTTCTTGTTGTTCCTTTTCCATCTTCTTGGTCTCCATAACTGTTGTCGCTGTAACCAATTATTTCTGCTTCTTTTCCTTTGCTGTATTGAATTCCATAATTCAATGTGCCTTTGATATATCTTATCAAATGTTTAACTGCCTTCATGTGAGTCGTCTTTGGCTTCTCCATGAATCTGCTCACGTATCCAACTGCGTAGGTGATATCTGGTCTGGTATGTGTAATGTACCTTAAGCTTCCAATTAGCTTTCTGTATTCTGTCTCATTTACTTGTTCACTCTCATCTTCTCTAGTGAGCTTCAGACCTGGTTCGATTGCAGTCTTTGTTGGATTGCAGTCTTCTAGTCTAGCTTCCTTGATAAATTTCTTTGCGTAGGCTGATTGCTTTAATTGTATCCTTCCTTGTGCTTGGCGTACTTCTATCCCTAGATAGTATGTGAGTGGTCCTAAATCACTCATTTCAAACTTGCCTTGCATTTCCTTCTTGAAGCTTGATATGTCCTTGAATGAACTTCCTGTCACTATTATGTCATCAACATAAACTCCTATAATGATTGTTGACTGTCTTGAAGTTCTCTTGTACACTGCTTGTTCTTGTGGACATCTTATAAATCCAATCTCTTTTAGGATGTTATTCAGCCTTAAATTCCATGCTCTTGGTGCTTGCTTCAAACCATATAGAGTTTTCTTTATCTTGTAGACTAGGTTCTCTTTTCCTTTCTTTATGAATCCATCTGGTTGTGACACGTAGACATCTTCCTTTAATTCACCATGTAAGAATGCTAATTTGACATCCAAATGATGTACTTCCCATCCTTTCTGTGCTGCCAATGCTAGTAGTAGCCTGATTGTTTCCATTCTTGCAACGGGTGCAAATACTTCATTGTAGTCTATACCTTCTTGTTGTACATACCCTTTTGCTACTAATCTGGCCTTATGCTTGGTGATCTGTCCACTTGCGTCTCTCTTGACCTTAAATACCCATTTTAGACCTATTAGTTTCTTACTCGATGGAAGTTTAGTCAGTGTCCAAGTGTTATTCTTCTCTACTGAGTCTATCTCGCTTTCCATTGCTTCTATCCAATGTGGGTAATTTGCTGCTTCTTTGTAGTTTGCAGGTTCTTCATCATATGCTAGATATTGATGTTCAAATTCTTCTGGTTTAAGAGGTTCTGTGGCTGCATAGATGTCACTAAGTGATCTAAGGGCTCGAACTGGTCTATGTTATGAGCCTGGTGAGTCTTCTAACTCTTGAGTACTTGTCTCAACTGTTGGATCACTTGTAGATGTCTCTTAAACTGTTATTGGAGTCCTTGTAGCTGTGATTGGACTGCTGAAGTCACTCTCTTGATCTTCACTGTCCTCATTATTTTCTTCTTGTATAGCTTCACTTTCTGAATCTCCATGTATCTCAAATCTCGTCCAAGATGGTTCATCTTCACTTCCTTCTTTCAAGTAGTTGTCCCAATCCCATGGTTCATTTTCTATGAATTGGACATCTCTACTGATATGTATTTCTCTTCTATGGGATCATATAATCTATAGGCTTTGGAACCGTTTTCGTTTCCTAGATGTACCATTTTCTTACTTCTATCTTCTAACCTTTTTAAGTAGGGCGTTGTTACCTTTGCATATGCTGTGCATCCAAATACTCTAATGTGCTTGATATTGGGTGCCTTTCCATTCACTGCTTCGTAGGGTGTCATTCCCTGTAGTGCTTTTGTAGGTAACCGATTTTGTATGTAAATCGCTTGTCTTGTCGCTTCTGCCCATAAGTTTTGTGGTACGTTCATAGCCTTTAACATGCTTCTTGTCATACTCATTACTGAACGGTTTTTCCTTTCTACTACACCATTTTGGTGAGGTGTGTAAGGTGCTATAAGCTTTCTGAGGATTCCTCTGTCCTCAGAATACGTGGTAAGTGCTTTAGAAGTAAATTCTCCTCCACGATCCGTTCTTAATCTTTTTAGCTTGTGATTTGTCTCTGTTTGAGCTTCACTTAGGAATTTCTTGAAATTCTCATAAACTTGATCTTTTGACTAAGCATGTAGATCCACATGTATCTTGAATAATCGTCAACTATAAGGAAGAAATAGTTGTTGCCTTCTAATGATGTAGGTGTAATCGGTCCACATAAATCTGCATGTACTAATTCTAGAGGTCTCGTTGCTCTAAAACTTGCTTGAGAGGAGAACGGAAGTCTGCTTTGCTTTCCCGTAATACATGCATCACATACTTGAGATGGGTACTTGATGTTTGGTATTCCATGTGCCATTCTTTTGACGCTTAATTGTCGTAGTGAATCAAAATTCACGTGTCCCATACGTGCATGCCATAACCATGCAGGTAAATCTATTCTCGCTTGTAAACAAATTGGACTTGTTATTCTGAGCCGTACCTTGTAGAGTCTATTCTTAGCTCTTGGGAGTTTCATCAATAGGTTGTTGTAGGCGTCATAAATCCATAAATACTCATTCTCCATAATTACTATACATCCTGATTCTGTAACTTGCCCGAGGCTTAAGATGTTGCTTTGGAGTGTTGGAATGTAGTAGACTTCTGCAACTAGTCTTTGCTCTCCGTTGTTGCATTCCAATAATACTGAGCCTTTACCTTTGATGTTGACACATGATCCATCTCCGAATTTTACACTTCCTACTATCTTTTCATCTAACTCTGTGAAGTAGGAGCGCCTTCCTGTCATATGATTGCTTGCTCCATTGTCTAAATACCATACTTCATTTCCATTTTCTTCACTGTGATAGCGTTCTGGTATAATCTTCTTTTCTTCTAGAACTACATTTCTTTCTTCACTAATTGCCATAAGTAATGTGGGATCCTCTTCTTCCATTACTAGGTGAGATTCTTCTTGCTTGTTTCGAGGTCTAGGACATCTGGGAGCTATATGTCCTACTTCATTGCAGTTGTAGCATCTTACACTGCTGCCATTTTTCTTGGGCTTGTAACTACTGTTGTCATGACGATTCTTAGTGGGATTTCTATCACCTATGTGATCTTGATGGCCATTTCTGTCAAAGTTCTTCCTCTCGTATCTTTGACTCTTATTGAACTTCCTAAAGTTCTGTCTACCTCGATTCTGATTGTAGTTCTTGTTGTTGTTGTTGCTGAAAGGCCTTCTATCTTGCCTTGTAAATAACAGCTTCTCTTGACTTGCGGGTCCATATTTCTTCTCATCTCTTGACTTAAGGCGTTCCTCATAAGCTTTAAGTCTTCCAAGCGCTTCATCTAGCGTCATGGTATCCATATCTGAATATTGTTCTATGGACGCAATAATCTGTAGGAACCTCTCTGGTACGGAGTCCAGCAATTTTCGCACCAACATTGACTCTTCAATTTTTGTACCTAGGGTTTTTGACTTTGTACTAATCGCACTTAACCTACCAGCAAACTGGTCTATGGTTCCTGTCTCTCTAATTGATAACATCTCAGATTCTGTGCGTAATGATTGAAGTCTTGCTTTCTGGACTCGGTCAATTCCAATAAATCTCGTCTTTAATGCTTCCCAGATTTCTTTTGCTGTAGGATGTGACGCCACCTGCATCACCATATCCTCTTGAATTGCCTGGAAGAGATAGGCAATCGCTGTCCTATCCTTCGTTACATATACCTTCGATGTGCCAAGAGATAGGCAATCGATGTCCTATCCTTCTTTACATATACCTTCACGTGCCTTCTGGGAGTTCCACTACTTCCCAAAGACCATTTGCACTCAATATTGTTGTAACACGAACAGCCCAAATCGTGTAATTCATAGATGTTAACATCGGTGTTTGGAGGCTGAAAGTGAGAGTCTCCTTCGTGACTGTCTCCTTTTCTGTCATTGTGGGTTTAACGGGCGTCTTCTGTGGACTTTTGTTCTTTTTCTTCCTTATTGTCCAAATCTAACATGGACTACCCTACACTTTAATGGAACTTTTGCTTGACTACCCTTGTCAAACTCTGATATGATATCTATGAGAAATACTATTTGCTTAACAAAGTTTTGATATTTGTAGGCGCCTTTAACAAAGTACCAAGATCTTGGTTATAATATTCTCGTATACCACTAGTGTTCCACTAAACAAATTCTAAAAGTCAATCCTATGACTTAATAATCCTCCAACAATGATTGACTAGTGTCTTGCAATAACACCTTTTCTCAATCGTAAATAACCTTCTAAAACAAACCACTTTGTTTTCTACTTTACTTCAACCCTTTCCTTTTTTTCTTTTGTTTTTTTGTTCAATCAGTGATAAAACCCAACAAACAAACACTGATAATAATCTTCTAACACCCTCAAATATTATAATACTTTTATTGTTTGACTTTACAAAAGTCAAATTCTTCTCCTTTGTTTCCTTCAAAACTTACTGCCCAACAAGAGAAAACAAACAACTTTGTACTTCCCCCCCTTTTTAAAAAAAAAAATAGACTTCTGATCGAATACTACTCCTTTCGAACAGATTATGATCCTTGAATCTTATTACAGGGACCGAACAATTCGAATACAAAAAATCTTTGGTTTCAGGTTTTCCTCTTGAACCCGATAAAAAACTTAATCCTTGATATGTTTCTGATCCTTTTATGAACGAAATCGACTCTGTTTTGAGTATAAGATTGTTCGAAAAACAACACTGAATGATGATAAACTTGTTTTGATGGAAAAAAATTTTGGCGGGAAATGAGTTTGATCGAACAAAAACAGAGTAACCCCACTGGTTTCGATTTTTTGTTTTGGATTAAGATATGTGTATTCGAATATGACAATAAACGAGGGCAGGGATGGATATGACCGTTCTGATCGTGTTTAAACGATGCTTCTGTATAATCCGGATACTCACCGGAATGTTCTAGTTTGGCCGGAACTTTCTTCTCCGGTTCCTTTTTTCCTTGAACGGTTATAAACTTTGATGTATTGATCTTCTTCGAATCCAAGATGGCCTATAAACAATCGTTCCAACGTCTAATGCTTCGTTCGTATCTATCTCTGTTTCTCCGAGTAGAACAGAGGATACAACATGTTATCGTCTTTCTTCGGTATCTTATATAAACGATGGAACGGATTGAATAACCAAATGCTCTGATGCCAAATGAAGGTTCACAAGATCGATTGAGGGTATGAGATTGAGAGAGAATTATATATGTGAAAGAAACAATACATAATAAATGAATACAAGTGTTGGGGTATTTATACATGTGAAGGGGTGTGACCCCTTTGACTCAACCGACACACCGGTTGGTTTATTAACCGACACACCTATTCCTAACTTAGGATATCTAATATATAAGTAACAATATGTATAATACTTATGATATGTGGAAATCAGGGAATTATGTCTAACATTGGTTTAAATGATAACATTTTCTAATTTAATTCTTGAACTTTATCAGTTCGCAATATGGGGGATGGTACTTGAAAAAAAAAGCCTTGAAGTGATCTTCATCCCCCACCACAGTCCACGGAATCATCACCGGTTAATGAACCGTTAAAGCTGGTGATCGTAATAAAAGCAGAGAATTTAAAAACCGACATAGCTTAGAAAAGTAGTTCTCGTGCGACGATATAAACTTATTATGCATACAAAGTGTTGATGTAGGACTTTTGTAGAGGTGGTAATTTATACTCATATACTTCAAAAGGTGTCAGTTTTGTTGGATTGTCGTATTTGCTAGATTGTTGTTTTAGCTACAATTGAGATATGTTGGACTGGATGTGTCGAACATAAAATTTGCATAAAAGCGAAATGAGTAGACTTACTTACAGAAAAACATGTCCTTTATCTCTGCTCCATGTCATTTGTTGCTATAGTTTGTCATTTTCATCAAGTATGTCATCTATAAAGAAAACTGGTTCATACATGTCGCAGCTTTGTTTGTGAAGTATAAATTTACGAAAGTAGTCAAACCACATAAGCTATGAATTAACTAACCATCAAAGATCAAATCCTCTTGTCCGTCACTTACAAGAATGTGATCGGAGCACAGAGAGCCTCATGGCGGATCATCTCCCTCATCGAATGTTTCTAACCCTTGCCACAAATGTTGGATATAAGGAAATACTTAAAGATAAAAAAACTATTATTATTATAGAAAGATACAAAAAGCTACGAATTAGACAACAAATGTTGTATATAAGGATATATTTAGACATTTATAAATTATTTATAGTTCTTTAAATGTACAAGTAATCATAAGTGAACCGGGCAGGGAATATAGGTGTAATGAGTCAGGATAACTTGAGTTCGGTTGGCCAAATGTTTAATAGCTATACTTAAAAATATATTTTATCTTTTATATTATAAACATCTTCTTTTACTGGATAGTTTATTTTTTTCAACCGTGAAGTTCACGGGATTCTAACCTAGTTGTGATATATAGTTAAATTTTTAATATATATTTCAAATATTATTATGGTGATGATGATATGTATCTTATTTTTTTACAATTTAATATATTGTAGATTTTTAGAACATAAAACTATACAAGAAAGTAAAAACATATATACATGCAAATCCTAACGGGTATACTTGATACCAGCGCGTATGTTCTATACTGGACGTGTAATACTCGACAAATACTCAATGTGTAATGGGACGAGTATATGGGATGGGGTTTTATAACCAGACACAGGTATGAGATTAGCCATACTTGACCTGTTGTCATCCTTAGTTTTGATGACTATAAAAAGAACCTTATGATTTATTTTTCAAATAGAGAAAAATGAGGTGAAGAGGATACTTGAGAATTTGTTTTGCCAATTAGTTCTATTAAATTTAGAGACGAAAGCTCTCAAAATCTTTCATTCTCACCGGTATTATTCTTCTTCCTTTTTTTTACAAATAAATCTGGAACACCTTAACCCAATCTAATCTCATGCACGTTAGACATTTCTGGCAGTACTTGCATGTTCGGCTCTCCAACTACTTATCTCATTTTCCACCTCCTTATCTCCTTAATCAAAAAGTCATAATTTGTAACTGATAACTTATCTCCTTCTCAATGCACAAGAACTCATTTTCAAACCATTACTCAAACACTTTTTTTCTCCTTATTAACTTTTTGAAAAAGTTATAAGTCATAAGGAGGGCAAATAAGAAAAGCCAAACATGCACTTATTGCTACGACTGTAGTACCCTGAGAGACAGACATGTTCCTCTAAAAGGAGGCATAAAATCTATTTTAAGGGATTTGTATTGAATACGAATCTTCTAACACAACTATTCAACAATTTTATTTGTTACTTGTTGCAGTCAAGAACAAAGTTAACTAGTTGAAGACATTGATTTGAATCTTTTCGGGTATACAACATGCACTCTACGTAATTTGTAATTCCGTTGCATAAGGTATTGAAGTAAAGTTTTCTTGTAAAAAATGAGAGTATTGTTGTTGTTGTTACTATTATTAATTCGTTGTTTTTGTAATATAAAAGGTGAATCAATCTCCTAATCAAAGTGTAAAAAATGAGAGTATTATTATTATTATTATTATTTGTAATATAGAAAGTGAATCAGTCTCCTAATAAAAGGCCTTATGTTGTATCCCGATTTCATTTATCAAAATAAAAGGAAGGAACTCTTTCTTTTCTTTTCTTTTCTTTCATTCAATTTCCTTCCAAATCGAAAGGATGAAATTTGGTCTAAAAATAAATCTATTTCCTTAAAATAAAAAAATAAAAAAACCTCGAACACAAACAAGATCATTTTTTTTCCTTTTCATTTCCTCTTCTTTTATTTGGTTAAATGAACTTGGGAAGACAACAATAAGATTTTTCAATGGAGAGTCACGTGTCTACAAAATTTGGAGTTTAACATCATTCAAAACAACTAATCTAAATGATATAATAACATATGATATAAAGTTTGATATGAAAGGATAAGTCATCATGGAATTACAATTTACAAAAATTAAATAACTAAAAGAAGAAAACTCACAATACACCATCATGAAACCATTATCTCTAGAAAAATGTTGGCGGTTCATTATTTTTCCATGCACTATGTTTGCCAACAAACATTCACAGACTAATCTCCAATGACTTCCACCTTCACTGACTGATCATTATCGAAAGGCTTCTTGTCTACAGAGGCATGTTTGTTATGTTTTTCGAAAATTGTAGATCCATATGTACGGAAAACCATTTCAATTAGGAGAGGAAACTGTAGTGCAGAGAATAAAACAACAGGGAAAGTAGATAAAACAATAAGAGGTATGGAGACCCATGATAATGTCTTATGGAGCTCAAGATACATTGCAGTGGCAAATGATATCATCATGGTAACTATAGAGAAAAAAAGACATGCAATTCCAAAGATCAATTTGGTGGGCAAGGAAACAAGAAAATCATCCTCTGCGTATCGTGCGGTGAGAATTCCTAAGAACATCAAAACAGAAGTTGTTGATGTGAAAAGAGAAAGTCCATTTGATACCATAAATATCATGAACACGTTTCTGTCTGTGTTTAGCATTATGGGTAAGCCATATTTATCATCATTCCCACCAGGTACAGTAAAGGCAGTGGTGAACATGACAGCAGCAATTAGAGTTCCAACAATCATACTTGATCCTGCAGTGTTCTTCATCCATTTTTCGCCTTCTTTAGCGAGTTCCTTGTGTTCTTGAGTGAATAAAGTGGCAGGCTTTCTATGGCTTTCATTCATTTGATCTTTGTATTTGGGTTGTACTAAGCTTTCCACCTCCTAAAATGTTTGGTTAAATGAATAAAGATTATATAAACAATATCATCTAAAAGATCTCGCACTTTTTGGATTTGTAGCTGGTTTAGAGATGTAGTAAGTACTTTTAGACATGTTTAAGAAGTTGTTGTACAAACCATAGTATGCTACGATTGGTAATGCAAACTCAGACAAGGTTTATAAGAATCTACTAAGTTGTCAACCAAACTTAGCTTGAGTTTTCTGGTCAAACGAGAGAACTCCACTTTTTGTCCTTATCTATGCTTGTTTTCCATACCAGAGAACTCAAAAGATAGAAAATAAAATTTCCTTGGGACTATTTGTATAATAACTTTCTAAAATTCCTATAAGTGTATCCTACTAATCTAAACCATATGAAAATTATAAAAAAAAAAAAACAAATCAAAACATTTTCTAAACTCTAAAGTTACCAAGAGAGAATTTTGTTCTACCTTATACCATTGTAGTTCCCTTTGCATTTGTAAGGCAGCTCCTGAAACACGGTCAAGTTGAGCCGGAGGAGAGAGCTTTGCTGCAAGATGTAGAAAATTATTTTGAAATATATCGTATCGACTTGCCACTATGCTTTTCTTTGTTCCCAGTCTATAAAACAGATTGAATATTTTTTCTTGTCGAAATATAATTGCATGTGAAAAGATTGTTCTTCCTCTTTTGTCTTTCCTCCATATGATGTCCGGCTTGTATTTCAATAGTTCCTCAACGAACTCAACTATTCCATGCTTAATTGCGTTATGCACTGCCTTGTCAATGTCCATTGTATCAAGCTGTGAGGTAGTCATGCTTCTTATTTCCTTAAAAATGCAGCCGAGGAGGTTACTTGCTTCATCATTTACTAACTTTCTATCATGCAAATTCTTGATATCGGGTACTGCAAGCAAAATAGAAACTAATCACTTCATTTCATATAATTTTTTACGAAGAGAAGTGCATTTGTGTAAAAAATACTACAACCATACCCAAAAACCGTAGCAAGACCCAACCTAGCCGATGTAATAAGCTAGAGTGGCAATGCGTCCTCCTTTTGGTATCAACATCCCATGGAGAATGGATACGCACACCTATTTAGAAGGTTTTCATGAATGCAGTTAATTTGTAGGACTATTATTCACAAGGTTTTCATGCCAAAAAAAAACTTGCTG
This sequence comes from Ambrosia artemisiifolia, assembly GCA_032199755.1. Lineage (NCBI taxonomy): Eukaryota > Viridiplantae > Streptophyta > Magnoliopsida > Asterales > Asteraceae > Ambrosia > Ambrosia artemisiifolia. The sequence continues at coordinate 13,065,368 of CM063521.1, forward strand.
ATGGACAATTAGTTTGTGTGAAATAATGATAGTAGAGAGCTTTAGATTTCCAAACATATATACTTATGCATGTGTATTTGTATTTTGTATATTGTTTGTGATCTAATTTGCCGTTGCTTATGTTGATGATATCGGCGTTTGGGGATGATTTTATTAGGGACTAGGGAGTTTCATTCCCAGTTTGCAACAAAAGAATTGGGTACCTTAACTTAATTTTTGGCATCAAACAATAACTAACGATATTGAACATTTCTCGCAACATGGTATTTGCTTGATTTGATACAATGCTTTTGCCTTAGTTAGTGCAAGCCTTAGTCGGTCGTTGGGGATATAATCCTGATCATTAGTATATGTAAATTGCAAAGGTCAAATTGTAATTAGTCATGCAAACTCTGTTTAGTCTGTCATATAACTGTAAGAGGTAGTCCTATGTTGCTCATGAGTATTTCATAATAGCATTATGATGATTCCAGATCTTAATAAACCTCTAAGTATCTTAATAATTGCTTACAGTTATAGATCCATTGTTTCCAAAATGGAAATTCGCTTCCACTTGCAAATGCAGAAGTCTTGTGTGCCAATTTATGAAGGGCATATTCATCATGGTGATCTGCCATGATGCCTAGCTTTGGGAACGACTTGAGTAGCTCGGAAGCAATATCTACAACGTTTAGAGTAGAACATTGTTACAAGCAGTTAGCGATATATATTAAATCGAATATATTAGCAGCGTCTATTGTAATTATCTCTACCATATTTAAAACATATGATTAAATTATGTTTCGTTGTAATTATTCTCCTTGTATCCCTATATTGATTAATATACCTTACATACTTTTCATTAATATACCGATCAGTGAGATTCTTGAAACATTTTGATGGCCTAGAAAAGATATACCCTTTTTTCGGTGGTATCAATGAAAAATGTGGACAAGAAAAAAACCTCAATGCACTAACCATAGAAATCTGCAGTGATCAAATTGTTCAGAAGCAACACACCATCCAGGCCATTATTCAGGTTAGGGTTATTCGGGTCCAGCAGGTCTTTTGGTGTCTTGGAGTAGAGATAGTGAACCATTCGCTTTCTACCATACATTGACGCCACAATGACAGGAAGCGAGTTCTGGTCACTAGTACCGCTTCTTATGGTAACCAACTTGGCATTCCTTTCCACCATGGCTTCAGCCAATTCTTTGCTTTCAGTAATCGCAGCAAGAGAAAGCGGTGTAGCACCAAAGCCATTGCGAATTTCTAACCCTTCTGGGGGCATCTTCTTCACTAATCCTAGTGCAATCTTTATGTTTCCAGAGAGGATTGCAACGTGGAGAGCTGTATCTCCATGTGAAGACACACATGCTGTTATAGCTTTGGGGTCTTCCTTTAGGATGTCATTCACTTTTTTTATGTCATCTTCTTCAATAGCGTTGTACAGATTTTCATATGGAAGGTGCTCTAATTTAACCCCTGTGAACATTTTTTACTGTTTTTAGAGTAATACACACAACTACATAAAGAAGTGTTGAAATATAATTAAAGTTCCCTCCATGCATGCACGTGATTAAAAGTATTTGAATTCAATAAGAGGCCGTTGGATGCTTGGTCAGCTTTTGTCCTGGTATTAAGGGGAGGCCGAGTCTTATGGTTTGTTCCTAGTATTATGATAGCCGTTTGTTTGTTTGCCTATTTAAGTCAATTGTATTTCCCTTTCTGAATTGTACTTTTCTGATTATCAATAAAGAATTCTGAGTGCATGCTTATTTGAGAGTTTCAATCTTTATCTTTGTTTCTTTATTGTGAGTTTGAGTGTGCTCATACCAACACGTGGTATCAGAGCTTGGTGAGAAAATCAAAATGAGTGACACAGTGAATGCTGGTAGCACAACTCAGCCTCCTCTACCTGTGTTTAAAGGGGAGGGGTATGAGCATTGGAGTGTGCGTATGAGGACCATCCTCAGATCTAAAGGATTGTGGGAGATGGTGAACCTGGGAATGACAAACCATGGTGAAAACATAGAAGAAGCAAGAAAAGAAATGAAACGTGATGCTCAGGCTCTTGCTGTCATACAACAAGGTGTTCATGACACCTTGTTCTCTCGAATTGCAGGAGCAGATACATCCCAAGAAGCCTGGGATATATTGAAACTTGAGTTCCAAGGGGACTCTCAGGTTCAAGCAGTAAAGTTGCAAGGCCTCAGAAGAGAGTTTGAGAACTTAGTAATGAAAGATGAAGAAACAGTTGGTGAATATTTTTCAAGAGTCATGGGAATTGTAAGCCAGCAAAGAGCCTATGGAGAAAACGTACCAGATCAGAAGATTGTGGAGAAAATTTTGAGAAGTCTTACTGCCAAGTTTGACTTTGTAGTTCCTTCGATTGAAGTTTCATATGATCTCACTACCTTAACACCTGTTAAGCTAATGGGATCACTTCAGTCCCAGGAAGAAAGGTTGAACAGCAGATCTGGGGAACCAAAGATTGGTGCAAAAGATAAATCGGATGAACAAGCTCTCCAAGTTTTCCAACCAAACAGAAGATATTCAAGTGAACAATCAAACAGGAGTCGTGGGAAAGGAAACTACAGAGGGAGAGGAAGAGGACGTAGTAATGATGAAAGAAACAAGGGTCCTCAATGCTACCAATGTAATAGATATGGGCATGTCAAGAGGGAATGCTGGTTTAATGAAGACAGTCAAGCAAAAGTAGCTGCCAATTCTGAAGAAGATGAAGGAAATAATGAAGATGCTCCTTACTTATTTATGGCTCTATGTGCAGGAGAAGAAGAGAACCCAAGTCTGTGGTTTGTTGATTCAGGCTGCTCAAACCACATGACAAGCATGAAGTCCAGTTTTGTCAATCTGAATGAAGATTTCAAATTGAATGTGAAGCTAGGGGACAAGAAGAATCTGGCAGTGGAAGGTAAAGGTACTATTAAGATAAAAATGTCTAATGGTAACTTTAAGTATTTAGATGATGTCTATTATGCTCCAAATTTGGAATATAATCTTATGAGTGTGGGTCAGTTGATGAGAAAAGGATATGCACTCATCTTTGATGATGATGCATGTTCCATTATTCACAAAGAGACACAATCTGAGCTAATGAGAGTACAAATTGCTGCAAACAACATGTTCCCTCTTGATGCAACCAAAGTGAAAGGAGGAAGCTCTAGCTCATCAAAGAATCATGAAGAAACAAAGCTGTGGCATTGCAGATATGGTCATCTTCACACACAAGCCTTACAGCAGCTTCATAACAAACAGATGGTGAAGGGCTTGCCTCCTATGAAAGAGTATGGTCAATGTGAAGGCTGTGCACTTGGCAAAATGCACAAGTTACCCTTTCAAAGCAGTACAAAGAGAGCTTCACAGCCACTTGAACTCATACACACAGATGTGTGTGGTCCTATGCCAGTCAAAAGCCTTGGAGGAAGTAGGTATTTCCTTTTATTCATTGATGATTATTCTAGAATGACATGGGTTTACTTTATTGAGAAAAAGTCAGAAGTGTTTTCCAAATTCAAAAGTTTTAAGGCTCTTGTTGAAAAACAAAAGGAAAAGTTTATTAAGGTTTTGAGGAGTGATAGGGGAGGAGAATATTGCTCCCATGAATTCAACAACTTCTGTGAATTACATGGGATCAAAAGACAGTTAACCAACCCCTATACTCCTGAGCAGAATGGAGTTAGTGAAAGGAAGAATAGGACTGTGGTAGAAAAGGCTCAATGTTTGTTGCAGGCTAAAGGTCTTCCTAGCTATTTTTGGGCAGAAGCTGTTTCCACAGCTGTACACATCCTCAATGTGTCTCCTACCAAAGCATTGGATGCAAAAACTCCATTGCATATTTGGTCAGGAGAGAAACCAGAAGTTGATGACTTAAGAGTTTTTGGAAGTATTGCATATGGTCTAACACCAGGTATGTTGAAGCATAAGATGGAGGCCACATCAGCAAAATGCATACTTATAGGATATTCTCACCCTTCAAAGGGGTACAGACTATACAATCCTATAAGTAAGCAAATCATCTCCAAAAGGGACATCAAATGTTTTGAAGATATGGAATGGGATTGGTCTAGAGTAAAGACTGATCATAATAAATATTTGTGGGACCTTAGTGTGTTTGATGAATTTCTAGATTTGCAGGATGACCAAAATGCCCCTACAGGTCCTGAACAAGCTGCTGCAAATTCTAATGGAAGTGGTCCCAACCAATCAGGGACATCTCAAGGTAATAGTACTACTGAAGAGCAGAACACCAGTGTTGAGGCTACTGTTGATGCCTCATCATCCATAATAAAGACAAAGTCTCTTAGAGAAGTGTATGAGCAAACAGTTCCTATTGAAGACCATATGGTATGTGAGTTTGCATTGAATATATGTGATCCTATGTACTATGATGATGCAGTTGTAAAAGAAGAATGGAGACAGGCCATGACTGAAGAATTAAGGTCAATTGAAAAGAATGGCACGTGGCAGCTTGTTGACCCTCCAGAGAATAAAAATATAGTGGGTCTAAAATGGTTGTACAAAACCAAGTTGGGTCCACAGGGTGAGATATTGAAACACAAGGCCAGGCTTGTGGCCAAAGGGTATTCTCAAAGGAAAGGGGTAGACTTCCAGGATACCTTTGCTCCTGTGGCTCGATTTGAGACCATCAGGACTGTTCTAGCAGTGGCTGCAGCTAAAGGTTGGTGGATTTACCAACTGGATGTTAAATCTGCATTCTTGAATGGAAGATTGGAGGAAGAAATTTATGTGGAGCAGCCACAAGGATTTGAAGTTGAAGGGCAGGAACACAAAGTTTATAGATTGATCAAGGCTTTGTATGGCCTTAAACAAGCTCCAAGAGCTTGGTATGCTCGAATTGATTCGTATTTTACAGGTAATGGGTTCATAAGAAGTTATAATGAGCCTACATTATATGTGAAGAAGACTGCTGAGCTGGGAACCATGTATGTGTGTTTGTATGTGGACGACATAATCTACACAAGTTCAAGTGATCAAATGTTGCAACAATTCAAAGAAGGAATGATGAAAGAGTTCGAGATGACTGATATGGGCTTATTGAAGTTCTTTCTTGGTCTGGAGGTTTATCAAGACAAAGAGAAGGTTTTTGTAGGTCAAGTGAAGTATGCTGAAGAGCTAATTAAGAAGTTTGGAATGAATGGCTGTAAAGGTGAAGACACTCCCATGAACACTAATGAAAAATTCAGAAAAGAAGATCAAAGTGAGCTGGTTGATGCCATGATGTATAGAAGTTTGATTGGAGGGCTTATGTATTTGCAGAACACTAGACCTGATATTGGGTTCAGTGTTAACTTATTGGCTCGTTTTATGCAAGCTCCTAGTAAGAATCACTTTGGAGCTGCAAAGAGGATTCTAAGGTATGTGTCTAATACACTTAGATATGGCCTTGTTTATCAGAAGAATCAAGTTGTGAAGCTGGAAGGGTACACTGATAGTGACTGGGGAGGATGTCAAGATGACAGGAAAAGTGTATCTGCCAATGTGTTTTCAGTTGGCAGTGGAGTTATCTCGTGGAGTACAAAGAAGCAGCATTCTATTGCCTTATCAAGCACTGAAGCAGAGTACATTGCTGCTACTGGGGCTGCTTGTCAGGCCATCTGGTTGAGAAGGATTCTGATGGATCTAGGTGTTGAACAGAAGGATGCCACAGTCTTATGGTGTGATAATAGATCCACAATTCATCTGTCAAAGAACCCTGTCCTAGATGGGAAGACTAAGCATATTGAACTCAAACATCATTTTATCAGGGATATGGTGGCTAAAGGAGAAGTTGAATTGAAGTATTGTGGAACTGAGGTGCAAGTTGCAGATGTGCTTACAAAGTCATTATGCAGAGACAAGTTTGTGAAGTTTAGAGAGTGTTTGGGAATGAGGGAACTTGAATTAAGGGGAGGTGTTGAAATATAATTAAAGTTCCCTCCATGCATGCACGTGATTAAAAGTATTTGAATTCAATAAGAGGCCGTTGGATGCTTGGTCAGCTTTTGTCCTGGTATTAAGGGGAGGCCGAGTCTTATGGTTTGTTCCTAGTATTATGATAGCCGTTTGTTTGTTTGCCTATTTAAGTCAATTGTATTTCCCTTTCTGAATTGTACTTTTCTGATTATCAATAAAGAATTCTGAGTGCATGCTTATTTGAGAGTTTCAATCTTTATCTTTGTTTCTTTATTGTGAGTTTGAGTGTGCTCATACCAACAAGAAGTACCACCAACAGAAAACAACCTTCCTTAATTACCTACTTAATTAATCCAGACGGAAACTGACCAAAACCAAAGAAAAATGTAAAAGGTTAATGAAATAAAATCGCCTGTTAGCAATGTAGTACAAAAGGAGGAAAAACCTTGTTTTGTCATTTTTGGGGAAATTTTTTTAAGAGTTAGCATATTGGCTCGGTCATGGCATTTTGCTACGCCTTACCCAAGTTTGAGTCCCATGTGGGTGTGTGAATACCAGGTGTATAGGCTGCAGGTTGGTTACCGGAAATCCTACTGCCTTGTATGGTTCGAAACTTGGGGCGTCCTCAAAAACTTCACACTTAATTCTACCATTAGTGTAAATCTAACTCATATCTCTCACTGACCACACACTTAACCCAACTAGTATTTACGAACATTATATTCTTCAGAAATTTGAGAATATGATTTTTTATAGGGGTGTTGCACAATCTTTTTCAGTCATTTTTTGTGGGTCAAGACGGATTATCATGTCTATAAATAGCAACGAAAACCAACTAAAAACGGCAACACAACATAAACCAAAATGAATTTTATTACTTATAGAAATTAGTTATTATTACCAACGAACTTTCCATATGTAATTCTTTGGAAATGTTACTTGGATGATTTTGCAAAAGTTTGTTAGAAGAATAATCTTGATTCATAGAAAGACATGTGTTAATTAAGTTATGTACATATGTTAGGTATTATTATGTCAAGTCTTAAGTCTAGAAAAAAACATTATATGTGAACCGATATGTCACATATTATTGCTAAGGGTCACGTCAGTTATGTTTAGGGTCGCGTTGGTTGATATGTGCCGATTCATTATGTATATATAGGCCTAAACATTGTATTTCTAAAGTGTGAAAGTCTAAGTTTATAAAACTTCCTTTCAAAACTTCCCTCCATATTTTTCCCTCTCTAAAACCGATCGCATACTTTCAATACAAACCAGAATTCATTCAGTTTTCAACATGGCATCAGAGCCAACGATCCAAAGAACCTGTGGTATTTTCGATGTTAACAAGAACGAAGCAGAAGCGATGGGGACAGACGGCGGTTATGGTGTTGGACCGCTAATCCCTAATCTAGTGTATGATCATGGGGATCATAGATGGAAGGCCAAGAAGGCAAATTCCGAGAGTAGTGGAGACTCTCTTAACATAAAGTTATCTTCGTTTAACATTGGGTCTAGTAGTGTATCCGTGAGGGATCACGAAGTGAAGAAGAAGAACGCACAAAAGGAATTCAATAGGCATTTCAAGATCGACAAGGAAGTGCCCGAATATCCGTCTACCATGTGTTGTAGTAAGTGCAAAGAACCCTTTCATTATAGGCGTAATTGTCCTAAGAAAATTTGTAAAACTGAATTTATGATTAAGGGTAGTGATGAAAAAGGTTGGAATGATTTGTGGTTTGTAAGTTTGACTCACCAAGAACACAGTTGTGGCAACAAAAGTTTGTTTATAGTGTTAAACAATTCGTTTGGTATAGAAGGTTGCCCGAAAGGTTATAGAAAAGAATATTTCTGTGGTAAAGGATCAGTAGCGATTACAAGTGGTGGACAAGAGCACAAGATTCAAAACGTATTTTATGTGCCCACACTTAGAAAGAATATATTGAGTGTTGAGAAGTTAACACAAGAGGGATTTGAGATAGAATTTGAAGGCGATGTATGTTACATCAAGAAGCCGATTATTCAAAAGTTTAGAAGGGTTATACTTTGTCGTATTTGTGAATCGGATGACCATTTCACATTTAAATGTCCCGCATATGATCGTGATAATAAGAAAGAAAAGGATGAAAGCCGTAGGACTAGTGAAACACACGGCCGAACCAAAACAGAAAATGTCGAAGCGTTCAAAGACAAAGGTAAGCGGGTTAGATTTGAAGGCGACAAGATGGAGGGTATAACCAATAAAGATAAAGAAAGAGCGTCCATTTTCAAGCATTTTGACGACTATTCCATTAACAAAGATCAATATGAAGGTGTTATGGAAAGAGGTCCGGTAATGTATCCAACCGAAGGATCCCAATTGCATGATTGTATTGTCTTTATGGATTTGATCCATATTACTAGCACGGTTGAAAGATACAAGAGAAGGTTCGAATTAGAGTTTGAAAGAACCGTAGATTGGTTTATGAAAGAGTTCTCACAAATAAGAACAAGAGCACCAATCCCACTAAGAGACGAAACGGGTTATCCAATATGTTTGTTGGATCTTTACAAAACGGTACAAGTATTTGGTGGTTATGAAAAGGTGACAAGAGATGAAAATTGGACGGTAGTGGCCATGTCAATGGGATATGGAAGAGGTTTGCCAAGCCTAGTGTCAAAGATGGATATTACAAGAAATTTGAGGCAAACATATGTTCATTACTTGGAGATGCTAGAGTGGTATCATCTCAAGTACAAAGGAAGAGAGTTAGTGGTCGAAGTCAACGAAGAATCAATGGAAGATCACAAGAATAAAGGAGCCGAATGGGAAGACTCAGACCTGCCCCCGAAGAAGCGCTCAAGATCCTCATCAAGTGAAGACTCAAGCCAAAGTGCATGGAATCAAGATTAGGGGGGAGAATGTTAGAAGAATAATCTTGATTCATAGAAAGACATGTGTTAATTAAGTTATGTACATATGTTAGGTATTATTATGTCAAGTCTTAAGTCTAGAAAAAACATTATATGTGAGCCGATATGTCACATATTATTGCTAAGGGTCACGTCAGTTATGTTTAGGGTCGCGTCGGTTGATATGTGCCGATTCATTATGTATATATAGGCCTAAACATTGTATTTCTAAAGTGTGAAAGTCTAAGTTTATAAAACTTCCTTTCAAAACTTCCCTCCATATTTTTCCCTCTCTAAAACCGATCGCATACTTTCAATACAAACCAGAATTCATTCAGTTTTCAACAAAGTTGTCGTTAAAATAGTTTGCCGGTGATCCCTCAGTTGATGATACTCCTTTCTTTTGTAGCAACAAGTATGAATCATCTCAATGCAAATTATAGTAAGAACTTTAATTAAAGCAAAGACAAGTTAGTAATTCACCAGATAGATCTTGTTGATCATGTGTATCCTCAGAATGTTGAGATTGGATGTGATCCAATTCAGCCAAATGTTCCCACGCAATTTTAGCGGAGACATGCGTTTTCTTCTTGTACTTGGCATAAGCTTGTGATCCACATGCGAGTTGAATAGCATGCAAAGCCTGAGCGTTCTTCCTTTGCCATTCTTGTGATTGTTCTTCTTCCTCAGATGTAGCTTCTCTAGTGACCACATCCCATAAGCCTTGACCGACTAGATAACTTTTCAAACATATTTTCCAAAACTCATAGTTTTCTTCTTTGAATACTTCTGGTACTATCCCAATCATAGCCATAGTTTGCTTGCCTTCTGTTTGGTGAAAAAAATTAAGTAATGATTAGAAAAAGAAATAATGACATGAAACAAAAATAGAAGTTCATTTCACAAGCTATATATTTAATATATACTTCAAAGTAGTAACCGATAGAAAATTGACTTCCAAATAAAAAAAAGTTACATAAAGGATTAATCCTTTATTTAACTAGATTTAATAACTTAAACTATTTGAAATTGGCCTTTGCCACCCCAAACTAAAAAATTGGTCATATATAACCTTACTATTAACCTTATCGATTCTGGCACTCAATTTAAGTTAAGTCACTAACCCTGTTAGTGTTTTGCTTGATGCGGCACCCCCAGTTTGACATGACATGCTGACGCCGCACCCACAATCTGACGTGGCATGCTGACGTAGCACCCCAATCTAACTGGGTTTGTGACTTAACCCAAATTGGGTGCTAAAATCCAATAGGTTAATAGTATAGGTTATATATGGCCAATTTTTTAGTTTGGATGCCAACGACCAATTTCAAATAGTTTAGGTTATTAAAATCCAATTCTCCTTAAATAAATAGTAGGAACTTCAGGAGTTAGATAATGTTTAACGGAGATAAGAGTTTATTAGATAAAGATTAGGAGAGCGGACAGAAAAGAAAAGTACAAAGTAATTCTTAGCGAATTTTTTTTAACGGTGATTTTCATATGAGTGACCCAATGTCGCACTACCTAATCGGCACCCCTAGCCAAGGTCTGCCCAGACTACGTTGTCTTCACCGTACTGCCTCCACACTAGTTTCCTCGTTGAAGTAACAGTCTGGTGAAAACCATGGTGAGTATCTAGTTGTTTAAAGTTAGCTAATAGTAGGAGTTATTAAAGGTAGGTAGGATACAAGGGGTGGTTAGTACTAATAGTGTATATAGCATAATTGTAATATTCGTAGGGAATATTCTTGACATAGATTGATACGCTTTCCATAATTAAGAGGATTGCATTGTATTATAAATTGCAACCTTTGTTAATAGAATTAATCAAGCAATCAATTACATTAATATATGGTAGCAAACCTAATTCGATCCTCACCTTCTTCCTAACCCTACCACCGCATTCGGCTTGCCTCTTCCTCTCTGCATCCGCCGTCGATCTCCCCTTGTCACCCTATTTCTTCTTTCTTCATTCCTAATCACCTCATGGATACCAAAATTCATCCGGCTATGGCAGTAAGCAATATCAAAAACATGATTCCTATAACCCTGGAGGTGGAAACCTCTCACTACACCACCTGGACTGCTCTATTTAAGGTCCACTGCAGGGCCTACCAAGTTTTTGATCACCTGGAACCCCGAACCGAAGCTGCTGTCGTGGCTGGCTCCTCTAATGCCGCCGAGGCTGCCAAAGCCGCCGTTTCCAAAGCCGAGGCTGATGCTCTCTGGTCTCGCCGTGATGCGTCTTGCAATGGATTTATGGCACCATCTCTACTGATCTTCTCCACATCATCCTCTCCCCCGAACAAACCGCCTATGAAGCTTAGACCGCGATCGCTAACCACTTTAGCGATAACAAAAGTGCCCGTCAGGTCCAACTTCAACAACACTTTTCCAACATTCACCTTAATGCTTTCCCGTCTATGGTTGCCTATTGTCAGCAGGTTAAACACCTTGCTGATCATTTGAAGAATGTCGGAGCACATGTTCATAACCAGCGTTTGGTCAAGCAACTGCTGAGTGGTCTAACCGAAACCTATGATAGTATCTCTGCAGTCCTACAACATCGTGAGCCACTTCCCGACTTTAGTGAGTGTCGGTCCCGCCTTACCATGGATGAAAACAAAAAGAAAAATCAATCTGCTAGAGCTGCCACCACCCAAACCACCGCTCTTGCCGCCACCACCCAAACCACCACAGACGACCAGCTGGCTCACGCCTCCTCCTCCACCCGTGGACGGGGACGTGGGCGGTCTTGTGGCCATGGTTGCTCCGGTAATCAAACCGGCGGCCCCGGGTACACCTCCCAACCACAACACCCATGTAATATTTTCCCTAATACCTGGGTAGCTAACCAGTGGGGCTCTCCCATACAACAACTATGGCAGCAACAGTCTGGCACTCCACCCTGCCCATACCCTATGGCTCCTCGCCCAAACAACCAAAATGCAGGGATTCTTGGACCACATCCTGATCAAGCATATGCAACTGGTTTCACTCCCACGGACATTCAACAGGCTCTCTAAACTTTGGTTCTCAACCAGCCCAACCTGTAAGGTTTCATAGAGATAGGCGCCTCAGGTTATATGACCACCCCCCCCCCCAAGGTAACATCTCCCCGTCTTCTTTTAATACTTGCACTGATAAATCAATAATAGTCGCAATAGCATGACCATTCCTCTCATCGGACAAGCCAACTTTACCTTACCTCCCCCCACCCCCATTTAAACTAAACAATGCCCTAATTGCCCACAAACCTCATTAAAATCCTTATATATGTCTGAAACTTACAACTGACAATTTAGTTTCTATTGAATTTGACCCTTTAGGTTTTACTGTGAAGGACCTCAAGACCAAGGCACACCTACGATGCAATAGCTGGGGCAATCTTTACTCTTTGACTGCTCCTCTACCCTGCGCCTCCACCACATCCACTACTCTTGCTGCTAGATCTCATGACTATTGGCATCAATGTCTTGGACACCCGGGCACATCATCATTGCATTCGTTAACTTTACCTATTTTGTCTTCAGTTGTTAAGAATAATAAAACATTGTATGAACCTTGCGTTTTTGGCAAGAGTACTAAGATTCCATTTTATAACTCTCCAAATTCTACGTCTTTACCGTTTAATATTATTCACTGTGACCTATGGACTTCTCCTGTGCTTAGCATCGGGGGCCATCGTTATTATATTTTGTGTTTGGATGATTATCCCATTGCAAACAATTCTGATGCATTCTCCACCTTTTCTCAATCCATTGCTTCCTTCAAATCATTTTGCAAACATGTCCATACAGCTCTTCACGAAACGGCAAAGCGGAGCGAAAAATCCGAACCATTAACAACATGATTCACTCCCTTCTTGCCCAATCTTCCCTACCCCCAAACTTTTGGCACCACGCCCTTGAAACTGCCACCTACTTACTCAACATCCTAACCAACAAACACCAAAAATTCCTCACGCCCACCACTCACTTCTATCATTGCAACCCCACCTACGAACACCTTCGAGTGTTCGGATACCCAAACTACCTTCCACCGCCATACACAAACTTGCAAACCACTCCAAACCTTGTGTTTTCCTCGGATACTCTCCGAATCATCGTGGCTATAAATGCCTCGATCTAACCACCAACACCTTCTTTATCTTCCACCACATCTACTTCAAGGAGACAATTTTTCCCTTTGCCTCTACTATGCCCTCCCCTCCTAAAACCTACGATTTCCTATCCACTGTCCTAAATCCACTTCTGTCGAATCACATTTCTCAATCGGCCCAATTGGCCTCCTCTCCTCCCACAGCCCCACATACTCCCACAAACCCCCGGCCCAAAACGCCCCCACGACCCAACCTACTGTTCCACCTCCCTCGGCCCAACCGTCCACTGCCACAACCTTACCTCAAACCCAGTTCATGGCCCACCAACACCCCTCTTCCCCACCGACCCAAACCACCTTCAACCACACCCCATCGCCACCTACTGTACCCACAAACCAACCTTCTGCCCAACCTTAAAGCACTCAACCCGGTCCTACTGCCCAAACCGCTTCACAACCAGTCCCCACTCTGACCATACGCACACGCGCTATGGACGGACTTGTGAAACCGAATTCACGATTCAATCTTTACACCTCTACCATTGTCCCCATAACCAAAAACCCCCAAGTTACGTTGTCTACGCTTGAATGGTTTAATGCTATGTCTGAAGAGTTTAGTCCACTTATTAAAAATGAAACATGGGAGTTAGTTCCTCGTCAGCCTAACATGAACATAATACGCAGCATGTGGTTATTTAAGCATAATTTTCGATCCTATGGGAGCCTGGACCTTTACAAGGCTCGCATTGTGCGCGATAGTCGAAGTCAACAGGTTGGTATTGATTACGGCGAAACTTTCAGCCTGGTTGTCAAACCGGCTACTATCAGCCTTGTTCTGTCTTTTGCCCTATCTCAATCTTGTCCAAATCACCAATTGGATGTCATTAGTGCATTTCTACACGATATTTGGAAGAAACGGTTTACAAGCACCAACCCATGGGGTTTCGGGATTGTAATTTCTTCCCTGATTAAGTTGGTCGCCTGCGGAAGTCCCTTTATGGTCTTAAAAAGGCTCATCGGGCCTGGTACCGGTGTTTTACTGATTTTGTTTTGTTAAATGGATTTACTCAAAGCAAGTCAGATAACTCTCTTTTCATTTATCGGCATGGACGGGACACTGCTTACCTACTTATTTATGTCGATGATATTATTCTGACCACTTCTTCGGATGAGTTGCGTAGGCGTTTGATGTCTGTTTTAGTAGGAGAATTTGCTATGAAGGACCTAGATCCTCTGTCTTATTTTTTGGGAGTTGCTGTCACTCGTTCAGGAAATCACATGTTCTTATCTCATCAGGCGTATAGCAGAGATATTATTCATCGTGCAACCATGGATTCTTGTAAACCTTTTGCCACTCCAGTTGACACCAATTCAAAACTCAGCACTACCTCCTCTTCTATGTTTCATGATCCTATGACTTACCATAGTTTGGCTGGAGCTCTTCAGTATCTCACATTCACCAGACCTGACATCTCGTATGCAGTACAATAAATCGGCATGCATATGCATTCTCCTACAGACGACCACTTGAATGCGCTAAAGCGCATTATCAGGTATATATCCTCGGGAGATTAGCGAGTATGGTCTTCATCTGAGTCCAGCATCGTCTTTATCTCTTCTTGCTTACACTGATGTAGATTGGGTTGGTTTTTCCGGATTTAATAATAGATAGTGTTGAGCAAAGTTTGTTAACAATGGGTGTTTCTATGTTCGATCAAAGGGCAGGTGGCGACAATTGATATCAGAGATGTGGTCAACCTCACATTTTAAATATATATGAGCAGTCAACATTAGGGCGAGATCAAAGTACAGGCCTGGTGTAGTTAAAAAGGTTTATATGTGCAAAACGCTAGTAAAGTGGTAGTGGATCGAGTAATGTTTTTTGTATGACTTAAGAGTTGTTTGAAGTTACGTAATAATAGGAGTTAAGAAGTAGAGTTGGGTTCAAGTTTTGTTTACTTTAAATAAGGACTTTGTGCGAAAGAGTAAAAACTGTGTTCCACTCTTTGGAAGTTCAAAAATGGAAGTTCAAATAGTTTGAGATTACTTGGATAATTAAGTTACCATAATGGAACATATTTACAAAGTGCTTCACATAAATCGATAGAATTATGAAAATTCATAAAGCAGAAATCATGTGAAAATACGTTGCTATTGATGCCATTATTTAGGGCTGTCTGGTTTGATCTGTCTAAGTGCTGAATCGTTAAGAGAGTTTGAATGGTTCAGCACCCCTTATTAGCTGAATTGTTAAGAGCTTAATGGAACCATTTAAATTCTTTTTTAGTTAAAACAAACACTCTCAATGCTAAATGATTAAAAACTGAATGATTAAGAGGTTTATTAAAAGGCTAACAAACACCCCTTAATCTTCTTAAAAAGGAATTAAAATTACAATAGAATGGCAGATAGACGGTCAACAAGGTGCACTGTCATCAATTTCCGTTTTAGTAAGACTTTAATAATTAGAATAAAGACTACAACAAAGAATTAATGGAAAGAATATTATCACATATCTAGCACATCACAATTTGTTACAAGAAAATATGACTGAATTGAACAATTAATATCATTTCTTGTATATTAAAACAAATAAGATCTTATAGAATAAACTTACAGTGATTGTTGTACTCTTAGCGTCCACTTCGATGATAGATCGTCCTAGGAATACACAAATTTATATACCTCAGTAAAAAGCATTCATGAAGACAAAAGCAGGCTTCTTTAACCATGTCCCAAGTGATTCTTATTTTACTGCAGGTGTTTAATTCCTTTAACTACAAGCGTAAATATTCTTCTTCTTTTTTTAATTTGCTTTTACTTTATGTCATAACACATGAAAAACACATTAATAGTAAGCGCAAGAAGCAAGCAAAGATGCAATGTTTTATTAATAGTGTATTACTATTTTATCAATAGCTATAAACAGTTGACCTTAGTGTTAGGAATATATATTGGAGTCAACACATACTCTTACCTATAACCATGGTTGTAGAAGTCGCTAAAGACTCTAAGGTTGGTAGACTGGAGAGTTGTGAGACGGAGAGTACTCAAACATGGTATATTATAAAGAAATTAGCTTTTCAGAAATTATATATATGTCAAATATCATAAGTTAACTAATATGTAAAACAAAATATGTGAAAAAAAATATGTGAATATAATATAAACAAATAAAAAATCATATTCAAATACTAAAGTAATTCAAAAATTGATATACATTCCTTAAAAGTAATATTTATTCATTAACTAGTAAATGAACCCCGCACTTCGTGGCGGATCTTACATTGTTTGTAACCATCTGCGGTGTGGGCGTCTGAATCAAAGCAAAGGGTCGCAACATGACCAACTTAAGCTTTGCTCCTATTCTCGACTAACCAGGCTAGATTGATGTGAATACAACCACCTCGTAGACAAATCTCCGACAACTTATTTAACTTAGGATTGAATTAACGTACCTTTGACTTACAATTTGCCTCTATTTCGATTGAAAATAACTTAGTTTGATTTCTTTGACAAAATCATCATAGGAGGCAATTTCGATTCGGAAATCATTCACAGGAGGCAATTTCCATCGGTCTACATCTATATCTATATATCTATATATATATATATATATATATATATATATATATATATAGATATAAAAGAAAGCATATATGCCCATTGAGAGTGCCACGTGGCTTAATAATTGAGTGTTTTTGGTGTTTTTGAGTATTTTTTCAAATTTATCTCTCTATCTCTTAATTCTCAATTACTAAAATTAAATTGAGTTATTTTAGGAAAAAAGAATTTAAAAATAAATTTAAATTTTTCTCTCTTATCTTCCTCCCATAATTTTTAAACATAAATATCTTTTATATTCGAGATTTTTTAAATAAAAAAATTACACCAAATTAACGAGCGTTTTATTATCTTTCCAACGAGTACCATAGTGCTATATAAAAATGAAAAAAAAACGACTATTTTTTGTGGGGTTATATTCATACAGAAAAAAACACAAAGTGTTCAGGTTATTCATTAATCAAATTGTAACATATTTTAATTTACGTGAAGATGATTATATGTTGAAGGTTATCCTTTTAATACTTTATTATGTTTAATATGGTTTATGCTTTTTATTTTTTTAACTTTTTAAATAAATGTTTTTTAACTAAGATTGATTATGTTTAAGTTATTTACTCTTTTCGTGATTTGAGTTTTCTTTTTTTTTATCATTTTTTATTAAATCATATTAAATTTTTCAACCCCGGGACCTTCCCGGGGTAATCGGCTAGTAACTAATATATACTATATCTTCTCACCTTTGTACAAAACTCTTTAACAAAGATCTAAACGAACTGCTTCTAGCCTTTTTCAACCTGATCAAATGGAACATCCATGAAACATCCATGCTTGAAAGATACATTAAAGAAAACATTCGAACTCTCATAATCTATTTTATATGCAAATACTCTCAATCAATGACATCCATTAAGTCAATTGACTCTTTTAAATGTTTATTTCTTTCTATCATGTATGTTGTCATACATGATAAAGCAATGAACATGTCTAGATGTTTTGTCCACATACTATGAAAAATTTGACTACATAGTATATAAATTTTCCTAGGTTGGTAAGAATTTTAGCGTTAATGAATAGCATGGCCAATGTTCAAACAACAAATCGTTAGGCAAATCAGCAGCTGCCAAGTCAAAGCAAACTCATAATTACAAAACTAGTATGTATACACAGTGAATTAAACGACCCAATACTAATCACTTGATTGCATGTCCATTTAGATTTAGGTGATGTTTACCAAATCTAAATTCCATTTCAATTTTCTAACATTTTAGTTGAAATAATCATGTCTTATACCTTTACATATATAATTAAAATTCGAAAACTAATAAATGATAACCCAAAAGCAAGTCGATTATGCAAATGTTATTAGCATGATAATCTGTTTGCGAACAACAAATTTAGAGGGCACCAATGCTCTTGAGGCCTAAAAAACACCAACACCAATAATGTGAACAGCAGTCCCACACGCTAACGTGTCGGCAAGTGTGAAGCCTGCAGGGTCGTCGGTTGAAGCTCTGAATCCCTCACCTCGCGCGTTAGCCCTGCGCTCCCCTTTCTGTTGAGCTTGATACATGGTATAGACACAAAAGGCTTAAAAATATGGCATAACAAGTTGATACATAGCCAAATACAATACTGAAATCACATCCAAACGGAGTTTCGTAGCAATTATGACGCATAGTGAGTTGTGAAACTAATGAATAATATACAACAAAGAATTCCAACACTTTGTAAATACCCATGGACATGTATTTCGTTTTTTTGTGCCCTCACACTATGAAATTACTATTAGGCATAGGCTGCTATGCAACCGCCTTTTTTAGTCGCATATCTGTCACGAATGGCTTTTTGCAACCGATGTGATTTGTTACTAAGAAGGCAGGAATCTTGCGACCGTCGTAGGTTATTACTTGTTGACTGATTTTAGCGCGATTGCAATATTTGCGACTGACTGATTTGCGACATTCTGTGTTAGCTACCTGGTTTGGACCACACTTTTGCATATTTAAAAGTACAAGAAAACAACATCGTAATAACAAAATACAAATAAGAAGATTCGGGTTAACAAAACAAGAAATTCACGATATATTTCATGATTAAAGTTGCCTGAATTTCTTTATTACGTATTAAACTAATATTTTTTTTACTCATCCAGGCAATTTACATCATGTCAAACATTAGGGTCCTTAATCATGACCGGTTGTGGCAGAGGTGCACCACCACAATAACCTTTTAGGATATCACCTTCTTCAGAAGTAATACCAACAGAAGTAAGCATCGAAGGCCAGCACTCGTAAGTTATGACACGAATAGCGCGACAACAATCCATTGTCAAGTAACTATCTC
This sequence comes from Ambrosia artemisiifolia, assembly GCA_032199755.1. Lineage (NCBI taxonomy): Eukaryota > Viridiplantae > Streptophyta > Magnoliopsida > Asterales > Asteraceae > Ambrosia > Ambrosia artemisiifolia. The sequence goes on from CM063521.1 coordinate 13,084,187, forward strand.
CATTAAGAAAGAAAAGTACAATTTCATTTGTGCACGACTTTAACTCGAGTAATGCATTCCAACAATCCGTTAGCCCGCCACTATCCTTTTCGCCTTGAAGCTTGACGACAAGGCCTTCGTCACGATGCATTTTACGAGCCATTGAATAGACTTGGAGATTAACAAGGCATGATAGTAGAAGTAATGTGATGGGAAGAAACCTAATTGAAGCCATGGTTTTAATATTTAGTGTCTTGTTATGAGATTTGTATAAGGAACTACATGTGACATTCTGTGATGGTATATATATATAGAGGTGCTATTTAGGTAATAAAGAACATCTAGTAAATGAATAATGTTTATATTTTACGTAATATTAATGGATGAATTTAGTGAAAGAACACCAAAAGATAGATAAAAGAAATTGTAACCACCAAAGTAAATGACAGAAATTTATTGATACCGAAATATTAACAGTTGATTTAATGAAAGAAACCCAAAAGATTTTTAAAAAAACTATGCCATTTTTAGGCTAATTAGCTTATTCTGATATTATTTTATTAATTGCTTCGTATTTAGAATGCGATAAACAGATAACTAGACATATATATTTTTAATTAGCAACTAGATGGGAATCATGGAATCATGAGATATTAAACTGGCTGTAAAAGACTTGAACAGATTGTGATGGCCTCGATGACCGCTTTTTGACCCCAAATTCACCATTATGCCACCCTAAGTTAGTATAAATAAGTTTTTAGATGTTTTAGGTTGGTCATAACACTCAAAAACGCAAAAAAAAAAACAAAAACAAACCCAAAAACGCAAAAACCGCACTCGTATTCAACCATTTTTTTGTTCATTTTGCTTTTTTGCTACATTATTCCATGCTTCAACAAACCCATCCTAAACCGGTTCCTCAAACGACCTTACCATTGTTTGAATTCTTGAGACGACACGAAACGCCGAACTTTTTGGTCAAGAAAATGGTTTTTTCGACTTGTGTCTTATGTCGAATGGCGTTCAAAAGGCACGTTGTAGAAAGTGTGGTATCATGACAAACACAAACTGCATCTTGAAAAATCATAAACTTAAGTATTACAAGATAGTTAAAGAAAATTCGGTCGATAGTTCTCAAACATCAATTGATACTCAATGTGGGATTTTTCTTTACGACTTTGACAAGGTTCAAGACTGAATGGCGAAGTTTGTTAGTCAACAAGGTTTACGTTTCAACCACTTCGACAATCCCGACTTGACAAGCTTGATTCGTGACACGCTTCAACCTCGTTACAAACACGTAAATCGCACTACTCTAAACGTTATTGTATGAAATTATGGAAACAAGTAAGAAAAGATTTAATTGTATTTTTTTTTCAAACTTAGAAACTGGTGTGAACTTAACCACCGATGTTTGTCTGGATCCTCACGGTTTACTGGAATAGTACCTTTGCAGCACCGCTCATTGGATCGATCCTGTGACGTGGCAAACGATGAAACGTACCATTGCGTTTGATTTATTTGAGTATCCACTCGCCGGCATGATTTATTTGAGTATCCACGCGCCGTCGAAAATATATTTTATGTTTTAGACCACGTAATACAAACTTTTAACTTAGAAAACAAAATATTTTCAATGTCGTTTGACAACTCGTCAAACAATAATGTCGCGGTTGAAAAATTAAAATTAAAATACAAACCAATTTGCAATGATATTTTTTTCCATACACGATGAGTTGCACACATTATTAACTTAGTTGTGCAAGATAGGCTCGGAGTTCCCGTTGTTAAAGAATTCCAAAGAGGTATTAAAATACAAACCAATTTGCAATGGTATTTTTTCCATACACGATGAGTTGCACACATTATTAACTTAGTTGTGCAAGATAGGCTCGGAGTTCCCGTTGTTAAAGAATTCCAAAGAGGTTTACGATTTATGTTACGTGAAGGTTTTAAATCAAGTCGCGAACACTATAGTAAATATAAATAATATTGTGTGGATACGAACTATCCCTTTAAAGGTCCGAATTGGGACGTGCCGATTAGGTGGAATTCGACTTTTACAATGTTCTTAAGTGCTTTGAAACAAAAAGAAACTTTACAACATTTTCATAATAGGCTTGATAGGCGTTGTCGAGTTAAAAAATTTCCTAATGCGGGTTGGGTTTGTATTGAACAATTTACGGAATTTTTCGAGGTTTACAAAAACGCTACTATATCTAATGGTATAAACATGGCTTTACGATTTATATTACAAAACCAATTTTTTATGTGTTCCTTGACTTTAAACCCATGCTTAAATGCTACGGGCCGGGGGTTTATACTATAAATCGATGAAATAAGTATGGCTTTGCGATTTATGTTACAAAACCAAATTGTGCAAGCATCATTAAAGCTCCTTTTGATAAATATTTTCAAGCATTATATGATACTTATTTACAAAAATATAGTACCAACATACAAATGCACATGAAATCAATGGTAGGGGAAGGAAGTCGTAGTAGCTCGAGTCAGGGTAACCTTAAAATTAATTTGTTTAATATTGTGAAAGACCAAACTAATAAAAAACAAAGGGGTGAGGCCCCAAATAGCGAGCTTGGAGGGTATAAAGACTCAAATTTTACGGCGACTTTTACCGCCACCGAATTTGAAAATTTTAATATCTTGGCTTAGTGGAAAGGAAAACAATCCGAATTTCCTATCATTTCCGCTATAGCCCGTGATCTACTTAGTGTCCAAGCATCTATGGTAGCATCGAAATCAACTTTTTCTCTTAGTGGTAGGGTGCTATTAATACGAAGAACAAAACTAACTCTCGAATCGTTAGAGATGTGCATATGCTTAATAAATCACTTTGACGCGGTGGATCAAGTACAACATAAAACATCTCTTGAAGACCAAACTGAATTTGAACATAGAATACATGAGGAAGAGGTGGAAGAAAGACTAAGTGAACCCCTATCGGACGAAGAACTCACATACAATGCTTTGATGCGCCTAAATAGTTTAGACATAGATGAAAACAATTATTAATTATTGTAATATTTCAAATTATGTTTTCATGTATTTCATTTTTCTAGTTTCTTGTTTCGAAAACCTTAAAAAATAATAAAAATCGTATTTTTATGTTTATTTTTTTTCTTATTGGCTTATTTTTTTGTGCGCAAAAAAACCGATTAAGAACCGAAATCGAACCGAAACCGGAGAAACCGGAGCCGAACTGGACCGAACCAAAACTGATTTGGACATGAACCGCTTTGGAACCGGTTCGGTTCCTAAAAAAACCGGTATGTGCACCTCTAGCTAGGTTCATGTACAAATGCATATTTCGTGAAAAGTGTGAAAAGTATTAAGAAATGACATGTAGGCATCATGTTTTGGATTTAGAAATGATGTATTGTGTTGTATTGGCTTGAAAAACACCAAAACAACAATTAAAAACATAATGCAATGTATTATAGCCATGAAATTTAAAACATAGTTAAAACACACTACTTAACACTTAAAATACATTGTTTAACATTCTTAGCATAGTGTTTTAAGTTTTAAGCCTAAAATACATTGCTTTGGGTTTTTAGTTGCTATGTTTGGTAGTTTTTAGGCAAAATGATCCAAAACATCATGACTAAGTCTAAAAAATGAGGCATACGTATTAATTCTTAATCATTCTCACACTTCTCACAAAATATGGCTTTTGTACAAGAACCTCACCCTATATCATCAAATCTAAATAATAACATGAAAGATCAAACCCGGATACAACTTATAACACAATTGTTACTTTTTCTATACATTTTCGCTAATTCGCCATTTAATCAGTTTTTCACATAGGCATATATGCGTGTGTGTGTGAGAGAGAGAGAGTGGGAAGGATGGAGGGAAGGAAAAGGGTGGGCAATGGTTGCATTGGCCTTCTCCTACGGAAGACAGAGACATGACGACGTTGCATCTCCAATGATGACGACGATGCCAACATCGGTCCGCTCTCTCTGGCCAACTTTTCAAGGCAATCGACTACCACTACTTAGGCGCCCCTTCCTCTCCGAAAACCGTATAGGAGGCGTCAGGACTTGCTAAGAAACACCTTTACTCTGTCTTCGCACCAGCCACACCCCTTATATCCACAACTCACACGGGAGAGTTGCACCTCATCTTCTCCTCTCTACTTCACCAAAAGCAAAGCAGAGTTTGTTCATTAATGCATTACATACAAGTGTTTTATGTAGTTCTTACAGCAAAACATTTTTTTATGATGATATCTAATGAATATGTAATACGCGTAGCTTTATGTATGGGGAATTAGATAGACCTTTGATGGCATAAATAGGGATATATAAGGGAAAATGAACACTTGACCATGATGTCGGGTGACATGGCAATGCACGTAATTAATTCCCGACATGACTATAAGGGTATATCACACCTTGTTAACTATTTAGTTTGTGATTCTGTTTCAATGTAATGCCCAATGCATTTTCTGGCCTAACGAAGCGCATTTTAAGTCGGGTAATGGCCGATGGTGAACCCTTACATATCAACTTGCGTGTTCTAACAATATGTTTTGCATTTCATATTCGTATAATTAAATGCTTTACATATTCGGCACACATATTAAACAAAGAATTTATGGCTTTCGTTGAACAAATCTATGAAATAGGATTGAAGAGTTTTAGGTTCAAACCATGACCAAGCCTAAGGTTGTCAAAACAATCGAAGCTTTTTGAAGAAATGTCATCGACATTACGAGAGTTCCTACACACACGAAGACTGACAAACAAGAACTATATGATATTACTGAACTGATATTATTTAACAATTTTTTTTAATGGCAAGTAACTGTTGGGGATTTCAGTAACACAAACGAACAACCGGATAATCAGAAATCTCTGAAGGCACGTAATCGCTTTCAGATTGAATCAATTCGACGGTTCAATCGAATATTCAATCGGATACAATCAGAGATTGAGAATTTTCTGTATGTGAATTTGAGAGAAGAACCAGAGAGAGTTTTGATCAATAATTAATTCGTAATGAATTGAAATTGGGTTATTAACTGCCTAATAGGCAGTTATCACATGTTTCCATATTGCCAAAATTAGTCCCTCTATTTCCGAAAATTAATTTTCTGAGACATTTTTACCATAGCAATTTTAATGGAAATAAAATTTTTCCAAGCTGACCTGGCAGCTTAACCCCAGCCAGGGGCTCTGCCCCTTGGACCCCGCCAGGGGCTGCCGCCCCTTGGACCCTGCTCCCAGGGGCGCTGCCCCCGGACCCCCGTCACTTAGGGGCTTCGCCCCTAAGTTCATAATAAATTCATATAGGCGTGCACTCAGCACCACCATACCTATATGATGTCTTATTATGAAGATATTGATCAAACAGTCAATCCAATTACACTAAAATATCCAACAGTAACGATGTGCCAACCACCATGACACCGGGCGATGTGACCAACGTCGACTACTTGACAGTCGCCAACCCCTCAGCTCTCCCAGATGCGCGGAAACCCGACCTCCACCCGCCTGAATGCACGGCAATGGAATGATCACTAAAACCTTCCCTCTCATCCAAGTCGAACCGGCGCCACCCGTATTCGCTCTTCACCTATATGCCACAGAAAATAATAATGGAGTGAGTGGGAATCGAACGTGGGTCACAAGGAACACCAAGTCTTTTTCCAACCACTCCACCATTAGCATATTATATAACAATTGAGCTGGTATTTTTTAACAAACGGGAGGCAGGTTTCTGAACAAAAGTTTGTTCATTTTCTTTGTACTTACAATACCAGTCAACTAATAGCCAGTTTCTTTGAGTTTTATTGCTATACCGTTTTGATTTTATATGGTAAATGAAATCGAAAAGATATTTTTCTTAAATATTATAAATTTAAAATACATATCAGTATGATTTGGGTTTAAATACAGGTCTATATATGATTTGGTCATGGGTATTCTTTGTGATGTTCTATAAAGCAGACAAAGATTTCTGCGAGAAAAGAAGCTCCACAACTTCCTGATCCACTCGATGGGAGGTCTACTCTTCAGTCTTCGGCCAATTGACTTTCTTGTGTTTGGATGGACTAGGGAAAAACATGCTTGTGTGGACCTTATAGGAGTATCCCCTCTTGTTGGGCTCAGGGACAATGGGTTAGTTGCTTGCCGGGCAACATTGAAGTCGGAATCAAACAAAGTCGCTAAACAAGAGAAAACTTGTTTAGAGAATCACTACGTGTTATCCCATTTGTCTTTGACACGGTTGGTTCCCTAACCCTGGACGCCGTGAAATTCCTGAAAGTCGTGCAGAGTAATTTATCGACCCTTCAGGCTCATGGCTTCATCTTTGGTAGGAATGGTTTTGCCATTCAAAAGAGGTCGGTTTACCCGCCACCTGTTTGTAATTGGCTGTTTAAAAATTATGATTTTTTCTTTATTTTGAAAGGCTAACCTCACTCCACATATAATAGTGTGAATTTACACCTTGCCTGAAACTTGAACTTGGGTCTTTCCTAAAAGAAGCTTTGTTTCTTACCACAAGTCTACAACCTAAGGGGCATCTAAAAATTATGAATTGAAACCCAAAAGCTCTGGTTAGTTTAAACTTTAAAGACTTCTATGGTTTTCTATACAAGCTAATGGTTTTTTATTTCAAATTGTGCAAGTGCAAGAAATACACAGGAGAAAACGAAAAGGACGACATATGGATGGAGGAGATTTTGATGGAGGATAAATGTCAAGTCACTCGATGAGACTCCAATACTATTTTCCACTTTCTTAGGTGTCCATTAGCTCTTATCTCCCACTGTCATTCTTTAGAACTCAAAGAACCTTACTATGACTAAACTGAACTTTGGGAATGATGGCAACGTGAATCGTGCACAACTACTCTGCTTGCAAGTCAACATTGACCAATATCAACACGAAATTGTAGTGACTTAATAATCGAAAGGATGTAATTTTATACATGTTATTTTCTGGAGTTTGAAAAATCATTTTACTTAAAGGGTTATCACCTTCCTGAGCTTTACTTGTGTGGTGGTTGATGACGGTGCTGCTTGTCACGATTTTAAGCCTTTCGTCGCAACACGGGGGGCTTAATACTAGTTACAAACAAATTGTAACTTTTTGCTCTATCTGAACAAAAATAAAATAAATCATGAGTCCACCTTTATAAAGAGAATTGTCACTACAAAACTTATTACATAACTCTAAAAGTGTTTTATTAGCTTATGAAAAGGGGGAAGTTTGTAATTTGATCCATACATACATATAAGAGCATTCTCCTCAATTCCCACATATTTTGTGAGTGAGTTCTATGTATTTAAAAAAGTGGTTGTAAAGTGGAGTATATGTATGGAAACCGGGGAACTTTATAATTTGAGGTGACATTGTTCCCTTCATTTGTTTTTTAATATTAGTTGAAATTGGTTGTAAGTGGAGGAGAAAAAAAAATAAGAGTGAAGTCCTATTTGAGTCCCCGTGGTTTGGTCATTTTAACTACTTGAGTCCAAAATCAAAACTTGTCTCAATCTGAGCCCTTAAAGTTTCTAATCTTAACTTCTTGAGTCTAAAAGATAACCTCTGTTAGATTTCTCAGTTAAATCTAGTGAAATGACTTAAATACCCTTACCATTAAAAACAAACACAACATATATACATGTGCTGACTTGCACACTTACTCAGCCCATCTCCCTCTCTCTACTGACCTACCAGCCTAAACAGATAGTTAATTACACAGTCAAAGTACGGATTATCGAGGCTGTCAAAAGGTACAATCATACAGAAACCTTACATGAACCCGTCGTTTCTCTCTTTCTCCCACACACCCACTACACAACCACGGAACCACTTCCATTGCACCACCGCACTACCGCACCCAACCATCACTAGATCTGGTAAAGATCGGACTTTTATGTTCGAATTTGGACCTGTTACAAATTCTGATCCACTTTACCATCGTTTACAATTAGAATTTGAAGCAAAATTCAGGATTTCCAAAGGATCAATCGCCATAGTAAAAATCTAAAGCCAAAAGCATCAGAAGTTCGGTAACCGAAGTCAATGGATGGTCATAATCCTCCAAAACAACCCCTATTTACCTCTCTTGCGTTAACACTCTTGATTCCGTTTCAAAACCCCATAACAGAAACCAATCTGGGATCCTGAAATCAAAGAGTTTGAGTGGGGAAGAACAGTGGGTCTTTGCTGGTGGTGGAGGTTCCAACAGGTTTGGTTGAGTTTTGTAGCGGAGACAATGATTATGTGTGGTGGTGGTTAGTTGGTTATGTGATAAAACTGGTGGATGGAAAAGAATAAAGAAGAGCACAGGAGGATAGAGAGAGAGAGAGAGAGAGAGGTAATAGAGAGTGAAAACATAGAGAGAGGGAGAGGACGAGTTGATTTATATATTAGTTTTTTATTTAATGATATATCATAAAACAAAAATATAAACCAGGGGCATTTAAGTCATTTCACAAGATTTAATTGAGAAAATCTAACAGAAGTTATCTTTTGGACTCATGAAGTTAAGATTAGAAACTTTAAGAACTCAGATAGAGACAAGTTTTGATTTTGGACTCAAGTAGTTAAACTGACCAAATCACAGGGACTCAAATAGGACTTTACTCAAAAAATAATGATAAAAGTATAAAAAATATTATTTACTTACTTAAAAAAATATAGTGATTTTTACTATAATTTGATTAATTGAGATGAAGAACCTAATACGAATGCCCTAACATACATGTAGCATACTCCCCGACACCAACGAACAAGTTCTCCACAGCCGGGAGCCTTGAGCATTGCCTAGGGTTGTTTTAATTTAATTATTGTTCATCATCATCATCATACTCAGTTTATCCCACCAATAGCAAAGCTACGGTAGGGTCTGAGTTGGGTAAGATGTAGACAGCCTTACCTCTACCTCGTGGGAATAGAGAGGCTGCTTCCAGTGAGACCCCCAGCTCGATAGTGGTTTTGTATCAAGCCTTAGATATAAGGCACATAACACTTAACAATCGGGACAAGCCTGATTGGTGCATGTGCCCCTTGTCTTTTGGCTATCAACGCCACCACATGATGCATGATTAACCGTCCATCATTTTTAACGTTATTTTCACGAAATTAGTAAAATAACGTTAAAATTAGTGCAACTTTACTTTTGCCCCCCTAGGACCACACATATATACATTATATGCGCATAGCCGTAAGCGGGGCTTAATTTAATTATTGTTATAATACCGAATATTATACTATGTATTAATTCAGAGATGGGTGAATAGTAATTTGCATTGTAGTTATCTTATAAATATATTTGTGTTGGGATGATTTACAATATGGTTTCTTGGTGTAGTGGTTTGGTTGTCGTTTATCTTCCAAGATGTCACAGGTTCGAGGTTGCTTAGGTTGGTTTTTATGTTCCCAGTTTTTTTACCTCCTTTGCACGTGATTATCCTCCACCACAACCTTACTCAGCCTATAAGGCCACACATCTCCACCAAAACCCTCCTCATCCTCCACGCCTACTTCTATCTTCCTTCTCTCTTTTTTTTTATTTTTTTTTATTTTTTTTTGTTGTTTTAAATTTGATTACTAAGTGTTTGATTTCAAATTTTTAACAATTAGGTGTTAGGAACAGAGTTGGAGTTAGGGTTTCTAAATGATAATCAAGTGAAAGTTGAAATCAACAATGCCGAGTTTGAAGCTGTGCTAAGTTCCGATTTTGTGTTTGTCATTATCGTCTGTCGGCTAATGTTACTTGGATGATGGTTGTGTGAGGTGCTTGCAATGTCTTGGAGCTATAACATGATGATTATTCTCAGGGCCGTCTTCAAAAACACTACAAAAAATTTAGGTCTCGGGCGAAAAAAAATTTGGGCCCAAAATTTTGTAAAAATGAATGAATTAAAAAAAATGATTTTGGTACTAGAGTTAAGGATTGAACCTGAGACATCTTTTTTAAATTAGCATGGTTTTTCCAACTCCACTAAGAAAAATTTAATGTATAAAACACAAATATATATCGTAAATATGTATATTTTTAAAAAACGCTCGGGCCCATTTGAGAGTCGGGCCCTGAGCTAGCGACCACACGGCCCATGCTCAGGCCGGCCCTAATTATCCTAAATTGATCTCTGATGTTGCTACCTTCACCCCTTCATAGGTGAGCATATGATGTCTGTATTGTCTATTATTAGTTAAAAACTATTTGTTTTAATTGTTTTGTAAGAAATTATTGAATGTCAAAGGTGAAATCACCACATTAATTATTTCCTCTACAATACTATCTCCTTGAGAACACTTTGCCAAAGGTCTTAGTTGCCCTAATGGTCTATCAAAACCATTACGACCGTCACTAACAACACTCGAATCAGTAGTCTCCTACTCAGCTAGCAAATACTGGTACTACACAAGCTACCCACATTTATCCAATACAGACATTCAACACGCCAACAAGATCACCATACGGAAGTCACGAATACCTGAAAGAACCAAAATTTAATAATAACCACAGCCGCAGCAGTACTGGAAAGCCAATGATACTTTTGTACTCCATATACTAGCATTTGTATCATAAACATAATAGCAAACAATTTGAACAACACGTAGGTTGTCTCAGTGATTTTGATAATGAATACTAAATGCCATGCTTTGCAGTGCAATTTAGAGTGCATGACAACCACTTAAATACTTCCTATCACGATACAACTCTTAATAAGTTTTGCGCATGCTGTAATCGAGTAAAGAAAAAGTTCAAGATGAAGCATAAATCACCGCAGCGCGCCGCAATGCGCGCGGTAAAAATCCTAGTTTAAACTTAAAATAAGTTGTCTTTTTTCAGTTTTACTAAAATAATTTTTAATGACCATCAATTTGTCAAAGTCTTTACTAAATATTTATTTATTAAAAAAAAGCAAAAAAGAAAAACAAAGATTCTGAGAAAGTGACTATTTGAATGTTATTTTAGTTGCGTCAATTATTCCTGTCTTAATGTTTATATAATATCAGTGCAAAAAGATTTACACATTACAAATACAAAAAATTAAATAAATAAAAATTCTTTTCAATACTTCCCAACCCAAGCTTTCCAACTAATGAATCAACGCAACATGCCTATATTGTTCATTTTGAAATCCTTAAAATGTAAACGGAATTTTATGTATAATAATTCTAGAAGATTGGTTTTTTTACTTAAAACATATAGTTTGTCATGTTTTCTGATTCAATAAACACTTGTCTACAACCATGTAGCGAAAGAAGTGACGGCAATTTTAACTATACTCAAATGAAAACCGTAATTTATTGACTGGTTAATTATATAAAACTTAGAATATACTAATTTAAATAATAATGTTTATAATTTAACCCCATAAAATGTTAGATTATGTGGTGTAACATGATAATTATATTGAATGGTAGCACCTTTGCTTTGGTATGAAACAATATAAAGAAAGATGGGTTCACGGAGCCTCATAGAGCTTAACACTTGTGTCATTTGTGGCATATTATTCCCCTACAAGCAAAGTTGCAAAATAAGTGGACCTTAACTCATTATTAATCATTTTATACCAAAAGAAACAACACTTTTTGGAAACGTGGAAAAGGTAAATTAAAAAATAGTTTTAACAAAAGGTTAAGTATTGTAAATTTGATTTGTCGTCGGTTGGTGTGTTGCTGACAATTCTATGTTACTATGATTAGGTCACTTTTGTTATTGTATTTTATTGGCAATTAATATAACCATTCAGCGCAACTCCAAAGTATGGTTATAGGGATTTATTAGTAGTATTAAGCAATTCGCGTTGTGACGGGCAGTAAAAATGTGTCAAGTATCGCTAATTTACATATCGTCAGCGATCACTAATATTGGAAAAAAACTCGTAAACCAAAATAAATAAATAAGGAAAAAAATTTACACCGAACGAAAATCAGACATAAAATCGTTGAACCACGCACGCCCATTGCGGCGTGTTAATAAGAAGATATTAGACCGAAACGTAAAACATAGAAAAAAAATAACCAAGTCGATCTAGGACTCGCAGGTTGCTAAGAAACTATCAAACGGGGAAAAATAGACGTGTTGGGATATGCTGCCTGTCAACGGGGGAAAATAGAGGAAAAACGTTGAACCCCACACGTACGTAGAACGAAAAGAAAGCATAAAATCGTAGAACCACGACCACCCGTTGCAATGTGTTAGTGCGAAGAAATTAAACCGAAATGTAAAACATAGAAAAAAATAAATAAGTGAATCTTGAACTCATACGTTGAGACGAACTTACCAAACAGAGAGAAATAGACACATTGGGGCAGGCTTGTAAAAACAAATCGTTGTGTGACACATTAAGAAAAACGAAAATGATATTGAAAAATTGATGTCATCATCCAACTCATGTTCACATAAGAGAAAACTAATCAGGTTAAGTTTTTTTAGCAAGGGTTTAATGAGAAAATTAATATAAAAGGTGGGACCAATGACAAGAATATATTTTCAGCTGAGATCGTTATCAGTCAATTGTAAATAGAGTCACATATTAAAAAATAGTAGTTTTATAAATAAACTATTAATATGAAAAAATATATAATAATAATAATCATTAACTTAAAATAATACACTTAGTAAACTACTCGTATCATTTTTATTTTTGTTAGTAATAAATAAAGGGTTAAGATAAAGTAAACGGACCTTAACATAAAAGGAGTAAGAAGTAATTATAGCCATTAGATTAAGTAAACTAAGCAGGAAATGATATTTTAGTCCAACTGCAATATCAAATTTCACTTGAATTCAAATTTGTTGTCGTATTCTATTTAATTAGTTTTACAATCGGAAAAAAACTGACTCGAGCATGCTTCACTTAAAAATAACGCAAGTTTAAATGAAAATCACACAAGTACAAAAAAAATCAAGCAAGTTCATATGTAAATCACGCAAGTTCATTTGTAAATGAAGCAAGTTAATTGGAAAATCAACCAGGTTCATTTGTAAATCAAGCAAGTTCATTTGCAAACATGACACAAACAAAGCAGAGCATGTTAAAGCAGGATTCATAAATTACAGACGAGGGGTGTATCAAATCTGTCAGGATACCGGACGATGGGCATGAAGGGAAGACCAGATGGCGGGAATTATGAGTGAGCAATTCATGGTTCGGACCCACAAGAACCTTGGACCCAACCCGCGAGAACCTTGGACCCAAACCTTTTTAAATATATGGGTCGGGTTCCGGTTCTAGACTTATATGAATTATCGCTTCGAGTCATGTCGGTTCCAAACCCAATGTTCTAATATAAGAACCACAAGAATCATTTGTATTTTAATTACTCCGTATAACATAACTTATTAATAGATTGATAATAAAAATGATCCAATAGATATGTATTGTTAAAGCAAAAAAATTATAAAAAAAAACTCCTTTTTAGTCTTTTCAATATCCTTTTTACGTGTTATTGTAAACAAGTTCATGTAATTTTAATACAATATTAAAAATATTATTTATAAGAATAACAATGTATTTTTCTTGAAATATTTTTCAGCTTGATATATATGCATAGATGCGATATATTATATAATATATATTGCATCCAAATTTGAAGTAAATATTTATGTATGTCGCTCTGATGTGTGTGTGTGTGTGTGTATTTATGATATATACATAAAAGATTCACATAATGTTTTGAGTGATGAGAATGACAAAATTGTTACGAAAACATAAGTCAAAAAACGAAAAGTGACTTAAAAAAAACTCATGGGCTATTGTTAGAACCATATGGAGGAATTCTTTTACGAGCATGGTAAAAGAATAGGAATTGTAATCCTCTAAAAGTGGCTAGTACGTTAAATGGTTCTAGAACGTCAGACCCTTTACCTGACCCATCAGAATCTTTAGGACCCAACCTTTTAAGGTTCGGTTCGTGGTTCTTAATTTCAACAATAAAAGGGTATATGGTTTTGATGGGTACGAGTCGAGTCAGTTCTTGACCCTTTGCACAGCCCTTGCGTGAATGACGGTGGTGAACGACAGTGGTAGTTGTAATCATAACAACAAAGCCGCTTAAATAGGAACAACGCACAAAGGACCGAAATACCATTCCAAAACAAAACAGCCAAATCCATATGTTGCACTCTCTTTTTTTCTCACGCTTCTCATATTATTAGTGTTATCATATCCAATATCCAATTTTATTACGGAGAGACAATAGGTCAGATCACTTTATTCCCATTTTCTAACTCAAACTTTTGAAAAATATAAAATTAATCACATACTCAATCTTTTTTTTAACGGCTAATTTCCTCTTCCTTTTAATATATTCAAGTGAGATATGCAAAAGTACAAAATCATTCAAATAAGCTACAATTTTTTTTAGAACGGCTAACTAAATATTATCTGAACTGTCAGTGGGTTAGAACCGGATAAATGGTTGTTCAGTAGGCAGCCCAAGTCTACCAAACCACTAATTCGGGGAAAAACACACCACCGGAAGGCCCACTACGGTAAAACCCATCTGGATCGGATTCGAACTTGAGATCAAATGACCTCAAGCTCTTATATTCATTTCCCCATACAACTCCACCAAATGATGTGTGGTAAATAAGCTTAGGTTCGAGTCGAAGGTTCGAGTCGAGTAAGAAATTCACACCCCTGGGTTTTACCCGAGTCCCTCGAATCTAAATAAAGATCCTTATAAAAAAAAATATAAAAGGATTGAAAATACTTATTAATATATTCAAGTTAGATTTGATAAGTACAAAATCACTCAAATAAGCTAGAATTTTTTTTTAAAACGACCAACTAAATATCGTTTGAACTATCAGTGAGTTAACACTAGACAAATGGGTTGTTCATTGGGCAGCTCAAGTCCACCAAACCATCAATTCCGGGAAAAACTCACCGCCGAAAGGCTTACTACGAAAAACCCCTCTGGATCGGATTCGAAGTTGTGACCAAATGACCTCAAGCTCTTATATTCATTTCCTTATACCCCTCCATCAAATGGTGGGTGATACATAAGCTACAATTTAAACATGTAAAAGTGCGAAATCACTCAAAAACCCTCAAATAAGGTAGGTACAATTAAACATAACCCCACCCTTGTGGTGAAGCGGCATGACAAATGATAATTAGAGCCTAGATTCTTTGAGGTGTTAGATTCAATTCTTGATTTTACCGGGGTTTACTGATTTTTCACTATCGTGTCTTTGGGCGGGTGAGGGTCAGGTTTTCCTCAGAACTGGTGGCTTGGTGGGTTCTGGCTACCCAGCGCTACCTGTGGGTAGGCACCTAAGACGTATCTTCACCCAAGGGCTTATGATGTTCTTTTGTAACCAATTGGTAGATAACACAGGTAGTTGGGACATCGTTTGTTACCGTTAAAAAAAATTAAACATGCATGCAGTAGACCATCTAGAAAGTCCTCAAAACTGTCAAACATTACAACAACCGTACTGTCGTCATCATCTTTAAGAATTCAAGATTCGATCAGTCAGAGAATACAATCTTAATATGACCCTTTTAGACTATGCGTAGTGGAAGCGTTATAGCGCGTTATACACAAAAATGGCGCCTGAAACACCGGAACAGGGGGGCGCTATCCCCCCAAAATCACCCCAAGCGCTATTTTTATCACGCCTGATCACAACTTCATCAACGAATCAAATTTGAACACGTGGGGAGCAAGAGAAAGCGGGTGTGATGATGATGTATTTCGTTCAAATTTGGGTGTATTTTACCAGCGATTTTGATGGAGAAAGTTTCAGAGAAAGAGATAATTGTAGAGAGAGAAAAGAGAGAGAGAAAGGAAGGGATGAGAGGAAGAGATGAGGAAGGAGAGGTGGAGGTGGTTAAGTTTCAGAGAGAGAATTGAACGTTGGGGAATAAAACAAAGTCTATTTATTGGGTTTTTTTTTTAGTTTTTTTGACTTGGTTAGTTGTTTCTTAATATTATTTACCATTTATTTGTAATTTTTTTATATTTATTTACCATTTATTTTAATTATTTTGAGTTAAAAGAATATAAAAAATAAAATCCACGTGGACCAATCAGATTAGGGGGCTCCATATATAAAGCCCCACCACTACACCCCTTTTTCAGTTTCTCTCTCCATGCTGAGTCAGCAGCCACGTGGACCAATCAGGAAGGGGGGCTCCATATATGGAGCCCCCCACTACACATGGTCTTACCACTTTCCCATCTCGTGGGCCCACCGTATATATATCTTGGTGGGGCCCACCATCAACGACCATTTCCCGACTGTTGAATCACATCTGTTTGCTTAATATATTTATCTTCCTCATTACGCAATAAGCTTAATGTTTTCTCTAAAACCATTCTTTGATTATAATAATAATGTGGGGTTAGATTCTGTATTATATATATTGTCAGAAGATTATCCCTGTTTGCATTAAGTTTCTTGATGTGGGTTTAGAAGGGTATTTGAAGAGAGTGTGTGAAGAGTGTTCTATTGCATGAATGGGTACCAATGGAAGACTAATTGCAGGTTCACATATCAAAAATGAGTTTATTCTCATCAATGCAGATGAAATTGGGAGGGTAAGTTGACTTCTAAAATGTTGCACAAAATTCTTATTTATATAACTGAGCCGAGCTAGGTTGCGCCAAAGCTTGAACTTAAATGACTCAGCTTGTCTTGGTTTATTTTTTTCGAGCTTAAAAGTGTTTTTTTATATGTTTTAAAGACCCAAGGGAATATAAACAATATTATTATATGTATTATGTGTTTTGGCTTTTTTTAATGTTTAAAATGTTAATACATCAACCTCTCTCACATCTTACCAAATTTTATGCATTAAAAATTAAAATTATCATAAATAAGATACGATATATTGAGCCGGCTCATGAGCTGAGCCAGGACTAGCTCGGGCTCAGCTCCTTATGCATTTTATTTTTACTTTTTATATATCCACACGCACATATAGGGATAGGTTACTTACAAATAGATTTTTCGTGCCTTCGGGCGGATAGAGGTCGGGTTTCCGCGCATCTGAGAGAGCCAAGGGGCTGGCGGCGGTTGAGTAATCGACCTTAGCCACAACGCCCGGTGTCACGGTGGTTGGCACATCGTTTCTTGTTGTTCAAAAAAAACGTATATTAAGCAAAAAAAACGAGATAACATTTTGGTAAATACTATAATTACACTATTGAGGGTATTGCCATGATGCGTTTGTTTCTCTTTGCTTCATACGCTTCTCACGGAATTTGCTATTTGCATTTAATCAAAACAACACACATATAAAAGAGACACAATAACGAACGGGTTTGGACTTTTAACTTTTAAGCTCTACCATTTAGGGGGTGTTTGGGATTGATTATTCAAAACAGATTATGCGTTTTGGAAAAGCAGGGGAGGAGCTACTTATAGATTATTGCGTTTTGGTAACCTAAAAAACTGATTATCTGCGTTTTCAAAACGCAATCCAAACACTAAAGTTTGATTATCTGTGTTATCTGCGTTTTCAAAACGCAATAATCTAAAAATCAGATTCAAAACGCAATTCTATTAGAAAACTTACATTGTGATCGCCTCAACGCCTCTTGTACATGAAGCTCGCATGTTTTCGAGTCTCTGTACTTGCTGCAGCAAAATATAAAAAGAAAACAAAATCATAGAAGTGAACCGGGCTTGTGTTTGACACAATTCTCTTAAACAGATTCTTCGTCTGTTTCTAGGGTACACCGGTTCGAAACAGTGACGATGGTGCACTGCCGGACTATCCCACTTGCCTGAAAAATAATCGATACTTGGTTGCTACTCTAGAGTTATGAGTGTTGCAAGAGTTTCTTAGTGAATATTTCTCATGTATATTCTCATATCACATATATGACACAAAAGTCTCTTATATACAAGAGTCAATGGTGGATGAAGAGTCTAACATAATTAGACACTTAATTTAGTCTTTAAACCATAATCAAGTGTCATAAATAAATTAACTCTACTCAAGAGTTTCAATTCACAACATGAAGAGTTATACACTTAATTTAGTCTTAAAACTACAATCAAGTGTCATAAATAAATTAACTCTACTAAAGAGTTTTTCTTCAATTCACCACATGAGGAGTTTTACCAATAATTATAATTTCACTAAAGTATAATTTCATTAGATTAAACCTCCATTCACCTTCTAAAATTCCAACAAATTCCAAACACCCTCTTAGTATACAATCTAGTGATCAGGCCGATAAATAATTACCCAAAATCACTAAATGTCTAAAAATTTTAAATCCATAATCTATTAATAGGCTATAAGGTTGTTGTATTTAATTTCTATTTCTTTTAAGTTTTTCTCTTTTTTTTTTTTTTTGAACGGCAAGTGGTACAGCCGTTGGAGCTTCGGCTAACACCCTAGGCCAGCTTGTACGGATTACCTATTTCACCTAGCAGGGGATCTTCTCAGGTGGGACCCCCACATGTGGTAAATATGACTCTGACCGGAATCGAACTCTCACCTTTCACATGACCGCTCCCTTGTTTCACCAACTGAGCTAGGCTTCATTGGTTCTTTAGCTTGTTACGTTGTTTAATGGTTTGTTATTTATTTTTAATTTCTATAGACGTTTGTCAACTAGGGGTTTTCAATGTTTCAATCGGACTAGAACTTCTTCATATTTTAGTTTGAAGATGAAAAGTTTCAATCTTTTTTTTTTTTTTTTTTGAGTTATTATAACAGTTTTCAGATAGCTCCAAATAGATTCCCATTGCTTTAAAGCTTCAACCTTTTGATATTGCTTTAGAAAAGCACGAGGTGCTTCAAGGCATTTTGTTCTCAAAGTCCGAGACGCATTTCTATGTACAACCAAATAACCTTTATTTACCAAATGAAATTGTATATCTCTCATTTGAATTACATATAAAGCTATTTATCAAGTAAACATTTCATTATCCACCCCTTAAGTTTAAGTTGTTTTCATTTTTTACCCATAAGTCCATAACTATATAATCCACACCTTCATGTCCCTGATATCTTTTAAAACTAAGACTTTTATGTTCTTGATCTTTTTGTTTAATAAAGTTCAATGATGAATTCACATTTAGTGTCTTGTTGTAAACTTAACATGTTTGGTTCAACAGGTAACTTCTGTAAAGGAACTGAGTGGTCAAATTTGTCGAATTTGCGGAGACGAGATAGAAATAACAACTGCTGGGGAGCCATTTGTGGCTTGTAATGAATGTGCATTCCCTATATGCAGATCTTGTTATGAATACGAAAGAAGAGAGGGTGATCAAGCTTGCCCTCAATGCAAAACTAGATACAAACGAATCAAAGGTATCGACATTATGAAGTTTTAAGTGTCATTTGGTGAATAACTTAATATCAAAGACTGACTTGGAAGTGTTAATATCAGGGAGTCCAAGAGTGGATGGTGATGAAGAAGAGGATGAGTTTGATGATTTGGTTGATGAATTTGATCTCCGGAACAACGATAGGAGAGACCCTCATCATCGTTTTTCTGAACTTCCTTCGCGCCTGAATTTTAGGCCTAGTGTATCCAATATTTCTGGTCCATTAGAGGTCGATGCAAACGGTCTTAGCCACAAGATCCCTCTTCATGCTCATGGTCTAGAGGTAATAGAACAATGTTATTTGTTATGGAGCATTTTGATATGCGATTCAAAAGCGATTATGTGATGTTAAATAACCCGAGTAACATAATCAGTTGTGATTAAATATTTTAGTGCTTACTGAGCTCTAATTATTTTAAGACTTGTTTTAAGGTAAAAATGGAGACTTTTCAACTTTATAATAATTTGAACTTTCAAACTGAAGGATGGTGACAGTCATGCTATGATCATCCCACCGTTTATGGAACGTGCAAAACGAGTCCATCCTATGCAGCCTTTTGATACTGCTTCAACAGTCTCTCGTAAGTATTTGCTTATTTTTTGTGTTGAGTTTTGATTTTAGTTATGCATAGTTTTTTGCTTAATCTTGATGTGGTTGTTGGTGGTTTGTCGCAGTGCCACCTAGGCCGCTAGACCCGAAGAAAGATTTAGCAGTTTATGGGTATGGAACTGTTGCGTGGAAGAATAAAATAGAGGAATGGAGGAAAAGACAGAGTGATAAACTAGCAATGGCTAAGCACCAAGGAAATGATGGCGGCGGTGGGCATGGAGATGGAGATTTAGATGATCCCGATTTGCCCATGTTGGTTCTTTCTTTCATATCAACTGATTCTTCGGCTATGTTGTAACTCAATGTAGTCTATTACACAAATTAAGCATTCATGTTTTCATCAAAAAAAAAACTTCACAATTATGCATTCTTTTTTGCGTAAGAGAATTAAGAATATATGAGTATCTTAATAAGTTTATAAAATTGTTGATTTTGGAATTTGGAAGGCAAACAAATCTTTGATTAATGGATTTGTTACTTAATATTATATTATAGGATGGATGAGGGGAGGCAACCACTGTCAAGGAAGCTACCGATCCCTTCAAGCAAGATAAGTCCTTATAGAATGGTCATATTATTGCGTATGGCGATTCTTGGCCTCTTCTTTCACTACAGAATCCTTCATCCTGTCAAGGATGCATATGGTTTGTGGCTTACATCAGTCATTTGTGAGATATGGTTTGCTGTTTCTTGGATCTTAGATCAATTCCCAAAATGGTTTCCCATTGAGCGTGAAACATACTTGGACCGACTATCTTTAAGGTATATACATCACTCCCTCTTATCTCTAGGCTCACATAAGTTGTTGTATATTTATATATAGGGACACCTTCGTTTCAGAACCAATCATATGTTGAGAACCACATAATCTACTTGTAGATAATGCATAAAAGATAATAAGTAGTAGTGCGTGAGAGAAACAAAGACCGACATTGAAGCAAGAAGTACAAATGCATTATGTAATTCTTTAGGTTCTCAACACATTATTGCATCTGAAACAAACACCCTATGTCCACCCAAGGTACGGGTTGGATCTAGAAGAGGTTAGGGTATGCCATTGTGTAACGAGGACCCTTTTTATAATGGCATGTAGTGCCAATGTAGATCCAATATATTATATATGTTTTTGTAGTTGTAGACTTGTAGTACATACCTTGGTTAAACACGCTACATGGTACTATGCTATCCTATATTGTAAGTGTATAAATTTTTGTTAAATTGTGATTAGGTATGAAAAATATGGGAAGGCTTGTGAGCTACCTTCTGTAGACGTGTTTGTGAGCACAGTGGATCCATCAAAAGAACCGCCACTCATTACTGCAAACACGGTTTTATCCATCCTTGCAGTGGATTATCCTGTGAACAAGGTTGCTTGTTACGTCTCTGATGATGGTGCCGCCATGCTTACATTTGAAGCACTCTCAGAAACATCCGAGTTTGCAAGGAAATGGGTTCCATTTTGCAAGAAGTTTAACATAGAGCCACGTGCTCCCGAGCGGTATTTTGCTGAAAAGGTTGACTATCTAAAAGACAAAGTACAACCCACATTTGTCCGTGAACGCCGTGCTATGAAGGTTTAAAAAAATATACACATTCTCCCTTTTATTGTTTTATTTTTGTCTTGGATGGGTTAAGCGATGGGTTGGCAGGACGACATGTTAATTAAACAGGCTACACAAGTCTAAATTTGGCCCGTTTAGTTAAACAAGTCAACCCAACATGACTTGTTTATCAAACATGTTAGATATGACAACCAGAAATCTGATTACATATTTAACCATTTGAAATGCAGAGGGATTATGAGGAGCTTAAGATACGGATAAATGGGCTTGTGTCCATGGCGCAAAAGGTTCCCGAGGATGGATGGACCATGCAAGATGGTACTCCATGGCCCGGAAACAACGTTAGGGATCATCCTGGAATGATCCAGGTGCGTAGACATGCGTCATTTAACTAATTTTTCATAGCTAATAGCTCATTTTCTTTTATTTTAAATTGTTTACAACAGGTTTTTCTTGGGAGTGATGGCGTCCGAGACGTTGAAGGAAATGAATTACCACGTCTTATTTATGTTTCTCGAGAGAAAAGGCCTGAATTCGATCATCACAAGAAAGCTGGGGCCATGAATGCTTTGGTATGAACATATGGTTATGAGTTATATTTATGGTATTATTTCCTTTTATGCTTTTAATCTAACATGATCTTCTTTTTGAAGGTCCGAGCGTCGGCTATTATTACGAACGCGCCCTTCATGCTGAATGTAGATTGTGATCACTATATAAACAATAGTAAAGCTCTGAGAGAGTCCATGTGTTTCATGATGGACCCAATATGTGGAAAGAATATTTGTTATGTCCAATTTCCTCAAAGATTTGATGGGATCGATCGTCATGATAGATACTCAAATCGTAATGTTGTCTTCTTTGATGTATGCACCTCCTCTCATTCAGTATTTTGCTAGTGGTTGGGTAGTAGGTCAAAACTAGGGTGTCAATTTTATGATAAAAGACGAAAATAATCAAGTTTTGGGTTGTAACCCGTAAATGAGTCGTATCAGGGTTGAGTTTTTTAGTTAAAAGTGTGTTTGGGTTGACCTGCTTGACCCATTTTATTAAGTAGGCCGACCCGCCAACTTGTTTAACTCATTTTACACATCCCACCAACCCGTGTAACACGTTGATAACTTGATTAACCAGCCAACCCATTTGACTCATGTATCAAATGGGTCATATTCATATACAGGTTATACATTTTAAGTTAGTATGTGTTATTGATGATGCCTTTTACACGAATAAATATAAGGTTTGGGTTAGGGATGATGTCTTTGACATGAATAGTACTCTTGGCAGTAAAAGTCTAAGTTTTGTAATAAAAATGACTATATCTAAGTTTGTTCTTTACATGTTACTCATTTCGCCTGTTAGATATTACACTTTACTCAATAGACCCGTTCATAAGTAAATTGGTTGAAGTTGTCACCTCGTAGTTAAATTGGCATACCACATAAGTCATAATATTTTCTGTTTTCTAAGTTTCTACTGCCATTACAGATTAATATGAAAGGGCTGGATGGAATTCAAGGACCAATATATGTAGGAACCGGATGCGTTTTCAGGAGAAAGGCTCTGTATGGATTTGATGCTCCAGTTAAAAAGAAACCTCCTGTAAAAACATGCAATTGCTTGCCAAAATGGTGTTTGTGTTGTTGTGTGTCAAGAAAAAAGAAGAGCAAAGGAAATGCAAAGAAAAATATGAGGAAAATGATGGAAGCTTCTACCCAAATACATGCATTAGAGAATCTTGAAGGAGGAATTGAAGGTAAATGATTGTTTCTTATTAGAGGTGTAAAAGCTCCCGCTCGGCTTTTGAAAGATTTTCAAGCTATAGCTTGGCTGGAACTTTACTCGTTTATTATTTTATTTATTTACATATTAGTTACTATTCGGTTTTGAAAAAGTTGAAAATTTCAATGGAAAAATTGAAAAATTAGTGAGAACCTAGAAAAGGAACTCCCTGGAAATATATCCTGGATCCGCCACTGTATATATGGGTATATACAGTTTTTTTATTAAGTAATACATATTTATTATATTAAACAATATATATTATATAGATTTGAATAATGGGCTCGTTTAAGCTCATGCTTAGCTGAGCTCGACAGCTCGGTATATGAAGCTCTGGCTCCGGATCATTTATGTGACAAGCTTATTTTTCGGCTCAAGCTTATTTAAGCTTGGCTCGATTCGAGCTTTTGGAAAGCCAATCTCAAATACCTGACGAGCGGCTCAGCTCGTTTACATCCCTATTTTTTTATGGGGGGTTGAAGCTTGGATCTTTTCTATTATTTGTCGCAGGTATAGATAGTGAAAAATCATCACTCATACCTCAGATCAAATATGAAAAGAAATTCGGGCAATCTCCAATGTTTATTGCTTCAACACTATTAGAAGAAGGTGGTGTTTTTCCAGGAGCATCCTCTGCATCACTCATAAAAGAAGCCATTCATGTTATAAGTTGCGGTTATGAAGATAAAACCGAATGGGGAAAAGAGGTTTATGAAGCCAAAACAAAACTAACTTAAGTAGTTGAATTCGTTTCATTTTTTTCGCTCGCATTAAAGATCTAACATGTCTAAATGTTGTATACTTTAACAGGCAAAAGTTGCTACCTTCTTAGATAATAATAAATGTTGTATACTTTAACAGGTTGGATGGATTTATGGTTCAGTTACTGAAGATATCTTGACAGGGTTCAAGATGCATTGTCATGGGTGGCGGTCGGTGTATTGCATGCCAAAGAGGCCTGCATTTAAGGGTTTGGCTCCAATTAATCTTTCAGATCGTCTTCACCAAGTTCGTAGGTGGGCTCTTGGGTCGGTTGAAATCTTATTGAGCAGGCATTGTCCCATTTGGTACGGCTATGGGTGCGGTTTGAAGCCTTTGGAGAGGCTTTCATATATAAACTATGTTGTCTATCCGTTGACCTCCCTTCCATTGATCGCTTATTGCACACTTCCTGGCATTTGTCTCCTTAGCGGGAAGTTCATTGTTCCGGAGGTAAAGAAAGATTTAACTATGATCTAAGTTTTGTATTAGGGTTGTTAGGCTCAAGCTCGGACAGTTTCGAGCTCTATATATCCAAAGCTTAAGCTTGACTCATTTATTATTTAATTTTTTTTAATTTACACATATATATAATTGTTTTTAACTTTTTATGTATAGTTGTACTATATTTATATGTGTGTGAGTGTGACATAATGTATGTTATTTAGTTATTTTAATACTACTTAAAAGTCATGATATTTATATAAACAATAGGCTCATAAGCCTAGCACAGCTCGATAAATGAAGCTCTAGCTCGCTTATTACAAGAGCTTCATAAGTTGCTCGGCTTATTCATACCCAAATTTTTCATATTTAATTGTGTGATTTTGTTTGAATTGTATCTTGTT
Source organism: Ambrosia artemisiifolia (assembly GCA_032199755.1). NCBI lineage: Eukaryota > Viridiplantae > Streptophyta > Magnoliopsida > Asterales > Asteraceae > Ambrosia > Ambrosia artemisiifolia. The sequence goes on from CM063521.1 coordinate 13,109,029, forward strand.
GCAGATAAGCAACTATGCTAGTATTATCTTCATGCTCATGTTTTTGTCGATAGCGGTGACAAGTGTCTTAGAAATACAATGGGGTGGTGTTGGTATAGACGAGTTTTGGAGGAACGAGCAGTTTTGGGTCATCGGTGGTGTCTCGTCTTACCTCTTTGCTCTACTTCAAGGTTTGCTAAAAGTGTTGGCCGGTGTCAACACAAACTTCACCGTCACCTCAATAAGAGGTGACGACAAGGAGTTTTCCGAGCTCTATATTTTTAAATGGACCACACTTTTGATCCCACCGTTGACGTTATTGGTCTTCAACATCATTGGTCTAGTTGTTGGGATCTCGGATGCCATTAGCAACGGATACGAGTCGTGGGGTCCACTTTTCGGGAAACTATTCTTTGCTATATGGGTGATTCTTCATCTCTATCCTTTCCTAAAGGGTATGATGGGTAAACAAAAGAATGTTCCGTCCATAATAACCGTGTGGTCAATCCTTTTAGCTTCAGTTCTTACGCTTGTGTGGGTTCGAGTTGACCCGTTTATTAGTAAAGATGGGATCGTGTTGGAAGTTTGTGGGTTGGATTGTGACTAAATATGGTACTATGATATGATTGATTGTTATGAAGTATCTATGAGTAGTATAGCATTAAAGGAAGAGGCTTGTTAGTGTATGTAGATATAAAAAGGCATGAAGTTTGTGGTAGATTGAGGTTTTGACTTTCACAAGTCAAAATTTGATTTTATAGGGTTTTAATTTTAATTGATTATTAAAAAAAATTATTTTAGATTTCTTGTTCTTTTTTTTGGGTGAAGTAATTGATTTAAAACTTATCTATGTTCAATTAATAAACAAAAATTGGAACACCAGAAAACTTTCATATACGACTTCCGTTAATATCAATCCTTATTACTATTACTATACTTTTGCATGTATAATGGATATCAAGGCTTGATACCAAACCACATCGAGCCGGGGGTCTCACTGGAAGCAGCCTCTCTATTCTTAGGGGTAGAGGTAAGGCTGTCTACATCTTACCCTCCTCAGACCCTACCTTAGCTTTGCTATAGGTGGGATTAACTGAGTATGATGATGATGATGATGATGAATTTATTATAAAATGTTCATTTTCTTAAAATTTAAATTTTACTTTTTATACTTTTACTCAATGTGGGGAAATCTAATTGGAGAAGCACTATTCATCAATTTGATTATCAATATATAGGATAATTATATACTTCTTTAACTCATGAACCTTATAAAGAATTCTTGTGCTAAAATTATACAACTCATCAATATCAATTGTTCTGCACATAGAATAAAGATATGTATCAAGTGTTAGAAAGAATTGTTCCCTACAAAGAAACTACCGATAAAGATAAAGAAGTAACTGAAGAAAATAGGTGATGTGCCAAATAAGTGATGACCAAAAGAACTGAAGCCTTAAAGAAGTGTTGCTTCAAGAAAAAGATTGTTTATATAACAATTGTTTACTATGTAATAGCCTTTTTATGTTGTATTAGTCCTTTGTAAGATTAGCAATTGTTGTATAATGATGACGTGGTAGTGTAAAACAAAAAGATTAATAAGTATCATAAAACTATGTTTAAAGGGTTGAAAGCTACGAAGGTGCAAAGGACAGAGCATCACAGATCAAAAGATGACCTGTCTTGTCATCTTTTTCCTCGGTCAGCACAAGCAGCTGTCGTTTAGACACTGCACTACTCGGACCGCAGGTCCAAAGCCTCCATCGGCTTAAAGTGGTTTGTCCTCTTGTTGCACCATGTTTCAAGATAATATCTTTGCCAAAACTAGAAGATGCTTTCTCTATATAATCTAGATCCATCACACAGATCTGGATCATCCATGATTATTCTTTCTTACACTCAATCTTCTATTCTCTTGGTCTACACACGAGAGGAGAATATCTCCATCACACAACTCGAGTATAGATCTTCATTTCTGGCTTTGAGTCTCACTCAAGCCAGAATCCTAACACTCCAAAACAATATTATCTTGAACCTCCTTCTACGTTTTGCAACGTAGGAGGACACCACGACCTGCGTTAGGCAGATCGGAACCCTTGAACCTTTTAACCCTTCCCGTGACTCAGAACTAACGTTTGACACTTATTTGTTGTAGCAACAAGTTGGCGCCCACCGTGGGGCTGCGCCATTGTCTCTTCAAAAAATCAATTTTGTAGCTCCAACTCCCTAACATGTCTGATCCTGAGTCTCAAGAAGAGGTCAACCAGATCTCTCCGAACACAGATCAAGTTTCTCCCAACAGATCTGTGTCATTTTCCACTCCAGGAAGTACCCCAGCTGGTACTCAAACTCCACCTACTCATCCGGAGTCGGTAAACTTGCAAACTCCACCCCCCACTCATTCAGGGGTGTTGTCTCTTCTCCCCGACACTGCACAAATGCCCCAGCGTATAGATCTTACTCCTGAGGGAGTTGCAAGTAACTTCTTGCAACTCAGATCCCTTTTAAACCAACATGTTATGAGGGAGAGGGACAAAGGAGTCCGTATTCGACTAGATTATAACGAAGAAGAAGTACACTCTCTCCTGGGCCACCTCGTCCTCTTGCTGGTACCTCTGGTCGCCGACCACCTCCCCGGAACTACGAAATAGGTCCCAGCAACATGTTTTCTACCTCCTACCAGGACACAAGGCCCAGTCCTACTGTCATCCCACTGTTCACTACCCAAACTGCCACCACCGGTGCACCCATCGGGCATGAACTTACCCTGGATCAACTCCTACAGTCACCTATCACTAGTGTTCCACCCCCAGTTGCCACCTCGTATGAACAAGCAATGGCCTCACTACCCATGGCTCGTAGGGCTTCCATGAGTATTCCCATGGCAACCAACAATGTAGCAACGACATAAAGCCTCCAAGGTTTTAACCTTATGCCTTACATGATATCTCAAATGATGGCTCACTTTCCTTGGCAACAGCTCATCAGCCAAGCTATTACTGCCCAACAAGGAAATCCTGGTGGAATCACCAACACCAGGGTGGAACATACTGCCAACAAGCCTTATAAACCAAGCAGCCTATCTTGTTTCTCCCAAGAGATAGCAGACTACGAGTTTCCTAACAAGCTGAAGATGCCAGCTCATGTAAGAACCTATGATGGCACTGATGATCCAGAAGATCACCTCTAGATCTTCTCTAGGGCTGCTCGGATCAAAAAATGGGGGGACCCCGAGTGCTGCCTCATGTTCATGCAAACCCTTGTTGGATCAGCTCGAATCTGGTTCAACGATTTACCAACAGGAAGTATTAAGACCTTCAACGACCTTGGAAAGGGATTCCTAGCCAACTTGTCACAACAAAGACGTTGTGTCAAGGACGCAACAGTCATCTTTCAGATCAAGCAAAAAGATGACGAAAGCCTCAGGAGCTTTATCGAAAGATACAAAAAAGAAGGTCTTACCTATGTTGGTGCAGATGAAAAATGAAGGTTGCAGGGTTCATGAACTCCATCAACTCAAAATACCTCACTAGAGACCTCAACAAGAGTCTCCCGAGAACCCTTGAAGAAGCCTTAGAAAGGGCTGAAGCTCATATCCGAGGAGAAGAAGCTGTAGATATCAAAGAACAAAGAAAAAGGGCTTCCAGCTGGAGAAGCAACAGCCCTAACAGAAAAAGGGGCAACTATGGAACCTATGACAGAAGACCTAGAGCAGAGGGTCTGAGTCTCGAAGGTCAGAAAACAGGAACCCTTCAAGCAAAGACAGAAACGTGAACTTCACAGTCTTCACTAAAAATCCTCAAGAAATCCTAGCAACGGAAGAAGTCAAGCACACCTTTCGACCTCCTCGTCCCTTGCCAAAAAGTAAAAAAAAAATGAGAACTCCAACCAGTACTGTGAGTTTCACGAAGAGAAGGGACACCACACCAATGATTGTTTCCAGATTAAAAAGAGAATCAAGGAAGCTGTCAAGTCTGGAGAATTAGCTCACTTGGTTATAGGTGTCAAGGAGAACATAGCTGACAACAAAAAGAAAGAAGTTGCCATGGTTTTGGTTGAACAAGAAAACCCCAGCAAGCGACAGCGGTTGGAAGATTGGGAGCATCAAAGTGTCTGCTTCCCACATACTAAAGAAGAGAAACATTGTGATCCCATTGTTCTTGAAGCCTTTGTTGGTTCAATCAGAACACAAACGGCCTACATAGACACGGGAGCAGCTACTGAAATCATGTTCACAAAATGCTTTAACCTTTTAAGCTCAGAAGAACGCTCCAAGCTCCAACCAGCTGAAGCCTCCATTAAAGGCATTGCAGACATACCCATCAAGCCCTTGGGAGAGATAACGCTTGGTGTAAGTTTCTCTGATGGACAAATGCAAAGGACTGAACCATTAACTTTCATTGTCCTAGACCTACCGTCCAGTTATGACGTTATTATCGGCAGACCTGGTGTTGTGGTCTTCGACATGACCATCTCCATTAGCCGAAAGAGTGCAAAGTTCCCTACAAAGGACGGGAGAGCAACCCTTCAACCCTCAACCACAATACTGATGGTAAATGAGGGTCACAGCGAGCAAAACAAGCTTGGTCTCAGCATCAACCCTAAATACCCTGAACAGAGAATATGGGTTAACACAGACCTCCCTGCGGAGATACTTTCAAAGCTTGAAGGGTTATTACGAAACAATGCTGATGTTTTTGCCTGGTGCCCTAGTGACATGACAAGCATCCCCCGAGAAGTTGCCGAGCATGAACTCAAGATTCCTCCAAACGTCAAACCAGTGTTTCAAAAGAAAAGAAGCCTTGCTCCTGAACGAAGCAAAGCTTCCTGCCAAGAGGTTGATAAACTGGTCGAAGCAGGAATTCTTCGTGAGGTAAAGTATCAATCATGGGTTGCAAACCCAATGATGGTTCGAAAACCTGATGATTCATGGAGAATGTGCATAGACTTCAAAGACCTCAACAAAGCTTGCCCCAAGGATTGTTATCCTTTGCCTGAGGTTTATCTGAAGGTTGACTCGCTGACAGGCTTCCCCTTCAAATGTTTCCTGGACGCCTATAAAGGCTATCATCATATACAAATGAAGGAGGAAGATGAAGAGAAAACTGCCTTTTGGTTTAAAAAATGCAGGTGCTACCTACCAAAGATTGGTTGACAAGGCATTCGCTAGGCAAATTGGCAAGAACATGGAAGCTTATGTAGATGACCTAGTCATCAAGAGCAAGACGGAGGAACAAATGCTCGAAGATATACAAGAAACGTTCAACAACCTCAGGGAGATCAACATGAAACTCAACCCTATGAAGTGTTCATTTGGCTTCGAAGAAGGAAAATTCTTGGGACACATTGTAGGGAAGCAAAGCATAAAGGCCAACCCCAACAAGGTTCGAGCCGTCCTAAATATGAAGTCACCTCAAACCAAAAAGGAAGTGAAAAGCCTGAACGGCAAACTTGCTGCCTTAAAACGCTTCATGTCCAAACTAGCTGAAAGATCCCTACCCTTCTTCAAGACTCTCAAAGGTTGCACTGAAAAGAAAGACTTCAAGTGGTCAAAAGAAGCAGAGGGAGCCTTCAACCAGATGAAACAATATCTGGCTTCCCTTCCTACCATTGCAGCTCCTGAAGCAAGGGAAACGATCTCTGTCTATATTTCTGTTACTGATGAAGCCCTCAGCGTTGTTCTCACCATCGAAAGAGACAAAGCTCAAGTACCTGTTTACTTCTTCAGTAAAACTTTAAAGTTGGCAGAGGTCAAGTACCCTCCTTTGGAAAAACTAGCATTAGCCTTATAGTGCAAACAGCCAGAAGGCTTCGAAGGTACTTTCAAGCACATCCTATACAAGTGGTCACTGACCAACCTATCAAGAATGTGCTTGAAAGGCCTGAAACCTCGAGACGATTAGCTAAATGGGCTGTCGAATTAAGTGAACACAAAATCACCTACGTCCCAAGGAAAGCAATAAAGGCACAAATACTTGCTGATTTCATCGTTGAAATTCCAAAAGTGGAAACTACCGAAGTTAACATTACTACAGACGAACCCCTTGACCCAGAAGCCTGGAAGCTTTACACAGATGGAGCTTCCAGCGTTGAAGGTTCGGGGGCTGGTCTTGTCTTGATCGACCCCGAAGGGTTAGAATTCACGTATGCCCTTCGTTTGTAATTTTAGACAACCAACAACAATGCAGAATACGAAGCTCTAATAGCAGGATTGAAGCTTGCAAAAAAGATGGTTGTTCAAAAGCTTCAAGTGTTCACTGATTCACTCCTGGTTTCCAACCAAGTGAACGACAGTTATATCGCCAAGGAACCCAATATGAAAAAATATAGAGAGAAGGCTAAGGAAATCATGAACACCTTCCAATCTTGCAAGATCAAACAGGTTCCAAGATCACACAACAAAAAAGTTGATGCTCTTAGCAAGCTTGCTTCGTTGAATTTTGCCCATCTCACTAAAAAGGTGTTGGTTGAAGTGATCCAGCATCCCTCCATATCTGAACTCGAAGTACAAGACGTAATCACTGAAAATGAACCAAATTGGATGACTCCATTCATAACGTTCCTGAAGAAAGGTGAACTACCCCAAGATCATGTTGAAGCTGAAAGGGTTTGAATTAAGTCAAAGCAATACGTCATCCAAGAAGACATACTCTATAAAAAAAGGGTACTTGGCTCCATTGCTTCAATGTGTTGAACCTGAACAAAGTAGATATTTAATTAAGGAGGTTCACGAAGGAATATGTGGGGCTCATTGTGGTCCAAGATTAGTTGTTGCAAAACTCATGAACCTCGGCTACTTCTGGCCTTCCATGCATCGTGATGCATCTGAACAGTTAAAGAAGTGTGAAGTCAAATCCATGCTCCTGTCCCAAAAAGCCCCAAGCATGACTTGGTACCTATCAATTCAGCTTGGTCGTTCTACAAATGGGGAATGGATATCGTCAGACCCTTCCCACCAGCAAAAGGGGGGGTCAAGTTCTTATTGGTTGCCGTTGATTACTTCACAAAATGGCCAGAAGTGAAGCCTTTGGGAAAGATATCTGGAAAAAAGATCATCGACTTTGTTTGGGAAAACATTATTTGTCGATACGGATTGCCTGGGGTACTCGTTACAGATAACGGGAAGCAATTTGCAAAGAAGCCCTTCAGTGCTTGGTGCAAAGAGTATCGAATAACGCAAGTCTTCAGCTCTGTAGCATACCCTCAATCAAATGTCCAAGTTGAAAGAATGAATCGAAGTGTGGTTGAAGGGATCAAGGCTAGGCTAGGCAGGCAAGGGGGAAAGTGGCTGGATGAGCTTCCAAGCGTCCTATGGGCCATCCGAAGCACCGAAAAAACAAGCAACAAGAAAACGCCTTACAGCCTTACCTTTGGATCCGAAGCAGTCATCCCTGCCGAGATTGGGGTTACCACACCTCGAACGCTTCATGTTGATGTCAAGACTAATGAAAAAGAATCTTTGCTCAACCTAGATCTCTTAGAAAAAGCCAGGGACTCAGCAGCGACTCGAGAAGCTCAATACAAACAAAAGATGGAGTCCTACTACAACGCTAGAGTTAAACATGAACGCTTCAAGCCTGGAGATCTAGTCTTAAGAAACAACGAAGCAAGCAAGAAAGAAAACCAAGGGAAGCTTGGAACCAAATGGGAAGGTCCTTACACCGTCCTTGAATCCTACAAAGGAGGATCCTACAAGCTTGCCAACATGGAAAGCAAGAAGCTCCCTCGCCATTGGAATGGCAAGAACCTTAAAAAGTTCTTTGTTTAAGCTTTCAAGAAATGTTCTCTTCCTGTTTAAACGATGTAACGATGACATGTTAGATGAATGAATAGATCATTAGATCCTCTTTTGAAAATTTGTCTTTCTATCCTATCTTCAGGTTGAGAACCTTGCAAAAAACTCCATGGCATGGGCCATGTAAGGGGATGAGCTCCCAGGCTATTTCGCTCAATAGGTTCGAGGGTTAAACAAACCTATATAAGGGGTGAGTTCCTAGATCAATCCAACTCCATGAGACAAACAAAGAACACCTTTATAAATCTCATAGACGGGTTTGAACAGCCTACACCAACTGTTCCTTAAGTTTAAAAAACAAACTTACGAAAACACATTAAAACACTTGAGTAAGTGTATATAGGATAGATGGTGACTTGTTTGCCTAGACTACCTTTAGGATGAATGACTGCAACATTCAACCTTTCAAGGTGCTACCGGTTAAACATTCCCAAACACTAACAAAGACAAACACAAATAAGGTAAACACAAGTCAAAATCAAACAATGAAAGCTGCACAAACAAAGATACCTAATAACAGCCTTAAGGGCTTAAATATTAAACATTAAAGGCTTTAACAAGCCAAGTACTAGTAAATTGTTCAAAAGGCTGTTTAAAGCCCACAACCACAAAGGAACCCATAAGGTCCCACCAAAAAATAAGTTGTTCAAACACCACCACAGTTAATTGTTTACAAACCAAGTGCTAAGATAGCTACAAATAAGGGAACTTGACGAAGTCAAGCATTACCACCAGACCCTGAAGGCTTCGAGGTCTCATCCTCTCCAGTCACCTTCACCACCTTTGCATTCTTGGACTTCTTCCCCTTCTTTGGCAGCTTCTCCACAAGACCACCAGCCTCTGAGGCTTCAACACTTGCATCCTTGGAAAGCACTTCATCAGTATCCAAAATCTCCTCACTATCCTCAGAGTGAGCCATCTTCCTGGAAAATGATTCAAGCACTTTAGCACAAACAGCTTCATTTAATCCTTTGGGCTTCAGCTTTTTCAACTCCTGTAAAGGTTTCCCATAGTAGGAAGACACTTGGGAAACATAAGGATAAGTTGAATGCTCCATTTTCAGAACTGTTTCTTTGAAAACATCCAGGGAGTTAGGCTGATAAAAAGGAGACTCTTCCATGACTTGACCCAACTCATGAGCTTTAAATCCTGCCATAAAACCTGCATGTTTGCCATGGACAAGGAGCTTGGTGTATACTTCCCCAATAGCGGATTTGAATTCAGCAGAGTGAAGCAAATAGGTGACAACTTGCTGAAAGCCCTCTTCAATTAGCCACTTATTGTCCTTTAAAGCACCAGCAAGAGAAGCCTCCAACCCTTTCTTCTCATCCTCAAATACCTTCTTCTCTGCTTCCAATGCCAACCTATCAGCCTCAACCTTCACTCTGGCAGCCTCATGTTTTGCAGTCTCAGCTTCATGACCTTTCTTCGATTCATCAATTAAACCAATCAAGGTTTTTTCCTTCTCAGCATACTCCTCGGCATCCTTCTTCAATGATGCAAGAGACTGCTTCATCTCTCTTTTCCTCTTGGCAAAGTCACCATATTCTGCCATCATCTTCCTAAACCTGTTAACACCTTCTGCCAACATGGCAGCCAAGTTGCACGTCCCGACCATCATCTTCGTCAACAAGGCATCATCATCCAACCCCTCCAAACAAGCCTTGGCACCAAGGGTAGCAAGATGTGCCAACACCTCCTCACAGACAGAAGAGGACTTGAACGTATCACTGGGCTTCACATTCCAACCAGGGGTATACACCCCTTCACCATCAAAACTTGTTGAGCCCTCATTACCCTTCAACATAGCGACTTTAAAAGCAACCTTCTTACCCTTACTTTTCTTCCTAACCACCTCAGTATTAACATTCTCCACATCCTGATCTTTCTCCTCCTCCGATTCTTCAATCTCGTCACTAACAGCCACTGTTTCAGAAACATCAGCAGACTTTGCAGCCTTCAACAAACGTCGGCTGGACCTCCTGGTTGAAGCCTTTGATGAACTAGCCTTAGAAAAGCTTTTAACATTTGGGACAACAACGTAGTTAGTCCCATCATACCTTCCCTTCTCATACTTTGTCAAAGCATCCTCACCCTCAACTACTTCAACATCCTTAAAGACAACCTCTGAAGCATCATCACACTTAATGAAATCTAGAGCAGACATAACTACAACATAAACAAGGAAAACAGAAATATAAGCAACATGCAAAAAAGAAACTAACAAAAAAACAAAATCAAAAAAAGCATACCCTGGTCACCCTTCATCAACACAGGGTCTCTACCCTGTTTGTCCTATCGAGTGCTAATACCGGATAAAACCAAAAAAGGTTCGCCAAAGGGACGAAGTCTTGAAGGACATGCTCGAATAGCCTTAAGAAAATTTTCATCTAATTCAGACTCTAAAGGTTCCATTTCATTAAGAACGGCCTCGGGATGTCTCCACACAGGCTTGAAAGGAAAGATGGATTCTGAAACCCAGAAAAACCTTGTCTTCCATTGACCAACGGTAGTCACATGAGAAGAAAGCAAGTTTGTTTCTACTTGAGACCCTTCAAATGTATACCAATCACCATTCTTTGCAAGACGAAAGAACCGCCTGAACATAAGAAGGGTGGGATCATACCCCAAGGCTCTACACAAGATTTCAAAGTGTAACACACGTCCAACCCCATGTGGATGGATTTGACCCAAAGAAACCCTATAGTACTCAAGCACATTTAACAAGAAGATGGAAAACGGATGACGAAGGTTCGAAAACTCAAAATGACGACAATATAAAGCAATCGAACCAATTGAACAACGAGAAACATGATCTTTTTCACCAGGAGCGACAGGATTGAAGGACAGATCGATGTCCCATTCAGAGCAAAATGCCTCAACTTCCTCTTGTGAAAGGGAACAAAAGGTAACGGCCATATCCTTCTTAGCACCCATAATGCTTTAAAGGATGATCAAGGGCAAGAAAAATAAAGAAAAAAGACTAACCTGGTTGATCGCGAATTGAAACCCTAAGAAGAATTGGAGAGGATCGTTGAAGAAGAAAAGAGTAAAGTGATTTTTGTGTGTGGTAAAAATAATAAAAACAACCAATATAACGGTTATAATAATAATAATAATAAGTAATGATGCCTTGCATTAATACAAAGATTGCACGGCTGACACCTGTCCCATCAGCAGTCTAATCACAATTCAAATTCAAAGATAATAACCGCCCAAACCCTACCAACCTTTGAACCTTTCAAGCAAATAAAAAAACAAGCAAACAGTCAGAAGCTTTCTAGTTACGCCACAAAGACTCCTGACTTGGGGGGCTGATGACGTGGGTAGTCTAAAACAAAAAGATTAATAAGTATCATAAAACTATGCTTAAAGGGTTGAAAGCTACGAAGGTTCAAAGGACAGAGCATCACAGATCAAAAGATGACCTGTCTTGTCATCTTTTTCCTCGGTCAGCACAAGCAGCTGTCGTTTAGACACTACACTACTCGGTCCGCAGGTCCAAAGCCTCCATCGGCTTAAAGTGGTTTGTCCTCTTGTTGCACCATGTTTCAAGATAATATCTTTTGCCAAAACTAGAAGATGCTTTCTCTATATAATCTAGATCCATCACAGAGATCCGGATCATCCCTGATTATTCTTTCTTACACTCAATCTTCTATTCTCTTGGTCTACACACGGGAGGAGAATATCTCCATCACACAACTCGAGTATAGATCTTCATTTCTGGCTTTGAGTCTCACTCAAGCCAAAATCCTAACACTCCAAAACAATATTATCTTGAACCTCCTTCTACGTTTTGCAACGTAGGAGGACACCACGACCTGCGTTAGGCAGATCGGAACCCTTGAACCTTTTAACCTTTCCCGTGACTCAGAACTAACGTTTGACACTTATTTGTTGTAGCGACATATAACAACTAAAAATCATTCAATTGTTGTGATTGTTAAAGGTCGTTTTCTAGGTGATTTCACATGATGTCATCACTTGTTACTCCTTGTGTTCAAATAGATCTTGACTATGTCGTTATTTATTAATTAATTGTTTAAGGGGGAGCTTGAGTCTCTAAACACTTGATTCGACGAAATGAGAATCTATGATAACTTCATTGCTATTGATTGATTGGTTATTCCGCTGCATAAATGTGAGAAATATGAATTTTATTGTTGCACTAATCAAACCACACCCTCAGATCCCAACATTAACAAATTTAATTTTCATTTAATGTGATTTTTCTATAATAACCTGCATTCGTTGTCTTTAATGAAAATGGACTTGTATATAGAGCAATTTATTTTTGAACGGCCAACAAACTTTTATTAAACACCAAGGCTAGCGGGAAACTAGCAAAATCGCCCAACATACAAAATAAACAAAACAACAATTGCCACCCATATACAACTAAAGACAAATTAAGAGGCCTAAACGAAATGCGATATGTTGAAACTTCGCCATTTCTCCCAATCTAGATCACATAGCTTCGCCCTTGCCTTCACCCACAAAAAACTTAGTGTCTTTATTTCCCCAACGGTCCGATAAATAGATGGCTGCAAATGTTTGAAGATGAGCGTGTTCCTGCAGCCCCAAATGCTCCAGATTGTTGTCAGACAGATAGCATAAAAAACCTTCTTCTTCTTCTTTGAACCGGTCATGTAGTCATGCAGAGAGAGGATGTCACGAACATCGAATGCGAAGATACCACCCACCTTGCACCATTGTGAGACTTGCTGCCAGACAGATTCCGCAAAGGCGCACGAACTGAACAAATGGTCACCCGATTCCGTCTCGTTCTCACATAGTGGACATAGACCCGAACCGACATTGATATTCCTCCTAGCCAACGCCTCTTTAGTGGGTAGTCGATTAAGACCCGCTCGCGACGCCATGATTTCTACCTTCCTTGGAACCCAGTTATTCCTCTTGAACACCCAACCAGCCCCAGCCGAGTTCGTATCTTGCAGCAACCCCTTTATTTCTCTTACCGAAAATACCCCCAACCCACCATTTACCCAAGCCCACTTGTTTGCAGCGTCGGCCAGCAGCGGCAGCTGCAGAACAGACGCAAACAGTCCAAATTCTTCTACTGCAACCCCATTCAAGCCATTATACCTCCAATCCCAAGTCCACCCCAACCCGTCAAGTGAAACTCTATCCGTAACAAGAGCATGTTTATCAGCAGCAGCTGTAAAAAGTGCAGGAAAGGCGTCTGCAAGTGCCCCGTGTCCAGTCCAGTTATCAAGCCAGAACTTTATATTATGCCCATATCCAACCACACCCTTAATGAGCAGCCCCAAGTCAACCCCAAGTGATTTTAGTCTGTCACAAGCCCCAATAATTGCCTTCCAGGGCCCCGGAACCAAAAGGCGACAAGGAATAGGATTCCACGACCTTGATGAATGGTGTATTGACCAAATAACCTTCCGCCAAAGCCCACCCGTTTCTGTCCGAAACCTCCACCACCACTTCTCAAGGTTGACCCGTAGTCCGGACGCTAGGTAGAAACACCTAAGAATCCGCTTTAAGTTAGTCGCATTGCCCCGACACCAATCACCTAAAAAAACGACGTCATCCGCGTATATAAGATGTGATATAACAAGGTCGCTATGACCACATCTCAAGCCCCGGTATAGACCCACCTCCTCCGCCCGTTTTAGAACACCCGTTAATGCTTCCATTGCCAAGACAAACAAGAATGGCGAAAATGGGTCACCTTGTCTAAGACCACGTTTACAATCAAACTCTTGTGTCGGCAAACCATTGACTAGGACCGAGGATCTTGCCATCTTTACAATTGCCATCACCCACATACACCAAATCAAGGGGAAATTCATTTGCGTCATGACCGATTCTAAAAAGTCCCAATTCAAAGAATCGTATGCCTTTTCTAGATCAACCTTAAAGATCATGCCTTTTCGTTTCATCTTTTTTAACCACCCAACTATTTCATTGAGCATAAGCGGACCATCCGTGATACTTCTACCTGAAAGGAAAGCTGATTGCTCCGGCGACACTAGTTTCCCAATTACTTTTTTAAGCCTCATCACCAACACCTTGGATATCACTTTATTAATACACCCAACCAAACTAATGGGTCGAAAATCACGGAAGTCCATGGGGTCCTCCGACTTTGGTATCAAGGCTATGAAGGACGAAAAATACCCATTTGACATAACCAATTCTGGTGAAACTAATGAATCATCTTAACAAAATCATATTCAAGCCCTGACCAACACCGCCTAAGGAACTTGAAGTTGAACCCGTCAAGGCCGGGCGCCTTATCCCCCATCGCATGACCAAACTGCGTCTTTTATTTCGGTCAAAGAAAACGGCTGAATAAGCAGAGCAGCTTCATGATCCGCAAGTTGAGCAACATGAGAGCATATAACAGTAGGCCTATGACTCATCGGTTCCTGAAATTTTGCCTCAAAAAATCTGAACGCCTCATCTTTAACAACCGTTGGCCCTGTTTCCCACCTCCCATCAATACGAACCCCATTTATCCGGTTATTGGACGTATTAGCGTTCATAAGACGGTGAAAAAAACCGGAGTTTTCATCACCATCGATTGCTCACTGAACACGTGCCCTTTGTCGCTCGTCCAAATGCACCTTCCTGTCAAAATCAAGAACAAACATCTTACATTCATCCCAAGCGTTCTATTCAGCAGAGGAGATGGAACGAGTCTCCACCAATGCGTCAAACCGTTCCATTTCAGCCTTCTTATTCTGGTAAAGGCCTTGCGTCTTCTTACTTTCATCCGCCACCCAATCTTTAACCTTATTCTTCAAAAACCTGAGTTTTACAGCAAGTGCAAGGTCCGATGGACTAGTAAAGACGAATTTAGAACAGGACGCAGCCGCGAAATCAACAAAACCAGGCTGCTCGAGCCAAGTGTTGAAGAACCTGAAAGGCGTATGTCCGTAATCCGCCTCAATCACCGACAATAATACCGGACAATGATCCGATACAAATCTGGATAAAACGGTTACAGCAGCGGTAGGCCAGTTGTTAAAAAAAACCCCTCACACACCAGGTACCGATCCAGTTTACTCATCTTCGAGCCATCATCCGAAACGTAAGTAAACTTTCTCCCACCTTGATTATATTCCTGTAGCCCCGACTCTAATATGAAATAATTAAAATAAGCCGTGTTGGTGTGAATAAATTCTGAGTTTAAACGTTCCTCCTCACACCTCACATCATTAAAGTCTCCTAAGAACACCCACAATCCGGGATTTGATTCTTTAATCGCTTTCAGTTCCGCCCACACACCTCTTCTAGTTACCGGGTCATTTGGCGCATACACATTGACTATATTAAGTGGTTCACCCGAATTAAGAACAACCCCTGATAAGAAAAGATAGTACCTGTTTTTAACCACCCCCGGTCTTCGAAAAACAGACGGATCCCAAATACTAACAATGCCCCGGGATCTACCTTCCGAAAACACCATCTCGGAACAGAATTTTGAAACACCCCAGAAAGCTGAAAGTTGAAACAGAGAATCAGGACCTAGCTTGGATTCTTGTATACCAATAAAATGCACACCGTTACTTTTTTTAAGACCACGTATCCAGGACGTTTTCCTATCGTCTTTCACCCCCCCCCCCCCCCCCTTAAGATTCACTGTTAGAAAATTCATTGAGTAACAACAACGTCGCCTTCACCCAAAACCATCTCTTGTACCTCATCTTTGAATCTGCCAACTTCAATCCCTACAAGTGTTCCAGCTACCAGAGTCGCATCGATCTCCTGGCTAATCCTCTGGTCAAAATTCTCGTTCCTTTCAGTTTCCAATTGTGGACCAGTTTCTGGCGATGTACCAGCTCCTATTCCGTCTACAGCCACTTGAGCCCCAGCCCCAGTTCCATTATCTACCACAGTATTCTCCCTTACATTGGTATTGTGAGTGTCAAGCCCCAACCCCATTTGTTCTGATCTAAAAGAATCAAATCCAAACATGAAGACCCCACCATTCCTTTGTGACATATTATCCCCATCTTCACATTCTGGACTTGGACTTCTTGTAACCCTGTCCCGTTTTCTCGACTTTAGGCCCAACTTATCTTTATCAACCAAACCAGGCCCAATAGAGAGAGAAGCAGCTGGCCTGTTAAGGTCCAATGACTTCCCAGGTTCATTGTTTGCCCCACCTAGTGGTCCCCCCCCCTTGGTTACTGTTCCCCAAGTTTGTAGTGTTATTATTATCATTATTAAAAGCGGACCCACAATCCCCATGCAACCTTTGGGGTTCTCTATGCACGTACCCCCCCCCCCCATGCACACCAAACGCATGTTCCTCTTCCAGCACAGCATTTCCGGTCACCGGAGTATGGACCATCGGGTCGACCGGTACGGCCACGGATTCATCAGATCTCATTGGTGCCTCGGCCCTAGACGACATCAACTGTTCTGCGAGCACCGAATCTTGATTAGATTCCTCCTCTACCACGCAAACTGTATACTCCTTGTCCTTCCAAATCACTCTAACCTCCTCTTGTATGCGAAACATGGACTCGGTGACGACAAACACCCTTCCTTCAACATTATCCGTTCCCAGCCATGAAAAGCTACACTCCTTCACCGCCCTACCGAACATAACAGCCACCTTATCATACACATTAGCCTCCCTCAATTGTAGTGGTAACCCTCTCACCTTTAGCACTGCCACCCTTACATTTGACAGCTCCTGCCCCTCCCAGAATGTAACGGATAATAAAACCTGTTCCCATAGTTCTTCCTTTCGTTGAATAAACTGTAGTGCAGTACGTTTATCTCTAAATGCCAACAGGACTTGCAATCCCCCAATGTGACAGACCGGTGTCTCGTTGTATCCTCCTGCTTCTAACATGCCTAGTACCTTACTCAATGCTGCCATATCCTTCACCACCCCAACAACTGACCTCATAGTACAGTGGTCCGGGAATAAGGCAGCGTTGACCTCCAGTTGTAGCCGTTTGGACGAAGCATTTGAAGTGTCTGGTTCACCTGTTGTTACATTCTTGTACGGCATAAAAGTAGCCCCGGCTTGTTGCACATTCACCTTAGGCTGATACACCGGAACTCTCATTTGTTGGTTCGTTTGTCTCTGATGTTGCTGTTGGGCTCCATGCATACGACTGTTATCTTTCAAGAACCTTTCCACCGTTGCACCCAGCTTTGCTCCATCGATCTTCACTGTATTCATTGCACGTAACGTTTCGTTCATGTTTCTCACCCCAAGGTAACGAATGAACCCAAAAATGTTCCCCCTTGAATCTCTTTTACGAGCCACATATGCGCCCTTCACTATCCCGTGGGGTTGGAATGCCTTCCATAGGAGGGAGTCGGTCACCCCATCTGGTAGGTTCGAGATGAAGAAGGTAGTCACTGGTCTTGTATCTTGCACTCCTCTGTTATTCCGATGACGGAAATCGCCCTGCCTGAAATCGCCCCTTTGTCTCCCCATCTTTAAGTGATTTTTCATTAATAGTGGAAATTAGGATTATGATCGGATCTAAGTGTGGTATGTATATGTTGTTATGTTATTAGACCACATGTTCTGGCAAGTGAAAAGGACAAAATAATTATCTTAAGCTCTAGCGATTGCCGATACTGTGACAAACCAAACCGATGAAACGATACCCGTCTCAGTATCATCGGAACCAACTCTGTTATTCGTTTCAACTTTTTGGTTTTCCCTTTCAGATGGGGTCGTATAAATTTTGATTTGCATATCCTATGAATATCAATTTTATTATAGAAGTAGTTTAAAAACCTATGAACTTCACGGGTTAAAACCTATGTTATTTAATTAATACTTCTTTAAAGATTATTATCGAGATTAAAGTTACGCATTCCATATGACAATGGAAAAAAAAAGTTCCAATTAAAGCAATCTACTCATAAGATCAGTGTGCAGATTATTATGGGATGAATAAAATTTTTACCTAGATTATAATTTTAAAACCGTTTTTCTTACATGATTATATCTCCTGACCTACACTATACTTGCTTGGTCTTATCTACAAAGATTAGATTAGGTTGCAGATCACACCATAGTATCTCACACATCATATCATACCTAAAATAAAACAAAATAATATAATAAGCTTGTTACACCAACTTAAACACCAATAAGTACAAATTTTCTTCGTTAAAAGACAATTAAGCAATAAAAATGCAGTTTCAAGAACTCATTTTGGCAATAAAAATGCAGTTTCAAAAACTCATTTTGCACTTAAACAACTGACATGTTATCAAAAGTCATTTAACATGTTACATTTAGAAATGATCTCTTAATTGCTTGGATGAAATTTGTGAAACCATTATTTGGCATTGTACATTATAATTTTTTTATAATAGCAATATAAATAGTTTGTTTATTACTATTTAAGGTGATTTTTTTTGAGCTACAAATAATACATTTCAAGCCATCAAAATTGTGTCTACTTGATCCAACACCATAAATGTATCTCGAAATTAATATATACCCTTGGACCCAAGATTCAGCGTGTATAAGACACGTAATCTTGTTCATAAATCAAAGTTATGACCTTTAGGCAATTATTGCAAGCCTGGAGTTTTCCATGCCCGTTACACTTGCACAACCCAACCCAACCCAACCCAATCCAAAACAGACCAACTCGTTTTACGACTTTTATCACACTGATAATAAGGCTACCGAAAATGTGTCAACAGTTGGCTAAAGTCGCAGGATATAGAAAATACAAGGTTAGTTTATGCTACTTGTAGTCAAATATACAAATAAAACAGTATTCGACTACACACACGTTCCCTATCTACTTCTCTGGTCAACATAATATATGCGCTCATCACATCACTTGTTAGAGTATTGACTGTTGCCTCTGTAATCATGCATATGCCCTACAGTTTAATGTACAAGGAAAAAAAAAACATATATCAGCTTAATTATTAATATATTTTAAAAGAAAAAAATATATATAGTAAGAAATATTATCATTTCCAAACCATAAGAAGAATAAACCTGAACCGATTAGATACAGATGGTTTGGCTTTATAGTTATAGTTGTACACGTATATAACTAAAGTAACTGAACTAGCATTTCATATTTAAAACCAGAACCGACGGTTAACTGACTATAACAAAAGTAAAGGGTTGTAGATTTTCATTTACCTGTACCAAAGCCAAAATCATCATGAACTTCTGACCCCTTCATTAAAGTATCTTCTTTCTTTTCAAACTCGCTACTACGAGTTGAATTATCTTTCAAACCGGAAGGATTGTGATGACTTGTTCCTGCTGCTTCATTTAAGAATTCAAATTGTTTGAACTCAAATTGTGTGTTACTCCCTGAGTTGTCAATTGAACCACCGACTTCATTTTCAAATAATTTTTGAGGATAATCTTCAAAGCTTGAAACTCCATGGATATCATTTTGTGGACCACGTACAGCATTGCCTTGTGTTTCTTCACCTACAAACAGGTTATAATTAACCTCTTAGCAGACCGAGTGGGTAAACTTTACAAATTGGGTAAAACTGAATGGATCAAAAGAGAACATCACGCCGCCAATCAACCCTCATAGTTGAATTATTAGAAGAAACTAAAAACATCACGCTGCCAATAAACTCTTATAGTTGAATTAGTAGAAGAAACTAAAAAACAAATGATCAATCGGCGAAGAACTCACCATTTAAATCTTTTGACTGGTCATTCCCCCACTGATGATTGAACTCATGTGATGCAGTTCTGCTTGACCCAGTATTCTCGTTACACCTACCGTCAGAGAGTGTGAAATTGACTGCATCGGTTTTACGGTCGTTTACGTGACTTATTCTAGAAGTGGCTGGTGTTGACAAGTCTGCATTTGGAACAAAAGAATAACCGTCGATCATGTATTAATAACCAACTGTTGTACATAGAGATGGCAATTTCATCCTACGGTTTAAATTGACGAGTCTATGTAAAGTTAAAGGAAGCTTAATAATCTATTATTTTTAGAAACTCAAGCTTATTAATGTAAAAATGTAGAGTATTTGTAATATTTTTAACGTAATGTAATTTATAAAAAGTTACAATGGTTTAAGCGTGTGGGAATTGAACCTGGCTTGTTTCAATATGTTATGAAAACTAAACGTGTCGACCCAAACCCATTTGGATTCAGCTACCCAACCCGGCAAGGATCGCCAATTTTAGAGACTCAAAATAGATATTTGCAGATAGACATACAATGATCTGTGTTAGCAAAATTGGTTGCTTCACCCTGAGCGTCCTTTACATAACTTATTTGAGTAGTGGCTGGTGTTGTAGATAACGGTTTCAGAGATGAATCTACGCTTGCACGAAAACAAAAAATAACAATCAGCTTCCAAGAAAAAAAACAGGTCACTTTGCCAACTTTATAAGATATGAAAAAATGTGCATACATGGATCATGGTTGGCATAGCTGACTGCATCCTCCTGGACACCTTTTACATGACTGGTTTGAGTAATGGCCGGGGTTTTAGATAATGGTTTAAGAGATGAATCTGCACTCACTCAAAAAAAAAACATCAGCTCTCAACATACCATGATCTTGAAAGGTAAGAATTAAAGATATTGCGAGTGGCAATTTCAACCCATTGATAATAAATGGGTTGACGTGGTCTATCACAGGTCAAACAAGTAAAACAAAAAAAAAGATGTGAAAAGGGAACATATCAAATCATTCATACAAGTTAGAGATGGTACATACACTGATCTTGGTTAGCAAAATCAACAGCATCCTCCTGAGCGGTTTTCACATCCCGACCATCTTGTACATGACAGATTTGAGTGCTTGGTGTTTCAAATGGTGGTTTCAGTGATGAATCTGCACTCATTTAAAAAAAATTACCATCAACCTTCATCTCTAGAAGAGACTATGATCTTGGAAAGCAAAACAGAGAGATCAAAAATGGCAATTTTAACTCATTTACTAACAAATGGGTTGATGTAGCTTATAACAGGTCAAACAGATAAAACCAAAGAAAAATGATCATGCTAATGCTATCTTAACATTTAAAAATCAAGCAGGCCTAAAAGTGTTTTGGGCCGGCCAAGCCAGCCTGTTTTGACATGTATCAAAATTCCCACATTCTAACCCGAATCTATGTAACCAGTTATCCAGATAGCTCATTTTGCCAACTCATTTAACAGATTTAAAAATAACCGTACAATGATCTTGGTTGGGAAGATCAACAGCCTCCTCCTGACCGGTTTTTACATTGGTGATTTGAGTAGTTGCTGGTGTAAAAAATAACGCTTTCAGAGACGAATCTGCACATGCGATAAAAACTGGTCAGATTTCATTTGTCAAACGCACCATGATATTGGTAAGCAATGATTATAGATAACTTGTGCTTTGGCAGTTTCAACCCATTTGAAATGAATGGATTAATCAGGGTTATGTTTTACCAGTTAAAAGGGCGTAAAACTAAAAATTACATATCTATTTTATTATATTTTTAGAAAGATTACCTTTTCATTCTAAATACATATAACTAATGTAAAAACATGTTTGTGGGGCAAACTTACGCAACCTGTTTCACCATGTTTTTTAAAAAATACTTGGTTTAGACTTTACATATTTTGACTTGTTACCCAACCACTTGATCCATCCTTGTTTGCCAACTTAGATAAACATTTAAAATAGACATACAAGTATCTTGGTTGGCGAATTTAACTTCTTCCTCCAGACTCTCTCTTACATGACCGATCCGAGTAGTGGCAGGCGTTGCAGATACTGATTTCAGAGACGAATCTGCACTTGCACAACAACAATCAGCTTTCATTTTGTAGAACTTAATATAATATTGGTAGCTAGAAGTGGCAGTTTCGATCTGTCAAATTATGAATTAAGTCAATTTTGATTGTGTTTCAAGACAAACAAGTCGAACAACGTCTCTTCGCTTCAGCCTGCACTAATCGCGAGTAATACAGATTGGCATTGCGCAGACAAGGCGTGTTTTTTGGGAGAATGTGACGCTGAGGCTCGTGTCTCATGTATATCCATTTTTTGTGCAGCAGATTGTTGTACAGCATGTTTTTGAGGTTGTACATGTATGTAATTTCAATATTGAAACATATATAAACATCATTTGTCTAAATATTGGGTAAATAATGCTAGAAACATATAGAATTATATAATTATTTACACCTCAGGTACGAAAAGCAAGTGCTTTGGCACCTCCGTTTTAGACTGTGTCACTTTTATTAAGCATACCATAGATACATGGCCCAAATTTATTAAAAAAATGAATATTTGACAGAAAAACGAGGGATGACTCATGACCCATATCAATTTGGGTCAATTTTAACCCATTACCATACCCACCCATACTGCTAAAGGTGGGCAAACAATGATCTTGGTTGGCAGAGTAAGTTACTGAACTAACCAGACCAGTTGAAAACTTCTTCACTCATATCTGTTGCATTTGCGCTACCTTTCAGCATATCTTCTTCTTGGTTAGATTTTACATCAGCGGCATTTCTAGAATCCTTATCAAATTTCCTTGCTGAGTTGGCCAAGCCAGCTGCAAGACCAGAACTTTCTTCTCTAGTATAACTTGTTCCGGCAGAAGTTTGAAGATTTGAATCCTGATCATCTGTTGATAAACAATCATACAACAATTATGAATGATTGTTTAACGTATGTACACATAATGATGCAAAAATGTTAGTACATTAACCTTTTTTGCCTTCACCCTCCATATCAGAACTTCCATTTGCTGAAACTGGTTTTTCGAATTCATCCATTCCGAAATCATAATCCCCCCAATCGACAAATGTACTTGCATTTCGAGTTTCTTCTGGAGAAAGTTTCACTTCATTGCTTAGAAGTCATTCAAGCATTATAAAAGCACCATATACAAAAGGTGAGATATAAACAAATTACCTTGCTTATTTCTATCGTCTTCCTTAATAGTCGGTAAATCTGAATCAGTATCGTCAACAGGAGCTTATGACAAGGAAAAAAAACAATTTAATGAAACAATAACATTAAAACTGAAGGTTGACAAAATCATAGAAAATCGAAGTCTCACATTCTATATTCTTATATGTGATTGGAGAACTTTCTTTTGTAATTAGACTTTCACAAGCACCAATATCTCCCATTACTTGACTAGAATCTATGCCATCAACGGTAGCTGAGGATAAAACAAAATATTTCAGGTAACCAGATACATATGCATAACTGATAAGTGATAACACCCCTTTAAAATCTTAAGTAGTCTTACGTTCTCCATCTGTATTTAAGATCGGTGAGGCTTCTTCTCTGGTCAGATCCTCGGGAGCATTTATATCTCCCAAAAGTTCAGGCTCTGCCTCCTTCACACCAATATGCGAACTACCTTCCATGATTTTGCCATTGTCCGGATCGTCATGAGTTGGTGCTGCCTGTTCTGGATCATCAAATGTGTGGCCATACACTCTATGCGTCCCAGCCTCTTCTTTTGTCTGTTCATTGCTCGTATCATAAGAAACAACTCCGCTTTCATTTCGCTGAAAACTGTCATCACCTTCAGCCAACTTCTGCTCATTTCCACTGTCACCCTCAGCATCCATGTCATCTGCAAAATAAATCATATACACTCGTTCAAAAATTGTTTCTAAAAGGGGATTATTATGAACGATTTTCAAATTTACACAGACATGTATCACCCAAAATACTGGAGACAACATCCTTATTGATGTCTACTACCAACACCTCAGGAGCATCAACTCTTACAGCCACGTCATCAATTCCACCGCTAGAAAGAGTTTTTGGCGTGTCCTTGCTCGTTACCGAATCAGATTGACCAACTGTATCTCGTGGAACGTCGTCAACAGCAACATTCAACGACTGCTCTGGTTCTTCATCATCTGATCTAACTAAAACTTCAGCAGCCCCAGGCATATTTTCATTCTTAGCTAGCTCTGAGTCATCACCTCGAACATCCTCATTGTCGGTGCCATGATTGGCAATGCTTGTTAATTGATCATGTTCGGATTCTCCATTACGGATATCACTATTGTCTTCTATGACACGTTCGATGGTGATATCAATGCCTGAGGCAGGAACATCAAGTGTGTTCTTGGCATTTGACAGTTCTGAACCAGCTTCAAGTTCTTCAGCCAAGCTACTACCATCATCTTGAATGCCACCTTTGCCCATCAAAGGAGTACCAAACATATCCAGGTAGAACTTCCTGTCAGAAATAGCATCATCACGTTCAACATAAACATCATTGCCTGAGGAAGGATTCTCCTGGGCATTGAATATTCCAGTTTCCACATGAACCACACGAGATACATCTGAAACTGCATCAGGCAGAGTCTCGGCATCATCAGCCGTTGTGACAGATGTCATTTTAATATGAGAAAGATTTTTCACTAATGGAGTTCCAGCATCAAAATTTTGCAATTCCGGAGGGTTTTGTTGCTCTCCGCTGAGCAAAGTTTCAGTCACACGTTCTGTTGCATTTGCCTCATGTGTCGATTTTTCAATACAAGCACCTGCATCTTCCTTAACTTCCACAGATGCACTCTCCCCCGATACAAGGCTTGTGCTTTCCATGTCTATGACAGTTCCACTCACAGAAACTCTATTCTCCTCCACGGTTTTGGTTGGCAACCTAGCAGATCCTGAAGCTGATACATCTCCCAATATTTGACCTGTTACTTCTATAGAACTTTCAGATCCAATCCCTACAGTATCACCATCTGGATTGGGTTGGACTTCTACAGCTTCAGGTGAGCACATCTGAACATTAATATCATATGGTTGTTTGTTTTCAGATTGAACACCTAAGGCGTCAACACCTAGATGGGGCCTGCCTTCTGCATCTTCAGGTGAAGACTTCCGAGCCTCATCAAGAGATTGTTTAACTTCAGCCTGAACTACAGTTCCAACATCTAGACTGGGCCCAGCTTCTGCAACTTCAGGTGAAGGCATCTGAGCATCATCATGAGGTTTTTTTAGAGCCGACTGACGTGTCTGCTTCTTCTTACCAACATTCTCTGAAAAACTGCCTGCTGCATTTCCATCATGTTTAATTCCCCTGCGAGTAATTCGTCCAGGAGCTGTATTGACAGCCGGATCAGGTCTGAGCTTCGCAACTTTTGGTGAGAACAATTGAACTTCAGTAGGTTGTTCTTTAATGGCTGACTGGCTTGGCTCCTTTCTCTCACTTTTGACGGTGCTACGTGTAAACCTGGCTGACTGACCTGGCTCCTTTATCTCACTTTTAATGGTGCTACGTGTAACCTGCCTATCAGATTTATCAATGGCAGGAGAGACCTCAGGGTCGGTAACTTCTTCATCAAGTTTCAAATTCCTCAATTTTGCAACTGGGGTCCACTCTTTACTGGAATTCACAGCATGGTCCTCTGAATCACTTTGTTTAGTTCTACTCAACTTTGCTCTCTTTTTAGAACTACTCCCTTTAATTATTGCACCACTTCTTCTTGCTGAGCTCTTTCCTTCAGGAGATGTTTTTTCTTTAGATGACTGAATATTCATTCTTGACTTTGATTTCTTTAAACTACTCTCCACCTCTTTTTTTGCAACAGATTTTCGTTCACTTTTAACAGCGCTGCGTGTGGAACCTTTTGGAGATTTATCAACAGGAGAACCATACTCGGTTTCCATAACCTGATCTTCAATAATGGGGGTTCCTCTGCGTTTCCTAGATTTAGGAGTCCCGGTAGTGACTTCTTTGGAATCATTTACTGAAGCGTCTTTTCCTGATCTAGTAACATTCTCTTTATCTTTTCCTGATTTAGGAGTCCCTGTAGATGACTCGACCTTCATAGTTGCTTTTTGCACGACAGATTTCCTCCTGGTATTCCTTCTAGTTGGCTGGTTCACAGCCTCTTCAAGATGGGGATCGTCTTCTGTTTTATCAGGCTGCAAAACAGATTTTCTTCGATTTACATTTTTCTTACTTGGATGCTTTAATGGTTCCTCAAGCTCTTGAAACTCAACTTTGTTAGCTTTATTTTTACTATTTCTTGTAGCTCTGCTAGCATTAACCACTTCCATTTTGTCACCTTCATCTTTATCCACCCCTCTGGTCCTCAACGATTTCCTCTTTGGAGGTTCTTGTTTATCTACTGCAGCAGAGTTGCTATTCAGATCAGTAGATTTCATTTCCCTTCTAGTTCTTTTATTGGCTTTAGGATTAGTAACAATGTTACCAATATCTTCCTTTAGTGTTTGTCTTGTAGACCTTGTAGCTCTCACCGGAACGTCTATAATTTCTTCCTTGGGGGGCTCAACATTTTGTCCATCTGTTTTCACTTGTTTACCAGTCTTTTTCTTAACATGAGCATTTGCGCCACAGCCTGTGCCACCCTCCATCGAGGTTTGTGCCTTAGACCTTATAACTCTAACACGACCTTTTTGCACTGTATGAGCCTTTGACCTTGTAACTTTACCAACATTATCTTCAGTTTCTTTAATTACATCTTTTGCTTCACTTCTACCTTTCTTCTTTTCATTATTTGGAACGTCTTTTACTGATGATTGCACTCTGGACCTAGTAACCCTAACTGGAATTTGTGCAGTATCCTCAACTAACTCAACGGTAATATTATTATCAACAACTGGTTCATCGACCTTCTTTGCCACTGATTTCCTCCTAGTTTTCACCTGTGTAACCATATCCTTCTGTTTTTCACCAGATCGCAGCTCATACTCAAGCAAATCATTATTTGGACTAAACCTAACTTTCTTTGATTGCCTTTTTGATTCTGCAGGTTCACCCTCGTCTCTAGTTTCAACTGAACTCTTCATACATGTCCGTCCTTTTGGTTTCTGCTTTTCCTGGATTTCAAAATTGCGTGATTAAATGTTAAGGAAAAAAGTCCCCTAATCACAGCATACACTTAACAAGTCACATTGATTATTTGTATACAACCTTACAAGCTTACATATAAGATATATTAAAATACTCATCTATGTCAACAAGCTGCTAAAAACATCGTACAAAAATATGGCATGCTGAAAGAATTACTAAATGTTACATAACGATATACATCTTATTCATCTCTTGTCATATCTAATCACATTATCTTTACATACTTCTCTCTCAATACACCAATTACCAGCCACAATATTACACTTCTAATGTTGTTAGTATCATTTACCACGGTAACATTTTTTCACCAAAAATAAGTAGTTCCCAAATTTGTGTTAAAATTTCACCCCTTGAGTGCTCAAACACTAGTGCAAATCATCATATTAGTGTGTACAAATTATAGCATATGAAGATTACATTGAGAAGTGCGGAAAGCTTATCAGCCAACACAGAATTGGCAGAATTCGCAGGAATACCATGCTTCTTGCATAGTGCTTGGAGCTCTTTCCTTTTCAAGCTATGATAATCCATCTCTGCAACACAACACACCAAAATTTCCAATCAGTACACAACAAAAAACAACCATAAACTACAAATTTGCACTTAATGTCATCAGGTTATCCCAAAAACAACATAAATTGTTGACCTACATAATAAACAAACTTAAATTCACAGCGAACAAATCAGTAGACAGCAAAACTACAAACTACAAATTTGTACAGAACATCAAATCACCTCGTAAACAACATAAACAGTTACCCTACACAATAAACAAACTTAAATCACAACAAACAAATCAGCACGCAACAAAAATAAACTATAAACTAACAGAGCGTACAGCATTTGGCCAAGTCACCCAAAAAACAGCACAATAAGTCAGTCTAAGCGATAAATGAAGTTAAAATCACAACAAACGAATCAGTACACAACAAAAACAACTACAAACTAAAAACTTGTACAGCATTTCATCAAGTCAACCTAAAAAACAACATAAAAAAGCTAACCAAAACGATAAATACACATAAAATCACAACGAATGAATCAGTACCCAACAAAAACAACTATATTGTAAGCAATTATGTCAAATCAACAAAAGACAACATAAACAAGTTAAGCTACACGGATACACAATAAACAAACTTAAATCACAACAAACAAATCAGTACACATCAAAAACAACTATAAACCACAAATTTACTTAAAAAAATCCATCAAATTAACAAAAACATAAAAAGTTAACCTACACAGTAAACAAACTTAAAATCACAACGAACATATCATTATACAACATAAGCAACTATAAACTACAAATTTATAAAAAATTTCATCAAATCGACAGGAAAACACCACAAACAGTTAACCTACACGATAAATTTAAGACGAAAAATCAGTACACTACAAAAACACATATAAGCTATATCAAATCAACCGGAGAATACCATAAACACACTTAAAATCACAACGAACGAATCCATACATGACAAAAACAACTATAAACCACAAATTAATCAGTACACTACAAAAACAATTATAAACTACAAATTGTACACATTTCCACCAAATCAACAAAAAAAAACATAAACAGTCAACCTACACAATAAACAAACTTAAAACCCCAACAAACAGTACCTGAGTTAGAGATGATCTGACAAACTAATCAACCGTTGTTTCAATTAATTCAACAATAAACCTGAAACAAAACATATAAGATATAAAATAATCTTTCATATATCATACATAAATTGAAAGAAAACGGTTACAGTAAAATAATAATTACCATGCACGACGCGCTGAACATATATATAATTTGATAGATAGATTAATATTAATATTAATATTAATATTATTATTATGGATAAGGAAATGAAGGTGGTTGTTGTAGATCTGTGGTTTAAAATTTGAAAATGTGAAATTAGGGTTCCCGCTCTTTGATGTTGATGATATTAATAAAAACAAAAGGGGGAAATTTTTTAGATCTGTTGGTTGGGTTGGTTTGTTGTGTCTGTGAATTTAAGTTGGTGGGGGAGAGCGTGGGTGTACGACGTCGTTTGATGGACACGTGGTGGTCATCAACGGTCAAGATTTGTTTGGGTGTCGCTTTGTTGCTTTTTCGATTGTTGGTTTGTTTGAGAAGCTTATCCGTGGTACCAGTAACCGACTCAAAAGTGAAGGAAATGTATGTTTTTTTTTTTTATTTTGACACCAAATTTAGTTTTTTATTTTATTTTGAAATGGGTTGCGTGTTATGACAGATGTTACTTTTTAAGTGTTCGAGAGTCGAGACCAAGTGTTGATATAAATAGTCGACTAATAACCTTTTCTAAAAAATAAAATATATATTTTTTTAACGGAATAAAATATATATTTTACTCGAAGAATTCATTTATTATTTCGGGAAGAGATAAGCTTCTTAACGTAAGAAGCAATCTAAGCCATTAGATTAACAAGATGACTGGATGTAGATTAAAAACCCTAATCATACTTGGGTTAAACTAACCAAGGGTAAAATAGAAAAAACCGTCTAAAATAGAAAAAACCGTCTAATTTTTTTTCCAAATCGTAACAACGAAAGTAATTTGAAGCCTGATTTTCATCGTTTTCATATCGATTCACGTTCAGAATGATTACACAATTCAAAACAAAAAAAAACAATTACAATGAACGAAAACGTAAGATCAGTATTTGAATCTAAAAATAATAAAAAAACAGAGGATTAAAAAAATGAACAATTATGAATAAACGCTCGTAATAGTTGTCGAATACTTTCGATTTTGTTTCAATAAGTATGATTAAACATAAAAATTAGGTTAAAAAAAGTTGCAGAGGAAGAAGATGAAGTTGGTGAAAAACAGAGCCTTTTAAAATTTCAGACGCACTCAACAAATTTACAGATGCACTCATCAAAATTTTCAGACGCACTCATCAAAATTTCAGACGCACTCATCAAAAATTCCAGAAGCATTCATTGAATTTTAAAAGCACTCATTTGAAATTTTGGACGCACTCATCAAAACCCAACAAAAAATTTGGACGCACTCTAGCTGCTTTAAACGCACCCTCTTATTAAGAAGTTATAAGTTTAAACGCACTTTACAAATTGAAAATTAAAAAAAAGACGCACGTTTATAAATACAAAAAAAAAAGAAACGCACTTGTCAAATTTGGTTTCCATTCTATCCCTTTTGCTTGGAGCCTTCACCTTCAAAGTCAATTTCCTCCACAAAAGAGATCAACGGCCCACTAACGCTGTGTTTCCGAGTTGACTTAGAAGGAGAAAAGAAAAGAAAGGGAGGGAAAGAAAAAAATAGAGTGTGTTCCTGAGTTTTTGTTAGGAAGGAAAGGAAAGGAAATGGAGGGAAATGTGTGTTCTCGAGTTCATTTTGTGAAGGAAGGGAAAGGAAAAGGAGAGAAAACAAGGCAATATTTCATCCTTCCAATTGAAAATTCTGATTTTATAAAAATAATAATATGCAATAAAGAGGCGGTGGATTAGGGAGGCGGAGAAAGAGGGCAGTGGGTTATCAGACGGTTCTGGTGGTGGTGGTGGTGGTGGTTGTCAGATCTCGATCGATTTGTTTCAAAATGAGGATGGGTTAGGTATAGAACAGGGAAGATAGGTTTAATTGTGGTTTAACTGCGGTTAGGTTAAATTGACAGGTGTCAATCTCTGGTGGCTTCTTACACTTCTCACATTAAGGGACTTTATATCATATATTTTCTCTATTATTCCATGAAGCTGGAAAGGTGGAAACTATCGGGCATCTTTGGATAACTTATTTGAGTTTAAATATGACTTTTATGTTAAAAGGAATTATTAACTTAACATTTTTTTTAAATGAGTTTTTAATAAAGTGTTTGGATTAAGCTTATGTAGTAGTGGGAAAAAACAATAATTTTTTTTTTAATGAATATTATAGTTTCATTAAAACATAACTGCGAAAAAGTACATCAAGATAGCGGGCAGACGGGCAACAAGCTGCGACGCCACCCCTTTCTGAATGGCAAACCCTAACCTACTAAAAACGAACCCATGCCCTCGCGGAGTCGAGACACTGCTATGAATAACCCGCTGGACTCTAGTCAGAAAACGGATGGCTTCCGGTGCCAAGGAGCCAATGGTATCAAATGCCAGGGGTACGAAAACGTGTTGGTTCTCCTCACAAGCTTTAGCATGTTTCTCAACTTTCTTCGCCTCTGCTTTCCTCACCGCTTGCCCTGCTACAAAACCACTGTCCCTCAAACCAACCAGGGGAGATACACCTGTAAGGTCGACACAAGCGTATTTCCCCCCGGCCCACCCAAACACAAGCAGGTCTGCTGGACGTAGGGTGGATCTCCCTTCTGCGGGGTCCGAGAGGAAATTCACAGGAGCCTCCTTTTTGGCTAAGATCCCAGCCCTTCTTAAAATGTCCCAAAGAACGTCCCGGACCCAGTCATGCCTATATTTGAAACCAGGCAACTCCTTACAGTGAACCGCGTGTTCCCCGTATTTGTCCAAGCATGCCTTACGGCAAATCGGACAAACTTCATCTTCATGGTACATGGGGATCACCAAACGATATTTGAGAATTGCCCTATATTCAACCGCAGACATGGTTTGGCCCAAACCTTCTATCGGGATAACATTTAGGAAATCTTGGGCATGGGGGCTTTGCAAGCATCCGATAACTACCTTTTGGCGGGGAGACAGATCAAAAGCTTCACCCAGGCTCTGTGCGATTTTGATAACTTATTTAGTAAAAAAGTGTTTGGTTTAACTTATTTAGGTAAAATAACCAAAAATGATATAAGGAGGGTAGGTATAAGGATATAAGAAGGGCATGTAGGTAAATCCATCAATAAGTTATAAGGAGATTCAAAAAGTCACACATCTCTTACTTTTCCAAAACAACATATTATAAGCAAATGAAAAGTTAAAACATTAAAGGGTTGTTTAGTTGATTAAGTACTGAATCATTAAGAGGTCTGAATGGTTAAGAGACTCTGAATGATTAAGTACTGAATGGTTCAGTTACGCACCAAGTCTGAATGGTTCAGCTCTTAACCATTTCATTCATAGCCTTTTTTAAGTTGAAACAAACAGTTTGAATGTTGAACCATTCAGAGCTGAATGGTTCAGAGACTCATTAAGAGGCTACCAAACAGACCCTAAGTCTTTTTTCATCTTCCAAACACTTTTTTTAACTTATTAACTTTTTGGAAAAGTAATAAGTTATAAGGAGGTGGAAATAAGGAGAGCCAAACATAGTAGGTAGGCGGGCAACAAGTTACAACGTCACCCATTTCTACATAGCGAACCCTAATCTGTTGAAAACAAAACCTTACCCCTCCGAAGTCGAGACACGGCTATGAATAACCCGTTAGACCTTGGTCAAGAAACGGGTAACTGCTGGTGCCAAGGAGCCAATGGTATCAAAAGCTAAGGGGACGAAAACGTGTTGGTTCTCTTCATAGGCTTTAGCATGCTTTTTCACTTTCTTTGCCTTTGCTCTTTGCACCACTTGCTCTGCTACAACCCCATTATCCCTCAAACCAACTAGAGGAGATACTCATGTGAGGTAAAAAAAAATGTGTTTCCCCCATGCCCCATCCCACCCAAAGAGAAGCAGATTTGTTGGTCTTATGGTGGATCTCCCTTCTGCGGGATTCGAAAGAAAGTTACATGGGCCTTCTTATGGGCTAAGATCCCAACTCGTCTTAAGATGTCCCATAGAACGTCCTGAACCCAGTCATGTCGATACTTGAATCCGGGTAGCTCCTTGCAGTAATGTTCCCCGTATTTATCCATGCAGGCCTTACAGCAAATCGAACAGACCTCATCTTCTGGGTACATATGGATCATCAAACGTTATATAAGAACGGCCTTGTATTCAATCGCATACATGGTTGGGCCTAAACTGTCGATCGGGATAATAGTCATAAAATCTTGGGCATGGGGGCCTTGCAAGCATTCACCCAGGTCATGAGCAATTTTGCCAAAACGGCACTCGTCAAAGTTTTATGGGGCTTTGGGGGCGGTGTCCTTGTTTGAAAAACTGCCAGTATCAAAGCCTGGAGAGAGTCATTTAGTCTTATGAGGGCCTACATGTAGTCCGAGTCCATGCCAACAACCTCGCTATTCTTTAAAATGTGGTCATTTAGTTCCCAAGACTGAGCTCTCGACACCATAAAAGCATAAGCCCCGACATTCTTCGCTGAGAGAAGCCCTAATCCTCCCAAACGCATCGAAAAGGATGCCAACCGCCACTATAGGTCCCCAAAGAACGGGTCGTTGCATACTACTGTGTCTTCAATGGCTTCTCGGAGCCCCTTATCAAAACATGATACCGCTTCAGGCTCTCCGCCCTGCAACTCCTGGATAAACTAAGTATCCCAACTAACAGCCCCTTCAAGGAGCTTCACCCATTTTTCTAGCCTACCAATTCCACTAGGGAAAAGCCCGTCCCTAGCTTTCAACTGGATACAAGACGGCCAAAATACCTATGTTTTCTTACTGTTAAGTTGAAGCCTAACGATGGCCCCTTAGAACGGATAATTTCTAGAGCCTTAGCAACTTCGGTGGCATCCCAAATACGCATTCACTACAAAATACACATTTCCAATTACAATTCACACATGTGCCTTCTTACCTTTATCGCGATATTCCTATACATTAAACATAGTTTATAATTTTTCTTAGCAAAATCATTAACTTTGTACAAGCTGACTTTAACAAATGGATAGCGTTATTGGATTAACCACCTGTTTTGTTTGATTTGCCATTTTGTATGCTTACGTGTTTACATAATTGCATGCTATACATAGCACTTGAATTGTACCCGTTTTAAACTTATACTAAAGGGATATGGTACATAATCCTAGTGCGGATTATAACCCTATCGCATAAAAAACATCAACCACAAGGTTACTGCGGACAAACTACTCCGCGGTGTGCAACCTTACTCCTTTAAAGACATTAAGTCCCTGATGTCCGCGGATCAAAACCTGCGCGGGAAATTAATACCACGTGAAGGATTACATCAGGAGATGACATCATCATCATAAAGGAATCTTAGCGCATGGACCAAAGTGCGGAACAATCGAACAACATCGTCCTCTAGTACGATGATGTACTGACGATCAAGAATCAAGAAAATCCGGTTAGGAGCAGAGCGTATGTTGCGCCATTCAAAGGACAACACGTGTCAGGGGTGGACCAACGACCCCTGACAATGAGCAGTGACGTGACTGCTTCCATGCTTCCTCCATCCTGCAGTGTACAATACCTGTCAGAGTACTGTACAAGTATGGCCACCTGCTGCCCAGACGTCACGTCAGGCGCCACCGATCAGTCAACCATGCCGCGTCAAAGAAGTGTCGTTTGTGCCCAACCATATTGCGCCACGTGGAAACACGTCAGGACGATATATGCTTTCTCTCACATCAGCATTAATTGCCACCTGACCCTTTTACTCACTATATGAGTCGGAGGCACCCCGACCCATAACTTGGGCCCAAGCCCATGGACGTGATGAAGGCCCGTTACGTCTGCCCCATGCACTCCCTATAAAAAGGAGGCTACCCCTCATTGTAAGGGATCGAATGTTAGCATACATAAATAATACTTTTAATTTATCTTTGTACGTATAACCGATTAAAAATATAAACTCTCTCTTGTTTTCTAGTGGACGTAGGTCGAACTAGACCGAACCACTTAAATCTTCTTGTGTTTGTTTGCCACCACATTTCATCTCTATTTCTTTTATTATCCCCGAGGGATTGGTTTAGGTCACGAGTGTGAGTGAAGGATTATAATCTGAGCAAACACGAGTATCAAATCTAACTTATCTCTTGCTTAGAGTATATACTATATGTACAAACATTAGGTATGCTTACGAACATTTCTTTGTTGACAATTTATTTTGTACATGTTTTAAGGAATGAATGTTGATGATTTTGCAAAAGGCTTTTGGACCTAGATATTTATATAAATATATTTTGTTTTGTTTGGTACTACTTGAGAAAGTTTGTATATCAATTTGAGTTCTTATATGATATTTTAATTCAGTATTTGACAATTATTGTACGTGACATTCTGATATTTCTGTTATCGGTTGAAGTGTTAAGTTTAGATCCCAATGTACAAATGTACTCCTTTCACAATCCACATATAGATCACTAGATCATAGCACTAAAGACTTCAAAATAGTGATATCGAATAATTTTGATTTTTATAAACTCCATTTTCAAACACACTCATGTGCACCCTTCATGTACATGTTTTATCATTCTTGTTTGTCTACATCCGTATACGACCTTGACAATCAAACAACAATCATAGACAATCTAACATCCATAACGAACCAAAATTCAAATACAATCTCCAAAAGCCCACACACTTAAATGCTCATTTGTTCATTCAAACCTCACCGAAAGAACACTCACATTCATTTCATACATCAACAACTTCTTAGTTAAACCTAAACCCGCTTCATCTAAATAATAACATTTACAACCTATATAAACTCAAGAGTTTTGATCAAATACAATGATATTTTTAATAGGAAGACCGAGAAAGATTATAGCCCATTGATTTAGATTTAAATGGTTGAGATTAGTTTGAGACAGTGTTGTAAAAGTCGTTAGGCGGACCCTAGTCGGCTGACTGGGGAGTTGGGAGTACTCGGAGTATTCGGGGTGCCCCTGTTCGATCCACAAGGATCAAGATCAAATGAACGCTTATTCTCTTTCTGTTAAGCGATTCGGAGTACTCGGACCTGGTAAATATAAAGAAAATTAATTATTGGATATAATATATATATATATATATATATATATCAAAATAAGCATAATTCATGTCAAATACGCATGTTTTTTTAAAGATACATGTTTAAAATTCAAATTTTTCCGAGTATAGGGCCGAGTAGGCCGAGTACAGGGCCGAGTTGGACGAAGATGACTGATTTTGACAACTAAGTACAGGGCCGAGTTGACCGAGTACAAGGCCGAGTTGGCCGAGTACAAGGCCGAGTTGGCCGAGTAACCCGAGTACAGGGCCGAGTAACCTGAGGCCGACTAGTTTTGCCGAGTAGGAGAAAGTCGCCTCGGAGGGGTTCCGAGGTCCGAGTAGTCGCCGAGTACTCCCGACTTTTACAACACTAGTTTGAGAGAAAAAAAAATTAAATTAGGGGAAGAACATAAAAAGAAAAGTCACATTGGTTGACTTTCTCTATCCACGTGTAATGGACATGTCAATTTCTCCTATCATTTTAAAACGTGTATAATTTTTTATACGATTTTTTTATAAAAAAAATCACCTTATTAACTAACGTTTTTTTTATCTTTAATATGAGTATTATATTGCTAAATTAAAATTAAAAAAAATACGTGTAGTTGTTTTTTTTACTTCACTATGTCTCTTCTGTTTGCCCGTTATGCTATCAATATACAAATGTGTGTTATAAATATGTTCATTGTGTTATTTAGCCTACACATGATTTAACTTTGTCCATTATGTTTTTAGTATGCTTTTCATTATATTTTACGTAGTTCATCGTGTTTTACCTGATTGGGTTTTGTGTTTATGGTGTACATTTTGTTTTAGTATACTGTCCATTATGTTTTAGTTTATTGTTTATTGTTTTTTTTATATGTTGTCCATTGTGTTTTCAATGTTATTCATTGTATTTTATACCCTATTATCTATTGCGTTTCTAGTTGAATACTTGTTGTGTTTTACGTAATATCCATTATGTTTTCGATATTTTTACAAAAGTATAAAAATAGAGCACTCCTGTTAAAAACTCAAAAGAGGCAAAAAAATAGACATTACTTCAACTCAACTCAAACACTGTGTTCCAGAGTTAAATAATCAAAGGAACGGAAAGGAAGCCGAAAGAAAGGGGGACAATTTTGTGTTCCAGAGTTTCATTAAAGGAAGGAAGTGGAGAGAAGATGAAGGAAAATTCTCCTAAATAATCTTCATTCCAAATTGGAAGGAAGCGGAGGGAAGGGAAAAGAAAAAAAATATAAAGTATATTATTTACTATTTTACCCTCTCATTTAACTTTTAATAAAATCTTACAAGGGTATAATTGTAAAACATACGTTTCTTTTCTCTTCCTTTCAACT
Source organism: Ambrosia artemisiifolia (assembly GCA_032199755.1). Classification (NCBI taxonomy): domain Eukaryota; kingdom Viridiplantae; phylum Streptophyta; class Magnoliopsida; order Asterales; family Asteraceae; genus Ambrosia; species Ambrosia artemisiifolia. Next base: position 13,145,738 of record CM063521.1, read on the forward strand.
CGGGAACACATAAAGTCTTTAGATTCTTTTCTTTTCCTTTCAACTCGGAAACACGAAATAAAATTAAATATTTTCCTTTCTTTTCTTTCATAGTATCCCTTTCTCTTCCTTTCTTTTATTTAGTAAACTCTGGAACACAGCGAAAGACTCACAAAAAGCAGACCAACTTTATTATTCCTTACAACTGTTTTCTTTTCTACCGGAAAACAAAACAAAACAAAACCCTCCGATCAACTATCTCCGGTAACTAAACCAATCACTTAATGGCTGAAGGTTCAAAGGAATCAACATCAACTACTACTAATAATAATAATCAGCATCATCTGATCGTTGAAGATACCGAAGACAGCGTTAAATCTCCTCCAAATTCCCCCAATTCTTCCACTCGAAAGGTTTTTTTTTTTCATTTCTAATCCTTCATATTCAGTTTACATTCAATTCTGTACTGTTTTGTTTTAATTTTTCATGAATTGATAGTTGTTAGCTTGTTGTGTAGTTTATACGATCTGAATTTGTTAAGTATAAGTTAGGTTTTATTAAATGTGAATATAATAAGTCAATCATTGTTCATGATTTGATTTTATTAGGTGTTTTATGTATGGTTGAGTTTTATAAGGCTTATTAGTACCACAATAACGCCTGCATATAGGTCTAAATGACATTCGGTATGGCGTTGAGGAGCACATTCAATACAAAACCAATTTTAGGTAGAGAGCTTCGTAATTGCATAAGCGATTGTATGTAGTGCATGGAAGCATGGTTTAAAAAAACGCTTGAGGCGTGCGCCTCGAGGCGCGCCTCAAGGCGATTCGGTCTGAAAACGCTTCTGAGGCGGCGCCTCAGGTGTTTGAACAGTAGTTTGCGCCTCACAGGACTGAGGCGTTATGAAAAGTTGCGCCTCAGGTGCGCCTCAGGGGGTTTTCAGGTATATTTTTGATGTTTTCGACTTTTTGTGACATTTTATGTCTTTTTTATGTGTGTTTTTTATGTTTTTGATGAATTTGATGATGAAATTAGTTAGCATTTTATTTTTTGAAAGATTAATAATTATTTATTTAATTTTTTAATTCCGCCTCGGGCTTACGCCTCGGGCTTACGCCTCGAGGCTTACGCCTCGTGAGGCGAAGGGAAAACGCCTCGAGGCTCGTTTCCATTCTTTTAAACTTTGCATGGAAGATAATTACATTGAGTGAGAGAAAGATAGGCGGTTAAATACTGATAGTAGTAAGACTCCGAATCACTGGTTTGAATCAAACGGAAAAATAAATGATAAATGTTTTTATGGTTCGTTTCGGATACCGATACACCACACAAACAAACGATAGGGCTGCGAGATCCAACCGAAGATACGGATACACCACTCTGGTTAAAAAATCGTGTCTAAGAACACCACCCAACATACCACGGTTGAGCTAGCAAAGACAATCAATTTTAACTCACAAATCCATGGAGATAAAATTAACACATATTTTTATCAACTAAAACTCACTGTCTCTTTCATACATTTCATTCGGTACATAAAGTGATGAGCAAAGAAATAAAACTACCACTAGTCCCACATTTTTAGGGAATGAAAATAACCAAACCAAGGTAGAAAAGAAAATAATTATTACTAAATAAACAAAAACTAATGTAGAAATAAAATAAACTTGGGATAACTGCAACTTGAATGTTGTAGAACGTGGAGCATGCAAACATGAGTCTTTTACAGTCAACAATTTCATGGATCATATTGACCCATGCTAGCTATAAGACCCGAATCGAATAAACTGATCCATGGCCAACCCGTGTCATTTAACCTGAACCATATTACTAGAGAACTCTACTTGCCACACTTGCTATTAAATACGGTATTAGGTATCGCGTTTAAAGCAATGTGTATAAGAGCTTATGCGGCTTTGGCAGTTCTCTACTTAAAAATTGGCTATGTATTGAACACCCTCTCCATATAATCATTAGTTTATTTGAACTCTTATGCATGTGTTATATTAAGTATTTTATGTATGGTTGAATTTTCGAAGGCTTACTAGTACCACATTTTCAAATAGGGCACATATCTGGCTGAAGTTACACTTGCATATAGGACTGAAATGACAAATTCGGTATAGCATAGAGGAGCGCGTTTAATAGAAAACCAGTTTTAAGTAGAGAGCTGGATGCTTACTAGTAGTATATAGTGCATGAAAGGTGATTATCTGGAGTGAGAGAGAGAGAGAGACAGGGTGTTAAAATACTGTATAGGTGCTTATGCGGTTCTTACAATTCTCGACTTAAAATTGGTTATGTATTGAACATTTGTATATTTAATCATTAGTTTACGTGAATCGTTATACATGTGTTATATTATGTGATTTTGTGTGTTTATGACATGTTGACTTTATAATTGACCAGGCTTGTTATGCTGTTCTTCAGAGTTGGGTTTCAAAGAAATTTATGACTGGATGGTAATATCATAACTCCTTTATGTATTTATTACTCTTATCATTGATATTGTTGTTGTTGTTGTTACTATTATGTATATTGTTTCCTCAACTTGTGTGTTTTGGAATATTTCAGTGTTGTTCTCTTTCCTGTGGCTGTTACATTCTTTGTGACATGGTGGATTGTACAATTTTTTGATGGCTTTTTCAGTCCTATCTATGAAAGGCTTGGTGTTGAAATATTTGGTCAGTCATCTACCGCATGCACTCAGTTTATTGTTTTTCTAAGCACCATGTGAAGTTTGGTTGATATTGGTAAAATTAAACTTACCTATTTATCCCTTACTTAAACCTGGTTTTAGGAGACACTGACTTCTGCTTCATAAAATATCTCTTTTGTTTAGACAAAAGAATTTTTGGTCATTTAATCTGTTACTTATTTAAATTATCAGGGTCTGTCAAACTGTCAAATATTTTTACTATTACAGCTTTGAACCATAAAAGCACATCCACACACTATTTTCTACCGTCCATTTTATTACAACTTGATTATCATGTTTATGATTAGTCAATATCTCACAATCACTTCCAAGAAGCAAATCCAAACATCCCTTAACATGTGCTATCTTCTAGTCCTATTCTTTGTTTACTTGGATAAAATTTGAATTTAGTAATTGTTTGACTTCGTTATTACCTTGGTTTAGAAGGTACTCGTGAGGCGCGGGGCGAGCTTGAAAATGCCTTGAGGGCTTGAGGCAGCATCATGTACGTTTGGGTCAAATTAGGGTCTGTAGGATGCTTATGTGTAAAAACTATCAAAGGGATGGAACTATGAAAAGGTTTACTTAATAGAAAAAGGTTGATATTTAAAACAGAGGAGAGTGGCGCAACTATTGTTTTGTAAATAAAGCTTATTTGGTTGTACATAGAGCAACACCTTGTGTACATGAAGCTCTCGCCTCGCCTTTTGGGACCTAAACGCCTCGGAGCGCCTCATGCTTCTTTAAACGTAGGGTATTACTTATATCCATGCATGCAATAATGTATTTTTTCACTTCACTTCGACTTTCGTACAATCACACAGGTCTTGGATTCCTCACGTCATTGATCTTTATATTCTTTGTGGGGATCTTTGCTTCATCATGGATGGGTGCTACTGTCTTTTGGGTAGGAGAGTGGTTTATAGAGAAGATGCCTTTTGTAAAACACATATACTCGGCATCCAAGCAGATTAGTGCTGCTATTTCTCCAGGTATTTCGCGTCATGGTATCTCTCTTTTTTACAGTGGGGATTGATAGAGGGGATATGAATAATTAAGATCAGAAATGTTCTCTTGTTGTTCTTCACCAACACAATCATCAATATAGAGTGAATTAGTGAAATACTAAATTCTTGACCTGTTTTTGCTTATTGATTAAACTTTACTGTGTTATTTCTTTATATATCACATTTACATAAACACCAAGAACGTGGTTAGACAAACGGTGGAGTATGCTCTAGAGGTGGCAAATATGACTTTCTTACTACTACCTGAGTCGATTTGGGTTATGTTTTACTTTTAACAGCTAAAGTGTGGGAATAGTTTAAGAAAAAGTGAAAAACCTAAAAAACAAGCAGGTCGAACAGGACAAATCCCGCCGAAAGGTTTTTTTCTTTTAATATATGAAAGTATGAAGCCTTTTAATTAACTTTGTTCAACATATTGAATTATTACTGAAACAATTTCGTTTAAATCACATCTGAGAGACAAATTATTTACAAGAAAATAACAGCATACCAGTAGAATCCCACTCATAGCGAGGTTATTGGTGGGGTTTGGGGACGGTAGGATGTAGGCAAGCCTTACCTCTACCCCAATGGATAGAGAGGCAGCTTCCAGCTTGCCCATCTTGTCACCTTCCATATTGCACTTGCAGTACATTATGCTGACGCTAGAAATCTGACTATACTTAGTTAACAAGCATTATTACACATGGGATGTCTTCATTTAATGGTATTATCCGATGTTTTCATAGCCGGAAGTCAGACCAATTTCAAAAATCAGATGGCGTGATACGTTACATACTTTTTTTTTTTAAAGAAAATATATAACTAGTTTAAGACATATGGAACTACTTTATCCTTGGGTATGCATTTGCAATATTAACAGAACGTGAAGCATTGAAGCCTTAAACAAACAAAATATGGAACCCGGTCCAGTTTGCTGGTTCTGTCGCTAACTGATCGGGTCTAATGGAGGCAACCTGACCGGTTATGTAGCCGGTTCTGGTCTGTTTGGCTCTTGAAACAGTGCCACTTTTATAGTTTCTCATTCTCTTGGTTATTTATTTTTGTGACAGACCAGAACACCACTGCATTTAAGGAGGTTGCCATCATCCGTCATCCTCGTCTGGGAGAATATGCTATCGGTTTCATTACATCGTCGGTGGTTCTTCAGGTACCCTGATAATCATTAGCGATTATCTTGAAATTGCAGCTTCTTTTTTCATCTGAACTTTCAACATTCATGTTTGATACTTTCTCGGTTTAAGACCGGAAACATTTTAGTTTCGAAAATGAGTCTTTGAATACGTGTTGCGCATGCAGAGGGAAAACGGAGACGAAGAATTATGTAGCGTTTTTGTCCCTACAAACCATCTCTACATAGGTGATGTATTTTTGGTCAACTCTGATGAGATCATTAGACCAAATTTGTCTATTAGAGAAGGCATCGGTACGCCCACTTTCTTTACTTAAACTTGACTTGTCTACTTCTGAAAATGGGCAAAAAAAGTGTCTGGGTCAACCCAACTTGACTTGGCTCTTCTCTGTTTTGACGACCCGTACTAAAAAGTAAAAACCTGGCCCATCAACCCAAACTTGTTTTGACTTGTTACCTGACCCACTCATCTTGCAACCTCTGAATCATAGTATTTTTTTTAGTTAAAAGAAATTCTTGGTCATCTCTCTATACACTCACTTTTCTAATCTGTATTTCAGAGATTATTGTTTCAGTGGGTATGTCGATGCCGCAGTCGATATCTCCCATAGAGAGGGTCCCACCTGCAAACGATAGGATTCCGCTAAATAGACTGCTGTAGAAGCTTCTGTGTTGTCTGCAGGATTTTTTTGTAAGAATCAAATGAGAGATCCGTATTGTTGTATTCATAATACATGTGTAACAGTTGCGACATATATAGTAGCCGCACATGACACATTGCTTTTGCTGGGTAAAAATTCGAAATCTGTATTCTTATGTTATCTGCATGTAGTTGGAAATCAGAATCATGTCGGCGTGGTTTATATATGTATAATGGTAAGTGTATGTCGTACAAGAACCGACTGTTCATAATGAATGGACAAAATGAACTTATAGTTATGTGACGCCTGAGCCAAGTTCTACATCGTTTCGCCTACTAGATCATAAGAAATGTCTCGCCCCTGATACCACTAACACGCTTAGGGTGTGAGGATATCTCCATAGTTAAGCGGCCTTCACTAACCCCCGGGTCAGTTTTCTCATAAGATGAAAGAAAACTATCGCTTTTGTCGTCTTTGAGCCGTTGGAGGCAATCTCTCAGAAGGTCCGGTGGGAAGCTTCTGTCCAGTTTCTTGTTCAATCTTGGCCTTTAGCTGTCTAAGGATCTTGATCTGACCCAACTTTTCAGGTGATAATTTATCCCAGTAAATACCTGAAAAACCAATTGACCGCTCATATCATCACATTCCCAAGGAATACATGAAATTACATTGCGAAATGATGGGAGCCCATGTTCCCAATTACACGTACGGGTGTTCATAAACAGTTGAAACCGTCCGAACCACCGAAACATAAGCAAATCAGTAGGTTCAAGATTTATATGTAGTTAAGGCACATTCGTTTCAAAACCAATAATATATTGAGAACCGGATAATGAATCGTACTAGGTGCATAATAGATGACCAAAACTGCAGAAGTAGTAGGATAGAGAAAAGACGCAGTTACGTAATTGTCTTGTGTTGTAAAATGCATTATGCGGTTTTTACCGTTCCAAAACATATTATTAGTTATGAAATTAATTTACATGAACCATCTTTATCAGTTTAAATATGATGTAACAAAGGAATTTGAAATAGAAAATTAGAAAACCGGCTTTTTTGCAGTTCTTTTAAATCCGTAATTAACGGTTCAACCCATAACTTCAAAACTGGACGAACCGGACACTGAACACCCCTAACTTTGCATAGGAGTCTTTAAAAAAGGAGCAACTAACCTTGAGGTTTAGGGATAGATGTGTTGGTGAAAATAACTTGGGTGGGAGTGCATATGATGTCAACAGGGACATCATGGATCAGCAGCTTCTCAACAGGAATATCATCTACCAATTGTTCATCATGCACTGAAACACAAAAAATAAATAATTTTTTTTTCATGAAATATATACTATAGCAGGTAGTGAATGATTACCGCTATATTACTATATTGTACATGTAAAAAAAAAAGGATTTTGGAGTAGGGGTCTGTGAGACAGGGAGCCAACTCTTTATCCTCTAGGATAGAGGAAAGTTTTTTCCCAAACCTACCAATAGCTTTGCTATGCACAAGATTTTACTGTGTATGTATGTTGGTAATTATTACCAGACGTAACGACTGGAGTTGAGTCATCGATCGCTCCCATATAGCGCAGCATTCCATATTCAAGTTCTGCAAATCCCTACATCAGTGCTAATTGGATCAACATTCAACCCATCAAGTTTAAATAGTTCTTAAGTATCCTGATAATTAACTACAACAACCAAGTGTCAAGACAGGGCGACCCGCCAAGTTTATAGGACAACGAGCCTATACGAGCCACTAATCCTAGTCTCTTCGGGCTTGATGTGATTCTTTTCAAAGGATTTATTTGTAATTTTACTTTGAAGAGTGGGCGCCGAGTTAGCTTGGGCTCACTAACGGGTCAAACGGGTAGGGCTGTCCCCGCAGAACATGTTTTCACAATTTCTTTTTAACTTCACTTACTTTAAACATGTTAAATATACCTACAGAGTTTTATTCCTTTATAATAATACAACTTTTTTTGGAAAGAAAAAACACATTGATTTAGTTGTTTCGGTGCATTTGTACACACTTCGAATAAAACTTTAGGCTAGTGTGATCCATTTCTTAGTCAAATCTTTTAACTTAACCCATCTGACCCATTAAAAGATAAACCATATCACAAATAAGCAATTTATAGGTAAAATGGGTTGAAACTACTACCTCTAGGACACAAGGATAATTCAACTAACAGTCAAATACTTGTGTTAAGCTAAGCATATCACAATTATGATGCACAATGGGAGTAAGTTATATACCTCACCCTTGCCAAGGCGAGCTCCAGTTTTTGGATCAACAGCAACCGAGCCAATGACGATAACATCCACCTTCATCTTCTCATCTAATCCAATGGGCCGTCCGTATTTTGCTACCCCGACAGAGGTGCATGCCTCATTCATGGTACTAGGATTTAATTTATCCGATTCAAGTACAGAGAAAAATCCTGTCCTTAAACGCGGTTGTGGGGTAAGTAGCTTCTTTCCACCTTCACAAAAACAAGTATTCTTATAAACTTAATGAAACTCCATAATCAATAAGATATAGTCATATAGAAGAGCCAAACATTATGAATCTTACAACCATGAGAACCCGTCACAGGAAAACTCACGTGCCCATCAATACCCTGCTAATATATGGAACGAGATAAAACGTAGTTTGTGCTATGCATGTGGCCTTTAATGGGACACAGGGTTAAAGCTTAATGACATAAACTAGTAGAAGCTGGATTCAAACATGAGACCTCTAATAAGACGTATACAACTGCACTACCCCTTTACGCGATGTAGTCCCCATGAGACAATGTCAAATCCAGGGGTCATTTTATCACAAAGTTTTCAAGAATAACAATTCCTTGTATTTTACAACTTTCTTCATAAAACTATTTTGTGACAAAACCGCCCTGACCTAAAATTAACCTAATTATCTAGGGTGTCCAAAAACCTTTAACCAAAGCGAGTCAGCATGTTTGAGATCTAAACGATTCAGTTTTCACGGTTTGGTAGTTTAACGGTTTGAAACTTGGAATCGGGCACGTAAACCGAACCAACCTTAACCTTTATTATTTATATAATTTAATTTTTATTCTTAGAATATGTGGTTATGTATATGGGACAAGAATCAGAACCAACAAAAATAAGCAATAAAACAAGTACTGAAACAAATAAAAACTGACCATTAAGTGTCAAGAATCTGACTTGCTTTTGAGGTGTATCAGGATTAACCTTGACACAATTAGCCTTCTGAAACACCTCCAGCCTACTCAACTGGCAAAATAACCAAAAATAATGGCAAAAGAACACAATTTTACATAACATTTTATAAGTTAATTAATAAATAATAAACAACCTATACTTTGATAACTGTTTTACATATTTTTATAATCATAGTTTTACATATTTAAAAAAAAAAAAAAAATAACTTATATACTTTGATAACTGTTTTACATATTTTTATAATCATAGTTTTATATGCAACATAATGTATAGTATATAATTATTTTTATCAAATTTTATATATAATAATTTATTTAATTTATTAAATAAATTTATATAAATGATAGGCCCGGTGAGGCTCGCGAGCCTACTCATGATTAGGAGAGTAAATGACCCAAGTTGAGACTGAGCTCAGCTCGTTTCAAACTCAATAATTAAAGCTGGAGCTCGCCTTGGGGTTGGCTCGTTTATAATTTACTAATGAATTTATATACATTTATAATTGTTTTTTGCATCTATTATTTAGTTATTTTTATCATAATTTTATATGATTCTTTTTTTTTTTTTTTTCAGACTAGTGTTAGTGGAAATAATATTAACCAAAATGCTATTGTTGGAGAAATATTTACTAAAATTGTATTTTTTCTTTCCTATCTTATCCGGTATGTTTTCTAGATTAACTTTTTTTTTTTAAAGTTATTATTATTTTTTGCATAGTTACTCTAGTAGAGTAATTACTATAGAGTTTACTCTAAAGATTACTTAATTACTCTGCTAGAGTAAGAGTAATTATATAAAAAGTTAGGTCTTTTAGATTTTAAGACTAAAAATCAAGATTAACTTGATGGGAAAAAAAAGCTCGCTTCATTCCTTAGGTTTAGTATATTAACCCCCTATATGTTTAATATATGTTTTATTTAAATAATAAGTTCGTGAGCCAACTCGAGCTCCTTAAATGAAGCCCGGGCTTGGGCTCATTTATTAAACAAGTTTATTTTTATACTCGTGCTCAGCTTGAGTCATGCTTTTAACAGCTCGAGGTCCACAAATGAAGCCTGGGTTTGAGCTAAGCTAATTTTTATCGAACTGATTTCGAGTAGCTAATGTATAAGTGTAGGAAATTGTGACCTTATCAGCAGCAGAAGGAGCACCAACAAAATTAGGTATCCGGTGATGAACAGGTCTAGGAAACTGAGCAATGTTCATCGCCTCCATCATATCCCATATCCTCTTACGTATCCTCCATTTCCATCCCTTTGGACTATCATCATCATCATCATCAATTCCTTCTATTTCAGCTGCTTCAATTGCCATTGATTCTCTTGCTTTTGCGTCCAGACGGAGCCTCTCCGCCTCGTACGCCGATTCGTCAAATGAAACTTGAGGATTATTATTATTATTATTATTCATTTTAAATGGATTGTTGGTGGAATATTGGAGTATGGAGAGTGAATTGGAGGGTTGAGGTTTGATTGAAGGGATGAAGTGTTTGAAAGATGGAGGTCGGAATGCAGAGGTGGTGTTCATGGCGGTTTGGTGGTTATTTTTGTGTACACGACAGGGATGATGATGATGATGATACATATCTATCTTAACTACTATTTAAACGTTTAAAAAATAAACAAATTTCAAAAGGTTACCAGTATGATACCGACACTTGGCATAGCAGTTGAGTAATTGACATGTGTATTACATTGAGTGAAAACCATGCAAACGAATACATGTATCGGTACTAGTGGTGTTGGGTTGGTATTGGTTTGGTTCGTTATTGTGCCAGAAAATATTTATAGCTTACAATATCAAAATAATTTTATCCCGCACATCGAGAAAAAGCATATGAAAGAATACGGTACCGATACCGAAGATGACCCCCACGTTGCGGAGGACACGAGGGTTGTAAAACCATGCTAAGTAGTAAGCGAACGGCAACCACCAAGTAAATAAGCAGAGTACCCGATCAGTCCAGCTAACTCCATCTTTATAATTACCCTTGCAAAACAATACAAAAAAGCTTAACACTCACTAAAACACAAAAAATTAAAATTACTGTAGCTAAGGCTTCAATAATTGTTATACATAATACTAAATTTAAAAGGCCAGTGAATTTTGAATAAGTAAAAAATAATAAATATAACTAGTGTTTTCGAAGTACGGCGCGTTGCGCCGTTGGCCACAATCTACGCAATGAGAGATCGAACGTAGGCGAAAGAACTATATGAACGTAGGCGAACGTAGACGAAAGAACTATATGAACGCACACGAACGTATACGAAAGTACTATACGAACGCAGACGAACGTTGGCATAAGTCCTATACGAACGTAGACGAAAGAACTATACGAACGTGAACGTAGACGACAGAATTATACGAACGTAGATGAAAGTATTATACGAACGTAAACGAAAGTTGGTGGCCAAAATGGGAAAAAAAACTTAACAAAAAAGTCGGTGTTCAGATTAGGAAAGAAAATTAAAACAACCTACGTTGACGAACGGAGACGAACGTACTGTACGAACGTAGACTAACGACGCATAAAATAAATTACTATACGAACGGAGACGAAAATACTATACGAACGTAGAGCAACTTGGGTTAAAGATCGGGTGTTACAGACGAACGGAGACGAAAGTACTATACGAACGTAGGCGGACACTACGTAAAAAAGAAAGAGATAAAATGTGGCAAAAATAGGGGAAAAAAACTTAACCAAAAAGGGTGTTACAGACGAACGGAGACGAAAGTACTGTACGAACGTAGACAGACACTACGTAAAAAAGAAAGAAATAAAATGTGGCAAAAAAGGGGGAAAAAAACTTAACCAAAAAGTGGGTGTCCAAAACGGTGGAAAAATAAAAATTGTAGGAGAAAAACCTAACCAAAAAGTTGGTGGCCAAAATGAGGAAAAAAAAAGAACACCTAAAGAAAGGAAAAGTAAAGAAATGTGGCCAAAATCGGAAAAGATAAACTTAATAAAAAGGTTGGTGGTCAAAACGCAAAAAAAAACTTAATAAAGAAAACAAAAAAAAAGGGGCGAAATGGAAAAAGTTGGAAATTAACTATTTAATTTACCTCTCCGTTTAATATATATATATAATTTTGATTTATAAATCTGATATTGGTTCAGTTTGGTTTGCGGCTTATTTTGTTTGGAACCGAATAGTGGACATCTTTACAGAAAGAAAAGGTTGTTCGTCATGTTACAATGATTTATGATCGTTCCTAACCATTTATAGCACCGTATCTTTCCTCACCCATTGGAAGGTGTGAATTGGAGAGGCTAACGAAGGAAGAGTGAAGATTGAGGGAAGATTATATAGGTTGTTGATTGCGTCGGAGGTTGAGCAACGGAACAAGGGTTTACTGGTTTCAAGCAGGTTTTGTTCAGACCGGCTAACACAAAACTAAGTGGTCCATGAGTAGATGCAGTCTCGATCTAATTAGCCAGTTCGGTCCAGTCATGTAACAACAATACTTTTAAAACTATATAGTTTTCTTTTCTTACGTTACTATAACAATTTTCAAGCATAGGATGTTAGGATTACTCACATTTTTATTGTTTCTTGAACAGGAGATTTTTTTCTTTTGCTATTTTTATAACTTGTTTTTACTAAAATTAATTTTAAACCTATCTTGTTTTGTATAAAATATTTGTTTCTAGGTATACAATTCCGTAAAGTGATAAGTTATTGAAAGGTCAAACAGTGAGATCTAGGTATGTTGGTAACTTTTTTCTTGTTACCTTTGTTATAATAGAACACCATTCAAGTCAAAATGGTGAAATTATAAAAAGTTTTATCCGGATCGTTAACTAACAAAACTGACCAGTTACGAAAAATCCAAAAGCGAAACATCCGTTACACGTTTGATTTTAAACCATAACCAAAACGACGCTAGACATGTTGAACAATGCCAAAACATCAAGAGAAAAAAACCAAGGACTCTTTGAGTATTCAAGTAAAACAACTTTACATATATGATGAAAACATCCACACAAGCCCCATGCTGGAATATCGTTAAGGAGGGCCCATGATGAGGTCGTTTAATGAGTCGTCGAATCATGATCTGCATGCATGTCCATTGATGAATCAGAGTGATGTTCATTGTTTCTTGGTCCATGAGATATGTGATAGTTCTGAAGGCTGCGACGAACTGGGCTTGACAGTGCGTTGGAGAATATATAATTTCTGGGTGCGGGTTGATCGCTAGCGGCCATGCTAGTGTTAGTTGAGTCGGACTGTAAACTTCTTGGAGCCATTGCCATTGATGGTTCCTCCCCAGATGATTCCAGCTCAGCCTGGAAACCAATGTAGTTATTCATGTGGTCCAAGAAATATTGTTTATATTCATATAATAATATACTATAGAAAAATACAATATAAATAACTAAATAATATATATTATGTTATACATATAAAATTATAACTAATGCTATATATAGAAAACTAACTATATATGTATATGAATAAAACAACCTAATGATTAATGAATAATAAACGAGCCGAGCTCAGGCTTGGGGCGTTTACACCCCTAGATTCATCTAGTGAGTGGTTTCGGATCAAGAATTTATCTCTAATCATGGAAAAAAGCGCTCAAAGGAAACAACATATCTAGACATGCCCACATTGTATTTTAGTGCATAATAAAGACCTTAGTAATTGTATTAAAAAACTACATTATAAATTGTTATTCGAAATAAACAGTTCTTGTAGTTGTAAGCATACATCTCATACATTTGACTATTTAAATTTTCCCGTTCTATTTTTGCGTCTAAAATGAAATCAACCAGGGATTCTATGAGATCTCAGAGTATGGTATATTTAGAAAGAAAAACAAAAGATGATTGAGGTCAACTCGATCCATTTTGACCCGCACAAACAAAACTTGTTTGGTTCTCTGCAATTGGTTCAGTGTCAATGGAGTTAAAATGCCTTAAATGGTAATAACTCGAAAGTCCTAGATTTGAAATCCACTCTTGTGTACCTAATATGGCTACCCCCATAAAAGTGTAAAACACATGCATCAATCATACATAAAATGTAACCATACCACTAAGCAATGTTACTTAAATTAGATAATTCAAAACTTCTAGTCATTATAGTCTCAGTATCCCATCAGCCGAGAAATTTCATCATTCATGCAGAAAGTTAAAACAAATAAAGAACTTAGGGTTCATGATCACAAGCCGAATCATTTTACAATGGATGGTAAGAATAGTGGTTGATCAGTAGGACTGGGAAGACGCGGACCATGTTAATATTTAATACACAAATGGATGGGAAACATATAAAAATGTTGTAAGTCGTGTATATGATGAATGAACCTGGATGTAGGCTAGTATGTCATCTGATGTGACTCTCAGCCCTTCCGCATGTTGCTTGGAAATCCACTGATAGAGCATTTCCTGCAAAGTTCAAATTCTAGCCAACATAAGAAACTTTCAGCCGACAGCTGTAACCAAAATTACATACTATTTCATAAACAGATTATAAGTAGAAACAATACGAATGATAGCATGATACTAGCTATTGATTAGCAAGGTTATAGAAAAAATACGAATGATACTCTTAATAGTAATACGAGAAATACTAAGACCATTCCCTTTACACTCGAGATCTTGAAATATCATTCTGCATTTACAGTGTTGACAATTAACAATAAAGATATCAAACTAAATCGGAGCATGGATCCATTAACTAAGGTTGTGTACTAAATGGAATTTTACAATATTTTTGGTATCCCCATAATGGCTACCATTGGTCAGTTTAAAAACATCTTTACATTACCATAAATGGAATAGAAACCGGAACATATAAATACATAGTTGTATTATCTAAGTTGCTTGAAAAGGCAATTTGGAAAAAAAAAAATGACCCTCCAGATTTATTGCTCAACATATTCATGCTACATGCATGCAACTCGGGAAGCATTTAGCAAATTAGAGATGCAATTCGGTTGCGAACATCTGCGTTAATCATAGAAACTTTTAACAAAGCACATGTGATGGCACTATCAATATAATGTTGGAAGACATATTAATCTAAGTATCTAAATAGTATCAGGTAATCATATTAGAAATTGGTAATTACAAATATTAGGTTATGGCATTAGAATTGGTAACACAAAATAGAAGGATATTATATCACCAATAGGTAAAAAATTAATGATTAATGCGTTTTCTTAGAACAGTTGATACTTTTCTACTTTTGTATTGGCATCTTTGTTAAATATCGACATTTTTAACTATTTTGGATATCAACTGTTTAATGTTTTGTGTGAAATAACGATAAGCGTACCATACCTTGATGGTAGTCAATAGTTTTAGTCATCCCTAATCAATGTACTTTCAAAGTAAATTATATACATTTGCAAATTGATCAAATAGGCTAGGCCAAAGGTTTGTGAGGCTTCCTAGAGGTTCACTTCTTAGCAAACATAGACCATACACAAGGGACCAAAAGGGGTAGTAGCATAACACCTCGATTAAGACTTCGTATTTAAACGAGGTGCACACAATTTTTAAGGGATTACAGTATTATTAATTCGTTTACAACTTTGCATTCTTCGCAATTTATTTATGGTTTTTGTGTTTTGTTTCTTCATACTATACTCTTGTTCTATGTCTCTCTGTGAAATCACGATTCATGTCTGGTGAACTTCTACTAGGTTATTTCCCTTCCCTTCCGTGCTTCTAGCCTAAGGTAAGATGCAGGCATGGCTAGTTGCCTCCCTTGACCACTTTACCTTTTACTCCACTGACCCCATATTACTTGCATGATACAACATGGACTACGAGCATTTTTAACTCTAAACTGGTATTAGACACATGATTCTCTCCCAACAACGACAAAAGCTCAATTTGGAACAATGCAAATAAGAATCACGTAAACATCAATCAACATATACAACCATACCCAGTAGAATCCCACTCATAGCCAGGCTATTAGGCAAGGTAAAATGTAGGCAAGCTTTACCTGGGATAGAGGGGCTGCTTCCAATGAGACCCCCGACTCTAAAGCAATATCTAACCATAATAAAAATAGCTACTAAAAGATCCACACTAAAAAGGACGTGGAGTCTAAAAACGCATAATATGGACAAATAACACACCATGTTTACAGACAGAGCAACGATACCATGCAAAGGCCACCTAAATAAACTGCAAAGCTAGGCTCCTAGGGAACGATCCTAAACTAAAGTCACACAAACTATCTAAAAATCTTTAACCTTAATCCTACGTCTCCACGTCGTCGACTATGTCCTCAGAGAGATGCAAGTCTAGCAAATCCTGCCTAATCCGCTCATCCCATGCTAATTCTTCTTTACACAACTCATATATAAAAGACAATTACTTAAAAACGTTAACATTCTATTCATTCATCACTAGAGAAATTAGTCCAAATTACAATCCAATTTAATAAAGCACTAAACAAACACATCCAATGATCAACTAAAAGCACATCAAGTCAATCACTCAACAATCCATACCTAAAGCCAATATTCACATCCAAATTCCATTATAATCATCAAAATTCACAACACAAAACCATTACACAAACTTAGGGTTTAATCAAATCAACAACACACAAGTAATCTAACCAAATAAAACATCATAATACCAATCCATGACGTTCACCAGACAGAAAACACAGTTTCTGTTGGCTCATAGCTTGAGAATAAAGCTGTGACAGAGAATTAGCAGCACTGCTAAAATTGGCGTACATCGTACGATCGACTTCGTCTAGGCTTGTAGCCACCGATTTCCTTTTTTTAGCCATTTTTATTATAAATAAATTGATCGTTTTCACACCTGGTTTGTGTGTTTTCCGATTAATCGGCAAGGGACGATGAGGATAGTGACATCAAGAGGTGTGTGAATGGGATTGATGAGGAGTTGGTGGTGTTTATATAGGACGTCGTTATACATGTTGGTTATTGATTGAGATTTTGATTTACGCATATGGACCCTATGTGGAATAGGTGAAGCTTTTTTTTTTTTTTTTTTTTTTTTTAACCGGTTTATCAACCTTTAACCTTTGTAATCAATATTTCTTACGACACCAATTAAAATACAAAGAAAAAAAATATAGATACTTATCAATTTGACTACATCTGTGAATATCTATGTAGTTAGCAGGTTCTTATATGTAATAGTAAGTTCATAAGCATATATACTATCTTAATAAGATTAGTGGCTTGCCTAGACATGATTAATGGATTATATTAATACATTGTGTTTTTTTTTCCGGCATGAACAAAAAAACACTCAAAAAGTCGTTTTTGTTTTCTGTATAACACTATAGTGCTTGTTGGAAAAATAATAAAACGCTTGTTAATTTGGTGTAATTTTTTTTATAAATGTTGTATACAAAAGTTACTCATGTTTAAAAATAGTGAGGGAAAGTGCATACGCCATGCACATGAGAGAAAAAAGACTTTTGAAGGAAAATCAAGGGCAAGATGGGATGGCTTCACATAGTGTCATGTGTCACACCCTTTTTCTTTTATTACATATACTAGTGGGGTGCCCGCGCGATGCGGCGGGGAACACAACACTTAAAGGTTGAGTCGATCCAGGGCTAGCTCGAGTTTGACTTGCACCTCATACCGAGTTGGTTTGGGTTGACTCTAATCTAAAATAAAGATGAAATCTTAAACTCGAGCTCGGCTTGATCAAAAATCAAGTTGGTTTGCTTAACTTGATTTGATTAGACTTTACAACTAATTTACCATGAAGGTAAAACATATAAATTATTCTTTATAGCTTTACATACATTTAGTATTGTCGTATATTCATTATTGTTGTTTTGTCAACCTCTTCAATTCAATATCAGTCTTTCTTTTCTTTTGTTCTTTGTACATGACATGATGAAGACAACGTATATAGGGAATTATAGTAACTTTTACTCGTAATAAATGTAACGAATACAAGGAAAGTTAATGTATTTGATTTTGTAACAATAACATGGAAGCCATCCATGTTGGTACGTTCCAATTCGAATGGATGTGAATTAGATTAGAGATTCAAATAACAACATCAAACTACCACAAATCGTCCTAGATGCTAGAGTTTCATAATCACCAACATACATGCAAAATCAAACAAACAACGAGCTTAATCATATTACGAAACGGGAGTGTTTTTATGTTAGGATCAGAGGGCTTGATTGTTGTGATGTTTGATTAATGTAACTATGAAATGGATGAAGTATGAATGAAAGTGCAGCGGAAATTATCACAACAAGAGGAATACTCTTTTGTTGACTAAAATACTTTTTATTAATCTTATGAGATTAATAAGTACAAGTACACAGCTCCCCCTCAGCCCTTGATCACCCAGTAATATCCTTTAATGAATATTGATCTGAGTGATAATAGAACAGTTGTGAAACTGTTCTATTTATAGAACTTCAGGATATTAGGAGCGTGATCAAGTGCTAAATAAACTATTACAAATACAGCTAACCAATCGCACTAAGCCATGCTAGACATAGACTGATAAAGTACTGACATAGGAGCACTACTGTTCTATTATAATAAAGTCTGTTGGTGAAACCGCTGTTGCTGAAACTGCTGTTGATTCTTCATCAGTTGTTGTAAAACTCTGATGGTCTTCAGTTGTTGTAAACTATGTTGTTCTTCAGTTGTTGTAAACTCTGTTGGAGCCTAACAGCTGTTTGACTCCAATAGATCTTCTCAGCAGTGGTTTCCTCAGCAGACCTTTGCTCATCAGCTGTTCAACCATCAGCTGTTTGCTCGTCAGTAGTTTGTTCAACAGTTGTTTGCTCATCAGCTGTTTGGTCTTCAGCACTTTACTTCATACGCTCAACAACTGTTTGCTCAACAGCTGTTTGGTCTTCAGTACTTTGGCTATCAGCTGTTTGACTCTTCAGCAGTTGTTAGATCTTCAGTACTTTGTAACTGCTGATGTTTGTCTTGTAATAGATAGGATCAGTGTATGTACTTATTATTATTATGGATCAATTAAGATAGTCTTGTTTTGGCTTTCCAATCATCTGTTCTTCAACGGGTTCGATAGCAACCCAACATTTTATTTGTGTTACATCACTAACATGTGTCATGATGCACAAATTTTCCAACATTGTCCACAATTTCCTTCGTAATACATTTCGTTTCACATCTTGCGTGTTTCTCTTTTGAGCTATATCTCAATCAGGAACATGAGTTGTTAAAGTTTATCGCAAGATGCTACCACTTCCCGTATTCTCAATGGTTATTCTTAGCAACCACTATATAACGTATGTAAACATAAGAAAAAGATTATAGAGAGAAAGATAGGATGGAAAATGAGAGAGCTCTTTATCAATGAGTTTTACCAAGTACAATAAGCCTCTATTTATAGGGACATAACATTAATAAAAACTTAATGGTATATGAGAGTTCGAATACGTATAGTCGCCATAATATATATGTTTATAACAAAGAAACATTAATACAAACTTAATGGTATATGAGAGTTAGAATATATATAGTCGCCATTATATCAAAGAAATTTTAATTATATCACAACTCTTTTTACTATCTTTTTATATTATCAATATTTATACTTAATGCTAGATTGGTTTTAACTAATATAAGAGAGAATTACACAAATTGTCCTTTAGTTATTACTGAAATTGCATCTTCTGTCCTTTATGGAAAATTTTCACTCCTTATATCCTTTATTTTATCAATTTGTTACACCATTTGTCCTTTAGCCTAACTTAGTTAAAAAAACTTGGTTAACTTTATTTTCTAAGTTTACACTTTTAGCCCCTATAGTTTCGATCGAACCATAACCCTTGATTGACCTCGAATTCGACCACGGCAATTAACGAAATCATAGGGCTATTATAGAACATCAAATTCCGATAAAAAACATGTATAATAATCGTACTGACCTGATCCTTTTCGACGCTAAATCGAACGATTAAAATTGCGATTGGTTGATTTTATTCTTCAAATTGCGAACGATTTGGTGAGTGTTTATGGTATATTTTTGCACAGAAACGGTCAACTAAGGAATAAGATGTTTAGCATGTTCCATAAACATTTAAAAATGTATTTTGAGACAATAAAGTCTTCAAACGTTTAAAAACCCACTTGCAAACCGAGCCTATATACCATAAATTGAAACCTGTTATAACATCTTATGCCTTAGTCGACCGTTTCTGTGCAAAAACATACTATAAACACCCACCAAATCATTCGCAATTTAAAGAACAAGATCAACCAGTCGCAATTTTAATCGTTCGATTTAGCCTCGAAAACGATCAGGTTAGTACGATTATTATACATGCTTTTGATCGGAATTTGATGTTCTATAATAGCCCTATGATTTCGTTAATTGCCGTGGTCGAATTCGAGGTCATAGGGTTCGATCAAAACTATAAGGGCTAAAAGTGTAAACTTAGAAAATAAAGTTAACCAAGTTTTTTTAACTAAGTTAGGCTAAAGGACAAAGGGTGTAACAAATTGATAAAATAAAGGATATAATGTCACACCACGCCAATGGCGGAAACACGTGGCGCAACGCTCGAAAGCATATCAAAGTCAAGATTAACACAAACTATATTTAATTAGAAAAGATCAATTTATTAGGATGTTGAAACAGAGTATCATATTTCAAACATTACATAAAACAATGAACATTAAGTTTCAATGTGGGGCATTTCCGCTTATGTTCCAACCCAAGGTAACAATAGATGAAACCCCGACAAGTATCCGACATCCCGTATTCCACCGCACTAGCCTCATATCTAATTAGCACTTAGTTACCTGAAAGATATGTTTAAAAAGAGACGTCAATATATAAAATATTGGTGAGTTCACAGGTTTTAGTTTCATAACAACAACATTTTTACACACTGTGCAGAACAACACAATTTGTGGCCTTTGTAAGGGGTAGCTAGCTCCTACAAAACTACGATGATGAGCAATCCCTTGAGCCCATAACCAAACCAAGACTAATAAATATGCCCCGCGATCACAAGTTGTTCCTCGGCAAATAACAACTTAGTTTAGAATACGTGCACCCCAGGCATACGCCGATGCATAATCGACGCTATCGATTAGGGGTGGGCCTTGTCAGGCACCAATAGTACTATCCAAATATTTCTTCGGTTTCATGCCCCAGAATTAATGGTTACAGTAGCGAGGACTCAACCCCGAGTGGCGAACACACAACAAAACTCAAGTACTCATCATGCCACTCATCACATTTTAACCTTTGAAAACATTTCAACATGTGACAACATTTGACAAACATATCTTTCCCCCAATTAAAACAGTAAAATGGGGCCATGAAACTCACCTGAAGTACTGCGTAAAATCAAATACCAGAGAGTAGCAAGTCCATGGTCAAGCACCTACGAACGTCCTAGTGCGTGTAAGTCACTAAGTCTATAGCGTGTGTTTTTCCGGCAAGTTGTGCACCCAACTCCCAACACCACCATTTACATATAATTCCCCGTTTAAATTAAACATATGTCCTAGGTCCGTTGGTGATGGATTACCCTCGTTACAAGTTACACTTATACTTCCATGAATATTAACTAACTTGTATAATATTGTTCTCGACTCGACTCACTTGACGTATAATTATTTTCCCATTAAATAATTATACTAAGATCTTGTCGATCGATATAATATTTTTCAACACTCGACTTGACTCACTTTACCGTATATTTATTTTCCCATTAAATAAATATACTAGGATCTTGTCGATCGATAACATATTCTCAACCCTCGACTCGACTCACTTTACCGTATATTTATTTTCCCATTAAAAAAATATACTAGGATCTTGTCGATTCGATATAACGTTTTCAATACTCAATTCGACTCACTTTACCGTATATTTACTTTCCCATTAAATAAATATACTAGGATCTTGTCGATTTGATAACATATTTTCATTGTCAAGTCCATATACTTGTTTTAAACGCTTTAATCGTTAGATTATTTACGTTATTTTCTCCCACGAATAAGTTTCCAACACTTAGGAAAGTGTTATGTATTTTCACCCAAATTATATATTTTAAACCCTTAAAATTTGCGTTTTCATTTCCGCATTAGACGTAATAATACAAATACTTATTCGTCCGTTTCTACATTTTTGTTCCGTTAACACGTCGTAACTTGAACACGTCCATATCCGATCACTTAAACATATATATTTATCACTTCTCGATTAATATAAGTTACACATATATATTTCATAGGAATAATTACTTTTTGTCGCATATTATTTTTCCTACCTTCGAAGTATATATTTAGTTATTTATCTCAAATTTCCAACAATATGATCCACTTGAAATTAATCATCTATTAATTTCTTCATATTTTTACTTGGAAACTTATAAAATAACTTGTGTATTTTCCAAAACCAAGACTTGGTTATTTTCAACATAAAATGCTCCAACATTTTTATATCCCCACAAATATAAAACTGCTCATTTTATAAAAACTCCAGTAAGTCTTTAAAATTACCAATTTCGTAATAAAAACTCTAGTTTTTATTTTTCTCGACATCTTTGGTAATTTACATTTTTATAACATCCCATTTTATAAAAATGACACTTAGTATGAAAATAAAATCTTTTGTATACATTTTTATAACAACCCTTGTTTATACAACTTTCCACCTTTAACACCAAACTTTACAATGTCACATTTTTAGACTTAAGTTTCTAAAATGACATTTTACACCCCTCAACTTTTAAAGTTATCAAATAATACTCTTGACCTTTAAAAGTTACATTTTTATTTCTATCCTTCCAACAATGACAATTTTCTACTAAACTAGTAGCTTTATTATGTCAACTTTGTCATGATAGATTTTTATTGTGATCTAACACTATCCATAGTCCATAATAACCCCATTACGAACAATAATGTGTGTATTTGTGTGTATTATGTCTATTTTGTCCAACTTGATCTCTTTATGTCCAAATATTACAATATGTAAACTTTATATTTTACATTTTCTCACAAGATCAACACAATATTATGCACTAGATGATCATTTTAAGATGATCAAATCCATTTTTAAGTGTATTCAAGTTACATTCACAAACTATGCTTTGATCACCATTTTACACAAGTTTATGTAACTTTTTATGAACTTCAACAATCTTAACAACATCCATCACCACCCACGGCTCATGTACAAGTTTTTAAGGTCCATTTTAGTTTGATAAAATATATCATAACTTATGTTTAAAACCTTGTTAAAAACTTGTGTAAAACTTGCTTTTAAAACATCAAAACATAAACTTTTAAAGACAAGAACAAGATCAAGAATACTTACAACTAGCACAAGGCTAGGGAAGCTAAAAACACTTGATTTTGAAGGGGTTTAGTGTGTTCTTCCAATGTGGTTAAGCTCCAAGCGTGAAACACAGATGAATTTTGGAGTGTTAGAAACTTAAAATGATGGGTGTATTTGTGTTGAAAGCTCACGGCTCATTTGGATCAAGGAAGAAGGAAATTTTTGTTGTGAAGTTTAAATGAAATCTCTAGATTTTTATGGATTCATACAAGATCCCATAAGTACACATAATCTCATATAATACTCTCCATATCTTACTTTAAATCCCTTAAATCCTTGAATTTATACAAGGAAAAATCTTGGCAAGATATTGGGGTGGATTTGGCCGACTTTTGCTAAGATATGTAGGATCTTATATGATCTCACAAGGACACCATAATCTCTACACAATCCTAATGCATGTGCTTATAATCTTTCAAAAATCCATGTGTTTGTTTGTAAAAAAAAAAAGATTATGGGTATGGTTAAGGGTTGGGGCCGGTTGGGTGGTTGGGGTCCATAACATAAAACATTTGCTAGATAACTTGGTTATGTTTCAACCATAACGTTCGGATTTCGTTCGGGTTTTAATCAGATTTTAATTATACATTATTCGGACATTATAATAGCCTCTAATATCCCTTAAACATAGCCTAGTTTAAGTGTTTGTCGGTTAGTTAGGCTTTCGTTGGGTGAAATCATAAGTTATACGCGTATCGGGTGCGATACGCGCACTTTATTCGTTACCGGGAGATTTGTATGTAAAGTTTTCACTTACGGTTTTGGAGTTCCAAAACACATTATATTTTGTGAAAATACCCTTTATTTTATATCATGGGTGTCTGGGATCCTTTTCGTTTATTTAATTTTTACCGGGTAATCACCAACGTCCGTTCCGGACAAGTTTATTTGCACGTGACTTCGTCGTGCTTCAACATTAACCATGTGCATCCCTATGCATCTTATAGGGAATTTGCTATTCTCTAAGGCTAAATTAATCCAATTAATTTAAATATGCACTTAAACCGTTAATTACATATACTAATTACTAGGGGTGTTCATGGTCCGGTTTTCGCGGTTTTTAGGTCAAACTGTGAACCGAACCGTTAGTAACGGTTTTTGAATTTTGTAAACCGAAACCAAACCGTATAAATTTTAAACCGAACCAAACCAAACCGTTAGTAGCGGTTTGGTTCTGGTTCGGTTTCGCGGTTTGGGCTCGTTAAATCTTTGTACAAGATGTCTCGAATTTGCAAAAAAAAAAAAAAAAGAATGTCGTCCACAACTCCAAGTTCCTTTAAACATAAAACAAGCTTTTTTGTAATAATTAACAATCCAAATATCTTAAAAGACCATCTAATTTAGCAAATAGATAAATAAAATATACCCAAACACATCAAAACAAAGGTTGAATTTGAAATTTAAAAAACTTACATAAGGATTTAAATTAGTGTAATGAAATATATGCTAATGTAAAATGAGTTAGCCCACTATTACTTTACAAAAATTTAGTTATAGGCAAAAACAAATTTTATTTTATCTATTTCTATATATAATATGAAAATATTTATAAGAAAATATAAATAAATCCTTACGGTCCGGTCCGGTTTTTTGCGGTTGGTTTCCGGTATAAACCGTAGACCAAACCGTTTGCTACGGTTTGAAAATATTGAAATCGACCGACCGAAAGTTAAGTAAAAAAACCGACC
This sequence comes from Ambrosia artemisiifolia, assembly GCA_032199755.1. Classification (NCBI taxonomy): domain Eukaryota; kingdom Viridiplantae; phylum Streptophyta; class Magnoliopsida; order Asterales; family Asteraceae; genus Ambrosia; species Ambrosia artemisiifolia. The sequence continues at coordinate 13,170,443 of CM063521.1, forward strand.
ATGAAACCAAACCGACGACCGGTTTGGGCGATTTCACGGTTTGAAACCAAGCCTTGAACACCCCTACTAATTACGTACGAAAACACATCGATTTTTGCCGGATGTTACATATACGGAGTGAAAAATTTCCATAAAGGACAGGGGATGCAATTTTAGTAATAATTAAAGGACAATTTGTGTAATTCTCTCTTAATATAATTTAATAATATTGTAGAAAGACTATTTAACCTCTTACTAACTTCATTAAGGTGTTGTACCATAAGCATAAAGTATAGTAATTACTTAAATTTGGTTGGCATCCTTACCTCATGCTTTATAATATAGTATATATATATATATATATATATATATATAAAGTATTTAAGGATTAGGGCTTTAGGGAATGGATAGTTTGAGAACTCACTTGAGTTGTGAGAACCATAGGAACTCTTTTGGACCCTTGATCATGGCAATTCAATGGTTGATATTTGATGTTGAGTTTTTTTTGTCTTTTATGTAATACATAATATTGTTAGTTATAAAAATAATAAAAAACCTCTGGTAAGGGTATTTTGGGTATCAGCAAAAATTACACCGTCTCTCTCATAGACCTCGATTTCCCTCCACCTGACAGTTATCATATCAAACACTCTCTCTCTAAAAAAATTTCAAAAGTTCAAAACCCCACACTTTTTCTCTCAATCTCTTTGCATTCTAATTATAATCCTCCCAAAAATCGTCGATCATCGAAAATAAAACCACCTCCATCATTTGTTTTGCCGTCCGATCACCCACCTCCATCGTTGTTTATAATCTGAGGTATTAGTTTCGTTTTAATATATATTTTTTTAACCTGATATAAGAAAAGAGAAACCCTAAATTAGTATAACATTCATCGCATATATGTTTTTTGCATTAATAGATGCTAAATTATTACTTGTGGCCCTAATGTTCCAATTTACCCTAATTAGCCTCTGTTTGAAAGCGAAGGTCTTTTGTTGTGTTTATTTGCATTGGTGTAAAATTTGCCTGTTTATAAATTAGAAGCATGGTTAGGAATGGATATTATTACATTGTGGTAAATTTTTTTGAATTGTGGGTGGATTATTCTGTTTTTTTTATCCTGTTTTTTTATCCTGTTTTTTGGGTTTTTTGCCTGCTATCAGGAGAAGGAAAAATGGTGGCTACTACCAGAAGTTCTAAACGAGAGCATGGTGATCTATCTACCCTTCCAGACGTTGTTTGCCTAAGTTCCAGTAACAAAGGTATAAAAGGGTTGTTCTACGTTGCACAAATTTTTTTTATATATTCCGAATTATTTGATTCCCCTGATTTGTTGATGTACAGCTGAAGAGACGCCTGTGCGTACTCGCAAGCAACGGACTAACGTATCCCCAGTTGAGGCCATATGTATAGGGTCGTCTACAGGGTCGGGAGAGACTCCGTTGTTAGTGGGCATACGAAACAAAAAGAAGCGCTCACGGGTTGATTCAGGCGTTGAATCGTATGATGATTATGTGTCTGACACGCCACTCCAACAGACAGTCGTAAGTGCTCACCATCATCACAGGTGGGGCAGCTTAAAATCACGTTCATCTCCGAGGCAGCTTTTCTTGGGTATTTCAAAGCTTACGGCCAGGCAGCGCGACGCAGTTTGTCAGATCGGCTTTGCAGAGTTGTTGGGTTTTGCTGTGGATGGGATCCCTGTTAAGCTAGCTCACTATGTAGTAGATGCCTTCCAGCCAGATAGAATGAGGCTGAAGTGTCGCCAACATCAAGTGAATATTGACGCAACTGTAGTGCACAAATTATTTGGTATACCATGTGGCGGCATTAAGTTCTCAAGTTTAACCGAACCAACCGAATGGCATCCAAAGTTGCGTGCCTGGCGCAATCGCTATCCACCAAACATTTATGTTTCAACGTCATTGATTAGGGAGAAGATACATGAAGATGACTATGACGACATGTTCTTGTTCAAAGTGGACTTCATTATGCTGTTTGTAACCACGATGATCAGTTCTCATGGGAATGGCCTTTGCAGGGAGGAAATCCCAAAGTGTTTCACGAGTGAAACAAGTTTTGAGAGTATCGATTGGTGCGATTTCATGATAACTTCCCTGCGGACGTGTAAGCAAAATTGGAGACGAAGCGACCCAACATCTGCCTTCGCTGGTCCATTAGCTTTCTTGACGGTATGCTTACCATTCAGCCTCAAAAAGAAGTGCATGGTTTTTTTATTTTATTAGTTGGTTTTTATTTACTTATTTTACCCTTTTTTTGGGGGCAGCTACTATATGTCGATAGTTTAGAGCTTGTTGATGGAATGAACACTCCAATTGGTGTGCGCGCAATGCATCACTGGTCGCAAGAGTTGCTAACCAGGCGCCAGGATTATGAGATAAGCCATGGTGGGTTCGGAATGGGTAGGGTAAGTGACGTGACCGTCGCTACAGTTGAAGGTAAATGGCAAACTGACTTGAGGACAGGGTCGGCTGGCAACGCTGGTGATGAGCTTGAGGTAGATAGGGTGTTTTTTAGGTTTTCTTTTGTATTTCATGTTTGTTGGTACTTTTTAAAAAACAGTATGTTTGTTTTATCAGGTAGAGTTGCGCGCGGCACGTGCTGCGATGTCAGAATTGAAGGTGGCAAAGTTGCGAGTGGAGTCAATGTTGTCTTCCTTGTGCTCGCAACATCCCAATAATACCGGCGTTGTCACGTTGAAGGCTGACTACGAGAAGGAGTTAGGCGTCGATTGGGAATCAGTTTGTGGACCATCAACGCTTTTGGCTACCCCGTCTAAGGTGATAAAAAAAGTGGTTACAGATTTGTCTAAGCAGTACAAGGATCCAACACCGAATGATGAAGCATTTACTTTTGAAGGTTAAGAAAAAAAGAAAATAAAAAACACCCATCCTGTTTATTATTTTTTTTCTAAATGATTTGAATTTGTGTTTTTTTTCTTTTACCCAGAGGCACACGAGGAGTCGTCTGACTCAATCGAAGGAAGTGTTCTACCGGGCGCTGTAGGTGACAATCATGTTGTTGAACCTGGTGACTCGTCAGATTCAAGTGCGGATGGTCATTGGTTATTTGCCTGACATACCCCCATGGCTGCTGACGGGGTTCCATCACCTATCAATACGGGGAGTGTACCCATTGTTGAAAACGAAACTATCCGTAAAGGTACCCATTCTGACACTTGTGCTGATGTATAAACGCTGTATATATGTTTCTTCTTATTATTATTATTGATTATTATTAATGCTAAAATTTTCCTAGCTGTAAATGGAGAAGGCGTTGCATCGACGGGGGCGTTGAAAAGTGTGGCGGCTGTTGGTTCTGAAGACCCATTGGTGGCTGATGTTGGTGGAAGTCCAGGAGTGGCTAAATCATTGGCATCCGAGCTTGATGCACACAGGAAGAGGTTTGGTCTTTCCACGATTTGGATCGGGTCTGATTGTATGTCCCTTCCCCTTTTGAAAAATAAAGCTGTTATTCAGTGTGTTTGTATGATTTGCTCTTAAACCTTTTAACTTTGTTAACTTATTTTACGGGTCGTTGTTGACGATTTAAAACAGTCCCGGGCACCTCAAGTCATGTACATGCGGGTTTGAGTCAGCCAACGTTTAGCTTGGGCCTGACACAAGACATGCCACCCGCTGCAGAGCCCAATGTGAGTGGGCATCAGAACAAAAGCTTAAGTCAACCAAGTTTTAGCCTTGGGCTCACGCAGGAGATCGCGACCGAACCTGCTGTGAAGGATCCCATCCATGTTGAAGGTTTGTGTAAAATTTAAACATTAAGGGTCCCATTTCTGTTTTGTTTTTATTGTTTTTTTTTTATACTTCTTATTTTTTTTGTGGGTGGTTTTTTTGGTGTAGACGCGACTGAGTGCAGGGTTGTTTTAAGTCAACCGACTTTTAGCTTGGGCCTAACCTAAGAATCCGTAGATTTGTCGAAGATGGGTGGAGAAACAACAGTGCGGGGTGGGGTGTTGCAGGAACAAAGGAAAGGCCCAGTGACTTCGAAAAGGACCAATATGGACAGCAAGGAGGGTGAGTGTTGGACCCTTTTTTTTTAAATACAAAAATAGAAATGTTTTTAACTCTTGAAATTTTGCCCTTCTATGCCAAACAGATCCCAAATGCGTCGCGACATTGAAGACAAAACAGGTTCCAGATGCCTCGGATACATTGAAGACAACACAGCTTTCAGTTGTACGCCTGGGCGTGACTAAGAATATGGTGGCTAGGTTATCTGTTGTGTTGAATGATCGTGTTGAGATAGCAACAACGAGTACACGGACGGAACTACTAGTGTGGGATTTCCTATTCAGGACAAGTGAAAATACAGAATTGATGGAGGAAGCAATCCGTGAGGCTAAGAAACAGAAAGCCCAAAACAAAAAATAAAACCTGTTTCTGTTCATTGAATTTAAAATTTACATTTATTTTTTGTATGTTCTTTTGGGGGTATTGTTGTAGAAAGGCCGCTATTGGAGGCGTTATAGATGAGGCAGACATCGACCCGACGGAGCATTACCCGTAAGTTTCACTGTTATACACCATAGGTTTTACACTAGCGCAAAACACCCTAGTGTCCCCTCCTAGGTTAATTTACAGATTGCAGGTACGTCATGTTTGAGGACCGCTATGGTTTCCGCTCAGAGGCCCCGTTTCTGCAATCTTTGGCATTAGGCAGAAGGTTGTACGGATCTGTGGTGGATGCCTGGGTTGATGTCCTTAACAACGACCCGATGTACCGTTCTGCAGGGGGGTTACAACGTTTTTTTCTAGCCACAAGCACAGTTGTGAGTACACAAAAAGTGTTTTCTTTTTTTTTTCTATTTTTCTTGTTTATTTTTTTTAATTTCTTATTTGTTTCCTCCGAATTTGGCGTAAACACTTGGTGTGGGTGTTTTTTGACCAGGTCGATTGGATGCTGAATGTAGATGGAGACAGAAACGCGCAGCGTGTGGCGGCTTTCAGAAGTGGTGTCTCGGGCGCGGTGCGTGGCAATCAGAGCGTTATGGACTTAAAGTCGTTCGACATGGTTTTTGTCCCCATCCTGGAAAAGGAGCAATATTACGTTGTTGTTTTTGACTTCAAACATGAAGACATCTGCCTGCTGGATAACATTGCCCCCAAAAAGTCGCCAGTGGTGCTATCAGACAGCAACCTTTACGTGGTTAAGAGCACTCAATACAAAGTGGTAAAGAACACTAGATAACCATTCTTCTTTCTTTCTATTGTATTATCCATATTTTGATCGCGCAACTTATACCGCTATAAACTCCAAAAACTGCAGAAACATATGTTCGTTGAGTACCTAGCGATGGTGAACCACCCAAAGGCGACTGCGATGAGCGAATGCGACATCAGGCCAGTTGTTTTACCGTGGAAGACGTACAAGAACATTAGCGACTGTGGGGTATTTGTGATGCGGCACATGGAGAATTACTGCGGGGTGTTGGCACGTTTCAACTGTGGGTTTAGCTTGAATGGTAAAAGGAAACAATCACCGCTTTGCGGAAGAGATTTGCAGCGAGCATCCTGCTGTCGGGGGCAAACATCTACAAGGATCAGGTTTGGCGTGACGCGGTGAGCATCTGAGGCTACCATTCAGAGGGTGTGTGGTGTGTGTCTGCTGGATTGGGTTGCTCTTGTCTTGTGATTTCAACAAAACAATTATTATGTGCACTAGGTTAAATGCTTTTGGGTAGGTTGAATAGTAGACAGTAAATATTTTTGGTATGCTGAAATAGTAGACAGTAAAGTCGACATATTTTGGGTGGTTATATGTCGCGTTCCTAATAGTTACTAAGTTTTAAGTAGTAGATATTTTTGTTTTGGATATTTGTGCTGTGCACTGTTATAATTGCTAGTTGATTTACATAAATTCTAAATAGAAGTTATTGTCTGCTGTGAACGTTTACACAAGTGTAAATTCTTATAACAAAAATTAAAGACACTGGTGACTTTACACCGCTGTAAAAAAGAAGGTTACATAACACATACCAAAATTTGTTTTGCCTGTCCTTTGGTATAAATGTATTACACCGGTGTAAAAAATAAAAATGTTAAAAAAAAACCTGGTCCTTTAACCCTATTGGGTTTTAAAACAATGTAAAAATACATGGCCCACGTCATTACATGGCCCACTTTATCTTATGATATTTTTTAAAAATACCATTACATGCCCCAGCTGAGTTTGTTTTACACCGGTGTAAACCAGTGTTCTCATTACATGGCCCACTTTATTCGATTTAAATGGCCCACTTTAAAAACCTGTTGGTTTTACAACAGTGTAAAAAAAGGACACCCCATCACGTGATCTGAATAAAAAAAATAGTCCACGTAATTACATGGCCCACTTATATTCCCATTCTTTTGTCTGTGTATATTTACACCGGTGTAAATGGTATGGGATGGCCCCCACTTTATCTTATGATATTTTTTAAAATAACCATTACATGCCCCAGCTGAGTTTGTTTTACACCGGTGTAAAGCAGTGTTCTAGATACATGGCCCACTTTATTCGATTTACATGGCCCACTTTTAAACCTTGTTAGTTTTACAACAGTGTAAAAAAAAGGACACACCATCACGTGATCTGAATAATAAAACAGTCCACGTCATTACATGGCCCACTTATATTACCATTCTTTTGTCTGTGTATATTTACACCGGTGTAAATGGTATGGGATGGCCCCCACTTTATCTTATGATATTTTTTAAAAAAACCATTACATGCCCCAGCTGAGTTTGTTTTACACCGAGGTAAACCAGTGTTCTAGTTACATGGCCCACTTTATTCGATTTACATGGCCCACTTTAAAAACCCTGTAAAAAAGGTATAGAATGATCTTATCTTCGTAACTTTACCCCGGTGTAAAAAGGTGTATAGTAGCCTCTGTTCCCATGAACGACAAAAGTAGGTGTAAAAAAAGAACAAATTGAAAACTGCTTTGGTTGTGCCCCCAATCAACATCAAAAAGACACTTGCTGTTTTTTTTCAACCCATTAAATGATTGTTGCCACTCACCAAGTACACGATCTTTTGTGATACCATGGGCCCACATATAATTTTTTTCCACTACTTATACCTTCCTTTGGGTGCCAAAACAACCGAGAAGTCAGTTGCTAACAAAAATAAGCAAAACAAAAAGGTTTTTGGTTATATTTGTTTTTTTTATATATTTTGTTCATTTTTCCCTTGGCTGATATTTGTTATCTTACTTCATGCTAACTGTGCAGACATGAGTGGCAATGAAGAGAGGCCTCATAAATTCCCACGTAATGACAGGAAAGGCAAACTAGTGCAAGTGTGGCATCGTTCGCAAATGGGAATACGCCCCGGGTCAACCACTCCACCGCCCCGGCCTATGTTGACTGATCCTGCACTGATGCAGCCTCCCCTCCCACATGTGTTGACTAGTACTCCAATGATGCCGCCACCGCCCCCTTCTTGAGGTAGGGCTGCGCTACGAGCTTATGACCGAGGCAAGTCCCTCGCTCATGATGCGTACGGAGCCAGGCCGTCGTATTGTCCGCTGCCGTTGCGCTCCATCTAGGGGGTTGCGGGTCACGGGGGATCTCAATCCCACGGTCGCTATATCAGCCAGCAACCAACATGGAGGGGGCACACTAACGAAGGTAACAGGAAGGGAACTGAAGTCAAATTGCTTGATCTTGGGATGGGGGTTACCATTGGGCGATGATGAGCAACCACTTGTGCCGGATACTAGTCCTATCGTCGGCGGGGGGTCAATAAAGACCCGCCTTCGCAAAACCACAGGAAACTCCACATCAGGAGCGTCAAAAGCCCCAATACCTGTGGACGACTACAAGGACCTTGAAGACGACCTGGTTGGTTTTGACTGGCCCTCTGACGACGAAACTGACTCGGTTGCAGTTATGTCGCCGAAGGGGCGTTGGTAGAGAAGTACCTGGACTTGGGCTTTGGTGCGGTCAAATGTATCTAAAAAATAATGTAGGCGTGATCGCGTGTCCTTGTTATGTTTAATGTTTAAGACTCGGGCCTGGAGCTTTTACAATGGGGTAAATGGTCCCCCCCCTATGTTCTGTTATGTTTAATGTTTTATTTCCTATGTGGTATCCATGCATGTTTAATGTTTTTACACTTGTGTAAAATGGGCATGGGCTACAATGTTATCCATGCAAAACCAGAAAACTTTCCAAAAACACAAAAAACATATACACAAAAGAAACAGCTAAAAACAAACGGATACAAGCGATATATTTTATAAGTAATAACAAACAGCACGACATAAACCCCCACCCCACCCAATATTTGGGTTATTGTTTTTACATACACACGCCAAAAAAAAACGTTGAACTGCTACTAGATAATGCAAAATGGTTTTAAGAAAATGCCCGTTCCGCACAAACGACATAGGTCTGTGTGGAACAAACATTTACACCATGCCTAAAAAAAAACCTGGCGGCTCGGTGGTTGTTACAGTTTCATAGTGAATTTAATTTAGACAGTTTTACCACAAAATGATGCAGAATATCACGGGGCTGGGGGGCTGTTCATACACATCTAAGGTGTTTGGTTCTTTGTTCTTCGTTGGGCAGTTCCTGGAATCATGGTCGGTCACAAATTAAAAGCATGTCTTGCACTGACGAGGGTGCTTCTTCTTCTTGTTTGCAGCCTTCTCGCCAGGTCCCACGAGTCGTCGATTAGTGCCGCAGCCCTTGTTCCTTATGCCCTGCGGATTGGTGCACGAAACTTTAACATCTTCTGGTACCCCTAACAGGTCTGCAATCACATTCACGTTCCCCGTTTCCCCCTGAAGTGGCTCGCTGCTGCTCCTAAAAACATCATCCTTGATACACTTAAGCTGGTCTGAAAACATAGATAAACGATCAGGTGAGACGCTTAGTCGATCAACACATTGATTAAACATGTCGAGCAGCGCATTTCGCATAACAGCATTGTCGGTGTGGTCAACTCCATAACGAGCGTCTACACTGAACACAGATTTTGGTAAGACGTCGCGCCTCCACCTGTCCATGATGTACTTCTAGGGGATTTCCTCGACTTTGGTGTATCTGAAAACACAGAAAATGTGCCTGCACAGGTATCCAATTCAGGTCCAGGAATTGCATGAGCATGTTACATCACTGTTGGGGTGGACCCTAACCTGTATTCAAAAACAAAATAATTTAGACAGAAAAAATTTAAAAAGGAAGAAAAGAAAACCATCTAATATTAATAAACAGTTCCAGATAGTACCGTGTAGTCGTTAACCGGATCTGTGCGCTTGTCAAGGTGGGTTACAGTGTACACCTTCACCCATCAACTTCATCTTGTTTGGTAATGAAACACCATAACAACGACTTCTGAATTTCCTTTCGAACTTCATGGAATATTGTTTGGGAATAAATCATGGCACATTGCTTTTCGATCGCCATGCCGGTCTTAAATTCAAGAAGGCGACAGTCAGTTTGATGCTCCGCAACCCTTTGCCTGTATCTTTGAGAGTCCATCGTTGTATCAAAACACAACAAAAACTGCACAAGCGTATTCGCCCAGCTAGAATTAACTTTGAATGACGCCGTTCGAGCTTTCACATCGGGATGTTTTCTTCATGAGACGCGACATTAGGATTTCACGAAAGTACGCGAGCACCCACATCTCCCTTATATTAAACATGTCTCGCAGCCAGTCATGATCTACCAGGCCGTACTTGTCGAGCAACTTCTCCCATCGGCTTTCGAAGGTGGACGGTTTTATGTAAACATTTCAGACCAACTTATGGATTGCCGCCCGTACTTCTGAGTTATCATGTGCACCTCCTACAACCTGTTTATGAAAGAATACAGTGGGCATGAGTTTTGGTTTCTCAATAAAAATAACAAACAGCCATAAGCAGGCAACTCTTTGTACCTTCGCGGGCAATTTCTTCATAATGTGCCACATACATAACCGATGCTTGGACTCGGTAAAGATAGCAGCCACAGCTTGCTTCATAGCTGGGTCCTGGTCCGTCAACACCAACTTGGGCTGCTTCCCATGCGCTCCGAGAAACGTATTTAGCAGCCAACAATACGACTCGATGGTCTCATTAAACAGCAAACCCGCACCAAAAGTAACACGGCGTTTGTTATTATCCATACCAGTGAAGGGGACGAATATCATATTGTACCTGGACAAAAGTAAAAACGGGACTTAAAAATAAAAACATACTGAAAAGAGCCCTGGTAAAAATAAAAAAAGAGACATAAGTATCCGCTTTACCTGTTTGTTTGGTAAGTCGCATTGAATGCAAGCACATCGCCAAAAGCTTGGTAATTTATCTATGATATCTCGTCTGCCCAGAAAACATATCTAAGCTCGCCATTTACAAGGCTATACTTAAAAGAAAAATTTGGCAAATTCTTAACCCTATCGTTCAGCTTGTCAACCATCATCTGCGAATCCCTGTTCCCAATGAACATGCGGATACTCCTGGCGACCGGGGTGCCCTTCACATTGTGGTGTCCACCATTTAAGCTGACTTGCATCTTGTGTGCTACTGAGGGCCCAACCTTGTTGAGGCTTACGCGGTGAATAAATTCCTTAGTAGCAAAATCCAACTTCCTCCCAATTTGGGTTAAATCTTTGTTGTATGACGGGACCAACATGTGATCGTGGCTCTCTTCAAAATGATAAATCTCCCATATCAACGTAACATTGCATAACTTGGCTCTCACACTAGCTTTGCAATCACACACCTGGAAAGTTGACTGGCTAATTTTTAACGAAGTTTCATCTAAGGAGTCGAATTTCCTTTTTGTTTGGGGTTTCCCTGACTTGGAACACATAATGTACCTATGGGTGATGATGCCTTTAACCCTTTTTACAGTACCAATCCTAGTAGAAAAGCCACAATTCTCAGCATACGTCTCATACATTTGTACCACGTCTTGCCACTCCCTATACTTAGCTTTCATGTCCGGCTTTATCGACTCGTCTACTATTGGTTTCCAGTAACGAGTACCATTTGGGGTAAACCAATATGCGCAACCAGATCCTACAAACAACAACAACAACAAAAAGAAAAAAATTATTATACGTATACAGGAGCTTTCACACCAGAAAGAAAAAAAATATATAAACAACACTCATCTTATATGACAAAATAAAAACCCAGTGTAAATAAACCTTCCCATGACACTAAATGAGCCATTTTGGGGACTTCACCCAGTGTAAAATACAAACTTTCGCATGACTACCCCAAACAACTGAGCTATAAACAAACAGTGATCTTATATGAATAATAGCAACAACAAGCATTATACACTGCTCCCATACACTGGTACACACAAAAAACATACAGAAAAAAACCAAAGAACACAAAAACACATATATTAAAAAAAAAACCAAAATCACAAAAATACTTACAAGTTATTATACACTAAGGGGGGGGGGGGGGGGGGGGCATACAAAAAAAACACCCCTAACGAAAAAAAAAAGGAAAAAGGGTTAAAAAGGGAAACATTACCATCTTCTTCAACGTGTGCCGGTTGGCTAATGGGGGATATGTTTACTTGGTCAGCAGACGAACTACCTTCTTCGAGTGAAAAACCCCACCAATCGTTTCGGAGCTAGGTGGTGGACCTTCTGCAAGGAATCTAGCAACATCCTGTAGATCTTGCTCAGTGAAGAATTCAATACCGTGTGCGCCATCATTTGGATCATCCATGCTCACGAAAAAACAATGGTTAGGGTTTACTTGGTTATTTGGGGGTTGTAAATGATCTGCATGTGTTTGGGAAAATGGCGCTTTGTGTGTGAGTTTATATGTGTATTATTGATATCAGTTTATTATAATAATGCTGGGCGGGAAAAAAAACCTAGGGATAATAAATTTGACAGACATGTGTAAGGTACTTATATTATTAAAACACAATTTGATGATTGTTAATGAGAGATAATAATATGTAATGGACAATAATACCCATGAATATAATATACACAACCAGCTTATGTGTCACTTTGTGATTGGCCTATACGAGTTCTCAAGTTCTGACAACTGGAGTGAGTTCTCAAATGATCCCAATCCTAAGGCTTTATATTGATTAGAATTAATTATTAATTAGATGGGATGGTTAGTACTTATGAGGTATTAATAGTGAAATCATTTTGTAAAAATTGGTGCTAATAATGTAATTCTAAAAAATAGGTATGAAATTGGTAAAATGGGTAAACCACAAAATACTAAACATGCAATTTATTCTATTGAATTTGAATTATTGGAGTGAAGTGTAATTTATGTCATGTAGTTGTCCGAAAAATAAATGTTTAGACTCCAATCTCTAGAAATGATCCTCGAAGCACGTGTGGTTTTATGTGTAATGCATTAGAATTTTGAGTGTCTCACTCCTGTTTAAAGTTGATGTGTTACATTGCAATATACCTCTTTATGTGTAACAAAATTTAAATTTTTGTTAGCCCACATAATACTTATACTTTTTTTTGAAAGCTTAACAAAGTCGTCACAGGCTTATGTAGGATCCCTTTATGACTAATACCTCTGATGTGACTAATATTGTGAGGCATATCAGTACGAGATTTCAGGTCTAACATTCATTGGATGTCCTTTTGCAGCTTTTGACTTCAATACTCCTCGTATTGCGTCAATACGAGGTGTCGAATTAGACTCCTAGGGTGTCGAAATAGACAAACCCTTTTAAAATTTAGATAAGAAACCTTAACGTCGTTATCTCATTTTGTAGTTTTGTATCTACATGTCTGTCTGGCTGGCAGGGATGAGGAAGGAGCATATTAGCAGCGCATGTTTGCAAAATAGCAACTTTAAGTTTCGCTTTAACCCATGGCTTCTTTAGAATTTGCATTTCCATATTACATGTTAGCAGCGCATATGAGTGGTTACTAACATGAGCTTCTTTTTAGTTTAATTATCCTTGCTTCACCAAACCATAAACAAAGTCCATGGGATCTTCAAGTGAAAGAAGGGACGTGGTAGTGATAGGATGCGCAGTGGGCATATGCGCTATCATGTCATCAGGGTGCATGTTAGCTAAGTCAATATTATCAAGTTTATATAGTTGTCTTCGCAGTGGTGGTGGTCGTGGTGGCGGTGGCAGGCGCGAGGCGAGAGGAACCGGATGTGCGGAGAGCGGACGGCAAGTGTACTTGAGATGAAGAACAAACCAACCGCCATCCCCTGATGATGATCCGGTGGAACGCCACCATGGAAGCTTCAATAGGCGGTTGTTTGGTGTTACTTTCTTTTAGGTATTGTGTATATTACATTTAGCATTTTAATATATAAAAGAGAATAAAGGCAATTCTAGTTTTGATCGGGTGGTGGTAGAGGCTTGTGTCTTTTAGGAAAAAAAATCGAATCATTTACATAAGTAGGGTGTTTATTGGATTTCAAATTATAATTGGGTGGTTGAATGAGAAATTTGTGTTTATGGTAATGGTTCTAAACCATTTAGCGGCATCATGAATGAAGATATAGGTTTCTGACTTGTGTAAGATGAAGCCGCTAACCCGTCTGGAGTAGTCTTTGAAGCCGCTAAATGATATGGAGGAGTTCATGATGCCGCTGAATGGGATGGAGGAGTCTATCTTGATGCCGCTGATCTGAATGGAGGAGTCAAGTGATGCCGCTGATCTGTTTGGAGGTGTCATGTGATGCCGCTGATCTGTTTAGAAGTATCACCTTGATTCCGCCAATTGATTCAGAATTTTCAACCAGAATTCTGATTTTGATTCCCACTTTTTCAGCCTTAAAGTACACCCACCTCAATTTACACCACTAACACTCAATGCATGGCTTTGGTTTTGTAAAAAAAATTTTAAGATATGTAGGTTGATTGGATTGGTAAATAGTGTTTGTGTAAGACACTTTCAGGCTATTTGCTACTTGCTCTCTCAACTCAATGTCTTATAAAATGGAGGTGGAGGTGAAATTTTTTAACCATCCACCAAACCATCACATTCCCAAGCACAAATATTACAAATCCATTAGAAATCCTACCACCATGAATCCAAATATAAACTTAAACCCTAGTCCCGTGGTGAACGATGTGTTGTATCTACGTGATCGACATCGTGCTTTTTACATTTTCGTAAATGAGGAAAACTTTAATGATAACCTTAATGTTAAGCGTAGTGATAGACCCATATGGCGCATACTTCGTAACAACCCTCCTGTAGGTCGAGTTCGTAATCTTGTTGATGCCGCAGGCTTTGGTGGCATTATAGATTGTGGTTATCGATACCTTGACCACTCTTTAATAACAGCTTTGGTGGAACGATGGAGGCCCGAAACTCACACGTTCCATCTACCATTTGGTGAAGCTACTGTGACCTTACAAGATGTTAACGTCTTGTGGGGGTTACCTATCGAGGGTAGTGTTGTGTCTGGAGCAGATGAGACACTATCAACTGTTGAAGCAATAAGGTTGTGCCAAGACTGGTTAGGTGTTACGCCCCCAGAGAACCAAATGTCTGGCAAAAGTGTTTTTGGTAGTTTTATTATTAATGAATTAACGAAACCGTTTGTTGAAGCCGAGGCTACGGATGAAGAGTGCATTATCCGTGCGCGTTTAATAATTTTTTATCTGATTGGTTCCACACTGTTCCCCGATCATTCCAACAACAGAATAAATGTTTTTTATTTAAAATTTTTACGAGACCTAAACTTAGCAGGATCTTATAGTTGGGGGAGTGCGGTTCTAGCTTGTCTTTATAGGCGTCTTTGTGATGCCACCAGTCTCGATAAAAGAGGCGTGACCGGGCCCATGCTGCTCCTTCAAATATGGGCTTGGGAAAGGATTCGGTGTCTCGCACCACGACCTGACAACCAGTTTGATTATACTTGCCCGCTAGCGGCTCGGTATATCACATAGCCTAAACAAATATAATATGCCTGTATGGTATCCCTTTGTATTTTTTTACTGAACACTTTATTTAAAATGTTAATTTTGTAGGTGGCGAGACCGCAAATTGAACTTTAAAGAGGTATCCACACACTGCCTGAGGACATATCGTTCTCAGTTACAATCGTTAAACGAAAACATGGTATGTTTATTAATCCCGTATTATTAATTAATTTAAATTTTTTTATTAAGCATTTATTGTGTTGTGTAACTGAGTTAAGTGTTTGTTTTGATGTTTTTAGTTCAACTGGACCCCCTACAGCCAGGCTTTGTATCAACTTCCGGCTATCTGTTCAAGTGGTAGGGAAAGCTGGAGGAGTTGTTGTCATCTCATATGCTTTGAGCTTGTTGAGCATCATTACCCTCAACGGGTTATGAGGCAATTCAACATGGTCCAGTACATACCTCCGCCAATAAATCCACCCATGGCCGTTCTTGAGACATTGCATGGTTTGGGGCGGCAAGGAAACAACGGGGTGGACTGGATGCGTAGGCACAAACACTATGTGAATGCATGGAATAACCGTCATAGCACAGTTTTCATGTCGAATGACATAACGATGAATTCCACACAGCCTGGTTATATGCAATGGTATACGTCGCGTACTGTTGCATTTATAACAAATCCTAGTCTACCACCGGTCCCAGTTGGCGGTTTTCAAGATGACGGTGCTAGAATACAGTTGATGGTAAACCATTTTTACGTGTCTAATTGATAGACTAATTAATTTAGTTTACGGTTTGATCATCATAATTTTGTTTGCAGAGGGATGACTTGGGTGAGATTTACCAGTCTTCGCAGCAGCCACATAATGATCCTGAGGCCGTCGCCAGGCAGTTTCAGCATATACAGAACACGGCGTTTCAAACTATGATGATGTCAAACGATGTCGGACACTTAGATAATCCCACGCATCTTACAACGAACGCTGTGGACTTGTCAGCACCTCCACGACCTCAAAGGATACGCCGGCGACGCGCTCCCCGTAACGTACCGGTAAATCAGGAAGAAGAAGAAGCTGCTACTTTGTTTGACAATGCTGAGAATGCTGGGTTTGGTACCCTGTTTGAGCATGTTGGTGGTTCTGCTGCGTGTAGTAACAATCGAAACCAGGGTGGGGCATATGTCCCGCAATTCGCAGAGTCTGCAGCATCAGCTGGTGGAAGGGGGGTTTCCACGCCCATGTCCTTTTTACACGGAGCAGGTGGTGTTGGTGAGTCCGGTGTTGGGGAGAAACCGCTGGTGACAGGTCCACTAGCTGTGTTGATTGCAACCGGAATTGGTTTCGGAAGCAATTGGGAATTTCCCTCAACGGATTATGTCACGCCTAGTGGACAGGTGTTGCCACGTGTTGATCTCGACCTTGTTAGTGATTTTCATTACCATCCCCCTCATAATACATGTGACGAAGGACCTTCAAACCGCCCAGGACCATCACTGTCACTGTCATTGGGTTTAAACCTCTTTCCCGATGATGAGTACGAGAATCAAGGACCACCACCCGCCGATGAAACTCAAACCCAACTCCAACCAGCTAGAAGGCAATCTGACCGTCTTAGGAATCAGAATCCCACGAACTGGCCCAACATGTAAACGTGTCTTGGTTTATGTATTTGATTAGCCGTAATGTAACATTTCACTTGGTTTATGTATTTGAATAATCGACATAATCCCTTCCATGTGATTCATTAGTTACAACATGCAAGAACTACAATACCAATATTAAACATTGACAGCCGATAAAACATTTAAAATTAAAATCCAAATACAAGCATTAAACACTAAAACAAGATTACATAATCATATAACATGACGAGAAGTTGCTTCACAACGCCATTTGTATAGCTCGTCTGCCATGTGCCGTCGATAATTCACACAAGCGTCTTCGACGTCCATTTCTAACAACAACGATTTTTTTTTCACAAGCTTCTCCATCATCATACAAACCAACACACCTGCATTATCAACCTTCCCGTTGTCTTGGGGCACATCTAACTGAACTAAACCAACCGAAATTGGAGTTTTGTCGACACGATTTGACCTCAGCCAGTAACGAATACGTTCAAGAAACCATCCGAAAAAATGTGTTACCATCTCCATATAGTGAGCAACTTTGTGTCGCATTTCGTTTCTCCATCTGTTATCAGTCCAATACTGTGTGATTACCATGTTTCTCATATCAATTCGGACAAGCAGCTAGTCTCCCACCCCAATCGATAATGGAAGGTAAACGTAGTCAACCTCCCAAAATGGCGGGTATGGTTCCATTCTTCCTGCCATGTCGAGGGCAACTGAAGAATCCTGGTCCTTCATTTCATCATAAAAAGCTGGGGGTAACACTGTCCAACGTAGCTGTGAACCAGGATTTTTTAAAAGTTTTGCTTGTCTAAGTCGCATGAGTCTTACCGTCCACGCTTCAACGTGCTGAAATCAAAGTAATGCATAAGGCTCGTGATTGAGTTAAGCAAATCAATTTAAGTTGAACATAAATTAAAAAGTTACCGTTGATGATAACGCCCTGTTGATGGCTTTCGTAAACGCCTCCATATTTTTTGGATAGATGTTGCCGTTTTAGGAGCAGGTTGTGAACAGTAAAATCCTTCTCCATTGTTTTCCATTTTCAAACTTTTCTAAGATACTCAAGGGTAAGAAAGAGAGAGAAGTTGAGTAATGTGTTTGAATGAGGTGGTTTTCTTTTAAAGGGGTGAAGCCTCTGAATGGTTTGGCGGCTTCTACATGAAGCCTTAGAATGGTTTAGAGACTTCTATCTAAAGCCCCTTGAAAATGGCCCATGGTGCCCTGTTTGGATGCCTGTACAGTCTGTCCGGCCCGGTCAGTCAGGTCCCCGGTGCTTCTGACACGTTGTCCTTGCCTGATATAACGGTGTGGAGCAGAGTTCGGGTCGTATACGGGCCTCTAGGGCGTCATTCCTGTGGCCTGAAAACAGCAACCTGGTCATTTTTCAAATTTTTCAATATGTTGAAAATGGCCCATTGTGCCCTGTTTGGATGCCTGTACAGTTTGTCCGGCCCGGTCAGTCAGGTCCCCGGTGCTTCTGACGCGTTGTCCTCGCCTGATATAACGGTGTGGAGCAGAGTCCGGGTCGTATACGGGCCTCTAGGGTGTCATTCCTGTGGCCTGAAAACAGCAACCTGGTCATTTTTCAACTTTTTCAATATGTTGAAAATGGCCCATGGTGCCCTGTTTGGAGGCCTGTACAGCCTGTCTGGCCCGGTCAGTCATGTCCCCGGTGCTTCTGACGCGTTTTCCTCGCCTGATATAACGGTGTGGAGCAGAGTCCGGGTCGTATACGGGCCTCCAGGGCGTCATTCCTGTGGCCTGAAAACAGCAACATGGTCATTTTTCAACTTTTTCAATAATCTTTTAATTGTAGCCTCAGAATGAGACAGCGGCTTCATAAATCTTACAAATGAAGCCTCAGAATGAAACAGCGGCTTCAAATGAAGCCTCAGAATGAGACAGCGGCTTCAAATAAAGCCTCAGAATGAGACAGCGGCTTCAGATAAGGTTAATATTGAAGCCTCAAAATGAGACAGCGGCTTCAAATGAAGCCTCTGAATGAGACAGCGGCTTCATATGAAGCCTCAGAATGAGACAACGGCTTCAAATGAAGCCTTAGAATTATACATAAATCTTACAAATGACGCCTCAGAATGAGACAGCGGCTTCATAAATCTTATCATTGAAGCCTCAGAATGAGACATCGGCTTCATATATCTTAGCATTAAAGCCTCAGAATGATTCTGAGGCTTCAAATGAAGCCTCAGAATGAGACAGCGGCTTCAAATGAAGCCTCAGAATGAGACAGCGGCTTCAGCACAATTTTTCACCTATTTAAGGGATACTCCCCTCAACCCATCCTCACACCAAACTTTCTTCACAAAATCTCTCTATATCTCACAAACCTGCTTCCACACCCCCACCCCCCCCCACCCCCAAAATAAAGTAACCTTCAAAGCAATGACTTCTTTCGTTCCATACCTGGTTAGATTATACTGGGGTGGTAATTTTTCATACGTAAACGGGGTTGTTCAAGATGATAACTCCTTGGTATCATCCAGCTTTGTCATGATCGAGAAGATGTCATTTGAACAACTGCTTGAATGCGTATGTGCTCATGTTAATATTAACAAAGAAGCAGTTACCGTAAAACTCCTGCTCGGATACACTTATGCTGGGTACTCTCAAACCAGCCAAATTTTCAACAATGTCGGGGTAGAAATGATGGATTATCTAGCGGCAGGGAGACCTGGTGATTTCGTTGCGGACATCTACGTTCAATGGCAACAACACTCTCCGTTACAACAGCTTAGTTTTACTAACCTGTTATGTGACATGTCTAACGTAAATGTTGTAGCACCCTTCGGGTCTCAACATGCTTCCCCCCCTATCGGACATGCTGCCGATAACGAAGACAATGACGAGGTAGGTTCCCCTATGACGGACGAAGAATCTTTCCAAGTACCTCAGTATGTTGCCGGTAATGACAATAATGATGGGTTTGACGAATCCGGAAGCGGAGACTCAGAAGACACGGGAGATAGTGATGACGAAGAATCGCCATCAGAACACTCTGAAGACTCTGCAGACGAGGCTGAGCCCAGTCAGCCGATGACCCAACAGACACAACCAAATAACAACCTGGCTCTCCAGATAGGTCCAAGTCATGACTACGATCCTCAAGATGATGTGGAGCTAACAGATTACATGGTTCCAGAATACGAAGAGGATGACTTCGTGTTGTGGAACCCAAAATCAGGGGACAATATCCGTCTTGGTATGTTTTTCAAATCAAAAGATGAGGTAGACCGTGCGGTTAGACAGTGGAACATCCGTCGTGGCCGGGAGATGTATGTAAAGGCAAGCAAACCAAAACAATACAAGGTTGTATGTTACACCAGACACCCAAAGTTTGTAACTCCTTTGTCTAGTGGTCGCAAGTGTGAGTGGCGTTGCACCGCATCAATTCGGTCTAACTCACATTACTGGCGAATTACTGTATGGTCTACAAAACACAGCTGTTATCCTTCGACCATACGTAATAGCAACAGAAGTTTAAAAGCAAAGGATATTGCATCACACATCTTACCGCAAATTCGTACGGACATCAAGCTTAAGGTAAAACATATCCAAACCCATGTCAAGCAGGTTCTGAATGTTGATGTTTCGTATTCTAAGGCGTGGCGAGCAAGAAGAAAGGCTATAGAAAGTATCTATGGTGACTGGGACAGCAATTTCAAGGAGCTACCCACATATCTTATGCGGCTGCAGACGAGAAACCCAGGCACCGTCGTTACGTTCTTTAATCATCCAAACGGAGATCCGCATTACCCCACGTTTAAATATATTTTTTGGGCGTTCGGTCCTTCTATCCGTGCTTTCCGTCGATGCATGCCTGTCATCTCGGTGGACGCGACTCATCTGAAGGGACCCTACCGAGGTAAGCTGATGCTTGCGGTAACAAAAAATGCAAACAACTACATCCTTCCTGTGGCGTATGCCGTCGTTGACGAAGAGACTGTAAACAGCTGGTGTTGGTTTTTCCAAAACCTTAGTGAATACGTTACCACTAATAGCATGGGGCCTTTGTGTGTGATATCCGACAGACACAATGGCATTATTAATGCAATGGAAAACCTTCCACAGTGGAAGGAACCCAACGCCTACCATCGTTACTGTCTTCGTCACATCAGAAGCAATTTCAGCGGAAGGTTCCGGAACAAAACCCTACGGAAACTTTGTTGGTCTATTGGTAGCACAACTCAGCACATAAAGTATCGGTGGGCTGTTAGCGAAATGAGGCTGAAAAATCAAGAGGCATGGGACTACCTTAACAACATTGATAAGTCAAAGTGGACTCTTTATCGTGATAGAGAGCATCGTCGGTGGGGTAACCTAACGACCAACATTTCGGAGTCCATGAACAACGTCTTGCGGGAAGCGCGACTGCTGCCTATCACAGCTCTGATTCAATACACCTTTCACAGAGACATCGATCAATATGTTAAGCACACTCAGATTTCCAGCAGTTGCAACACGCCTCTACCACCTCGCATATGGAGCAGGTATGAGAAGCTTTTGGGAGTTGCTATGGAGCATGAAGTCAAGATGTACGATGCGAATGCGCTAAGGTGCAACGTTCTTTCAAGGGTTGAGACAAATGACCGGGGCGGAAATGACTACACCATTGAGTACAAAAAGAAGGTGTGATCGTGTGGCAAATGGCAGATGCAAAGATTTCCATGTTCACATGCAATTGCTGTTTGCAATTTTTTGGGTAAAAGCCCTCACACTATTACTAGTTGGAAATTCCACACAGACACGTACATTGAGCAGTACAACGGTCATTTCTACACCTTGGGGCCTAAGTCTGACTGGCCGCCGGCGGAGTGGAGAATTCAAGGGGACCCGTCGATGATTACCACACATCGAGGCAGAGTACGTCAGAGAAGAATACAAAATGAGATGGATGACAATTATGACGATCGCCCGAGGCGTCATACATGCAGTCGATGTGGAGAGACCGGCCATAACAAGAAAAGTTGCGGAAACGCAAGGCGTCAACGACATCAGTGAATCACCCCACAACAGCTTCATGTCAGTCGTACCATCAATGTTGTCTTTTTTATGTTGTTTAGTTTTAAGTATCTTTATTATCAATCACCCTTTGCTATCATGGATGCGTTGGGTGACTAATCAATTTCTGTTCGAGTTTTATTTAGTAATGGCAGCGTTATTATTATCTTACTGTTATGTTAATACTACTACTATTATTAATAAATAATTTAGGATTATTACATTACTTAATAATACTAAATTTATTTAAAACGAATAATCTTTAATGTTTAATAGTGAATAAATGTAATAATCATAAATTTATTTAAAACGAATAATACAAATTTATTTACAACAATTTTTTCATTTGATGCCTTAGAGTGGTTTGGCGACATCATTTGATGGCTTAGAGTGGTTTGGCGACTTTATTATTTGATCCCTCCCTCTCATTTACTTATGGTCGAACAAGAGAATACATGAAAATAAAAATGCTGGATGCCTCCATTCGGATCAGCGGCATCAAGGATGACTCCTCCATCCCATTCAGCGGCATCAAGGGTGAATCCTCCATCCCATTCAGCGGCTTCAGTGACTACTCCAAACGGGTTAGCGGCTTCATCTTACACAAGTCAGAAGCCTATATTATGATGATTGATGCCGCTAAATGGTTTAGAACCATTACCATAAACACAAATTTCCCATTCAACCACCCAATTATAATTTGAAATCCAATAAACACCCTACTAATGCAAATGATTCAAAAAAATCAGGTTCAATTTCTGGCGAGGGTAAATTAAGTTTAATTTGGTGTAATTTAGAAGTAGGAGTTATGTTGTACTCGTCGTTCAGAAAAAGTGAATTAACAACTAAATACGTTTTGGACATTATTATCTATATATATATATAAAACAAAGCCCTTTTGCTGACGTGGCGTCCATTGGTTCATTCAATCCCCTCTTGAAATCACCACGTGGCATCCTAATTGAATGTTTTTAGTGTTTTTTAATTTATTTCGTTTTTAACAATTTTAATAAAAACCAACGCAAACCCTATTCCCAACCCTATTCCCGTATTCGTCAATCACAATCCTTCTTCCCTTCAACCCTAATCCTCTCATTCATTAGCCCCTCCTTCCATTCGATTTCATCTTAATTTTTTTAGGCATACGCCACTGATCTTCATCTTTCTATTCAACCCGATTCATATAAAAACCTTAACCATTCCACTCCATTGTTTCATCTTTGCATCTATGTCTACCACAACCATTCAGGCATCGAATAATTTAGTATCGAACATATAGGGTTAAAATGGCTAAAGCTGTTAAAGATCGGTATAAATAAATGTTTGTTATCATTCAGTGGTATCTCACACCAACAATTTTTACGACAATCGGTTGTTCTCTTGAGGTATATTGGGTTAATTTTTATTTTTATAATGGGTTTAGTTGTTTAGTAAATAACTAAATGTATTCTCATTTGATTTTGTAGCATATATGTTATTCTGGCTTAATTAAACCTGTGTAATCATCGATCAATTCGCCGCTGATTAGTAAGTTATAGAATCAGCCTCTCCTCTCCCCGTCAGTTCTCTGTTGATGACACCCATAAGCACCTAAATTATTAAGGTACTGTATTACAATTTGTTGATTGTTTCGCTTCTTTTTTTTATATCTGTATGTTGCATTACATTCTGATTATCCGGAGGTTGCATTACATTTATGTTATTGAATCATGTTTTGGTATTATTTGGAGGTTGAATTTGTTTTGTTGTGTTTAGCATTCCAAGTGTTTGCTGTTATGCTTCAATGAGTGGATGGTCTTTCTTTGATTATTTTGTTAACATTGTTTATGTTTTTAATACATGTTTCAGAATCGGTATCGGTTTACAGATAAAGGGCTTACATTTACTTCAAGTTTTCGGTGTTGGTTGCTAATTGTTAGCCCTCGAACCGACAGAGGACGATAAATACCGCTGAAGAAGTTCGGTGTGTCTTCTAGAAGATAAAAGGGAAGAAGCGCGATGTTGACGCAAGTTAGTAGGGTCAGATTATAACTAGTTAGATTGCTGCTTGGATGTCATTGCTAACGGGTGAAATTGCAGGTTGTACTTTCTTCATAACAAGTCAAATTAAAATCATATTGTGGCGGTGTTGTTTGAGTTATGATATGGAGAAGAGACTAGCCAAAAGTAAGTTAGCTTTCAAGTATTAGAGGTTATGCTGATTTCCATTTTAATCATTGCCTCATTGTAGATGAAATTAGCTTGCAGAGGTATTGATTTAATTAAATTTTGTTCATTGGCGTTGTTATTTATATTTCGTGGATTGTGATGACCTATGTTGCGAATTTTCATTAGGCAATTTAGTACCAGGTAGTTTGAAGTGTGAAGTAGAATAGATTTTGTATGGTTGTTCTGTTATATTTGTTTTCACTAGAAATCAATACAAGAAGCTATACTCATCTGATATTAGCATTCACAGGTAGACAAGGTCACTTTAGATTTTTTATGAAAGTTGATTTTTGGTTAGGCAATTTAAATCCGGATGAATAGAACTGATTAATTGAAGTTGAATTTTGAGGTAGTTATTAGGTTGGTTGGATTAGATGTTGAAGAAATAAGGTAACGGTTCCGTTTCAGGAGGGGGGTTTGGGGCGATTGATCTTTTGAACAACTTTGAAGACGGCTCTGTGCCGGCTCTGAAGTCTGACCAAAGCCTACTCCTAAATCATGTAAGTAAACTACCTCAATCGTTTTATCGCTATTCAATAGGGTGATCAACCATGGTATGACTTTCGGTTTCAAAGTTATCACCGGCATTGTAGTTGGTTAGTATTGTTTCCTCTAATTGAATTGTAGGGTAGATTACCAACCACTTTGCTATATTTAGTTAATAATTAGATTGATATTAAGGCAGTAGTTGGTATTTGAATAATGTTATCCTGGAAGGCTTTGTTAAATTTTGTTGTTTATGGGAATGTAAAGGTCACATTAAGAACAATAAGTTGGTTTGTAACTGTTATTGATTATGATTTGCTTCTGCCCATTCTAATTTATAAGATCTTTAACTTCCTTTGTAGATAAATAAAAATAGATTCATGGGCATTTGAGGATGGTGTGGAGCCTTTCAGTTGGTTAGTGAAGCAGTCAAATTTCGCCGTGTCTAGGATTTCGGGTCGTGTTGAGTTGAGAATGAGACAAATTGTTGATGATTTTGGTTCTTCTGTGATTAAGTCTTGGATTGCTGCACATGCTGATCTTTCAGGGTATCAAAATTTTTAGAATCTAAGTTATTTCCTTAGTTTTGTCATTTGTTTTGTATTAAATTACTATGTTTAATCTTGCATACATCTGACATGAATTCATAGTTCTAGATCATAGGATTACTTTGATGGTTTGATTATTGAATGGAAAGGATGTAACTGATATGGACATCACATTAAAACTTAACTTTTTAGGCAGACTTGACTTGATCTGAATGATTGAGTTTACGTTTCGTATGTTTTCTTCTTTTATTTTTTTTAATAAGTCATATTAGATACAAAATGCAACTTAACGATAACCGTCATGAAGCCCTTTTCTTTCTTTTTTCAAAATGCATTTTAACGTTAACTGTCATCTCTCCGTTTTCTTTCTTTCTTCTCAACCGATGTTACCATTTCCGAAACCGTTACCCCCTTCCCATGTTAACTCCTTCCATCGTCTTGTTTTCCTTCTGCAACCGCTTTTTTCTTCGCTAATTCTTCCACCCTTGCATATAAATTGAGGCGACATCACCTTTTTTTCCAACGCCCATAACCGTACCATCTTCCATTTTTCCAACCGCTTTACTATTTTCCTTCCGTCGCTTCTCTCTCACGTTCAATTTACTCTGTTAACGATTGTCTGTTCTTATTATTCTGTCTGCGTTTCTCTCTCGCCTACCGATCGATCATTTAAATTCCGTTCGTCCCTAATTTGGTTCTGTGTTTTTCATTCTTTGCACCTGAAGTTTCGATTCCGGTATGTTCTCGCTCACGTCGTTTTCTGTTTCCACTTCTTATTACTTCAATTTTTTTAACCACCTGTTCTTTGTTTGTATAAGACATGCGTTGTTATGTTATTTGAAGATAAACAAATAAACAAGCTTCAAGAAAATCAACAAATAAATTGTATGATTTTTGTATGTTGTCCTAAAAAACATATGCTCTAGTCTGTATTTATATTGTGTTGAGAAGACATGAATACATATGTATTTATATCATATGGAGATAAATGAAAAAACAAGACTGAAAAAAGTCACCAGACGAATTCTATGATTTTTGTTCGTATATATGGTCCGAAAACAAAAACAGATATGTTCTTTGTTTTATGGTATTGAGAAGACATGAAGAAATGCTTTTTTATGTTATTTGAAGATAAAAGAGAAGACTCAAAAAGGGTTTTACAATCAGAAACAAGTGGGTCGGATCAATCTTGTATTAAAACTTAACTTGAAACAAACTAATTGTGGGTATTGCTTTCTATCAAACCATACACCATTCCCTGTGAAACCCTAAAACCGAAACAAAACAAGAGACGGACTACGACATTCGCTTGTCTTCATCGCCATTCACCGCCATACAATTCTGTTCTTCATCTCCAAAACTCGCTCATACAACTCCGGTCTTATTTGACGTCCACTGTTCGCCATCATACAACTCCAATTCTTATCATCGTTGCCGGTTTATACACGGATTCGGGATACCATGCTATGCTTCTGTTATCATTTTTTTTTTGTTATTGTAAAACTTTAAAATAAATAAAAAATTTCTTCATAAATAATAAAAAATTGTGATGGTCATTTAAATGTAGATGGATAGCAAAATGAGTATGATTATTATGGATCAGTATTGCATTAGAGAAAAAAGTTATTTAAATGGC
The DNA here is from genome assembly GCA_032199755.1 of Ambrosia artemisiifolia. Classification (NCBI taxonomy): domain Eukaryota; kingdom Viridiplantae; phylum Streptophyta; class Magnoliopsida; order Asterales; family Asteraceae; genus Ambrosia; species Ambrosia artemisiifolia. Next base: position 13,196,825 of record CM063521.1, read on the forward strand.
AGGTATATTACTTCATGATATTTGATTTGACCACGTACTAAAAAAACTCTCATAACATTTTAAATACAAAATGCCACATACATATTGTTCATCTGCTAATTAGATAAAAAAAAATATAGTATTAAAACATCTCGAGTAACCTAATTGGAAGTATGAGTGACTTAATGTGGGTTACATTTATATTAGGCTCTCTAATTGCTAATTGACAGATGTAAGGATGATATTAGGTTTTCTCTAATGGCTAATTCACAGATGTAAGGATGAATAGATTTAACAATGCCTAAAGTTTTATTTGTTTAATAAAAAAAAAATAAAAAAAATAAACATCTCCTCTCGCTAAATGGGCTCCGTTTGAATGTTCGAAAAAAAAATTAATAAACATCTCGCTACAAATCCGGGTTTACGTCAACATTCCGCTGCAACGCGCGGGTTGCTGTTAACTCGTTAAATACAAAAAGAATATGCAAAACACGGTTGTTGTGACGGGATGACTTATTGACTTGTACGTTAGTTTTAGTGTTCATAATGGGGAAATATTTTTTTGCATTAATTCGCTCTGCTAAAAGTACTTCTACATTGTCTTTCAAGCAGTTGGAAGAAATAATTGGGCTTTATAATTAGTAGAAAAGAGTCAAACATATGTAAATCTCACGATTGAATAAAAGATTAAAAAATGTCAAAAGATGTAAATCTCACGATAGAATGAAATAACTTAAACCTACTTGCATAAAACACAATTGACATAATGCAAAACACAATGGGTATCTAACTAAAAATGTAATGTACAATAGACTAAAACATAATGGACAATAAACTAAAACACAATGAAAAAACACAATAGATAATGAACTAAAAACACAATGGACAATACACTTAAAACACAATAGACAATTGACTGAAAACACAATGGACAAAGTTAAAACGTGCGGAGACTAAAACATACAACGAACATACTTGTAAGTTGTAACACACATAATATCGAGCGTTTTTTATCTTTAGTATAAGTATACTATTACTATGCTTTTGAAAAAATAATTCAAAAACCCATTTGCAAAAAACACAATGGAAAGCAAACTAAAAACACAAGAGATAATAGACTAAGAACACAATGGATAGCAAATTGAAACCCAGTTGAGAAACACAAGAACTAGAACCTGTAACACAATGTATTATAAACCCAATAAAAAACTTTTATTTTTATTTTTATATAGTAATATTGATGTGCCGTAATTTTCACATAAAAAACGTGCATAATTAGTCTCAAAACAGGACAAAATTGGGCTTAAATTATTGATTTTAGCTAATAATCTTTCCTATTTTTATTTTTCAAGAAATTGGAGCTCCAAACCGAAAACAAGTGGTTTTCGGGCAAAAACAGCTAAAAAACGAAGATTCCTGAGGATACGAGACTCGCAGCATGTTTCCCGTATGTGTGAAGACCTTTCCGGGACTTAACTGATGATAAAATTGACCCGGAGTTGACCCAGCACGCCCATGCTCACTTGCACAGAGGTCACGCACGCTAGAAGACAACGCAGCCAACTTGGAAGACAAGAAATTCAACTTTGTCCACCTGCACACCCGTGCAGATCCTTTGGCACGGCAGTGCCAGACACCAAGTACAGACAGAGCAGATCTGCAGCAACAGAACGTACGTGGGGCAGTGTACACGCCCGTGCACCCTCTGGCAGCTCTAAAAATAGCAAGCTCACCTCAATCATTTGCATTTCTTCTTGTGCTTCTTGGGCCGACTTCCAAGCTTCTTCCAGAGATTTTGGGGTCTTGTGGGAGGCCTTAGGGTCATCCTAACATCTCACAAAAGCTAGGCTTCGTCCTACCTTGATTATCATGGCCAAGAACGGGATCGTAGGTTTAGTTCATGCAATAAAACATCGAGGGTCGTGAGGTTTGCATTAGATACATAACATCAAGATGATGGAATGCTTTTGTTATTAGTAGTAGTTTATTTTAGTTATTTGGTGTGTTATTGATGTGCCTGGTTTTAGTAATTAAAAAGATATCATTTTCCCGGTGCCAAAAACTTGGTGTTTGAAATTCCAAAACAGTGGTTTTAGGAAAACGATTGATTTTTACTAAACATTTTTAACAAGTTTTAAATTTATAAGTAAACGATAATTATTTAGAAACTAAAACCAACACATAGGCAGAGAACCTGACGTGTATAGTGTGACGCCCACACCCAGATAAGGATGCATCATGCACAATTGATACCAACTTACTCATAAAACATCTTATTTGTTAACATATATATAATTTACAAGATACAAAAGTTGGAAACTTAAAAGTACAAAACGTTATCAACTATTCCTAGCCGGAGATATAGAACTTTTTCATCCAAGCACACGAATGAGCATATTTATTCCACTTGTCATACGGGTCCGGTATAAACATCAGGCACAAGAACTAGCAATTACTACCTGTGACACATGCTTAAAACGACGTCAGACATTGCTGGTGAGTTCATGAATATACACAAGTTATAAACCACATTATTTCAATTATTCATGACTTGTACCCGCCCATGTCATCATAACCCCGTGTCAATCTGGTACCCTCACCGGGTCCTTGACATTTTACGTCAATCTGGCACCCTCACCGGGTCCTTGACTTACATTACCATACAGTTAATGCCAGCTACACCGCAGCGTAGTACTGACAAATCCCACCGCAGCGGCACATATAAGGGTCCCCATATATCGTGTATGTATGTGCAGATTATATGCATGCGTACAACAGTCATGAATACAATTATAGCAATTACCAGTTAGGACAAGCATGCTCACATTTGTAAAACATTCATAGAACTCACCTGTTACACAGTTGCTTAAGACTTTGCTATTCCAACCGGGTACTATCTCGGGGTCCTGGTACAATTACATCATCCTATGTTAGGTAATGGTTCACCTAACTAGTTATTATCATGGCTGGATATTGGTTAACGCCACCTTGTTTAAGCATGGGTGATCAGTCCATGCCTAAGTAAGGCTAGGCTACCCAATACCCACCCCTAATAATAATCCTATGCCTAAAAATAATAATACTAAACTACTACTAATAACACTAAAAATAATTATTGACAAAGCATAAACTTAAATGAGAACATACCTCAAAACTATCTACGGCACGGTGATGTAGAGTCTCCCTACTCGTGCTCCTACTCGCGCTCTAAAATTGACTAATAACAACACCCAACGGGGTATCATAGGCTAGGGATTCTCTTATATTAGAGCGTTCCCAAAATAAACTTATACCTATAGACTAACTAAGGCATCTATTTATAACATTAGATGGACGGTGGCCAAACTTATTTTGGTCGATGTGGGACTGGAGTTAAGCTAGCACACAGCCACCTTCCTCTCCTTTATGAACTCGATGTGGGATCCTGACTTCTACTTTTTAGTTGTTTCCGATGTGGGATCAAAGTTCCTTTTATAATTATTTTGATGTGGAAATACTATATAACACATTCATGAACACATAACACACACGCATCATACATTTTGAAAATTATCAAATGTTTACTTTTAATATACTATATATATGAATGTAATTATAATTAATTCAATTGCTTCGCACGTTTTTCTCATATAACTTCTAAACTATAACATTTTACGAACTTTCAAATATATTCTTAAGACGAGCTAATTTTTATCTACGCTTTGACCTAAGTTTCATTAAAATAGAGTAGGGTCGAATATAACATCTTTTGTTAATCGAACTAAACAGTCTCTTATAATACTATTGGCTCGACTAGATTCTTATATATCAAGTAATCATATTATTCACGACTAGATCATATAATACTAATGACATAAATTTCATAAACATCTCTATTTTATTTGCTCACAAAATGGGGTGTTACATATAGCATAGCTTTCTAGGGTAAATACCGAGTATCATATTCCAAAGAATACACTTTCCCCTACCCAACCTTTCATCAAATAACTAATCAGGTTTGAAAAGAAAAATAAAACGGAGGGGTTCTAAGAAAAATAGTTTTGAAAAAGGTTTTGGGTTTTATAAAATAAAAGATAAAATAGTAGAGATAGTGGTCATGCTCATCAAGGGGTCCTCCGTATAAGTAGTTAAGTTTATTATTATAAATAGTATTAGGTTTAATTATTTGTAAGGAGGATGAGAGTGAACTTGAAATGTTGAATCCTTGATAGAGAAACAAGGCCACTATTGAGTAGTATGCTTAACCTCCTGATGCGCGCCCGCATGAAGGTTCACCGACTGAGCCCTGCTTTCACAGGTGCTTCCCAAACCGCGGTCAAGTCTCTGATCCTCTGACTTATCTTCTTCTTAAAATGGAGGCTTGACTTCCGACCTAGAACATCGTACACCTCCATTAGCTCTCGCGTTCCATATCGAAGGATCTCTTCTTACAGTCAGCTCAGGCGACATGTATCCCCAATGATTAACGGTTTTGTACTAACGAGACCTAGATATAGAATTCTTGTTTTATTTATCTTTAAAATTGACACTTTAATATTTATTGATCAAGTAAATATAAAGTTGGTTTAGTGATTAGTGACTTAACAAACCCAACCCGTAACCTCCCGAGATGAATGAAATCCTTAACAAAGGTGGAACATAATCCTAAAGTTGTGCAATCCGAAGATCACTAGTGCACCCGTATGGAATCCTCCCTTTGCCAAGAAAGTCATTCATTCATCTGGTAAGAACCAGAAACGTGTCACTCAGATCTGGTCCACTTCAGAAGCCATTGCTTAGAAACCGGTCTGGATATCAGAAGCCCGAATGATCTGTCTCACTCCTCGCCTTGGATCTAGCTCGGGACTACCAGAAGTTGATTAAACCTCTTGATAGTTTATTAATTAAGTTAAGGTTGATTTAAGTTTATCAAGTTAATCACCATTTGAATTTGTCACAAGTTAAACAAACAAGAATTAGAAAGAAGATAACACAACAAATAACTAAAAACAAACTACTACTACTAATAATAATAAAAGTCTACAAATCGAAGTGAATTCGGAGATCATAGAAAGATACAACCATAAAGAATGATCAACACATGAACATGGTTGCTCATAGACAAGCCTTCCATCTTCTAGTGCTATGTATCTAATGTAATCCTCACGACCCTCGATGTTTATTGCATGATTGAATGGTTAGGTTCTAGGGCTCTTACTTGGTAAAGATGATTCAGTCAGTTTATAAGTTAAAACTTTTTCGAAAACAAAAGAAACACCCAAGAAATGTGTAGCCCTAGTGTTTGGGTCTTTTGTATGTTGTTTCAGACCCGGCTTAGGTCTCGGGTTCGAATCTGGTTCCCACCCCTTTCTCATATTTTGTTTTCTTCCTTTTAATAAATTAATATTATATTAGAGGTGACTTGACTATTTTGCTCCTGACTTAACGACAGAAAGTTAACCCCGTTAAGTCAGTGGATTATTTTGACCTTTTTTTTTTAATTTAGGGACTGTTCAAACTTAAAAGTTTAAACTGGATTGACATATTAGCCCAAACCATAAGGAAAGGTTTTCGGTAATTAACTCTACTATTTTAAAGTGACTGTATTCAACACTCTTTATCGGCCAACTGAATCATCATATACCTGGCCTTTCTGTCTTCCATTTTCGAACTTCCAAATCGAAACCTCAAGGATCAAGCAGAATGAGGTGCTACTTTTCTCCTTCATATGTATCTGTTTAATTTTTGCACTTATTTGATTGCATATTTCATGTGAATATCGCTTCATTCACCAATAAAAACTCTGCCAAAATCATGTCATATTGATGCACCAAACTTATTATTCGAACCATAAATAACTAGGTTACTCAAAACACTAGCATTTGGTTACTGTTGATGTTTTAGTTGTTTTTGTTTTGGATTTGATTTTAGGGTTTTAAAGGGTTTGGGTATTTTTAGTAAATAAAGAATGAAAGAATACAAAACTGTTAGCATTATGGGACGTTTCCACAAGGGTAGACTAACCTCCAAAAGGAAATTTATCTTTGGGCCTAACGACTATGCCCCGGCCCAAAGAATGTTAACTTGGGCCCTATACAAAAAGGAGTTAAATCCTAGTTAAATCCGGGCCCAAGTTATTCTAAATCCTAGTTAAGCCATATCCGGCCCAATTGGTTCTGTAGTTGAGCCAATCGAACAATATGGTTTGTGGTTTAGGGTTTAAGGTCGTTTAGGGTTTGGTTGGTTAGGGTTTAGTGTTAAAAGTACTCATTTTTACCTTCTAGTTTCCTTTTGCAAACTTTAGCTACATTCACTCTATATATAACTTGGTTTTAAAACGCACAAAAGCGAAAGGTGCTAAGCGTAAAAGTGTTCTCATGTTTTCCTCAATGCGCTTTTTAAACCTAGAGATTATATAAGCATTAATTACTTTTGGCTTGGATATAATTTTGTGAGATGTTATGGTCATAAAGTAGTTTAACTTACACTCAGAGCTCAAATATGGGGGGTCTTTGGGTTGGAGAGTATTAGTTTTTTCATCCAGTTCTGAAAAACAAACTGCAGCCTCAATACAAAGGATCTGTTGACAATGTTATAAAAGTGCAAGTCATGTTGCATCAATAAGCATGATACATGTTTAACGTATGATATGAAAGTAATTGTTTTTTTTACATATTAAAGTCAATAGTATGTGTTACTTGATAGTTCCTTCTTTTGATTGTTTTGGTTCTAGGCTTCTGGATTTTATATCACTTTACGTTCCCTGTTTGTAACTTTGTATGCTTATCGAACCAAATATCCACTTACCAGATGTCAGCACTTGTATTTCTTTTGCCATTATATATGCAACATGAATTTGCACATTGTCATCCTTAAATACCAATATAACATTGATGGTTTTTTTTTTGATATTCATGGAGTTAGAGACGTTTGCTTACCAATTAGAACCGATATTAAACTATGTGTAAATTTTTTTTTTTTTTTTTTTTTTTTTTGCTATATGATAAGACAAGTAAGCTATTAGTGCAATGTCAGCAACTCTGGCAAAGATACATCTGCCATTGTAATGTACTTTATTCTGAGATGCCCGTTTTTCCATTTTAAATGTAGTCGGCATCCTATTTTGAAATGGGCTCAGAGGGATGATTTGGTTTATATAACGATTGAGCTACCGGATGCTAAAGATGTGAAGCTCAAACTGGAGCCTGAGGGAAAGTTTCACTTCTTGGCGACAAGTGGAGCTGATAATATACCTTATGAAATAGATATCAACCTTAACGACAAGGTGGACGTGAATGTAAGTACCATATGAGAAGGCATTATTGTACAAAATAGCAACTTACTTTCATTTTTTAACAAGTATACCAACCATAAGGTAGCCGTTACTATTGTTAGTATAGAAAATAAGTATGTTGGCATGTTGCTAACTTGTTACGATTGGTAAAAGAATGAAAGTATGTTGCTATGAATTATAAAGAGAGAAAGTGTGTTGTTATGATTGGAATTAATTCATATGAAAATAAGATTTTCTATATGTTCATCATTTGTGAAGGAGGGGGGAATTTCATAATTTTGAAATTTACAGGAGAGCAAGGCTAGTATCGGGTCGAGAAATATTCTATACCTTGTAAAGAAGGAAGAGAGTAAATGGTGGAGCCGACTTGTAAAGGAAGAGGGAAGAACCCCGGCGTTCATCAAAGTTGACTGGAATAAGTGGGTGGATGAAGATGAACAGGATGAAAAAGGTGGATAGCATTTTATTCATTTATACTGTTCTTGGTTTTAAAAAGCGAGACGCATTTAGGTCCCAAAAGCTGTCGTGAGGCGAGAGCTTCACGTACGTGAAGCGTTGCTCTATGTACAACCGAATAAGCCTTATGTATAACCAAAAGCTGCATCTGTCTCTATCTCTTTTACATAGATGCATTTTTATCAAGTAAACCATTCATTATCTCTTTTTTTTCCTTCGGTTATTTATACCTATCAAACCTCAAGGCCTTAAGGCGTTTTCCCTACTGCCTCAAGCACACTTTTTAAACTAAGATACCATAACCTCTATTCTTCATCTAATATTCGCCTATATGACAGAGTTAAACTGTTTAATTTTCAAATTTAGAATGCAAAGGTATATTTTTTTTTCAGAGCATGTGTTGAATAATTACTTTTGGTTTTCACAGCTGGACCTGACATGGAATATGATGACGTTAATTTTTCGGTTAGTATTGAACCGTGTCAATTTATGTTTTTCTTAACAAACGTTATTGGATTTAACTGGGGTTCTTCGTTTTTATACAGAGTCTTAACATCGGTGGTGGAGGAGAAGAAGAAGAAGAAGAAGATTATGAAGGTAAGGGGCTCTCAAACAGTCAAACCCATGAAACATTTTATCCATTTTAGTCCTTTTAAAGATCGGTTCAATGCGGGTAAGATAAGATTGGCACGGGCCACGGGGTCATCAGTCATGTTGGATTGGTTTGACCAGTCACCAGAAACACACAGCCATTTTTTTCTTTTTTGTATAAATTAGCCACCGAGAAGATTACAAGAAATTACATCATTTCGACGATAATATCATTTTCAATAATAAAATGATTTAAGAGGTTTTATTCATTAAAACTACACTTTGAGCGGATCTCACTCTGTTTAATCATTTTGCTTAGAATGTAACAACACTTTAATCTGTTGTAGATAAAACATAATCCAAATCGACCCATTTATAAGAAACTCAGTCAAAATATTTTGCAACAAAGAAGTTAATTCTTGTCCTGTTTGGCAGATGAAGATGAGAGTTATACCGACGAAGAAACAGAAAGTATCACGGAGCAACAAGCCGTTAGCGGTGAACCGGGTGCCAACAGTGGTCAAGTTGAGGTAAAATGTTAAAACTTTAGATGTGCGACTTGGCTAGCATTTTTAGTTTGTGTTTGATGCCTGACCTATTTTTGGGTTCAAACAACAAGAGAGTTTCATTGGTTTGTATGATTATTTGACCCTTTAATTTTTGAGGACCGGTATTATTTGTAGAAGTACAAAAGTCGGTACTCGATAGCATAATGAGACTGTTTTGCAAATCTGGTTCAGTTTTTGGGTTGGGTATTGGGTCTAACTGAAGATTTTGACAAGTCCCGGTTGGTTTTGGTTATCTTGTTTGAAATCTGGCTCACCCGAAACCCATAGGACATATAGAAAAGTTTGTTTTATTGAGGTTGCTGCTGCTGTTTTGATTGATCTTCTTAAGAAGATACTCGAAAAAGGGGAGGAAGTCATGCATAGGTTTATCGATCTAGCTCGTCAAAGTCAACGTTTTTTTTTAAGATGGAAGATGTATGTTAATTTAGGCGCGCTCGTTATTGTGGTGGAATAAACATCTAGAGAGAGTAATGTGGTTCAAAACACTTGTTAGATGGTACATTTCGATTTCGCTAGTCAATGTTTTTCATCAAGCAGATATGCATGTGGTCAACTGTGTTTTATCGTCAACCTGAATACTAATTCGATTGGATTGGTTCTATTCTATGCAACCTCGGGTCAGTTATAGGGCAGTTTCTAACTTTTTTTTAAAAATAAAAAGAATTAACGGATTAAACCTATTTAACTAAATTAAAACCTGGACTGTTTGAACACCGCTAGATCCAAGCACCTAAATTATATGCCAAATTAGGTGCAGGCTCCATGATATAAGGGTGAGAGGGGTCGAGAACTCGAATGGGTCGTGTAGTTCTCGAGTTCTTTTGATCCCCCTTGGTTTGAGTAGGTTGGCCGAGTAGTTGTATTGAGGTGGGGAACTCGGATTCGGTTGAGAGGTGTGGGGTGGTTTTATTATCTTTTGTGTCGTCTCATGATGGTCAAACCTCTCTCAACCAATCACATTATATCATTTTAATCGTGGTTTTACAAAATAAAATTAGTGTGAGTTCACAAAGGTAACACCCAAATTGAGCTGTTTTGGGCTGGGTTGGGTTGGGTTGGGTTAATATGAGGTCTCACTTTCTCATTCATTCATTGATGACTTGATTTAGTACCTTGGGTACTTGTGGTGACCGCCCCCCTCACCCTAAGGATGGTTTAGACGATTTAGGTCAAATTGTGAGCCATCCGTTAGTGGCGGTAATTACATTGTAAACCAAAGCTTTACCGTTAGAAAATTAAAATGGAACCGAACTAACGGAACTAAACCAAACCAAACCAAACCAACTAGTTACCAATACTTTTACTTTGGTTTGGTTTCACGCTTTGATATTGTTTTGACATGTATGACAAAAAAAATGTCTAAAATGCGATCAAAATAAGTCCCACCAAACGATTGATATTTAATAAAATATATTACTTGTAATATTAAACCATCTTCAAAATACTTTATATTAACATCTATATATATATATAAAACAAAGCCCTTTTGCTGACGTGTCATCCATTGGTAACTCCAATCCCTCCTTGAAATCGCCACGTGGCATAGTGAGGTGCAATTCTTTGTTTTTTTTTAATTTTTCGTTTTTATTAATAAATTAACACCTCCTTCAATTTAAAACCCTACTTTCTCATTCACCTCTTCTCTTCTCTTTCTCTCACGTTATTATTATTAATCTTCTTCCCCAAGCTCCTTCACTCTCATCAAACCCTAATCGTGATCTCTCTAATACCCCCATTAACCTACAACAAACAATAACACATAATCAGCAAAGACAAAGAAAAACTTACTGGAAACGCGATCAAACACATCGGCAGCGGACTCGCCTTCAGGAAAGCGATAAAAAAAGCGACCAAACTTCTCCCTGGTCTCCTTAATAATCTTCATCCTCTCAGTAATCTGAAAATTGCCAAAATCCTGTTCCCTAATCCTGCATTCCTCCTTAACCCCAATCACTCTCTTTTTAGGAAACGACCGCCCAATCTCCCGTAACGTCGACCGGGTCTGCTGGTAAGGGGAGACATAGAAACATGCCTTCCAGTTGCTGACGTTGCCAGAGTCGGAGATGAGCCCACACCATTGCCAAGGTCCACCAGACCCGTGAGGGGAAGGAGACGGGCTAGGCAGGAAAAGGATTCATCATCCTCGGATGAAGACGAAGATGAGACTTCTTATAATACCGCTGTTCCTGCTAATCCTGTAACGGTGAGTGTTAGATCACAAAGAGCGAGTAAGGCTGCTGCTTTGTCAAAATTGCTTTCAACCACTAAGCCAGACAGGATTGTCGACGATGAGGATGAGGTTGAGGAGGATGATGACGGTGATGAGTCAGCAGTCACATCTGAAGATGACGATGAATAATAATAATATATTTGAGTAAGTTTTTGTTAATGTTGTCATGTTTTTTAATCACGTCTGTAGCTCTATCCGTGTCTGTGTTTGTTACTGATGTGGATTCTGCTGCTGCGTTTGTTGTGACTCCGTCTAAGAAGCTGCAGACGGATGAGCTGGCTACTGTTCGTTTGTTCCAGGAGAATACTCCTTCTGTTGTCTATATCACTAACTTAGCTGCTAGGTACTCTTATTTTGTTTATTGACTTTAAAACGGAATGATATGTATTATGTTTAGATTAGATTTAAAACCTTCTTCCGGTGGGATTTTATGTTTTGACCCCCAAAGATTATTAGTTTAATGGTATATGGGACAATCAGCAGTTTGTGAAGTGGAAATATTGAAAGTTGTCCAGTCTTAAATACTCGGGCATAATAATCTTGCGGCGTACCTCCTCTTTACGGATCCTTACAACGGAAAAGGAAAAACCCTTTTTTTCACAGACGACCGTACGCCTACTTTACTCACCTCTGTTGTTGGTGTTGTATTCATTCTTCCTACTATTATTATTATTATTATTATTATTATTATTATTATTATTTATTAATAATGAGTTTTTATATTATTTGTTAGGTGTGTTTTTTGCTATATTAGGGGCTGTGGTAGGCCTTATGATTGCCTACAATCTCGACTCCTTGAACTTTAAACCCGGTTCGTTCGCTTTCTTCTTTAGTTCCGGTCTGTTTACTTCTTTTAATTCGGTTATTCTAGGGTTGTTAGGTTGTTGTCTTTGTTCTCTGGTTACTTTTTTAATAGGTGTTTGGGTTTCTTTTCAGTTTAAGTGGGTTCAGATTGAGTATCCTACGGTGCACGGGGGCTTGATATTAACACAGAGAAGAAAGGATAACTATGTGTGTTAACATTGGACTGGTAATTATTAATCAGGATATATTCAAGATTATGATGACAAATCTGGGTTAGAAATAAGAAAGAAAAAAAAGAGGGTTTTTTTTTTTTTTGTTTTTGGTTTTGGTTGTAAATTTATTATTATTATTATTATTTGGAGGAAAACTTATTTAGTGGATTTAAGTTGTCATTGTATTGTTTTAGCTTTAAGTGTATACAATGATTAATTTGAATGTTGTAATATTAATCGTTAGACGTAATTAATTGTTAATTGACAGAACTTGGATATGATGAAACATCTCAGATAGATCGAGTAGATTCGCCATGAAGGACTTGGGTATTAAAAGGTAAAAATTGTTTTTCTCTACCTGCAAATTTTTATAGTTTTGGTAAGTTTAAACATTTTCATACATGTATTTGATGAATTGATAAAAATAAAATATTGCCACGATGATGTATGATACAGTGAACAAGTTATGTGGAGATGTATGATTATTATTTCAAGTTTTTGCATTACTGGCCTCCTAATTTGAATGTTAATAAGGTATGTAGATTTAACTTATGGTTTTTGTTTTTATTGTTAGTTTGTATTTGATTGATTGAAATGTTATTAGTTGCATATGCTTATAATAGACACATTATAAATATTATTATTGTCAGTTATGTTGTTACGTTAGGTTATGATTACTGTTGGTAGAACTGTAGAAGCCAATTAGCCAATTAAGCTGTGCAGTTTTAATACTCTGAAAACCGTTATTGAATATTGATATTAGAATTATGTATTTTTTAGCCTTTATGACATGTATTAATATTAGGGTTATACATTGTTTTAGGTTATGGGTTGAATATTGATATTAGAGTTATGTATTTTTGTAGCATTTATGATAGGTGTTAATATTAGAGTTATACATTCTTTTAGGTTAGGTATCAATATTAATATTGTGAGACTTGGTACATAGATGTTATACGTTTTTAATGGTTACAACTTCCAACCTAAGTGATTGTTTAGTTGATTAGGTTAAGAATTATAAGAGTCATTAGAGATTGATGAGTTTTTGAATTGTTGCAGCTTACATAAGTGATTATTTAGATGATTACTGATGGTTTTAGGTTAGGGACATGCAGTGATTGAGAGATTTTGTGGTTAGTTAACTTGAGTCATTTGCAATACGTTATCACATAGTGAAATTTTTTAACTAAGATTGATTATGTTTAAGTTATTTACTCTTTTCGTGATTTGAGTTTTCTTCTTTTATTATTTTTTATTAAGTCATATTAAAATTTTCAACCCCGGGACCTTCCCGGGGTAATTTGCTAGTCTATATATATATATATATAAAACAAAGCCCTTTTGCTGACGTGGCGTTCATTGGTGCCCTCAACCTCCCCTTAAAAGTGCCACGTGGCATAATGAGGTGCAAAATTGTTTTTTTTTTAATTTTTCGTTTTTTTAACCATCTCTCTAACCCTAATATAAAAATCATCAAACACCACAAAACCCTACCTACTTTGTTTGTTCTTGGTATTATCTTCGGGAGAAAGTTTCATCCCTGCCTAAATCTACTATAATTCCTCAATCGAGTTAAAAACATATGATGAAACAAGATCTACAATTCCTTCACGAACTCATCTATCTATCAACAAATACATGTACAAAGGCTAGCTCAGGTATTATTTTCGTTTTTTTTATCCCGGCACAGATTACTTCATCATCGTTATCATCATAGCTTCATCACAACTCATAAATATATCTGTTATTAACACTGTTTTGAAAACCGGACATTTGGACCGTTTAAACAGTAACCGGCGGGTTGGACCGAGGGGCCGGTGGTTGAACCGGAGAACCGGCGTAAAAACGATCGTACCAGTCTTCTCTTCAAGCTTGCCGGACCAAGATTTCTTCACCGGTGCTCCACCGTTTTGGTGGTTTTCTTGATCTTAGACCTTAATAGGTGATAAAGTTTATTTGAAGAAAGGGTCTCATTGTTTTACGTAAGTGACTAAGTGATGAATTGAAGATCTGATTTTTTTTTTTTTTTTTTTTTGTTAAGCTCAATCCTGTAAGATAAATGTGAAAGACGAAAGTAGCTCAAGAAACTGAAAAGGGATAAATGATGAATATGTTTTATACTTTAAAGCTTTTGTCTTCTTATAGGTTTATAAAAGTCAAAGTGGGTAACTTTATGTAAATAAAGAAGAGATGTACTATGGATATATAAATTATTAAATTATTTTTTTATGTAATCCGGTTGCACCGGTCCGACCAGTAAACCAGTAAAATGTCCGGTTCATCATCCGGTCCGGTTTTAAAAACGTTGGTTATTAAGGGTATATATGACAATTGTTAAAGTAATTAGTGCTCTGTTTTAAATCTATTAGTGACATCGTATGTTTTATTTTCCAAAGCAAAGGTTATAATATTTGTGCATTAGACTAATTTGCTTTGTCGACATGTTATTACACTCTTAACAAATATTCTGGTTGATTATCTGATTTTCAGTTCATGAACAAGACCAAGATGAAAGCTAACACCAACTAATGATGAAGTTGTTATCATTACTCCTTTTTGTGGTAGGCGCTTTCTGACATAATTATTTTTTTTATACAGCTATACAATTATTTTTATTAAGATATTGATTACTAATGATCTAGATACTTTACTTGAGGCGGCGCACAAGGTGGAATCGTATTGTGATTATGTTGATATTAATTTGAGGTAAGTTACTGAGACTATTGTTTAAGTTTTGTGTCGAGTTTTTAGTTACAATGATTCTGTTACAGAAGTTGATGTGTGATGAGTTTTGACTTTTGATTTGAGTCCAATGTTTTGAGTACAGGGATATATCTGGGGCATCTGATATTCGGTTGCATCTTACAAGTATTCACACATAATAATGTTTAGAAGTTTGTTTGATATTTTTGTTATTTTCTTTTAAAACTTTGTCGTTAATTGTTTAACTGTTATGTTAGATTCAGGCAAATCACAACCTAAGAAGATCGACTCTAAATTGGGATTTTGGGACTTAAACTTCAGGTTCCACCCTTCTAGCTCTGCGCCTCAGGCCACCAACGGACAATCAGAAGTCAGGCTTTGGCTCCGCTTAAATGTAGGTACCAATTTACCAATAAAGAAAACTAGAGATTATGATTGGTTTGGAGCCTTTTACTTTCGTTTGGATTTTTTTTGACGTGTTTGTAATTTCCTCGACTTCTTCATGTTATTAAGTTCAATTAGGATTCCTTTTATTTCATTAAGCTAATTAAATAAAAGGGTCGCATTAGTTCAGCTGAAATCCAATTATTTCGGAATGCTAATAAGAAAACAGTTTTTAGTTACGATTTTGTAGTTCTTAGACTACCCATATAGTATGTAATGAAGTTCATTTGATTTGATTTGAAATCTGAAGAGTAATAAACTTAGAAAAGAGAGCAATTTTGAGCATGTTGTGTTTGTTTGACATTTATAAAAGGTAGTTTAGTGATTGTTTAGTTGATTAGGTTATAGGTGAGGGAATTTGGGAGTGGTTAGAATGCTATAAACATGCAATTATTGAATGTGGGAGATTAGAGAGATATGCATCAGGTGATAAGTTTTTAAATTGCTGCAACTTACTTAATTAAGTGATTGTTTAGTTGATTAGGTTTTAGCTTTTTCAACCCCGGGACCTTCCCGGGGTAATCAGCTAGTAACATTATGTAAAAGATCACCAAAACCACAACATACTAGATCAATTGAACTTGATGACGTATCTCTCCCCGGTATCATGATGGGTTAAGTGGTGCCTTTACCAATAGCAAAGCTAACGTAGGTTTTGAGGAGGGTAAGACGTAGACATCCTTACTTTTACCTCGTTGAAATAGAGAGGTTGCTTCCAGTGAGACCACCGTCTCGATAGTAGTTTTGCATCAAGCCTTGGGCATAAGGCACCTGTAACCCCCCCCCCCCCCCCCCCTTGTCTTTCAACTATCAGCGTCACTACATAATGCATGATTAACCATCCGTCGTTTTCACCATTACTTTCACAAAATTAGTAAAATAACGTTAAAAAATAAATAAATGAAAATTTGAAACACAACAATCTCATGAAACATGACAAAGTGCAACAACGTGATCGTCGAAGATCGAATACCCTATTATTTATTTAAATAAGACCCTGCCATTCACAGCAGAGCGCGTTTGTTGTACAGGAGTGTTTAACGGTACTATGGGCAACGATTTTTCCTCATTCCTTCGCGCGATGCAACGCTAATTATGTTGGTATTAGTTCGTTACAGTATCGGTACATGTTATAGCAAGCATAGCAAATTCGATCAATATCGTTTCGGTATTTTTACCATTGACTTGACACTCGGTACAACACCAATAATAATAAAATAAGGTAAAAAGTTAACATACATAAATATATGTGTGTGTGTGTGCGCGCGCGTGATGAAGTTAGGGGATTTTATCAGCAACGCTGATACAAATCAGAAAACAAGTTTGTCCTTATGTAACTTCCTATCATCCAACACAATTCAGAGACCTACTCTTGCAATGAAAATTGAGTAGGCGTATATTAGACAACAATCACTATTAAAGTGTTATTAATATATAGACATAATAGGTTATGCAAGTTCTACCAAACTTCAATAATATATTATAACATGAATATACTTTTTTTTTTAAGTAACCACTTTGTGTTTTAGTAAAGTATCTATATAACACTACAGTAAAAATATAATACCATTTCATGTTGGCAAACATAAGAAAAAAAACGTATCTTGCAATCTCTCTATAAGTTCCTACTTCAAAGATTGTCTACATGATCTACTTAAAGTTTTAATCTCAGCTCATTATGGGTATTTAAAATGACATATTAGATCAGTTAAATTTTTCATTAAGTTAATATAGGCTGAACTAAAAGGAAAATAGTATCATTTTGGATCGGACTGGCACAATAAAACACCACACGTGTCAGAATAAGCGGATGGATTCCTCACAGTCGAGTCTCAATGCAGTCGCTTCTTTTTTCACCCAAGACACTGGACTCCAAATAACTTCTTTATTTTATCAAATAGGTAGTTTTCGTTTGCTTCGAAATTAATTTCATCCGTTTTTATTTGAGTAAATTGCAATTTTCTTTCTTGTGATTTGACAAAAACTGCCAGTTCAATCAAAAAATAAAAAAAAGATCATGCCATTTTCGTCCATGACATTTCTAAACCATGTCAGTTTAATCCAAAAACGCGACAACTATTAACTTTGACTTTTAAAGGATAAGTAAAATGGTAACTTTAAATATTCTTTCCCCACTTAATAAAGAAAAAAATGAAACATAAAATAAACATATAATATGACGTTTTACCCCTCTTTTAATAGTTATTTTCAACAGTGGTTAACTTTTTGGATTAAACTGGTATGTTTTGAAAACGACAAAGACGAAAATTGCACAAAGAAAGACTGGACTGAAATGACAATTTTCATCAAACTACAGGGACGAAAATGACGTTTACTCTTTTGATTTTTCTAACTTTACTCCATACAAGTTCTCTTGGATTTGTTATTAAGGATTATGAGTATTGCATACCATTAACCCTTTTCGATTGATTATGTTTGTGTCTTGGGTTCGTGTTCATATTTGTATTCGTCAGGTCTGGCATAACCCAGGAGTGTGTGCTCTTTGTCATGATCTGGAAAATTTGTGTATTAAACCGCTAAGTAACAACACCTCGTCTTGAAAGTATACAAGGATAAATGATTAGGAAATTAGCTAACAAGACTCATTGACTGACTGAAAGCCAAACACAGTTTTAGTTTTATAACTACCTTAGAAATGATGAACAGATCATGCTTAACATGATTACATATATATGTAACGTTTGCTTAAAATACAATCAATTTTGTAAACATCGCTTTCGACTAGTACCCATTTTGTCAAAAAGCCGTTCTCACCCACACCAAAATGACCATTTGTCTTGAGGCTTCGGCCATTGGTCCGTTTCTATAGGCTTCCACTTATTTTCAGGGCATATTTCAAGATTGGGATGGCGAAAAACAGCTCAACTTGATAATTAAGAACCCACCAAACTAAAGCAAGTATGCATGTAGACCAACACCGGATAACATTAAGGATGGAAAACTGTGCTAACAAAAATACCCTACCATGCTTAACACTAGTACAAGACTACACATGATGCATTCACCCCAATAACTTTATGATGTACGGATTCTATAAGAATGTTATGCTGTCCATGGAGAAGGTATGTTTTCACGATATGATAACCATATGCAAGTCTAAAAAAATCACTAACTCGATAAAAATGAAGCTACAAGCATCACAATCCGAGAAAATAAATGGTACATGGAAACACAAAACCAAACACAAAGAAAATGATGATGATGATGCTGCTTTTACCTTCACAAGCATCTCATATCTTGCTTAGCTACAACAGATTCGTGTCGTGCTGCTACTGAAAAAGTCAACTTTGCGCGCCTCTCATCATAAGATGCTGTAATAGTTAGATTATAAGTAAAATAATAACATATGGCAAGGATGCATGCAGTTCTTAAAATAATAAGCATCATATAGAAAAACACAGGTCAAAATGGTCAAACTTAAAAATTAGTTGGCGGGAAACAGGGCTGAACGAGTCAAAAGTTGCCTCAAGTGTAAGCAAATTGCATAATATATTATATATCCTAAATCATTTTACTTCAAAAGTTAGATTATCATGTAGTAATCAAATTTTGTAAGAATATTTAATAAGCGAACTATTTATAGAGTTCAATGAAGCAAAAGACAAGTGCCTATTGAGTTGACTAAAAACCCATACTATAAAGCTACCCGAGTGTCTATGGGATGACTGGATTCAAACAATAGAGTTAACATTGCTTACCCTAACCCATTTTGACATGCGACACAACCCTCCAGACCCGCCCATTGTGCCACCCTTACATGGCACGTTGCTAGTGAGTTGAATGAATACCAAACTTAAAAAAGTAAGCAAATTGGCCAAAGACGGGACTTACGTTCAGTTGGACGTGACATAAGAGGAACATGAGAAGAAACTTTCTTTTTGGTCTTATTACTCACTAAACTTCTATCTGCACGCATTTAATTCTCTTATTAGCAATCATAGGAAGGTTCCACAATTATAATCCAATCACCTGAAACTTAAAATACCATCTTCAGTGCTCGAAAGACTCAGTAGAGCCTCTTGGAAAATGGCAGATTGAAGTTTATATGCCCGACATTCCTTTTCTAAATGCAACTGTAAAGCTCGCCTGGCATCTACGTGATTCAATGTACACAAACACAGTAGAAAACAATTATATGAAAAAAGATAACTTCTATTATTAGCAGGATTAGTTAAGGGGTTATAAAACCGATCAAGTACCTGAGGAGCACTTAAAATTGAGACCTTCAAATTCACAATATTGAAGAACTAGTGGAACCTCTGGAGCCATTTTATACTGAGGTTTCCTAGGCGTCTTGTCAACATCAAGCAAAACATCTATAACCTACAAATCCAAAGAGTAAGCATCCAGTTTACATATTTTATTATCATAAATAAAATGTAAAAGAGGGATGAACCCAATTAACAAGGAAATCAGTTACGCACATCAGGTGACTCAAGACCTTGGCCAACCAAGAACAATACGGCTACCATGCATCGAACCTGGTGCCACAAGAAAGCACTGCCTTTGATTTTCATTAACATGAGCTGGTCACTGTTAAACATGAGAAATGTGTATTCACTAGTTAGTAATTAATGTTGGTATATATTAGGGTTAGGGTTATTGATTCTCTGGCACCATGTGGAACATGCAAAAAAGCAACCATGCCGAAAAGTGATGCACGGCGGCGGAAGGTGGCCGTCCGACTTGATGCATGGCAGGGATAAAAACCTCTAATGGTATCTGATACCATGTGAAGTTAAAATAGATACTTCATTGAGATGGCTTGTATGATACAACATATAACTATATACAACCATACAGGACATATACAGATAGAGAGCCAAGAACCCTAGCCCTAATATATCCCAAGTTTCTAACGATTAGCAATTTAGCATGAATCAACATAAGTAAAACAATAGTTGTTTCGTTAAAGGGATTCTAGTAAACTAATTATTGCTTTTTCTATCACTTCTACTAGCTTTCTAACTGAAGCTATAGGATAATACATATGCTTAAGATTAATATAAATATAAATATATAGCATATAGCATAAGATCAATAATAATAAATCGTGCATGTGTTTCAAACCTTCCATTGCAGGGACAAATATCAAATGATGTTATGCGTCGTTTGTAATTATGAACGTTCGCAGCATCCATCTTACAAAAATTTCTGAAATCATGTTCTCCAATGAGCCGCTTACATGAACTCTCCATTGCCTAGAGAGATCATATATCATAGATGAATCAATTTAAGTAAAAGAGATATTCCATGACTACAATTCATAAGAAGGCATGGAAATAAGGGTACTCAGGTACACCATATTACCAATATGTTTAAATTTTCTCTCCAGAAGAAGTATATGTATTCCCTACTCAGACAGCTAAACCTGCAAACAACACATAAATCAATCATTTACTTTTAAATATTAATTAAGAATTGAATTGTTATAAATAGATAAAACAATAGATTAGAACTTTGCAGCCCATAAAAGGAGCAATAAAGAAAGATTATGAACGAGAAGATATGAAAAGCAAAACACCTAACCTTGCACTAAAATTGACTGGAGCTGGACACCAGCCTATTACTCGAATATCATCAGGGAGAACTCCATTCAGTATTTTTACATAATCCAGCTCTTCCTCTGAAAAACAGATCCGAAACAAAAATGTCAAGAAATCATTGACCAAGTATGGATAAGGATTTACCTTGTTAGGGTGCAAACACAGCATTACAGCAACAGTACAGAAAATAGAGAGAACACAATGTATATCTAGTTCAGACATATTTTTACGCAAATTAAACTCCACAGTCCACACTTAACAAGAAGAACACAAGATCCAAAAGATTTAAAGACATAAAGGTCAAGCCAAGAGCTTAGGTTGATTGCTAAAGCAATATGCTCTCTTTTAATCGTTGCAACTATCCTCCTGGCCCAGATTATTGTATATTCATATCAGGAACTAACTAAACCAAATTTTAACATATGGAATTGCATGAAGCTTGGTGACAACGTGTACTCAAGGCACCACCACCAGCCCTTTTTAGAAGATGCTTTAAATATATAACAAATAATTACTTTTTCTTTGATGAATAAATACCTAAAGTTTGCAAAAACAAAAGTTCCAAATAGTATGGGTAATCCATAGTGAAAAAGTTCTGATTTTCATGGGCCAGAGAGCGCAGATTAAATATCCATACGAGTGGCAAAAGAAAACTGAACATATAAAACTCAAAGGAGTACTAGAATCTGAGTCCATAGATGAGATTCATTTTTATGGAATAAAAAGTTTAATCAAAACTTAAACAAAAAATTTAATATAAAAGAGTGTAAAGTACCATCAGGTCCTTCATCTACAAGTCCCTCAGAGGTATCGCCTCCAGGTTCCTTCTGTTTTGACCTCAATAATAAAGCAACAACCTGCATAAAACAATTATCATGATTAGGATTGCAAGAAGAAAGAGGATGCTCCCTAGTCCCTAAGTGTGACAATCTCAACAAATCTTAAAAGACGCAATGTTAGACAAATTATAGATGTGATCTTGGCCTATAAATATGCTCAGGAAAGACTATAATAAAAGCTCATGTACCCAATGTGGGACAAAACAAACAAACTACATATACATAACCAGATAAGCTACCGGTTATTGCAGTACCTACCTATCACTAGCATAGTAGCATTACCGTATTTTTGTATAATATAACAATCTAAGAATATGAAACTTACTTCTTTTCTGAACTTACTTGGCCCACCGAGGAAACACCCTTATCTGTTCTACCACATCTTGAATACTGCAAATCCTTCCTGTCACCAAGTACAAGTCTTGTCTTTTGAAGGGCTTTGAAAAGTTCTGACTGCAACAACGACAGAAAATAGTGTTCCAAACTGTTAAAATCCTGTATAATAAATATACAGTGTCAAATATTTAGACTTCCAAGTTAGGTTGCATAGTATCATGAGAAGGCTTAGCACATGATGTCGCTTAAACATTTTCCTTAACTTCATTTAAGTGGTGGCATATTAGATAATGGACAACAAAATAGCAAACTTCATTACTTTGTGTGTAAGAACAATAATAGCAAGCAGATTAAGTCAAAGATCTGCAGACAGACCTCAACAGTTGGATCCATCTGAGCTTCTGATGCAAAACCATAGAACCTGTCATGTTGCACTGCACACTGTAAGTAAACTACTAAAAGAGGAGATTATAAGAAAGCATCATTTGTGTACCTCGGCCCAAAATACATAATTTTCAGAGCCACCAATCTCTGTGAGTGATGATTCATTGAGTTCAAGTCATAACCTGTAGGAAAACGTGCATATCATAAAAAAGACCGTAGGAGGTTACATTACTAAAGCTTTAATAAGAAAATATCTTCACAACAGGCAGTCATCAAGATAACTTAATGAATAACTAGGCATTAATTTATCATATATTACTTTGGTTTGCTGTTGGAAAACTAGAGATTTAATTAGCCTAAATTTAGTAAAATCAAAAGCCAAGTTTTCAAGATTACTTTACCTGTGAAGCTTTACAATTTATTGATTTAACACACATAATAACTGTGCATGAAGTTTTTATTATTGAGATACAAGTTAATAAAACCACCAACAGAAGAAGAAGAGTACAAGTAACACATATGCAGTGAAAATCTGAACAGCATCCACTCTCTTATCAAGAAGCGGTGACCCAAGCTTCTCTTTAATTTCTACCAGTACCACCTTAGTAAGACTATTCCATCAAACAAATATAGAAGATACAACATCAAAAGATTTCGATGTTTATGATGTTTTTGTGTCCTCTTCAATATTGCAAATGACCATCACATGCATTGTACCGCATGTGATTCACAATAATTTTACCAGAGTGGTTAAAAATGGGGTTAAGTGAATCTTGGGGCTCAAAATGGGTACAGATAAACAAATGTTGGGCATTGGCTTTTTGGTGTTGTTTTGATTATGTATGTTGTAATATGGTGTATTGCGGCTCCGCTTAGCGTCTTGCTATGGTCGGGTCCGTTATGGGAATAAAAGTTTCGTTTGGATGTTCAAAGAAATAAAACATTATCGAATTCAGCAACTAGTATAAAACAAACATAGACCTGCCAGTTTCTTCCTCGGCTTCCTTTTTCCATTCCCAACACACTTTCCTAACTTCAACTTCTCCAAATTTATAGCAGGCGGATTTTCGTGAGAAATATCAGTATCAAAATTTTCTTCCACCTACACAAGGGGTGAAAACCAACTTTCATAACGTAGACGTAGCTTTTACAAAATCACTTTGATTAAAAAAACACAACAACCATATGTAGTAAATCCCACAAATAACAAAGCTATCGGTAGGGTCTGACGAGGGTGGGATGTAGGCAAACCTTACCCCTATCCTGAGGGATGGAGAGGTTGCTTTCAGAGAGACCCCCGGAACCAAAACAAAACATAGAGAAATAGGGAGCTACCAATAACAAAACAAACAGTGAGAGAGTAACACCGTAAAAATAGAAACATAACATCATATAATGACATGCTTGACCTACATGAATAAAGCAGATTAATCATAAATATGCTATTATGGCCACTTCATCTAGTACTGGACTTCTATATACCATGCAACACAATTATCAGGATATATGTTACACTTTCTTCCTTTTTATCAACATAATATAAGTGAATATTAAACAACAACACACACACACGAAACAAAACAAAACAAAACAAAACAAAACAAAAACAATTGTGAGAAAAGCATAAATAACGAACCTCGTGGCGGCAAGTGGAGGTTGAAACAATAGATGTTAATTTGGCATTCTCTGCTTCCAGTTCCTAAAAATTAAACGGATACTGAAACCGAATAACAGGTAAAAAACGATAGGGGTTAATCGAAAGGTGAAATTAATATTATACCTTTACTCTGGTTTGGAATGAAGATAGCTTAGATCTTAACTCCACGATGAGCTTACTCTGGTCATCCATGGTAATAATAATAATCTTACACAAGTTATAGTGTCTCTGTTTTTCTTTTTGCAGGTCAAGTGTTCGACGAAATGCGAGGGCTCAACTGCGGTTCTTTGGGTTTCACAAGCGGGTTGAGTTAAAAGAAACAGATGAATTACAAATTTTGTCACGTTTATACTAGATTTGATGGACGTACTTTACCTTTAAAATTGATAAGATGTATACTTTATGTTTCAAAATCATACATTATATGTCCTTTAATCCTAACCTAATTAGTTCTTATCGTTAAGTGGAGGGTAGAATTGTTTTTTTACCCATTTATTTAAAAAACCATATTAAAATTAAAAAAGAAAAGACTTTTTAAAATGGATCTCTCTCTCTAAACACACACAGACACAGTCCTTACTCTCTCTCTCTCTTTGAAGTCCCACCCTCACCACCACCACCTCCACCGCCATATGATCACCTGCCACCACCCACCACCACGCCATAACCACACCAACACCATCTTTCTCAACCTCAAAACTCTTAACACACCAACACCCCACACAACCATTCCACTCATTTGAAATTTGAACAACAATTCACTATCTACACCTTTATCTTTATCAAGATTCAACATTCAAGGCAAACTTATAACAGCTACAAAACTTGAAGATTTCCCTAAAATCAAAACCTAAATTGAATATTCAAGGCAAACCAAGAACAGCTAAAATAACCCCCCAGTTGAATATTCAAGGGAAACCTAGAACAACTACAAACCTGAAGATTTCACTAAAATCAAACCCAACTTTTAGATTCGGGGTTTTGGATCGAAGGTACAAACCTTCGGATTCAGATTTAGATTCGGGTTTTGGATCAGATGGTTTATTAAATTACGGGTTGACGGTTAGAGTGAATGGTTTTGGGAACGTGTTAGAGAAGTTTGATAGGGTAGGGAAATGTATTGTGTTTTGGGTTGCGATGATATGTGGAAGAGATGGTTGTGGTGGAAGGAGGAGGTGGTGATGCAAGGTGGTGGTGGTGGTGGAAGCTGGGTTGGGGCCAGTTCTCTACCGTTTAGCTAGCTTATGATACACAAACATCAGTAAGTTGTTTTCTTGTTTTTTTTTTTTAAATTATGTTTCAAAGTTTATGTTCTGGGATATGTGAATCTTGATCTGGGTGTGATTTGTATTTTAATTGTATAAAATGTAGATCTTCTATTATATAATTGAAAGCAATAAATTTTACATGACATTCAAATAGTGCATCCTTCTCCTTAAGTGTGTCATATGACATTAATTGATTTTAGGGAAAAAAAAATAAAACAAAATTGGATTTCTCCCTCATGTTTCCTCACATAATTTTTAAACGTTAATATCTTTTATATACAAGCTTTTTTTAAACAAAAAAGTTACACCAACTTAACGAGCGTTTTATTATCTTTCCAACGAGTACCATAGTGCTATATAAAAAACGGAGAAAAAAAACGACAATTTTTTTGTGGGGTTTTGTTCATATAGAAAAAACACAAAGTGTTCAGGTAATTCATTAATCATGTATAGGCAAGTCACTAATTATATTTAAACCAATAAATATGAATTGTATTTCAACACGTGTTAGCATTGGAGTTGTACATTGTTTTAAGTTAGGTATTAATATTAGAGTTATACCCGAAGTTTTCCTGCATGTAACTGTAAAGCGCATCATTCTATTTTATATGTAAAATTGATATGTCATATTAGATTTCTCAACCCCAGGACGTTCCCGGGGTATAATCCAGTTTGTTTTATAAAAAAAAAGGTGCGTATCTTTATTTAGTTGGTATAGAAATAAAGGATAAAGATTTATCTTTTTTTTTAATTTTAATACGGTTTCTAAATTAATGGGTAAAAAGACAGTTTAACCCTTCACTTAACAATAAAAGTTAACTGGGTTATGCCCAAAGGACATACAGTGTATGATTTTGAAACATAAAGTACAAATCTTATCAATTTTAAAGGTAAAGGACATGCGTTGAAATGTAGTATAAACATAAAGGACAAAACTTGTAATTCAGTCAAAGAAATATACATGGCACGTGTTGCGGCGAGCTAACTAAATGGATTGAAAATATTTTTGTGTATGCTTTGATTACTTGAGCATCATAAGGTAAATGTTATATCGAGACCTTAGTTTAAAAAAGCTTGAGGCACTCTGAGACGATTAGGCCCTAAAAGCCACGAGACGGTATCTTCATGTAGGCGAGGCGTTCAATACTAAAAAAATCCTATAAAAGATTTTAGATAACATTTTTTAACGGTCAATTGGAATCACTCACGGATCACTGAAGTATCATCGTACCACCAGTGTTACCACGCGATCATATTTTACCACCAAGTCATCAATTCAGGAGGAAACTCATAATTATGAGAAAAACCCTCTTGTGAGATTCGAACCCAGCCTTCGGCATCCCCCTCCTTGCGGTGAATCTGCCTGCCCAACATATTTCTTGAGTGTTCGAGTTTGCTTCGAATAGGTCATATATCAATTCTCTTTCTCGAAAAATATAGAAGAAAGGGCCCTTCTACCATATCTGTACAAATAAAATGGCCTATTTATACAGAATGGTAAAGAGGCCATGTTATAGTCCCTAAGTCTTATCCCACCACCAAGATGCCGCTGGGCTATAATGCCTATCTTATTAATTTCTAGACAACACAAAAAATAAGATAATTCTTATAATTTAATTCTAACGGGTTTTTAAATACATATATAAACAAAATAATAACTTTATAGAATATTATATTATTAACTATAATTTTAAAATCACAACTAGACAAAATATTTTATTAAAATTAAAAACATAGAAAAAGTTATCTTGTCTAGTTGCTTGCACATTTTACTGTGCAGTGCAGAAAAAATTGAAGAAAATCATTTATTTATTATCTTAAACTTGATCAACATATATTTTTTGAAATTCTATAAACTCATTTGATAAACAGCTGTTAATCAAAATAGAATTTCATACATGTTTCATGTTTGTATAATAAACAAGAGATAATTTAGCTAAACGTTTTTAGATATGTCGTGTGTTCGAATGTTATTTGACTGTGAGTAATATCTAACTTGTAGATATTATATCTATCACATAGATATAGCTAACATGTTTTGATAATAATATTATGGCATATTTCTTAAATGCAAAACTTAAATAAATGCATAAAAATAAAACTTGTCAAAGTATATCATTGAAACAAAAACCCAAAAACAATGTATTGAAATAAATTGTTTTAAATGAAGTAAATCAAATAAACTTCAAGTGAGTCTGATGCTAGTCGTTGTTTGTAAGAGGAACTACTGAAAACATCTACATACCATGTAGCCCAGCCTTTGTATGTCCTGTCATTCTTAACTTTTTACCCGTGCATATCCAATGCCCTTCTTTGCCACAAAAGTAACGAATGTATCACCATAACTAGAGGTCATTTTCTTGCTAAAAGTAGTAGTCGTTTGAATTTGTACTTTCTTTGACTTGAGTCTACTTTTCTCAGTCACAAGTAAGTCCCTAAGCTCTGCCAGGTTGCCATAAACACCTTTCTTCATTCAATGTTGTTACAAATTGTTCGTACTCTTGTGGTAGTGATGTAAATGCAATGTCTACAGCCATAGTACCACTCATAGGGTATCCAAGCATGTTCAGCCTATCAGTTTACCATATCAATATGTCAATATGATCCTTGACAGAATGTTCGAATTTCATTGGACCTGAGATTTCCTTGATGATAGTGAGACGCCAACGACGTCTCATGTGAAGTATCCCTGTGATAAAATCGATCATCTCAGCATCAGAGAGATTGATCATTTCATCAATGGAGTCATTAGAGATCTTATTAGATAAGCTAGACAACATCAAATAACCAACTTCTTGTGAATCCCTGTAACGCACCATCCATTTGTCCTTTGAATCGGTTATGTGTGGGGCTAGGCGGTAAAGCTTCATCTAGCACATATAACTTATTCTCATAATCTAGAACTTTTCTTAATTTGTAGTATCAAGTGGAGAAATTTGTAGTATAAAATAAGTTTGGATTGTTTTAAATCAACACGAGGATCTGGAATCAACATCTACAAAATATATAAATAACAAAACAATTTTTAGTATTCTGTCATTTAAAAATTTCATAATTTATAATACCCAAAAATTTATTAATTATGGTAGAGATCATGTTTCATAAATATAAAGTGATTGGCTTATCACTATTCACTTTATCTTTATTACGTCGGTATGTAGTTTACTAGTTGTGTCACCTACACAGCTTTCCCGTTTTCGGGCGATCAACAAATATTAAAAATATTGTCTAGCCTGGCCTGGGTATGATTACCCCAACTTTGCCCACTTGAATAATCAAGCGATATTGATCCTCAATACTAACGTGTAAAGACGATCCAACTGAGTTGGAAAGCGCGACTTTACCTCTTACCACATCCATAAGCCCAATGCACGGTGAGCCGTTAACATGGGATTGTTAAGACTGATTCGAGTATTACTATTAGGATGACATTACAATACTGATTTTCTATGGGATTTCTTTTATATTTTACCGACTAGTTAAAGTGTAGCGGATGACTTGTGGCATGACACAAGTTGTACATGTTTTAGTATAACCCATTTTACTATTTGTTTGCGAAATATTTGAACTCCTTTCAACTCTCAACCCGATAGATTTTAAATACCTTATTTTAATATACGTTGGTTATTTATCACGAACAACATTTTAAATTAACAAACTAGTATTAATTTATGGTTTTGTTCAAAATAGTCGTATCATTTATCACACACTGACAACACACAACGGAAAGCAAGTCATGAGGTAACGGAAGTTGTTACCACAACGTTTAGCAAATCACACATAGTTACGTATGGATATCTTGCAAACATCCTCTAGTCAAACATATTTAAGTTTCTGGTCTTAAGAAAGTTTAAAAATATGTCATAACCAAGATGAAGCGAAATTACATAAACATTGTTTTACAAATTAAAACATAGTTTCATAAGTTATAAAGTTTTATGGTCCCAACATCATGTCCATAGTAGTGCATTGTAAACCACACTCTCGAAACCTATGCATCAGTACCTGAAAAACATGCTTAAAAATAGTCATGTATTGTTTTACGTTTGGGCCTAATTTTACGCATTAAAACGTTGCCACGAGCGCGTATTGTTCATCGGTTTTACGTCCACATTTCGTTTACTTTTATTTTTTACGACTTTACGAGCTTTTCTTGTATTGATGGTTGTTAGCAACAATGTGACATTGACTCTACCTAACCTTACTTTAAGCCCCCGCTTCAACGCGGGAGCTTAATTCTAGTTTTAATTCAATCATAATCCCTAAATTCAAATGAAAAAAATTAACAAATTTTAATTTTTTTTTATTATATACGACGTCGTTCCATTCATCAACCACTTCGCTCACCTTCCTAAATTATCATTCAGATCAACCCCTGAGCCCTAAACAGCAACCAAACGGAAGCAGCCGCTCAACATTTTCCAAACCATCACAAATTCATATGGCTCGAGCTTTATCCAGATCTGCTCGTCAGGTACCCAACCTCTCATCTTCTTCATCAATTTCCTTCTACACTTAAACAATTCTTCCAATTTATCATATTATCCATGTTTTTGTTGTTATTGTACGTATTTTTACTGCCTATACACTTTAGATCGATTTGTACGTATCGAAAGTTTTGTTTTTGACTTTTTATTATAGAAATTGTTATAACAGTTGTAGATGTTTCTATAGAAGAGGTACTTGATCATACATTAAGTGCGTAGGATATCTGTTTCTCGATGTTGATTATGCTGATATGTTTGCTTGCTTGCGATTTAGATTTGATGGTACGGTAACATTTTTTCGGAAAATCAGTGGTTAGCAGTGTTTATAATTGGTCTGGAATGGGTATGATGGATTAAAGTAAATAGCTATGTGGTGTAGTATGTGCATTTACGGGATACTCGGAATAATATGTTTATAGAACTTTAGGAAAAATGCTTTCTTCAGCCCTAGACCCCTAGTGATACATGATACTTTTACTAACATGATCAATCAGCACATCCAAATCTAATGTGATGTGGAAACGCATTCTTTCAGTTGTGTGAAGAAATCTCTTTCTGGTTGAAGCCGTAGTTATCAGAGGTGTGAGGTGCTTTCCGCCTAGGGCCTAGGAGAAAGGCGCAGGTGTGCAAAAAAGCGTGGGCCTGAAGTAAAAAGTGTACTTAAATAAAAAAAATTAAAATATATTATGTAATGGAAAATAACACTTTCTTCAAATACCAAAATATTCCAATACCGTAATCTTCAACATAAAGTAGTACCAAAATCATCTCAAATACCAAAATATTCCAACATTAATAGAGAATAGAAATATTAATTTGGATCAGAAATTCTAAACTTTTATATGCAGAATAATATCAGAGAACAAAAAGCACTGCACTGTGTACACCGAAGCATAGCTAAATCTTTTCATAATAAGTTGGTTAAGAATTCGAACTGATTTCTGGAATTCTGGATTAATTAGTGATATAATCGGTTGGTAATATGCCTATAAAATATAAATACTGCAGAATATGAGGAACAGTATTAATTGCACATGGACTGCGCTATAATTACCCGGGAATTAGGAGCACATTGAATATGCATCGCTTAGAAAATCGCCCAAGCGCCAAAAACGGTTGAAGCAAGAGGTTTTAGTTTTGAATCAAGATGTAACTTAATGTGTGTAACAGTAATGCATATGAACTTTTAAACTTAAAGTAAACAATGAGTTGCAAAGTAGAAACCTAACTTACATAGCTACTTGCTGCAGAACATGACCTATGCGCACGATGGTCCCATTTTAGATTCATCATCCCTCAATATAGTTTTGTTGTGCTCCTTGTTCTCCCTTTTATAGGTCTGATCCTTGTTGTGCTCCTTGTTCTCCCGAGGCGCTAGGAAAGCGCTTTTTTTGGCCTGAGGCGCTAAACTACATGTAGCGCTGTGAGGCGCCAAGGCGCTTGAGGCGCCGCCTCAGTCAAAATTAGGGTTTTTTTGGGCCAAAAATCCAAATCAGGGTTTTTTTTAAAGTTTTTTAAGTGTGTTTCGGCTTAAGTGTTTGTTTAATGGAGTGTTTAAGTGTGTTTATAATTATGTTATTGTTTTTAGGATTGATTAACAAGTAGAATATATAGTATTCACTTGTATAAATATTTTTTTACTCTTTTTTACCTTGGGCGCCTCACATACGTGAAGCTCTCGCCTCGCGCTTTAAGCCCCGCGCCTCGAATTTTGGAACCAAAACGCCTCGGAGCGCCTCACGCTTTTTTAAACCAAGGTCTGATCATTGAAACAACTCCATCATTGCACCTCTCTTTCATGCAATATAGTAGTTAAAGTAACTTATCCGTCATGATTTGTGTTCTTGTTGTTCATAGGTGAGCCGTTCTTTGACATACTTGTTTAACAAGCCTTTAAAAGAAATTATTTTACCGTCATGATTGGTATTGTTTTAAACTTAACAACTCTACTTATGTTGGTTACGTAATCTTCATGCTGTACATCTTCTTTGGGAGTTTTAGTTTGGTTAGAGCCTGTGGAAGTCTAGCCTAATTGTTCTTTTTTTGAGTTTTTGATGAAAGGGCTCGATTAAATTTAGATAGCTTTAAAGTGATTACTAGGCTATATTTTTTCTTCTTGAAGTGTGCGGATGTAGAGTGGTCTAATCATCCTTCTGAAACTTAACCTACAACCAAACATGCAATAGTTTTTTTGTGGTTTACTTTACACATTCTATAAACAGAATACTAAACATAAACAGAGTATGGCATGGTTAATTTATTAAGAAACTATAGTATTAAGGTTTGAAATCTGTATAATGTATGTATTCTTGTGGCTTACAATTTCTATATGAGCACTAAACTAGAAAGCATTATTGATGTTTTCGTAACTATGAAGTTGGTCTATTCACAAGACCGTAACCAAATAACCAATCAAATACCCCGATGCTACAACCAGGCTCTTCCAAACAGCTGTGGGTGAACTGTGGAATTTTTTTTATTCCTATATTCCTATTATGGATATCAAATGGATTTAGCAGTTATATTCTTCCATTCTGCATTTTAGTATGACAGGTAACTAGAAAGGATTTTTTTTGTGAAATATAACCTTTAAAACTTTTTTTGCTCTGTGGTATTATCAGGAATGTGCATATTTATGTACAACATATGGTTTTAGTTGTTATGTGTTTAACATATTGATCTGTCATTGTGCAGTTATATGGCAGTCAATCTGTTCTGCAACCACAGCAGCAAGCAGTCGCAGTTCGCTTCTATGCCAAAGAGGCCGCTCCTAAAGCTCTCAAGGGCGATGGTGAGTTGACATGAAATTGTATATTTCTTTCAGCAGCTTTTAAATATGCTACTTTAGAATCTTTAGAATTCAGATACTGTAAAGTAATTAGATCACATGAAAGTTATAACTTATGCTTTTTATGAAATTATTAATGGTTATACCTTTACACGCATGTGTAGAAATGTTGAAAGGCATATTTCTTGAAGTGAAGAAGAAATTTGAGACAGCTATTGGGGTTCTCCGCAAAGAGAAAATTACTATTGATCCTGATGATCCTGCAGCAGTTGAACAGTACGCCAAAGTCATGAAGACTGTAAGGGAAAAGTAAGTTCTCGAGAGTTATGATATTTCGGTTTTCATAATACCTGTTCTTGAGAGTTATGGATTATGTTGTTTTTTGATGTCATATATACCTTTGTTTTACTGTGTGGTGCTTTTAATGTTTCTATAAATTCAGGAGCTCTTTATTAGTTTTATTAGTGTTGTTTGCTTGTCGATTGTGTGTTGTCAAGCCAGGGGTCTCTCTGGAAGCAGCCTCTCTATCCGCAAGGATAGGGGTAAGGTCTGCCTACATCCCACCCTCCCCAGACCCTACTCTTAGCTTTGCTAATTGTGGGATTTACTGGGTAAGGTTGTTCTTTGCATATGCCATTGTCGATAATATAAGATACTGTTGAATAATTTTGTTTTGGTGTTAAATTTGTCATCAATGTCTACAGGGCAGATCTATTTTCAGAGTCTCAAAGGATCCAATTTACCATTCAGCAACGAACCGCTGGAATCCAGGATGCTCGATCTTATCTTTTGGCCTTGAAGGACATTCGACTCAAGTATGTCTTTTTTTTTTTTAAATTACCGATCCCATTCCTTCAACTTAAAATGATACAGTCTTGGTATACTTGGTTGTTATTTGAAAAATGAGTCCTATTAGTTATGATAGTTGATGTATTCGTGGAAAGATTTTGGATGGTTTTGATGTATTTTTTGAAAGAATTTATAGTTGTTTGAAATATAAATCTTATTTGCAGGAGAGGGCTTACGGATGAGCTAGGTGCTGAGGCTATGATGTTTGATGCGCTAGAGAAAGTTGAGAAGGAAATTAAGAAGCCACTTATGAGGAATGACAAGAAGGGGATGGCTCTCCTCACAGAAGAATTCAACAAGATCAATCAAAAGTAAGCTTTTACAGTTCAGAAAAATAAGTTTTTCATTTATTGAGTTCAGTCGTTGGGTCTTGCAGGTTGTATAACAAGATAAGTTGTGCTGGTACGGTTGACCAAAAACGCTTTTGCTTTGTAATTTTTAATTTTTGTTGATGAAAAATATGAGTGTTAAGTGTGATGACGAAAACTATATTAGTACAACAGTATTATACTTTTTTTTAAAAGCGATTCTATAAGTAAATTGGTTGAAACAGCCACCACTATTTTGTGAAAAAGCAACGAAAAAATAAATTCTCCCAACCCCTGCATGAAATGAAGTTGACTTTCCAAAAGACCTTACGTTCCTATTATGACCAGTGAACGGTAAAGTGAGTCAACCAGCATTAAATTTAAAATAAGTTAAACTCTTGGTGTTTATCTGTGATGTCTTAGGCTCGGCATACGCAAGGAAGACTTGCCTAAATATGAAGAAGAATTGGAGAAAAAGATTGCCAAGGCACAACTTGAAGAGCTGAAGAAGGATGCTCTTGAAGCTATGGAAACACAAAAGAAAAGGTATGTTTTCCACTTCCATGAAAATCGCAGTAAATAACCACACATTGTTAGATTGCATTTTTACAGTCTATTAAATGTCTTGAAACATCAAGTAAAGAACACAAAGAAATTTTGGAACCCTGATGACTAATTTTCAACTTGAGTCAAAAGTCCGGGCTAGATAGTCTTGAAGCCTTTCGCTTGACATGATTGGCCAGACTGGGGATCACCTCGTGGCTTCCTGAGCTCAAAATCTTCAGGTTTAATATTGGGCCATTGGCTGGGTTTATATACTTTAACCTCATTTTAAAAGATGCGCCTAGTCACGATGTGCCCTTAGGCGAGACGGTCATCGCTACTGACCGCATGAGGTGGCGGCTTTACATGAATAAAGCGATTTCGGAGCGCCTCTTGAACGTGGGCGGATTTTGTGATTCTTTAGGTTGTACATATAGATAGGTCTTTAGGTTGTATACTTGTATCAGGTTATTTATATATTAAATTGTATATGCTGTATGAAGATTTTGCTATCTAAATATTGGGTAGGTGATGATGGAAACATTATATATAAATGCCTTGCGCCAAGCAGTTTGACGGTTTCACAAGACTTTTTTTTTTTTTTTTCACAACAAAATTGCTCTCTTTTAAAGGTGTATTTTTACAACTTCAAATAACAGAGGCATTAAAACACAATCTTTCTACAACCTGATTCGCACATGATCCAGCATCACCTATCCAATCAGCCTTAGAAAAATTACACAGTATCCATATATATATAGGCTTGTAAAGTTGAAACAATAATGGCCCCGACTGTTAAGTTTTTGACGAAATAGAAGATTAGCAGGCCTGATGAGATAGTGAATTTGGTTTTGTATCTTTTCTTTACCTAAAAATTTACATATTTCGAAAACATTTGCAGGGAGGAGTTCAATGATGAGGAAATGCCGGACGTTAAGTCTCTGGACATCCGAAACATGCTCTGAATCTGAAGCATAATCAAGAGGAGGCTTCAATAATTAATCTGCTCATTTGAGGTTTTTATCACTTTCTTGTTAAGTTTGATGAAAACGATGATGACGACGATCATGATGTGCTGTTGTTTATGTATCAAATCAAAAGAGTTGTTGGATCCATGAATAAATGTTTGGTTTTTGAAGCTCAAAATTCTCATTTGCAGGGGCAACTCAACTTTGTTAAGTATTATATTCTTACTTGCATGTTTTTTTTTTACAAAAAAAAAAAGAATTAAAAAAAAATTACCATTTATATTCTCAGTGTATGTATTTGCATAACAAGCAGCATCTTTGCAAAACTTGTACAAAAGCTGGAAATTAGTTGGGTCATACATACCGGTTAAGCTTACTTGGTGTTGAGCCCAAGTACTTCAAAACTTATACAAAAGCTGTCTTAGTTAAAACATTCCAAAAATTGCTTACCAACATATGACCAGTTTTCTCAACTTTATTGTTAACCCTTGCAACTATGCCATTCCTTGGTCACCATTTTTGGTAATCACTTCTTGGCGCTGGTGGCGGTAGCGATAGCAACAGTAGACATATTAAAAAGACATGACGCCCAAACCCTCATATACTAGCCTAATGAAGGCTAGCCCAACCTTGAATTATATGAACGCAATTTGGTTGCCAGGTTTCCCTTACCTTTCACACTCACGCGCGCGAGTATGAGTCAATGGCGCGGTATTTCTCTCTGCAAATTCCTCAGTAGATCCCCTTTTAAAATATCTTCAAGCCCCGTATCTAACATTCCATTAAAAACAATACGTCAAAATCATTTCATTCATGTATTGTTGGATTTATCTATGGCCAAAGTGGTATCACAATAGATAGCAATACAAGTTACGAAGTGTGAAGTACACGTTTGTTCGAATTTATTATGATTCGTGCCACCTAGGAATCTTAGAGGTTCAAGGGCTGGCGGGGTCCAAGAGGTTGTGTCATTGAGGCAATTGGAAGTTGATTCAAATTTGCATGATTGACGAAAAGTTGTATGAAAACTGTACATCAGCAGTAAATGATTATCATTTACAGATTACAATTGATCACCAACAGTAACTATGATCAGCAACTACTTATTAGATCAGTGACAACAAGTTCAAACATCAACAATTTGAGCCATCAATGATTACTTAGTTAACTGGTGAGAAAGTGTTTATTAAGGTATAAACTATTTTTGTTCAGCTTTCAAAGAATTATTTATAATCAACTGATCTTATTGGCTATGTTCAAGAATGTATATGAACTGACAATAGTTCTTCAAAAGTGCATATGCATAAGGCGCTTCATGCACGTCTGGGTCAAATTTGGTAACATTAATGACGTGTATACTACTGCTTTCGCCCTCAATGATGATGATCCTTAATCGATGGAGGATTATGGAACCCCTATTGATGTTGATGAAGGAGCAGCTTGTCCAAATCGAAGGAATAAGCCGAAGGTAGAGGCCAACGTGGAATCATCACAGGCAAAGTGTTACGAAAAGAAAAAGAAAACATGATGGTCTAAAACCCAATCATCGCTTTTGAAAGGAATAATCCAAACCGAACATGTACGATCTTCATGTGTGTGTCTGCGCGCGCATGTGTATAAACTTTAACACATAATTTTTTTAATGTTCCCATGTAAACTGGTAGATCATACACGAATCTTTATCGTTATTTTTGAAAATTTCATACGAATGAATTAAGGGTATCTACAATGGAGTCTATAGCAGCATGAGAACTTTTGGTTGCACCGAACGGTAAATGTTTTGGGGCTTCGGCTCTGTCGAAGTAAAAGCCACCGGAAACTAGCTTTTCTTTCGGTTGCAGAGCTAACCAAATAACAGTATCGGCACCTTGCTTGCTCGTCCTTAGTTTTCCTTCAAATCTGAAATTACATTCACATCAAAATGAGAAAACCATATTCTTACAGAGTGATTGACTTCATAATACCTATATACATTTTTACAAAAGAAAATGCTGATATGGAGGTTTTGTGCCGACATGGCACTGTTTAAAAGAAGTTACCGACACGGTAGTTTTTAGTAATACGATTGATGACCTGGCGCACACACATATTTCGGAAAACCCATTGAGAACCCCTTTGGAACCACCACTGACACGTCAACACCCCGACAAACCACTAGTTTCAGCTTCATAAAACAATCGGTAGACTGTGTTTTTGTTAAGGTTTGTAGATTAATGCACATTGCGGTTTCACAAACTGTTCGTTTGTGTTTGCAACCGTATTTGTGTACAGACGGGTTGAGAGAATTGGTTTGTTTTTTCTTTCGGTGTAAAAGTTTGTGATGATATGGAAAAGTTTGTGGGTCTTGCTGATGTGTCAGACGCTTTAATAGGGCTAACTGGCTAAGCCCATTAGACGGGGACCATAATATGGGTAACCGTCTACACGATTGTGTAGTATATACCCTGGAAGCAATTTCTAGATCCGCTAACAGTTTGATATGTCATCAATCATGTTACTGTTATTTCTTATAGTTGATGAATTTAGAACATAGAAATGTCAGATTGATATGTGGAAAGCGAGACGTACGATTTTGAAAAACTAGGCAGACTCGTGGCGACTCCAGGCGTTTCAGCCCATCCAGGGTGCATTGCGTAGAACCCGATTCCTTTGTCACCATACTTTTCAGCCCATTTTTCTGTCAACGCTACCTACAACGAGGACATCTTCAACATGTAAACGACCCATTTCAAAGAGTTGACACTGTCCGCATGTCTGTTTTTTTTTCTTAATTTTTTTTATGGTAAAAAGAATATTAATATCATAGAGACCAGATACGAAGATAAGAAGATACCTGTACCCGTTTGTTGCGAGCATACTGCTCAACTCCACTAAATTCGCCACTGCTAAACTGCATTAGAACGAATTCATCAGACTGCAGAAGTGCGTATCATTTTTCATTTGCAGGTAAGTGGGACCCACAAAATGAAAAGAAAAGAAAAGAAAAAACAGAAAATAAATTCTATGAACCTGCAAGTCTGTGGTCAAGGGAGATGTATACATTCCACCCGAAGCCACTGTAATAACACGGGCATCAGGTTGAGATTTCTCAAGCAATGGAAGCATTAGCTCCGTCATGCCATAAGTCCCTAGTACGTTCACAGCAAAATTCATTTCGTATCTGTTTTTTTTTTTTTTTTCAAAAATTTGAAAAAAGGGAATTAGTAATGTCAATTAAGTGGCTATAAAACATGCAGTGTTTGTGAAAGCGAAAAAGAATAGATACCCTTCCGATGTCGTTACTCGTGTGTTCTCAAGTATGCCAGCATTGTTAACCTAGAAAATATAGGGTTCTGAATTATAGAATGCTCTAAAGCATTGTCAAATGGCTTGCAGCATTATTATGGGTGCAATATTATTATTAACTGCTTAAACAAACTTAAATTGGGTCCTTTGGAAAATGAAAATTGGTTACAAGTAACATGTTTATCGTTTAGTCCCTCAACTTTTGGCTTTTTACACTTTTGTTCTAAAAGGGAGACCTGTTAACATTTTATGTCACTTTATCTGAACTATTTTTGAAGAGAATAACAAAGATTGCAGTTTAAAGCTGATCCATTTGACTGTTAAAAAGTCAAATGTTGACTACTAAATAGTCAAGTCAGACTCCAATCACCTAATTTTCTTGTGTGCAACAGTAAAGATACCAATACAAAATACAGTAACTAGCATTTTATCATTTATGGGAGTAAAAGGCGGTTACCAGCACATGAACTGGAATATCCTTTTCCTTGAATCTGGACGTAAAAGACTTGACATCGTCGACCGAAGAAAGATCGCAGACCTACAAGTCATACATACCATGGCCTTTATTTATATGGTAAATACAATGCAAGGAAATCAATTCACATATTAAGTGCTATAGGTAACATGTTTGGTGTTGGAAAGGTAAAATGTGTTAATTTCATAACAGATTTGGGAAGTAATGTATATGCGTGGCCCTCAGGGGGCAAAAGTAAAGTTGCACTAGTTTTAACGTTATCTTACTAATTTCGTGAAAATAACGTTAAAAATGACGGATGGTTAATCATGCATCAGGTGGTGACGTTGATAGCCAAAAGACAAGGGGGTACATCACCTACCCATCTAGTCACATCTAATATCTAGTCATTATAGGTAACAACAATGTTTACATCTAATAATCCATTCGAAACTTAAATCCAAAAGTAGACTCATCACGATGCGTGGGTACCATAAAGATAAAGAAAAAGCCGAAAACCATACCTCCAAGTGAACATTTTGGTTATTGGTGCTCGACTGAATTTTAGAGACTGCATCTTCTCCCCTTCCCCTATTTCGACAAACCATATACACTGTTGCTCCTCTGGTATCGGAGCCAAAACAATACAAACGAAACTTTTGAGACTATGCAAAATACTTTGTCTATTCAAAAAGAAAACCCGAACTCTGGATTCTCAAGATTCAAAAATATTGTTTTGTCGGTTTTCAGTATAAATTATATAAAAAACGGGCAGCTTTTAGATAAGAAGAAAACCTTGACGCAAGACCATGGGCAGTGGCATAACCGATTCCAGAATTAGCTCCGGTTACTATGCAATTCTTTCCATCTATTCGTCTAGCCATATCTTCTGGATTGAAATTCTTGGAATGTTCCCTGGAAACATGTGTCAATACACAAATTCTAGTTTTGAACCACTATATTAACCTATGATAAAGACATAATCTAAGTCATAGACCCTAGCATTCAAACACTAACGTCATAGCAAGTGAAGCAAAACTCACAATCAAGATGCATTTACATTAACATGTCGTTTTGTAACACTAAAATATAGCTGACTTAAACAAAAAAACCCATGATGAAGGTACAAACTGAATCACATTCATTTTACTCTAAAGGTATCATTTTGCAAAGGTAAATTGAACTTTATAAATCCAAATTATGGCCCATCAACAATACTAATCCAAATGACACTCTTTAACTTTCGCTTTCGTTACCAAGGACAATCTCACTCTTAACGAAGAGTAAATGCGTATGCACGTCATGCACAAGTCATTGATTTTTATGACAATCAGAATGTTGTAAATTATTTTGAAACGAGATACAAGCAAACGACTATAAATAGCTACATAGCTGTTTTTTAACACCTATAAACGATCAAATGTGTGCCCAACGGCTATGCCCGGGTATGAAACCATGTATGGCCAAAAAGTCAAAAACCGGTATGGAAACCCGCTGCAAGTAGGGCTAGGTATGGCCAAACCCGAATATATTCAGGTTCGGCTACTGGCACGGGTCCTGACCCATTTTTTTTAGCCCATCCCCATATTACACATTGCAACGAATGTGAAAGCTAGAAGTGCCCATTGTTTCCATTGCCAGTTTGGATTATTAAAATCCAATTTAAATAAAATCTTATTATTATTATTATTATTTTCAAACTTAGACCAAAATGGAAATTAAAAAAAAAAATAGTTTAGTTGCTATTATTAGCAAGTATCCCTGTTTATTAAATTTAAT
This sequence comes from Ambrosia artemisiifolia, assembly GCA_032199755.1. Taxonomy (NCBI): domain Eukaryota; kingdom Viridiplantae; phylum Streptophyta; class Magnoliopsida; order Asterales; family Asteraceae; genus Ambrosia; species Ambrosia artemisiifolia. Next base: position 13,237,598 of record CM063521.1, read on the forward strand.
AATAATATCACTAATAATAAGCAGAAACAAACTTGTACACATCAACACTCATCAGATAACAATAGAGTATAGACTAAGCAAAAATCAAAACACAATATACTTACAAGAACCCAGATTTAGTAAAATTAACGTAACCATAAACCCCAAAAGCACTTGATCTCCATGCCTGCATCAAACCATATGCAAAAATAAAAAAAAATAAAAAAAATCAAGAAAATAATAAACCCATCAACACAATTTCCATCCACAGTGCAAAACTAATGAAAAATTAACAATCAAGAAGAATCTTTGGGGCTAAAATCTGACCTTTAGAAGGAACATTGCAAGTGATTGAAGTGAAATGTTAATGTGAATTTGTAATGTAGCTTTTGATTGCATTAGATTATATTGTTGGGTTTGAGAAGCATTATAAGAAAAATTATGTTTGTTTGAAAAAGTGTTTGTAGTTGAATTTTGCTTTTGGTTACTGACACGAATACCTTCATTTTACCACACATTTTATCAGTTGAATATTATTCTTTAAAGCCATACCGGTATTATTAATGGTTAGTTTTGGATTGGATTTTTTTAAATTATTATTTATTATTTTTTATAACGACTTATATAAGATCCTTATTTTAATCCCTAATTCCCTCATATATTTGACCATATATGTTTCTTTTTTGCAAAATCACGAGAATAGTCCTTTCCGTTTGAATTACGAGAATAGCCTCCTCCCTTCTTTTTGGAGAGACGGTTCACGTTTCTCAAGCCGTCTGAGGCGTCTCCCAAGACGACTTGGTTCCATACCAATAAAACACTCTGGTGACGTCTCCGGAGACGTCTTTTCCAGGTTTCGAAAACGTCTCCGGAGACGTCTTTTTTTGAATTTATTATTTGATAGATCTGATTTTTTTTTTGAAGTTTGGATTTGGTTTATGTATAGATTATGGTTTAGTTTATTGACGAAAGATGGTTTCGATTGATGTATCTTCTAGATCTGTAACTTTGATGTATGTGAGATGCCTATTTTATAAAATTTATTTTACTCTTTCTTAAATCGATTTCAGATCTGGTGGTTATAAGTTTAATTTGTTGATTTTGTAGAGTGAGAAATGGATCCTATGGATATTGTTGGCCAGACGAAAGAAAATGCTTCACTCCCAAAAGGTCTGTTTGATTCTTTGTTCTCTCGATGTTCGATTTTGCCTTCTGGTTGACTGCGTTCCTGGATGAATTCCCTGTGTGTTTATCTGAAATATCAAAAAATAGATTCTGTATATTTGTAATCTGCGCTAATTTATTGATGGATCATTGAAATGCTACCCGCATATTGATGAAAAGTTATACGCTAATGCAACGTTTGTAATTTTACAGCTACTATGACTAAGATTATTAAGGAAATGTTACCTCCTGATGTACGCCTTGCAAGAGATACTCAAGATCTACTGATCGACTGCTGTGTATGTAAGATTATTTGTTGTTGGTTAAGCTATTTGTAAAATCAATTGACCTGTCATCTTAGTCTCAACACTTCATGCATGACTTTTTGTAATTGATGATATAAATTTGCAATATGTGCTTTGATTTGATACAGTAACAAATTACCAAATTGCCATCCTTAGTATCTGATTCTGTATTAAAGCGACCTGTAAGTGTTAGATACATTTGTTAAGTACTTTGTGAAGTATGGACAACTTATGGATTAGTTGTTACGAGGGATTGACAAACCGATTGGCCAATGGTTCTGCAGGTTCATCACATGTGCAGATCCTAATGTTGTTGGCATCTTTATATCCGAGACGCATGTCAAGTGAGTTATTTTCAGTTCTTTTGGTTGAATACATTGTCTGTAAACAATTGAATGTTAATTCCTGTTGCAATTTCAAGCATAGTCGAATGCAATGGCGTATCTATAAATTGAGTACATGATTATCATTGGCTCATTGCTAACCCGTTAAGCTTTTTTCTTCAAAAATGTACAACGTAAGTTACTCCAGAATCCAGATTTTATTCAATGGTTTAGTACATTACAATCAAGGATGTGTTAGCGTTCCTAGGCCTTTTAAAACTACAGGTCCTAACTGTTGTTCTTAGGCCTTTGTTAGTTTCTAGAAATTGTTGCAAGTGATGTAGACTAGATGTTATTGGTATATTATCTATTTAGGTTATAGCAAAAAAAGAAATCCTTTATATTGGCATTATTAATAAATAATTTTCCTGTATTTTATATTTTCTTACATATTAAAAAATAAACACTTTATCCCTACTTTGTGGGTAGGAAAGATTTTTAACAATATAATGCCTTTTCATTTTCATTTTATATATTTTGACGCTTCATGTGTTTTTAATTCAATAGGTTGATATGGTTATTAATATCACAAGTCCTGAACTTTATATATGACACTTTTAAGTTTTAACTGATCAATATGAAACTGGATTGATTCGGGTTGATTTTGTATTGATAGTGGCTCGAATGTGTTGAAAAGCTATCAAGAAAATGGGTAGTGTCTCGAATGGGTAGAAAAGCGCGACGACAACTTGCAAGAATCAAAACTGTAAGTTCTCCATGTTTTTGTTTTGCTTCAAATTACCTTCAACATCGACATGTTATGTTGTTAGTGTGAAAATTTAGATTGATCATTACAACGAATAATATAAGCCGGTGGTGGTGAATAAGAAAAAAAATATAATTTCTAATGAAATATATTTCGAAATAAGGGTGATGGTAATTAGTGGGGTTATTGGTGGTGCTGTTTTTGTATACTCATAATAATATTTTTCGGTGTGTAACTTTTAATGTTTGTTAACATTTGACTTTTTATTAAATTTGTCTCGAATGGGTAGTAACAAATTACCAAATTGCCATCCTTAGTATCTGATTCTGTATTAAAGCGACCTGTAAGTGTTAGATACATTTGTTAAGTACTTTGTGAAGTATGGACAACTTATGGATTAGTTGTTACGAGGGATTGACAAACCGATTGGCCAATGGTTCTGCAGGTTCATCACATGTGCAGATCCTAATGTTGTTGGCATCTTTATATCCGAGACGCATGTCAAGTGAGTTAATTTCAGTTCTTTTGGTTGAATACATTGTCTGTAAACAATTGAATGTTAATTCCTGTTGCAATTTCAAGCATAGTCGAATGCAATGGCGTATCTATAAATTGAGTACATGATTATCATTGGCTCATTGCTAACCCGTTAAGCTTTTTTCTTCAAAAATGTACAACGTAAGTTACTCCAGAATCCAGATTTTATTCAATGGTTTAGTACATTACAATCAAGGATGTGTTAGCGTTCCTAGGCCTTTTAAAACTACAGGTCCTAACTGTTGTTCTTAGGCCTTTGTTAGTTTCTAGAAATTGTTGCAAGTGATGTAGACTAGATGTTATTGGTATATTATCTATTTAGGTTATAGCAAAAAAAGAAATCCTTTATATTGGCATTATTAATAGATAATTTTCCTGTATTTTATATTTTCTTACATATTAAAAAATAAACACTTTATCCCTACTTTGTGGGTAGGAAAGATTTTTAACAATATAATGCCTTTTCATTTTCATTTTATATATTTTGACGCTTCATGTGTTTTTAATTCAATAGGTTGATATGGTTATTAATATCACAAGTCCTGAACTTTATATATGACACTTTTAAGTTTTAACTGATCAATATGAAACTGGATTGATTCGGGTTGATTTTGTATTGATAGTGGCTCGAATGTGTTGAAAAGCTATCAAGAAAATGGGTAGTGTCTCGAATGGGTAGAAAAGCGCGACGACAACTTGCAAGAATCAAAACTGTAAGTTCTCCATGTTTTTGTTTTGCTTCAAATTAGCTTCAACATCGACATGTTATGTTGTTAGTGTGAAAATTTAGATTGATCATTACAACGAATAATATAAGCCGGTGGTGGTGAATAAGAAAAAAAATATAATTTCTAATGAAATATATTTCGAAATAAGGGTGATGGTAATTAGTGGGGTTATTGGTGGTGCTGTTTTTGTATACTCATAATAATATTTTTCGGTGTGTAACTTTTAATGTTTGTTAACATTTGACTTTTTATTAAATTTGGTTGATTTTTAAATGTTTTGATTTGACTCAAATTTTGGTAAATATCCAACACAATAATATGTAATGGTTTTTATTTAACAAGTTCAAGACATATTCGTTTTTTTTTGGCAACCTTTGATTTCATATTAAATGTAAATGTTTATAGATTGTTTTTTTTAACACAAAATTCTATTACTATTAAAAATCATACAAATTTAATAATTATATTTAAGGTAAACTTACGTATATATTAAAAATCTTATATATTACAACAAATCTATTATACTAATTAATATGGTAACAAAAACCATTAACTTTTTTAGTTTATATTTAATATTCTAAATATCATTTCTTCAAATAACCGCCACTTTTGAGCATTGGGTGCAGCGATTAGTCTTTTCAAAAGATCATCAATTAATAGGGTATCAAATATTAATTAGTATTAGTGTTGAAAATTGATGTTGTCACTTCGGTTTCCTTACACGCGTTTTAACATTTCTATATAATCATAACCACTAAATATAAATCACATATTTTCTTTCTTCAAATTAAACACACACAAATCCAAGGAAAAAAAAATTTCAACAATGGTAAGGGTTGTCAGTTGGAGGTTCTGCAGAATCAAGCGTAGGTATTTTGTGAACATGAGTGACACTACATTATTAGTTTTTGGTTCAAGAAAGGCGATTATGCAAATGGATGAAGACTTTAAAAGAGAAGTGTATGAGTTTGGAAGAACCATCAGGTTGCCGAGCAATGAAGAGAGCAGATTGGTGGCTAAGTTGGAAGAAATCTTTGAATTGGATGAGTTTGATGAACTTATGGAGGTATTTCATGTCCAAAGTTGGTTTTTTGCTGAACATCTTAATGTTGCAAGTATTCTGTTTTCCAGTGGTGAATATGGGTTGATGTCAAGAGATGAGATTGAGAACTGCAATGACTATGACTTGCTTGTGGAACTCGATAATGTACCGATGTCTAACAAGCGTAGAACCACTGCCAGTTTGAACCTGGAACAAATGATTCGCCTAAGAATCACCCATCTGGAAGAGGAAGCGGCAATGGTGGAACCAGAGGAGGAGTCCGATTCTGAAATGGATGATGATGATGATGATGAGGAAGTTGATTAAGTTTAGTATGTTTTATATGAACTTTTAATAGTTTTTCTTGGTATGTATTTGGTACTTTATGATGCATGTTATTAACAACTTTATTAAAAGTTGTAATGTAATGTAATTTTGATTTATATTATCTATAAAAACTTAATCAAACTTGATTAATTGTTTGACATGAGATGATTTTAGTTTTCACAATTTTGTATATGATTTTAGTGTTGTATATATTTATCGTTTAACTAAGATGGTTGAAATTAATTTATGTGGTTTATGGATTAATATGACGATTTCTGAAAGCTTGATTGATTATATTATGGCTGAGTTAGCGACAATGTGATTAAGTAAATATATGTTTCTTGAAATCGTGGACCACAGTTCCAAATGGAATTGGATATTAAGTTTTTTGTTATATACAAAGTTAAATGTATCAAAACAAAATACTATGAATGTTAAAAAACATATTCAAAGCTCATAGATTTGGTAAGATATAAGGTCATATATGAATTTCTAAAATCTTTAATATTTGATGACTTCCTATTTCTAACTATTAGGGTGACGAAATGATATCAAATAGTATGTTTCTTTATTCTTTATTGTATCCACTTTAAATTGAGAATAATATGCTTTTGTGTGTCTTGGTTTTGGTGGCTTCTGTTAATGGTATTCCAACTTATGGCATATGATAAGGATACAAGAAGTATAACTGATTCAAGGAACATAATGGGCATAGAAATTACAACCATAACAATCTTGCATTTGAAAATTCTGCTCGTCATATTTTTACCAACCAAATGCTCAAATAAATAAGAAACAAAAGAAGAAGAATTTTGCTATAATTATATCTTACCTCACTTTATAGTACCATGATTCCATACGCTTTACTATTTATGATATTTTGCATGCAATGAAAATTCATACGAATTGTATTACCTAACTTTCAATACTTAAAACTTGCATACTACAATGTTTATAAATTTTTTTTGTAATTTGACTTGGGCATTTGCCATGTGTACACACGGGACTCTAACCGTGTGATGTAATATAAATTCGAATATTTCCCACCTTTACACTATTTCGAGCATATATTTTATCTATTTATTAAATTTGATATTTACCATAAATATGTAAATCTAACTATAAATATCTAATATTAATTATAAACCGAGTGCATTAAAGATAGTTAGTTTCTAAATATTAATTAGATTTCATGCACGATTTCAATACTCGGTTATTGAGAAGGTAAACCGTTTCATATCCTATAATTTTATCTATATATAAACCTATATTCACAATTAAAAAATGTATCTTTACTCTAATTACAATCCTTTAATAAATTGTACAATCATCATCTTTAATCTACAACCGCAAGACAGTTTCCTTCACTCTTCTTTTACGAAATTTAGCAACGTATCCTGTGTTTATTCATCTTGCTTGCACCAATACGAAGTTCTATTTCTGCAGATTTCTTAATGTAAGTCAATGTTGCTAACATGTTTGTTTTGTTTACATTTCTTTTATTTACCATGTCTAATCTATATTTACATATGTTATCTTTTGAAATGTAGTTATTTACGTAATGGCAAATTTACCTTTTGAGATTGTGGCCTATGAGATTTTTACAAGACTTTCAGCGAAAGATGTTGGCCGATTGAAGGTTTTATCCAAGAGATGGTATTTCGAACTCTCGAGTCAAAAATTTGCTACCATGCATTTTACTCGGTTGTCCATGTTTGAGAAGCAAAAGTTTCTTACTAATCAAGGGTCATCATTTGCAATATTTAACACAAATTCTGGACAACATCATGCTTACTTGATTAACATCATACCTTTTCCTATCCAAACAATGTTTTCTGACATACAAGTTTTATCCAGTTTGAATGGTTTACTATTGGTTTGTGAGAAAAACACTGCTCTTTTGATTCTGTGGAATCCGACTACAAGAGTTTACAAGGTAGTTTCTGATTGTCATTCTGGCAATTATTACAACTACCAATTGGATGCTGCTTCATTGTATGTAGATTCATCCAACGATTACAAAATTTTACTCCTAAAACGTGATCATGGTCTTATGCGTCCTTTTGTCTACTCAAGGAGATATGCGGCATGGAGAAGCATAGGTTTCTTAACTGAAACCAAATACAATGGCTCTGATTATGTTTGGTCAAGTGGTACTTTTTGCAAAACTTCTTTGTTTTTCACAGTTTCAAAATATTGGTCCGAATGTGAAAGTTTTGTTGTGAAGTTTGATGTTGATCAAGAGACTTTCAGCAAAATATCTTTTCCTTATGTTCAAAAGTCTTGGATAGCCCAAGGTCATCTTTTAAAAATTTCGAATGTCCTTCACATGTTTCTTACTAATGGATTCCCTAATTTCGGTGTTGATCTATGGAAACTGGACACTAATATTTGGACCAAGGTCTTATCTTTCCAACATGTTCGTCAAGCTGGGGATGTTCAGCAGTGCGACGTTGCACACGTGTTGAACGAGCATACATGGATCTTGAATGCAGAGTGGGGACAGACGATTAAAGTTTTTATGGATGCGGTTCAACTTGGCTATCTTGATGATGCAGATACCTTTCGTGGAGTAAGGGGAGCTCTGTTTTATGAATCGCTTATTTCACCGTTTGTTTAGTTTTATGTTATTATGGTGGATGTTTTATCAGTTATGTAATGTTTCTATCTGTAATGTTACTGTTAAGTACAATGCTAATGGCTTTTGGTTATTAATTTTTATTTTGTCTGTATTAACTATGACAATATTTTGATGATATGTAGTCTATATTATTTTCTATGAGTGTTGTATATTGTTAACTTATATTAAATCATTGATATGTTTTTAACTTTTGAATGTCAATTGTGTTCCAAAATGTTATAATTATAAGTTATATCCTGTAACTTTTAAATATTTTTAAAACAAAATAAAAAACGGTAATTGATACACTTACGTTTAATGTATGTTAATTTGCGCAAGAAACCTTTAGTTACTTTAACTAACATTGGTGCACTATATTAGTTTATAACCATCATTACCTTCTTAAAAAGTGTTAATTATGGCATGTCATTTCAATAGTTGTTGGAATTGTATAAGTACTTTTTCAAACACCACTATAATATTTTATACTACCATAAAAACTCATTTAATAATAATCATCATCCTCATTCTCTAAAATACAACCTCCGGCCTCTTCATCTTCACTAACTGAACTCTGAAACTGCTTTCCAAAGACCTCGGCATTCTGATCTTTCAGTTTTACAACCGGTAAGCACATCTTCACTTGAAATGTTGTTGTTTGTTCTTTACCTTTCTTATAATATTTCAAAATTTTAGTGTTAAGTTAGTGTTCATCTAAATGCTTTATGGGTTCTTTTATCTCTTTAAATGTCCATACTCATCTGAAATCTGCTCACAGATTTTTTATTATTCAACCTATAGTAATTATTAATCATTGGTTCTGTTTCTAAATATGTTTTATCTTAGGTTTTGTCAATTTTAGGGACAAAAATTAAAACTATGATAATGGGTGATCTACATTTTGACTGTTATGCATGTATTGTTAATCTAGATCATTTTTTTTTATTTATCAATGTAGGTATTAGTATAATGGGTGAGCTACATTTTGAGTTAATCCTTTCAGAGGTTTTTACAAGGCTTTCTGCAAAAACGGTTGGTCGTTTAAAGGTATTGTCTAAGAAATTTAATGTCGAATTGTCTAGCGAACAATTTGCGACCATGCATCTGAGGCATATGTCAAAGCATGAGCAGAAAAAATTTATTACTTATCATGATGAATCAATGGTTCTTTTTAACAAAGTAGATGGTCAACTTTCTGCTGTTTTTAGTAAAATTATAGATTTCCCTTATGAGATAAGCGTTGCTGATTTAGGAGTCATTTCAAGTGTTTGTGGATTAATACTGCTTTCTGATAAAAGTATCAGCTCTTTGATTGTTTGGAATCCAACTACAAATGTTATTAAAGTATTATCTCATGCTGTTTTTGGTAACTCATACAACTTTCAACTGGATACGGCTGGGATTTATATGGATTCTACTGGTGATGTTAAGATTTTACATTTGAAACGCCAACACAATGTCATTGTTCCTTATGTGTATTCGAGGAAATCTGGATTGTGGAGATCTGTATCTTTCTTGAATGAAACTAAATACAATACCACTGATTATGCTTGGTCGAATGGTACGTTTTGCAATGGTGCATTGTTTTTTACCGTGTCTAAGTATTGGTCAGATTTTCAAAGCATTATTATTCAGTTTGATGTTAATCTAGATGTTTTCAGTTTAATATCTGTTCCCTTTGTTCAAGAATCTTGGGTTCCACAATGTCATCTCTTAGGAGTTTCTGATGTGCTTCACATATTTGTTACTAATGGCTTCGCTGAGTTTTCTGTTGAACTATGGAAGAGGGAATCTGATGCTTGGACAAGGGTATTTTCATTTCCAGATGTTCGACAACTACAATGGGGTCTAGCTTACGATTTAACTGCTTTGATTCAATCCAATTCATGGATTTTGATGGCTGACTGGGGACAGATAATTGAGGTTTTCATGGATAATGTTCACCTTGATTACCTTTGTCATGCAGATACTTTTCGTGGGATGCGAGGATTGTTGTTTTATGAATCACTGATTTCACCTTCCATGTAGGGTATGTTGATGTGTTAAAGACTTTTCCAATATTTTGCTTATCCATATTAAACAGATAATATTATGTTTTGAATAGTTTTTGTTTATGTAATTTAGATGACTTAGTGTTATCTAATGTTAATATTCTATGACAGTTTACTTTTAATGCTGTTTAGTACATTGTATTATGTAATGTTTGCGTGCTTAATATGGTATTTTCGTATCATCTTGAGTGACCTTAAGATAACATGTTCTTATATTGTTATATGTATGATTTAATTATACTTATCATTATGTTTAATATGTATTATATTTAATAAGTAACCATATTATTAAGACTTTTATGACCATTGTTATATATTTCACAATTGTGTAACCCAAGCCCAAATAAATTTTATGATGTGTAACCCAAGCCCAAATAAATTTAATCAACCATTTTGGGTTTCCATGTTTTTGTAAGCCACAATGTTTTTTGTGGTTAAATTTGTATATTTATGTTTTAGTTTATCAAACAAACAAGTTCTTTATATATATTTTATATATATTAGTTTAATGTTGTTTTTTTGCCAAAAAAAAAAAAATCCATTTTCAGAGTCGTTTGAGTCTTCCACTTTCACCATTGCGCCTCTTCTCTCAGCCACATGATCCGCAAAATGATCATTTGTTCAAAATTCAGCATTCATGTTCTTCTTTTTTTGTTGAACACTATTATTTGATCGATTTCCTACAGTAACTCTTTGATAGTTATGTAAAACTTATGTTAAGAACTTGCAACCTAAATTTGACTTATATAAAGTCAAACAGTAAATATCTTCGTATCATATGCGTATATGTACATTATTAGTTATAACATTACCTTGGGGATCCACCGTGTGTCAACACGGGTCTCTAACCTAGTAGAGTATAGACTAAGCAAAAATCAAAACACAATATACTTACAAGAACCCAGATTTAGTAAAATTAACGTAACCATAAACCCCAAAAGCACTTGATCTCCATGCCTGCATCAAACCATATGCAAAAATAAAAAAAAATAAAAAAAATCAAGAAAATAATAAACCCATCAACACAATTTCCATCCACAGTGCAAAACTAATGAAAAATTAACAATCAAGAAGAATCTTTGGGGCTAAAATCTGACCTTTAGAAGGAACATTGCAAGTGATTGAAGTGAAATGTTAATGTGAATTTGTAATGTAGCTTTTGATTGCATTAGATTATATTGTTGGGTTTGAGAAGCATTATAAGAAAAATTATGTTTGTTTGAAAAAGTGTTTGTAGTTGAATTTTGCTTTTGGTTATTGACACGAATACCTTCATTTTACCACACATTTTATCAGTTGAATATTATTCTTTAAAGCCATACCGGTATTATTAATGGTTAGTTTTGGATTGGATTTTTTTAAATTATTATTTATTATTTTTTATAACGACTTATATAAGATCCTTATTTTAATCCCTAATTCCCTCATATATTTGACCATATATGTTTCTTTTTTGCAAAATCACGAGAATAGTCCTTTCCGTTTGAATTACGAGAATAGCCTCCTCCCTTCTTTTTGGAGAGACGGTTCACGTTTCTCAAGCCGTCTGAGGCGTCTCCCAAGACGACTTGGTTCCATACCAATAAAACACTCTGGTGACGTCTCCGGAGACGTCTTTTCCAGGTTTCGAAAACGTCTCCGGAGACGTCTTTTTTTTTTAACGAATGATGAATTTATTTAAACTTTAAACTTTGCAGCATTAAGATAATCGATAAACTCAAACGGTTCATCATGCAACAAAGCTTCAAGATAATCGACAGACATGAGACTGGATGATAAACAAACGTAACAGAAAACGTCTCCGGTGACGTCTTTTTTTTAACGAATCATGAAAATAAAAGTCAACATTTATGAAAATTAAAAGTCAACAGAAAATTAAAGATAAAATACGTAAATAAATTATTCATTCGATTAATACAAGATAAAATAAATACATAAACATTACAAAGATAATAAAAATATAATAAACATAGGCTTAGGCTACGCGTTAAGACGGTCCCTCATCAATTGCTAAGCGGACACACGGTTGAATTCTTTGCCTTGCTTGGATTTATACTCTTTTTTGGTATATCTGATGGCCACGTCTTCGAGCATATCTAAAGGTACCGCTCCAAGGGTTCGATAGTGGTACCCGTTGAAGAGTTGACACTTGGTGTTCAAGTCATTCCACTTACGGTTTTGTGAATCGATGGTTCGGTTAGAGCCTTCTACCAACCGATTGTACTCATTTAGAATTCGGTACCACTTGTTTGTCGGGTGTGGGCTTTCTTCGACAAGTTGCCAGGCTGATACTAAGGCGATTTCTTGTTCCTCCGTCCAACGACTTGGTGCCATTTTCTTGTGTAAGAAGGAAACGATTTTAGGGTGGTGGTAGAGGAGGAGTTCGGACGGAGTTAGGGACGGAGATGGGACAAAGAATGGGACGGAGGTATGGTATATATTGGGAGGATACGTCTCGGGAAACACGGGGGACGTGGGAAACTGAAACGACGAACAAGACACCAGAGACATCTCGGGACTCACGACATGGCAAAATGACGTCTCTGGAGACGAAAAGACGTCTCCGGAGACGTGTCGTTGTTTTATTGGTTGGGAACCAAGTCGTCTCGGGAGACGTCTCAGACGGCTTGGGAAACGTGAACCCTCTCTCCAAAGAGACGAGAGGGGGCTATTCTCGTAATTTAAACGGTCAAAGGGCTATTCTCGTGATTTTCCCTTCAATTTTTATGCTCCTGACTGTTAGGAGTAATTGACGCAAACCGTGACCTTTTATATCTTGTATATCCCTTGTATTTTTGTGAGATCAATAATATACATCTCCGATTATCCAATCTTCATGGTATCAGAGCAGGCCAGAAACCAACCCTAAAACTAGAAAAATTCTTTCTCTTCCCCTTCACCATGTCTGATAAACCCATTAAAACTAGCAAGAACGATGCCAACCCCGATCAACAACCAAATAAGCCTAATTATAAAGAACGAAAATGAAATTTTGGAGAACAAGTTGAGCATTGTACCTTTTGCGGGAAAGAAGGCCATAACCGGGATGGATGCTTTAAACGCATCGGATATCCGGGTTGGTGGCCGGGTGTAACACCCCGACCGATGGCGGAAACATCGAGGTGTCACGTAGTGACGATTGTTCAATAGCTCATGGACTAAAAGTGTAAATATTGATACATTGATTAAATAGTTTATTACATTGAATTGAAATACAACGATTCTAAATGTCAACTAACTGAAATACAATAAATCAAAGTCTAAATAGAAATCCGAAAGCTTAAGAATGCATCTCAAAACAACCTGAAACATGTACGAAAATAATTTGGTCAATACAAAAATGTATTGGTGAGCATACCCTGTTTGAATACATATAGTAGAAAAAGTGTTTAGCAATTCATGTGTTATATACCGTTTGCAATTATGTAATAAGTAGTATCAGTCAAAATCAACCCTATGAAAGGAAAGGAAATATATATAGTATGCGCTAGTAGTAATGTAATACATAAATGACAAGAACTCTCAACAGAGTCACATGGGTATATACCATAGTACTATTCATTGAAATGCCAGGCCACCCAGCGGTTAATGATTTTGACAAGTCATAGACACACACAAGTGACATAAGCAAACACACATGAGAATTGCATTTAATGAAAAGAAAGCATTTAGTCATAGTGTACATGAGTAGCCCCAAAAGAGTAAAACATGAAAAAGGGGAAAGATATACTCACAGTTTTGCTAAGCACGATAAATCCAAATAAAACTCGTCACGCTAAACTGGAGGATTCCGAAGAATTCTACCTATGAAGTTTAAGAAAACTAATAAGAGGAAAGACTTAAAAGTCTAAGGTATCTAGGGTCTAAGGCATTAGTGTTTGCTAAGTCGATTTGAGGAAATAGAGTTTTTATGATAAATCACATTAAGGTAAAAGTTGTATAACAAAAATAATATACCAAAGTTTGTAAATGTGGTTTAGGTAATATAATTATTACCAAACGAATATTTTGATAAAAATATGTTTTGGACAAATAAGGCAAAATAATTTAGTTAATTACTTTAACTAATTATTGTAAATAAATACAATAATCATAAATATTGAAACAAATGATTATGAGTTATACAATGATCCAACAATGATAATAAAGACTTTCAAACATAAGAATATCTCTATTTTATAAGAAAAGTAATTATAAAATAGATGTTAAATGGTAAAAATAAATAAATGTTTAATTATGTCTAATTAAACATAGATAGGTCTAAAAATACGAGGCATGATCCAAAAATGTTATTTTTATAGAAAATGGATGCCTCCTGCTGTAAATTAATGAAAATAATTTTCCCACAATTTTTATAAACTTATTTATGTCTAAAACTGATTTAATGAGATTAAATCATGTTTAAACGATTAAAAATAGGAAAATTAATAAAAATAAATGTTTTCTAAACAAATAATTTTTATTTCAGTTCATGATTATGAGAAATAATTTCCCAAAAAGTTTGAGATTAAAATCATTAAAAATGAATTTTTAATCAATTAAATATGATTAAAACAAATTAAATCAATAAAAATATAAAAATAAGACATTTTCCAGAAAATAAAAGTATGATAATTTTATTTAGGTTATCAAGATGCCACACCTAAATTTTCATAATTTTTGGATAAAAATTGAATTAGTTATGAATATTATTATAAGAATAATGTATTTATTTATATATAAATATAAATGATTTAATAATAAAAGAATCAGAAAAAAATACATTGCAACTATGGGGCTAGAAAGACTCGAACCTGAGTCTATTGCCCACACCTACACACCAACGACCACTATGCTACAAGCTTCATTTGATGATTTTTATCAGATTCAGTTATATTTAACAACTTATTTAAAAGTCATCATCTTCCCCAAAATTCCTTAGAACCCTAACCCTAAACCCGATAATAATAACCTTCAATTCGCTACTGTTAATCACACGAACCATGGGGGTTTTACTAAGGATGAATCACGCTATTGTGTCTCAATTGGAACGATATTATCGTAGGTTTAGATGGTGTAAACGTGCAGAAAATAAATGGCGTAAATGGTTTATGTATCAGACGATTAAAAAGCAAGTTTCAATGCGTTTTAAAGCTTCAACGGTTACAACACAATAATGTTCGATTAACCCCATTAAACCACGTTAATTGTTCGTTATTAATCATGAATACGATTAGGAATCAATGAAGAAACGCTTTGGGTTCGAAAACGGTTATAAAACTAGAGTTTAAGGTTGGCCGGAGTAAATTCCGGCGGCCGGAATGGTACCCGCCGGAAAAACGGGCTGGATTCAGATTTCAGTTTTTTTTTCTTTTAGAAGTTTTATATTTCGACAATATAGGTCCCTCCTTGATACATGGTTGAAACTATAGCCAACTAGGTTAAATGTGACCTTTATAATTCTACTACACTAACCAAGTTCTCTTAAATGTTTTAACTTTCCTAACTTCTATAATACCCACTTTGAATAATGTTTCAATATACGGATATAACTCAAACGTTGACGCGGTCCATAATACACGCGAATGATTAATATTGAGTTAAATGTTTATTAATTTCAAAATAAAAAAACGGTGAAACTTACAAGGACTATAATAGAAATTTGAAGGACTATTATTGTTAATTAGATGAAAGACGAGGGTGACGGGTGTCACACCGAGAAAGGGGACAAAAGGAGAAAAGACAAAACCAAGATCCGCCTACGTCGAAACTGAAAACAGCCTCATAGAGGGGCTGAACGGTGAGCAATATAAACAATTTTTAAAACTTTTTGCAGGTGGTGATGAAGGGACAAACATATATGCCGCCACACCCGTGGAAAACATGGCGTCTGCCACCCCTATTGCTCACATAGCAGGTAACACCGATAGAGAAGGTAAATAGATCGTGGACTCGGGTGCCACGGATCATATTACACACAAGGCATCAATCCTTGAAAATCAAACTAAAGGTATCTATGAACCACCGATTATTATACCAAATGGTTAAAAGATAACCGTAGAAGGAAGAGGAGAACATACTCTAGAAAGTGGGGTGAAAATAAAAGGAGTTTTGCACATTCCAAAATTTAATTGCAACTTATTATCCGTTAGCAAAATATCAAAAGAACTTCGATGTGCCGTAACATTTTTCCCAGATTTTTTTGTCATGCAGGGCTTGACCTCTAGGACATTGATTGGAGCTGGTAAGTGCAAGGATGGTCTCTACCAAATGGGGATGGTTGGGGATAAAAGACAAGCTATGATTACAACCGTCGACATTTGGCATAAACGTTTAGGTCATGCTTCATATCCAAAACTTTCCCATATTGATTTTCTTAAGAATGTTTCATTTAAGAATAAAGATGGGTTTTGTGATTCGTGTGCCAAAGCTAAACACACAAGATCACCTTTTTTCTGTTGGTTCTATTAAAACTCTTGGTTGTTTTGAGTTATAACATTGTGATATTTGGGTCCATATTGAACTTTTTCAATTTCACGTGCAAAATATTTTCTCACCATAGTGGACGATTATAGTAGGGCGGTTTGGGTTTTCCTACTGAAACATAAAAGTGATGCTAGTGGGTGTTTGATACACGTTCATAAATTTGTGAAAACCCAATTTGAAAAGAACATCAAAAGGATTAGATGTGACAATGGTGAGGAATTCACATCAAACCGAATGCTTGATTTTTATGCCCATCAAGGGATTGTCCTAGAAACTACTTGTCTACACACCCCTCAACAAAATGCTGTGGTGGAACGTAAGCATAGGATTCTACTTGAAACGGCACGAGCACTAAGATTTGAAGCTAATTTGCCAATAAAGTTTTGGGGGGAATGCATATTGACCACGACTCACTTAATTAACCAGTTACCTTCGGAAGTAATCTATACTATCTATACTTCTATACTATCTTATAAAGCATTTCAGAAGGACCTCTTAATTTTTATGTAATACAATTATAAATGCTTAAAGTACAACACATAATGCACGTAGTAACTACTTTTTAAGGGCATTAAAGTCTTTTCAAACATAACTTGCACATATACCCCTTATTAGTTACAATTTCCCTCCCTTATCTATCTATACTATATTATAATTTTATACAATACTTACATATTTTCCCCATCAACTTTACTCAATTTCTGTTTATTTAAATATTAATTACACTTTTGCACATTTATTTTAACTAACTAACCCCATGATTTATAAATGTTCATAACTTTTTTAGACGATAATATTTTCTTAATATTATTACACCGTATAAAAGAGCATTTTATTCTCTTTAATTTGAGCATAGTATTGCTATAGTTTTTTAATTTTTAAAAAGTTATATGTTAGGGTCAAGCAATAACCGAAACGAAAATAAAGGAAAAAAAAACAAAAACGAACTGAAATCATCCAAACTTTATTATAATACATTTCCCAATGATCTCTTAAAATTCAAGTTTTAGAATTATATTGCTTAGAGTACAAAACACAAAGCAGATATTAACTACTTTTTGATGGCAAGCATGTGTCTTTTAAAAAATACTTATACATGTGCCCCTTCATCTTTACTCAACTTTTGTTTATTTAAATAGTAATTACACTTTTACACCCTTAATTTAACCAACTACCCCCATGATTTTTAAATGTCTATAACTTTTTCGTGTGTAAATGTTTTCTTAATATTATTACACGATATAAACGAGCATTTTATTCTTTTTAATTTGAGTATAGTATTGGTGTAGTTTTTTTTATATAAAAAATGATATGATAGTTTTAAGTAATAGCTGGAACGAAAACGAACTGAATTAGACGAAAAATAATAGTTGCATGTTTTCCCTTGTTTTAAGGAAACTACCCTCACGATTTTTAAACGACCATAATTTTCCATACGTTAATTTTTTTAAAAAAATTATCATAAAAACTAGAATTTTATTTTCTTTAATTTGAGTATAGTAATGCTAATATTTTTTTATTTTAAAAAGTTGATGTATTATGTGATTTACCAGGGCCGACTCGACCATTTTAGGGGCCTAAAAAGAATTTTAAATTTGAGGCACTTTTAGCATAAAAGAGACCGCAGTAAAACAAATCATATTATTGAAGGGATTGGGTACCAAATCCTCACATGGATTGGCCAAACCCGTACAATGCGAGTCCCAAAAGTGACCACTTGGGAGAGCATAATCACACGTTTCTAAGGATGTCCCGCGCCAGGAAGCTTTTGGCACAAACATCCGGAAAGGTAACACAGGCCTTCTGCCTCTACAACCTACTAGCAGGGCGCGTCGTGTATCGTACGCGCGAAGCCAGAAAGTCACAAGTTCGCCAATGATAGATTGCATGTCACGTCATCAGATATCTCCACCAACTACCTTTCCACATGATTAGACTTAAGCTTAGGACACGTGGCAAATCAACAGACGACACGTGTCCTTTCCAGGAATACAATCGGCAATTAAGGCGTTATTGATTCCATTTCCATATTTAAGTATTTATTTCCTAATTATGATTACTAACTCGCATTAGGGTAAGGAGAACCTAATCGGGCCTCAGCTCACCAGATTAGGGTTTAGTGATGTTAGCATATGTCACTTCTATATATGAGGGTCTTGATCACTTTATGGATGACACTTTTTGCTAACACGAGAAGCTATAATTGTAGTATACAACATCACCCATTTTTGTTATAAACGTCTACGATTGTAGCACACTCCCTACTCTACGCCTTATCTTTCAGGTTTATCTCAGCCCTAGCTAGCTTCATCGTGATTTTACGATTTAGGTGTAAGACCTTTCACCGTTACTACACGATTCGATTCGATTTTCATTCCTCACTTTCCTGTTTTCATTTTAACCTAACCGTGTTGCCTCTTTTTGGAACGAGCTACGATTCAATACTTCATAAATTCGATACAAATATAAAATAACATCATAGAATGGGGCCCCAAAAAGATAGGGCACTAAGCCCATGCTTTAGTAGGCTTATACTTTGACCAAAGTTTAGTTTTGGTTATTAACAAAATTAACTTAACCGGACTGAAAAACGACAATCTAATCAAATAAACCGAACCAATTAACCAATCGGTTAATAAGATTATTTAACCGTTGACTTTGGTTTTGGTTTTGGTTTTGGTTGAGGCTAATAACCGAATTGAACCGAATCATGCATACCCGTAAAAGTAGATGTGTTCCCCGCCGCATCGTGCGGGCACACTACTAGTAGATAATAAAAGCCCCTACGAAATTTGTATAATCGAAAACCAGATTATAATCTTTTAAGAGTTTTTGGGTGCTTGGCATATTATAGAAGTAGAAACAAGAGGGGATAAATTTGAATGAGTTAATAGCCAAAATCGTCCATGAGGTTTGGTCACTTTTGCCACATCAGTCCAAAACCCAAACCTTTTACATTTGGGTCATTCTGTTTTACATTTTGTTGCCAAATTCGTCCCTGACACTAAACCTAGTTAACTATTGTCGTTAAGTTTAAGTTAGGGGTATTTTTGTCTTTTTGGTTGCCCCTTTTTATTTTTGTTTATTTAAAAGATATATAAACTAATTTATAGTTTTTTATTCTTATTATAACCGTACCCCACCCACCCACCCCACCCCTTTCCCCCTTCCCCTGCATAAACTACCACCATTATTCCACCACCACCATCCACACTAGACCACGCCACCGCCAGTGCCACGACTGTCAACACCATCGACTTTCACAACCAAGTCGAGAACAACGACCACCGCAACCATCTACACCCACTACCACAACCCGACTATCATCACCACCCTTGAACCAGCACAACAACCAATGATTAACGTCACCCACCACGGCACCACCTTCCACCACCAATCACCATCTCCTAAAACCCTAACCCGTCACCACTGCCCATGGCTGGAGTTGAACACCGCATCCCCGAAACCACCATTAGTCTTCCTCACACTTGCAACCATCACCTACACTTTCCAAACCCCAACACCGTCCACCATCTCCACCACCGTACAACACCCACCACCCTCTGTCACCTCTACCAACGAAACCTTATATCAAGCACACCATCATAGATCTACATGACCACCACCTGCCACCATATCTGGGTTAGTTTCAGGGACAAATTTGGCAACAAAATGTAAAACAGAAGGACCTAGATGTAAAAGGTTTGGGTTTTGGACTGATGTGGCAAAAGTGACCAAACCTCAGGGACGATTTTGGCTATTAACTCAATTTGAATTAAGGGGGAGACCGGGTATATTTGTTAGGTATCCAATGGGAACAAAAGGATACAAAATATATGATGTAAAGCATGGAAAAATTGTTATCTCAAGGGATATAAAATTCATAGAAGGGAAGTTCCCATTCTCTACTGTTGACATAGATGGAAATGAAGAGGTGTTTAAGTTTCCTAGTAGTTGGGAAGAAATTGACCAAAACACTAAAAACAAATCAGAGGAGACATATGATGAGATTGATCCATCATCAATCCATGGTGAGGAGATGGACAACAATATTTGTCCAACCCAAGAGGACTCACTAAAAGACCAAAACGAAGAAATTGATATGTCAAACCAGGCAACATCTCCCACGACCCATCAACCTACTGAAGCAAGTGAATTCATTGAAGCAGATGATGTTGAAAAGAATATGAACGAAAGTAGTAAAACTGAAACTACGAATGATGTGGTTGAACCAATTAGAGAAAGGAGAAACAAAACACAACCGAGACACCTAGCTGACTACAACGTTAAACTCCCCACTTTGGTAGATCATGCACGACCCGCCACCAATCAAGAACCCTCGACGGTACATCCCTTGGCTAACTTTATATCTTATGAAAAATTCTCTAACTCTCATAAAGCCTATCTTACGGCCATTGATTCGAACAATGAGCCTAAATACTTTGCTCAGGCCGTACAAGATGAACAATGGAGATAAGCTATGAAGAAAGAGATTCAAGCACTCGAAGATAATGGCACATGGAGTCCAGAAGAACTACCTAAAGGCAAACGTGCTATAGACTCAAAGTGGGTTTATAAAATCAAATATAAGCCAAACGGTGAGGTCGAGAGATACAAGGCAAGATTGGTCGCAAAAGGTTTCATCCAAATGGAAGGAGTACATTACCACGAAACATTCGCACCAGTTGCAAAACTAGTCACCGTTCGGAGTTTACTCGCAGTGGCAGTTAAGAAGGATTGGATAATACATCAATTAGATGTTAACAATGCCTTCTTGCATGGAGAGTTAGATGAGGAAGTGTACATGAAGATACCTCAAGGTTTTCGCAAGAAAGATGAGACAAGGGTATGTAGACTAAAGAAGTCATTATACGGGTTGAAGCAAGCCTCTCGTAATTGGTATCAAAAGTTCACGTTATCCCTTATCAAGATTGGTTTCAAGCAAACCAAGATGGACCATTCCCTTCTCATCTACAAAAATGAAGGTACATGCATTAATGCCCTCATATATGTGGACGATGTGATTATTGCGGGAAATAATCCCGAAAAGATTCAACAAACAAAAGATTACCTCAACGAAAAGTTTAGCATAAAGGATCTCGGAGTTTTAAAGTATTTTTTGGGAATTGAGGTTGCACGTACACGGGATGGTATTGTTCTAAGTCAAAGAAAGTACATTTTAGATATCTTAGAAGATTGTGGACTACAAGGATGTCGGCCAAGCAATTTCCCTATGGAACAAAACTTGAGGTTACACAAAGATACCGATGAACCTAAGGTGGATGCTATCCGGTACCGAAGGCTTGTAGGGCGACTACTTCACCTACAGGCTACTCGACTTGATATCACTTACTCGGTTAATGTGCTAAGCCAATTCGTTGCCGACCCACGCCAAAGTCACATGGATGCTGCAACTCGTGTCCTACGCTATCTAAAGACTACTGTTGGACAAGGGATATTAGTTCCACATAATGGTGGAAACACTCTTGTTGCAAACTGCGATTCGGACTGGTTGGGCTGTCCATTCACTAGGAAATCAAGAACCGGGTATCTTTTGCTTCAAGGCAGAGCACCAGTCTCTTGGAGGTCAAAGAAATAATCAGTTGTATCTCGTTCATCTGCTGAAGCAGAATGTCGTGCAATGGCAGGCACGGTTAGTGAAATACTATGGATGAGATGGCTCCTGCAAGAGTTAGATGTGATACAAAATGGGCCAACACCTTTTTTCTGTGACAACCAAGATGCACGACACATTGCAAACATTCCCGTCTTTCACGAACGAACAAAACACGTCGAAATGGATTACTACTTTGTACATGAAAGGGTCGAGTCAAAAGAAATACGACCATCGAGCATTCATACTAAGTCCCAAGTTGCCGATTTGTTCACAAAAGCCTTAGGAGCACAACAATTTTGTCTCCTACTTGATAAGTTAGGCGTTCAAAATCTCCACGCTCCAACTTGAGGGGGAGTATAAGATCCTTATTTTAATCCCTAATTCCCTCCTCATATATTTGACCATATATTTTTCTTTTTTTATGCTCTGACTGTTAGGAGTAATTGACGCAAACCGTGACCTTTTATATCTTGTATATCCCTTGTATTTTTGTGAGATCAATAATATACATCTCTGATTATCCAATCTTCAACTTGAGAGTCATTTCAACTGATAGTGGGCAGCTCACAAAGGTTTACCGTGTTCAAATCGCTCAGTGCTCGCCGATCGCTTGAAATTTGCTCGGAAAATGCTCACTCAATTTTTCGCTCAGTTGTAAAGGAGTCGATCGGCTCGGTTCGGTTTGTAAATGAGCCAAACACGAGCAAAGGTCCGCTTGGCTCAGTTCGGCTCGAGATAATATTTATTAATTTATTACATATTTAATTATATATTATTGATAGTTTTATACATACCACTCTATTAGGTTTGGCTCAACATATGCATATAGTTACTGCCTCAGTTAACCCAATGATAACTTAACACTAAGTTTAATTGTAAAACCCTAAGTCGTGAAAATACATGATTGACTTCCTATTCTCATTAGTTATCCGCCATCAATCGTCTCCCGCTATCAACCTACGCTACAACGTGGCAATCGTTCTCTCAAGTATGCTCATCGTCCCACTTACCTCAACCTGAGCCTCATTCTCGAACAACCGGACCTCAGACTTAGTATCATCCTCAGATCCTCGGACGGTCGAACCTTAGTCATCACTAGGCAGTGAGAACATTAAACAAAACATCCCAAATTTATGGTTGTCCAAAAACTCTCTGCTCGTTGCTCGCTCAAAAAATGTTCGCTAGAAAAATGCTCGCTCGATTTCCTTCTCGGTTGTAAATGAGCCGATCGGCTCAGTTCGATTCGTAAATGAGCCAAGCACGACCAAAGGTCCGATCGGTTTGGCTCGACTCGTGAACAGGCGTATACATGTGTCACCTAAGATGTGTTGGGCACTAGCCTTGTTTAGGATGAGTAGATTTATATCAACTCTTCGAAGGGAAAACTCAAGTGTGAAACTACAACTATGTTCGACCATTTCTATCAAGATGACAGATCTATTCTCTAATGGGAGTAGAGTAGAATAACGTACTAAGCGTGTGAAATGAGGAAATAGAAGTAAACACGTGATGGCATAATTGTAATATTGATAACTTGATCATTATAGTAATTGACATTATAACTAGAGTAATTATTATCATTGTAATGTAATTAAATTAAATTATTATTTGAAATTTAAATACATTCAGAGATCAACATGATGACAATTAAGAGCAATATGAAAGTAGCAAACCAATAATAATAATTATAATAATAATAATTTAAAAAAAAACTGAAACTACGACTTCTTACTCACATGAATTTCAATCAAACCCTTTATGAAGACTGGACCGGAAAAGAGATGATGAAAATTGAGGGCTGAAATTTGAATTGGGCCATATAAAGAGCCCATTCAAGAGGACTTAATCTATTTTACTAAAGATATTACACTAATGGGCTTAATGGGTGTGAGACGGTGGGTGCCCTTTCCGTGTCCCCCACTAGACTGCATATAAATCCACCCTTGTCATCAAACACTTGCTATGTAAATCGGATTACATAGTTATGTGATTAAAAATTTATGCGGGATCTTCAAGTTATCTCAGCCATACGCGCCTATGTAACTCGTGATGCGCAGATATAGAACGATGTAAATCAGTTTACCTATACTTAGAAGTTTTGATATGCGATTATGCATTCGGTTCTCTAGTAATTATAATGAAGGTACATTTTTAGATAATTGAAGTTGAATTATGTTGATGCATAAAAGTGTTGAATATAATAAACTCATGATATAAGATTAAAAGGGGAAGAATGAATCATTATCTATATCGTAGCAAATACTTTAAAAAAAATCCCTAAATATTTAAATATCAAGGATGAAACTTGAGGAACTAGTGTTGTTAATATGGAAAATGATGAAATAGGTAGCCTAAAGCAAAATTAATCAATAACATTGCACAAACATGCTTGAAAGGTTAAAAGGTAAAAAGGTTCCAAAGCTGATAAAGCACTGAGCATAAAACAAAGCAGATGACCTGTCTTGTCATCACATTTCTCGGTCAAAGTCCCCATCTGTCCACACTCTGCATGTGGAGACACTGCAACACACGGACCGCAGGTCCAAAGCCTTCATCGGCTAGAAGTGGCAAGTCCCTAAGTTGCTACAAGGATTAAGAGTTTATGATTACTCAAAGAAGAATATGCTTTTCCTATAAATCAGATCACTTCATCAGTGATCTGGACAGGCGAACTTACATTCTTACTTACACACTCTTCTATTCTCTTTGACACTCACGTGTGAAAGATTTTCTCTATCACACAAACATCTCACTTGAGTTTACAAATGACATTCTGGCTTTGAGAATCTCTCAAACCAAAATTGTAACAATCAAAACACAAAACTCTTGAACCTCCTTCTACGTTTAGAAACGTAGAGGGACACCACGACCTGCGTTAGGCAAAACTAAACCCTTCAACCCTTTTACCCTTTCTGAGACTCGATACTATCGTTGGTTGAATATTTGTTGCAGCAACAGAAAACTTGATCAAAGGGTTGGACGGTTGGTTTATTATATGGTGATGCCCGGGGGGGGGGGGGGGGCGTGGGTAGGGTCTTAGGACCCCAATGTTTTTAAAAAATCGAGTAGAGTCGGTATACTACATTTAAGGACCCCATAAAAATAATTAGGTGGACTTATAAAGTTAAAGTGGAAGTTGGTGTAGTGGTAAAATTCTTTGTTTTCAACAAAGAGGTCCCTAGTTCAAGTCTTGTATGCCTTTATTTTTTGGTTTTTTACTTAAATCGAAGTTAAACTAGAGTTTAAAAAAATCAAATTAAACTAATGTTTTTATTATGTATTTTTAATGAGTAATGTCATATGTTATTATTATGATATTGTATTTAATTATGTTTCTTACTTCAATCCGATCTGAACAACGATCCGAAAATTAAATTATTTGATTGTGAAAAATCTTAACAATGAAAAAAGTGACCCTAGTGGAAAAAATTCTTGAGTACGTCACTGGTGATGCCACGTTGAAACATAATAGGCACGTAAGCACGTTGATACAAAATGGGGCTTTATTATTAAAAATTTAGAAAAACATCCATGGTTTGTGAATTGTTGATGTTATGTGAAGTCTTATTTTTGTATTAGTTTTAATGCTTCAAATTTGACTTAGAATTTTATATACATTTAAAGGTGGATATTAAAACAACAAAGCTAAGTGTTTTGGTGAATAAGGCTCTTGCCTACAATACTATGGATGTGGGTTCAAACCTTGAATCTACCGATTTTTTTGCTTAAACTTTTTATCGTTAAAATGACGAATAATTTGCGTTACTAAGGGACTTAACTTTTTTGAGAGTGCGATGAGGAGGTGCATGACAAAAAAAAACCACGAATGGTAAAACCGCTGATTGAATCTGAGACTTCTACCTAAAGTCTCTTACACAACCTGCAACGTACTGATGCAACATGCAAACAAACCTTGAAGTCACTTATTCATTGTGCAGCTTCATTGGAAGCCGTCGATTCATTGTGCGGCTTCAATGGAATATGCAGAATATGCATACTTAAAAGAAGCCTTTAAAGCATTACTACCTCTGCTTGATTAAATTGACTTTCAGATAAATATTAATGACTTTTGAAGGTTTTATATTTTTAGGGTGAGTTTAAGAAGTAGGAAACCGTGATACTTACGGTGGAGTTACAGGAGGAAGCAACAAAATTTTGCCCGAATTTTTCCGGCTACGGTGGAGTTGCGTGATGAGTTAAAGCTAGAGAGAAATGATGAAGATGCACGTCATTTTAGGTCTCTTAAATTAAAAACATAAAATATTTGTAATAATGTAATATTGTTGTGTAGCTTATTTTAATTTCACTTACATCAATGCACACCCATCCATAAAACAAATAGAAAGTTTTTTTTGGTGTTTTCCAAAATGAAAAAGAAAATGATAAATCCAACCTTTTGAATATTTCTCAATTAATCAACATTTTAATGGAAGTTCCCAGCCCAATCAGCGGTTTCAATGAAGAAATACATCCATTTAGCGGCTTCAAGAAACATTTGCAGGTTGTGTAGGGATGTTGCAGATTGTGTAAGAAACTTTGGGTAGAAGCCGCTGATTTAGTCAACGGTTTCACCATTTGTGGGTTTTTTTTGTCACGCACCTCGTAATTGCACTTTCAAAAAAGTTAAGTCCCTCAACTACAACATCAAACCTTTAACCAGATGGACCTAAGGTGGTCAGGGAATTCCCGACAAAGTTGTCGAGTCCCCCACCAACCCCACCTTGCCACGTTAAAATCACACAAAAAATCATCAAAATTACCGTTGCCGATTGGGTAGTTGTTTTCGAGTGGTGAAGTTTTTGAGGGTTGCCGAGTAGGTGTTGGCGGTGTTGTCAACCGACAACGGTACCCGAAAGACAATAGCTAGTGAGATCCCCGTCCCCCATAATAGCCTAATTGGTTAAAAAGATGACTTATTTTCTTTAACCAACAACAAGGTAATTTTTATTATCCAATTTTGGGTTTGTATATCTTAGAGTTTTTGACTTTTTTATTTTCTTATTTATAAATCTATATTTATCAACTTTTTGTTGCATATTTGTGTTGTAACTCCTGCTTGGGGAGTTTTTCAAAAAAGTTTTGAAATTGGCTTCTTTGTAATATCGTAAGTTTCAAGGATCATTTTCGTCATTTGCTTGCCTGTATACTCCATCTCTCTAAAAGTCCTTTCCTTCTGTACATCATCAATCTCAACAAATCTGAAGAGCAAAAGAAATTAATTTACGAACAGAACAACACCTACCTTAATTTCGAGTGACTTACAAAAGGTGGTTGCCTGAATTTCTGATCGATAAATTCACAAAAAACGATAAAACAAATTCAAAAAGAGAATAAGTAATCGAGAGCAAGGCTCAGAGTGTTGCTTTATGTGCTCGAAGAACAACTTTCGATATCAAATTAATAAATGAGAAATAAACTTGCGATCAGCAGTTTATGGTCATATGGCGGAAAATGGATAAAGCGGCTGACTGGTAGGCTTAATCAAAGGCCCAATAAGATTCCACCACCTTCTTTGGTCGTCAAAATTGGTGAATAAAATAGAGCCATCAGCCATAGAGGTGCACATTTGTTTTTTTAGATTCGAACCAGTTCGGTTAATAACCGATTTTTCAAGACTAATATCCCAAACCTATAGTTTGTTTAAAAAAACCAGGTTATTTTCGGGTTTTAGAAAAATATAAAAAACATATAAATAAACTCAATAAGCATTCTTTTGTTGTTAACATCTTTTAGGGATATGGATTTTATTAATCCGAACATTGACAAATTGGCGAATATTAATCCCAACTTTAAAAATTGCCTATACCGATCCCAATTTGTAAAATATTTTCCTTCACTGGTCCTTTACTAATGGTGATCTTGATCAGTTGACCAGCAACAAAATGAAGCTCATTCTGTTGAAAAACAGACGATCAAGACCACCATTTGTAAATGACCAGTGAAGGAAAATATTTTACAAGTTGGGA
Organism: Ambrosia artemisiifolia; assembly: GCA_032199755.1. Lineage (NCBI taxonomy): Eukaryota > Viridiplantae > Streptophyta > Magnoliopsida > Asterales > Asteraceae > Ambrosia > Ambrosia artemisiifolia. The sequence goes on from CM063521.1 coordinate 13,265,488, forward strand.
CCGACACAGGGAATTTTTAAAGTTTGGATTAATATTGGCCAATTTGTCAATGCTCGAATTAATAAAATCCAATATCCCATCTTTTTAAAGGTAACAATTTTTTTTGATCATAATATGAGTTTGTAATCATAATATGAGTCCATAAGTCCTAGATATAAGCATGATTTGGATAACTAACCCATATTGATGTAACACTATTTTTGTAACACCATTTGATGTCTTGGAAATAGGATGTTAAAACTTATTCTTTATCACCAAACCTTTAGGTAAGTTTAAGAAATATGAATCAATACCCATGTTGGTTGGTGTTTCTCCCTTATGATGCATACATGTAGCACTGATTTACGTAATACATGATGGTATGTTGCGCAACAGAACAATCCGTTCAGTTTGTAAGCGTATTACAAAGTCGCACACTAACATCATCATCATACTGTGTAACAAATCCGCAAACATCAGGCTGTCGCAGCAACGCGCGACGTGGGTAAAATACTAGTTATTTATAACCATTAAAGTCATTTATGAATATTGGATTTGTCTATTAAATCCAGTTATGTGCATTGTACATGATGATATTTTGTTCATTCTACACTTTATTGAAAACTCAACCATTTAATCATCATCTCAACCATTGATCATTGATTCAGCGGGGAACTTCCAACTTTTAACAACACCCACACGCACTACCACCAATAACGCCACGCGTCTGGTTCAAGACACAATCGGTTTCTCCATGGCAATCAAACTCTTCAATCCTCACTATCGATTTGTTGCAATAGATCCCTTCAATCTAATATTGATTTTGACATGTTTTGATTATGTATCAAAGACTTTTTTGTTCCCCCCGCTACTCAGTGATCATTTCTATCGGTATTGGTTCAGTTTCGTTCGTTACAATATCAATACGATACCCGCACCCAGTATAATAACCGAAAGAGAAAAGTCAAACAATAAAGTCCTCATGTACCCAATCAGATATTTCGTTTTAGATAGATTGAAAATCGCAGATGAGAATACGGGTTTCAATTTTTTTGAAATTGATTTTATCCTTGCCTTATTTATTCATTTAGTCTTTTATAATCGACCCAAAATTAAACATTGGCTACAAATTTTGGATCAATTCATTTATGAAAATGAAGACTATTGGTTAGTGGGCCTGCTACAACGGAGGAAGGTGACAACCCATTTAGGGTTTCAGGGGTGCTTGTAGGATTTTTTTTTTCTTTCACTGATTTTAACCAATCCTGTTTTGCTACATCACTTCACTGATTTACTTCACTGAAAAACGTTTTTATAGGCAACACTCTACTGATTCTTTTATTTATTTTCATTTAGATACCCAAACTTTTTTTTTTTTTTACATTTTTACATGGTTTTTAAGATTTAATTATACTATTACAACCGTCCCACCAAACGGTCAACCAAATTTAATTGTTTATCTTGGAAACCGTCGAGTAAATTGAATTAATTCACCTAAACGGTCAGCGAATTAATTTTAACAGTGCCACCGTTGTATATAAAGTGATCAAACCGTGGGGTTAAAAGCCACAATTTACAACGGTTTAAAAAACCAAACACACAAAAAATGAACCTGTGGACCGACGAGGAAGAGATGGCCCTTGTGTTTTGCCACAAGGATACGTCGAATGACCCGGAGATTCAACAACTCCCTAGGGAAGAAGGGTCCAACTTCCCCACGAGGGGTTTTGGGCTCGGGTGTTTAGCGACTTCATCGAACACGTTGGCACCAACACCACCAAGACCGTCCAAGACCTCCAGCTCAAGTGGGCCGACCTCAACATTAAGTGTGAGAGGTGGACCACCCTATACGAGCAAACGGTGAGGGAGGATCCGGAGCTTGATGATGAGTTGGCTATCGGCTTCACTAATTATGAGTACGAGGCGTGATACGACAACGATTTCGACCATGTCGAAGCATGACTATTGTTTTAACGATTTCGACCATGTCGAAGCATGACTATTGTAGCTAACACCCACCAAGCCACCAGTTCCGAGGAAAACCCTACCCTTTACCCGCCTGAGGGCACGACGATAAAGAGCCGATAAAACTCGGTGGATTAGGAATCAAACTCCTGACCATGTGACCAAGAGTCTTCCATCATTCCCCGAAACCGTTAAGCTATCTCGTGGTTACATGATTGTAATATCCCAAAACCTTCAAATACTAGTTGTAATGATAGCCTTATTGTTACACAATTATTTTGGACCAATTGATAATGATTACATTATTATATTTTCAGCATTTTCTTTTGAATATCAGAGACCCGGATACCCTTGGGATCACTTTTTCATCTGAAGAACATAACGTGTTAACCTGCCCCATCCACCCAAGTTGAAACCCATAAATGGAAAAACCATCTCGTTCAACAGGAAACCAAATTTGTCTCAGGCGAACAACAAAATTTAGAAACGTCATAACGTTACCACTCAAATAGAAGGCTCGTCAATAGTAAAAAATATGATTAATATGTAACTTCGGATAAACGAGAATGATTTAAGCGAAGCTCGGTGATGGTAAAAAATTAATTAATCTATATTATTATATTATAAAGCATGAGAGGACGATACTGACAAATTTAAGTAATTACAAGTTTAATTACTCAAGGTACAAACACTTGATGTACTTTTTAATTTTTTTAGGGTAAATAAGTCTTTTACTTATCAATAAGGAGGTTAATACTCTCTCCTCCTTTCACATTCTCCTCCTCTTAAACATCTGATGATGATGAAGTTGTAACCGGTTGAATTCATAAGCAAATTAATGATACTTCAATAACTAATCAATACTTGCAATAATCATCAGTGCGGTTCGCTCTCCATAAAGAAGAACGGCTTCATTCTTTAACCCCTAGATGCATCGCTTCTTTGTCACCCTCATAGATTCAATTGGATTGAATGCTCAGCTTTTGAATGTTATTTGGCATTAAATGTAATTGATTCAGTGGACCATTGAGTGCCCCTATACGTTTCCAGACCCCCACTAAACTACATCCATTATTTGTGTTGTTTTGTAATTGTGCGAGTAAAATAATAAGGCTCATGGTTGATGAACGCGTTTTGTTTTAGTATGTTGATAGTTTTTTTTCCACGGATTGTCATTTGTTCATTTCTAGATGCCATAGGAAATCTGTACGATTTCCTCTCATTCAGGAAGCTTCTGGTATGTGTAAGTAAGGAAATATAATCCATTTTTGTTTTTTTTATTTGTTCGCATATGATTTTGATGTTCATGGAAGGCGTATTTGTTTACAGATTACTATGAGGATATTGAAATGATTAAGCGTTTTTAAGATGTGGATTTGTCTCTTACAAATTAGGTGATTCACTTGTTGAATGTTATGTTTAATTGATGTGTAAATTATTAACAGTTTGATGTTTAGGTGGTTGTTTGATATATTTTGATATCACTTTGAAGGAACCTAAGTGTCAGTTTTATATGATCCAAAGACTCCGTTTTCAAGTTCTCCAAGGTTCTTGCCACTATGCAAGATTGAAAAATGCAAGGTAGAGTCAAACCTTTTAAACAGTTTGATTATTCTATCATGATCTGTTCTAAACGGTCCACCGGCTCCATGTTGAACCTGTTGACCCAATGGTTTTCGGTTTTCCCAATCCAATGGGCCGGTTTAGTTTTCAAAGCATGACATAACATTGATTTTGGATTGTTGCAAAAGTTGATTTCTTTTCTAGCCAAAATTTGCAGATAAAAAAAATCAGCAAATGTGTAATGGTGAACATGGCAAACCCAATGGGAAATATTTGGAACATCAAATATTATTATTGCAATCCCCTGGATTTCTTTGTTATACAGCTTATGGGAAGATATGGGTTTCTGTTATAAAACTGAAAGCTGGAAATATATTTGTCTATCTGACTTTTTTTTTTTTAGTTTTTTTTAATATAGGGTTGTATGTTTGTTTTTCATACTTAGCTGACTCATTGGTGCATGACATTGCGAATATATTGGATATTACCTTATTATGTTTGTCAGTCCCAGTTATCTTTTGGCAGGCGAGTGCGGTGGCGGATCCAGAAAATTTTATGACGGGGGGCACAAAGCGTGTATGGTAAAAATAAAACGTGTTTGGTCAAAACAAGTCGTTTCAAATTGGATGAGGTAAAAACAAGTAATAGTTAATACTTCACTTATTTACTTATACGTGTAAACGTAATTGATTACACACGTTAATATGTCACAAGTAAAAATTTTTTTTACTCCTAACCAAAACTAAAAAAAGAATAGATTATAAATCAATTGAATAATTAGTCAATAACAAAATAGTTATGTACGGAATATAATTTGTCCGAAGTAATCCATAAAGCATTGATGTTTTGATATAGGGTTATTTAAAAAGTTCAAATCAAAGTAAAACCTCTATTATGTAATTTAACTTGTACTCCAAGGGGTTAATATGAAATTTAACTTTATTTTTATGCCACTTTTTTAACATCTTCTCTCCCTCTTATCTTGTTTCTCAATAAGCTTCCATGGATTCTGTATCATAAAAATTACTTACTTCATTTAAGGTTATCATCAACCTCTTTGGTTTCTTTCTCTCTTGGTTTGTTGAATATCTAAATATCAAATGTAGGTGCCTCTTAAAGTATTTGGGAAAGGGCTTATTAACAGATATTAGTAAAACAACCTTTAACAGAGAGTTGATCCAGAACAACAATAAGAAACTGTTAATCCTAATGGGCACTTGGTTTGGTTGGACGGTGGGCACCTGCCCACCCTACCAACCATGTGCATCCGCCACTGGGCGAGTGGATCTACTCTCAGTCACAGATCTCATTGCAGCCTATGTGATGTGTGTTGCATGAACGCTGCACATTTGCGTGCGTACTATAAATGCAAGAAGCATCTATGGGTCAAGAAAGCTAAAGAGGATATGGCTATGTATGGATGACGAACAAAAATTAGAGGATGAGGAGGAAACTTGTTAGCAACTTGTGGGCAATGTCACAAAGTTTTTTATTTTCGGCAATTTTTTTTAATATTTCTTTTATTCTAGCAAATTAGTAAGTGGAGATCGTGTGCTTTTGTAATGCATTTTATTTCTGTTTTATTTTCATTACTAGAATTTAGGAGTAGTTAGTAGATATCATTCGTAGTTTCTTTATTAAAAATGATGAGACTTGTATATCTATATATAATCCGATGGAATATTATGGAAGGTAGAGATAATCTAGATGAAAACTTGTGTGACACTTTTTCGTATTTTTGTGCGTTAAATTATTGTGTCTATGCTAAGCTAACTCATGGCACTTTGGGTGTTTTTCTTATCCGTAGTGGTTTATCTGTATCTTTGGATGGATATCGTCGCCCTATTGCTTCCATGTGTGGTGAATTTCATGAATGAATTCTAGATCTATTCTATTTCTACTATTTGGTTTGGTGGTGAATATGTATCCGAAACAAACAGTAAAACTATCCGTTTTTTATCGTTTGATTTTAACCAGTGTTGTTTGGGCCTCCTCTTATATTTGGTATTAGAGCCGAACCAATCCGTTTTAACTCTACCTATATAAAAAAAAGTTTCACCATAGTTTGAATTCTATTGTCGTGATCATCTTTGTTTACTGATGTGAGTGTTAATACCAAAGGTTTTGATGCAGCTCAAATTGCCGTGTGGAGTATAGTTCTTCATCAATACTTGTCTGCTAGGTAGTTCACCACGTTCACATCTCAATTTAATGATATTTTTATGTCTACTAAATTAAAAGTTAACGAATAATTTAACAATGTAATCTTCTTATGGTTTTAGAGATACTAAAATTATACTAAATTTTTTAATATATATATATATACACACCCCTCTTATATATGATTTATTTTTATCATTTTAAGGTTTGAATTATGTTCCCGTCTTGTATTATTGACTCGGCTGCAACGCGCAGGTGATTTTTTTGCCTAAATAGTGGTATAGTAGGAAATATTTGTACATTTGGAGGGTGTCAGGGAGGGTTTTTTTACAAATGGTGAAACCAAAAGATGGTCTTGCGGTTTTGCTTAGGTGGAGGGGAGAGGAGAGCAGTTTGTGCTTAGGTGGAGGGGAGAGGAGAGAGGTAAGATGAAGCAGCAAGATGGTCTTGCGGTTTCTGATTCTCTGCAGGGACGAGTTTTGTAATTTTAGGGACCTGTTTTGTAATAAATTGGATAGTTTAGGGACCTGTTTTGTAATTTTACTTACAAACCAACATTTGGTCTTGCGGTTTCTACAAAACAGACTCCCTCTGGCATCCCCCTTTGATTTAGATATTAGTAATGGAACTAAGATTAAACCGATGAAAATCAAAACTGTATGTGCTGATTTCTTCATCTTCTAGTTGTTCGTTGCGATCAGGCCGGACTTGATAGCTGGAACAGTAGATATAGTCATTTAATAAAAGTATATTGTAGATGAAAATTGTATAAAGACATGGGAACTCATGACCATCAAATACCAGAAGTTGTGATTGATTACCTTAGCCACCATAATGACTGCTTTCATTGAATCTAAGATTTAAACCATCTTTTATAATTATTTATGGCCAAATGTTAGCAGACTGTTAAAGGTTTTAACTTGAAATTAGATAACTCTTTAAACTATCTAAACAACTACAAAAGGCCCCCCCTGCTTGTGCCAGGTCTTGTACAGAAACCGCAAGACCATCTCTCGAGTTCTCCCTCCTCTCTCCTACTAAGCAAAGACCTCCCTCCTCTCCCCTCCACCTAAGCAGAAACCGCAAGACCATCTTTTGGTTTCACCATTTGTAAAAAACCCCCCTGACACCCTCCAAATGTACAAATATTTCCTACTATACCACTATTTTGGCAAAAAAATCACGCACAGGTTCCCCACTAGTATGTAACTAAGTATAAACAATAATGATTTAAGCAAAAGATTTATAAAGGAAATTAAAACTAAAACGATTATTTGCTCAATTAAAGAGACCTTGAACCATGGGTGAAGCATATTGGAGGTCGGGGGTGCCCCGACCCATGTGTCTTTTGGCTCAGTAGTGTAAATTTTCTCGTTTTCGTCCAAAAACTTTATACATATTGAGCTTGACCGTCACTTTTTTTAGGCTTGGTAGTTTAAATTCTCCCACTTTCATCCGAAAATTTTATATGCATTGAGCAAGGCCCCACGTTTATTAGCTCAGTATTGTAAATTTTCCGTTTTCATCTGAAATTTTTTGAAATTTTATACATATGGAGGTGTTAGGTGGAATTGCTTTTCCATTTTCAAAAGAGTTGGATAAATTATAGATTTTTTGTTGTAACATGAGCTTTATTTTTGTTCCCATTCATTTTTGAAGTTTTAACAATAATTAAAAATAGTTTTTTAAATAAGTAATCTAAACTAGTATTTTGTCTGCAGGCTTTGTCCTGTGAGTTAGTGTCGTATTAGGTACACATAAATATCAACTCAACTGGTTATATATTAATGCTAAGCAATATTTACAATTGCTAATTTTAAATAACATAATTTTAAAAACGTTGAACCTCATACGCATGTTGCGGCGTGTACACTAAAATAGAATGCATCTCATTCCAGTGGCGAAGCTTGAAGTTCACATCAGCGGAGGCGGTCTCAATTTTTTCCGATCGGTAGGGACCGAAAGATCAAATCGTGGGGCCGGACTCAACCCACACTTAATTTACATACGGAAAACGCAATCTTCCACCCATGCGCCAAAAAACGGAGGGGGCCGGGGCACCCCCTTGCCCCATTGATTCTTCGCCCCTGACTCATTCAATTCAAAGAATCTATCCCCACTCGGACCAAGACATAACTTTTACTTGTTCAAATAACAATTAAGTAAACTGAAAACTTACGGAAGATGAAAAGTAAGAGGGACCATAGATGCAGGTAAAAAAAATATTAGAGTAAAATTGCAAAAGTTGAAAAGCTTTTGGGTTAGAACTAAAAAAAATGAAATTACAAAGGTTATGCCAAAGATAGAAACTTTGGAGTTACAAAGAAAAAATGCATTTTTTTTTTGAAAAACTCCTTATGCTATGAGTACAACACAATGATGCATAAACAAAATTACTAATTATAGATTTGATATTTGAGAATTCTAAACATAAAAGTTCAATAAATAAAAACAATATAGATAAGTAATTAGTTGTTCTCATCTTGAATAAAAGCTAGCATTATCTTAACTAATTTTATGTCATCAATAATTAAATATATTATTTTAGTACTAGTAGGGTGCCCGTATGATGTAGTAGGGAACACAGACAGTTTTAAGAGTGTGTATGGTTTGGTTTGGTTCGGTTCGGTTCAGTTCGATTATTAGCCTCAATCGAAACTAAAACCAAGGTCATCGGTTAATCGATCTTATTAAACAATCGGTTACTTGGTGCGTTTATATAGTTAGAGTATCGGTTTTTAATCCGGTTTAGTTAATTTTGGTAAATAACAAAAACCAAACTTTGGCTAAATCTTTTTTTTTTGCCTATAAGTACATGAAATGGAGGTATAAATACATGAAATAGAGGTATAGAAGCTAGAAATATATAAACATTTGAATGGTTATGTTCGGTTTTGTTGATTTTGGTGAACTAAGTGTATAAAAAACAATAACCAATTCTAACTTAATTTTTTTTTTTCGATTGCTTTCAGTTCAGTTTCGGTTAAATGTTCAATTATTGATCACCCATAGATATCTATATTATATATAATATATTTGATAAGGGCATTTTAAGATACTCAAAAGTTAAGAGTTAACATTTGTTTATTTAAATAACAGTTACACATGTCCCCTTATTTTAAGCAAACTGCTAACTACGCAAACGAATTGTAAACGACCATAATTTTTTCATACGCTAATACTTAAAAAAAACTATATCATAAAAAATGAACATTTAATTGTTTATAATTTGAGTATGATATGCTATGTGATTAACAATATCCAGGGGTGAAAAAAAAAAACTAAACCTTTAACCGAAATTAACCAAAAATTGTTATGTGATTAACAATATCCGTCGCCTAACTTTGTTTGGATGCGGTGTCTCAAGCTTTACGTATAAATGCAAAGCAAACTGTTGTATCAATTTACCCAAAATAGAAGCACATTCTTCGTAGATCGAAAGTGGTTTAAAGGTACCGATAGTATTTGATTTGCTTATTCGTTCCTTTTCATTGTGTCATTGGTAATAGTGAGAATAATATGATGATTTGAGTGCTTAATTATAAGTATTGAGGCTCTAAATGTTACTATTGGTAGAAAATGAGGTTTCGGTGTTGGTGTTTGCTGAGAATTTACCTCATGGTGAATTAGTGATGGTAACATGTCTCTTAGTTTACTTAAGGTTGAAAGTCTTTAATATGTAATGATCATGATTAAAAGATATTTTAACATTAACAATATTTTTATAAGTTTTCATGTTGTCTTTCAGTTTTCATAACAAAAATCCAGTGATGTTTACAATCCCATGTTCCAAAATCATCATACTCACAAGTGGTTTAGCATGTTTCAAACTTAAAATGAAAGGTACACTTACTTTAATAACTTGCTGCATGAAGAGAATTTCAATTAAAATACCAAATAATTCTCAACTTTTAAACCAAGACGTTTCAGGCGTAACTGTCATTTGAGTTTGAAAAGGCGCCGATGGGGCGTGCTATGGCATGAGGCACAGAAAGACGCAACACCCATAGCCACAACCTACGCATACCACAAGAAGCGCAGATAAGGCACACTTTTAGAGACATTTTTGTTAACTCATCAATCTTATTGGTATACGAAAATAATAACAATCATATGAAGATGGAAATTAGTTATATCCGGGCGTGCAAAAAAGGGAAGATCGCCACCACTTTTTATTTTTATGTGGGCATGAAAGAAAGGGAAAATCACTACAACTTTTTAATTTATCAAGGTCTGAAATACAGGGAAATCACCACCACTTTTTATTTATGTTTCTCTTGCACAAACTTAACAAACCAAAACTGAATCATTCATATACTATATCTTTATACACCTATTTCATGTATTTATACCTCAATTTCATGTATTTCTAAGCAAAAATTTTAACCAAAGTTTGGTTTTGGTTATTAAACAAGATTAACTAAACCAAACTAAAAACGACAATCTAACCAAATAGACTGAACGAATTAAACGGTTGGTTAATAAGATCGATAAACCGATAATGCGATTTTTGTTTCGGTTGAGACTAATTATCTAACTGAACCTAACCATGCACCATCAGAAGTGTCTGTGTTCCCTACTACATTGCGCGGGCACGCTGCTATGAATATATAAATAGTTCCATTTCAGTTTGATTGATTTCGGTTAACTAAGGATACAAAAAGAATAAGAAAACGATAACCGACTTTAAGTTAAATCGGATGTTGGTTAATATAATTGATTTTGGTTCAGTTTTGTCTATTTTTTGGTTTGACTTTGGTGAACGATTTAATTATTACTCACTCCTAGATATTGTAAGCACGTATCACATAAAAAATTAAAATTAAAAAAAAATAACAATACTATACTCAAATTAAAGATAATAAAATGCTATAATAATGATGTAATTTTTTTTTTATAAAAGTATCTATATATGAAAAAAAAATATGACTATTCCGAAGTAATGGGGAATAATTTGCTTAAAATAAGGAAAAAAAAGTTTAACTATAATTTAAATAAGCAAAAGTTGAGTAAATTTTAAAGAATTAAAGTGTAACTAAAATGAGGTATCAAAAGATAAAAGTGTTTTAATGACTATTTTACCCTTATTTTAAGGTTGTTAGTGAATTTTTTTTAACAAGCTAATGAAAATAAAATACTTAACTCTTGGGTATCTTAAACTAATATTGTCTCATCCATTATAATATAGTATAGATTTATAGCAATAGAAGAAAAATAAGTAAGTATAAGCTTTTATGTAATTTCACAACATATTTATTGTATTCAACGGTTTACATATGAAATTATATATATATTCTAGAAAATAACGATCTTCAAGTAATATTTCATCTAGCAATAGTATGAATTCTATCTTTACTTATTTTTCGCCAACAGTATGAAAAATAAGTAAATATAAGTTTTTATGTAATTTCACAACATATTGTATTCAACGTTTTACATATGAAATTAGATATATTCTAGAAAATAACGATCTTCAAGTAATATTTCATCTAGCAACAGTATGAATTCTATCTTTACTTATTTTTTTGCCAACAGTATGAGAAAAATAAGTAAATATAAGTTTTTATGTAATTTCACAACATATTGTATTAAACGTTTTACATATGAAATTATATATTCTAGAAAATAACGATCTTCAAGTAATATTTCATTTAGCAACAATATGAATTCTATCTTTAGTTATTTTTTGCCAACCCGAAAAAACATCTGTATCCGCCACTATTGAGTCTGGCCTCCCCATTTTAAGGGCTTTGATTCTATGACACCAGGCAAACTCAGGTTAGTAACTTTTGTCAAACTAGTAAGTCTACCTTAGCGAGTCATGCATACATTATACTTAACTGGGTCAGTCGAGTCGTTATGATGGTTCGGAAAATCATCGGGAGTCGTTACGATGGTCCAAGGGATCATCGGGGGTCTGTCCATAACTACGTGTACAAGGATGAGTGATTTGTAGAATCGCCGGATTTAATGCACACACGCAAGTTTCGAGTCCCGGCGATTGGTGAACGGATGTGAACATGTTAGTTATCAAGTATTATGTGTTTATAATCATTATATAACTTGTCGGTATGTGAATATGTGCTTATATGTGTTACAATGGTGTTTAACGCGCCAAAAACTCACAACAGCCTATAGGGGCGATTAGGATTCCTAATTGCCATATGCAGGGGCAATTAGGGTGCTACTCGCCACCTGTAGGCGAGTAGGCCCCTACTCGCCTGTAAAGGTAGCCTTAGGATTCCTAATAGCCACCTGCAGTTCCTACTCGCGTGCAACATCAGGAACGACTAGAAACAACTATAAATACCATACTTGACTTGTAAAACATCATTTGTGAAACCCTAACTCGCCCCAAACCTCTCACACACCATACTTAACCTCTGGAACTCGTTTTTGCCATAAAACCTACCATTTCCCAGCTTTACATATCCTCTTTAGCAAAATCTAAGGTGTGTTATCCATCCCAAGCTTTTATCATGTTATTTTGATCCCTAAAGGTCCAGACTTGGTTTTGTGAAGTTTGTGTCTTTGAAAACCTTTGAAAAACAGTTTTAAAACAAGTCTAATCCTTTATATGAGTTATATGTTAATGATTCATGCAAAGAACGGATTTTTATGATTAAAACATGGAATTCTTGTGTGTGTAATGTTTTACTGATATGGATAAGTTGTTAGGATGATTATCTAAGAGTTTGAAGGTTGTTTGATGTGTTTTGATGATAATATGTGCTTTGACCAGTGTGAGTGATTTAGGAGGATTTAGGATGATATGAAGTGATTTGATGATTTTATGATGTTAGGGTTTATACTAGAACGATGTAGTAACAGTAGGATGATGATTTGCAACGTGATTATGTGATGAAATCTGATTATTTGCCATTTAGGGTAAGTTATGCATGCTTTGATGTGATGTTTCATAATATTATTTCATTTTGGGACATGCTTGCAATTAGGGTGATATACTGATGATAAATTGGGGGTTTTCATTTAGGATATGTTGCTTGCTGATTTTGGATTGATGTTGGGTGTTTTTACATGTTTCGGATCTGATTTGGAGGGTTAAACATGCGAAAAGTGGCTTCTGGTCTGCAGGGGGCGAGTAGGATTCCTACTCGCCTGTCTGAGGGTGAGTAGGGTGCTAATTGCCACATGTAGGGGGCGAGTAGGCCCCTACTCGCCTGCAGAGGTGGCCATTAGGATTCCTAATGGCCAGTTTGATTCCTAGTTGCGTGTTTTGATGCCTAGTTGTTGCTGCTGTAAGTATATTTTGAGATCCCAAAACATGGGTTGACACCTAGGAACATATTTAGATCCCCGTGGCATGCCTAGAAACCTGATAACACGTGTTCAGACTCGTATATGCAATATGTGAACTGTATACTAGACTCGGTGAACTATTGTGCGTGTTAAGAGCATAGTTGCTTATAATTACTTGATTTCTTGCATTTGGCTAACACGTGGGATGTCGGGTCACCAATGGGATGTCGGGTCTTGTCTTCTGTGGTCAGATTAACGTTCAATCATGTTTTCAAACGTACACGGTTATGGTCTGGACATTCAGGGACTAGTTGACTTGCGGGTTAATAGTCCGGGTACTCATATGCATTTGATGATAGGTCGCCAATACTAGGAACTGTCATTTGCATTGTCTGTGGTCTGTTAAGAAGAACGCAACCTAAGGTGAGTTTCACAGCCCCACTTTTACTGGTTTTATTTTCGGGGAGAAACATGCTACGCAATTGCATTCTTAAAACTTATGTCATACTATGGTCGGCTTTTGGTTACTATACGGTTTGTTAAAGTCCCGGGGGAAACCATGAATATGTGGGGTAGCACAATGGGGGAAATGTGGATAGATCTATTGGGCGTGACCTGCCCCACTCATCGGCTGGGAGTCGGGCGGGTGCATGTATTCATTAATCGGCCAGGAGTATACTTGTATTTGTATTCATGTATTCGTGTTCAGTAATGGTTTTCCAATCGTAGTAGTAGCAGAACTTACGCTTAGTTAGCGTACACGTGACATAGTATTGACAGGATTGAACTTGGTACACTTTGGAAACGTTTTATAAAAACCTGTGAACTCACCAGCATTATATGTTGACATCTTTTTAGCATGTTTTCTCAGGTCGCTAAGGTAGCAACACTTGGACTAGGCACACGGGTCTTGCAATGGCGTCTAGGGTCTTCTAGTTGCATGTTTTAAATAAATATTTCAGACTACGTTTACTTTATGTTGGTTTGTAAACATGATGATGCTTCCGCTATCGGTTTTATGATATTAAAAACTTAATGGTTTGGCTTATGTATTTTACATTTAGTTGTCGTTTATTGTGACCGTTGACTTGGATCCTGGTGTGTCACGCGTCTCGTGGTAAAACCCCGCACGTGGAATTTAAGGGTGTGACAAATTCTCGGCCCCCGAAAAAAAATTCAAGCTTCGCCACTGCCTTAAACCCTATGATTTATTTTCATACAACGATGATTATATGCCCACATTCATATAGACATAATTATGAAATAAGTCTGAAAACAATTAAAGTCTTCGGATTCTGTATGCAATTGAAGAAGATGATCTAACTGAAACGTTTCAAACATTCTTGTCTAGTATTCCTGGGTTAAACCTTGCACCCATAGAAAATACTGAAGACCTTAAATCATTTTTAAGGACTAATTAATAAGTATGTTATTTTATAAATTTGGAAAACATAATAATATTGACAGGAAGTGTTTTAAACCAAACAAACGTGTAGTAAATAAATTGAACTTCTTGGTTTGATATTTACAAATTATTAAACTACATGTATCCGAGAGTGGGGTTTTTTTTTAATGAACCAACAATATGGAATAGTTTTAAAGTCCCATCACCAGAAAACCAAAATAATGGAACTTTAGACAAATCTTTCTAGACACAACGATATTGTAGGGTCTCATGCTATTTGAAGACGCCTTATCTTTATGCTTGTTTTGTATGTTGATTATAAGCAACGAATGATTTGACTAAGGTTCTCTAAAAAACAAAAAGTATGGCAGCTTGTAGAGAGTAGGTACAAAAAAAAAAGGCATAGATGAATCTAACTAACTTATGTTAGATGAAATGATATGAATATATTGTCACTTTTACATTGACTTAAGATTCTAACCTTTTTGATAGAAAGCCAAAAATAATTTTCTTTAGAAAATTTTTAGCCACCACGTTATAGTTGTTTTCTTTCGTTATATCATCATAGCTTTTCTTTTTATCTTTTAGCCAACACATTTTACTTTTTTTACTATGCATGTTTTCTTGAATCAACTATATCCACTTCTACCATAAATGTATTTGTTTTACTTTATTATGTTTATAAAGTTATGTAAGAAAGCAATGTAATTAATTGTTAACTAATAGATCTAGATCGTACAATTTAGATTGGATCAAGTGGTGTAATTATCCTCTAGACGTGATGTAGTTTGGTTTTCGCCTTGTGGTCCTCACTTTGAGGACTCCTTGGTGTTCTTTTGTTGGTGAATGAAATTTAACTTAAAAAAAACTATAGAGTAACATGTTGTGGGATAAGATAAGAGATTAGGGGATTAATTATGTTTGAGATTAGAGACATAGCATTGTCGTCGGTAATGGTATGTCTCTTGTCATTACACACATAGGCTTTGCCCATCTTCACTTATACTCTTGTAATCTCTTACTCAAACATGTTTTGGTAGTTCCTAGCATTGCCAATAACTTACTCTCTATTACACAACTCGTTATCGACCATCCTATTTCGGTTACATCCTCATATCTTGGTTTGAGCTTACAGACGCTCACTAGACAACACCTCTACCACACACGTGGTATGCCTCACAATTTGTAGTCACTGATTGTTGTTCCACAAGAGATGTGGCACTCACGACTGGGTCATCCTTCTGACCAAATGATGTCTAGATGCTTTATTTTAGATTTGTCACATAAGTCCATGGTTTCTCATTCTATTGCATGTACTATGTCAAAATCCACACGTTTATCATTTGATTTTGTTGTTTCTCATGCTATTGCCTCGCTGCATGTTATTCATTGTGTTGTTTAGAATCCGTCCCATGTTATGTCTCGTGCTGGATTTAGATATTTCATTACATTTATCGATGATTTTAGTAAATTTACTTGGATTTATCCACTTACTTATCGGTCTCAGGCGGTTGATTTTTTTCGTCACTTCAAACCGCTTGTTGAGAACCTTTTCTCATGCAATATTAAGTATCTTCAGTGTGATGGCGCTGCTGAGCTTATTCATGGATCGATGGCTCGTATCTTTCAGAATCGGGTATTACTTAACATATTTCATGTTGCTGCACACCCCACCAAAATGGGGTTGTCAAGCGTAAATCCAGACACCTTTCTGAGGTTTTCGTGCTCCTTTATTTCATGCGCACTTACTAAGGAAATTTTGGTATGATGCTTAGCCATAACATCTTTTTTTTTTGTTTAACCGTTTGCCATCTCTGGTTCTTCACTATTCTTCTCCTTTTGAGACCTTGTTTGGGACTTGTCCTGATTATCTATTCTACGTGTTTTTGGGTGTTTGTGTTATCCTTTTGTTGGTGATACCCATAAGAATAAACTTTCACCCAAATATGTCCCTTGGATTTTTGTTGGATATGCACCTTTTCATCTTGGCTATTTATGATATAATCCCCACACATGTCGTACTTATACTTCTTGACATGTTCGCTTTCATGACTATCTTTGATATTCCTCAGAGTTCTACTCTGTCATCTTTATCCTCTTATTCTGATTCGATTCCTTTTGCTATTCCACCTCCTACATTTTTCACTTCTCCTTCTGTTGTTACTGTTACCTCTCCTTGTCATGATCATTCCTCATTTCCTATTTCTTCTCCTTCCTCTACATCACCTATTCCTCCTCCTTCAAACCCTGTGGTTCCTCGTGTTGGAAACCCTCGTACCGTTTTTAATTTTATCTATAAAATCATATTTCATAAATATTAATATCACATATTATTTAAGAGGAATCATAAACATAAACCAAATGATTTCCACCATAGAATCCAATTGCACAACGTATGTAAATAACTAAATCACACCATAGGATATTTAGTATTATACCTCAATGAAACACCAAGTCGAAACACGATGGATTGACAAACGGTTATGCTAGAAAACCAAACACGAGAGCTCCTAAATCCTTGAATCAACACTTGCACGTAAAAAAGACAAGAGGGTGTGGTGAGATATGGTGGTGGTTTGTGATGGCTCCTAGGGCCACCCTAGGAGGCCACAACTGCAAATAAGAGGAGAGAGAGGGAGTGTGGTGGTGGCTAGGGTTTGCAATTTTGTGATTCGGGTTTT